>CM053786.1:605751502-607016502 GCA_028749045.1 Cupressus sempervirens | reverse complement strand
GAAAAAGAAAAATTCAAATGGGTCCCATTTTACTGATAAAAACCCTAAAAATGATTGCTCCATTGAAACTTATTTGGTTGACTTCGAAGAGGAGAATGATGGTGGTTGTAGGAGGTTGGGTAGGCTTTCCAAAACTTTGGCAAGATAAAAATAGACAGCCAATAGGTAGATGAGTATACTAAGGATGAGTCAAGGTCTAGTGCTAGTTAGAAGAGGAAGTAGAGAATTAGGGAGAAGGTAGTTAGGAATAATTATGCTAGTAAGGAGTAGGAGGAGAATAATGAGGCGATCTTGAACTCAGAGGTGGATAAAAATAAAAAGTTGAAGGAGGATATATGTGATTCTACTCACATATCATCTTGTCTCACCATGAATACCATTGATTTCACCTCCATTACACATCCTCCCACATATGCCATTAAAGATACCTCCCTAATTGCACATCCCCTATGAGGACATAAAAGAAAGAAAATGATATAATTTATGCTAACTCCAAGGTGTTGTAGGTTCATAAATTGTGATTCATAAAGGGAAATGTATTGGATGCTAGGAGAAGAGAAAGACGATAGGAGATACCAAAAGAGAGATTGAAGCTCTCAATTACTCAAATAGAAAAAATCTAGGATCTAGTGGCTTACATAGGGAGTTTGGAGATAGGAAAATTTCCTTCTTTCTACATGGTTACAATGATATAATCGATAGACCTGTCAGATTTCCTCATTTCTAGTCCAAAGAAGTATTCTCTAATTTTATTTTATTTTATTTTCCATATCATGAGAGATCGTAAAGAAGGAGAGGAACTACACT
Source organism: Cupressus sempervirens (assembly GCA_028749045.1). NCBI lineage: Eukaryota > Viridiplantae > Streptophyta > Pinopsida > Cupressales > Cupressaceae > Cupressus > Cupressus sempervirens. The sequence continues at coordinate 607,015,695 of CM053786.1, read as the reverse complement.
TGTATACCCTAAAGAGAAGGAGTTGACAAATGGAGTTTACTCATGCTACCTAGGATTTTTTTCCCTTCCATACTACAAATGTTTTGCATTTTCTCCATAATAATGTTCCAAAATTGATTAGAAACTTAAAAATAGTAACTCACATACTCACTACTATGTATGGTTGAAATTTTAAAAATAAATTAAGGAACTCAAATGTAAAAATTATTATTATTTATGTTCATGTATAAAATCTAGTATTTTAAGATATTATTCATTTGACTTAGACAAATAAGAAAATTTTAGTCATCACACTATAAATACTAAGATTTATACTTAGAATAGATATGCAAAAACACATCCAATTTTAAAAAAATAAAAAATAAAAAGTATTTGTTAAATAATTAAAAAAATATTTTTCTTAATAAATATTTAAATAATTTAAATTTACATTAATATTCTATTTAAATATAAAAGAAATAATATCTACTTTTTAGGTCAAAATAATTGAGATGCAAGAAAATATTACTACTCTATCTATTGTCTATTGTTATTATTTCCCATCTTTTAAGAGAACATGTGATGAATATCAAATTGTAAGTAATTAACAATAATTTCCAATGATGTTTAGATGTTCAAAATATCAATAAAAATTGAATTAATATTGTCATCAAAATATCTACCAGTCGTGCACTTTTGTGCATGCAAGTGAGCCGATAGGAAGATTAATTTTCTAAGAAAGTATAATCTTTAGAGTTGAAAAGTAAGCAAGATAAAAAAAAATGATAGTTTAAAATATACTAAAGGGAATTTTAGATTATATTTTTATAGCGCTAAAAAATTCTATTGAAGAATAAGTTAGTTTTAAGATTTGGAAGTTTCCAAAGGATCTTCAATACAATTATCACCAAAATTTGTAATATATAAATAATACATTCTTTTAACCTTATAAAATATGTTATATAATGAATCGTCATCTTTTAGAAACATTTGAGTGTTGATTTAGCGGAAAAGAAAAACAAGTGCCACATAGTGGCCTTTAGCTTTTATATAAATATAGTTTTAATTTAATAAATTTATTATAGTTTATTAAATATTTTAGTTAATAAAAATATTTGATAATTATAGTTTTCTATAATGATCTTAATTATACTTATAATTTAAATTTTATTTATAAATATAATTATTAATATATATTTTCTATTGTATATATGTCATATAATATTATATTAGAAATATATTAAAACATGAAAATAATAATATTTTTATAATAATAATAATAATATATAATAGTATTTCTTAAACTATCATATAATATAAAAAATATTTATTATTATTGTTTTTAATTAAGTGATAAATATTACATTATAAAAAAAAAATTAAAATTTAAAAAAATTAAACCAAATCATTTACATTAAAATTATTAAACATTAATGAATCATATTCACGTTAATAAAAACTAACTCTTAATTTTTTTTAGTTTTACAATCACCCGGCCAATATAAGAGCTAAATGAATTCAGCCAATCAAATCTTATCAAAATAATTTCTTAAAATTGTAATGTTAACAATCATGGATCTATGTTATGCAACATATTAGTTCAATAAAATTTTTTAAAATCAATTAATTTTTAAGTAGTAGAAATCAAAAAATTTAATCACTAGTTAAAGCATAAAATCTAAAAAATATCACACTAGTACTTAGCCTATTGACAAGTACTAATAAGAATACTTTTTCAAAGAAAGTAGCATTATTTATCTCCAAATGAAAATTGCATTAGAAATAAAAATAACAATAAGGCTAAACCATAATGTTAAGGAAACATCAATTAATCTTTCATTTTTAAATTAATTTTACACATGTACATGTAATATAACACTTTTTACCCATAAAATAAAAAGAATGAAATGTTAAAATAATCATTTAGTAAACTCTTGTACTATTAATAGTAATTGATAATATGATAGGAATATTAATTTTATTAAGAAAAGACATAACCAAATATAAACTTAAATGGACAAGAAATTAAAAAATTAATATCTAATCAAATCTATTTTTTTCCTCTTTTTACTTTTTTATTTTTGATGGAGGTCATCCACAAAGATGTGTTAGGTACTTGATACGGGCCCATGCATGCCTGAAACCTCTTTGGCTAAGAGCCAAGGACTGAGGAGCATCCACGCTGCCCAATTCACCCAGGGCACAATCCCAGCCTCATACCTTTTGATGTCTTCAGACCTTGCACTTAGCAAGACTTGATCCCTGGTGGGCTCTTTGTGAGCCATTCAACTTCACTAGTAGACCAAAGTTTTATTTTCTATTAATTTTTTTTTTTTGAACTCTAGTTTTCATTTATAATTCTAATTTTAGTTTCTAAATCTAATTTTGTAAACGAATATTATTAAAAAACAATCATATTTTATATGTAAATAATATAAAAAATAGAAATGTAAAAAATGTAATACTCAATTTATATTATATTAAAATTAGAAACATTTATATGAAGATATACTTTTTCAAATTATTAATTGTTAAGAACTTATTAAACTTTATAACCTTTAAGCTTTAAATCTAACTTCTTAATATAATTAAATAAATTTAAAGAAGGTAGGAAATGCTGATTAATTTTATAAATAAAATAAAAAATTAAAGAAAATTATATTTATTAGACACTTTTCTAATAACTCTAAATTCTTATCTTAAAATAGATGCTAAATTAAATATAACTTGAGGTTAATTCTATTTAATGGATATATTTTTAATAAAAATTTGAAAAATTAGCCATCATGTCTAAATTTGAAATTATATTCTCCCAATTAAAATTCTTGCACAAATTAAACCAATGAATTTAAAAAAAATAGATCTCAAAATAAAACACAATTTTTTATAGACCAAAATCCAATAATTTTTTTAACTTAGCAATCAAATGCCATTGAGAAACAACAAATAACACAAGAAGATTAACAAAATCAAAATAGAGCAATCAACAAAGAAGAAGAATCAATAAACTAAAATAAAATCTCTAAATTAAAAAAAATTGTAATAAATATCTTAACACAAGATGATAATTATAATTTTTTAACATAAAGAATGGCCACAATCTAACCAAGGACTAGCCATCAATATTTTTAGAGTATACAGATTTACAAATGCCTTTCAAAAGTTGTCTACCAAATATGATCTCCTTTATTCATTCAATTTTTGGATTTGATATATGCAAACAGGCATGAGATAGAAGAAGGAAGCAAATGAAAAATAAAGAACAAAATGTTTTACAAGAATTTCTATTCATCTCTATTGCTTGATGCTTAATCTAGCTCCCAAAAAAATCTAAAAATCACAGACATTTTGTCAAAATGATAAGATGATGAATGTGATCCATAGGTTGTATTTATATTTATATTTATTTATCCAAGGTTGTGATATTTTATTTGAAATCTTAAGTTTTTTATAATTTTCAACAAGATGGAAATTTTAGAATAAAAGAAATATTCAAAAGAAAAGTAACTTACTATTTCAACATTTATTTTGCTAATCTTCATTCAAAAAAGAGGGGAAAGAAACTTAAGTATTTTGTAATGTCGGACAAAAAAACTACTCGAAAAATGGTCTTACAACTTTTTTGTCAAAAAAATATAATTTCACAAAGAAAAGCTCCCACATAAAAGCTAATAGCTTAGAAATGACACGAATATACTAATTTCATCATAAGAACTATTTATTTTTTCCAAATTAAAATTTTCCAATAAAAAGCTTAGATAAAATATTTATATAAAATTTTAAAATAAAAGATAAATGTAATGAGAAGAATACATTGATTTCAAGATATGAACACTATTTTTTATTTCCAAATTAGACCTTACCCAATAGACAAATGCTAGATTTCTCTAAATTTATTGAACGTGTATATAAAAAAACAAAAAAGCATATCAAGAAAATATATTTATTAATAATTATCAATGACTAATAATTTTTTTTTAAACATAAATTAAATCCTTATAGATTTGAAGGAAAAACCTCTAAAATAATTAGATTAAATAATGAAAGAAATATAACATTTAAAACTATGCAATCAACACATCTCATCTAAAAGAACTTCCCTATGATGTGTATAAGGAACAATATAGATTTTCAGGGGAAGTGCAATCATTTTACAATAGGAAAAATAGTATCAGATTTGGAAGATGATAAAGCAAGTAAAGAAAAAACAATAGATACAAATACAATCACAAATATTATAGACAAAGATTAGAAGGAAATGAGAAAAAATCCACAAGAAATGAAAGAAAAGGGAAAGTCTTCAAAATTAGATAAAAGTAAACAAATGATTGATTTGTTATATATTAAACATAACAAAGGCACTAATCTAAAGCGAGGAAATGAACCAATCTCTGAAGATCAAAGTAATAAAAGTTTCAACAAAAGAGATGGAGAAAAAACAAAATTTAATACAACTTTTATTAGGAAGCAAAAGACAACAAATAGATCTAGAAGGAAGAACAAGAAACAAAACAAAACTTAGACAACGAAGGTTACAAAAGGAATTGATTGCAAAGAAAAAGCATTAGGAAAAGAGCCAGGGTCATAGGACAAAAATATCATGGATAACTATATTAGCACTCTAGAAGAAATTGAGAACAAAGGGCTCTTCTCTGTTATAGCTCGTAAGAGAATTAAGCATAAATATATAGTAGAAGTAATTTAGACCCTATCAACAGGAAGAAGAGTCGATAAAGGAGACCATAGACTCCAATAAAGAGGTAGTTAAGAATTGGACCAAATTTTGGTAGATACCAAATACAACACAAGAATCTCCAATTAATAATCTTAGTGGGCACATTGCAAGAAAGAAGGATCAAAGTAAGATAAAAGGAATACTAGTACATGATTTTCATGAATTCTTGAAAAATGAATTATCAAAGATTGATAATTTGGAAATGTCTTTGTCAAATGAATCTCAAAAAGAAAACTTGGAACTACTAACAGATGAATTGGTACAAGTTTTTAACCATGATAGTATTGATAAAAGTAGTGATTTATAGAAAGAGGAACTAATTCAATGAGTTTTGAAACTAGGAGGAGATAAATACACTTTTGAAGAATTAAGAAGAGATTTGTTAATTATTGAGGAGGAAGATAAGAGTAGTAAAGTAGAATAGTCATTCGAAGATATAATAGTCACAAGACAAGGAGATGTTATAGATGTGGGCAGAATAGGGAACACAATAGATTTATCAGTTAATATGTGTATAGATGATCAGCTAAATCTTGCTAAACATATAATGAAAGAATTAGAAAATGAAGAAGTAGATCCAAAAGAAAGTAAATAATTAGAAAGTCTAGTAAATACATAGGAGAACATAGAGCACTGAGGTATACTGGTGAATCAAGAAGGGATAAGCTCTCCCAAATATGATGTTAAAAAAGAAAAGAAAGGAAGAAAGTATTTGAAAGAACTTAGAGAAGTAGATGGGCAAGCAAAAGAACAACAAAAAATAAGTCCATTACTTAAATCTGGGAAGGGGAAAAACCTTCCCATAACAGCATGAATATCACTACTTGGAATGCTAGGGGCTTAAATGCACCTAGCAAGAAACGTTTACTAAAACATAAGTTAAAACAATTTGATTATGAAATTATTATTTTACAAGAAACAAAATTGAATAGGGTGTTAGAAATGCTTTAGAATAACTGAAAGGGGGGGTGAAAAATTTATTCAAAGTCCAAATGTCATATTCAAACTTCTCACTAGGTATAGTGGATCAATTCAACCATTCATTCAAGCTTTAACTTATCTAATCAGCAAGTTACTGTAAATCAACATACAAGAATAACACATAAGAAATCAACACATGACACAGTGATTTATGTAGAAACCCAATTTGGGAAAAACCACCAGTAACATGTTACTTAATTCTCACTCTTTTGAAGTGATGCCCTATGAAAGGCCTACCCTATTAAAGGCTTACAATACACTTTTAAATGTCACCTTGTTAGAGGATTTAACCACCCTATTAGAAGTGGGCCTGGTTAAAGGACTTTAGAACATTCACTTGGAATGCCACCTTGTTAAAGGATTTACAAATGGCTACTAGGACAACCTAAGTCCATAGGATTTTCAGATATAATAAAATTGCTAGAGAGTATTAGAAAATCTTGACCTAATTTCAACATACAACTTATCTTGTAGATCTCAGATCACTTCTCAACCCGTACCCTTGCCTAGCCTTCAATCTCTACAACTGTTGATAGCTTGTCCTCCTTTCAAGATTTGTCTCCTTGAGTCTTCACACTCAATGTACTAGTTCAATCATCTCTTCATGACCACTTGTAGAAGCAGAGCCTCTATGCTATTCCTTGTCCTAGATGTCTCCTCCTTGACACCCTTCTAACCACTTTGCATATTTGGCTCTTCAGCAGCAACAGTATCACAAGCTCTTTGCTTCTTAGTCTATAACTTCTTAAATAGAAGCCTTGGAGTACCTTTTCCCACTCGATTCTTTCAATTTTCAATTTCAATTCGCAAAGATTAGGTAGGATTCATTGCATCTAACTCATATTCTATATCCAATAGAAACTTCATGAATAATAATTTAGAATTCGCTCAAAAATAGCTTACATAGGATTCTGTGCCTCCAACTCATCATCCTTATCTTCCAACTTGTTCATAAAATTCAATGTAACCACTATGTCCACTTAGATTTGGTGAATCTTCATCTTTTAAAATAATGCAGCAGCTTAGCACTATTGAAAAATTGGTGCTCGGCACATACTGTATTACTCAGCATGAATTATGTTTTTCCTAATGCTCAGCACCTAAAGATCACTCGACACCAATTCAAAATTTTCTAATGCTTAGCACTTGATCTTCACTCGACACATGAAGATCACTTGGCACACACTAGAAATTTCCACTACTCAGCTTCTACTAAGAAATTTCTTGACTTCAACTAACTTGCTCAACATCCATTAAAGATCTTAGTTTAGGCTTTGCAATCAATCTTGTTACAACTTCTTCCTCTAATGTTTCTAAGTGTGACCAATCTCTGTATCCTTGATTATGTCATCAATACATTACTTAACCATTGTCTTAACTGATCCTTACACTTCATTACAACATCATAAGTCAACCTATCCCTTAGGTTCTCTTGTTACATATTGTTGATCAAATCCTCTTCATCAATTAGCTAAGTGATAGTACTTGGATCTTATAAGCAAATATCATCCCTACAAATAGTAGGTTTGATATCAATGACAAACAATGATTGAAAATATTCTTTTACAAAAATCTCCCTCTTTGATCTTCAACAATAATGTGCTTTTTCAATCAGATTTCCAACAATCTCCCTCTTTGGCATTGATGGAAAACCAAACTAATCAACCATCAGACTAAACTATTCAACCACAAACTTACTAGGTTAGAACAGTAGGTCAAATGCCAAAAAAAAATTTAAAAAATAAATAAGTTGTAACATCACATCTCCTTCTACTATTCTAATTTTAGCTCCTCCCTCTTTATTTTTGTATCCTTGTTCTTTGTCTTTCTCCCTCCATATTGCTCATCTTCTACTATTTTGATCAACTTTTGAAATCTCCCTCTATCTTTATTTTATTAGTTTTAAACACCTTCAATAGTTGTTGATCAGTTGTCTACTTCTCCCTCTTTAACAACAATGCCAAAGACATATTAGCATCTTTAATATGCAAGTGTAGCTTTTATAGGTTTATTCAATGTCTCCCTTTGTCACCTTGCTTGTGACTGATTTGAAATTTCAGCATTTCTACTACTTCAAGCATGGATCCCAAAGTAAACATCCTCTGCATCAATGTGTAAAGTCTTCAACATTCAGCTCATTTGATGTAGGGCATACTTGTTTTTTATTTGTTTCAAGTAGCCTTAGCTAGGGGTATCACCCCTAACTTACCTCTAAGGTACTCAAAAGCATCTTTTGGTAGTGCTTTTGTGAAGATATCAGTAATCTATTCCTTTGAGCTAACATATTCCATCTTCAAATGTTTGTCTTTCACCAGCTCTCTTACATAATGATACTTGATTGAAATATGCTGGGTTTTAGCATGCATTACTGGATTCTTTGATATGTTAATAGCACTTGTATTATCACAATAAAGTATCACAAGCTCAATTACCTCTTCCTTCATACCTTGCAGAAAATGTTTGATCAATACAATATTGGTGCAGTTTATAGCAGTTGCCATATATTCAACTTCAGCAGTAGACTATGAGGTGCAGCTTTGCTTCTTGGTCGTCCATGTAATAAACCTATTTTCTAAGAAAAGTGCTCCTCTACTAGTGCTTTTTCTATCATCAATGTTACCTCCCCAATCTAAATTAGTGTAAGCTTTTAGTTCAAACTTCTCATTTCTCTTATAGTATAAACCAAAGTCATTAGTTCCTTTTAGGTATCTTAGTATTCTCTTCACTACCATTAAGTGATTTTCTCTTGGATTTGCAAAAAATCTTGCTACTATACGAACAACTAATGTAATGACTAGTCTACTGTGTACAACATATTGTAGCTTTCTAATCATAAACCTATACAATGTCTAATTTACTTTAGCAGACTCATCATTCTTGGATAGTTTATGCTTGTTTGCATTGGTGTGCTAACTGGTTTTGAGTCTTCTAACCCAAATGTTTTGAGTACTTTCTTGATGTATTTAAATTGGGTTACAAATATTCCATACTTTAACTGATGTATTTGTAATCCAATAAAGAATTTGATTTCTCCAAACATTGACATTTGAAATTCATGCTTCATTTGATTAGCAAAGTCTTTGCATAAAACATCTTTTCGTCAAAATATTATATCATTAACAAAGATTTTTAATATCAAAATGTCTTTACCTTCTTCAGCTTTGATGTACAAGTTACTATTGTCATCTGTTCTTTCAAATCCTATCTTCACAAGATATTTGTGTAACCTTTCATACCATGCTCTAGGTGCTTTCTTCAATCCATAAAGCACTTTGTGTAGCTTGCAGACCATGTCCTTGCTCTTCTCATCAACAAATCCCCTTGGTTGTTCTATGTAAATTTCCTCTTCTAGTATACCATTAAGAAAAGTAGACTTTACATCCATTTAGTAGACTTTGAAGCCTTTATATGTAGCATATGCAAGTAATGTTCTTACCCCTTCCATTCTTGCAATAGGAGCAAATGTCTCTCCATAATCCAATCCTTCTTCTTGTGCATAACATTTGCAAACTAGTCTAGCTTTGTTTCTTGTTATCTCACCATTCTCATCAAGTTTGTTTCTAAACACCCATTTGTACCAATCACATTCCTGTCAGTTGGTCTAGGTACTAGAGACCATGTTTTGTTTTTCTCAATCTAATCTATCTCTTCTTCCATGGCTTTATACCAGTCATCATTTTGTAGTGCATCTTTCACTATTTTGGGTTCAACCTTGTTTAGCAGACATGATTCATTTATGAGCCTATTACTTGTCATTGGTCTTGCATCCTTGTCACCAATGATTTGATCTATAGGGTGATGTCTTCTTACATATTTGGCTAATCTAGGTTCAATCCTTCTTTCCATGTTTGATTCTTCAACTTTAGAGTCATTTCATTCTTCTTCATCTAGCATTTCATCATTGCTTTCTTGCATACTATTTTTAGAATTAGAATGTGCATTTTCTACATTCTGCAGCTCAGCTTTTGAATGTAGCTCAACATTCATAGGCTGAGAATTGACAAATACTAAAGTTTGTTGCTGATTCCCTATTTGATTTGCAACATTGTCTTCAATTGTCATTCCTTCATAGAAGTATACAAAGGATCTATAATCCTCTATTTTCTTTGACTCATCAACCTAAACTTTTGCATGCTCATCAAAATTTACATTTGCACTCTCCACAACTTTTTTGGTGTTAACATTCAAACATTTATATGCCTTACTTCTAGTGGAGTATCCAAGAAATATGCCTTCATCACTTTTTGCATCAAACTTCCCATTTCTAGTATCATTCAGAATATAGTATTTACAACCAAATACTTTGAAATATTTAACATTAGGTGAATAACTGTACCATAATTCAAAAGGTGTTGCATTTGTACCTTTCTTGACTTGAACTCTATTTAGTGTATAGACTGTAGTACTTACAGCTTCTCTCCAGTACTTTAGTGCAACATTTTTCTTCATCATCAAGGTTCTAGCATAGTCAATCACTGACCTATTCCTCCTTTCAACAATACCATTTTATGGTGGAGTTCTTGGTGCTGATGTTTTCTTTTTGATACCTTTGTCATTGCAGAATGTTTCAAAATCTTTTGATGTGAACTCACCTCCTCTGTTTGACCTTAGGCATTTTAGGTAATTTCCTATTTCCTAATCAACTCTAGCCAAATACCACTTAAACATTTGGAATGCATCAGATTTTTTCTTTAAGAACATAGTAGTCATCATCCTGGAGTAGTCATCTACAAATAGCATCATGTATCTGTCTCCTAGGTAGCTTTGCACTTCTATTGGGCCACATAAGTTTGTATGGACTAACTCTACTACTTCTTTGGAAGTGTATGTTTTACTTTTGAAACTAGACTTAGTCATCTTCCCTAGTTGACATTATTTACACATTGTTTTTAGGTTTCTTCAACTTGGGGAATCCTCTGAGTTTCTTTTTCTTGCTGATGCTAATAAGATTATCAAAGTAAACATGACACAACCTTTTATGCAACAACTACACATCATCAAGTCTAACAACGAGACATGTTGCATCTTCCATATCTAGGTAAAATAGATTACTCCTAGTTTGTTCACCTTTTCCTATTAGATTTCCATCTGTACATAGATCTTGGCAGTTTTGTTTCCAAATTCAACTTTGCAACCTACATTGCCTAATTGTGATACACTCAACAAGTTCTAATTCAATCCTTCAACATAGTATGCATTATCAAATGAAATTTTCTCTATAAGTTTGATAGAGCCTTTTCCTTTGATTTGACATGGGGCATCTTTACCAAATCTAACACTATTTCCATCATATTGAGTAAAGTTAATGAACTTACTTTTGTCTCCTATCATGTGATGTGAGCATCCACTATCTATGATCCACTTGGCATTCTTGTTCACACAGGTAACCAATGTTGTTGCTTCATCTTCATCTTTGTTTGATTCATCCTTCATGGCTACATAGACTACATCATCATCATTTTCATCAGAGTCTTCTTCAACAATGTAGCATCTCTTGCCTTTCTCCTTGTAATCTTTGCTATCATCTTCTCTTTTGTTCCTGAACTTGTTTCCTTCTTTGTAGTTCTTCTTCTACGGACATCTTGCAACTATATGACCTACTTCATTGCAATTGAAACATATGATAGAGATCTTACCTTTGAATTTTCCTTTACCTCTATGGAATCTCCTAGCTAGTAGTTCTTCTAACTATTCCACATCTTCCTCATCTGTGTTGCTATCACTAGATGCATGTTTTCCTTTTCTTCTTTTATTTCTTGATGTGTCCTCCTCAATCTATTTTATTGTCATCTTGGCCTTGAAAGCAGATTCAAGGTTCTCAGGTCTGTAGTTGTCAAAATTGGATAGTTCAAATGTAGTAAGTATTCTCACTATTCCTTCAAAGTTTAGTGTGTTCCCTTGTACACACCTCAACTCTTGGATGGCTGAAACTCTAATAGCATAGGTAGGAAGCAGAGTTATTAAGTATTTTCTGATAGCTATTTCTTCTTCCAATTGTCCACTTAGACTTCTTATTGCACTCACCACTTCTTTCATTCTTGCAGTGTACTGAGCAACATTTTCACCTTCTTCCATCTTCATGTCATCAAACTTTCTTCTTAGACTTTCTTTCTTTACTCTTTGGACATTTTGATCTCCTCCATAGATTTTTGATAAGGTTTTACACATCTTAAATTAGTGTCATAGTCTTTAATGTCATCATATTCTACATAGTTGAGTGCAGAGGCATTCTCCAACATTGCTTGGTTATGCTCCTTCTCTTTATTCAAATCATCTATAGTAAGAGGTCCTACTAGAGTTACATGTTTTATTCCTATCGAGGTTTTTGCATAGTCACCTATTGATCCAAGGTGCAATTTCATCAGACTCTTCCATGCAACAAAGTTATCTTTGTTGAGCTTGGGAACTTCTCTCTTGGACATCTTGATATTTCTGCTTCTAGTACCTTGAAACTAAATCAGAAGATGGCTCTGATACCAATTGTTAGAAATGCTTTAGAATAACTAAGAGGGGGGTGAATCAGTTATTCAAAGTCGAAATTTCCTATTCAAAATTTTCACTAGGTACAGTGGATCCATTCAACCATCCATTCAAGCTTTAACTTATCTAATCAACAAGTTATTGTAAATCATCATGCAAGCATAACATATAAGAAATCAACACATGACAAAATGATTTACATGGAAACCCAATTTGGGAAAAACCACCAGTAACATGCTACTCAATTATCACTCTTCTAAAGTGATGCCCTGTGAAAGGCATGCCTTGTTAAAGACTTACAATACACTGTTAAATGTGACCTTGTTAGAGGATTTAACCACCCTGTTAGAAGTGGGCCTAGTTAAAGGACTTTAGAACATTCACTTGGAATGCCACCTTGTTAAAGGATTTACAAATGGCTATTAGGCCAACCTAAGTCCATAGGATTTTTAGATATAATACAATTGCTAGAGAGTATTAGAAAATCTTGACCTGATTTCAACATACAACTTATCTTGTAGACCTTAGATCACTTCTCAACTCATACCCTTGCCTAGCCTTCAATCTCTACAATTATTGATAGCTTGTCCTTCTTTCAAGCTTTGTCTCCTTGAGTTTTCACACTAAATGTACAAGTGCAATCATCTCTTCATGACCACTTGTAGAAGTAGAGCCTTTGTGCTCTTCCTTCTCCTAGATGTCTCCTCCTTGACACCCTTCTAACCACTTTGCAGATTTGGCTCTTTAGTAGCAATAGTATCAGCAAATCTTTGCTTCTTGGTCTATGAATTCTTAAATAGAAGCCTTGGAGTACCTTTTTCCACTTTATTCTTCCATTTTTCAATTTCAATTCACATAGATTAGGTAGGATTCATTGCATCTAACCCATATTATATTTCCTCTAGAAACTTCATGAATAATCCTTTAGAATTTTCTCAAAAATGGCTTACATAGGATTTCATGCCTCCAACTCGTCATCCTTATCTTCCAAATCATTCACAAAATTCAATGTAACCACTATTTTAGCTTAGATTTGGAAAATCTTCATCTTTTAAAATAATACAGTAGCTCAACACTATTGAAATACTGGTGCTCGACACATACTATGTTACTCAGCATCAACTGTGTTTTTCCTGATGCTTCGTACCTGAAGATCACTCGGCACCAACTAATTTTTTTTTGATGCTCAACACCTAATCTTCACTCAACACATGAAGATCACTCAACATGCACTAGAAATTTCTATTACTCAGCTTCTACTGAGAATTTTCTCGGCTTCAACTAACTTGCTCGGCATCCATTAAAAATCTTAGTTTAGGCTTTGCAATCAATCTTGTTACAAATTCTTCCTCTTATGTTTTTAAGTGTTACCAACCTTTGTATCCTTGAGTATGTCATCAATACATTACTTAACCATTGTCTTAACTAATCCTTAAACTTCATTACAACATCATAACTCAACCTTTCCCTTAGGTGCTCTTGTTACATCTTGTTGATCAAATCCTCTTCATCAATCAATTAAGTGATAGTACTTGGATCTTATAAGCAAATATCATCCCTACAAATAGTAGGTTTGACATCAATGAAAAAACAATGATTGAAAACATTCTTTGAAAACAATCTCCCTCTTTGATCTTCAACAACAATGTGCTTTTTCAATCAAATTTCCAACATAGGGAAGAAGAAATTAAGCTAGGAAAGAAATTAGGTAGCAAGAACATCAACTTACATGGAGCATTAGGGGGATTAGGAATGATTTGGAATCCTAGGAAAGTAAATTTAAATATAATAAATTCAAACAATTCATAGATGAGCAACAGAATTAAAAGCATAAAAACTAACTTATAGTTAATTCTAATAAATATCTATGGCTAGATCCATAACAGAGATAAAAAATTGTTTTGGGAAGAAATAATTCTATTTATAAAAAATCACAGCAATGAACTCATTCTTATAGGTGGAGATTTTAATACTATCATGAATATAGATGAAAAATTTGGAGGTATCTAGTAAATTCCCCAAGTAGCTTTGAAATTTATAAAATGGATAGACATTAACAACCTAGTTGATATCCCTATTAATAATGGTAAGTACACATGGAATAATAGAAGGAAAGATTTCTCATATATCACTGAGAAATTCGATAGGTTCCTCCTCAAAGAAGAACTAAAAGAAATATATTTTGATATTCAAGCCTTAATCTTACCCATAATAGGATTGGATCACTATCTGATTAGGATTGAGTGTACTGAACCTCATAAACCTATCAAAAATCCTTTATAATGTGAAAAAATGTGGTTTTTAGACAAAAAATTTATTGATCTCATAATTGAATGGTAGAATCAAGGTGATTTTAAAGGTTCCAAAATGTATATATTTGTATCTAATATGAAAATGCTTAAAGAAAATATATTGAAGTGGAACAAAGAACATTTCAACAATATATTTAAAGAAAAACTTGACATAGAATAAAGTTTTAAAAAAATAAACACAAAAGTAATTAAAGAAGGTATGAATAATGAAAACTTCTTTCTAGAAAAAGAATTCCTAGCTAAAGAGGAAAATGTTCTAGCAAAGGAAGAAGTCTTTTGGAGGCAAATATCAAGAAAAAAATGGCTAGAAGAGGGAGATCGTAACACAATTTTTTTTCATAATAGCATACTAAAAAATAGAGTTAAAAGTAAAATTATTAAAATTAAAAATGATTCAAGAGCTTTCACTAATAATCTTGAGAGTATAACAAAGATTCTTGTAGATCATTTTAATAATCTATTGAATAACTCTAGGATCTTGAACATGATAACTCAAGCTAAAATGCTAGAAACTATACCAAAAGTGATCTCTATAGAAGATAATAAAGCACTAAACTCACCTATATCATTGGAAGAAGTCAGATCTATGTTACTCAACATGAATTCGGATAGCTCACCAGGTCCAGATGGATTCTAGGCCTTCTTCTATCAAAAGTGTTGGGAAATTATCAGAACTGATCTTTGGAAAGCCATTGAGGCATCAAGAAATGGTGGATCATTATTATTCATAAATTAATAAATATCTTTCTTACATTGATACACAAAAAAGTTGATCCTAAAAATCTAGGGGAGTTTAGACCTATAGTTCTTTGCAATACCATATATAAAATTATATCCAAAATTCTAGCTAATCGAATGAAAGCATTTCTTCCTAAGCTTGTATTAGAAGAAAACATGGGTTTTGTATCAGGAAGATCAATTTTAGATGGGATACTCATTATTCAAGAAACATTACACTCAGCCTATAATGTCCCATTTTAGGACATTTACCTATTTACCTTTAATTGTTATAAGTTTTATAATATTTCCATATGATATATCTTTTTCATTGTTTGATATTCGATATATATATATATATATTTCAAAGAGTTGTGTCCTTTTATAATAAGAATATAATTATATTCATTATATAAATTACATTAATAAGTTTACTTATATTAATAATTATATTATTAAGAATATTATTTAATAATATATCAAGTATATAGTATTTTATTATAATGCATTTATTAATATAACATTTTTATATTAAAATATATCTTTATCATAATATTATTATTTCATTCATTTCATACTTTCATATTGCTATTATAATGCAATATATATAATATGATATTATTATATGATTATAAAATAATATTACCTATAAAATATTTTTAAAAAATATTATTATTAATATTAGTTTATATATAATACTTATTTATTATTTAAATTATATGTCAAAACGAGGATATCACATGACCAATAAAAATAAAATGGAAAACATGTTCATGAAATTTGATATTCAGAAAGCATATGATATGGTTGATTGGAGGTTTTTGTGCAAATCCCTAGAAGCTTTCAGATTTTCTCACCAATGGATAAATCTTATCTATCAATGCATCTCTACAACCAAAACATCAATTCTCATTAACGGGGCCCCTGAAGGCTTCTTTGACACATCTAGAGGTTTAAGACAAGGAGATCCATTATCCCTTTTCCTATACATTATCATGGCAAAAGCCTTTGGTAGAGCAATTACTAAATCATACAATGATGGAAAAATTAGGGGTATTACTATAACTGAGAATGTCACTAGTATAACCCATCAATAATGCATAGATGATACCATTTTACCAAGAGAAGGTACAATAAATGAGGCCTTAAAATTAAGATTATTATTCAACTATATATGGAAGTTTCAGGTCAAAAATTGAATGCAAAAAAATTTGAAATATTTTTCTTGAACACCAAACCTAAAATAGAAAATTTTTTTTGTAACATTATGGGGTATAAAAGAGCCACATTCCCATGTAAAAAATTTAGAATAGAGATAGAAAAAGGCAGTAAAACTAAAAATGGTTGGAACAATATTCTTGATAGAATGGATCAAAAGATAGGAGGGTGGAAATATAAATGGCTCACTAAAGTGAGTAAAGTTACTAAGATCAAAGTAGTTTTATCTACCCTCCCAATATATGCCCTTTCCTACTTACCCCTATCAAAAAGTACTAATAAGAATCTTGAGGAAAAACTCAAAAAATTTCTCTGGAATGACACTAAAAAATAGAAAAACTAGTGCTTATTAAATGGAAAAATTTATGTAAGCCAAAACAATTTGGAGGCTTAGGTATCAAAAACTTAAGCTGGCAAAATGAAGCATTAGGGGCTAAACTTACTTGTCGTCTTTTTCAAGAAAAGGATCATAAATGGGATAAAATTATGTATAACAAATATCTTAATGTAAAGGATCCCTATTCCATGTTTAGAATGAGGACCCTCCCTAAAGGATCTAAAATTTTGAATTTTATAGAAAAAAGCACAGCCCTTATTAGTAAATATCTCACATGGGATGTTGGGAATGGTGATGAAGCTCTCTTCTAGGAGGATTCATGGGATAGTTTCCCCTTAGTAGATAGCATGAGGAGTTAAACAAGTATCAAAGAGAAATTAGTTAAACTATGGGGGAGTAAGGTCAAAAATTATAAAACTAAAGAAGTAATTAATGGAATTGTAAGATGGGAATGGAAATCGATGGAGAATATAGATGCGGAACTAGCAATAAAAAGGGCATATGAAAAAAATCATTCAGAAAAGGAAAATAAGAAGTTAGAGAGAAATGACAAGCTCATATAGACTACATCAAAAGATGGTAGGTATAGTGTTAAAAATGGATATAGAGTTATCACTCATTCCCAAAGATGGGAAGAAGTGAACATCCCACTTAAACTATGTTGGGATTCATCATGTCTGCCAAAGGCAGGTTTCTTTTTGTGGATGGCATCTCAGAATAGGATCCTAACTACTAATAGACTTAGTAAGATGAGTATTGAGGGACCATCAAGATATGTGCTATGCAAGCATGACAATGAAAATATTGAT
This sequence comes from Cupressus sempervirens, assembly GCA_028749045.1. Taxonomy (NCBI): domain Eukaryota; kingdom Viridiplantae; phylum Streptophyta; class Pinopsida; order Cupressales; family Cupressaceae; genus Cupressus; species Cupressus sempervirens. The sequence goes on along the minus strand of CM053786.1, from coordinate 606,998,127 downwards.
CATATCTTAAATAGTCCATATACTCAATATTAATGGGACTGGCTCAAACAAATTTTGGATTGGAGTGCCCCAATGCCAGAATCTTTAGATGATTTTCTTCAAAGATGACCAACAAATAGCAATAAATGTATATATAGTAAATTATGGAATATTTATCCATCTATCCTTATGTGGGAAGTATGGAAAGAAAGTAACAAAATAATATTTAATGACAAGGACATGATGAAAGATGAAATTATTAAAAAAATTGAGGCATGTATAGTTGAAACTTTAAATGCTCACCTGAAGAAAACCCAAAAAGAGGAAGGATCATTCTCATTCTGGGATGGAATAATGAAAAATAATTAGAAAAACCTAATTAATCCTCTGCTTCTATACAAAAATAAGAAGAAAGAGGCAAGAGACAAATGTAGATGGATCCCACCATTGAATGGGTGGACCAAATTAAATTTTGATGGAGCCTTAAGAGGCAACCATGGTACTTCTGGAATATGATGTATAATTAATAATGACTTTGGTAAGTGGATAGCCAAAAGGGATAAATCCATAGGACCAACAACTAACAACCTTGTTGAACTAGAAGCTCTATAAGAAGGTCTTCAAATTTGCCTAAATCTAGGTTTTTCAAAACTTATTATTGAAGGAGATTTATAGATTGTTCTAAACACCATTAGAAAAAAGTCAACACCTAATTGGGTTTTAAAATCTAAACTAGAAGAAGTACTAAATATTCTAGACTTCTTTGAAGATATTTAGATTCTTTACATCTTCTAAGAAGGTAACGAAAATGTAGATCAACTAGCAAATAAGGGTGTTAACGGTAAAAATATTTTAATCTCTAATAATTTAAATAGGAATTGATTAGTCATTCCAAAATTAATGGATTAGGAAATCATACTATAATTAGAAAATTTAGCTATGGAGGAGAAGCCTAAGATTAAGGATAAATCCATATTACCTTTAGATATTTATGTCTATATGGATACAAAGGTTGGTTCAAGAATACATATACATAAAATCTATATATATATATATATATATATATATATAGGTTATTGCAACTTGGATAATCATTGGAGAATTTGATTTGCTTAGTGATCAAAGGGTTAGTTGGAGAAAATTTATAGCTTTTAATCTAGAATTTGAAAGAATCAAAAGGTAATTAGAATATTATAAATTAAAACAGGAAGGTTTTGTAATTAAAAAATTAAAACAACTGCACAATAAATTGACCATTTATGAAAGGAATGTTATGTAGGAATTAGGAAAATAGTAAGTCATATCTATTAATAAGCATTCCTAATAGATTTTTCGGAGGCTTGGGTTTTTTTATACCATGTTCTTACCATCATAGTGTGACACTAGGATGATTCAATATCAATCTAGGTTCTTCTGGATCTATCAAACATGAGTCTTTAGGTATCTATTTAAAATCGGTTAGGTATTTCATTCATATATTGGCTTGTATATGCTGATTTTGTTTTAGCTTCATTATTAGAATGGAAAAAAAAATGAGCCTCTTTAAATACTCAAAGGTTTGTACCATGGCTTTTAGAGGCAATGTAAAACTAGAAAGATGGAATCACCTCTTAAATCCTATGGATGATATGATTAGGATTGTTGTCTTGCGTGTCTTAGGGGAGGGCATTTTCAACTATGGCTTCTTTTGAAGGACCAACAATGACATTGTAGGCTCCTTTATAGGCTACCTAGCTAGGCTTCATATTTTTTTTTTGGGAATTATTGATAATCAAATTCAAACCACAATCTTATAGTTAAGTATAAGGTTTTAAAATAAAAAAATATTTTAAGAGGCACCTAGATTTACTGACAAAGATTTAAACTAATCAACATTGTTAGGCTCAAGTTTGTAATATAGGTGGATATTATGTTAGAATTTAATTGAGACCACTCATTTAATGTCCTATTGTTCATAAATCTTTTCCATTATGTTAATGATAGAAACATAGGAATCTCTAGCCAGGATTTTAGGGATATTGAAATTGATTTTTAACTAATAGCACTAACATCAGTTTTGAGTTACATTAATGATTAGCAAGTGAGTAAGGTGTTACCAGTTCATCCAAGATTGCAAAGAAGAGTCAAAGATAGGGCCAAATTTTTTACACCCATTGCATATATTGAATAGTTCAAATGAGCGTTATAGAAATAATTAGAGTTTGCATAATTTAGAGTAGGAATCTAGTCATGTATGTTGTATTCCAATACAGGAATTGGAAAGTGGTAACTAGGGTATGCTCCTTTTAATAATGTAATAATAAAGGACTATGGTCCTAGGAAAGATTGGAGGTTTTCTTCTCCATTCTTTCCTAGTAGTGCCCATTTGAACAGGGATACTGCTACACCCTTTATATTATTGTATATAGAGTTATGAATAGTCAAATTGTGGCTATCTTAATCCTTAATTAAGTCATTTTATGATTATTATATTATAATTTAGGTAGGTAGGTCAGCCTAGGTGTTATGAAGGGTTGTGTTTATTTAACCTAAGCATAATTAGGTATATATAAGAGGTTGTGAGTCTTATTTCATCATCATATTGTGAAGTGTATTCTCATTGGAGATATTTGGAGGTTTCCCTCTCAAAGTTTCCTATTACTCTTAGCTATTATCAATTATTTATATAATATTTCATATTATTTCTTCTATTGTGCAAGTTGTTTCATTAAAAGTGGTATTAGAGCATGATCTTGGCACCATAGCAACAATAATTTTTCTCAACATTGAGCAATTTAGGGAAGAGCATAACTTTCAGATTTTAGCAATTTTTTCAAATATTTTTAAAGGATTTTTGAAGAACATATTGAAGTTTCTATAGTCCAAAATTTAGAGGAATTGAAGCATATTTGAGAAAATTATTGTAGAATTACTATTTCTACACAATTTTTTGAGATCTTCATATCTCTCACATCCTGTTGAATTGAAGTATAACTTGTATTGGGTTTTTCAATACATAGTAGAGGAGCCTAAATTCAAAGCTTGTAGAAATTGGAAAACAAAAATAAGAAAGATATTGTAAAATTAGGAAAATTCTCTCTCAAGGTAGAAAATTTGCTAATTTTTTGGGGATTTTTTTTTGAAAACATCGGTTTCCATCATAACAAGAGGCAAAAAGAAGTCTACCACACCTATATGAATGAAATAGGGAAGGAGCTATCAAGAAATCATGGTTACAATGGCTTCCTTATATCTACATCCAAATCAATTCATTTGGTATTATTGGCTTTGTACTCATAGGAGGAAAAAGGGTCTCATTGTATCATGGTCAATCTTTACTAAAGAAATCCAAGCACAATATAGCAATAGTGCGGTAGAAAACTTCTTTAGCCAACTTGCTAAGCTTCAAAAAATAGGATCAGTTAAGGATTATATTATATTCAACAATTCAAAAATCTATCCTTAGGAGTGGATACAATTATAGAGTAGAACTTGAATGATTTATTCTTGGGTGGTCTCAAGGATCACATTCAACATGAGGTATGCATGTTTTGTCCAAGTTTAGTAAATGAGTCTTTTATATTGGCACACAGGGTAGAGGAGAAGTTCTTGATTTCTAAAAAGTAGGGGGCTAATGTGAGAAGAGACAAAAAGTATTCAACATCTTATCTTCCTCAACCTACTAGGTTGACTCCACAACAAATTGAGGAGAAAAGAGAAAAAGGGTTGTGTTTCAATTGCAATAACAAATATAGTTGAGGACATAAATGTAGTGAAAAGAAATCATTCTATATTGAAGGTCCAAGTGAGGAAGAATAGGATAGGGAGTTAGGTGAGGAATCACATGATGCTCAACCAATCATTTCTTGCCATGCACTTTCAGGTTTCGGTGCTCCACAAACTCTCAAGGTAGTGGGTTTCTTAAAGAAGTAGAAAGTAACAGTGTTGATCAACTCAGGTAGTACTCATAATTTCATCAAAAAAAAGTTGGCAACTCTTCTAAATTGTTTTATATATCTAGCCTTCAAGTTTTAGGTTTTTATTGTAGATGGGGGAATAGTTAGTTGTTCAAGAAATTTTTATAGCATCAAATTATCTATGGGATATTATCAATTTGATACCCCAATGTATGTGATATCCATGGATACAACAGATATTGTTTTATGAGTACAATGGCTTACTACATTGAAATAATTGAGATGAACTTAAACCTCCAAAAACTATTCATGTGATTTGAATCACAAGGAAAGGTAGTGGACCTAAGGGGATTGAAGGCCAAATCCCCATAGATGGTAAGCTCTCATCAAATGTAAACAATTTTTAAGAAAGGTGTAGATGGATTTGTGGCCTAGCTATGTCACACCACTTTTTCACTCTTTCAAAGTGAGCTCTATTAGGAGTCAACCCTATTAAAGGTTTACAATACACACTATCAAATGTGACTTGGTTAGAGGATTTAATCACCATGTTAGGAGTGGCCTCATCAAAGGGCTTTGATCATTCTATTTATAATGTCACCTTATTAAATTATTTACATGGACTATGAAATTCTTCAAATGACTATGAGGCCAACCTTTTTAAATGGATTTCAATACAAACTATTTACAATGATTAGAAAGAAAATAGTAGGGTTTTGATCTATATGATCCAACTCACTTTGCAAGTTTAGATAACTGTTTGGTTCATGTATTGAGTCACTGATAAGCTCTCAATTGTCATCCATGTTCTCAATTACCTTGGAAACCCTTCAAGCAATAAATATTCTCCCTTTCAAAAATACCTAAGCCTTATGCTCAAATTCACTTATCAATATTAGCAACATCTACTTAGGCAATCTCCTTTAGCTTTGCATTCACTCTTACACTTGTCCATTTTTTATCAACCTTCTTCTATACTTGTTGAACACACATTCACATCTTTATTTGACTCTATAACTACTTAAATAGGAAATTATTGTTTTATTATTTTCTATGATTATCATAGATCTTAGGGTTTATGATCACATTCAACACAATTTATTGTATCTGTCCATGTTCTTGATCTTCCTCTAAAAACTTCTCTGGAATTTGTTTGTGAGATATTTACCTAATATTCACCCTTAATTTAATGATCCACCTCATCAATCTTATCTTCAACACCATTTACAACTCCAAAGAAATGAACTGAGTTAATTGGGAATCATGATTTCCTCAAATTCATTCTCAATGATGTTACTCGAAAATCACTAAGTTCTAACACTCAAGCATTAGTTGACACTCAGTCACTATAAAAATTCTAGCTCAGCATTGACTATATTGCTCAATCAACACTAGATTTTCTCAGCACTTAATATGGCTCGATTGACACTAGCATTACTCAAGATTTCTTAACCATTTACTCTAGTTCTCATCTTAGCTTAACTTTATTGATATAAACAATCACTTTGTCTCATCAAAGTCTAACTAATCAAATGTCCATTGTAGCTTCATTTTCATAACTCAACCTTTCCTCTATGTGCTATTTTTATGAGCAATTTTACAAATCCTCTTCATCAATTAAATAGATATGACATTTAGATCAGGTAGAAACATGTCTTATCAATAGATTTGACATCAATGGTAAAACAACAATTGTTCCAATTATAAGTTTTCCAACAATCTCCCTCTTTAGCATTTATGGCGGCATCTCTACATCTCAATAATAGCAATATCTCAATGTATCAAATGTATCTCACTTTGTTACCATACAATCCAAAAAGATTTTCTCCCTTTGAGATAATATTGTCATTTCTTTGTCTATGTCTCCTTCATTTGGTTATGTCTCCCTCTTTGGTATATTACTTCTACTATATATTCTTCACTATTCTATTTCTATCTCCCCCTCTTTGACAACAATGCCAAAGACACTTATCTTTCTTAGCTTCAATCTTTTCATGCATTTGAATTATGTAGATTTTTCATGTCTGGCTGATTTCTATCATTTGTCTATGATTGATCTGTTATATTGTGCTTGACTATCTACCTTAGGCATTTCCCTAAGTAGAGATGTGTTGCATCAATGTGTGAGATATTCTTATTATCACATTTGATGCAATGCATTTCACCTCCTTAATTAGCTTTGTTTAGGAGGATCACCCCTAATTTACCTCAAAGATATTAATGAGCATCTTTACATAAGGCATGTATGAATATGTCATCAATTTATTCTTTGGCACGAACATATTCTAGCTTCACTTCTTTGTCTTGAACTAGTTCCCTCAAGTAGTGATACTTGATAATAATGTGCTTTGACTTAGTGTGCATCACTTGATTATTTGAAATGTTAATAGAACTTGTGTCTTTCATACCTTTTAATAATTACTTTATCTACATAATGTTTGAATAGTTCACTACAATTGCCACATACTTGGCTTTATCTCTTGATTGGGAAATACAATTCTATTTCTTGTTTGTCCATGAGACCAATCTCTTTCCTAGAAATAATACACTTCCACTAGTGCTTTTTGTGTCATCAATATTTCCTTCCCAATCTAAGTCCGTGAATACCTTCAGTTCAAATCTATCACATCTCTTGTAATACAATCCATACTCTTTTGTACCCTTCATATATCTCATTATCCTTTTCACTCTGATCATGCGAATCTCCTTAGGAATTTCTAAAAATCTAGCAATTATCCCAACTACTAATTCAATATCATGTCTCCTATGAGGGTAAGAGTACAAAGTTGTGTCACCTTTTAGGCTGACTTATCAGAATGACTGAAATTGAGTATTTCTATCCAAAAATTAATTTTGTTTCAAACATATGATCTAGATAAATTCATTCTAGCTAAGTTATATATGGTCTCATACTTTTCCAATTGAAAATGTCTATTAAATACATGTTTTATACTAGTTTGTATCCAATTACTAAAGAAATAAAATTATTTTAGAAAACTAACATTTCAAAAACTCTTACTATTTTTACATATTACTTTAGCAAAATATAAACACTATTTTATAGAGCTCAAAGTCAAGAATATTCTCATATAGATTTTATAGCATTTTAATTAGATATAGTATATTGTATTTAAAAAATTCTACAAGCATGTATTTTAATTCTTGAAAAGATGTTGATTTTGAGAAAAAAAAAATGTTAAATCATATTAAAAAAAATTAAAAATTATATGACATTCTAGAGGAGAGATTCCTCTTTCAGAATGTATAATTTTTCTTCTAGTTAGAATAGATTTATTTTGAAAAAAGTTGTGGGAGACAAAAACTATCGATTTTAGGCAAGTTGAAATTTGAATCATTATAAAAGAGAAAATAAAGGTCTAAAGCCAATTTTTATTTTTGATTGTTCTAGCTATATATGTTCTGTATAATATAGTCTAAGTTCAAATGGAAATAAGTTTATTTCCATATAGTTTTGTGGTGGTAACTAAACCCCTAACTTTTAGCAACTAAAAATTTATCTATGAAAATTAGATTAAGATATCAATTCTTATTCCAAATAATTATTAAAAATTATAATCCTAAATTTCATCCATTTCTACACATTTCATTACTTTACATCATTTCCAAATTCTAAATAATAATACTAGTTTTACGTCATTGAAGGTGAACAAGTATACTTTTGTTAGCCTTTTCCTTTACAAAAGGGTGACACAAGTTTTTGCTTTTACCCATGAATAGAATATTGCAATTTTCCATTCATGGAGTCATATAAGGTCTAGTTCAAATTAGCAAATTCATCATTCTTAGATAACCTATGTCCTATTAACATAGGTGTGCTCACTGGTCTTGAATGTTCCACACCAAAATTCTTCAGTATCTCCTTTATTTATTTGGATTATGTAATGAAAATACCAAAATTTATTTGACATACTTGTAATCCAAAAAAAAATTTAATTTTACTAAACAAAAACATTTAAAATTCCTTCTTCATTTCATCAATAAATGATTTGCATAATACTTCTATTCCTCCAAATATAATATCATGAATAAATATTTCAAATAGTTGTACTTCACTACTCTTACCATTCTTCAAATATAGATTAATAGTATCATTTGTCCTTTCAAAACCAATCTTCACCAAATAATTATACAATCTTTCATACCATGCTCCTGGGGCTTGTTTCAATCCACAAAGGGCTTTGCTTTGTATACATACCATATTCTTCTTGTCTAGATCTATAAATCCTTCAGGTTATTCAATGTACACTTCTTCCTTAAGTATACCATTCAAAAATGTAGATTTGACATACATTTGAAATACCTTGAAATTCTTATAGGCTGAATATGTAAGTAGAGTTTTGACTCCTTCAAGTCTTCCCACAGGAGGAAAAGTTTCTCCATAATAAATTCCTTCTCCTTGAGAATATCCTTAGCATACCAGTTTTTATTTATTTCTTGTTATTTCACCATTTTGATTAAGTTCGTTTCTAAAAACCCACTTTCTTCCAATGACATTTTTTTCTTTAGGTCTTGGCACTAAAGTGCAAGTATTGTTCTTCTCAATCTGATCAATTTCCTCATTCATTGCCTAAATCTAATCTTCATTGTCTAGAGCATCTTTTACTATTTTTGGCTCAAATTTAAAAACTAAGCATGTGTCATCTTTGAGTCTCTTTCTTTTCATAACACTTGATTAAGGATCACCATTTATTTTCTCAGGTTTGTGATGTCTTTTTATAAAATTTTCAAGCATAGGTTGTTTCCTTCTCTATTCTTATATAGCTTCATCTTGAAAAATAATTAGGCTCATTTCTTTTTCTTGTTTAGGTTCTAATTCATGTTCTATATGCCCAACATTCTCTATCTAATGATCGACATTTCCTATCTATGACTCAACATCTTTAGTCTATTTCATGACACCAACTCTCTTTTTCTTAGTAATTTTTTGTACTACATCATTTCCTATATATTGGGAGATTATAGCTTGATTTTTCTTGTTCAATTGGAGTGCATAGAGCATCATCATCCATATAGATGAATAAACTATAATCTTCAGGTTATTCTTATTGGAAATATAAGAGGAGTAATTAAGAGGGGAGGGGTGAATCCGTTACCACTAAAACAATTCCAAGTCCCTTAGATGTCAATACACAATTTCTTTTAACTCACGACTTGGTTAGAGCTAGATATTTGTTGTAACTTAGTTAATAAAATAATATGAAGATAATGATGTCTATTAACCTTTAGTGACTTAGTTGTAGAAAGATGAAGTAGTAAGAAAATAACATGAAGACATTATACTAATACATTAGGGGTCAATTTGCAACGTTAATTTGCGACAGCAAGAAAAAGTAATGTGGTTTTGGCTTTTTTTTTTTCAATTTTAGCCCGATGTCATCGCAATTGCGACGCTAGCGATATATAAGAGAAAAAAAAAGCCAAAACCCTCATTTGAATGAAATCGCGCGACACCGAGTTTTTCTAAAAGGAAAGGCATGCACATTGTAGGATAGCCTTTCGCATAACATTGGAAGTGTCGAAGGTACACTAGTAACAATATTTTTGTATTTGAAATAGATATTTATATTAGCTAACACCTTATAGGAATCACTAATAACAAGATTTTGTCTAGTTCAATGACACAACTATGGACATTCTATCAAGTTATCTTCGAATCAGGGCTTATTCAATTCTCCTGAAATCCTTAATATTACTACTAACTATAACCGTCTCCTACATATATGCTTAAATATTTCTAAATGTTTATTGATATCTTGTTGAGAAGGAGAATCTTGTTGCTGCAGAAGGCCTTTACCTTCACCTCCATTTCTCAAGGTAGTTTCGGGGTTGCCCTACTCTTCTAAGAAGGGGTGGGGTGGGGTTTGGTTCACGAGTGGGGGTTGGGACAAGAACCCTCCATGGATGTTGGCTCTATGACTGGACCTGCTCCCTCCACCAACACTTCCTTTGACTCTGTATTTGGATTTGCAACTATATCTACTGCATCTGAATCTACTCGATCTCGGGATCTACATCAAAATATGTACCTGGGACCAGAATTGGATCGGCAAGGTGATAGTGGGGTTGTTGGAATAGGAAGAGAAGCCCTTTTGGGAACAGGATCTTTCACTGTAATTTCCCATAAAAATAGAATTTAACACAACGAAGAGACCAAGCAAAGAGTAAGAGAACGACTCATTCTCAGCAAAAATTGAAGAAAGTGACAGAAAACTGATTCACATTCATAGAAAGAGATATTTATTATACACAGAAAATCCTTTTAATAGGCATCAAATTGAATGTAAATCAAGTGAAAAGACAGCATCGTAATAGCATACTCTTCCATACAGATTTATTTTATAAAATGCAGGTATTGTAACAAGGAGATCGGTAGTGGTACAACTCCATTAGACTGGTGATATTGAAGCAGAATATGTCAAGATTTTATATATCACAAAGAACCATTTTTTAGATTTTTGTATGGATTTTAGTATGATTTTTATATTCTAGGTCAGGTATGATATTGTCCATAAAAGCTAGATTTGACTTATGATGGACTTATACCTTAATCATCTAGGCCCCCTTCCTTTGAGTTGAAGCACAAACCTCAGTTTCCTCTCCATTTTGGAACCTTACCATTATTTATTCTATATAAGAAAATTGGCATTCCTCCTTCAATACATGCCTTTCAATAATTGTAAACTTCACAATTCTAAATGGCTAAGACGCATTAACTGCATTTTTTCTTTTGCCACATGTATTAAGCATTTTATATTTCTTATATGTACTAAACAACTATTAACCTATTCAAATTTAGTGTAATTATTGTATAAAGATATGCTTCTACTATTTATTACAGTTTTTTAATAGCTTTCTCTTGATGTGGATATAGCTTCCTCTTGAATTTTTTATTTTACAATAGATAGCTTAGCTAAAAAATTAATACCAAAAGTTGCATTTATGAAAACCATATAGTGCTCTAATCTGTTCTTATATTAACATCAAGTAACATTCAAATTGTGCAATAGAAGGACCATTGAGTTGTTTATATACCTAGAAGTGTGGCATGACAACATTCATTATGTTATATTTTTATGGACTAGTTAGGAATTGAACCTAAGATCTCCCATTTAGTAGTGAGAATATGAATTTGTGTAGCCTGCATGAAGAATCTCAAACTTGTCTGGCTCTTCCAATTTGTAATACAATGAGTTGATTTCAAAGAAATCACTAGGCACTCCATTGCAAGAAGATAGTGTGCAAGCTAAGGTATGTCTCCAGTCATTCATTGGTCTCCATTACTAGGTATGTCTAAATTCAAGTATACTAAACACCTTTTTCTAGCAAACAATTTCTAAAAATAGGATAACTTGAAAGTGGTAGTGGTACATGGAAATTTTGTAGAAAGTTGTCCCATAGTTGAGGGTATGACACTTGCAAAATTATTATTCATGCTCTATCACTCTAAGAAGAGAACAATTAATAAGAGTAGTGAGAAAGGGTAATTAAGATGGTAATGGCTATCCAACAAACTAAAACTTAAACATAATCTCTCTTAACATTTTATCACTTTAAAAATAGCAAGTACCCTAAAAACCTGCTAAGTAAACAAGTACCACTCAAAGGTACTATGAAAAGAAGCGACAAATGAAACATGAAAAGAAATATTCAAATTCAGAGAAAAGACACAGTGAACATGCTATCAGTATTACAATTCAAAATAATAATATGTATGATATAGGAAAACATCAATGCAAGAGAATGCACATAATTATATTCTACATCTAGGTTCTACATAATTATCTCTCACTCACATGCATCCTACTTGATTATTTTACTTTAGCATATATGGAGCATGGTTCAAACTTCAAACAACTTGGCAAACTGGTGATTACATGCAGAAAAACTCAGTAATAGAAAAAGAAGTGGTTCTGGTATTTTCCTTTAGAGCATAATCAAACTCAGAAATAGTTGGTTACTTATTTGTACTGTGGCTGCAGTCTCGATCAGCTGAGGAATGAGAAGAGATCAAGTATTTCAAAGATGGTACCCAATACAAAGAGATAAGATCTCATAACATCATTAGATGTATTCCAATGGTACCTTTGGAGACATGCACAATAGGATTTTACTTTCCATGAGGCAGGGCATTCAACATCATCATATTCGACTTTAGGAGTAGCAGCCCAAGAATTTCCCGCCCACACTTGTTAGTGCAACAAAATATATTAACTATTTTTTGGTAAACATCCTTCTATTTGGTGAATTAAAAACAACTTTCTGTTATACATAACAATTTTTCTGCTATTCAAGATTTTACTTGATGTTGTTTCTAGAAGAGATTGTATATGTTTTTTGAATCACAATGTTTCAGATCTCACTCTATGACAATCATATGGGATATAGTTGTGATCCTCTATATTCATATTAGAGGCTTTGATGTTGAAATTGGCTTAGCAAATAATCATGACGATGACCATAGGGTCTCTTGATAATTTGTTTGGTGACTAATCAATTTATGTTAAAGCAGGATGTATCAGCATTGACTGTAGCAGAACAACAAGTTACACAGATGAAAACTTGCATTGTTACACTTACAGCTGACATTTGACACTTGGAGTTGATATGCACATTTCTTTGAGGTGGGTGATAACAAAGAGCTCATCAATTTTCACTGTGTTATCTTCTGGCTACAAGTCTACACCATTCTTCACTATTTTTTATTTATACCTAATACAATTTTATTTTTCAAAATGTTTATCACTGCCATAGTTTTTGATAGTTGGCTTCTTTGTATTAACGCCTATAAGGAGCCATTGGATATTGGAAGATAAAGGTTATAAATCTCAGGTAGTTTTTCTGTGAGATTTCTTTTGGATTTGGCTGCATTACACGAAATGTTGAAGTAAGATGCACTGATTTCAACCCATTCTGATTGATTTGTACAAATTCTTATAACCAGTTCCATATATTTAATTACATTTAGACACTATCTTTTAATGCTTTATTTCAGTGTGCTACATATTCTATTTCAGATTTGTGATATATGATGAAAGTATTATAACATATGGAGGAACAGTCCATGAGTGGCATCGCCAGTTGAAATGGTTTTAGTTTCAATTTTACACCATTTGATACAAATAATCAGTTTACCAATCGACCCCTAGGTTCATTCCATTTGTAGTAAAATCTTCATTACATAGAAAATGTTCACAAAATCTATGTCAATGCTCACACATCTTCTTGGACTTACACAAATCTATGTGAATACTCACACATTTTCTTGGACTTATGCAGGAACTATGTTGCCCTGCAGCTCTTGTTAAATATGTTATCAACTTGAATTTTCTATTAAAGGCTCTCATGTTGAATTGAAAGCCAGGTAAAGAAAAAGATATTATACACTATTTTGTTGGTACCATGTGCAGCACAACAAACTTGTTCGTAATATAAGAAAATTTTCTTTTCTTTTGTTTCATTGCAGATCTTCTGCTTGCATAGAGGTCTCTCCCCATCATTGGACACACTTGATAACATTCGAGCTTTGGATCGCATACAAGAAGTGCATCTATACACATAAGTATAAACTTCTTCTTTTCCCGCAACACATATAGCAACAATTTTAAGTGCTTGCAAGGTATATACTTATGAATAAATATTACATCCTGATTTAAATGTATGAAAACAATTTTCATTCCCTTTAAGCTTCATTCATCTCAAGGTGCAATTCACAAACTCAAGAATAGTGGCTTTTTTTCTTCAGGATACCTTTAGGGGAAGAGTATGTGAATGCCCCCTTGTGTCTGGAGTCCAGTTTAGAGGAGATGGCCATTTACACTGCTAAGGTTTGTTGAATCTAATTCTGAATAACATTGCTTGCTATTGTTGAATCTAATCTAATGTATATTTTAACTAGACTTGTAACTTATATGTTTTCAAATTTTTGTTAGGCCTTGTAGTTTGTATAATTTGATTGCTGGAGAGCTTCTACAGCTAAGCAAGAAGGCCATTGCACAAGTTATAGCCACGCGCTCGGGTATGAAACTTTTTTTTTTATATTCTAATGTATATTTTAACTAGACTTTTAGCTTATATGTTTTGAAATTGCTTTTAATGGCTTAATGTTGTAAGGTCTCTTGAAATAAGACCTTCAGGCAGTTGGTCAAAGTTTTACAAATAATCTTAGGAATAAAGTCAAAGAAAGTATTTTTAAAATATTAAAGTATTTAGCTAGGTCTAAGAAGATTTGTGTACTTTTGACAGTTTTGCTTAGTTTGTGAAAGTTGTAGACCGAATTTTTCATATCCCAATTTTTGCTTCCTACAAAGAACGATCATGTTAGATAATATAAGTGAAGAATAAAACAGGGAGACAATCACTAGATTGTGGTCTAACTTGAAAAGAAAAGGTGATGGAAAATGTTATTGTCCTTGCAATATTTGTAAGGGCTTAAACCATAGAAGACTGCTAATCAAAATAGTTAAGAGACATTGTAGGGAGAATGGTCACATTGAAGGGGAGCATGACTATCATCCACTGGTAAGTCATTCATTATATCATTTTAACAATTTATATACATATGAAATCACTTGATGATGAGTTGATGATCATGGTTTATTCATGTTAATTAATTTTATAAAGGTTGATCTTCCCAGGGAAGTACATGATATGAACCACAAAAATTGGATGAATATGGTTTTCGAAGTGGAGGAACATGGAGGTGCAAATATCCAAGGTGAAGATAATGATCCCATGGAAGATGACGATCATGCGCCAGAAAACACAATTGAAGAGGATGGTATAAATACATTGATCCATGACACATCTAGTCCAAGCATATCTGATGATGATGATGATGATAGCCTCGATGTACCTCTACTTAAAAAGGCATACGAGCCCCTATACAAAGACTCCCAAACAACTCTTCTCTTTGTTGTATTGTTGTTGTTGAACTTGAAGGTTATGAATGGTTTATCCAACATAACAATGTGACATATGCTAAGGTATGTCATATATGTCTTTATAGTTAACAAAGGGTGAATAATGTACCACTAATATTGTTTATATTAACAACTTATATTTTTTGTTGTAGATTGATAGGCGAGTTTCTGTTACCCTCATCAAATATTCTACCTCGCTTATATTGAGAATTAACTGCTGTTATGAAAGATGTTGGAATGGAGTATGAAGAAATACATGCTTGTCCCAATGATCATATTATATATTATAAAGAACATGACTTTGCAACACAATGACCTGTATGTCATACGAGTAGATATCGAATAGATCGACTAACAAAAAAGGTGCCTCAAAAGGTTCTTTGTTACATCCCCATTATTCCATGGATGTGACAATTATTCAGGTGTAGTAGCTTGGCTCAATTGATGGATTATCGTGCACGCAATAGAAGTCAAGATGACATTATTTGAATCCCTATGGATGGTTCGACATTTATGCACATAGAGGAAAAGTGGCAACACTTCAAAGAAGAACCTCGTCATCTCAGGCTTTCATTGGCAGCGGACGATGTCAATCCATTTGGAGAGATGAGATTTGTTTACTCAGTGTGGCCTGTTTTTGTTATCAACAATAAAATTCCTCCGTGGATGTCAATAAAGAGGGAGCACATTATGTTGGCAATGATTGTTCCAGGTCTCTTATCATTTGATAGTTATTAATTTACACGTACTTACAAATCTTGCAGTAAAACGGTCACAATAACTATGTAATGTTACTATTCATTCAAGTAGGTAAATATCAAGTAAAAGATATGAATGTATATATTGAGCCCCTTATCGACGAGTTGGTGGAGTTATGGAATGGTGTCACTATGTATGACGTGTCTAGCACAATACGACAAAGACAATTTCAATTCCATGCAATACTTGCATGGACAATACATGATGCCCCAGGGCTAACACATTTTTGTGGTATGTTATAGTGAATTCAAGTTGCACACAATAATTCTAATTATAAAAATCAACATATTTAATAATCCAATTACATCATTATCTTGTAGGCCTTCAAAAAAAGGGAAAATTTGCATGTCCAGTTTGTGGTCCAAAGATGAAATCTCGTCATTCAAAAAGTTTAGGAAAGCAGGTGTTTGATGAGTGTAGACACTTCCTCCACAGGAATCATAAGTATCGAAGTACAGAAAAACATCTTTTCAATGGGAAAAAAGAGACTACATCAAAGCCACGAAGAATGACACCTCACCTATGGAAGTTGGAATATAATAGAATTAATCGTCGAGGTAATGTCATTCCACCTAATGGTTTATGTTTGTAATTTATATATTTCTATTGTGATTTTTGTTGACTAATTGTGTAATTGATGATCATGAAGGTCATAAAGGCAATACTGACAACCTTCCAAAGGGACTAAAAAGCTATCCCAAAAAATTTAGTAGGTTGCCCTACTACGAGCACTTATGAATTGTGCATTTGTTTGATACTATGCATATTGGAAAGAATATAACAGAGACATTGTGGAAAATATTGGATGGAAGGCATGACAAAGAAAAAAACATCAAAATTTGTAATGACATACATGAATCCAATCATGCATTGAAAAATTTCATTCACTCAAATAGCAACATAGATCAGATTAATATAAGTGCCATTCCATGGTTATTAACAGAGCAACAAAGTGATGCCATAAAAGAAGTCATATGAAAAATTTGATTTCCCACAGGATTTGCTGTGAACATAAAAAATCTCATATAAAAAAAAAGTGAATTTGGGCCAGGCCTCAAAACGCATGATTGGCATACTTTCGTCAAGGTAAGTTATGTTCTTCTGTATTTACAATATATTCATAAACTACGTGAATTGTTTGTTATGTTATGTTAGAAAACAATGAAATGATTGGTTTATAATTACTAAAGTACGTGCTTCCTCTATCTCTCCCAGAGCACTTCAACAATAACATCAAACAAGTGATATATGATCTTGGAAAATATATGAGGTAAGCAGTAATATCTGTTCAATTTGTTGTATATATTTATTATATTCGTGATTTGTTTTTCTTGCTATGTAATCTATTGTATATTATTTTGTAAAGTCTCATATCTATATATTTTTTGTGACTTGAATCTCTTAATGTAGGTGGTTTTCATCTAAAGAAATCCATAAAGAAGATATAAACTATTGGAAGAGAAAAATTCCTCATTTACTGTGTGAAATGCAAAAGTGTCTACCTCCAACTTTTTTCAATGCACAGGAACACTACCTCATACACCTAGTTGAGGAGATTGAATTGTGTGGACCTATACACACTAGGTCAATGTGGATGGTTGAGAGGCATTTGAAATATTTGAAGGCTTTGGTTAGAAAAAGAGCACATCCTAAGGGTTCTATGGTAGAGGGATATATGGTATACCAGACTATGGTGTACATTACTGAATATCTTCCTAAGTTTGCATCAAATATCCATGTAGATCACATTTGGGATCTCGAGCCTTTTAAAAAATTAGAAGGGGAGTACTTGATGGGGAAAGGTACATTGAGGAAAGTGAGAGGTAATAAATTATAAGATGTTATTGTAATAAATTATCTCTTAATCTTCAAAATAAATCGGTTGTAAGTTGTCTATTTGTTTTTTGTACAGGAGCTCGAGAGTGGGATGCACTACATTTGTATATTGCAAACAATCTTGATTGGATGATGGTATGGATTGAACGATGTCAACATTCTGGTCACACATTAACATGGGAAGGTGTATCTTCATTGGTTAAAGAAGCTCATCGTAATGGAGATTCCAATGTTATGCAAAGGGAAATAGATTTAGCACGTGGTTCAAGAGATTTCCAGGTACATACAAATTTATTAATCACCTGTATGTTTATCAACTCATGATACAATAATTTTGATATGTTTCACATATTATTGCAGGTTAAACACCTCAAGGCTATGTTCTGTAATGGTCAGAAATTTTGCGTCAAAGTGTTGGATGACACGAAGAAAACTTGTCATTCAGGAATAACTGCAGTCTTTCAAGTGACTAATATTTCATCTAGAAATGACTTACATCCTCAAGAGTCTAAAAATTGATACTATGGCATTTTGGATGAGATAATTGAGTGTGACTTTAGTTCCTTCAAATTAGTACTCTTCGTTTTCAAATGGTACAAGCTACGACTTAATCCAAATGATCCTGATAGAATTGTTATTGAACATGATAATGGATTTACAATGGTTAATACAAGGTCATTTGAGCCAGTTGGGGATGAGCCTTATGTTCTTCCAAGCCAATGTGAGAAGGTATTTTACTCAGAGGTTCCACATAAACCAGGTTGGTCATTTGTTGTTAAACATGAACCGAGAGGAAGGCCAGTAAAGTTTAATGCGATGGAAGAAGAAGATACCGAAGAAGTAGAAGATGATGTAGATGGTGATCATGATCGACAGTTATTGGATGATGTTCTTGACACAAATTTTCATGAAGAAGAAGAAGATGATGATGACGATGATGCTACTACTGATGATGATGATGAAGATGATGTTGATGTTGATGATGATGTTGATGATGACGACGATGACGACGACGATGGCGAGGAGGATGATGATAATGACGATGATGATGATGACGAGGACGATGATGATGATGATGATGATGATGATGATGATGACGACGAGGATGATGATAATGGAATTTAGAGGTATGCCATCAATCCTTAATCTATTTAATATTCATTTCTTGATAGAAATATATTTGTCTTATATATATGGTTACATAGTTTATTCATTATCTATTTAAAAGCTACAAGTTTCAACTACAAATAGAATACTGCTAATCTAAATTAACTATTAATCTAAATTAATTAAATAAAACTATTTAAAACACATATTGATGCGTGAATGTATTGAGCCTTATTTTCTTTCAGGTCAAAAGCATTTGTAAGTGTTTAGTTTAGAAAAGGGAATTCATTAAATATCTATAAAAGGGAGTTGTACCTAGAATAAAATTCATAGGGGAAACATAATATAAGTGCTTACCCAATTTGTTGGTTAATAATTCAAGTATCTCTAACATTTCATTTTAGAATAGGAATAACATTGTATCAATATGTTGATTTACAAACTAAAACTAGAAAACTTATTTCAGTACATGTATTTGGATCTATGGGATTTACACGGTAAGTAAAAAGAAACCAGTAATCCATTTTAAAATTATTATAATGGGTTTTGGAAGAAATTATAGTTATCTTAATTAATATAAAATATCTAACTGAATTTCAAAATGTTATGCAAGTGGCTTTAGTCTAGGTGTTTCCTCCACCTCCACACACATCAAACAACTTCAAATAGCATGTCCCCAAGGTGACTAAGCCCTCAACTCATTAGCTGATACAAAAACCCAATTTTAGCCCTGCACTAGGCCTACTTCCCTAGTAGGCTTATAATGTGAGCCTGATTTAAGTGTTTATTGTGTACCTTTTAATGTTTTTAATTTTTATGTGATGCTAATAATGGATGTGATTATGATTATGATGTGATTATGCTCACGATAATTGAATTACATTTGCAGGAAATTGAACCCCTTTCAGGAGCATCTCGCATAGTCTCATGGATCGACAGGTATAAGTCAATACTCCTTATAGACAGTCTATTTAATACACTTATCAATAGTAAGATTGATGTCTTCTAAGATCTCTCCCATTTGCAGGTACCGGCGAATAGGTATTTGTCAGAAGTGTCTTCCTCGAGTGAGGGAAATATAGGAATAGAAGAGGAAAGTGAGACATGCAGTTTATCTAGGATAGGGAGATTAACTAGAGGTCAAAGGACTAGAAAGAAATCCAATAAATGCATGAAATTTTTCCTTTCTCAAGGGGGGTCATGTTCTTATGATGATGAGACAGAAGGCGACATCGAGGTGCCCTTGAGGTACCAACATCTACAAAAACATTGGGCACCCAAGGAACTTCCTCCAATAAACACTGATTTTTGTGTTAACAAGAGGATATATCGCATAGCACCATCATCACTACATGGTTTGGGCCTATTTTCTATGGACGGCATAAAGGTGTCTTACAACAAAGTTTCTGAATTGATGGAGTATGTTGGACCATGTTATGATTACAAAAGTTGGATGCATATTGTTAAATATAAAAAAAGTATGCATAGGTATGCCCTCTCTGCAAATTATATACAACAGCAAGACAATAATCAAAGTAAAAGTGTGGCTATATACATTGATGGAAGGCCAAAAGCAACAGGGAATATTGCAGGTTTTATAAATAGTACACGACCTGGGTCAACTATAAAGCAACCCAATTACATATTTGAGGCACGTGAGGGAAATCGTGTATTCATCTATGCGATAAAATCAATACGTGCAGGGGAAGAGCTTCTTATTTATTACAATTTGAATTGCATAGATACAAACGAGGCTACTATCATGGGGGTGGTACATACTATTAAACCAACTTCTAATCAATGACTCCAACATACCATTTAGTCAATAAATTTTTGGCTAACATTTTTATACTTCATCTTTGACATAGGGGCACAATATGGAGCAGCCGCCCGAAGGGGATGTTGACGATGCTCCCGGCTCATCTACACATGAGCAGGTAAAACTCATTTGTAATTGTGCAAACTAGATAGAAGCAAAATGTTATTTTTTTTAATGTTTTTTTCTTTATTGTTTTGGAGTAATTTTGATAATACTAATACTATTGTTGTCACAGAGGGCTAGTGGTCGGAGGGAGGGAAAGGAACCTGCAGTCCCTCAGCAGGTCCCCCTTGAGGAGGACCCTTTCTATATCGATTTAGCAGAGACCGATGACTCGATCGGTTCGATTAAAATTAATTTAAAGAAAATTAGCAAAGAAATTCTATGTTTGGCAACCATAAAGCCTATGACTCAACAAATAAAAGATAGGGCATCTAAATTGTTGCACACTTCTGAGTCCTTAAAAGTAAGTATTAATGAAATTTTTAATTATAACAAGAGTTCAATAATGGTTTTTATGTTATGCTCTTTTATGGCATTAATTAACATATGGATGCATTGTCTTTACAGAGTTTTTTGCTTGATTTCGAGCCTCGTTCCCATGATGAGGGTGCTGCAGGTGGTTCAGGTAGATCGCATGTTCCATTGCCCACTTCTGTTTTCCACTGAATATATATAGGAATGATCATAATCATTGACAATACATGCTCGAACAATCCTTTTTTTTAATGCTCTAACAATCTTGTCCATGCTAGTCCATGTGTTCTATATTTATGCATGCTCTAACAATTTTATTCTTCAGCTTCCCATCAATTGAATCCTACGATGACGTCGCCTCCATCCAGGACAACCACAAATCTCTTTCTGATTGCTGAGTCAACAACATGCAGCTTACATGCATCGACTATTGCACCATCTGCTGGTACAAAAATCCCTCTTTTTCTCTCTTATGACAACAAAAAACAGTTTCTTTTTTACAACTTTATAACATCAATTATCATTTGTTCTTTTATACTTCAATCGTGACAAAGACTTATGAAACTTATGAAACTTTTTGCAATAGGACCCGCAACATCATTTCCTGGATGTTCCTATGTTCCTAGTACGGGAACGGTGAAGGATGTCACATTGATCGTCAACGACGATGAAGGCATTCCATTAAAAGTAGCCAAAGTTCTAGGTACTTTAAAGTTATTATTATTCTATAGTGATAAAATAGTAATTTAGTTTTTGATCACTCTTCATTGACTAATGATCCCATGATTGTTTTGTAGGGAATGATCTTTTCTGGAGAAAACTTGGTGATGAGTGTTTGCGAATATTTGGGCCCACCATGCGTACCTGGTGGAACATCATATCCTAACTAAAACCCCAAACCACTATTTTGATTTCATATCATTGCTATAATAGTTTTCCTTTTCGTCCATTTCTTGAACTATATTAAAGGTAGCTTCACTTCATTTATGAGTCTAACATGTTTTTTTTTACTTAAAAGGTGGAATCACCAACACAAACCGTTGAAGGATGATCTTATTGAGAGCATGACCCAACTCTTTGGACCTCGTGCATTCGAGAGAAACAAGCTCCTTGAAAAAGCTGGTTTATGTTTGAAGTATATTAGGGACCAGTACAAAAAAATTTATGGGATAACCCCAGGTACGAGCGTCCGTCCTATGTTCCTGAGGCTGAGTGGCAGGCTTTGATTTTGGATGGAAAGTATAAAGCTGACAAGAAAAATAATATTACACCAGTGGAGAGTACAACAAGGTATGTGATACTGTTGAGAATCTAATTATGTACTAATTAACCTCCATATTTATACTATCTAATATATTTTAAACTTTTCATAGATTGCCTGACACATCAAAGGCAACAAAGGCAAGACTAGAAAAGCACAGGACACACAAGCTCGGGTCTGGTGGTTTTTCGAAACTTCAAGAAAGAGTTGTAAGTATTAGTAAATGAAAAATTGTATCAAATTTTTTATATAATGTGAAGGGAAATGCTAGGAATCCCTTATTTAGCTCATCAATTATAAATAGGTCAATAGAATATGATAACAGTAGTGGATTTTCATATTCAATATAAAAAATTCAATAATTGAAGTCAAGACTCTGCAATCTAGATTAGTGAAGAAAACTTGTGATTCACTAATATGACATTATTTAAAATCTCACCCTTGACTGAATTTTCCTCCAATAGTTAAGAATAAAGGCAGTGATTGAAAGAATGAGGGAATGCAACAGCACTTGCAGCCATTTTTATTTCCAAATAGCTGAACTAACTCTTACCCAACTTAAGAATTTGGAGAAAATATGTTGGTACAAGCAAAGCATACAAACACGCAACATTTATATAGTAGATTGCTCCATCAAAACTGCTCAATTTTTCTCCTATTATATTGTGATGGATATAGATGATTTTTTGTTGATATTTTAACTACCCTCCATTGGTGTTGATGAAACAATGCAAGTAAAATTCACCATACCATGCAAAAATGCAGGGCTCAGAGTTCAAGAGATACCTCACAGAAGACGATAAGAGAATTGGCTTCCAACAAGGCTATAGAGCCATGGCTGAACAGCTACGAGCTGAAATTAGTGTGGAAGGTTCTAATACTGATGCATCTCAGCCACAGGTAAATAAACTAAATGAAATTTATTTCAAATTGAATACTTTACCAATTAGTCTATTTGATGTTAAGTTCCAATATAAAGTGAGTATATCTGTTTTAAGCAAGCAATGATAACAATGCATAGGATGTTGGAATGCAGCCTGACAATCCTTCTACACAATCTGTGGATCTCGAAGGTTCGCATGATGTGCATCCCAGTGATGGAGGTATACATTTGCTATTAAATTTTTTATATGTAATTGCAATTGGTGTTTGGATTAACATAACATTTTGTATAGCAGCTGTAGAGGATCGAGGGGTCAATGTTCATGACCGTGTTGACGTTGAGTCCAAACAAAATGATGTGGTCAGATCAGGTAAAGAGACACAGTTATGTTATTTAAAATAATTAAATACTTGTAACAATTATAATAAATTATTTTTGATTTAACTCTTTTATTTGTTATTGCAGAGGACCCCCCTTTGCAACAGTATAGGAATTTGAGATCATCAAGAATAGAGAACAGAACAACTAATGAGGGGGGAATTGATGATGACACTGATGCTCCTCTTAGAGCTTACATAGGAAAAAGAAATAGAAAGAAAAAAAAGAAATGATTGTCACTACATACCTTAATTGATAATGACTGTATTTTATGTCTCAATGAATTTAATTATGTGCTAATGAATGTTCATGAATTATGTGTTAATGCAGAATATTGATGAATGTTGCATGTTAACGAATCTAATGTGTTAATGAATGTTATCATGTGATATTGATTGAATGTTACATTTTATTAATGGTTGAAGAATGAATGAATGTTAGATGTTAACGAAGAATGTAGAGTGATGTTAGGGGGAGGGGGGTGGGGCCAAATGAGCTTCCACCTTCACGTGGTTGGCCCTATTTTGTAGAGAATATTAAACTATTCTCAAAACAAAGTGAAGCTCAATAAGATACTTGTTATTACCTTTTTTTAAAAAAAAATTGTGTGCTTTAGCCTTGATTTTTGAGCATGACATTAACCTTTAAAAAACTCCATGGTTAAGAACATTTGGGTTGGAGTGGTGCTTGGGTGGGTAACATCTCGAGAAATCCCAACGCTTCACCTCCGTGAGCAAACCTAGATGCAATGAGTATTCACTGTTCTATTCATTCTAATGAGAAAGAAGTTATTGTGAAACACTACTCATAAACATAGGCCAATGAGTTTGACCAAAAAATACACAATTGAATCTTGATAGCAACATCACAACATTAAAAAAACTTATAACTTGTTAATGCACAAGAAATTTTTTTGTCAATAACAATAGTTTTTGGCTAGTTGAAAGTAATACTTATCAAAGTTGTTTGTACTTCCTCATGTAAGACATTTGATATTTACTTTATTGATACTAGAAGAAAATATAATGAACTCCTCCTTAGACCATTGAAGATAATAATGCAACAAAACCAAATCTATAAAAATTAAGAAGAGTGTTGACATAAGAGAAAACAAGACGAGAAAAGAAACATAAGATATATACTCAAATAACCACCCTACCCCAAAACACACGAATGTGTGTTAATTATCCATATAGGTTGTGATACACTCATAAACTCCAACGCTTCATAAGATATCACCACTCCAATTTCTTATGAGTTCAAATACCATTTCCTTAAAAAAGCCAAATAAAATTGTCCATTCAATCTTCATCCAAGCCTTCAATATGTAGGCCAAAGAACCTACATTGATTTTCCAAAGACATAAGCCAATACTTGGTTGAGATAGCTCAATTTACTTATATGATCCAATGCTTCATAAGGGATCTATGTTTGATAAGTATGGTGTTTCATAGCATACGCCTGGTATTGTGCTAGGAACACCGGTGCATGATGATGCAGTGGATTGAATTTTATGTTACAAAATTTGTTGTAGCTTAAGAGGGGAGACAACCACATTTTAAGTTGAAGCTTCTGCAATTGTCAATTTTGAGATGACAAAATCTATTATAGGGAATTTAATGTTATTATGGTGAATAAAGCAAAGAGGATGTTATTTTTCAAGAGTGGTTTTGAAAGATTTGATTAGAATATGATTGAAAGAATACAAATGGAAGTGCATGTATTTCCATTACTCATTTGTTTGAGGATTTGATAAATTATCCTAAATCGCTAGATAAGAGAAACATCCCCAAGATACTCATGGAAAACTATCCTCGTCCTTCAAAGAATGTTATCACAATGCTGAACTGGCATATTCTTACAAAAGAGGTTCAAACTTCCATTACATTCATAGGAAGTTGAGGGGTAATGACATAGGGTGGAGCCATTAGTAAATCTTACAGGTAAGGACTAATACAAATTTTAATGTTGCCAACCTTGGAGATGCATCTTAGTGAAAGGCTTATGATGCTCATAATTGTTCTTTTAACAATGTGATTTAGCAAATATGGTAGGTGATAGTTTCAGTTTCCCTGATGTCTTCTTTTAACTCTTAGGCAGTGTTTCTCTGAGCTTCTGGGACTGAGGGATGCAGGGAAATAGTTTTGAGGATGGCAATTTTTTTCCAAAAGGTTATGGCTACTAAAGTAACTTCAAGAAACTAGGAGAAGCTGAAATTTCGAAAAGTAAATACAATGTACTGAATTTGCAATGACCATCTTCCCACCTCTACCTTCTAGAGGCTTTAACTTTTAAAAGTTTTTCTTTAACAAATTAGCTTTTCTTAGAAAATTATGCAGAAAATGATGCAGGCTGTCTAGTTCTAAGAAAGATGGCATCCTTTCCGAGTCTCTAAGTCTTGAGGATGTTTGGAACATCAGGAACATCTTCCACTCCCTAGGTAATGCAATATGCATTCCCATGGAACACTGCATTAAGGCTGTCTTTTGGATGACAACTCTTTCTTCTGTGGGGTACTTGATGTCATGGTTATATGTTGGGAAGATTGTTCCATTGGTAGAATTTTGTTGTTCTTGATGCACTTCCAGAGATTCATAAATATGTAAAAAGGCATTGACATACAAGAAACTTCATGATAGATGAGAAATCAATACAAGATTGTATGTAAGGATTTCATGTCATACCCACTCCATGATTAATCTATTTCAAATAATGTATCAATATGGGGCAAAGGTGCTGTGGTCACAAGAAGTATATAATACTTAAATTGGCAAATCGATATTAAGTAAAGCTCTTGAAGAATTGACTATTTCAAAAACAACATATCATTGTCATTGATTATACATAATTGATAAAGAATCTCCTATTGAGTTTGAGATTCAAATCACATGTTTTAGAAAATAACAAATATTTCACTGTCAGTAAATTGAATGCTTTTGTGATGTCTGGCAACTCGTTTGACAATTATTATGTTTGATGGGCATGATGAATTGTCTCTTCTGCAAAGCTTCATATATGAATTTGTTTTTCATGCAATAGATTTAATTTTAATCAAATAACCCATATTTAATAAAGAGCCAAAGAATAGTATTGGTAATAGAATAAAAAATCCTATGTCACACAGATCTGTCATGGTAGTTATACTTTATATGCAGAAATCTACAGTTTTTTATGACCGTTTTAAAAATAATTGTCTATAATACTATATTGAGGAACACATGCTTGATAACTTATTGTGCCCCATTTTCAAGGCATGAAGTATTTAACATTCAAAGATGTTAAAAAAGAGTTGGTACTGCTCCCTAAATTAATCTTTAACAAGCAAGAGAAACCATGTTTACTATATATTTTAAGCTGATCATTTAGAAATATCTTAAGAGGCATTCAGAGCATTTTTCATAGGCGAGAATAGAGAATATTAGACACTAAATCATTATTTTGAATTTGACCCCACTTTATTTTGGCCTTTCTTCATTTTCTCTTTTAGTATCAGTTTTAATCATTTCTACAAGGAGACGAGACTTTTTCTATTATACATCTACGTGAACACCAATTTAAAACTGATAAAATGAATCTATCTTCAATCTAGTAGGTGTTAGGGGCTGCAGTTTCAAGATTTGTTTGAAATTTACAAGTCAATCTATCTCTTTTATATTGCTTAAGAGTTTCATTGTTTGTCACAGGATGATGCACATATCTTCTATTTGCCTAGTCAGATCAAGGAAGAAATAAGATCTGTTCTAGATCTTACAGAAGTAATATTGTCTCAATTTGGTTTTAAGATCTATGAAGTCAACTTATCAACAAAGCCTGACAAAGCAGTGGGTAGTGATGATATTTGGGAGAAAATGACTTCTGCTTTGAAAGACGCTCTTCAAGACAAGGGTTGGGATTATTCTGTTGATGAAGGAGGAGGTGCATTTTATGGTCCAAAGATTGATCTTAAGATTGAAGATGCCCTTGGAAGAAAGTGGCAATGCTCAACAATTCAGGTAAACATATTTGGCCTATGCTCATGAATTTTAATTAGTATAATCTTGGGGAGTTGACTTTGATTTTTCTAATCAAAAATACTGTGGACATCTGTATGCAGGTGGATTTTAATTTTCCTGAGCGATTTGATTTATTCTATGTTGATTCAAAGTCAGAGAAACACAGGCCAATAATGATTCACAGAGCTATCCTAGGATCTCTTGAATGCTTCTTTGGCATATTAATTGAGAATTACACTGGTGATTTTCCCTTGTGGCTATCTCCAGTACAAGATCATCTTTTACTTGTAACAGACACCCAGGTCTGTAGGTTGATTGCAACATCATATTTTGTTTTTCCTACAAAGGGTTTCAGGTTGACTGATTAATATAGGAATTCAACAGGTACCGTACTATCAGAAAGTGGTGGAAATAATGAGGAAAAAAAATATTAGAGTAGAAATATCATATGGTGAGCGTCAGAGATATAGTTATTCTAGTGGTTCAGAAGTTCATCATTATTTTAGGCATGTGATTCTATTATTCCGAGGAAATGATCTGTTGTGATACTAGATCTCTGATTTGCTGTCTTGATCAAGATATTTTCCCAAAAAAAGGTTGATCAGGATTTTCCCAAATTTTTCCAAAATTTTGGCCCACATTTTGTCAATAATTTTTTCCCCCTTAGCATTAGCTAGTAAGGAGGAAAATCAAACTTGTTGACTTCTTGCCTCCAAATTTGACGAGAACTCCACAAGCTCTTCATCTAAAAACACAGTGATTCTTTTCAAATGCAAATACATCACTAGCAATTCATTTTTTTTGGCCCGTCACAATAAGCACAACATTTCTCCTTTCCATGTCACTGTTTGTGATTGCTATTACATCACCATTGCCTATATAAGCTGAGTAGAAATGGATCAATCAAGAGCACTTTATTATGAATTTAGCTTTCAAATTGCACAACACTGGTTCTTCTGAATCGTAAAAGATGGTAAACAAAACTTGTGAAGCCTAATGAGCATTTTGTGCCTCCTTGAGGTACTCAAATATATGAGCAAAATTACCACAAACTGTCAAAAAGCTATGCAGATCTTTCACACACAATTTTCATTTCAAAAATAGAAGTAACATCATTTTTGTAGCTTCCTGTGTCATTTGTAGGCAAATCATCTTAGTGAATACAGTAAAAAAAAAACAAAAACAAGTTTTTATACCCCTATGCAGAAATCACAACTACTTAGGGTATAGTCCCATGAAGAGAGGGGAGCCACTTAAACTGCTAAGAAGTTTAGGAGACTCATAAATCAGTTGGTCCCATGGCTTTTATAGGGGAAATTGTACTAAAAACAAATTGGTTGAATTTTTTTGGGACATTAGCAATCTCATAATTCTATGGCACCAATTAATGCTAAAATAATTAATTGAGAGTCTTTGTAATTTCTGATGTATTTGATGTGGAACAACTGAACCAAATTAGGAGTTAAAACAAAGCTAGACTTTTTCATTAAGAACTACAACCCCCTCATGGATCGTACATCATAGCAGCCAGCCTTACTGGCTCATCTGACAAGTGTTTCTTTGTTGCTTGGCATTTACCTTTTGTAGTTTTTGATTGATTTTGAGGGTTTGACTTAGAAGTTAAATACATTCTAGTTCTGAGCTAATGCAATGTATTTCTTTGCCCTTATGCATAATTTTGAAATAATGCATATCATAACTACATGTTTGATATTTTTTTGTGAAAACACACCCATCCTCCAAAAAAAATATCATCGTAACACCATCATAACTTTCACACATGACAATTTTTTTCCCATTATTTACAAACATTTCAATGTAGTAAACATATAATTATTGCACTATATCTTGCACACTTTTCTTGTAGAATATATAACTATTGCAGGTTACATAAAAAGACTTTATCAAGATAAATCTGGTTGAGATCCCGCGCAACCCTTCTAGAAAAATATTTGAAGTATAGTTCATTAAACCCATCTTTTTATTAGAGTTCACATTTGAAGAAGGGAGCATGATAGATTGGCCTAAAATAATCCTCGCACTAAGACCAAGTGCGAACCCTCGCCCTCTTGGCCCCAACTAGCAAGTACATAGGACATCAAGCAAGAGGCGGCCTACCTAGTGGAGTGTTGGTATCTACCCTGCCTATTCATGCCACATCTAAATTTATTTCACAGCATCCAATCACCATACAATTGGAATCAGGGAGCTTGTGGCGGGGCCGCTGTGGCGGCGATGACAATTGGCGTCGCTGCCACAGCAGCCCCACCATATTGCTAACCACGAACGTTGCAATTGTGACGTACACATGCACATTGTGACGAAATAAGCATCGTGTGCATAGTGATGCCGTCGCAATTGATGATTTTGCATCGCAATTGTGACACATTTGCAAACATTACGACGGCCAGTGGCGTCGACAGCACCGTCGCAAGTTTTCGTAGACGTCGCAAGTGCGACGCCGATGGATGAACTGTAAAGGCTCCTACCTTAATGAACCCATGGGAAAATGCCGATGCCACCTCATCGCAATGCGTGGTAAAGATGTTAGAATTGTGATGGGAACCACATCCATTGCGACAGGAGCAATGATGGGATAGAATGTTGAGCTTGCGACGGATAGGCGTCACAATTGCGACGTCCAAGAATAGATGTCATAATTTGCAACTAAAAAACAATGACGTCTGTTGCCGTCGCAGTGGAAACACATTTGTGTCGTAATTCCAACACTTGGCCATCACAAATCGATGCCAAATGTATTAGTGTTAGACACCAAGATTTAATGTGGAAACCCAATTTGGGAAAAATACCAATGCAACTAGTTACAACTGTTAGAAATAGGAATTACTAAGAGGGGGGAGTGAATCGCTACTTTACAAATTTTAGTTGCCAACTGAATATTATTTATTACTTTGAACCATGCATAAGAAAGTAATCAAGTAATGATGGATAGTAAGAGTAACCATGCACAAAGATAACTCATAACACCATATTTTGTTAACTAGAGAAACCTTGGCCAAGGGAAAACCCTAGTGTGGATGATACTCACTAGATAATATAGTGATATATATGTTCATTGTTAGAGGATGGACCCTATTAGGAGTCAATGAAAAAATTTTGTATAGAGAGTCCTTGTTAGGAGGCTTTGAATCCCTGTTAGGAGTTATAGTACAGTAGATGCAAGATGAGCCCAATGCCCAAACATGCACTTCCAATTACAAGAAGAGCTCACTACCCAAAAAGGTAATTAGGCTCTAAGAATATAGATTTTGTAACTTCTTTCTTGACTAATCTTTGACATTAGCTAGATCTTAGATCACAAAATTAACTTTTCATATATTGCTTTCATAGAAATTTAGCATATCATAATAGCACAAAAAATACTACACTTCTCTTCCTAAGATGTCCTTTTCATAAATACCATTCCTTTTTACAAATTTTTTCTAGGTCAGCTAAGATCATAATATACTTTTCCAGCTTAGAGTAAACATCTAGGATGTCGGCCCTAATTGGTCAAGTAATTATTTTGTAAACAAAATAATTCCTTTCCTTTAATTTCATTGTCCTATTTCACTGGTACAACACAGATATATATTTTTTGTATAGTCCATAGTGATGTCCAAGGTTATACACATCATCATCAAAATGTACACTATCTCCATCTAACTTCATTAGTCATAATATGATGTCAGTAACAAGTTACATACATAATAATACATTGTTGTAAACCAAATTCATACTTAGACAATTTTCTAAGCACCAAAAGCCAAGTATCTTTATTTCTGAGGTTTCTTGTAAGCATGTACATCATGTGTTGCTATAAATGAAAATAATTACATATATTCATTAGCCAATTGTCAACAAATTTTCTCTCTTCTAAAGTGAGCCCTATTAGGAGCCAACCTTATTAAAGGTTACAAAACACATTGTTAGGTGTGACCCTATTATAAGATTTGAATAACCTTATAAGGAGTGGCCTTGTTAGAGGTATTAAGACACTTCAATATAGAAATTTCACCTAGTTAGAAGATTTATAAAATGATTGTTAAGTCAACTCTATGAAGAGATTTCTTCACTGCTACAATTGTTAGAGAGTAACAATGATTGACCTGATTGGTGAAGAAACTAAATTGTAGATTCATATCACTATTATGGTTTATCCTTTGAATCCTTCTTGATTAGAATATTCTTTGCATCTCCTTGGATACTATGCTCTAAATTAAACATCCATCTTCATTCACATCTTATCTTCTTCCACACTTTCTCTTATTTCAATCCACATCTTGACTTTTCATATATATGAAACCCAATGTCAAGTTGGATTGAATACTCTTTCAAATAAACAAATAACATCCACTAAGTCATCTTGCATAAACCAACTAATAAATAAAACTAATATGTTGTAGGTCAAAAAAAATTGAAAATTGGGCACTTGGTTACCATTGAGTTCCTTGGTAACTAGCCTAACTCAATTTACAGTAAACTCCTTTGGTAACTGACTAAACTTAGTTTACACATGAATCCCTTTGGTAACCAATCTAACTAAGTCTAAACTTGATCACTAAAATTTTCTTCTTCTGAGATTTTGCTCAGCAAATACTAGAGTCTTTTGCACTTGGTTCCAACTAAAAGTGCTTGCTTACAATATAACATTTGTGTAACATCAATAACAATATATAATTGAATAATGGTTATAAATAATCTCCCTTTTTGGTATTAATGGCAACACACAATTGTATTAAGAAAATAAAGCTTAGAGAAGTCAAAATGATTTATAATATTTTATAATATCTTTAGTTTCATTCAATTCTCCATCCATCCATGAGAACTTCCTCTAAGATTCTCCCTCTTCCATCTTATCTTTAGACTCCATTAGATCAAGTTCTCCCTCTTATAGATTACTACATCTAATTCTTCTCTAATTACACCAATCTCTCCCTCAATGAATATATGAAATGATTCTCTCCCTCTTTGACATCAAATGCCAAAGACTTGACATAGTAATTTTACAATGTACCTGATGTATTGATTCATATGCAATGATTTTTTATTTATTTACATCAACTTGATAGATCTTTAAAGTAGTTTTGTTGATGCATCACTAATTTGTACTCTTGTGAGCATTAGGTAGGGGAATGAACCCTAGCTTTCCTCTTAGATACAAAAATGCATGCTTAGGTAATGGTTTAGTAAATATATCAACAACCTGCCCCTTTGTGTTAACATATTCTAATTTGACCTCTTTATCTTGAGAATTTTTTATAAAAAATGTTACTTGATTGCAATGTGTTTTGTCTTGGTGTGCATCACTAGATTTTTAGATATATTGATTGCACTTGTGTTATCACAATAGATAACCATTGGATCCTTGATTTCTTCTTTCTTTCTTCATCACAATTGCTTAATCCACATTATATTGGAATAATTAATTGTTGTGGCAACATATTCTACCTTTATTGTAGACTGAGAGATGTAATTCTACCTTTTTCTCGTCTAAGATACTTACCTCTTTCCAAGAAAGAATGCTCCTCCACTAGTGCTCTTCCTATCATCAATGCTTCTAGCCCAATCATCATTAGTAAAGGATTTCAACTAAAAATTTCCTCCTTTCTTGTACAATAGATTATAGTCTTGAGTGCCTTTTAGATATCTCATAATATTTTTGATTTCCATCATATGATTTTCTTTGGGATTTGCAAAGAATCTTGCAACTATACTAACTACTAATGCAATATCATGTCTTGTATGAACAATATATTAAAGTTTCACAATTTTAGATCTAAAGGTAGTCTGATATAGGTCTTTTGAGTCATCATTCTTAGATAGCTTATGTATAGTGTAAAGTCTTGCCAGGGAACCGAAAAGAAATTAACCTAAAGTTTCACTAATTTTGCCAAACATTAGTTTTTGAAAGATAATATCAACAAGAGATAACATAGTGGAAGCAATAACTCACATACATACAACCATCATAAATATATTACATCTCTTGAGGGTTTCATGATGTTAAATCACATACATAAGTTTATTTATATTAAATCAAACACATAACCAAAATCCAATTCATGGATAAATAACAAGTATGAATCCATTTAAATAATATAAATGCATGATCATCCATTGTAAAATTCATAGAGTATAAAAATCTCAAAGAATAATACATCATCAATAAAATACATCATTTCATAAGATCTCTGATAAATCAAGTATAGTATAACAGAATAATACTATCCAACAAAAATACAAGATCAAAAAGGAAGGAACAACTACACAAATACATCCAACAACAACATCCAATTTTTAGATCTCGATGGTATAAGTAAAAATTACTACCACCTGACCTTGTGGAACCTAAATGGCCTACTCCCACCATGGTGAGGAGATAGTCTTATGTCCCATGCATATATCAATCCATAGGTCATAAACAACATCTAAGTCAAGGAAATCTTAATAGAAATCTATCTCAAATCTATCAAGATACAAGTATCATATAATCCCAGAGGCAACAAACACTAGTACAAAAGCAACAATATGTGACTAAAAAAATCACTAAATATTGTATATATGTGATTAAAATTGGTCACATGACTACTAGTAGTTATTATCCAATCATTTATAACACTACTAAATTTACTACTAAACAGTTTTAATCGTTTATTTGATTGCTCTCTTTGATCATTGATTTAAATTAGTATACTTAGTGATATATTATGTAATGTACTTTGTAATTAATTTAATGGTATATTTAATCATGTTGCTAGTCACATATTTAGTAGTTAGTTACACATTTATTAGTTGATTTAATTATGTGGTGAGTAACATATTGAGTAGTTGATTTAATCTTGTGATTACACACATATTTAGTAGTTAATTTAGTAGTTGATTTAATCATGTTGTTAGACATGCATTTATTAGTTGATTCAATCATGTGGTTAGACACACATTTAGTGGTTAATTGATTTCATTATAGGATTTAACTATGTGGTTAGACATATTTAGTAGTTGATTTAGTGATATTAAATAAGTCACATGATAAATAATTTATTAATACCATAAATTTAATAATACAATATATCATTATCTTAAACTTAGAACTAATTGATAAAAGAAAAGAAAAATAAAGCATACACGAACAAGCTACAACATGCTAGCACTAGAATAATTTTGATATAAAATCATAATTATGATATACGAACAAAATCTACAATACAAAAACTTAATGAATATATATATAATAATAAAAATTAATTATAAAATTCAAAGTTATCTAAAGAGTTTTGAACTCTTTGAAATACACCATCATTACTGAAATCCTTAAATAGAACATTCAAAATACTACATATAAAGTAGTTTTGTGAGAATAGATGTCTAACAATGTCTACTACATGATAAATATGATTAACTATGGTATTTTTTTGCAAATATTCCATTGGCCATCATGTAAAGGTTCTCATTTTCTCTTTTAGATGAGTGAATCCATCTACTTTATGTGTATAAACAAGAGAAATGTCATTCATGACTGCTATAATGTTTACATTTGCATCTCTTGTTCTTACCAGAACGACTCCATGAAAAATAGATAGGGAATGGATCCTCCCAATTCATACAACATCACCATAATATGGATCCAACACCCTAATTTGGTCCCCATCCTTGAATTTATAATCAATAGATTTTTGTGAAAAGAAGAAAAAACACATCGAGCTACATATTTAAATATGAAAGTGTCAAGTATAAACACTAAATTACCATACATGCATACATGTTACACATTTGATCAGTAAAACAAAGATGTTATATGTCTGCATCTAATCAAAAAAACCAACAATACATATAATAGCTTAAAAAAATTAATGTAACTCACCTCAAGTTTAGAATGGCTACTACTATGAATATCATGCATAGACTCTTTATATTTAGCATAATCACTATCAACAATGTCATCTCTTTTTTGTTTTGTCTTCATGTGATTTATCTACACATAGTTTAGAAATCAAGTAAAGATAAGTATAAAGTCAAATAAATAACACAAATTTTGAATAAAATTATTCCATAAGTACTATTATATTACCTAAAAATCATCATAAATACTTTTATGTTGGATGTTATTATAATCCAATTCATCATGATCAACATCAATACTAGCAGCTCTATTCTACATATAGTTGAAACATCAAGAAAAAATGATCAAATATTTTGGAAAGGGATGACACGTCTGGATCTTTCAATAAAAAATCATAGAAAAGAAAGCATGGAGAAACATATTTGTCTCTGTACAATACAAAATCACAAAAAAGAAAGCATCAGAGTCTATACAATCACAAGGGCAAACAATAAGCAAGAATGACATGACAAATAAAGAGCACCAATAAAGAGGACTATAATGCATCAAGTTTATCAATTAAGTAACATAAGAAGCATAATTTAATATCATTCAATTTTCAAATAAATAACATAATATTATTCTACTTAAATTCACTTCATATGACAGTTATAGATATTAGAAATGATTTAGAATAACTAAGACGGGGGGTGAATCAGTTATTCAAGGTCCAAATGTCCTAATAATATTTTTTTCACCAAGTAAAGTGAGCCCATTAAACCATTCATGCATCCAAGCTATACATTTACCCTAGCAAGTTATTGAAAATCAATATGTAGGAATAAAACATGAAAGATCAACACATAACTGATGCAGGAGCATCTAGAGGTATAAGGGCAATCCTATGTCATCCAAAAAAATGTACTTAGACTTAGTTTATATTTCATGTGTTTTCATTTCTGGATACTCATTTGGGTCAAATAAAGGTTCCAACTCTCATAGTTCCACTATTAGTGTTCTGGGTTATGAATACACAGTACAAGGCTAAGGTAGATGTGAAAAGGAGGTATAAGAAATTTTAGATTGGAGATGAAGTCATGGTTCATTTGAAAAATGGGTGTTTTCAAGTGGGTACATACAATAAGCTAAAAACACCTTGGGATACATGTAAATGCCAAAAAAAAAGAGTAAGTAATTGAGCCATCCTTTTGGTGAAATAGAAGGTGTAAATTGGTTAGATGATTTTCATTGTAATTTAGAGCATTCCAAAAAAAGAATCAGGTCAAAAGTCCCCATGGTTTGAAAGTTATCACAGTTTTTAAGTTTCTGGAGACATCCTAAGAATGCTTCAAAGTTAGGTTAGGGGTGCTAAATGACCTTGAATAGGGACAAAAAAAATGGGGGATGAGAAAATCTAGTCCATAGGGCTATAGAGTGCTTTGAGAGCTTTTCAAATATGTAAATAGTTTGTCAATCAGAGCTACGGTTCAAAAGTTATGCCTCCCGGAAGTTCGATTATCGTTTCTAGATTCTTCTAATTTTGTACCGACTTCTAATGCAATTTCTAGAGCCTTCTATTTGGTCGGTGGATGCCAACTAGAACTTTCTAGAATGTATTCCTAATCCTTAACCCTCTAGGGTCTATTTAAGAACATTTTTGGCATTGTAAAAGGCAGTTTAGAGTGGAGTTTGAGAGAAGGTACTGGGAGAAGAATTTATCTCCAGATTTATGCTATTGTAAGCCCATAGGGCATGTTTTAGAGTTTGTTTCTCTGCACTAAGTGTACTAGCATATTTTTATAGTTAATAAAATTTTCCCTTTCCTGTTGTGTCCATTCTATGCTTGGGTTGTGTCCCCATCAAGTGGTATCAAAGCTGGTTTTCCTGAGTGTGTAGACAAAGTGCCAACTATGAGGTAGTTTGCACTAGGACTGTGTGGTTGTGGGTTTGAATTAAAAAGATGCCTCTATGAAGAGAGCATGGTGGAAGGGATGAAACTGTTAATCCTGAGGAGGTTAGAGCCCTCCAAAGGCAGGTTCAAGCATTGTAGGAGGAGCTCTGTAGAGGAACAAATGTTACTACAGGTGACGAAAGTGAGGACGAAAAATCAAGAAGAAGAAATTGGACCAAAAGGGGAAGTTGATGGGGAAGTTCTAAATTAGGCAAAGGAAAGGCTTTTTAGGGCCATTACTAAGTTTGGGAAAAGACCTACAATTGATGTGGGTGTATTTTCAGAAAATCTGAAACCAGATGAGTTGATCAACTGGATTAATGAACTGAAAGAATACTTTGAGTATGAGGATATGAGGGATCCAGATAGGGTTAAGTTTGCAAAGGCCAAACTAAAAGGCCATGCCAAAATTTGGTGGAAAGAGGTTCAATTAGAAAGAAATAGAAGAGGAAAGGAGAAGATCACAAGGTGGGATCGCATGGTGGAAAAACTAAAGAAGCAGTTCATTCCTGTTGACTACGAACTTGATTTGTTTAAGAAGATGCATGGGTTAAAGCAAGTAGGAAAATCAGTCCAAGAATATATAGAGGAGTTTTACCAACTTCTGATTAGAGCAGGGCATGCAGAAGCAAATAAGGAGAAGGTTGCTCATTATATCAATGGGTTGCGACCTAGCATCTAGGAGGAATTAAGTCTAGTAAGAATGACTAGCATTGAGGAGGCATACCAATTTGCCCAACGAGTTGAAGAGAAGCTAAATAAGAGGTTTGAAGGGAGACAAAGATGGTGTGGTCAAGGAGGAAGGGGTAGTGGTAGGTCATCTGGA
Organism: Cupressus sempervirens; assembly: GCA_028749045.1. NCBI lineage: Eukaryota > Viridiplantae > Streptophyta > Pinopsida > Cupressales > Cupressaceae > Cupressus > Cupressus sempervirens. The sequence goes on along the minus strand of CM053786.1, from coordinate 606,960,201 downwards.
GGTAGAAATGAAACTCAAAAGAAAAATGAAGATGTGGGTACTAGCAGGAACTAGAGGAATGAGGGTTTCAACCACTCCCGTGATCAAGACTTTGGAAATCAGAGAGGAAGAGGTAGAGGACATGGACAAGGAAGAGGACGCTTTTGTGGTACCTATTTCCATTGCAACGAAGAAAGAGGAGAGACTTTAGTAAATGAAAGGGTCCTACTAAGTGTTGAGATTGAACTAGGACAAAGGAGGATTTTATTCTGTACTAGGTGCAAGTGTGAGGATAAATGTTGTGATGTAATCATTGATTGTGGTAGCACTGATAACTTGGTATCAGAAGAGATGGTCTCTAAGTTGAAGCTCAAGAGGGAGAAACACCCCTAGCCCTATCAGATCACTTGGGTGAAGGATGATCATAAGGTCCTGGTAAGTGAACAATGTCTAGTTAAATTCAAAATTAGGAGTTACCATGATGAAGTTCTCTATGATGTTATTCCAATGGATGTTTGCCATCTATTATTGGGTAGACTATGGTAGTTTGATAGGCATGCAGTACATGATGGTCATGTAAATGCATACTCTCTAACAAAGGATGGAGTTCACCACAAACTGAAGCCCATGAAAAAGGAAGGTGAAAAGGTATGTAGCAGTGCTAGGATTTGTCTTGTTGATGGAAGGAAGTTTTTAGATGGCATGAAACATCAGCGTATGTGCTATGCTTTGATTCCTAGGAAAGATAAAGAAGGTAGTAGTGAAATACCACATGAAGTTTTAGATTTACTAGGTGAGTTTGGAGATATCATCTCTGATAATGTTCTAGGAGGATTGCCACCAGTAAGGCAAATCAGTCATCAAATAGATTTAATCCCAGGAGCTAGTTTTCCTAACAAGGCTACTCATAGGATGACTCATACTGAAACTGAGGAGCTAAATAGATAGGTGTAGGAGCTATTGAGAAAGGGCTTGATTCGGGAGAGCCTGAGTCCATGTGTAGTACTTGTAGTACTGGCACCAAAGAAGGATGGAGAGTAGAGAATGTGTACAGACTCTCGAGCTATAAATAGGATAACCATCAAGTATCAGTCTCCTTTGCCAAGAATGGATGATCTTATGGACTACTTGAGTGGAGCTCAGTACTTCACAAAGATAGATCTCAAGAATGGCTATCATCAGATACAGATACAAGAAGGATATGAGTGGAAAATAGCCTTCAAGACCAAGGAGGGTCTTTATGAGTTGTTAGTCATGCCCTTTGGATTGACGAATGCTCCAAGCACCTTCATGCGGCTTATGAATGAGGTACTTAAGAAGTTCTTGGGAAAATTTGTTATTGTCTATTTGGATGATATTTTAATTTTCAGCAAGACTTTGGAAGAACATTTATTGCATATTCATAGTGTCCTTGAAGGGTTAAGGGAAGAGAAACTGTTAATTAATCTGAAGAAGTGTATCTTTGGAAAAAGGGAGTTAGTCTACTTAGGGTTTTTTATATCACCTAAAGGTCTCAAAATGGATCCAGAGAAGGTAAAAGCCATCTTGGAATGGCCTGCTCCAAGGTCTTCTACTGAGGTAAGATCATTTCATGGTCTGGCTAGTTTTTACAATAAGTTCATTAAGAATTTCAATGGCATATGTGCACCCCTGACTGACACAATAAGAGGGGATAGAAAAGAGTTCAAATGGACTGCAGCAGCTGCGAGAAGTTTTGAATTACTGAAGAAGAAGGTGATAGAATAACCTGTGTTGGCACTTCCAGATTTTAGAAAGGTGTTCTAGGTGGATTGTGATGCTAGTGGCAATGCTATTGGGGCTGTATTGAGCCAAGAAGGTAAGCCTATTGCATATTTTAGTGAAAAATTGAATGATGCAAAAAAGAAGTATTCTGTTTATGATCAAGAGTTCTATGCAATAGTTCAGGCCTTAAAGCAATGGAGGCATTATTTATTGGCAAAGGAATTTTTTTTTGTATACTGATCATTAGGTATTATAGTACCTAAATAGCCAAGGTAAATTGAATCAGAGGCATATTAAGTGGGTAGAGTTCTTGTAGAGCTATACATTTGTGTTGAAGCATAGAAGGGGAAATCTAACAGGGTTGTAGATGCACTAAGTAGGAGACAATTGTTGCTTACAGTAATGCAGGTTGAAGTAGTTGGGTTTGATGAACTCAAGAATCTATACCTTGAGGATCCTGATTTTGCTGAAGTGTGGAAAGCTTGTAAAGAGCCTGTTGTTGTAGATAGAACTAAGTGGTTAGACTATCTGATTCAGGATGGTATGTTATTCAAGGGTAGTCAATTATGCATTCCAAGGAGTTCCATGAGGGAAAATCTAATTAAGGAGAAACATAGTGGAGGGATGGTAGGACATTTTGGTTGAGATAAGACCATTTTCATTCTTAGAGAACATTATTTTTGGCCTCAGATTTCACAGGATGTGAAGAAGTTTGTATAGAGTTGTCAAATTTGTCAAGTTGCCAAGGGATTTAGTCACAATACTGGACTATATCAACCATTGCCTGTTCCATCAAAGCCATGGGAGGACATAAGTATGGATTTTGTTCTTGGATTTCCAAGGATACAAAGGGGTAATGACTCAGTATTTGTGGTGGTTGACAGGTTCTCCAAAATGGCACATTTCATTCCATGCCACAAAACTCATGATGTTGTCCATATTGCAGACTTGTTTTTTAGAGAGGTGGTAAGACTACATGGTCTCCCAAGGAGTATAGTTTCTGACAACGATACTAAATTTGTGAGGTATTTCTAGAGAACATTGTAGAAGAAGTTGAGAACAAACTTGAAATTCAGTCCCACACAACACCCGCAGACTGACGGCCAAACAGAAGTGGTAAACATAAGTTTGGGTAATTTGCTGAGATGTTTAGTTGGGGATAAGCCCAAGGGGTGGGATTTGATTCTACCACAAGTAGAGTTTTCTTACAATAACTCTATAAATAGGAGTACTAGTAGATCACCATTCCAAATTGTATAAGGAAGTAGCCCAAGGACTACACCAAAATTGAGGAAGATAGAGCAAGGGGAGAGGACAAGTGCTGAAGTTGAAGAATTTGCTGAACATATCAAGTGTCTACATGAGGAGGTCCAGGCACATATTACCAAGATGAACCAATAGTATAAAGCTAGGGCTGATCAAAGGAGAAGACATAAGGAATTCCAAGTAGGGGATCTAGTCATGGTACACTTACGAAAAGAAAGATTTCTAGCCGGTACTTACAACAAGCTGAAAATGAAGAAATTTGGCCCCTGCAACATTCTGAAGAAACATGACTTAAGAAATGCATATGAAGTAGAGTTGCTAGATGGAATTTACATTTCTCCTATTTTCAACATTGTAGACTTAACAGAGTATCATGATGATGGTGAAGATGAGGAGCCGATGTTAGAGCCATGTCCAATTCCTACTTCTAAGAAGGAGGAGATAGAAGACATTCTAGATCATCATGTGGGTAGGAGTTCCAAAAATAGGCAGTATGAAGAGTATATGTTCAAGTGGAAAGGACGGCCGATAGAGGACTCAACTTGGATATCAGCAGCTGAGGTTTCCCATTTGATATTTCCTCTACCATTCATAGAGTGACAGGGTCACTTTTCAATCTACCCTAGGTGTCTGATGCAGGAGCATCCAGAGGTATAAGGGCAATCCTATGTCATCCAAAAAAATGTACTTAGGCTTAGTTTTTGTTTCATGTGTTTTTATTTCTGGATACCCATTTGGGTCAAATAAAAGTTCCAACTCTCATAGTTTCACTATTAGTGTTCTAGGTTAGAGTTTTTAATCACCTTGGGATACGTGTAAATGCCAAAAAAATAGGAGGAAGTAATTGATCCATCATTTTGGTGAACTAGAAGGTGTAAATTGGTTAGATGATTGTCATTGTAATTTAGAGAATTCCAGAAAAAGAATCAGGTCAAAAGGCCCCATGATTTGAAAGTTATTGTAGTTTTTTAGATTCTAGAGACATCCTAAGAATGCTTCAAAGTCAGGTTAGGGGCATTAAATGACCTTGAATAGGGCTGAAAGTTTAGTTTTCATTTTTGGATTCTTCTAATTTTGTGCCAACTTCTAATGCAATTTCTAGATCCTTCTATTTGGTCGGTGGATGCCAACTAGCACTTTCTAGAATGTATTCCTAATCCTTAACCCTCTAGGGTTAAAGAACATTTCTAGCATTGTAAAAGGCAGTTCAGAGTGGAGTTTGAGAGAAGGTACTAGGAGAAGAATTTATCTCCAGATTTATGCTATTGTAAGCCCATAGGGCATGTTTTGGAGTTTGTTTCTTTGCACTAAGTGTACTAGCATATTTTTATAGTTAATAAAATTTTTCTTTTCCTGTTGTGTCCATTATGTGCTTGGGTTGTGTCCCCATCAATAACACAGTGATTTATGTGGAAACCCAATTGGGAAAAACCACTAGTAACATGCTACTCAATTCTCACTCTCTTGAAGTGATGCCCTATGAAAGGCATGCCTTATTAAAGGCTACAACACACTATTAAATGTGACCTAGTTAAAGGATTTCAACCACCCTATTAGAAGTGGGCCTGCTTAGAGGACTTTAGAAAATTCACTTGGAATGCCACCTTATTAAAGGATTTACAAATGGTTGTTAAACCAACCTAAGTTCATAGGATTTTACACTAGCTGATACAATTGTTAGAGAGTAACAATAAGGGCTTTTGATCTGATACAACTCACAACATAACTTGCATATTTTAGATCTCAATTTAGCTTCATAATTTTGCCTAGCTTTCAGTCTCTGTAGCTTTGATAGCTTGCCCTCCTTTCAAGCTTCGTCTCCTTGAGTCTCCATGCTCGATATACCAGTGCAATCTCCTTTGTGGTCACCTATTGAAGTAGAGTCTCAGTACTCTATTCCTTCCTCTCTATTGATGCCTTCACCTTGACATCCTACCAACCACTTCAATAACAACTCTTTCTTCTTAACCTATAACTCCTTAAATAGAAGTCTAGAATACATTTTCCATCTAATCTTCTTGCTTTTAATTTTAGTTTGAATGGATTAGGTAAGATTCAATGAATCTACCCATAATCTTGTTTCTTCTAGAGACATCATGAAGAATCCACCTATATTCACCCAAAAAAAGTTTACCTAAAATTTTGTGCCACCAACTAATTATCCTTATCCTACATCTAGTTCACAAAATTTAAGGTAACAAAATTGTCAGCTCAGATCTAGCGAATCTTTGACTTTTCAAATAATGCAGCAACTTGGCACTATTGAAATTCTGATGGTCGGCACATACTGTGTTACTCAACATGTACTGTGTTTTATTGATGCTCTACACCTACTATAGATTCACTCAACATCAACTAAGGTTTACTAATGCTTAGCCCCTATTACTTTCTTGGCACTTGAAGTTGCTTAGCTCCTTCTGTTTCACTTGGTATACACTAGATTTTGCATTTGCTCAGCACTTACTGATAATCTTCTCGGCATGAAGTAGCTTTCTCAACACCCACTAATGAACTTAGTCAAGCTTTGCAAAAAACTTTATTACAACTTATTCTTCCAGAGTTTCTAAGTGTAGACAACATTTGTATCTTCAAGTATATTATCAATACATGATTTTATCATTGTCTTAACTGATCCTTGTAGTTCAGTAAAAACCCATAACTCAACCTTTTCCTTAGGTGCTTTTGTTACATCTTATTGATTAAATCCTCTTCAACAGTCAACTAAGTGATATACTTGGATCTTATAGGCAATTTTCATTCTAGAAAATAGTAGGTTTGACATCAGTGACAAAAAAATGATTGAAAACATTCTTTATCAATAATCTCCCTCTTTCCAAACAATCTCTCTTCTTTAATAATGATATTTTCAATTAGATCCTAACAATAGAATGTTTTCTACTGGAAAATATGGAAAGTACTTACAAACATTTAAGCATAAATAAATATGAAAAAAAAAAAAAAAAAAGATATTGAGAGACAAAATTATGCACATAGGGTCCTACCATGTTGTTGTTATAGACAATTTTTTTTATTGATTTTCAAGGTCATATCGTAGTTGAAGTGGGAGATGGAAATGGAATTATGTTACTTTTTATTTCTTAGGAAGGTGCAAAGCATGTCTATGTTATGGAAGCATATAAGATATGGTAGATTATGCATGAATATTTGTTGCAAAAAATCCATCTCTTGGTTAGTGAATAGCAAAGATAAAGCATAAAGTTGAGGAGATTGAGCTACCAGAGAAAATAGTTATATTAATATCCAAACCCAATAACAAAACTACTATAATGTTTACTTGGCACCATTTCATGTACCTATTTTTATGGCTATTTTCTCATCCTATAGTGGATTCTTTTGACCCAAGAAAGTTTATTGCTCCAGTTAAATATTAAACAATAGTCCTCACCAAGATCAAGGATGAAGAACTATATGAATTGACATTTCTTTGAAGTTAAAAAAATAAATTGGTACTCAAATTCACAATCTTTCATTTTGTGTTGATTTTATTTTTAATGGAATTCTTGTGCAATGATGGCTTACAAATGTACATGGTGCACTAGCAACAAACTAGTTTTAGCTTTATTATGTCTTGTCTTAGCCTTTCTATTTCTTGGATTCAATCACTATTACTGGTTGGCTCCATATGGTTGCTATTAGTACTCATAAATATACTATGTATCTCAATATGTCAAAACACATATGAGGTGTTGGTGGATATGAAGGAGTTATACTAAAAATGTCTTCAAGAAAGCTTTATTTGAAGGAACTATATTATAGGAAGTTGTATCCTCAAGCCTATAATTGGGATCAGGATTAGTCAGCTTAGTAGTAAGTCCAGTAGTAGTAAGCATAATAAAATAGAAGTTTGGAGTTTTAATAAGATTTGACTAATGCAACAAAACTAGGGAATTCTCCACTAGAGATATCATAGACTCTATGGGGTAAAATGGAATGCAATCTCTTAAAATAGTCTAGCTTGGTAAGCAATTATAAGTCAGACTATCTAAAATTGTAGGTTGTTGTATTAGGCAGGTCCAAGTTCCAACTGATGAAAATATTGTCATTGATGTCAAAAGTCTTCAAGATGATGATGTTGTTAAACTTTTTCATTGATATCAATGTTATATATATATATATATATTTGAAGGCTAAGTTACTTAGAGGGGAGTCAAAACTTTAATCCAAACTTGTACTTGCTAAAACTGAAAACATGAAAGCATTCATAACACTTTGACACAAAGATTTGGTGACCCAAAAACCTTCCAAATAGAAAGTAAAACTAGGGTGGGGATGATACCCACAAGCTTTAGTAGTACAGTATAAAGTTGGCCTATTAAGGATTACATTGATCACTCCTGATGATTTTTCCTATTAGGAGCAATAACGACTACTAGGTCCACCTTGTTAGAGGATTGACAAACATACAAGGAAGTATACACTTTATAAAGAGATTTGCATAATATTGTTAGGTCTACCTTGTTAAAGGATTTGACTGATCCACCTGTTAGGATGAAGTAATAGCTGATCTTTGATCTCCAGCTTGGTTTGCTAAATGAGATTTGTTTAAGTGTATAAATCACCTTGCTATGATAGATGAATATTTTTTGGTCCTTATACTGATGTAGCCTTTTTAATTCTCACTTTCTTCTCTTCTCTAATGACCGCATTGATTCCATGCATATATTCACACATACACTCACACATTGGATGTGATACAATACATTACATATTATACCAATCCAATTATACAATTACAAAGTTTTCCATAATACAAGTTTACACAAATATTACAAAGTCAGCTCAAATGTAGACACTTGAGTTTTGAAGACTAAATTGGTGAGGTTCTAATACTAGGCATCCACTGTCAATGCTTAGCATCATCATGCACTTAGTAGATGTAGAAGCTCAGTCCATACTGATCACTTCCAAGTAGTACTAAACTCAATCTACACTAATGACTTGGTGAATACTGTGAAATCATCATATAAATTGAGTCTCTTGATTTACATTGAATGACTTGGTAAACACTATCACCTTGAGCTCGGTATAAACTAAGTCACTTGGTTAACACTAAGTAGCTTAGTCAACATTGGACTTGCATCACATTAACTGCAAACTCAGTAACTATTGCATAGGTCAATTTGCACTGGTAAACTTGGCATACATTGAGATGCTCAGTTTACACTGTTGGTCTTCATAATAACTATAACTACTTGGTAAATGTTGGAATTTGTCCAAGGGACTTAGTAGCAACTGTAGAACTCAGCAACAACTGAAATGCTTGAGTAACACCATAAACTATACAATAAGCTCAATAGATACATGTATTTTGAATAAGTGTATGTAACTAATAACAAACTTGACTGATATGTCAACAATCTCCCCCTTTGGCATTAGTAATAAACACAGTTATTTAGCCAAAATCAAACTCAAAAAGTTTCCTAAATATCTTTATCCATCACCTTGTGATTGTAGCTATGTAGAGTATATGGTTTTTGAATTTTTTTTTTTTTTTTTTTTAAAGATATATTTCTGTACATGATAAGGCTTCTATACAGTATACTATACATCTAAATGCATTCTTCTTCACATCTATTTACATTTATCTCACGTTTATCTCCCTCGTTGTCTTTACAACTTATGTATCATTTCTTACATTTTTCTCCTCTATAACTCATTATTTCCATATCTTCTCCCCTTATATCTTCTATGTCTTCTCTATATCTTCTCCCCCTTTTTGACAATAATGCCAAAATGAGACAAAAAGTCTAAATGTACCTTGAGTATCATAACCAACATTTTGTCCCAATTGTCCTGCAAGACCTTACATGTGCATAGTGCAATATGCACTTCTACTAACAACTCAATCATGTGGTCTTCTATGGAGAAGTTGTTTTCATGGATAAGGGTTTTGGAATGTGCAACATGCTTTTGTAGTGCATGGTAAGAATCATGTTCTGAATATCTACTAGTGTAGATCTAATTCTAGCCTCTTCTCTAAGAAATTCTACCTATAAATCTATCAAAAATTTAATCTTATTGAAATGAGTAGAATTTGAACTTGGGTCAAGCTACAACTACTAAGCACTCATCTTGAGGTCTTCATCTATCTTGGACAATTTGTCCTTTAATTCCTTAGTAAAATTTGAAACATCACATAGCTTACCAAAAAGTAATGATACATTTGTACATGAAGTTTCTGGAGAGCTCAAAATGGTAGAGAGTTCTACTTGATAAATTGCAATTTTTTGAGCAATGTGCTCTAACACCTTATTCTCAAATTTCATCTCTACTTTCTATAGTAACTTGTCCTATCCATCTATATCTTCATTGAATTTATGAACTGTCTTTGCTAGCTAACACAAAATTGGTTGAGATGAATCAACCCTATACTTGTAGCCTCTACCAAAATATTCCTTGCATCCTCAATGATTTTGAACTCTTTGTCCCTTTCCTCTCTTATCCTCTATTGCTTGGCTCTCTTTTGGAGAAGTTCACCAAATGTTTGCATTTGATCTAGATTGAGTTTGGATATGTCCCAATTTTGGATTACTATATTCTCATCAAGGTCTATTTCCTCCTCCTTTTCTTTTCTTTGGCCTAAAAATTTTGTGCCTGATTGAGACTTGGTCTCAACTATCCTTACACTTATTTCTTGCTTCCTGGGAATGGAAACAATAGTATACATAATAGGACTAGCTGCAAAAATCAATATTGCACTTATTATAGAAGTACCTATAGAAATACCTATAGTAGCCAAAATTGATGTGTCCAATATCGATGTAGCCAACATGGTAGAAGAGGGAAGAGTCTATAGCTTGATATATGAAGTGGAGGTCACTTCAATCAATGATGTACTAAGCTAAGTTGGTGCAAAAATTGATTGAACATTTATGCTTGTAGTGCTAGACACAACTAATCCTGTTGAGGCTATCTCCGAGCTAAATGTTGTCACTATTTTTCTTGGAGAGTGAGGGAGTGAGGAAATAAATGCTATAGCTATCTTGACTAGGTTAGTTTCCTCATCATCTTGCTTTTCTTCCTTGGTAGCCTCTTGCTCTTGTTCCTCTTCATCATCAATGTTATCAAAATGTGTTGCTTCTTCAATATTTTCCTCTTCATCTTTCTCATCTTTCTCATCATCATCATCTTCTTTCACTACAACAACAAAATCACTTGGTTTATGAAGAAGATAGATGTTCTTCCATGTATTAGTTGCATTTATTACAACATGTTCAATATCTTTTATCAAAATTAGACAAGTATTAAATTTCAAAGTTAATTTCTCCTCATTTTTCTTCATAGATTCATTAATCTCCTTGTCTATTAAGCTTGGAATAAGCTACCTTAGGGTTTTCCCATAGATATATTTTATAGTTTGCATAGAAAATTTCCATCTTGGCTTAATCTTATCTATCAAAATGTTACAAAGATAATAAGTAAGCTGGTCTAGTGAGTATTTCCACTTACCCATTTTGTCCATCACCAGGTCTTGAATCTACTTTGGTTCTTTCTCAGTCCTAATTTCATACTTTAGTGCTTTAAAATTTGTTATGCCTATTCCTTTTTTCAGTTCTTTCAATCTATCTTGGAAGGTGGGTGGAGGTTTTTTTAATATTATATCCTCTCCCTCCTTATTAGCTTTCTTCTCTGAGGATCTTCTAGTAAACACAACAGTGGATGGCTTGGCAGGCTTGGTAATGATTACCTTCCCCATCTTATTCAATGGTTCCTCTTCCTTTGATTCTTCCTCATCCTCTACTTCTTCATCCTCACCGTTTCCCTTGGTCAACAAAATAGTAGAACTAGTTTTCAAGTTGGTAATTCTTTTCTTACATTTTTTTACCACCTAAGGGAGCTTGATCTTCAGTTCTATCCTGGCTTTGGCTTCATCATATGTACCAAAATATGCAGCCTTGGAATCAACTAGTTCATTTACAAGTGCCTCAATAATATCTTTAGTTTCATCTATATTAACCTCATATCCAAGAGGTTTCACCCATGCAATTGTAGGCCCGACTGCTTGAATGTATACCTTAGCACTATTTACCATGAAAAATACATCATCCTTATAATCTTCAACTAATTTTCTTGGAATTCTAGATCTATTATTCATTTTCTCTTTAAATTTAGCAAAATAGTTTTCCATGATACTATTATAAATCTCTCCCATCTCAGCAATGTATTCATTAATTTGGTAGAGAACTAGCACAACTCTTCTCCATACAACTAAATTTTTTGAAGGGAAGAATTTTTGAACATAAAAGAATAAACAAGTTAATACAGAGCCAAACTTACAAGGGTTGTTCTTTGATGTCCTAATGCTCCCCATGTTTTTTTTGAATTGCTTCAATATTAGATTGGCAGGGTGAAGAGAAAGATTATTCTTCACTACCTTATATGTAAGGTCACTGCTTTACATGACACATTGTTCAACCAACTTGAATTGTAAATCTTATGCACAATGATATGAATGCAAAATTTTAATTCCATATCAATAACACTACTTATCTTCATGCCTCTACCATACCATTCTGCTAGGGTTTTGGTCATTTTAGTCTTAGCCAACATTGGGAGACTAGTAATTCTATGAATCATCTTCTTCATGATTAAAACTAGTTGCTCCAACCATAACTGTCCATTAAGCACCTGACTGAGAATAAACATAATCCATTTTACTTGAAATTTATAGGTCATGTGCAGAATATGAGTTAACCCTTTAGTCTCTAGGTGTTGATGCTTGAGTTTCAAATTTCCATTTACACACAAAAATTCTAGGGCTTCATCCATTTCCAAAGTACTAATATCTTGAATCATGCATTTGAAATGAGAATGAATATCATTTATCAATAGTACCTTTGAAGGGATTTGTGACTACACTCTACTCAGATCTAGGGTTTCAACAATGGTAGGAGTGAGCTTCATGTCTGGACATTTCCATTCACCATGAACTATCATGTTTAAACCTCGTGTTAGCTTGTTATTGATAGATGCCATCTTCACTCGGTAGGGTTTGAGAGAATTCACAATCTTTCAAAAACAATAGACTCAAATTGCTTGGAAGCTCTTGAAATTTCACTATGAAAATAACTTTGATTCCATTCCTTTTATCAAATTTATCCATAAATTCTTGATATGGATGATAGATCAAAGGTGATAGACTGTCATCCACTTCCTTGCATTGATTACTCAGTAGAGTCTTTCATCATTCGATAACCATATGAAATTTTAGTTATTCTTGACCTGGCTCAGTAGAGTCTATGACCCAACCTTACTCGATAATGAAAGTGACTTGATTATAACTGGTACCCATTTTACTTGGTGATGCCTTTGTATCTTGAATACAAATATGGATATTTTCTCTTTTCAACTGGAACTAATTTGGATGTCTTCTTGGATAGCTTAGTCCTAGTTCTCCTTTGAGAACTCAAGTAGAAATTGTGGAGCCACGCAATTCTTGTGTGACTTGTTCATCATTTTTTGGATGTCATCACCTTTTTCTTTCTTTTCATCTTCAATTCTACTAGTATTCATATACTTCTTGGCAAGATGACCTAGTTCAGGACAAATGAAACATCTTTTAGTAGTATCCCTTTTCCTCAAGTGATGCTTTACACAATTCATTTCATTATGTTCAAATTCTCCATAGTAATGACATTTGCACTAGGCATTATAGTCCCAACCAAATATGGCTTTTCACAATTTGTTCTCCTAGATTCAATATCTTGGTTTTACATTCTAATGATTTGTATCCATGCTTCTTACATTAGTGACATTCTCTTCAAATCTTGGTTTCTCTTTGCATTCATTAGCCTTATGACCTTGTTGATTGCAAGTGTAACCCTTTCCATTGAATTTTGCTTTACCATTACCCCAAAATTTGTTTGAAGTTTGACCTATCTTACCATAGTGATTGCAAGTAGGTCTTTGATTCTTTTGAGCTCCTTGCTTGGATGATTCTCCTTCTTCTATATATCCAATTCCTTCTTTTCCTTTTTGTCTATAGAGATTTTACTCATTCAATTGATTCATGTTTGTTTGAGATTTCATGATTCTTTCATTAATTTGTCTTTTAGAGTTTAGGTGATTTCGTAATCTTTCATTTTTAGACCTTAGGTTCATGATTTCTTCATTTGCATTAGAGAGCTGATCAATTAAGTTTTCTTGTTGAAGGGATAGGTGTTGGATTTCATTATTCTTTCCTTCTATCTCTTCTCTTATCTTTTTTTTCTCTTCCATAACTTCACATAGCCTTACTGACTAAATTTCTTGCTCTCTTCTTAGTTTTCTTACTTCTTCTTGTAGTGAACCATTCTTTTCCAAGAGTTCTTTGATTGCTTCATTTGCTTCATCTAGATTTCTTAAATGAAGTTTTTCAATTATTTCTTCAATGTAGAGATGATCATTCATTTGAATTTCAAGATCTTTTCTTCTTTTCAGGGATTGAGAGAGTTGCTCCTTTGCTTTCTTGAGTTGGGCAATGGTTATTTCCAAATCTAGCTTCTCATTGTCAATAGCCTTATCAAGTTTGAATATCTCTGTGGCCTTTGATCTTTGCTCAAGCTATTAAACTTTTTCCTGAGAACCACAATTCTCTAATACCAATTGTTGGAAATAATCTATTGCTAGAAATATTCTTAAAGGCTAAGTTACTGAGAGGGGAGGGGTGAATCAGTAACTTCTAAAACTTTTAAAACTTTAATCCAATTAACCATTAATCCAATACTGATCTATGCATGAGAAATTGAAAACATGAAAGCATTCATAACACTTTGACACAAAGATTTAGTGACCCAGAAACCTTCCAAATAGAAAGTAAAATTGGGGTGGGGATGATACCCACAAGCTTTAGTATTGCACTATAAAGTTGGCCTGTTAAGGCTTACATTGATCACTTCTAATGATCTGCCTTATTAGGAGCAATAAGGACTGCTAGGTCCACCTTGTTAGAGGATTTACAAACATACAATGAAGTATGCACTTAGTAAAGAGATTTGCATAAGACTGTTAGGTCTACCTTGTTAAAGGATTTGATTGATCCACCTGTTAGGATGAAGTAGTAGCTGATCTCTAATCTACAACTTGGTTTGCTAAATGAGATTCATTTAAGTGTATAAGTCACCTTACTATGATAGATGAATCTTTTTTGCTCCTAATAATGTTGTAGCCTTTGTAATTTTCACCTCTTGCTCTTCTCTGATGATCACATTGATTCCATGAATATATTCACACATACACTCACACATTGGATGTGATACAATACATTACATATATACGATTCCAATTATACAATTACAAAGTTGGCCATAATACAAGTTCACACAAATATTACAAAGTCAGCTCAATTGTAGAAACTCAAGTTTTGAAGATTGACTTGGTGAGGTTTTGATACTCAACATCCACTGTTAATGCTTGACATCATCATGCACTTAGTAGATGTAGAAGCTTAGTCCACACTAATCACTTCCAAGTAGTCTTGAACTTGGTTTGCACTAATGACTTGTTGAATATTGTGAAACTCCTCATATAAACTAAGTCTCTTGGTTTACATTGAATGACTTAGTAAACACTACCACCTCAAGCTCAGTATAAACTGAGTCACTTGGTTAACACTAAGTAGCTTAGTAAACACTAGACTCACATCATATTAACTATGAACTTGGTAACCACTACACAACTTAGTTTACACTGGTAAACTCAGCATACACAGAGATGTTCGATTTACACTACTAGTCTTTACAATAATTGTAACTACTCAGTAAATATTGGAATTTGTCCAAAGGACTTGGTAGCAACTATAGAACTTGGCAACAACTAAAATTCTTGGTTAACACTATAAACTATACAATAAGATCAGTAGATACATACAATCTAAATAAGTCTATGTCACTAATAACAAACTTGACTGATATGTGAACTATATATATATATATATGTATATATATATATATGTATATATATACATACATATATATATATATATATACATATATATATATATATATATGTATGTATATATATATGTATATATATATATGTATGTATATATATATGTATATATATATATGTATGTATATATATATATGTATGTATATATATATGTATGTATGTATATATATATATATGTATGTATATATATAGATATATATGTATGTATATATATATAGATATATATATACATACATATATATATATATGTATATATATATATGTATGTATATATATATCTATATATATATACATACATATATATCTATATATATACATACATATATATATATATACATACATACATATATATATACATACATATATATATATATATACATACATATATATATATATACATACATATATATATATATATACATACATATATATATATATATACATACATATATATATATATATACATACATATATATATATATACATACATACATACATATATATATATATATATATATATACATACATACATACATATATATATATATATATATATATATATATATATGGTATACAAAGAATACATTATAGATGCATTGATTGTGACCACAAGACCACAAGATATACACTAAGAGTGCAAAACTGTTATTGAGATCCTATGTGCATATCGAGGCCAAAGATAAACAATAGAAAAGTTATGACAACTAGATCTATGACAATACACTCACAAATTTGAAGGTATGTGTATTTAACGGTCAATGGAGCAATTTCTTTTAATGGTTCTTAACTCATTTAACATTTGTGCTCAAATTAGTTTAAAAAATTAAAAAGACAAATTAAACACAATTATGAATTGAACTTGTCACTTTCTAATTTCTTCTTTGAGCTCTCATATACAACACATGTTGGCACATCATTTGGGACATTGGAGAAGCATATTGGGAATATGATTTTTTTTTACAACTTAAAGCAAGTCAAGTTGTCTTTAACTATGATAGAAGACCTAAAAAGACACATTAAGTGTGGCAAAAAAAATGTAGTGTAGCCCTATGCATGCTAATATTATTAACTATCGCATTGTACTCGAGTAAAAGAAGAATGCTTTAGTATTTTTGGGTTTCTTGAATTTTCCTAGAATTTTTTATTTGAACTTATCATCATTTAGGTATTTCCATTCATGGAACTCTTGGAAGTTCCCTACAATTCAATGTTTGAGCATAAGATGATTATTTTCTTGATGAGTTTGGATGAGGAGATGCCACCAATGAAAGAGAGCATTCATGCTTTCATATAGTTTTTGGTGGAGCCTATCCTCCAAATGTATAGTCATGTTGAAAATTCATCTCTTGCTTCCCATCAAGAGGTTTCCAAACAAGAATCGATGTGTGCAATTTGGAAATGCTTTCAAAGCATTTATTATATTCATTAAAAAGAGAAAAGACAAATAGTTAGTTATATATGATGCACTGCATAAAGGAAGTTCGCTTTAGATCATTTGTAGATGTAGATATTAAATGGGTTTGGATCAAATTAGCTCTTAGTAGTGTAGAAGGCCCTTTTCTTGAAACTATATCTTGCAATTATGAGGCATTAACAATAGTTTCATATTGTCATCTAAGGCCATATACTGAAGCTATCCATGGTTCCTTGCAATGAAAATCTTCAAGTAACAAGGACATAACTTCAGAGACATTTTACACTATGAAGGATCAAGCTTCAGATCATCAAAATAGCTAGGCACAATACAATAGATCTAATAGAGATAACCAAGAACATTTGGCACTAAACTTTTCATGTCTAAGTGATGAAATTAGAAAAACTAAGGTTGATTTCATAGAAGATCCTATTGAGAAATATATAACATTTAAAAGAAAAAGAAAACAGGTTGTAGTCGCAACCACCTGACAAACAACACCCTTAAATATGGACCAATGGTAAATGAAGATGGAGAAGATACAGGGAAGGCTTTGAGGTAATTCTTAAACAAAAACCAATCCACATCTGCACAAAATAAATCCATTGCAACTAACTAGGAAATGGATAGTAAAATTCACAATAGAAAGGATTTCTCAACTCAAACTGCTATGAAACCACAAGCTAACCAAATAGATCAACCAAGAGAGAAAAAGTGAAGAAAGAAATCAAAATTTAGTAACCCAAAAACAAACAATTATTCAAACAATATTAGAAGTGTATGTCATAGACACCATAATACACCCTCAGCTAGAAAAAAAGCATTGCATATCTTTTCAATGTTCTACACAAACCCAAATAATAGAAATGAATGTGTGCATAGATGCAAAAACACCAGTGGGCCTTGATTTATTTTTGCAACACTTAAGAAAGAAGTAGAAATCAAAGTCTTTAGATTTTACTATTTGTGCTTCAAGGGAAAATTCATAGATTTCAAAAATGGGACCAACCTTAACTAGCTCGATTGTTCTAGATCCTACCAAAATGCAACATATTACATTTCTAAGGTAGCTAGTTCATTTTAAAAATAGATTGAGCAATGAGTGACCAAATATAAGTTGGAAAATGAACAATTACATATGAAGATTGATTCAATCTACAAGTTTTTTCATGAGACATTCACAAAAGCTATCAATATTTCTAAGGAAGATTTACCAACTAATACTATTGATAAATTGCAAGTGGCACTAAAGATTTTGGCAGATTCTAAGAATGAGGTTTCAGTCCCATTGAACATAAATAGAGACCTAGTTTCTAGATATTTATTGATAGCAGATGAATTAGAAAAAGAGTTAGATAAATCATACATAAAGTTGAGTGCTGCCACACAAGAGTCTTTTACTATCCTTGTTGAACTGCATAACTAGTTGACTTTGTTGACTAAGAGAGATGTTAAAGGCAGTAAGTTATTGTGTGAAGTTCAACAAGTCACATCACAATGTTTGACTCTAACCACCTTGAATGATCACATTTCTAAATTGTAAGAAGCACAAGAGAAGGCTATAAAAATTCAGCAATGGTATGAGTCATTCCCTTATATTATCAAGAAAATTCAAAATTGCAAGGATTGTGTTAAGTACCAATGGAAGGCTTTGCAGAAAGTAGTTATATGGGTAGTGCAGGAGACATTGGATGTTCTAAAAGAGAAGCCCAAGTCTGTTGTTTCAACAATAGTACACTATGCTAGATTACAAAACCTGGATGATACATTGGAGCAAGCAATTGATGAATGGGGAAAACTCAATATAGAACTATTAAATGTAGTCCCTGAGTTGTATGATTTGTTCCAGAAAAGTAGTTGACTATTTAGACTTTTCAAATATTGTTAATTTCATTTCTTTAAATTTGTGGTTTTTGAGTTGTCCAGATGCAAGTACTATTTAGCTTTGTAGGAAATGTTAATGTTAAATTAAATATCTAGAAAATATGTTTCTTTTTTTCAAAACAAAAACTATGAAGCCAGTCCAATTCTATCAATTAAGTGGTTGTGAGTTTTAAACATAGTGACCACATAAATGAATTCCTAATTAATACTTGAAATTGATGATAATACTGTGAAGTAAATGGCATGCTTAAAGGAAGTTATAGAAAGATATAAAGACCCCCTTGACTCTCATGGAGCCCAAAATTTGGGCCTCAATTAATAGTAATATTGGAGACTCATCTCATTAAAGACTATTTGTTTCAAACAATAGATATAGGAGATCTTTCCAGAAAAGGAGTTGAAGATCTCATAAATTGATTAGACAAATATATTCAAAAGGGATCTTGAACTCGAGATTGAAAATATTCAGATACTCCTTTATATACCATATAAGGTTGAAGAGAAAGTCAAAGATGTTGGTGGAGATGATATAGAAATTCTTCAAAGTATAGTGGGAGAAATAAAAGGTTTGCAAAGGGTACTATCATACTCTCAAGAGGAAAATGAGACATTTTTTAAGCATAGACACCTAAGATAGCTTCAAAATAATACAACAAACATCAAGAGTCTTTAGGATTAAAATTAAATGCATCTTCATAAGCTATTGATGGATATAACATGTCAAACAAATATAGAGCCACCAATACATTAGAAAGATGTTGTAATAGTGATAAGAAGCATTGTGTTAGCCCAATAAAAGAAAATCTTTGATATTTTAAATCCATCTAAAAGTGTTGGATGTGGAAGAATAAATCTATGAGCCATGATTGAAGGTTCTATGTTAACACTCATACATCATGATGAGAGATGGAATTTACTTTTACTTACATAGAGGGTCCTAACACAATGAAGGCTAAATCGATATTGCTAGAAAGATGTCCTATGAAGTCGCAATGTTATATTGGAATATTTTAAAGACCATTATACCACAATAATCACATTTTTAAAAATCTCTAGAAGGATATGGCTCTGGAATAAAGCACCTCTATTTTGAATTGATTATTGATATAAGAATGTATAGATAATATCATTAACAAATTTATGCCACTTGATTATTTTAAAAATTTGGTTATAGATTTGGGAAGTAATAATTTGAAGTAAATAAAACATGGTGGTCTACTAATTATCATTCGAAACCAATTGTGGAAGTAAATATGCAGAGATACTAATTATTTTTTGAAGTAAGCTCAGAACTTAATGGTAGTATTGGTTAGAAATTATCGTTTAAGGTGATGTTTTGGAAGTAAACTTTGAAATTATTGTAACTTGAAAAAGATCTCAAGAACAAAACTTTGAATTTTGCAACCAAAAAGTTGCATAATGCAACATTGGAATAAGAATGCACAATTGAAGCAAAAAGTTGTAACTTGGTTATCAAATGACAAAAAAGGTAATCAAACTAATAGAAAATTATAGAAGTTGATAATAATCGAATCTAGTTAATAGTAGAAGAAGATAACATTAGAATAAACTTTAATCAAATTAGAGACAAATTAGAACCTCTTACCTAATTTAAAATCACAAAACTATGCTCACCCCATGCACAAACTATAGGTTGAACTGAGGCACTCAACTCAAAAAATTTGTCTGTTAGACTATGTAAGTAATCCATTGTATGTTGCATCCCTTCACTTGTCTTGACATATTTTGAAGAGGCTCTTACTAGGTGTTGAACATATTTATATGAAGTCCTTGTTGATAGTCTAAATTTCCACTTGGTATTGTTGTTGGATTTAGTAGGATCTACTATTGTCATATATTTTACAACATCTTCAACATCTACTTCTTTATTTGTATTCTCCACCTAAAATACAATGTCAATGTCAACAAATACTCAATTCATATAAAATTAAAATAAATATCACAATGTAAACTTAACAAAAAGTGACACTTACTCCAATTGTGTCCATTTTAGCCTATAATCCACCTCTACCGTATGTATATTCAGCCCTTACACTATCTCTTGATTTCTTTCCTTTGTTACTCTTAGTCATATATTCCTTAGAGCACATATTTTCTTTTAATGCTTCCCACTTCTTTACAGATAGAGTGGAGTCTAACTTATCTTTTCTGTCTATGATTATGTTTCTGCAATAATATATGAACTTGTTCATGAGAATTTGCATCTTTTTCTTGTAGTGTTTTCTTTTGATTTGTCCACCAATAGTGTCAAATGAATTTCCCATTATTTGTATAAAAAATTCCACATTTCATGGATCTTTCTCTTTAAATTTTGATTTGCAAATATCCAAATGGGCACTACATTTTATGCCTAGTTGAGTAGTCCACCTTGCAGCATTATACCCAATAGGTTCACCATTTATTGATACCTCAACCAAGAATGACTTCTTACCTTCTAATACTCTTCCTTTTTCTTTCTTCT
Source organism: Cupressus sempervirens (assembly GCA_028749045.1). Lineage (NCBI taxonomy): Eukaryota > Viridiplantae > Streptophyta > Pinopsida > Cupressales > Cupressaceae > Cupressus > Cupressus sempervirens. The sequence goes on along the minus strand of CM053786.1, from coordinate 606,939,484 downwards.
CTATAGACTTGTATAGAGTTTGGCTAAATCTTTATCGTTTAATAGTATTAGGAACATCTTGTCTTGAACCACCATCAATATTTATGGTTGATCCCCCAATTTCATCTAAACTCTAGATGTAACAATTGTAGTATGAGGTGGCACATTAGATTCAAGTGAATTTTCTTCATGACATTCATCAAGTTGCTCATCATAATGTTCTATATCAGGCAACACATTAGTAGGTGTTCTATCAATCTTCACATTATCATGTGCCATATCCATTTGCACATTACCATGTGCTATATCCATCTCTTCATCATCCTTTCCTATATTAGCTAATCGTTGCCTTCTACAAGATGCCAAAATTTTATGTTTGTGTTCATTCATTTTTCCTCTGCATTTTCTTTTCTCTTTTTTGATCATCTGTAATACAAAACTAGATACATGAAATTAAAATAATACACGAAAGTGACAAATTTACTTGTCATTTCTTAATATAAAATTTATTCCAAGCATGGGAAGATCTTTGTCTTGGCAGTTGTATGTAGTGCTTGAAGAAAATACTTTTTCAAAAGAATATTAATCTCCTCTATAGTCATTGAAGTGGAATGACCTTTGCTACTACTTGTTTCTTCTACAATTTTATTAACTAGCCTATTAATGAAGACAATTTGAAACCCAAAAATATTATTACCATAATCCATTGGGGCCTTCAAAAATATATTTTAGTAACATATAAAACATTAAGATATCATTAAAGGGGAGTTAAGAGGTAGCAACCCAATTGAAGAGAATACTTCTCTCTGACTATTTTTCTCACTCTTGACCTCCAACTGAGTATCAATCATTCAATATTTAGTGATTGTATATATGTAAATGAATCAGAGGTAATGCTATAGGGAGTATTTGATTTTATTAGACAATCAACTCATTTAGATATTCAAAGTGCAAGTTGACATATAGATACAAAAAATAGTTCTCTAAGGAATAAATCGAGATTATGGGTATATTTTAAAATATCATCCTAGAGACAATAATTGAATTCTATAAGAGATTATAGAACACTATAATAACATATTTCTCACTAGCAAAAAATGATCCATCTTACATAGTCAAACAATCATAACTGCAATTTTATTGAGTTAGAATGATATAAAAAACCTATTAATATTGATATCACTCCAAATTTGAGGTGTTGGAGTGGAATTTTTAGAGGGGTACCTGATGGAGTCCTAAATTTTGCAAATTTAGGGCTTCCATTTAGAAGCCTTTTTTCACCCTTTTGCACTATTAATTTTCTTACAATGTTGAGAATGTTGTTAAGATAATTTTTTTTTAAAAAAAAGTCCTATTGCATTTTATAATACTATTATGTATAGACCAGTTCAAATGATCACATCTCTTGTGTTTTAATAATTCAAATTATTTATTCTATTCTACTATGTTGTAGAGATTTATTATCCATATTGAAATTAAAATGTTAAGTTGGAATACCAAACACAGATATCAATCTCAAATGCATCTTTAAATGAATATGTTAGTGGATTTTATTGTGATGAAGAAGTTTCATAGGATATAGTTGGATGAGATTGAGTGTTATGGTTTCAACGAATGTGTCTATAATTGGAAGACTAATGTTAGAAAAATAATAATAATGATGATTTCAACAACATAACATAATAAAAAAGAATCTTATCTCCAAAATATTTCTTAGAAGAAAGTTGTTGGTCACTTGAGATGTTTAAAATCTATATGTCCACAAGTACCAACTCCCAACCTATGTATTGATACATAGACTAAGGGATTGGGAAGGGATTGTGCTAATTCAGATAGATTTAATGTCTATCATGTATACATATTCTTCAGATTCAAATCGAGATGGATGCTATAAATTAATAAATATTCACAGCAAGTATACTTGGAACTTTACCAATGTGAACAAGCTACCAAAAGGGGTTTTTCTCTAGAACTATAAAGCTTGCAAAATTTCAAGAAGAGATGAACAAGGGGTGAAGTACATGACATACTGAAATCAGAAAGAAAAAAGAAAAAAGAAGCAAGATCTTAAGTAGCTGAAGAATGGGAAGGATCATTGGTTCAAAGGAACAAATATGATAATGGTAATGTATTAGCCGAGAATTTGGAGATATGAAGTTCAATTTCATGTCATCTACAACTTATGATGGAGGTTGTTGACATGTAATGAAAGGCTCCAATTCTTGATGCTAGAAATACACATGTCATTGATTATGAAAGGTCAAGCACAAGTATTTAAATAGGATCAATTGATTCCAATATTGATAAATTCATTTCAAAGATAAAAGTTCCAAGTATAAAGTCCAACTTTTTAACAAGAGAAAAAATGTCAAACAACAAAAAGTGGATTAACTCTTCAACCAAAACCATGTTGAGGCACTAGTGGTCTAGAATTGGTTTTCCGTTGCAAATGTACTAAACTTTGGTCAATTTATAATGTCAACCAAACCTCAAATCATAGAGACAAATTTCAAATATTCTAAATGAATGAAGACTTGACAACTCCAAATTTTGGTTGAAGCTAACTAAGCATTGTTGATTTCCTCTGACTTGTACAAAATTAAGTATCTTTAACAATGAACTTGCTTGCTATGCCCACTTCATCCTAAGAAAAAAAAAAATCTAATTAAACTCCAAGGAAGATATAGAAAAAAAGGTACATTCTTAAGAATGTGATCATCCATTAGATACTATTTTCAATGAAGTGCTACAAAACATATCATTGTAGAAAATATATGGAAAAAAATTCTATTCATCACTAGAAATCACAGAACTTAGTAAGGTTAGTTATCTAATCAAAATTACATCACTATTTTCCGTACTGATGATAGATATAGTGTGTCATATATAGAAAAAATTGATAGATATTATCATATTACAATTTGAATGTAAATAAAATTGTATGCCTGATTGGCTCACAGAGTAGATGCTAGTATACTACAGAGTAGATTTAAAAGTAGATGCTAATATAATACATAGGAGATATAAAAATTACCTATTTTTGAAGCCAAGATGTGATAAAAAGTCTTTATTCCTTGTCACTCATTCTTCACGAAGGCACTCATAATTTGTTATTGGAATTGTAAGTTTTTGGTCACTATCTTCTAGTGTGCACCTTTTATTCTTTGTTCTAATTTTCTAATGCCAAAAAAATATTAATTAATAGATTAGCAACATGACAAAAAGATAACCCTTCTAGATAGAAATGGAGGTAGTATCATAAAAATTAGAAAATAAAAAGAAAATAGTTATAAAAGAATATTTCATGAACATGAAATTTAGCAAAAAGTTATAGAAAATATGCTTACTTATATGCAAATAGGAACCAATTATATGATTGATCTGCAACTTTCTATTGACCAAGGAAGATTAATCATTATAAGAACTAAACATCTTGAGGAGAGGAAAAATAGATACAAGAGACTTCAACTAAAAGTTGTAGATGTCGCATAAATAATAATACTGTATTATAGCAACAATCAAATAAATCAAAAAAATGAAGATTGCAAGATAATTTCAAATGCCACCAAAACAAGGAAAGATTTCAAAATATCTTCAAATTCCATGAAAATATTAAATAAACATAATTTTTTTAGTTCATTAACTTCCATAATAGTTTAATATGATACTCAACATGAAATATTTTGGCACATAAAATGTGCAACATTAATGTCATATATCTATTATGAAAACATTTGAAGTTTGAAGGTATATGTCCTCAAAATATAAAATAGAGATTAAATAGTATGTAAAAGTTTCAAATAAAAAGGTCATTAATAAGTAGACCTTGTCAATGATCATCAACATTTCCAACAAGACTAGAATCCTTGTTACTCAGGTTTATATCTGCTTGGTTTTCTTCCTTATCTTCATTTGTGACATGTATCACATTCTCTCTCCCCATTTCTTCATTGGCAATCAAAATATCTTATTCAAGTTGTCTCTCATTGTCTTCATCCATATCTTCAAATGTTTCTTGTAAATTAACATTATGTCCATTAGGCAAGACATTGACAACTTCCATGAATTTTCATTTGGAATGAGAATCTATTTGAATGAAAAATGACCAACCTGGGATTCTACAATCCTCAATCAAGAATGATTGGTTGATTGGTTGATTTGAAAAGGGGAAATATAAGGCTCATATGTTTCTGATAAAAATTATTGTGTATGTGCACATACAAATCCATACTCATCAAATTTTATTGCGAATGGTCAGATCCACTTACATTTTAATAATATATGACTATTTTCAAAAAAATTCACTTGAATAATTTCTTGAAAGAATTCAACATAAAATTTCTTCTCAATATCATGAAAAAATTCAGCACTAACAACACAATCACAATTTATCTTCCCTTAGTCTTTTTCTTCCACTCTTAAATGATTTTCATAGGCCCACATTCCACCAAATCGCATAGCCCATATATGTGGAGACTGTAAGAGCTCACTTTCCTTAGTTGTTATATCTTCATCTTCTTCTTTTGCATCCTTTATTGATTAGAAATACATTCTTCAAAGTTTGGAAAAGAATCACCTCTAATCAAACTGTGACTTTTATGCTTTTTGAGGTCGATGTTGCATCCAAATTTGATGGTCTTCTTCAGATTTTCTAAATAGAAAAATGACATACAAATAGTAAGCTCAATAACATAAATATGTAAATATAATTGAGAAAATAAAATATTCTTAAGTTTTTTCTACCTGTGTCACTTGCAACTCTCTCATATTTATCAACATCCCATACATGTCAATTGACATTTTCATAAATTTTCATATATTATGTACAAAAACCCATGGCCTCTTACATTGAATATCCCTTAGACATGTTGCCCTCTGGTTTTTCCCTAGTATGAACAATTTTTTTCAAAACCTTCATCTATTGTTCTATAGGATACATACATCTCAATTTTATTGGGCCACACTACTCTAGCTCATTTTCTAGATCTATCAAAAGATGCATAGAAATGTTAAAAATTGTTGGTGGACTTCAAAAAACTCCTTCCTCAAACTATTATGTAATGTCCCCAATATTTTAGGCCCTCAATGGAGATCTTAGCTTTTCATTTTGAAAGGCTAAGTGGAGAAATAAGGAGAAATAAATTAAATTAAAGTGAACAAATAAATAACCCATTGTAGTAACCCCAACCAGTTATAACTTTGTCAAACCCCAAATTCTTCTCTAGTTTAATTGTTTGACATTTTGTCAAACACTTTGCAAGAAAGCTTTGATAGCAATGTAATAACCCCAACCAGTTATAACTTCAAAAAATAACAAATTCTTTTCTAAGTCAGTGTTTTGACATTTCATTAAACACTTTTCAAGCAAGCTCTCATACCACTGTAATAACCCCAACTAGTTATAACTTCATAAAGCACCAAATCCTTCTCAAATTATCTTGTTTGACATTGTTTCAAACATTTTGTAAGAAAGCTCTAATACCAATATAATATCCCTTGTCGATTTGAACCTCAACTTAGTGATTTTTAGGTCAGGGAATATTGTCAAACACTTCCAATATGATCTCTATGCTTGTTGTTTCTAAGTTTCAAATTGATTATGCTTGCTTGAAATGCTATCAAAGGGAATTTAAAAGCATGTAATTGATTACTACTATATCTAAGAAAAGAACTAAATGCATATGCAAATCTCTTTTGGCTTTTCAAATGCATATAGATGAATTCTAAATTAAAAATGTACACTTATAGCCAATTGATATTTTGTCAAACATTTGATATTCATACTATTATGTTAATCATGGAAGATATAAATATGCCCATTACATAAAATATATAGACCTGCAACTTATCACTCCTTTAGTGAGGTATTTTCTAATTCAATGCTTAACATAATATTCCAAGGCCCTTGGCTTTGCAACCCCCAAAAAATTGAGTAGAAATGACATTATAAATCTGATATAAAATGTGCATCTACAACTACTTATGACAGCCACCTTTACAATGCCAAATGACCAACTTAAATGATGAAAATTGATTGTATAACCTAATATACAAATCATCCAATGAAGGAAATGAAATTAAAATCATAATCAAGCCAAGTACTGTAGCGTGGGTACTATTCATGTCACTATAGCAACCAACAATAAATATATTCTCCAATTTAAGCACAAATAGAGCTCCATAATGAAGCTCTCCTAAAAGCCAAATTTAGTGGATATTTCACCATTTTAAATGGTTGCAACACTGAAGAATTGATGGTCTCTAACAGCTAACTAAAATAAAAAACCCTTAGTTTCTTCTCCCAATTTTGTATCAAATGCAATTGACAATAATTGGATGCTTAACAATTAAGCTCTTGCCTCTATTTATTCTTTTCCTTCACCCTTCTAGAAGGAAATAAAATATTATTTAATTGCACTCTCTAGAAGCTTCCCCCTTTCCAATACATTTATTAATTGTGCTTCTAGAGAATGCACTCTCTAGAAGCTTCCGACTTTGCAATACAATTATTAGTTGTGCTTCCAAAAAATTAAATTAATATAAAGTCATCTTTAGATTTATTTATTTATTGAATTTAATTTAATTAATTTCTCCTTATTTCTCTACTTAGACTTTGGAGAATGAAAGGCTAAGAACTCCATTGAGGGCCCAAAAGATGGGAAACATTATAGGAGCTTCACTGTTAAGCATTTGATTATTGTCAATTGCATTTGATATAAACTTGGGAGAAGAAACTAAGGGTTTCAATTTTAGTTAGCCATTGGAGAGCATAAATTCTTTAGTGTTTCAACCATTTGAGGTGGCAAAATATCTATTGAATTTTGCATTTAGGGGAGCTTCATTCTAGAGTTCTATTTGTGCTTAAATTGGAGAATACATTTATTGTTGGCTACTATAGTACGTGTGAATAGTACCATGCTACAATAATCATGCTACAATATTTATGCTTGATTCTGATTAGAACTTTCATCTCCATCCTTGGGTATCACTATTATTAGGTTCCTCTTGCAACTATTAGTAGTTAGCATTGTAATTTTAGTCATATAATTTTGCTATTGTAAGTGATAATTCAGAATTAGATTTGGCATTGTTGCAGTCATTATTGTAAGCCCATTTGTATTAGAAAACTCATAGCAACATTGTACATGGGAATAAATTCAATAAAGGAGATATGTGTTGCATACCATTTTTTTGATAAGATGTCCATCTAATAGTATATATGATCAGCATAATAGTTATATGCTAATTGTTTGTAAAAATGTTAGTTGTCTATAGGAATGCATTCTATATCTAGTTTCTATGTATATGCATTAAAAAATACCAAAAATAATGGCACTTTCATATTAGTTCATTGTAAGAGGCATTGTATTGTCATTTGTGAACACTCTAAATTTCTTAGCATCATTCAAACTGATGTAGGGAGGTTGGGAGTAACTAAGGCCAATTGGCAACTCAGCTACCCAAACCACCATGCAAGAGTTAACACAATGGAAGAAAACACAAAAGAGAATAGCACCATAGAGAGAGAGAGAGAGAGAGAGAGAGAGAGAGAGAGAGAGAGAGAGAGAGAGAACAATTTTATTTATTGATTCATGAAAATATCTTCATACATGCCCAACTATAAGGCCTTCTAGTTTACGGCAAGATACAAAATACATTCAAATCCAAGATCTAGCTTCAAGTTTAGATTTCCAACCTCTTTTTATTATCCTCTATCAAAATTATATCCCAAAATTATTATATTAAGACTCTACCCAAGACCCCTTATTATACTAATCTAAGCCACAAGTTGGCCCAGAATGCCAAAAACTAAAATTAAATTTTAAAGAGCCACAAGTCTACCTCCAACAAAAATTAAATGTCCAAAAATTGATATCTGAGAAAAATTCTGATATCTCCTAGAGCCCCAATTGAATTAGAACTTTCACTTTGAACTAAGGGTAGTACCTTAGGTCCTCTACAACCACTTAAAGGCACAAAGGGTAATTCATGAAGGATAATTGTGCATCCATCCTAACATTCATGCACAAAAACTTGTCACGCAATACTACCAGAAATTGATACTCTAGGAGAATTTCAATAGCTCCAAAATTATAATCAATTAGGACTTGCACCTTTAAATAGAGATAGTAATCTAGGCCAATTTCAATTCTTGAATTGAAAATCCTCTCATTAATTGTATAAAATTAGTTAAATGGCCTACAACAGGAACCTAGGAACCAGAAAACACAGTTATAGCAGCAAGGTAAAAATAGAAAACATGCAGGATAGTAGTGCAACCTAGGATGCTCTTGCATCAAAAAACCAGGGTTGGAAGAAATGATTCTCCTAAATAATTGAGGTGTAACAACCTAAGCTAAATCCAACTCAGATTGAGAGATCCATGAAGCATCTTCCATAGGTCTATTTTTTCACTTCACTAGATATTCATAATAATATTTTTCCCTTGTGCTCTTACCAACTCTCTAATCCAATATCTATTCAAATTTTTTAATCCTCTTCTTAGGCTAATCCTCTAACATAATAACTTCATCATCTAACTCATGATACTTGTATAAGTTAGTAACATTGAATATAGGAGATATATCCATGTCATCAGATAACTCAATTCCATAGGCAGTTCCACAGTCAAATTTCTTCAAGATCTTACAAGGTCCAAACTTCTTCATCTTTATCTTGTTGTATGTTCCAACAAGAAATATTCCTTTCTTCAGATGAACCATCACCTCATCACCAACTTGAAAATCATGATGTCTCCTAGATTGATTAGTATTCTCCTTATACTTCTGATTACTTTTTTCTATCTTCAACTTCACTTCCTTATGCAAATACTTCATAAAATCAGCAAATTCTTCTCCTACAACATTTTTCTTCTCATCACTAGTAACATCTCTTAAATCTGATATACCTCTAGGCTACATCCCAGTTCAATTTGAAAAGATATCTTCCCTATACTCCTATTCACAAAACTATTAAATGCAAATTCAGCTTGTGCCAATACCATCTCACAATAACTTGGCTTATTCCCAACTAAACATCTTAGCAAATTACCCAAGCTTCTATTCACAACCTCTATCTATTCATCTATCTATGGATAGAATTTAGAACTAAAATTCAACTTAGTACCCATCTTCTTCCACAAAGTCTTCCAAAAATAACCAACAAACTTACTATCTCTATCAGAAATAATGCTTTTTGGTAATCCATGCAATCTCATGGTCTCTTCAAAGAAAAGTTTAGCAACATGCTTAGAATATGATGTCTTCTTACATGGTATGAAATGAGCCATGTTAGAAAATCTATCCACTACAATAAATATAGAATCATACCCCTTCATTGTCTTAGGTAATCCAAGAATAAAATCTATACTCATGTCACTCCAAGGTTTCTCAGGAATAGTAATAGGTGTATACAAACTAGTATTTTGACTCACTCCTTTTGAAAATTGACAAACTCAACAACTGTTTACAATTTTTTGAACATGCTTATACATTTATGGTCAATAATACTTCTCTTTCAGCAAACTCAATGTCTTATCAATTCCAAAATATCTAGCCAATCCACCATTATGCTTTTCCTTGATCTAATTCAATTTCATAGAACTAGGAATACACAATTGAATACCTTTGAACAACATACCTTCTTGAATGAAATACTCATCATACTTACCTATGTGATCTCTTAGATTTGGTGCTCTGCACTCTCTCCATGCCTCAAAAAAATCAGGATCAACATCATACAACTCTTTCATTTCATCAAAAGCAAGAACTTTAACTTTCATTTTAGTCAAAAAAGAACATCTTCTACTCAATGCATCAACAACTCTATTAGTAACTCCACTCTTGTGCTTGATGATAAATGTGAAACTCTATAAGTACTCAACCTACTTCATATGTCTTTGATTCAATTTATGTTGACTTCCCAAGTATTGTAAATCTTTATGATTAGTATACAACATAAACTCCTTAGGAATCAAATAATGTCTCCACTTCTTCAATGCTTGAACAATAGCATAATTTTTTTTATCATACATAGAATACTTCCTTTTAGCATCATTCAACTTTTCAGTAAAGCAAGTGACAAGTTTACCTTCTTGACTTAATACAACTCCTATTGCATTACCGCTTGCATCACATTCAACTTGAAATACTTTGTTGAAATAAAGTAAAGCCAATATAGGTAATCCAACAACCTTTTGTTTCAAAGCCTCAAAACTCTTATCAGTTCCATGTGTCCACTCAAATTCCTTTTTATCTCTCCTCATTGTCTTAGTCATAGCATTACAATCAAAACTAAAATTTCTTATGAACTAGCCAAACCATGAAATGAGCTTACCTCACCCACATTCTTAGGTGTAGGCCACACCAAAATTGCTTTAACCTTCTCAAGATCCATCCTCAAACCATTAGCACAAATCAGAAATCCCAAATACACAATATCCATTAGTAACTTTTCCTCTTTCAACCTCTACAATACTTTTCTAATATGATCAAGATATTCTTCCTTGGTTTTACTAAATATTAGTATGTCATCCAAATAACAAAAAACAAACTTACACAAGAATATTTTTAGAACTTCATTCATCAACCTCATGAAGGTACCAAGTACATTAGTCAAACCAAAAGGCATAACCAACCATTCATACAAACCATCTTTTGTCTTGAAAGAAGTCTTCCATTCATCACCTTCTTTGATTCTAATATGATGATAGCCACTCTTCAAATCAATCTTGGTAAAATACTTTGCTCCACTCAAGAAATCCATTATGTCATCCATCCTTGGCATAGGAAACCTATATTTCACTATGATTTTGTTACTAGCTCTTGAATTAGTACACATTCTCCATTCTCCATTCTCCATTCTTTTTAGTTTCTAATATAGTAGGTATAACATGTGGACTCAAAATTTCTCTGATCAAACCTTTCTACAACAACTCATGCACTTGTCTGTTAAGTTCTTCATTCTCTATAGGTATCAATCTATATGGTGCTTTGTTTGGAAAACTAGCTCTAGGAATCAGGTCCATACAATGACTTATACTTCTTACTTGTGATAAACCATCAGGAATATCCTTAGCAACAATATCTTTTAACTCATTCAACAATTCTGCAATTTCTTCTGGTACTCAACTACCACTATCTATTCTCACTCTATCATTACCAACTTCTACTACTCAGTCATTAATACCAACACTCTTTCCTCTAGGAACTATAGCAAAACAAACTTGATTCTTCTTTACTTCCCATGCAAACTTTTATTGCAATAGAACTGACCTCATCTGGATTTTCAATCAAAGGTAGCAATATTTGTTTCTCCCTAGTTACCCAAAGAGTATATTGATTTAGTCTTCCATCATGCACAACATAACTATCATATTTCCAAGGTCTACCCAAAAAAATATGACAACAATCCATGGGCATAATGTCACACAAAACTTCATCAAAGTAATGTCCAATTTTGAACTTTACAATACATTGCTCACTTACCAATATCTTATGCTCATCTTTGATCCATGAAATATGATAAGGTTTTGGATGTTTCAGCCTCTACAACTACAACTTTGTAACCAACTCTTATGATGCCAAATTTTTTGAACTTCTACTATCAATGATCACCTTGCAACATTTTCTAGCTATCTTACATCTGGTCTTGAAAAGACTTCTACTAAGGACAGGTTCCTCATCACTTCCCTTATTACATAAGGTTCTTCTCACCATCATATTTTCTCCAAAATTAGGTCCACTTGTTCAACTCTCAATGTCTCCTTGAACCACAACATTTCTATTATTTTTTCCACTTTCAGATGATCTATATTCAAAGGATCTATGCCTTTCTTTACCACATCGAAAATAATCACCATGAAAACCACCTCTAGGTTAAGAATTACTTTTTTTTTGGTAAGATCTAGTACCTCCTTGGTATAAAATACCAACTTTCCATTTGGTCTTGTGTTTTTCATCATTCTTCCATTTAGATTTTTCTTTATCATGCACAAAATTATTAGATCTGCCACCTTCACCATAAGATCTACCTCTGCCTCTTTGGAATCTACCACCTCTACCTCTTTGTCTTTGTTCATGCTTCTTTGTCAACATCTCCTTAGCTTTCAAGTCATATTGATATCCTTCTTCCACAATTTCCAACTTCACAAAACTTATTTCATCTTGAATTCTAGATATGATGTACTCTTTCATAGTCATGTCCTTTTGTCTCAAATTTTGTGTCTTTCTCAACAAGATAACTTGGTAATCAATAGGAAGTAATTTGTTCTTTACCTTGTTCACCATCTTTAGCCAAGTTTTGATCTTCTCCTTTCCTCTCCTTTGTCTATAAATTTGCAAATGCTCCCACCATAGTAAAGTATGACCTTTCAACCTAGTAATTGTAATCTTCAACTTCTTATTATTAGGAGTGTTTTCATACTCAAAGAAATTTTCCATATCTGAGATCCAATCTAACACAACATTGGTATCCAATTTTCCATTATAAGGAACAACTTCTACAATAGGATTCAAATGTGCACTAGATAATACTCTCAACAATCTTTCCTCATCATGATCTTCTTCAGGTTCTAGATTATGGTTTGGTGCTACTACTTCATCATCACTTACATTATCAATATGTGCTCCTCTCCTCTAGGATGTCTCCACAACATCTAATCTAGCTGTAATTTGTCTAAATATATCCAAAATAGCATTATCGAAATTTTCCCTATCATGACCCATCTTTAAAAATTAGGTTCTTGTTGTGGTTTCACAATGCACACTCCATTCCCTAGTAGGAAATGGGACCCCCTACTGAGTTCTTTTAGATTTGAGGTTCCTGATTTGGAATCTAGGAAGATCAATGTGGTCTTACCTAGTCCCCAGAATCACATCTTAGGATCTTGGTAAGGAATCACATTTTAGAAAGGATGTCTTTTTGAAAAGTCGTAAAAATCAAAATATCAAAAAAAGTGAAAAAAGTAAAAAATCAAAAAAATCAAAAATTGGAAAAAGCAAAAAAATGAAAATGTGCACAATTGTACACCTGGTCTGGTGCATAGTAGCACATCACCCCTTTGGTGATAGGCAAGTGCACACCTACATAGATGCACAGGTTTTCCCTTGTGCACCATCAAAAGGGCAGGGTTATATAAACCCCTACCCTCTCCAAAATCCCCACCTTGTTCTCACATTCTCTTGTCACTGTGTATTTTCATTCTAAGTTCTGTAGCACTCTCTACACCTTTTTCTTTCACTAGCTCCATGATCCACACCTATATTAAGGTGCAAAACACAAATTCAAAGAAATCAAACATGGGTGCACAGTGGTGCACCTAGTTTGATGCACTCCTATGCCCTCTCCTTTGAACATAGACCAAGTAAGGTGCACAGTTATGCACCTAACTTGGTGTATAGTGACTATTCCCCCCCAAAAAAAGCACTTTCAAAACATGAAATCATAAACTCTTGGTGCCCACTTGCACACCTATTTGAGTGTGCTAAGTGTGCACCTCAATTTCAAACCACCAAACCCATCGGACAATGTAAAAAAAAAGGGGGGGTTTAAAAATCAAAACAAAAATGAAGTAAGGAGCTTGGTGTGCATTTGTGCACCTAACATGGTGTGCAAGTGCACTCCAATTTTTAACACCCCTCCCCACGTATCCAAAAAACTTAAAAAACAAACGCAATATTAAATAAAAGGGGTGTGCAGTTGTGCACCCGATTTGGTGTGCACCTGCACACCCCAAAGAAAAAAATGCAATTAAAACACTAGACCCACATATCCAAAAAAGAGGTGCACAATTGTGCACCTAGTCTGGTATGTAGCTATGCACCTCATATTTTAAGTTTGTGGAAAAAAGAGTTCTTTTGTGCATTTAAATATTCTTTTTACTAAGCATTGTTGCAACATTGTTGTAACTTTGATTTTTGAACTAATGGGCATTTTTTTGGTCATGTAGATATAATAGCATCCTCATCTAGTGAGAAAATGGCACCGAAGCTCATGGTATTCAAGTTCCAAGGTGTGCTATCCAAATCAAGATTCAAGGATGATTACGTAGAAATAAAGGATACTAATTTGGGACACACTAACCTAGGAGACTTCTTAAACATTTCCAACAAGCCCAAGGAGAGATCAGCATTGGTTTCAACATTAATCTAATTAGAACTAGTGAATGCATCTTCACACCCAACATTAGTGCAGTCATCTAAATTAATCATGACACTAGCACAACACTTTGTTCTAATGGAAAGGGTGGTAGAGAGTGTAACTGAAGAAGTTGTTCTTGACCTTCAACCTGACAACATTAAGTAGGTCTTTCATCTCCCTAGGGAAAATCAATTCATTAGACTTTCTTACAAGGAAATAGAAAGGTGGTATAGAGAACACCTAAGTGAGGCAATTGAGATCATCCAGTCCTCCTATCTTATTGAGAAGACTCCTCTAGGAAAGGCAAAAGGGAAGCTGGATATGACAAGAGGGTATATGAAGGAAGATATTGGACACTCTATCATTCTTCTGAGTAGGGTGATGGGTGTACTGGTAGCTAGGCACCTTAATGAATTTATGGTCAATTTCATTGAGATGATCAAGAAAACAAGAATGCAACTTGACTAGGCCACCACATTGAGTGAGAACTTATGTGAACAACTGGGGGCAGTCAAGGACAAGAAAAAATTATATATGACCTCATGCATGGTGTATCTACTAGTAGCGAGGGAAAAGGTGAAACATATAGGATCCTAATGCCTGGAATTACATCATCTACCCTCAACTAGTGAGGAAGAAGCTCTCAAGAAAGAGCAAATAATACAGGATCATGAATGATGCATTCATTTTTGCTATCATTCAATTTATTGAGGGAGATTATGCTAAAAGATTATATGATGATGCAATAGCATAGATAATAGCTCTCTAGGCCTATTACATCTAGTTCAAAATATTCATATATCTATAGGTAGATGGTGTCACTATCAACACAAAAAGGCTATGTGGATATCCTTGTGATGGACTGGTTTTCTTGGAGATTGCATGATAGATTGAATCTACATATGATAAGGTAAGGAAATAATGAAGACCATGTTAAAAATGTCCCCTAGTCATAGGACCATGTCAAGTGAAGCAAAAATAGGATATTTCATCTTTGAAATGGGAGTGGGAGCATTATCCCCTTTAGGACTACAATTCTCCCAGGCCATATTTTGATAACATTAGCAAAGTTAATTGTCTAGCTGGCAGAGAATTTCACCATGAAGAGGCCATTTAGGACCATTGGATGAATGCAACAAATAACTATGATGTTCATATTAGGGACTATTGTAGGATGACTTTGTATTTGGTGGAGAAGGCTCTTAAAATAAGAATTTATGTGGAGCTACTACAGTAAGATTTCAGGGAGATGCTAGAACCCCTATTCAACTCAAAAAAAATTGGAGAGAGACCCATAATGAACATTGAGGTTAACAGCGAGGAGAGTGATGATATTAATCATTAGGCGAGGCATGTCATTAGAATGACAAAGGATTGGATAAAGAAACCCTTTTAACTTGATCCAATACCTGACACCGTGATTTTTCACATGCAAGCCCACCCAAAGAAAGGTAGAGGAAAAAAAGTTACCACTCCTACCTTTGTGGTCTAGTCTCCTATCAGGCCAGAAATAGTATACCAACTTGACCACCTAGATGGATACTATCACCCTCTAGAGAGGAAAGGAAAGGGCAAAATAAGGAGGAGTTCTCCTCAATGAGTTGAAACAGAAGAGGGTGAAGTGCAAGCACCTCCTCAACAACAGGAAATAGATGTGCAAGGGTCACAAGATATTATAGCTTCTCAAGACCAGCCTAACCCTCAATCACATCCCTTTGTGCCCAGCCAGTTTGAATAGGGTGAAATTCAATAGTTCTCTATTCCTCCTCCACAAGAAGAACTAGCATCCCCTTCTACCTCCATGAAACATAAAAGGATTAAGATCTACATGAAGAAGAGGTAAAGGGTGACTAAAAGAATTTTTCCGTGCCCATCTCTCCCTAAAACTATTCCTAACGGATAAGAAGAGGAAGAAGAGGAAGATGAAGAGGAACATGTGCCTTTACAAGGAAGAACCCAGCTTGCTAGAGCCTTAGAATAGAAAAAGAGAAGAAGTTCCATAGTAACACTACTATCTACCCTAGAGGAACCATTGGAAGTAACTTCTTTGGAAGATGAAGTGCAACAATGGGTGGATGAGTAGAGTCAAAAGGGCAATGACATATTCAAAATGTTAGGATTTCATTTTATGCCCATGGGGAAAGAATTAGTTAGGGACAAGATTAGGTATATTGCTAGAGGTGAACTCCAATAGGAAAACTAGACATAGATGTCACCAGAGTCATACGGTCCCGATCTTACTCCCCCATCTCCACCACAAGTCATAGTGGTAGATAAAGGCTCAGTCACTCCTCCACCTAAAAATTCTAAAGAAGATTAGGTTTAAAAGGAACCTTCACAAGAGGATGAGCCATAGAAAATGGCAACTGATGAAGTATCAAAGGAGGGACAACTGGTAGAATATTCTCGACTAGCCTTGCAAGACACTGAGGTGCAAACTATAGGGTCTATGAAGATAGAGGCCATAGAAGAAGAACCCTCACAAAGAGAAAGAACTTCAAGGAGGAGTGATAAGGGAAAGGAGGTAACCAAACATACTTTTTTATCATCAAGAGGTAGGTCTTCAGTTGAACATGTGCCAAGGTGGCTCGAGAAAGAAATAATGAGGAACACAAAACCAGAATTTTGTGCTAATGAGGAGAATATTTTTGAGTTGGTTGAGATCTTGAACAAACCTGAATCCCCATCCCATGAAGCAAGATTGTTGGTATTTGTTAATAGTACCTTAGATTAGGACTTGTTCACACAAGTGGCCATCCATCCTACTGATATAGATACATAAAGCCTTGGTCCACAAGATTATCAAATCAAAGAGGTCATGCTCAGGAGGGCCACACTAGATACAACTAGATTAATGGTGACTTTGGGGATCAAAGAAGTTTTTAGGAATATGGAATAGGAAGAGGTTAACCTCTAAACACTTCAAAGGAAAAATGAGATCCGAAGAGGATATTTAGCCAAATTTGTTGGTCCTCTAGATCCTTAGCACCTTGAGGAGACCTTAAACACTATACTCAAAGAAGGGGGAGCTATGCATTTGGACCCTTTTTTGAAAGCCTATCAGAAGTAGTGAGAAAGTTTTGAAGAGAAGGGAATTTTGATCATCCAAGGAAATTTGAAATTACTGCACACTATATAGGAGAAGGTGAATAAGATGGTAGCATTTTTGAAGCAGGATTTCAACATTATGGATGAAGTAAGAGCCTAGAGTAACGAATTACAAGTTTTGCAAGCCATAAAGGGGAAAAAGGTTTAGGATTTTGGTAGATGTGTATATAGCAAAAGAATTAGATTTTATTGATGATTAGATAGAAAAAATTGTGGATATTAATAAAGTAATGGAAACATTACACGTGTAGATCCATCAGCTTAAGGACCAAGCCCGAGAGTAAAATTTGGAAGTAGAGAGGCATTATAGAGATGCATGCTTAGAGATTTTTGAAGATGAGGAATGGGAGATGTTTTTGCTTATAGAGGTAGTAGTGGAGAGTTTCAAGAATATTTTTGAGGAAGCTTCTAATGATGAAGACATCTAGTAGGCTTTCAGAATAGAGGAAGCCCTATTAGAGTTGGATACCAAACTCAAGGATTTTGCCAAGATTTAGATTGAGGTAGACAACTATAGAAAAAAAGTTAGAAAAGTATAAGGCTCTATATTTACTATATGTGGAAAATATTACTGAGATTATAGAGAAATTCAAGGGCCAACATCCAGACATAGCTTTGGGATGAAGGGGAAACAAACCCAGATGTCAGAATTTCAATTTTGACACTCAATAAAATTTTCAGATTTTGGACCATTTTGAGGTCCACAGGTGTGTAGATGTGTAGGTCTAATTTTCTATAGGTGTACCAATGGTTAGCTACTAGTTCTAAAAATAGAGCTTTCAATGCATCAAAAATGCATTCTGATGGCAGTTTAACTTTGGCAAACACCCAGTGAAGGATCAACTTCCAATTTTGGTACTTCTAGACACTTCCACTTTGACTTAAGGCTTTTGAATTCTTTCTCCTCTCATGAATTCTTTTTTTTTTAACATGTAAAGGCTCATGCATCCAATTAATGAATAAAAAATGGATGGAGTCCTACTTAGCACTAGTCAGATTGTTAGTTTGTATATAATTAGTTTGTTTTATTAAATTAAAAGCATTTTTTTGCTGGAAGATATCTCTCACTCTCAACACAAATTGAGGAGATAATTTCTCATAAATACTCCATTGTAATATGTAAATGGGAGCTGCCATTATTTTGCAATAAAATTATACTTTTGGTGCTCACATTTGGAGTGTAGTAATTCTTGCCTAAATGTGTCATTATTTTGTGAATTTATGTTCATGGAATTTTGATTGAGCCAAAAGTTTATTTCTTTGTTTCTGGTTGTGAAATTCATTAGTTCTGGTGCTTGCTATGGTTTTGACGAATTCCACTGATGTAACTAGCTAGAGAATAAGTCATCAAATTGTGCCTACATAACTTTTTGTCTTGCATGAGTGAACTTTTTGTGGCCTTATGATTTGATGAAGGGTGAAACATCATACAATCACTAAGTTTCTCACTGACAATTGCATTAGTGGAATCAAGGAAGTGCTACTCCTTCTTTCATTGGTTACCCACTAATTTCTTTGAAAGTTTAACTCATAGACGTGTCATTTTCCATAGCTTATGTCCATTAGGAATTTTAATTTCATGTTATTTTCTTTAAAGTTCTTATTATTTGCTTTAATAATCCCCTTGTTAGAATAGGATTTCATTTTAGTTGCATTGTTAGATTGCATTCATAAGGAACATAAAAATACATAAACATAGTTTTTTTTGCGTGTTTTATTTTGAAGCAGTGTGTAGATTCTTCATCTTATCTAAAATCAAAATGAACCAGAAAAGGCCTCCTTTTGAACAATCACATTTATCTTCAACTAAATAGATTTTAGTAAGTTGCAAGATCAACCCAAAACCTTGGAGTTGATTCACAAAATCAACATTTTAGGAGAGGAGTTTACAAGAATTTCTATCATTAAGCATCATGCATAATGACAACTCAACAAAAGTAGCACTAGAAGGAGGACCAAACTTTTGATTCTCAGAAAAGGTGGGAAAATTTGCCAAATTTTCAAAATTATGCACTTCTGCAAAAATTTGCGCTTTCCACAAGTTCAGAATTTTTTTAAAGTTTTTGAGAAATTTAGGTGTGCAGCTCCGCAAGTCTACAGATTCATAGCTACACAGGTGTGTAGGTGCACAAAACAATATAGTGTGCCTAATTTGTGAGAAAATTTACTTCCACAGAGGTATGCTTCTTCTAGAGTTGGTGCAAACCAGAGGGTTTTGATCTAGAATCCCCATTTCAGTGAGCATTAAGGTCTTCACCAAGTGTAGATGAGTTTCTTAAGCTTACCCACTTTTGCAAACCATGCACTAATCAAGGAATAAACTAAATTCAACCACTTTCATTTAAACTTTCATCATCTTCTTCAACTCCACCTCCACTCCAGACACTTGGTGGACCACCACATATTCCAATAGTTCAACCTCGACAACCACCTTTAGGTCCACCAAATCCTCCAATGGCCTTTTTTTACAAATGTTGTAGATTCACCAATAAACTTGAGAGGTGCACTCCATGAACTCCCCAAAAATCTTGAGAATTTTTTCCCAAGGTTAATTTATAGAGAAACACAAACTACCGAAGACCACATTAAAGTATTCAAAGAAATTTACAACTGAAAGCATATTGCCAATGAGTATGTGGTCCTTCATTTATTCCCCTACTCTTTTGGGGAAGTTGCTTACAATTGGTATGCAAATTTTCCATGTAGATGTATCAGAGATTGGGAAACCTTTGAAAAATTATTCCTAGAACAATTTAAAACTTTTGTCAACCTAGCAGTGATACATCAACAATTCATATCGATAAAAAGGGATCCAGCAGAGATAGTTTTACACTTCAATCATCGCTTCCATATTGTGTATCGTATGTTGGAAACACCATATAATATACTAGTTGAAGCAGCTATTTAGATTTATCTAAATTTTATAGAGCCTCTTACTACTATCTTTCTGAGAAGGCTTCCTACAACAAATATTGATACATTGGAAAAATGTCTTCGCAGAAGCGATAACTTTCACTAAGCAAGCCAATCCTAATGGAGGAGGATTGATGCTTCCAGCCTAAGCTCTCATGACAATGCCAACATACCTAGTTAGATTACCCACTGTGTCAATTCTATTTGTACATATGAATCTAGTTCCACCATAGTAAGCACCTACTCCACTAAACCCCACACTAACATATCTAGTGTATGAGCCTCCAAATACTACTTTCTTTGAGAAGAAGGCAACAGTTCCTGTAGAAGTAGACAATAGGTTCATTTCAGAATTTGATCAAATAAAAAAGACTATGTCACAAATGAACAATGAATTGACTTGTCTTAGGTTGTCACAAGGATAGAACAATGACTTCCAAAAAAACAATGTTAGTCCTTACAACAACAATTATGGCCAAAATTACAATAGAAACTTCAATGGTAACAACAAAAATATAGGAAACAATAATGGAGGGAACATCTTCAATCCTCCTAATCAAAATAATGGCTTCTAGAGATAGAATCGATAGTGGAACACCTATCTAAATAATGGAAGTATTCTCATAGATAATAATAATAATAGCATTCAGTATGTAGATGTCAATCAGTATGATGATGGTTAGAATGCATCTAATAGTGATGGTTCATACTATAATGGAAATCAAGAAATAGCTCAAAGCTCACTGGTAAAAGACAATACTCCTCCTGTGTAATTTAATGCTATGCTATTAGAATCCTATGACTCCATACAGAAGCCATAGGTAGAAAAGGTAGTTGATGAAAAGTTGTTTATCCCATTTAGCCAAGAACTAAACCTTTAGCATGAAGAGATGTTTTCCTTTCACAATGACAATTGGAATATGTACAACTTGAGAAGTAGAAAGAAGCCTCTTCTAGATGGAATTCCCCCAGTGCTACAACCAACTCCTCCTAATCTAAGTGTGAGAAAAAACCCTGCACTAGTTAAACTACCATCTAGAGGACAACAAAATCAAAACCAAGAGAATGTACCAACAATATTGAAAAATCTTCCTTGGTCTACCGAAAGATACAGTGTAGTAAGGACTTGAAATGAACAAAGGTAAATATTTCTATGTTTGACATATTGCAAAACTATCCACAATAATGAGAAGCATTCATGAAGACCCTGGACCATACAAAGACTTCCCATAATGTGAATACTACCCACAAAATGAACCTATAGAAAACCAAATTCCTACAAACACATCTAATGTTGTTGAAGAGATTGAAGGGGAAACTAAACATTTGAATGCATCATATAGTGATACCTCTTCAGATGGTATAGATTTGTCTTCTCCTCCACTTGGAATGATCAAAGTACAAAGATGAAGATGGTACATAAAAGGCTAGGGATGGACTTTAGTGGTAATTTTTTCTCTGCCTAAAGTTGAAGAAATTAAAGAATTTATAGGAGAAATTCAAGATAAATAAGAAAAACACACATCTCCTCTATCAAGAATTCACAATGGAGAATCATCAAGTCTACCTCCTAAAAAATTACAATGGGTTCCTAAGAAACAATCCTTTAAAGCTCAGGTAAAAGAGAAATCGAGGAGAAATAAGAATAAGGTTAGAAAACCCAAGGAAATATCAATTTGGATACTTCACTTTGATGGCTCCAAATGTAAATCAGGAGCTAGTGTAGGTATTGAGCTAGTTGGCCCAAAAGGTAAATCTTTCTATGTAGCATATCGATTGCAATTTAGATGTACTAATAATGTCATAGAATATGAAGCATTGATTCAAGGACTTCTCTTTGCACTTGAGAAAGGAGTTACAAATCTCATGGTCAAAGGAGATTCTCAATTGGTTATCTGAAAAGTAAAATCATTGTATTCTTGTAACAATAAGAGACTGCTTGCCTATAGGAAAAGGGCATGGGATCTATTAGATGATTTTGAAACTTTGAACATAAATTCTATTCCAAAGAGAAAAAACATGGTAGCCAATGCCCTTGCTATTTTAGCAAGCTTGTTGCAGCCAGTTGAAGGAAAAAAGTTGAAATGATTTTAGTTGAATTGGTTGTTGCTCTATCTATTCCTGATAATATCACAAACTTCCAAGTTTTCAGGATGATCAACATATACTAAAATTTATTATGTGTAGTGGCCACTTTAAGGGACAAGAAATAAATGAAACCCTAGATGACACACCTGAAGATATAACAACTCAAGATGAAGATGGAATCTTGAACTTGAAAACCAATACTATTCCAAAAGGAATAGTTGAATTAGGACATATCTTTGATCATGATGAATCAGCACTTAACAAAAGGATCACTAAAGAAAAAATGGATTGACGAATGCAATTCATACAATTTAGGAATAGAAGATGATCCCAAGATGGTAAGTATTGGGAAAGCATGTAGTTTACAACAAAAGGAAGACATGTTCAAATTTCTTACAGAATATAAGGATGTCATCACTTGGAGCTATGAAGATCTAAAGACATATGATCCTTGGATCATTACACATGATATTCCACTTGAACTTGATGCCAAAACTTTCCAACAAAGGAAAAGGGCTATCAATCCCATCCTTGAGCCTATGATAATGAAGGAAGTCAAGAAATTATTAGATGCAAAATTTATTTTCCCTATACATCATGCCACATGGGTGGCTAATTTAGTTCCTGTATGAAAGAAGACTGAAGAGATTTGACTTTGCATGGATTTTCACAATTTGAACTTGGCATCTTAGAAGGACAATTACCCATTGACCTCACTAGATGAAATCTTACAAATTGTGAATGGTTTGAAAATGATGTCTTTCTTGGATAGATATTCGGGTTATAATCAGGTAATGGTAGAAGAGGAAGATAGATTAAAGACCGCCTTTATGACCAAATGGGGGACCTTTGCCTATAGGAGAATGCCATTTGGATTAATTAATGTAGGGGCTACATTTCAGTGGGCCATGGATGAAGTGTTTAAGAGATTTATTAATAGATGTATAGTTATCTATATGGATGACTTGACTCTATTTTCAAAGGATTGAACTACTCGCATTGCTGACCTAATGCAAGTGTTCAATAGGTGTCGTAAATATGGCATATCTCTCAATCCCAAGAAGTGTTCATTTGGGGTCACTAAAGTTAAACTTCTTGGCCATGTCATTTTTGAAGCTGGCATCTCCATAGATCCTGATAGAGTTGAAGCCATTTTGAAGTTATCACCCCCCAATAGTCAGAAGGAACTCAAGTCTTTCTTTGGGAAGATAAATTTTGTTCAAAAATTCATAAGCAGATTTGTAGAGATTATGCATCCTCTTAAAGATTTTCTCAAGAAAGGAGCTAAAATGGAATGGGTTCCTAAGGTAAAGAAGTTATTCGAGGATATTAAGGTAGCCATTTCCATGGCACTAGTATTACTAAGTCCCACTTACAACCTTCCCTTTAAGATATATTCTTTCACTTCAGAGCTTTCATGCGCAGGGATCTTGAACTAGAAAAAGGAGAAGGAAAATGAAAGACCTATTGCTTTTATGAGTTGCCCATTGAGAAATGCTAAGTTGAATTATTCTAACCTCGATAAATAGTCTTTTTCCTTAGTTAAAGTGGTGAAGAAGTTTCACCATTGCATATTAAGGAGTAAGGTGTATGCTATCATACTTGACCCAACAGTAAAGAAATTGTTGATGCAAAATGAACTTGGTGAAAGGTGAGGTAAATGGATGGCAATACTTCAAGAGTTTGACCTAGAGATCCAACCTATGAAATTAGTCAAAGGTCAAGGATTTTCAAGGATGATAGCTAATAACCAGATTGGTGATGAGAAGAAATTTGAGTCTAAGAAAAGAAAATACATAGAAGATTAGAACAAAATGATAGTATCTCAAGTTGACATTGGCCAAGGTGTGGTGATAGATGTCTGGTACCAAGATATTGTTTACTATCCCCTACAAAATCAATGCCCCAGTTGGATTAATAGTTCACAACATAGAGGACTTAAAATGAAGTTTGAATCCTATATGTTGCAAGACAAAAAGTTATACAAAAGGAACCATGATGGGATCTACTTAAAGTGCTTAGGATGTGAAGAAGTGAAGGAAGTCCTATAAAAATTTCATGACAAGTATGGTACACGACATGGTTCGGTGAAAGAAACAACACATATGATTTTGAGATTGGGTTATTTTTGGCCCACAATATTCAATAATACTTTTGAGCATGTGCACTCTTGTCATGTCTGCCAAACTAGTGCTAACAGAGAAAGACACTTGACCATGTCGCTACAACCTATATATTGGTCATGCCCTTTCATAAAGTGGGGGCTAGATTTCATTGGCCCAGTTAACCCACCATAATCAACTAGACTCACCTACATTCTTACGACCACTAATTATTGTATGAGATGGAAAAAAGTATAAACTTACAAAAATTGTACTACTAAGGTGGTGACAAATTTCTTGGAGGAATACATTGTTACTAGGTTTAGGATGTCATTCACCCTTGTGTGTGATAAAGGATCTACTTTCGCATCAATTTTTTTGACTCAATGGGTATTTTAGAATAAGGTTATTACCAAGTTCTCAAATTATTACCCACAAGGAAATGGGGTAGCAAAATCTATGAACAAGAACTTGATCATAGTAATAAGGTGATTGTTGAAGGAGAACCCTAGAGATTGGCATACACAACTAAAATATGCCCTATGGACAGATCGAGTGAGGGTCAAAAATGCTTTGGGGACTTCTCCATATTTTCTTGTCTATGGATAAGAACTAGTATTCCTGCTCAACCTCAGAATTCCTATTATGAATTTCATGAGTGGGTACATTGAAGATGCTAAAAAAGTACAAATTAGGTTGATGAATCTTTTTGAGATGGACAAGAAATTGATAGCTACATTGGAGTATATGGCTAAACATCAGGCTATTGTGAAGAGATGATTTGACAAGAGAGCTACGATAAAATCCTTGAAAATTTCTAACCTTGTTCTACTTTGGGATAAGGTGAAAGAAAGATCTGGCAGCCATACCAAGTTTCAATGCTTCTGGACTGGTCCCTATTAGATCACATAAATCCTTGAAGAAAACACTTTTAGGCTCAGTTACTTGCAAGGGGAATTTCTTCCCTTACGAGTAAATGGGGAATTTCTAATACATTATTTTAAGGCCTAAAAGAACAAAAAAAAAATAGTTAGATTTTATTTCTACACTTAGATTTTATTTCTACAGTTAGTTAGGTTTTATTTTCTGTAAGTGTGTTTATTTTTTGCAAGTGTGTTTTCTTTTAGTTGTGTGTTTGTTTTCAATCATGTGTTTACTTTCAAATTCATGTTAGTCCCAGGGGGTAAGGTTCACTTGAGATTTTATCTTGAGATATTTTACTTACTCTTTTGGTTCCAACTTTCAGAAGACATATTTCTTTGCTAAACATTTGGATGATTGTGTGTCTCATACCAACTAAGCAACAGAAATTGCTTGCAAAAATAAGGAGACTTTCAATCTTAAAATTTAGGGTTCTAAACCAAAGAGTTCTCAACACTTTGAAAACTTAAGAATTGATTGCCTTAGATGTTTTTGAATTAAGGTTGAAGATGGCAAGAGATGACACAAACCCCAATTGCTTCAAATAGGAGGGGTCTTCTCAAAGGGTTAGTTAGATCATTGTTTGGTGTGAGAGTTCCTAAAAGTTCTAAAAGAGGAACGCAAGGGATGTTCACCAAAGATCGAATCTAAGAAATGACACTGATGTGCTAGCTACATAGTCTAAGCATAGTTAGGATACATAATAAAAAAAGAAAAGGACATTGTTAAGACTGAAGGATTCTAAAAGATCTGAACTGGCAAAAAGATAAAATTTCAAAGTGAAGTATCCTATACCAGAATGTTGCTTCATTAATAGTGAACTACATGGAGTAGTTCTTTAAAATTTGTCAATTTTTTTTAAAAAGTGACTCTTTGCTAAGAGCCCTCCAATTGATTCTCTCATTTGGCCAAGCAAGAGATTGATAAACAACCTTTGTGAAGATTCTTAATGGATGAACCAAGTAGGGTGGAAGATTATTTTTTCGTTGGTATAAAAATTTGATAGACTGCATCCTGAGATGTTGAAGGGAATGAATACACAAATCACACACTGAGCTCGAAGGTTTTGGATCCTGATGTTTGACTACAAGTCATTTGAGATATGCTAGAGTTGTTTGTAGTTCGGTTGGTGTTTCGCACATATTCAAAGAATGTTTGTTGATGAAGAAATGCCTTTGTCATTTCCTTTTTTGGGGCTATTTTTTATGGTTTCACAACACACGCCCCATTCCCTAGTAGGAATGGGGACCCCCTACTGAGTTCTTTTGAATCTAAGGTTCCTAATTTGGGATCTAAGAAGATTAATGGGGTCTTACCTAGTCCCTAGAATCGTGTCCTAGGATCTTACTAAGGAATCAAAATTTTGAAAGTATGTATTTTTGAAAAGTTGTGAAAATCAAAAAATCAAAAAAAGTTAAAAAAGTAAAAAATCAAAAAATTTGAAAATTGGAAAAAGAGAAAAAAATAAAAAATGAAAAATGAAAATATGCACACCTGCACATTTGGTTTGGTCCACAATAGCACATAACCCCTTTGGTGATACACAAGTGCGTGCCTGTGTAGATGTGTAGGTTTGCACTTGTGCACCACAAGAGGGATAAGGTTATATAAACCCCCGCCCTCTCCAAACTCCCCACCTTGTTCATTTTGTTTTCTCTAATCTCACATTCTCTTGCCACTACACATTTTCATTCAGAGTTCCTCAACACTCTCCATGCCTTTATATTTCACTAGCTTCGTGCTCTGTACCTACATTAAGGTGTGCAACATAAATACAAAGAAACCCAATGCAACTACTTAGTAGTACACTGAATTTTATGTGCTCTTGTGCCCTCTCCTTTGAACATAGACCTAGTAAGGCATGTAGTTATGTGCCTAACTTGGTGCATAGCTACCCCACATCCCCCACCAAAAAAACACTTTCAAAATGTGAAATCATAAACCCTTGGTGTGCACTTGCGCACCTGTCTGACTGCACTAAATGCACACCTCAATTTCAAACCTCCAAACCCATTGGATAGTGCAAAAAAAACAAAAGGGTTTAAAAATCAAAACAAAAAAAAATTAAAAAGCTTGGTACACACTTATGCACCTAACATGGTGCACAAGTGCACACCAAATTTTTAATGCCCTCCCCATGTATGCAAAGAACTTAAAAACAAAACACAATTTTAAATAAAAAGGGGTGCATAGTTGCACACCCAATTTGGTGTGCACTTGCACACCCCAAAGAAAAAAATGCAATTAAAACAATAGACCCACATATACAAAAAGAGGTGCACAGTTGCACACCTAGTCTAGTGCGTAGCCGCACACCTCATATTTTAAGTTTGTGGAAAAAAGTGTTTTTTTGTACATTTAAATATTCTTTTTACTAAGCACTATTGTAACATTATTTTAACTTTGATTTTTGAACTAATGGACACTTTTTTGGTCATGCAGATATAATGGCATCCTCATCTGGTGAGAAAATGGCACCAAAGCCCGTGGTATTCAAGTTCCAAGGTGTACCATCCAAATCAAGATTCTAGGATGATTACAGAGAAATAAAGGATACTAAATTGGGACAAACTAACCTAGGAGACTTCTTAAGAATTTGTAGCAAGCCCAAGGAGAGATCAGCTTTGGTCTCAGCATTAATCCAATTAGGACTGGTGAACACAACTTTGCAACCAACATCAATGCAATCATCTAAGTTAATCATGACACTGGCATAACACTTTGCTCAAGAGGAAAGGGTGGTGAAGAGTGTAATTGGAAAAGTTGTTCTTGACCTCCAACCTGACAACATTGAGCAGGTCTTTCATCTCCTTAGGGTGGATCAATTCATTAGAGTTTCTTATGAGGTAGCAGAAAGGTGGTATAGAGAACACCTAAGTGAGGCAACTGAGATCATCTAGTCCTCCTATATTATTGAGAAGACTCCTCTTGGAAAGGAAATAGGGAAGGTGGATATGACAAGAGGGTTATATGAAAGAAGGTATTGGATATTCTATCATTCTTTTGAGTAGGGTGATGGGTCTACTGGCAACTAGGCACCTCAATGTTTTCATGGTTAATTTCACTAAGATGATCAAGATAGCAAGAATGCCACTAGAGTGGGCCACCACATTGAGTGAGAACTTATGTGAACAATTGGGGGTAGTAAAAGATAAGAAGAAATCCTATATGAGCTCATACATTGTGTATCTGCAAGTAGCAAGGGCAAAAAATTATCCTAGACTATACAAGAGGGGCAACATACAGGATCCTAATGGCTAGCCTTACATCGTCTACCCTAAACTAGTGAGGAAGAAGCTCTCGAGATAGATCAAAAAATGCAAGACCATGAATGATGCATTCATTTTTGCTATTGCTCAATTTATTGAGGGAGATTACACTAAAAGATTATCTAGTGATGCAATAGCATAGATAATAGCTCTTGGGGCCTACTAGATATAGTTCAAAACATTCATGTATGTACAGGTAGCTATTGCCACTGTCAACCTAAAAAAGATCCCTAGATATCCTTGTGATAGTCTAGTTTTGTTGGAGATTGCATGCCAGATTGAATCTGCTTATGACAAGGTAAGGAAACAACAAAGACCATGTTAGACATGGTCCCTAGTCATAGGACCATATCAAGTGAAGTGGAAAAAGGATATTTCTTCTTTTAAATAGGAGTGGGACCATTGTCCCCTTGAGGAGTACAATTCTCCCAGGCCATATTTTGATAACATTGGCAAAGTTGAGAGTCTAGTTGGTAGAGAATTTTAACATGAAGAGGCCATTGAGGACCATTGGATGAATGCAACAAATCACTATGATGTCCATATTAGGGACTATTGTAGGATGACTTTGTATTTGGTCAAGAAGGCTCTTGAAATAAGAATTTATGTGGAGATACTATAATAAGATTCCAGGGAGATGCTAGAAGACCTATTCAACTCAAAAAAAATTGGAGAGAGGCCCATAATGAACACTGAGGTTGATAGGGAGGAGAGTGATGATATTAATCATCAGGCAAGGCATGTCATTAGGATGACAAAGGATTGGATCAAGAAACACTTTCAATTTGATCCAACACCTGACACCATGATTTCTCACATGCAAGCCTGCCCAAAGAAAGGTAGAGGAAAGAAAGTTACCACTCCTACCTTTGCAATGTAGTCTCCTATTAGGCTAGAAATAGTATACCAACTTGACTACCTAGTTTGATACTATCACCCTCTAAAGAGGAAAGGAAATGGAAAAAGAAAGAGGAGTTCTCCTCAATGGGCCAAAATAGAAGAGGGTGAATTACAAGAACCTCCTCAGTAGCAGGAAACAAATGTGCAAGTGTGACAAGATATTGCAGCTTCTCACAACTAGCCTGACCCTCAATTGCCTTCCTTTGTGCCTAGCCAATGTAAAGAGGGTGAAATTCAATAGGTCTCTATTCCTCCTCCACAAGTAGAACTAGCATCCCCTTCTACCTCCATGAAACATAAAAGGATTATGATCCACATGAAGAAGAGGCAAAGGGTGACTAAAAGAATGGTTCCTTGCTCATCTATCCCCAAAACTATTCCTAAGGGAGAAGAAGAGGAAGAAGGGATAGATGAAGAGGAACATGTGCATTTATAGGGGTGAACTTGACTAGCTAGAGCCATAGAACAAAAAAATAGAATAAGTTCCATAGTAACACCACCATCAGCCCTAGAGGAACCATTGGAAGTAACTTTTTCAGAAGATGAAGTGCAACAAAGGGTGGATGAGCAGAGTCAAGAGGGCAATGACATATTCAAAATGTCAAATTTTGATTTGATGCTCATGAGGATAGAATTAGTTGGGGACAAGATCAAGGATACCCATATAGGTGAACCCCAATAGGAAGACTAGATGAAAATGATGCTAGAGTCATAGGGTCTTGATCTTACTCCCCCATCTCCACCACAAATCACAGTGGTAGATAAAGGCTCAGTCACTCCTCTGACTCCAAATTTTGAAGAAGAATAGGTTCAAAAGGAACCTTCACAAGAGGAGGAGCCACAAACAATGGTGACCAATGAAGAGTCAAAGGAGGGACAAATGGTAGAATATTCTTGACCAGCCTCCCAATACACTAAGGTGCAAACTATAGGGTCTATGAAGACAAAGGCCACAAAAGAAGAACCCTCACAAAGGGAAAGAACTTAGAGGAGGAGTGATAAGGGAAAGGAGGTAGCCAAACATACTCCTTCATCATCAAGAGGTAGCTCTTCAACTAAACATGTGTCAAGGTGGCTTAGGAAAGAAATAATGAGGACCGCGAAACCACAATTCCATGCTGACAAGGACAATATTTTTGAGTTGGTCAAGATCTTGATCAAACCTGAATCCCTACCATATGAATCAAGACCATTATAATTTTTCAATAGTACCCAAGATGAGGACTTGTTCACACAAGTGCTTGTTCCTCCTACTGATACAAATATAGAAAGCCTCGATCCATAAGATTATCAAATCAAAGAGGTCATTCTCGGGACACCCACACTAGATACAGCTAGATTAATGGTGAGTTTGGGGATCAAAGAAGTTTTTAGGAATATGGAATAGGAAGAGGTCAAACTTTGAACACTTTGAAGGAAAAATGAGATCCTAAGATGATATTTAGCTAAAATTGTTGCTCCTCTAGGTCCCTAGCACCCCGAGGAGACCTTAAACACTATACTTAGAGAAGTGGGAGCTATGCATTTGGACCCATTTTTGAAAGCTTTTCAATAGTGGTAGGAAAGTTTTGAAGAGAAAGGAATTTTGAGCATCCAAGGAAATTTGAAATTATTGCACCCTACACAAGAGAATGTAAATAAGATGGTAGCAATTTTGAAGCATGATTTTAGCATTATGGATGAAGTAAGGGCTTGGAGTAAGGACTTACAAGTTTTGCAAGCCATAAAGGGGAAAAGGTATAGGATATTGGTAGATGTGTATACAATGGAAGAGTTAGATTTTATTGATGATTGGATAGAGAAAATTGTGGATAGTATTAAAGTAATGGAAACATTATGTGCAGAGATCCATCGGCTCAAGGACCAAGCCTAAGATCAAATTTTGGAAGTAGAGAGGCATTATAGTGATGCATGCTTAGAGATTTTTAAAGATGAGAAATGGGAGAAGTTGTTTCCTATAGAGATACTAGTGGAGAGTTTCAAGAAGATTTTTTAGGAAGCTTCTAATGACGAAGACATCCGATAGGCTTTTAGAATAGATGAAGCTCTATTAGATTTGGATACCAAAGTTGAGGACTTTTCTAAGACTCAGATTGAGGTAGAAAACTATAGACTATAATTTAAAGACAAGTATGAGGCTCTAGATTTACCAGATGTGGAAAATATAACTAAGATTATAGAAAAATTCAAGGGCAAACATTCAAACATAGCTTTGGGATGAAGGGGAACAAAACCCAGATGCCAGAATTTCAATTTTGACACTTAGTAAAATATTGAGAATTTGGACCATTTTGAGGTCTGTAGGTGCACAAGTCCATAGGTCCAATTTTCCAGAGGTGCACCAATAGTTAAATACTAGTTCTAAAAATAGAGCTTTCCATGCATCAAAAATGCATTCTGATGGCAATTATATCTGACAAACACCCAATGAAGGATTAGCTTCCAATTTTGGTACTTCCAGACACTTTCACTTCGACTGAAGGATTTCTTATTCTTTCTCCTCTCATAAATTCTTTTTTTTTTAACATGTAAAGGCTCATGCATCCAATTAATGAATTAAAAATGGATGGATTCCTACTTAGCACCAGCTAGATTGTTAGTTTGTATATAATTAGTTTGTTTTATTAAATTAAAAGCATTTTATTGCATGAAGATATCTCTCACTCTCAACACAAATTGAGGAGATTATTTCTTATAAATACTCCATTACAATATGTAATTGGGGGCCACTATTATTTTGCACATAAAATTATGCTTTTGGTGCTCACATTTGGAGTGTAGTAATTCTTTCCTAAATGTCTCTTTGTTTTGTGAATTTATGTTCATGGAATTGTGATTGAGCCAAAATTTTATTGCTTTGTTTCTAGTTGTGCAATTCATTAGTTCTAGTGTTTACCATGGTTTTGATGAATTCCACTAACGTAACTAGTTGGAGAAGAAATCATCAAATTACACCTGCATAACTTTTTGTCTCGCATGAGCACACTTTTTGTGACTTTGTGTTTTGATGAAGGGTGAAATGTCATCTAATCACTAAGTTTCTCACCGATGATTGCATCAGTGGAATCAAGGAAGCATTTCTCCTTTCATTGGTTACCACCAATTTCTTTGAAAGCTTAACTCCTATACATGTCATTTTCAATAACTTATGTCCATTAGGAATTTCAATTTTATGTTATTTTCTTTAAAGTTCCCCTTGTTAGAATATGCCTTCATTTTAGTTGGATTGTTAGATTGCATTCATAAGAAACATAAAAAATACAAAAAACATAGTTCTTTTTTGTGTGTTTTATTTTGAAGCAGTGTGTAGATTGTTCATCTTATCCAAAATCAAAACAAAGCAGTAAAGGCCTCCTTGTGAACAATCACATTTATCTTCAACTAAATAGATTCTAGTAGGTCACAAGATCAACCCAGAACCCTTGAGTTGATTCAAAAAATCAACTTTTCAAGAGAGCAGTTTGCAAGAATTCCTATCATTTAGCATTGTGCATAACAAAAACTCAATAGTTCCTACAAGATTGTAACCCTCTACAAGTTATAAGTCAAATTTTTAGATCTGTAATCCTACAACCAAATCCAAAATAGTGTTCTAAATGATCCAATCCCCACAAGGATGAGCCTCAAGCTTTGATACAACCTAACATAGGGAGGTTGGGAGTAACTAAGGCCAATTGGCACACTCAGCTACCCAAACCACCATACGAGAGTTAACACAATGGAAGAAAACACAAAAGAGAATAGCACCATAGAGAGAGAGAGAGAGAGAGAGAGAGAGAGAGAGAGAGAGAGAGAGAGAGAGAGAGAGAGAGAGAGAGAGAGAATAATATTATTTATTGATTCATTAAAATATCTTCATACATGCCCAGCTGTAAGGCCTTCTCGGTTATGGCCAGATACAAAATACATTCAAATCCAAGATCTAGCTTCAAGTTCAAATTTTGCTCCTCCTTGTATTATCCTCAATAAAAATTATCTCCCAAAATTATTATATTAATACTCTACCCAAGACCCCTACTTTTAATAATCTAAGCCACAAGTTGGCCCATAATGCTAAAAACTAAAATTAAATTTCCAGAAATTGATATTCGAGAAAAATTGTGATATCTCCTAGCTTTGATTGAATTAGAACTTGCACTTTTAAAGGGTAGAAATTTAGGTCCTCTAAAACCCCTTAAAGGTGCAAAGGATGATTCACCAAGGATAAGTGTACATCCATCCCAAAATTCATGCACAAAAACCTATCACACAAAACTACCATAAATTGATACTCTAGAAGAATTTCCATATCTCCCAACTTATATAATGAATTAGGACTTGCACCTCCAACTAGAGATAGTACTCTAGGACCTCTTAAATACTTGAAATATGCATCCTCTCATTCATTGTATAAATATGGTTACATAGCTTGCAAAAAGCACCCAAAATCTAGAAAACATAGTTCAAATAGCAAGGTCAAATCTAAAAACATTTAGGACAGTAGTGCAACCTAGGATGCTCCTACATCACAAACTATATCAAACAATCTGAAACACAAAAAAAATAGAAAAGAGAAAGGTAGCATATAAGTGTTTGACAATATTCCTTCAGCTAAAATTAGTTAGTTTAGGCAAGGGATATTATAGTGGTATCAGAGCTTGCTTGCAAGGTGTTTGAAAAATTGTCAAACAATTGAATTTGAGAAGGATTTGGTGTTTCATGAAGTTATAACTAGTTGGGGTTATTATAATGGTATCAAAGAAATTTCTTGGCATCCTATGAGGTAGGAAAGTTTTAATTATTGTTATATTTTATGTTGCATTTGGAGTGACTAGCACTCTACCATTTTCTAGCCATGAACGCACATAGGAGGACTCACAGTTCTAGAAGGTGGTGGAGTAATGAGGAAGTTAGCACAAAGATGAATGGTGTGTAGGAAAGCATGGAGTAACTTTAGCTTCATCAATAGAGGTTGGCAAAGAGCTTGTTGGATCTAGAGATAGTTGAGAGGGCAGTGAGGTATATGGTTGAGGGTAGTGAGGTATATGGTTTCTACCTTTAGAATGCTAAGATCGAGGTTGTAGGGAAGGAAGCTTGAGTTTTTCCTAACATGTGTCCATGATGCAGATGTACCTATATTTAATACAACACTAGCTAGTCCTATCCATAGTGTTGACGATGGACTTATTTCACAAGGATATGTGGATTTGTTAGTGCCCTTGGTGGATAACAACACTAAGCATTAGTAGGTTGAGGCTCTCAAAGTACTCACTATGGTTAGTTTAGAGGTAGTTGATGATGTAGTTATTAGCAACTAATTAGATTCTCTTGAGGAGGGATTAGTTATTAGAGACTTATATGTTAGCTATCATAGAGTTTCTCCAATGCACGAGGAAGTTGATTCCTTAGGTGGGATTTAGGCACATATAGAGTCACCCAACTGTGATGTGGGTGTTTTAGTGAAGTGAGTAGATGTGGGTTTATGCTCTAGTATTACTAATTCACAATGTAGTGTTGAGTCATGTGTGTAGAGTCAGGAGTCCATAGTTAAGGCTTTGTCAGGAGATGTTGATGCAGATAGTATGGACACATCTAATGATATTTTTTATAATGTTATGAAATGTATTAGGTATGACACCCCTTGTAAGATATTGGGTGATGACTCTAAGGAGATTTTGCATGGGTCCCAGGATCAATGCTTACATGATCTTACTATTGAGGTGGAAGTTGAGACATGCAAGGAGATTAATATGGAAAGGGCTTCCATTTATTTGGATTAGGATTTGGTTGAGGTACATGGTAGTTGTATGTTGGATGTAGAATTGTGTGAGGAAGATAGCATACATATGAGCAATCTTGTGGTGGAGAGTTTTGATTCATTTTCCTATCTCAGTGCAGTTAGTGAGACATAGAGCTTGAATAGGAGTCAAGGATTACAAAGGCATCATGTGACTTGTCATCTAAAGGTGAGTGATAGTAATAGAGTCATGTTATACTATCAATCAACAAAGTGTTGAAGTTCACTTCATGGATAGTACTATGTTAGACATGGATGCAAAATTGTCTTATGATAATCTAATGTTTGAGGTTGATGTTGATCACTCACCTGAGTGGAGTTGGGCTTAGTTTTTACCATCTGTAAACATTCAATTTTGTGTTGCACCAGTTGGTAATGTTCCCATGTCCACAAATTTTAACATGGCTATGCCTATTGTTGATATAGTTGGCATGAGTGCATATGGTTCTTTAGTAGCTATGTCTCTTCAAGGGATTGTTGATTAGGATTCTATTCTAGTATATATTATATGAGTGGGGACCAAGATGAAGATATTTATTGTGGGGTTTTCTTCTAGTGATTTTCTAAGTCCTACATTATTAGCATAGGTTTTGAGTGCTATACTACAAGTTGTGTTGTTGATCTTGATGATGTTGTTGGTATGTAGTTGGTTCAATATTGACAGATGTGTCACATTCTACTTCATTTGGGATCTAGGTGGAGGTTGGAGTTCATTCTATTGCTAAATTGCTTGAGGACTAGTAATTTTAGGGAGGGAAAACTATAATGTTCCCCATCTTTTAGACCCTTAATGGAGTTCTTAGATTTTCATTCTCTAAAGGCTAAGTAGAGAAATAAATTAAATTAAAGTCAACAAATAAATAAATCTAAAGGTAACTTTAAATTTAGTTAGTTTAATTTTCTAGAAGCACAACTAATTATTGTATTGGAAAGGGGTGTTGGTTTTTTTTGACACTACCAAGCAACAAACTACTTGATACCAAGATGGTGAAGATCAATATAAACTAAGGATTAGCTACTTTCGATGATCAACTAGATGATCTTTAGCTCTAGACCTAACTTCAACAAAATCATAAAGATTTTCTACTCTTTTGGCTCTGCACAACCAAGGCAGGAACACCTGAGGGATAAAAGGATCTAAAGCTTGATACTATTTCCACATTTCATTCATTCAATGATATTCTATTATAATATTCATCTCTTATAGTAGATTGGTCAAAATTCTTCTCAAATCTACAAATAATTATGGGTAACAGTAGCTAATTAAAACATAAAGATTAAGTGTAAACAAGTATTGACCAGTAATGGCATTCTTCATACATTTAAAGTAAAATTGATTTTGATTTTAAGATTGTACTTGATGCTTATCCATGATATCTTCATATGCAAACTAAACTTAATTGATCAGTGCCTCATATATTGGGATTTAGAGTCTATCCAATTTCTTGACCTAATTGACTACATTACAATCAATATCATCAACAATTCTCTCTAAAACTCATTCTTACATAAATCCTTCTTACTGGCTGGAGATCCTATCATATTCCCTAAAGCATTTGCCTAATCCATTGAATTAAAATAAATAGTGAACTAATATACAACCTATCTTAGTTGTATTCAACTAAGAAAGAATTTACTTATACAATCTCAAAATAACCAGTTAATAAAAATGGAGACAAGAGTCAAAGAGAAAATATATGGTGATAGTTCATCCTTGTATTAATTCTCTTTGAAAATTAAGTAACATTAGAATACAACTCAAAAAAACTCAAGATAAGACACCATGATCCTAGAAAATTAATGTATTCTTAGATTTGCAGAGAAAATACATCACAAAATTGCATCAAGAAAAACTAGACTGAATGAAACTTAGTAAAACTAAGAGTTATATAAATGTTTGGACCCCCTGTCTAGCCTTGGAATCCCACTTATATAATGTGAGATGCAAAAAGCTTTAGGCTTAGAGAGTACTGACAACTATCCTTAAGATAGAAAGATATTTATAAGGCTATTGTCACAAAAGAAAAAAATTAGTGCAACATAATGATTTTACATCATGAATATTCCTTTTTGAGGACCACTTTTCCTACACTTTTTACTACTGAGAGGTTCATGTTTGGATTTATTATTGTTGTTGTTGTTCCTTGAAAGGTTTAACCAACGGACATGTTTCTGATGCACCTAATTCTAATTTCTTTAGGCTCACTTCAACTCAAGGCTCTTCATCCATGTCATCATGCACTGACAAGCTAATAGTTACAATTGATTCTCTTGCATCCATGTCATTAGTTTAGACTTTTGTGCTAGTTACTATAGCTAATTGTTCCTCTATCTTATTTTTCTTGAACTAATGCATTAGTTGTTTGCATCTCATCTTGGTCCACCTCATCTTCTTTAATATTACCAATCACTAATTGTTTTGAGTGCACAAAATCTTCCATCAATTTATTAAAAATTGGGTCATCCAACCAATCAAAACTCAAAACCTCTCATTTTTTCTTGATCACATAATCTCCTAACTTATTGATTTTGACAAATTTTTCTCTAATAGAATTATAGAATAATTGAACTTTAACAATTTATTCAATTGTCATTGTTCACAATATATGCCCCTTTTAAATTTATAATCCATTAATTCTGAGGCATAACAAATCATCTATTTCTTTGGCCCATTCTTTTTGTTCTTTTAATTTATCCATTTTGCTAAGTGCATGGGGCAAAAGTTCAAATTTCTTAGCAAGATACCTAGAAAGAGAAATTATTATCGTCTTTTGAACTATAACCCCCTTCTCATCAAAATTAAATAAATCATTAGTCATGTAAAAAGTTTTTTCTATCTATACACAAGATAGACTAATAACTGAAACACACAAAAGGTTGACATCTGTATCCTTGCTATCCACTTATTCATAATGAGCTTCAAAGCATCCTCACCACCTTTTATTTCAGTCCACATGTCCATTATTTTTATCAATTGTTCATAAAATGTTGGCCATTCAATCTTATCCACTAGGTACAAGATTGTTTTCCTAATTTTGTCCTCATATAAGTCATTTAACTCTACATATAATGCCTATATTTTATTCTTCTCCTATTCAATCTTAGATTCCTTTTTATTTGGTTTCCTTGCTTTGATTATCTTACACTTATTCCCAAAATTATGAATGTTTCTCCTCCATACGAATTGAGAAAATGCTCTCAATTTTACAAAACTTTCATCATCTATAAATTTTTTAGCAGCCTATGCTATCACATGATCTATTTCCTTAACCTTATAGTCTCCCATAGTGAGATCTAATGTTGGCACAAGAGGTTCCTTAGGTAATCCTTCTTCAATGTCTGTAGTTGTGACTATAATATCCATCTCCTCTCTAATTTGTCTCAGCCATTCTCTCAAGGGTACTTCATCATCTATCTTGAGTGGGGTCTGGGTGTGTGAGTACTCTTCAACATTAGAAGATGATCCTTGCTCCAATTTTTGTTTCTTAGGAGCATGTGTATCAGGTGGGTTTTTACACCCCTATCTTTTGTATGGAGGCACATATTGTACACTCCTAGCCACTATATACTCGATTCTTTTCTATAATGTATATTTCCCTGGGTTCAAAATCATTTTTCTTGCCAGCCTCCTTTCAACCTCAATGGCCTTGTCTGGGTATGCTTGTGTCATAATTTCTTTCTTTTCATTCATTGTTTGCATAATCCCAACAAAACTATCCATCAAAATATCTATTTTCATACCCCAATATTTTCTATCTCCTAGGGGATCATAATCTAGCTCAAAAGCATTTATAAAGTCTAGGACTTTATTGTAAACTTTTCACTTTTCCTTCCTAAGCTCTTGTTCTTGTAATGTGAACTTATTTCTAACTATGTCCTTAGGAAAGTATACCGTTATCTTATGAGCTTTATGCTTTGTTCTTTCTCTAAAGAGGTCATAAAATCCCTCTGTGTCTATAAAATGGGCATGGGACTAAGCCATTTGATATCTATCCAAAAATTTCACCAAATTCCTCCAACCCTTCCTAACAAATACAAAATTATGAACAATAGTAAGCTGTGGAAAGAATGTACCTTTAGATTTACCCAATAATTTTGTCTCCTCAACCGATCCAATTTTCCACAAAAGTTCAACAATCCCTACTTTTAAAGGCACTTGTAAGGTAGCACATGTGGTTTTCCCAAAAAGCCATAGACTCTCAAAATAGTAGACACTGCATATGGGATGATATCTCCCCACATTATGACTCACCATTAGCCCTTTAGAAGGGTCTTTAGGCTATCCCCAACTAACAACATTATGAGCCTAGAAGAAAAATATCAATCAAACCTAATAAAAATGGAATTAGTCACCTCCCATATCATATTTGGACTCCATAGTTGAACAAGGAGCTTCTCTCCATCTCTCTCCAATTCCAATTTCATCTCCTTAGAGAAAAAGGTAACTCCTTTGTATAAGCATATATACTTCAGAATGGAGTACCAGTAGAAGGGCTTATCATCCTTATTCTTTGCAATTATTATTAAGCCATTATGAATCTCCTCTACCAAATGAGTAGAAAAATAAAAAATTGAACTCATACCATATTGAAAATTCTAAGCAATAATTATAAAAATGGAGCCTAGAATGTAGTCTTGCTCATACATGCCAAAGATCTTGTAGAGAGAAAAATATAAGGCTTGTGCTCTAGGGTTTAAATATGTCTTCAACAAAGGCTTGAGAGTTTCTTGTGTAACCAAAGGAAATGATCCAATTTTTACAAAATGCTCCTACAATGGTCTTCCCCTTAGATATATTCCTTGTGGATCATACCTAGCCTAGAGGTATTCCATGTCTATTTTTTCACGAACTGCATGGTTAGGGTTTAGCTTAAAGACTTCTCTGATCAATTCTAGTGAAACCCTAAAGAGGTTATCACCAACATGGTTCTTCACAATTCGAGTAATTGGGTCATACAGTTTTGAAATTATTGCCAGTAGATCATCATCAATGAAAACTCCTCAAATAATCAATTTACCTACATTGAATTCCCATACATTGTTTAATGGAGCATCTAATTTTTTTCTACAAATTATTTTCAAAAAATCCCTAATCCTCCAATAGACACTTCTATATCCCTTAACTAGTTTTCTTTATTAGAGAAACCATCACTGACCAATAACCTAAGGCTTTTCAAAATAAGCTCTTTTCCCCTAGCTAATTTATTCATAGACTATGGCATTTTTTCTAAGAAATCATCATGTATTCTCTCTTCAAATAATCTATTTTCACCAAAAAATCCCTTCATGGAGGCATCTTTAAAATCTACCCTAATGCAAATACAACTTCTCAATTTTCTAGAAGCTCAGATGACTTACCCATTTTTCTTTCTTTTTCTTCACTAGAAATTGCTTAACAATATATTGAAACCCTTGGAAAATTTTTCCCTTCACTCTAGAAATCTTTGCATTGGATGAATTTTGCAATCTTATTGCTCAATAATGGAGAATTGGAAGTTTTATTACAACATTAAGCTCACATGAAACATCATTAATCAAAATTAATGCTTCAATGGTCACGTTTTGTGTTGCACCATGAAGTTTTAAATCCCATCATCGATCTTCAAGAATCAGATAGCTTAATTTGAAAACAAAAAGACTACATTAACCCTTTTTTGAATTGGCCACATGTCAACAAGGTGCTTCCCCACATTTCTCAAAGTTTGGGCACTTCCAAATTCTAGGAAAGTGTTGATCATTGATCATCTAAAGATCGACGATCGTGATAATCCTTAAAAATGTATAAGTCCAAGTTCAATGTTTTAGGCACACTAATATAATCACCTTCTAACTCAATGAACACATAGACCACTCCACTAATTATTATGTACCATGTCAGCATGTGTTCCAACTCAACATGACTAGGTGACCTTTTGAATGACAGGCTCCACTTGTCCACATGGCAACTAGGCATTTCCCCACTTTAGTTAAACTTCGATCACTTTTTATAAAGTGGTAATGTGTCTTTTGTTGATCTTCCAAATGATCAATGATCTCATATATCTCACCCTTTTTATAGTCCAATCAGCATAAACAATGAATATAATAATTTACCTTTTCCAACATGTCTAACATTCGCCAACTATTCAAATAATACTACCACCCTTTTTCAAACTTGGGGTGCATGACCTCATCCAATACATGTGTCACAAAGGAACTTTCCCACATTTCATAAACATCCCATATCTTTATATTGTAGGGAAGAACTCACCATAGATCTTCCCAAGATCAACAGTGCAATGTTATATTATAAAAGGTAACTCCGCTACTCAGCTTGACCAATGACATGACTCAAAATTTCCAAAATGTTTTGACACCCATCTAATAGTTCTGAAACTATTTTGAGACCTCTAGCTTTTATGGTGCATTAAGGATCCAATGCCACAAAGGGCTACATGGCAATCAGTTGTTTCTTCATATTTTCTAAAGGTTGAGAAAATTCTCAATGCAGGCAAGCACTCATCGTTGATCTTCCAAATATCAATGGTTATCAAATGTAGACCCTACAGTGCTTCAAACACTTTAGGAAATACTAAGGAATTAACAAAGGGAAAAACAATGGTTGGGATAAAAATTTATGACAAAGGATATTTAAATTGTAGGAAAGTAATTTTATAATAAATATGGGGTAAGGTAAAGATAAAACCTTAAAGCGAAAAAGCTTCCTGTGCTATTTTCAAATAAAATACTACTTTCCAAATTTTTGAAAACTAGGGCATAACAACAAGGGTTTTCATGAAAGTTAAAAATTTCATCTAGAT
Source organism: Cupressus sempervirens (assembly GCA_028749045.1). Taxonomy (NCBI): domain Eukaryota; kingdom Viridiplantae; phylum Streptophyta; class Pinopsida; order Cupressales; family Cupressaceae; genus Cupressus; species Cupressus sempervirens. The sequence continues at coordinate 606,897,489 of CM053786.1, read as the reverse complement.
TTTTTAACACATCTCATATTTTAAACATGGGACCATTGGTTCTTTCACTACAAGATGTAAAAAAATTATGTAAGGAGAAAAACCAGACTAACAAGGGGGAAGCTTCTAGAGAGTACAATTAAATAATATTTTATTTCCTTCTAGAAGGGTGAATTAAAAGAATAAATAGAGGCAAGAGCTTTATTGTTTAAGCATGTGATTATTGTCAATTATGTTTGATATAAACTTGGGAGAAGAAACTAAGGGTTCTAATTTTAGTTAGTCATTGAAGAGGGTCAATTCTTCAGTGTTGCAACTATTTGAGTATGTGAAATATCCACTAAATTTGGCATTTAGGAGAGCTTCATTATGGAGTTCTATTTGTGCTTAAATTGGAGAATACATTTATTGTTGGTTGCTACAGTATGTGTGAATAGTTTCGCGCTATAGTATTTATGCTTGATTCTAATTGCAACTTTTATCTCTATCCTTGGGCATCACTATTGTTAGGTTCCTCTTGAAACTATTAGTTGTAGACACCTAAATTTGATTACATTTCTTTGGTAATCCTATTTAGTTATCTCTAAAGGCATCATTAATTAAATTCCTATTTAATTAATCCTTTGCCATCCCCTAGCTGATTAATTTAATTAAACATCTATAGTCCTAATTGATAAATCAAATAACCTATTATTTATCAATTAAATCATATTCTTCTATCTAAATCCAAAATCTCCATTTATTAAATAAACTATTTGATAAATAAAACCCTCAAATCTAATAACCCTTAACCTATCCTAAATCCCCTTTTTAGCCTAATCCACCCCATCCACCCATACTAACCAAGCTTAGCCACTAACTCACCCACCCTCATGAATTCCATCCACTTGAAAATCTCTAACATCCCTAATCTAATCCTAAACCCAAGCCTAATCCACCCCCTAATGTTGTCACATTCCCTAAACAAGCTTAAGATTTTCTTAAGCCAAAGAAAGTCAACAATCTCAACTCCCCTCAAAATATCCCAACCACCTAACAATGAATGCTCTTACAAAAGCCATAAAGACTCTTACAAGCTCTTACAAGCCATAATGAAGGGTCTTTATGAAGATATTATCCTTTGAGCCTCCTTTGTTGACTCATCCTTCCCCTTTCCTCCATCCACTCACCTTGTGACATGTGTCACTCCCTGATTGGTGCTAAACAAGCACAATCCATGTGCTCCCTTTTGAGTGCATCCTAGCCCTCCTTAAGCTTTCATATTTCCTTCCATCTTAGCCCTCCATCTCTCAAGCCCTTAGCCTATAAATTGAATCCCCTCCCAAGCCATTTCATCACAATCTTGGAGCTAAAGTTATAATGCCCTTTTGAGAGCCAAAAGCCATCAACCATACCCTTATGATGCCAAATTGAGAGCTCACAAAGCTACCAATTTGCCATTTTTCATCTCCATTGAAGCTAGTTTTTGGGAACCTTGAGCATACATCCCAATCCTTATACCCATCTACCAAGCAAGGAGCTAAATCCTATTGGGAGAGTCCATTCATTTGGCTCACATTTCCAATTGGGGTTTTCTCTTTAGTCTCTCATTTATGTTATGGTTTATATGCTAGTTAATGCTTTTATTTTTGAATAGATTAGTATTACTTGCTAACATATTTCTCATATACATTAGTAGTTAACATTGTAATTTTAGGCATATAATTTTTCTATTTTAAGTGATAATTTAGAATCAAATTTGGCATTCTTGTAGTCATAATTGTAAGCCCATTTTTCTTGGCAAACTCGTAGCAACATTGTGTTGGCTCCTGATTTAATAGTGATTATTATTACTATCAAAGAACAAAATTTATTATACCTAGAGGTAGCCAATGCTCATGATTAGCATAAAAAACTATGTCTCTGAGCCAATTGTACAAAGCACAATGCTTCCTATGCTTCTGGCTCTACAAAACAAAGGTGGGAGTACATTAGAGATTCAATTAACTTCTTGAATCTTACAATTAATCCCTAGAAACAATACATATGGTCCAATTTCTCTGATATATGTGAAACAAAGATGAGCTACAATAGCTAACAATAACTCATAAATTTCGACAGATAGATAATGGCCACCCTTATACACTTGATACAATATTTGATTGATTTAGATTTGAGTATAAATTTAATACACTTACCAGAATTTACTTCAATTTGTCTCTGATTTATATGACTAGTGCCTTATCTATTTTTACATAGAGTCAACTATTAGTAGGGGATCTAATTAAAATAACTTGTAAATGAATTTGATGAACTATAATCACCAATTCTCATTCTTATAAAATTTCCCTTTTATAAACCCACAAACCATACTGATTCATTGAAGCATTTTCTTAACTCCTTTAATTAAAAGAAACAATAGAATAAATATACAACCTATCCAAATTACATTTAATAAATTAAACCTTATTTACTAATCTCAAAGTAAACAAACTCATAAAATGGAGATAGAGATTCATAACATATATGTAGTGTAAGTGCCCTTTTGTATTATCCTCTGAAAAGATTGATATAATAGCTAATAGAAAATCAATGAAACTCAAAATATCTTGTTTATTTTGTCATTGATATGAAAATATTAGAAAATTAAAAAGCTTGAAAGAAAACTCAAAAAAACTACACATAAAATGGACCGATTGCACTTTTGAACAATGCAAAATTACAAAATTCTCAGACCTCTACAATGGATTAGAAAGAGAAAGATATAGAAGAATGAAATCTTGGATCTAATCTGGAAGTGACATGTGTCCACTTGAATCTCTATTCTTGGTTGTTGTAAAACCTCTCTCATCTTTCTACCCATGAAATCTTATTTGTTTTTCATCATTGTTTTGCAACAAACTTGAAATATCTCTTCCTCAATGATAAAAACCCTTCTGTTACTAAAATATCTCAAATAAATCATGAAATGTTGATAATGCTTTGATTCAACTAGCTAGGAGGTGAAAAAACTCACCCATAACTGCATTTTTATTACCTTTTACATTTACTCAGCTCGCCATGTCACTAAAAATCGGATATGAATTGTCTCAACTGAATTAAACTAAAAAGTGGGTACCTAAGACAAATCCTTGCATAATTTGAACCATTGGCCTCCTATGAAAAAACAAACTCTAGAAATGGAAAGTTTGTCTCTTGTTGATTCCAACAATATATTATACTATGCATTTTGGATAAGGATCATACCTTTGGGACTAATTTGAATTTTTAGGCCCCGAGCCATGAACAGAGTTCAAAATGAAAAATTTAAATATCCATATAGTTTAAACTATATAAAACATTAAATTTATTTAAAGCTCTCAACGTTTGAATTTTGAGTGTTAAATATCTCTAAACCTTTAAGTTTTATTCATTTTTCCTTTCCCTCCAATCCATATATGCCAAATGTGAATTTTTTATTTGACCATCATCATTCAGGTGGGTTCCACATCCATCTTCCTCAAGTGTAAGATCAAAACCATGAGAATCTTGACCCCTGACCATACAAGCCTTATGATCTTATGTTCATTGTAATATCATAACAGTGCATTTGAAGATTTTGAAACATTCACATTTTGTAGAATCTTACCTGGTAAATTTTCTCCCTATGATCCTATGATTCCTTGGTTGTTGTGGCATTAGCACTGACTTTTCCTTCACAAATGAATCCTTTAAGCCCTCCAACCACTTGACTAGTATAGGATCTTAAGCCTTTCTAATCCTATGCCATATCGTATGATTAGAAAGATAAAGTTTATCATTCATGATACCATGACAAAACATTTATCATAAGATCGGGACATTGAAAATTCCTCCTTATGATACTTCGCTAACCCTCTTGTCATAACATCATAGAAGATGATTTAAAAGACAAATGAAAACTTGCTTAGCTTTAAAACCTAGGGTTAGGGCCTAGACTTTTAATTTTATGAAGATTTTTTACCATGTAGGATAAAATTAAAACCCTAGGGCACTAAAACTCACACTTGGGACAACAATGCAATAATTAGATTAGGGAAAAACATGCAAGGGTTTCCCTTGCAAATGAAAACAAGATATATAACCCTAAAAATCACAACATCAATTTAATATTTTCACCATAAACTTTGAAAATTAAGCTTAGTGAAAATAGGAGCTATCACATTGTACATGAGAATGAATTCAATAAAGGAGATATATGTTGCATACCATTTGTTTGATGAAATTTACATCTAATAGTATATATGATAAGCATAATAGTTGTATGCCAATTATTTGTAAAAATGTCAATTGGTAATAGGTATGCATTCCATATCTAGTTTCCATGTATATGCATTAAAAAATACCAAAAAGAATTGCACTTGCATATTAGTTCATTGTAAGAGGCATTGTGATATCATTTGTGAACATTTTAAATTTCATAGCATCATTCAAACTATATCTTGTAATGCAATAATGACTACACTAATGTAATATAATAATCCACCTACAATGATATTTGAGTTCTTGAATATTGCATTATATTATTAAGCATAGATCCTAGGACCCACCAAAAACCTCCTCGGCGTCATCACCTAATATTTGACAAGGGGTGTCATACCTAGTACATCTCATAGCATAATCAAATGGATCATTGGATGTGTTCATACTATCTACATCAACATCTCTTGATAAAGCCTTGACTACAAACTCCTAACTCTATACACATGACTCAACACTAGGCTATGAATCAGTAATACTACAGTATAAACCCACATCTACTAACTTCCCTGAAACACCCACATCACCAAAATCACATCTAGGTGACCCTATATGTGCCTTAGTCCCACTTGAGGAATCAACTACCTTGTGCACTAGAGAAACTCTACAATAGTTGACATATAAGCCTATAATAAATACTCCTTCCTTTAGAGAATCTAAACACTTAGTGATAACTACATCATCAACCTTCTCTGAAACAATCATAGCGACTACTCCAGGAGCCTCAACTTGTTGATGCTCACTATTTGTATCCATAAAGGGCACTAAAAAATTCACATGTCCTTGTGAAATAAGTACAAAAAAACTATGGATAGGACTAGCTAGTGTCGTACTGAATACAAGTGCATCTACATCATTGAAAAATGTTAGGAAAAACTCAAGCTTCACTCCCTGCAACCTTGATCTTGGCCTTCTAAACATAGAAACAATATACCTCACTTCCCTCTCAACTGTCTCTAGATCTAACAAGCTCTTTGCCAACCTTTGTTGATGAAGCTTAAGTTTCTCCATACTTTCCTATAAAGCATTCATCTTTGTGTTGACATCCTCATTACTCAACCAATTTCTAGAAATGCCAGTTCTCCTATGTCCATTCATGGCTAGAAAATGGTAGAGTGCTAGTCACTCAAAATGAAACAACAAATATGATAATAATTAATATTTTTCCTACCCCATAGAATGGCAAGAAACCACTGTAATAAACCCAACCAGTTATAACTTTGTGAAACACCAAATTCTTCATTAATTTAGTTGTTAAACATTTTGTCAAACACTTTGCAAGCAAGCTCTGGCACCACTAATATACAAATCTTGCAATGAAGAAGATGAAATTGCAATCATAATCAAGCCAAGTATTGTAGCATGAGTACTAGTCACCTCACTATTCACAATACTATAAAAGCCAATAATAAGTGTATTCTCCAATTTAAGCACAAATAGAACTCTACAATGAAACTCTCTTGAATGCCAAATTCAATGGATATTTCACCACCTAAAATGGTTACAACACTAAAGAATTGATGCTCTCCAATAGCTAACTAAAATCATAAACCCTTAGTTTCTTCTCCCAAGTTTATATCAAATGCAATTAACAATAATGAAATGCCTAACAATGAATCTCTCATCTCTATTTATTCATTTCCTTCACCCTTCTAGAAGGAAATAAAATATTATTTAATTGCATTGTCTAGAAGCTTCCCCTTTTTAATACAATAATTAGTTGTATTTCTAGAAAATGCACTCTCTAGAAGATTTCCCCTTTCCAATACAATAATTAGTTATGCTTCTCAAAAATTAAATTAATTAAATATATAGGAACCTTTAGATTTATTTATATGTTGAATTTAATTTAATTTATTTCTCCCCATTTCTCCACTTAGCCTTTGGAGAATGAAAAGTTGAGAACTCCATTAAGGGTCTAAAAGATGGGGAACATTACAGTCCCCCCTCCCCAAAATTGCTTGTCCTCAAGCAATCTAGCAACACAATAAAATCCAAACTCCACCTAGATCCCAAATGAAGTAGAATGTGACACCTCTGTCAACATTGAACCAAATGCATACAACTAGCATCACCCAAATCAACAAAATAACCTGTAGGATAGCACTCAAAACCTATGCCAATGATTTAGGAGTTAGAATATCCCCAGAAGAAAACCCCACAAGAAATATCTTCATCTTGGTCCCCACCCATATAATATATACTACACTAGAATCTTGATCAACAATACCTTGAAGAGACATAGCTATAGGGCAACCATATGCACTCATGCCAACTATATCAACAATAAGTGTAGCCACATCAAAATTTGTGGACACTGAAGTGGCTATTGATATGACAATATCCATGCATGCTCCTATTCCCACTATCATTGCATTGCCATCAAATACATGATCTGAGAAACTCATGTGAACAACTACATCATTTGTCTTAACCTAACATTAATTATCATCAGATTTCACTCTTCATAAAAATGATATCATGCTCTGCTCAAATATCAAATTTGAAATTAGTTGGGTCATTCATTTGTGATTTTAGTTCATCTCATTCTCTAGCACATCCAACTATTTCACAATATCTTGTATCCCATAATCTCCATCCCTTGGCAGAGAAGTATGCCCTCTATGTTTATAATGAATACCAAACATTCTTTCACCATCCATAATGTTGAAAACCAATTCCTCTACCTTTGTGTTAAATGAGAAGTGTTGAGTACTCCTTACAGTATAATGCTGATAAAAACTCCCAATCTCATCGCCATCAAACTAGAAATTAGAAGATGGCTCCACTCTCTAACTTTGAACTATTGGTCAGGTAGGATCCTAGGAAACTCTCTTAGCAAACCCAACCAATAAATCTCTCTTGGGAAGCATTTTATCCAAGGTATTTATAGTCTTCCTGACCAATCATCATATAGCACAAGAGCACTAAATGAGAGTACCCTCAGATATACTATATGAAACTTGCCACAAATCTGAGCTCTTAAGCAAATACTCTATGAATGACTTAGTACAATAGAAATTATATGTAGAAGCATCAATCTACTCCCCTACAATCTATAGCTGATCCCTCTAAAAATGTGACAATGCCAACTATCAAATGCTACTAGCGATGTGAAGAGAAGAAGTTGATTCACTTCTAGTAGAAGAAAGAAAATCACCATGAGAGCCCATTTGTATTAATTCTCTCACCTCCTATGTATATACTAAACTCATATTTTCTTTGAATGTGTTCATTACATCATCACATCCCTCATCCTCAACCATATAAGAAAACTCAGCACCAACCACAATATGTAACTAAACAATGTTGGGACCAGTGTTAGCTATACCCATTCTGACTCCATGGTAACCTTATCTAACTATGACTATGAATCTTGAAGAGCCAACTGAGTATACTGAAGAGAGTCCATAGTCACCTCAAGCTCTTGGGTGAGCTCAACCACCTCCTCCTCTTTCCCTATAAACATCTCATAGTAGGTGCTACCCCACTCTAGAAGGTAATCCTTGTTAGAAACTAACTCAGAGTAACTATGCTTCAAGATCCTAACACCCTCTTGAAGCACACGAGCCTCTGCTAGAGAAAGAGTACAATCACCATGCTCATCAAACATAGGAGCACCCCAACTAGATGTACCTAACATCTAATGGATAGCATCATAATGCTCAAGAGATAAATAAATGTTACTGTCACTCACCTTTAGCTAACAAGTTACATGATGCCTCTGTAATCCTTGACTCTTATGCAAGCTCTTTGTCTCAACAACTGCACTGAGATAGGAAACTAAGTTAGAGCTCTCCACCACAAGATCACTCATACGTGTGCTATCTTTCATGCACAATTTTTTATCCAACATACAACTTCCATGTACCTCAACCAACTCCTCATTTGAAGAAATGGGATCCCTTGTTGTATCAATCTCCTCACATGTCTTAGATTCCACCTCAATAGTAAGCTCCTATAAGCATTGATCCTAGGACCCATCCAAAACCTCCTCAGAGTCATTATCCAATATGTAATAAGGGGTTTCATACCTAGTACATCTCATAGCATAATAAAATGTATCATTAGATGTGTTCATACTACCTGCATTGACATCTCCTGAGAAAACCTCAACTATGAACTCTTGACTTTACACACATGACTCAACTCTAGGCTATGAATCAGTAATACTAGAACATAAACCCACATCTACTAAATTTGTTGAAACACCCACATCACCAACATCATAGCTGGGTGACTCTATACATGTCTTAGTCCCACCTAATAAATCAACTACCTTGTGCACTAGAGCAACTCTATGATAGTTGACATATAAGTCTCCAATAACTACTCCCTCCTTAAGAGAATCTAAACTATTAGTGATAACTACATCATCAACTACCTCTGAACTAACCATAGTGAATACTCTGGGAACCTCAACCTATTGAAGCTTAGTGTTATCCACCAAGGGCTCTAACACATCCATGTGTTCTTGTGAAATAATTCTATCATTAATACTGTGGATAGGACTATCTTGTGTCATACTGAATAGAACTACATTTGCATCATGGACACATGTTGGGAAAAACTCAAGCTTCCTTCCTTGGAACCTCGATCTCACCCTTCTAAAGGAAGAAACCATATACCTCACTACCCTCTCAACTATCTTTGGATCTGAAAAGTTCTTTGCCAGCCTCTATTGATGGAGCTTAAGTTTCTCCATACTTTCCTATAAGGAATTTATATTCATGCTAACTTCCTCATTACTCCACCAACTTCTAGAACTATCAGTCCTCCTATGTCGATTCATGACTAGAAAATGGTAGAGTGCTGGTCACTCCAAATGTAATGGCCAATCTAACAATAATAAATATTTTCCTACCCCATGGGATGGTATGAAAATACTCTAATACCATTGTAATATCCCTTGTCAATTTGAACCTCAACTTGTTGATTTCTAGGTGAAGGAAAATTGTCAAACACTTCCAATGCAATCTCTATGCTTGTTGCTTTTGATTTTTAGACTGATTATGCTTGGTTGAAATGATATCAATGGGAATCTAAAATAATGTAATTAATTACTACTATATGTAAGAAAATAACTAAATGCATGTATGAAAATCTCTTTTTTCTTTTCAAATGCATATAGATGAATTCTAAATGAAAAATGTGCACTAACAACCAATTGGTATTTTGTCAAACACTTGGCATGCATACTATTATGTCAATCATGGAAGATATAAATATGCACATTACATCAAATATATAGACCTAAAACTTATCACTCCTTTAGTGAGATATTTTCTAATTCAATGCTTAATATAATATTCCAAGGCTCTTGGCTTTGAAACTCCCAAAAAAAACTAAGTAGAAATGACATTATAAATCTGATATAAAATGTGCATCTATAGCTACTTATGATAGCCACCTTTATAATGACAAATGAAAAATTTGAATGATGAAATTTTTTTATAGAACCTCCTCCAAGTCATTATCCAATATCCATAAATAATACCTACAATAACCACTATAAATTGATTGCAAGATGATTTATTTGAATATGCTATCAGATATATGCATTTGAAAAGCCAAAAGAGAATTGCATATACATTTAGTTCTTTTCTTAGACATAGTAGCAATCAATTATATGATTTTAGATTCCATTTGATATCATTTCAAGAAAGCATAATCAGTCTAAAACTCAGAAACAACAAGCGTAGAGATAGTGTTGGAAGTGTTTGACAATTTTCCTTGACCTAGAAATCAACAAGTTGAGGTTTGAATTGACAAGGGATATTACATTGGTATCAAAGATTTCTTGCAAAGCATTTGACAAAATGTCAAACAATTGAATTTAAGAAGGATATGGTGTTTCATGAAGTTATAACCAATTGGGGTTTTTACAGTGTTATCAAAGCAATAGTTTATTACATCCCCAACCAGTAATAACCCCAATTGGTTATAACTTCATGAAATATGATATCCTTCTCAAATTCAAAGTATTTGAAAAATGTTAAACACTTTGAATTTGAGAAGGTTATGGTGTTTCATGAAGTTATAACTAGTTGGGGTTACTATAGTGGTATTAGAGCAATTTCCTACCATCCTGTGGGGTATGAAATTTATATTATTGTTAGATTTTCTATTACATTTGGAGTGACCAACACTTTAGCATTTTCTAGCCATGGACAGACATAAGAGGATTTACAGTTATAGAAGTCAGCGGAGTAATGATGAAGTTAGCATGAAGATGAATTCTTTGCAAGAGAGCATGGAGAGACTTAAGCTTTATTAACAAAGATTGACAGAGAGATTTTCAAATCCATAGACAATTGAAAGGATAGTGAGGTATATGTTTTCCACCTTTAGAAGGCCGACATCGAGGTTGCAAGGAAGGAAGCTTGAGTTTTCCCTAATGCAAATGTAATTATATTTAGTATGACACCTACTAGTCCTATCTACAGTATTGATGATGAAATTAGAAACACTGAGCTTTAGTAGGTTAAGGCTCCTAGGGTTGTTGTTATAATTAGTGTAAAGATATTTGATGAATTTGTTACCACTAATACTTTCAGCTCTCTTGAGGATAGGGTTATTATTGAAGATTTATATGAGAGATCTCATGGTGTTTCCATAGTACAGGAGGCAATTGCTTCCTCAGGTGGGACCGAGGCATGTACAGAGTCACCAAGCTATGATGTTGGTGATGTGGGTATTTCAATAGTGTCATTAGATGTGGTTTCATGCTTTAATATTATTTATTCATAGATTGGCATAGAGTCATGTGTGCAGAGTCAGATGACAATAGTTAAGGCTCTATCAAGATATGTCAATGTAGATAGTATGGACACATATAATGATCCATTTGATGATGCTATGAGATGTACAAGGTATGAAACCCCTTGTTAGATATTGGGTGACAACTCCAAGGAGGTTTTGGATGAGTCCCAAGATCGATGCTTATAGGATCTTATTATTGAGGTGAAAGTCGAGACATGTGAGGAGATTGATAAGGCAAGGGCTTCCATTTATTTGGATAAGGAGTTGGTTGAGGTACATTATAGTTATATGTCAAATGAAAAATTGTATGAAAAAGATATCACCTATATGAGCAATCTTGTGGTGGAGATTTATAATTTAGTTTCCTATCTTAGTATAGTTAGTGAGATAGAGAGCTTACATAGGAATCAGGGATTACAGAGGCATCATGTGACTTTTTAGATGAAGGTGAGTGCTAGTAACATTTCTTTAGCTCTTGAGAATTATGATGCTATCCATTAGATTTTAGATACATTTGTTTGGGGTGCTCCTATGTTTGATGAGCATGGTGATAGTACTCTTTCTCTAGCAGAGGTTAATGCACTTCGAGAGGTTGTCAGGATCTTGAAGAAAAATTACCCTTAGTTAGTTACTGAAAAGGATTACCTTCTAGAGTGGGGTAGCACCTTTTATGAGACATTGTTAGTCAAAGAGGAGGAGGTGTTTAAGCTCACCCAAGAGCTTGAGGTGACTATAGACTCTCTTCAATATAGTCATTTGACTCTCTAGGAGTTACGGTCATAGTTGGATGAGGTTACCATGGAATTAGAGCAAGTATAGTCGACACTAGCCCTAGACCCTATTAACTTACATATTATGGTTGGTGGAAAGTTTGCTTCTACAGTTGAGGATGAGGGATGTGATGATATGGAAAAAACATTCATCTAAGATATGAGTGTATTATGTATAGAAGAGGTGAGAGCATAAATGGAGATGGGCTTTCATGGTGATTTGCTTCCTTCAACTAGAAGTGAATCTATTTCTTCTTTTCATATAGCTAGTAGAATTAGATAGTTCACATTGTCACATTTTTAGAGGGATTAGTTGTGGATTATGGGGGAGACAATTGATACTTCCACATATAATTTGTACTGTACTGAGTCATTCATGGAGTATTTTCTTGAGAGCTCAGATTTGAAGGAGGTATCATACATTATATCTGAAGGTACCCTCATTTGAGGCTCTCATGCTATACGATGATTGGTGAGGAAGATTGTAGAGACCTTGGCTACAGTGCTTCCCAATGGGGATTTTGTGATTGGATTTGTTAAGAGGGTTTCCCAATATCTTGCTTGATGAAAACCTTGGAGTCAAAGATTGGATCCATCTTTTGATTCCCAATTTGATGAAGATGAGCTCTTGACAGAGATTGGGACATTTTATTGGTATTACACTTTGAGGAGTGCTCATCACTTTTCTTTCAAACCACAAGTAGAGGGCTTGGTTTTCAACATTTTGGATAGTGATAAAAGGCTTGGAGCTCATTATACCCATAGAGGGCATACTTCTCTACCAAGGGTTGAAAATTCTAAGATATAGGGTATTGTAAAATAGTTGAATGTGCTAGTGAATGAGATGAATCAAAATCACAAATGGGGACCCAACTAATTTTGAATCAAATATTTGAGTAGAGCATGATATCACTTTTTCAAAGAGTGAAATGTGATGACATAGTTACGAATTCATATTTGTGGGACATTTCTTATGAGTTACTATGTGATTTGGGCACTATATTAAACAATAAATTGATTGTGGGTTATTACAGTGGTATACTTTAAGTTATTATAGTGGTATCATCAAGTTATTTAGTGGATACCACTGTGATAACCCCAACCGGTTATAAATTTGTGAAACATCAAATTCTTCTCTAATTTAGTTGTTTGACATTTCATCAAACAATTTTTAAGCAAGCTATGATGCCACTCTAATATCCCTTGTCAATTTGAACCTCAACTTGTTGATTTTTAGGTCAAGGAAAATTGTCAAACACTTCGAATACAATCTCTATGCTTGCATGAAATAATATCAAAAGGAATCTAAAAGCCTATAATTGATTACTACTATATCTAAGAAAAGAACTAAATGCATATGCAATTCTCTTTTGGCTTTTCAAATGCATATAAATGGATTCTAAATGAAAATTGTGCACTTATAGGCAATTGGTATTTTGTCAAACACTTGGCATGCATACTATTATGTCAATCATGGGAGATATAAATATGCACATTACATCAAATATGTAGACCTACAACTTATCAATCCTTTAGTGAGATATTTTCTAATTCAATGCTTAACATAATATTCCAAGGCTCTTGGTTTTGCAACCCCCAAAAAATTGAGTAGCAATGACATTATAAATTTGATATAAAATGTGCATCTACAACTACTTATGAAAACCACCTTTACAATGCCAAATGACCAATTTAAATGATGCAAATTGAGTTTAGAACCTGATATAAAAATTGCCAAATGAAGGAGATTAAATTAAAATCATCATCAAGCCAAGTACTGTAGCATAGGTGCTACTAATGACACTATTCACAACACTATTCACGACACTGTGTAGTGCCTGCCCCTAAGTCGTATTTTTAGTTATCTTGCCAAACTCTTTTAGGCCAGTTTTATACTTGACGTTTAGTAGCATTACTTTCAGATTATCAAATACTGTTTTACATTCAGTTTATTATATGATGAGATTACTTGGTACTCTATATTTCATGCATGTATGATGATTATTTAGTGTTTTTTGTTATCAATGATGATTAGTTAGATGGTTTATTATCACATGTTCTTTCTTATGGATACTTACCCCATATTGCATGTGTATGGTGTGCGTGTTTATTTTCTTTATGTATGGCGTTTCTGATATGGTTAAGGAAGGGAGTCGTAGTCACCTGCTAGTCGAGATCTACATGATGCACCACTTCCTTCCATTCTCTGTTTAGCTTAGAATATTGTGTTTGTACATGCATGGATTTTATGCAGGTTGTAGGTATCGGGTATCAACTTCCCTGAATTGCCAGGATGAGTGTACCCTATCGCATTATCTCAATGGTAAGAGAGGGGAGATAAACTCTTAAGTCCAAATCCTAAACCCTTTAGCCAATTGTCCTAATTGATAATTAGGACAAGTATCTGAGTTAAGTACCCTCCGAATGCATCAAATGATGTTATTTCGTGATTATAACCCTTGTGTTTGATTTAGTATGTATTTTTCTATGATGAGTTTTCGTATGTTTCTTTATGAGTCCTTGGTGTATTTTCTATTAATTAAGTTTAATTAAAAAGATTAATTAATGATTTAATTTAATAGAAGATTATTATGACATTTTAATATTTAATTATTTTTAATTAATTGAGAAATTAATTAAATGAAAAGAATTAAATTCGGAGATAAAAGCTTTAAGTCTCAATTTAGAACGTGATAATATTTAGTTAATTTAATAATAATATATTTAGAGTTAATTTTTAAATAAATGCTAAATATTATTATTATTTGAGTTAATAAATATTTTATCAATTAAGTTTCTAAAATTAATTTTAAAAAAAGTTGAAAAACATTAAATTATTAAGGATTTTAGATCGCATGATCTAAGCATGAGTTTAAATATGAGTAATAAATTAAAAGATTAAATTATAGAAATTAATAATGTTATTTTAATTTCATAAGGTGCACATGAGATTAAAGTAATAAATTAATTTAAAATAGAAGTCAAGTAGAATATTAAATAAAATTATTTAATAAATCAATTTAATGTGCATAAAAGATGAATGCAAAATAAAATAAAAGATAAGAAAGGTTAGTTTGGAGTTAACTCAGTTGTGCAAAGAGTCTTCTCGGGTGAACGCACAATTAGTGCCCCGATTTGAGGAGAAAATTGCTTATCACAACTTTGGGGGTTCATTCTTGGGGGACACAAATTTGTATGAGAATTTTTGGGAGACAACTTTTGGAAGCGAATTTCAGAAGGCTAATACCAAGAAAGTTTTCCAGAGGAAGGTTATTGAGAGAAGTGAATTCTCTTACAGTTCCTGGAGATTGCATAATAGCATCAAGATCAGGTAGGATCTTGTGTTTTTGATTATTGATTAAATATGCAATTATCCTTTCCTATCTTCTTCGTGCCTGGGGTTTGTAATTTTGAATTCTCTGTGATGAATGTTTAACATTACAATATTGGGATTTATCAGATGCTTGTCGATAAACTTCTATATACATGAGATTTAAATGGGAAAGGGTTGAATTTAATACCGAAATTCTAGATTAGAAGTTCGGATGGTTGACTATATTTCTATACCAATATATTTTAAAAAAAAGAGGCAATTCTTTAATATATTTATATATTTATATATTAAAGAGGAATTGAGTTAGTATATTTATAAATTTATATATATATATATATATATATATATTTATATATATATATATATATTTAAACGAAATTAAATTTCAATTAAAAAAGAAATTGTTAAAAAACAAATTTGTTGTTTTTTTAAAAAAAATAATATATAAAACAAAAAAAAATGTATTTAAGTGGGGGGAAGGAAATCACCTCATACCCACCCCCACTGTCGGCGAGCCGACAGTACCTACTCGCAGGTACTATGACGGTAGGTATAGAGTACCTGTCGCCGCAGGCCTTGCGACCGCAGGCTTTAAACATTTGTTGTAAAGGTTTGTTTATTTCATTTTTTATATATATAATTTTTATTATTTATAAAAACAAAATTTTAATTTTATTTAAAAAAATTTTATTAATAAATTTTTAATATATATATATATAAATTAATAAATATTTTAATCTTTATTAATATTTAATAATTAAATAATAATACATTTAACATAGTTTGTAAATATTAATTTATTAATAATTTTGGGTTAAATATTAATAAATTAACAATTAATGAATAGATTAAAATAAGTAATTAGAATAAGCAATTATTGATTAATTTAATTAAAATTAGTTTGATTAAAGTTAATTAATAATGAATATTATTTGATTAAATTATAGATTTGGATTATTGATTTAATGAAAGTTATTATAGAAATGGGTTAATCGTAAGGGGTAGTTGTGAAAACCTAGTTACTTGAAAATCGACGTTAAACTGAAACATAAACCTTACCTTAACTAAATAATCTACTTTAAAATCCAATCTCTAAGACTTTGATGTTTTCTATGTGTTCTCTGTGTTTTGGGGTTGTTCTAGTATTGACCAGCTTAGGTTGTTACCAGAGGCTCGGGGTTGTGAATGTGATGTCATGATCATTTGGTCTCAATCTTTCTTAACCCGACCATGGTAATGTGATGAAGTGCTCTATGACATGATTGTGTTTACTGTTTGTTATTGCTTTCCAGTTTCCATGTGTGAAGCTGAGGTGTATGTATTTGAGATACCTAACTTAACCATTTTTGAGTCTCGATCAGTTATATTTGATAACCATTTTTGAGTCTCAATCAGTTATACTTGGGTTACTTCCAGTCTCTTTGAGAGGACTGAAGTGTATGATTTGTTCTTGATGATGTCATTGTGTGACATGTTTTGACTTGACCATTTCGGAGTCTTCGATCAGTATTGTGATTTATTTTGGGATATTTTCTGATTGTTCATTAGAGAACCATTGGATATTGTGATTTATCATTGATGCCTTCAGTTGCTGATAGAGAACTGTTGTGATCATATTATTATTATTTGATGCTTGTCAGTTGCTCATGAGAACTGATGTGATTATTGTGGCTTATCTTTTATGATGTTTTCAGTCGCTTGTATAGGACTGAGGCGATTTTGTTTTGATTCTTTGATTTATGATTTCATGAGCCTAGGGTAGGTTATCTATGTCTAGAGTCAGGAAGTGGCTTGCAATGGGGATCAGGGCCCTAAGAGGCTGCCTGGAGTAACCCATTGTAAGTTGTTTTAATAAGTGAAAATATTTACACTAAATGGGGATTAAAATGAACCTAATAAGATAATTGTATGTTCTCTCCCATGCCTTGAGTGCTAGTACAGGCTAGGATGGGGTAGAGAGAACGCTTGGTTATGACCTTGCATTTCGTAGTATGCCTCGTCAATATGAGAGGATACTAGTGGCCGCAGGGATCACTAGGGACCCGAGATTCCTAAGGGATTGCTCAGGTAACTTCTACGTGACTTTTACGATGACACTTTTCTGCTTACATAGTAGATTCCTACATGTCTTTGTTGTGCCTCTGGGTCTAAATGTTAATCTATGTGTTGGAACCTTTGAGTTAGTATACTTTTAGGATTTCCTGAACTTAGAGAGTACTTGTGATTATGTGATTTGATATCATATTTGGGACTTGAGACTATCTCCTCAGCGTGGTGGGAGTGGACCATTTAGGTTCCACACGGTCGGGTGGTAGTGCTTTTCACTCTTACCATTTGAGATCTGTCTGTTGCTACCATGGCTGGAGCTTCTTGGTATGTTTTTTTATCATATTTAGATGATGTTGTATACTTATGCTTTATTCTAGTATGTTAGATTTCTTTATCATATGTTGTAGCATGTTTTAGGTGTGATATCCCTATTACTATAGTACCGATGATCTCTTCGATTATTTGGGATGTTATGTGTGGGGGATGACTAGGACCCATGATGGTCTAATGATGCTATTGATGGTTGGGAGGAACCACGCACTTAGATTAGTTGTGTTTTATGATTGATGGATAGTTGTATTTCATGTTGGATGTTTATATCTTTATGGTGGATGGATGTATCATGTATGTTATTAGATTCATTTACCTTATTGTGCGTGTATCATGGATTCGATGAGGATGATGTATTTTTATTATTTCTACATGTATATTCTTTTAGCCTTTCATACCCTATGACATGTACAGTGGATGATTGAGCATTCCGAATTAATTTGCCAAGAGGAATTCAGAACAAATGTATATTAAATGGAAATTGGACTTTCTTATTATTCTTTCATGGGGATGTGGTAGTTGTTAGACTTAGAATTAATTAAATTTAAATGTGACTCAACATCTTGGGATCCTTAAGGAATGTAACTTGTCATGTATGTTTTTTGATGATTACATGTTATTGCTTCCACTACTATGTGTTTGATGTGTACATTATACTTTCTTGTTTAAAAAAAAAAAATGTTTAGCAAACTTAGTAAAACTTTAGGTTAATTCTTTTGGATCCCTTGGCGGGGTGTTACACACTGTTCACATCACTTTTCATGGCACTATAGCAGCCATCAATAAATGTATTCTCCAATTTAAGAACAAATAGAACTCCAAAATGAAGCTTTCTTGAATGCCAAATTTAGTGGATATTTCACCACCTCAAATGGTTACAACACTAAATAATTGATGCTCTTCAATGGCTAACTAAAATAAAAAACCCTTAGTCTTTTCTCCCAAGTTCATATCAAATGCAATTGACAATAATTAGATGCCTAAAAATGAAGTTCTCACCTCTATTTATTATTTTCCTTCACCCTTATAGAAGGAAATAAAATTTTATTTAATTGTACTCTTTAGAAGATTCCCCCTTTCCAATACAATAATTAGTTGTGCTTCTAGAAAATGTGCTCTCTAGAAGTTTCCCCTTACCAATGCAATAATTAGTTGTGCTTCTAGAAAATTAAATCAATTAAATATAAAGTCACCTTTAGATTTATTTATTTATTAATTTTAATTTAATTTATTTCTCCTTATTTCTCCACTTAGCCTTCAGAGAATGAAAAGCTAAGAACTCCATTGAGGGTCTAAAAGATGGGAAACATTATAGTATGCCCTCCCTAAAATTGCTTGTCATCAAGCAATATAGCAACACCATAAACTCCAACCTCCAACTGGATCCCAAATGAAGTAGTATGTGATACCCCTATCAACATTAAATTAAATGCATAGCACTAACATCATCGGGACCTATAGTATAGAACTCAAAACCTGTGTTAATGATGTAGGATTTAGAATATCACTGGAAGAAAACCCCACATGAAATATCTTCATCTTGGTCCCCACCCATATAATATATACTGGACTATAATCTTGAAGAAAAATCCATTGAAGAGATGTAGCTATAGGAGAACCATATGCACTCATGCTTATTGTATCAACAATAGGTGTAGCCACGTCAAAATCTAAACTTGGCTGGTTTGAATTGACAAGGGATAATACAGTATTAGTTTGAAGAATCTAATACATGTAAACTCATTCTCTTTAATATAATGCCCAACCTTATAATTTTCAATCTTGTTCCCTTTTTAAGTCTTTTTATATTTACCATAATAGGTAAAATATTCTCATCTATGACATGATAGTCACAAGTCTTGAGGCCTCTTAAGCTATTAATGTCATTTTTACTTTTGATACTACTACTTACATATCCTATAGGAAAGTGGGTCTAAGACATTAACTATAAGAAATCTACAAGTTATTTCCTTGTCTAGACATAAGGAGCATATGACTTTCTATATTTTCATTATCATATTTCTCAACCTAAAGGTTTCAACGAATCTTTATATCTCCAAAGTCTTCATGTGATGAAATATTATCAAGAGCACTAAAAATAGTTTCTATAATAGTTGAACCTATATTTTTCTTAGTATGCATGAAGTCAATAGTATACCTAATGGATATATCCTTGAAGTATGGTAACTTGTACAATATACACAATCATTTTGCACCACTTTCATTACATGGATCACACCTGTTGCCAATAATTTCATTATTCTCAATAAATGACATTCTTTTTCTCTATTCTCAATAATAGAATCA
Source organism: Cupressus sempervirens (assembly GCA_028749045.1). Taxonomy (NCBI): domain Eukaryota; kingdom Viridiplantae; phylum Streptophyta; class Pinopsida; order Cupressales; family Cupressaceae; genus Cupressus; species Cupressus sempervirens. Next base: position 606,877,701 of record CM053786.1, on the reverse strand, counting down.
CTTGTTATTGATAATTTTGCTTCACAATTCTCTTCTTGACCATTAAAACATGTTTTTTGTTGATGATATGGATGATCCATTTTAAGGTAAGCACAATGTCCACAACAAATACACTTGCATAAACTTCTTGAATGTCTCACAAAATCCTTGAATTTGCAAGCAGGACATCCATGGTATCCATGAATAGAGAGACCAGATAATGTGCCATATGCAGGAAGGTCATGAATTGTAAATAATAAGGAAGCTCTCAGAGCTAATCTAATCGAGTGACCATCTATTAAAGATTGAATTGCTTCAACTCCTTTCCACAATTCTATTAGCACATCTTATAATGGTTCTAGATAAGCATCTATTATTTCTAAAGTCACACTTTTCTTTCTAGGTATAATCATTGATAACAATAAGAAAAATTAATTAGTTTCTATTCAATGGAGGAAAGTTATAATTTATTAGAAATACTAGACAAGTTGACCATTTAGTACTTTGATTTGAAAATGGGTTCACCCCATCTAGAGCCAAACCCTACCTTATGTTACAAGGGTCTTGAGAAAAATCAAGCCACCTATTATCAAATTCCATCCTTGTCTTAGAATCAGGTAGATGTCATTGTTTTCTATAAGTGCTCTTATTTTGATCATGCCATTGCATAAGTTCAGCAATGTCTCTACACCTATACATCTTGAGTAATCATGGGATTATTGGAAAGTGTCAAAGAACCTTACTAAGAACTATAACTAATTTCAGCCCTTGTCTATACCTTGATTCATAATATTTTGGACACTCACTCTCATTTGCAAGATTTTTGTGAAATAATAAACAACCATTCACACATGTGTAGATGTTCTTGTATGCCAAACGGAGCTTGTTGATTTGATTTCTATATTGACATCATTTTTTTGGCAATGTAGAGTCAATTGGTAGAAATCAACTTAATAATGCCAATAACTAATCTACACTCTCATTTGTCTAACCATTCACCACTTGCAAGTCTTCAATTTGAAGGATTTTTTTCAAATGACTCAACTTTCAATTAGCATACACAAGCTTTAAAAAATCCTCTATTGACTTGGCCTAATCATCATTTAGACCAATATCCAACTTTTTATCCACATCAAACCCTTCATCAAATATTTCTTCCTCTTCATCTATGTTTTTTACTTCTTCATCTATGCTTTCTGCTATTTTGTCTATGTTAGTTGCCTCTTCATCTTTCACTAGCTGCAACTCTATCATATCTTCATAATAATTATCTACCTGAGGGCTTATACCACTATGCCATACTTGATTGTATGATTATAAATCACATTACTTTTTTTCACTTTACCACCAAGACATATTTTTCATGGACATGGATATTTGTCCATGTTTCCCTCATTGGCTATTCTATTATCATATGCATGATATTGACCTATAGTTAGCCTTTGACATTGATCCATCTGTGACGTTATGAATTCCAACATTAATTTAGTTTTTGATTCAAAGAAAAGACACATAAATCTCAAAATAGAGATGCAAAATCATTATTCTAAGTACTCACTTAGTAGAGAGTGTAATAAAAGAAGAGGATATTATGATTTTTTGGAAGATATATCTTTCATTTATTTGACATTAACAGACTAAGAATGAAATACTCATGTTTTGGGTTCCAAATTACCTCTGAATTTGTTACAGAGGGTCTCACTAACATCAAATTCTTTACAAAAAAATCTAAATTCCTCACCTACCTTTTCAAAAGTCTCCAATTCCTATTATCCAAGCAAGCTTTATCACCCATGCAAGATCTTTAATACTTATGAATGAGAATAAACAATTCTAATGACTATGATGAACATAAAAGTAAGATGGAAGAGACAATCTTATACTATGTCAGTAGCAACAATATAAAAATGTAGATTATTCAAAATAAATAAAATTTAACTCTATGAAACTGTTAGCCTATTGATAGAGACATTTTGTATCTTTCCCTTCATGAAAACTTGAACAATTTCCACTTAAACTTAAATATACTTTTGGGTTTGATCAGAAACTAACATGCATTATAAGATGTAAAATTTAATACATCATCATGACAATAACCTTACCACTACAACATGATTATTCCATGAAAACTTGGAATTTTGTAATATGTTTTAAATGTCTTGAATGTGGATATACCTTAGTATCTTTATTTCCAAGCCAATTTCTACAAATTCACATAAATTTGTCTCCTACACAAAAACTAATATGTTGTAGTTTTAATATGATGTAACAAAAACTAATGTTTTTGGAAATAATTAGTGGGTTTAGGGTTTATTCTTACATGATCTACGTGCACCAAGAAAACATTTTCATGAAACCACTGAATGTATAACTAGCATCTTAATAATAAGACTTAATTGTCTATAAGATAGCCAACATGGGCATGAAGGTAAACTGGGAAAACCTAATGTTGAACTATATATAAAATGTAGTAAGGGTTGTCCATGTGAGTGAATAATGTTCAATGCTTCCTTGCAAAATATAGAGTTTATGCACTTCTTGCAATCATTTCACTATATTCCTTGAGATGACATTTATTTGAGGCCTTTGGCAAACAATTCAAGTTCTTTATCTATGATTCTTCATTTTTCATGCATGTCTACCAGAAATTTATACTTATAATACATGTCAAAAGAACCCTATACCATAATGCTTTGGTGCTATTTGTAATCTATTCCACATCTTACATACTGCAAGGGCTGAAAAAGGAAGATTTGGTTTAAACCCTGGTTACAATAGATGACAGGTGTCTATTTTTCTTTCCTATTGAATGAAGAACAAGAGGGTTTCTTTGTACCCATGTTCCATCATCTTTTTGGCCTGATATTATCTTTGAATGATGTCTAGATAAATGAAATTTAAACATAAACACTTAGCAATGCATACTTGCAAAGAAGTAAATGTTTTTTGTAACCATGAACGTAATTGAAAGGGACATAGGAAAACATAATAAATTGCAAGTTTTTTAGGGATCTCCATGTGTTTGGTTTTGTTATAATTTCTTTAATAACCTCTAAGTTTTCACTCTTTTGACATTTTTCCTAGGCTATATCCCAAATAGATTAACACTTACAACAGTTTCTACTATGATAATTTGTACCTAACAAACCCTACAAGCCAACATTCCAGACAAAGACTTGGAGTGGCTAGTATAGAATTAACTTCTAAATCCTTAATGTTCTTATGATATTTTGAACTTTGAATGTTACATAAATTAGAATTTTAGACTTTTTTCAACTAAACATGTTGGATGCTATTTAAAATTCATCGTGAAATCAAAAGTTTCTCATTGTTCTCTTAAGGTTTACCAAATATGTCAGTGCTACTATTCAAAGACCAATTGAAGATCTGGACTTTAATTTTTTCTAGGAAGGAGAATCCTTTGTAAATTACTATATGGTAGTATTACCTCCTAGAAAATTGATTTTTATTCTATGTCTATTATTCTTCTTATTCTTGTGTGCAACCTTTGAATATGTAAAAATAAATCAATTATTTTTCTTTGCAATACCATGGTGGCAAAAATTTTGGTCAAACAATAGGAGGGCCTTGTATCACAATGAGCTATGACTATGATGCACCTATAGATGAATATGGTATGGGCTATAGCTAGATTCTTAACCACCAAAATTTTAATCACATTCTAAAATAATCTATTCTAAGTCAAATAATTATAATTCTCTTCTTCTACTCTACTGTTGGGAAACCATATCATCAATATTTAGATGACTAAACATAAATGTCAGAAATAACTTGATTATAAATCAGTTCACAGGGATAGGCAAGTACTAATAGATGAATCCATTTTCCTACAATTTTTTACACAGTACAAACTTCTAAGTAACATAAATTCCATGCGATAATCACTTAAGAGCATGATTTATGTCATCAACTAAACAAAATTCCTTGGATGTGGTGACCACTAGAGCTGGTACATTTCCATTAATAAATCCCCATGGTCCTTTATTTTGATGTTGGTTACAATGTGACTAAAACAAGTAGTTAAGAAAATTTTGTCCACCCTCTTCAAATGGACTCTCTTTTTTTGTCAAGAATTAGGTATTCAAAGCCTTTATCACAAGGTATTAAGGTAGATACCCATTAAATAACATCAACAACCACTTTCCTATTCCCCACATATTCCTATCTTATACACATCCAACCACTAGCCTCAGTGAATGGATTTGGCCTCATTACATCCACCAACTTCCTACTACTAGTTTGAAGTCCATTTTAATTGTTTGGAACATTTTGTTGAAGAGGTAATAGCTATATCCCTAGCATGTTGTTGATAAAATTTCCCTAATCCTAAAATTTTCTCTCCTAGAAGTATTTATGATGATGATATGATAAAAAGTGAGGTAGAAGTCAACATTCCTAGCTTGATGGAAGAAAAGGTGGGTGACAAGGTTTAAATATTGAATGTACATCATGAAATTATAAGTGGGTGTTGTTACCATGTTGTAATGATGATGATGTGATGAAAGTGGAGGTAGCAGTGAAGGTTCCTAGCTAGATTGAGGGGAAGGTGGTTGAAAAGGTTCTAAAATTGAATGCACATCATGAAATTGTAAGTTTGTGGTTAGGGGTTCATGAGACCTATGTAATTTGCCTCAATCTCTACATTTTTCCTTCATACTTCTTTGATCATATAGATTCTAGATAACCATATATAATAGGGTTTCCAAAACTAGTAGTAAAATGAAGCTAATAGGATAGTACTTAGAAATATTTTTGGTTCAACTACTCATTAAGCCTAGATATTGCAATGATGATGTCCAATTTCATATGTTATTTATGGGTTCCTTAATCCTAAATGATGCAAAATATCAAAGAAAAGAATAAATACATTCAAAATATTTGTTAATCAAAATTAAATAGTTTAATACTTTAGCACATTACATTCAATTTTATTAATATATACTTATATTCAAAATTATGAATATTACAAATTTAAGGTGCTGGCATGTTTTCTATTAACCCCTTTTACCTTAGAGATATTTTATGAAAAAATGTCCATACATTTACTATCAAAGTATATTAACTTGCTAATCCATGAAAAAGTTATTTGCAATCCTGATCTAAGCAGATATAGGCAACATTAATTTCATGTAAGAGTGAATTACAAGAACCTTACTAACTTTTATTCACAAAATCAGGATGTTATGACATTTAATTTGGATATTACAAATTACAATCATGTATGCACTTAGGAAATAGAATAATCACAAATACCTTCAAAAATGTCTTCTTGCTGCTAAAGGTCTGAAATGTCTTCAAATTCACTATTTAACACTCATAGAAAGATTAATTCAAATCTATCATGATATTTTAGTCATATCACAATCCAAAAACCACTAACCCCAACCTTTAATACTTAGAAAATATAACTTGAAGTCCTCTCTAGTAATTAAATGCAAGAAAAACACATAGGTGATCCACAAGAAATTTCTATATACTTATTTTACCATCTGAATGTTATAGATTTGTTAAGGCAATGCCAAGTCCCAGTATTTAGGCTTCTCACCCACAATGAAGTGTAATAGATTTCCCAAAATCTAATTGACTACCTCTATTTGGCTCAATTGATAGGGTAAAAATAATGGCTTTCACTACATTTTGTAAATATTGTCTAGTTATGGCATAAAATTGGCAACACTTGAAGAACTTGAAGAAAATACAAGTAAAACTCAACAAAATTCAACCAAAATTTGTATAGACCTAGGTAATAACTAGTACTAAATACCATTTACAAGAAAAGTACAAATATAATCCCTGATCATGTGAATGAAAGGTGTTAGCAACAAACATTTAGTCAAAAACATAGTTTTTCAGTCTCTCTATTGCAATGTTCACCTTCCAATTGTACAACTATCTTTCTTTTTTAAAAAGAAAAATATAGTTTAGCACTCATTACAATCCTTGAGGAGGTGGAGGTAACTATTCACGATCTTCTTTTTCAAACAAACAACTAATTTTACTAGGTTGCACAAATTGCAACATTGCAATTTTTCCAATTTTTGACAACCTTTGGCTTCCTTCACACAAATGGATGAAAAATTGGTGTCTCATGGTGTTTCAAGACTTATTAGATCCTATTCCACCTATCTCCATTCTTTTGACCATGTTTGGGCTACTTGACTAGCTTTGACTAGATTTTGACCGACTAGGAAGCTCTTCCAACTATTTTGAGTTTCAGCAAGGAAATAATTACAATATGTAACACAAACCATTTGATAGAGAAAAATCACACACTTGGGTTACTACTAAACCATTATTCCATGTTCATGACCCAATAATGAGTCTTGCAAGCCAAAATTGAGGTGCTCTTACACCAAGATGGTGATGGATTGGAGAAAATTGACAATTGGAAGACACATAAAAATGTAAAGGTTTAGTGAGGAGACAGTAGTTGAGATCCTTGAGATGTATTTCTCTAATCCATTTTTATCAGTGTTATGTTTAAATTTAATTCCTATTTTGTACTAACAAAAGTTGACATAGTTTGAACCCACTAATCAGTTGATAGGGAAGACCAAATTTCTTATCATCCCCATTGCATATTATTTAATTTAGGGAATTTTTTTAAAACTAAAACCATCATTTCTTAGTAGGCATACAGAAACAGAGGGATGGAGAAATACATATGTCCTAAAAGAGGAAACCTATGACTCATAAAATGACACAAATTTGGTAGACGACAAAAGCAGGAGCAAAGTGTATAAGAAATACCCATGAACTATTAGTACAAGAAGCCCTCATTTAAATATTTCAAAAGTACAACAAAAGTATTGGTCATCCACTAATGAGGAGGCTTGGGATAGACTAACTAGTCCATGTTCCTAACCCACAATTAGGATCTAAGTGTTCTTCTGACACCTCTAATGGTCTCTAGGATTCCTTATTCACTCAAGGATCCCCTGACCACCCAAACCTACCCACCAAGTCAAGACATCAAACTTAGCATTCCAAGGTTATTCCCAAGCAACCAACTCCCTAAAGGCTTAATAAGGGCCACTTAGGGTTTCACACCTTTGATTGTTCTAATAGAGATTGTGAGGAGTTTTACAAAGGTTTTATAACATATTCCACTTGATCAAAGTGAGAGCCAAGTTGGGTTGTTACTGTTAGAGTAAATAATTAATTAATTGTTAATTATTTATTCTATTTCTTAAGCTTACTTAGGTTAATGCATGTAGTTGAGGTTAGTTTTTGACAACACGGGAGTTTGTTCCCTTTAGCATACTTATCTTTTCCACCTTTTATGGATGTGTGCTGAGTTGTCAACCTTATCTCCTATCACATTCCAGCTTGTTCTACAAGCTTCCATGAGGCCTTTATAAGCGGTCTCTCACTCATTGTAAATTCCATTTCCATTTTCACATAGAAGTTCTAATTTCCTATTGTGAAATATTCTTGTGTGGTATTTTCTTCAAGCTCTTTGCTCCTTAGATTTCTCTTCAGCAAGCTATTTGCCCTGCAGGTGATCTTGGCACATTATAGGAGTCAGATTCTCAACTCCTACATGGTATCAGAGCCTCCCTGTTGTTTCTTGTTCGAAGGATTTTTGAAGCCATAATTTGGAGTCACAAATCCTAGTTTGTTTGTGTAATTTTTGGAGCATTTTCAGTCCAAACGGACACTGCCATTGGATCCAAAATGTTGTTTACAGCTGAAATTCATATAAAACTTTTTATTTTTGGCTTCAAGCATTTTATGGGAATTTTTTTTGGCCTCCTAGGTGTATATACTAATATGTTAGCAAGAAACACTAATCTATTAAGAGAATAAAGCATTAACTAACAAAGATTAATATAACATATATGAGAGACTAAGACAAGCCCTCAATTGAGAATATGAACCATTAAGAGGTTCTCTCAATGAGACCTTTCTTGTTTTTGGGATGAGTCTAATTTGGATATGGATTTAGGATGTGTGCTCAAGGTTCTCAAACTATGCTTCAATGGAGATGGAAAATGGAAAATTGGTAGCTTTGTGAGCTCTCAATTTGGCATTATAAAGGTATGGTTAAGGGCTTTGGCTTCTCAAACTAGCATTATAACTTTAACTCAAAGATTGTGATGATATGGCTTGGGAGGGGATTCAATTTATAGGCAAAGGGCTTGAGGGATGGAGGGCTAAGATGCAAGGATGGGGAAAAGCTCATGGAGGGCTCAGATTGCATGAGAGGAGAGCACATGGATTGTGCTTCTTTATAGACAATCAAGGAGTGACACATGTCACAGGGTGAGTGGATGGAGGAAAGGGCGAGGATGAGTCAACAAAGGAGGCTCAAGGGATAATATCTTCATAAATGGCTTGTAAGAGCAATGAATGGTCTTGTAAGAGTCTTTATGGGCTTTGTAAGAGCATTCATGGTTGGGTGGTTAGGATATTTTAGAAGGAGTTGAGATTGTTGACTTTGCTTGGCTTAGGAAAGTCTTAAGCTTGCTTAGGGAATGTGACAAGGTTAGGGGGGGGATTAGAGGTGATTTAGGATTAGACTAAGCCTGTTAGAGATTTGCAAGTGGATGGCATTCAATGAGGGTGGGTGAGTTAGTAGCTAAGCTTGGTTAGTATGGGTGGATGGGGTGAATTAGGCTAAAAGGGGGGTTTAGGGATAGGCTTAGGGTTAAGATAAATAAAGTTTATTTATCTCATAGGTTTGGTTTGAGAAGATATTTATTAAAACATTTTTAATAAATATGAGAATTAATATTTAACCTTAGTTAAATATTTTGAGTTGGGATTAAGGGTAGAAAATGATGGGATTAGCCTTTATTGAGATTAAAGAAGGATTAGAAGATTTTGGAAGAGGTTAGTGGTCTTAAGGAAATTGGCCAAGTTTGGGAAAAAAATAAATTAAATATTTATTTTGGGATTTTTGGTCAATTTATTAATTAAATAATTAATAAATAAGGAAAATAATGTTTAAATAAAATTTAAACATTTTTGGGAGGGATTCCTTAATTAAATATTTTTAATTAAGACAAGGGGATTTAATGGCATAGAAATAAATAAATAAATTAAATAATTAATTAATTAATAAATGATGATGTCATGAGGGACTTTTTCAAAAAATAAAAATACTTTATTTTCTAAGGGATTTTAGGTGTCTACACCAGGTAGCCGTACAGATGAACAAAATGAAAAAAATAAAAAAATAAAAATTAATTGCACACCACCAAAGCAGTGCTCATGCACCACCATGGGGCCTCCTATGCACCAATAGTGCACCTCCAACTCTACACTCTGTCAGTGGCTCCCACTATAGTGCCACTTGAGGTCTTCGCCACTAGCGTGCCACCTGCGCGCGACTGGAGGCCAACCACTACAAATGGCACCGTCGGGTTTACCTCTCAGGTGCCATCACCATCGGCGATCTTCACTCATGCACCACTCCAACTACATTCTGCCATGCAGACACCTATGCAGAATCGCTGACATCACTTTCCCAACATGTGACATCACTTTTTTGTTAGCTGACATCATCCCTACTGGCGACCCAACTGAAGTCACTTTTTTGACTCGCTAACATCATCTTCCTAGCTGCTAATCTCATCATTTCAACGATGTCCTGTGATGGCCATACGGGCGTCAAATTTAAGCTAGTGTCTATAATTTTCCAGCAAGGTGCATTTTTGGAGTAGCAATTAGTTTTTTGGCTATAACTTGAGCATACAGAGTTCTTTTTTCAATCCAAAAGAAGCATCAAAAAGCTGACTCAGAGACAGAGACATTGGTGCTAGTTTTGTAAGATTCCAAGTTCATTTGAACTCCCATTTTTGGCTTCAAAGTAGAGGCTTGTGTTTCCTCCTATTCTGCATCAACGAATCTAGGTTCTTTTCTAATTTTTTGCTTTCCATAGTTTTTTTTGTGGTATTTGAGGGATATTATTGTACGCTTGTGGGGGGGTGTCTTTCTTTTCTATAATTTACTTTAGTTAAGACCCTTCTACTTATATCTTCTTCTTTCTCTCAATGGTAGATTCATCTACGACCCATCTCACACCACACAACTACCACACCTAGAAGGCACAAATGACTAGGATTCTCATGTCAAGAGGTCTATGGTCTTGTTTGGATGAGAATCAGCCTACTCTTACGTGACCTTTTGAGGTTCTACAACATAGGAACAAAATTGATGAAGCCATGGGACTGATTGCACTCAACATTTTAGACAGTTTGTTGTTTCACCTAGATGGTTTGACTACTCCATGGGCTTATTGATAGAAATTTTAGACTCTGTTTGGATAGGTGAATGAGTTCCAAGCACTTTAGTTGGATGCAAAATTGACTTCTTTGTCACCAAGCAACTTTCCCATCATCGAGGACTTTTTGATGAAGTTCAGATCCCTACATGCAGTTTTACAGGGATGTGGGAAGAACAAAACAGATAATGAGTGCATATTTTTTATACTCTCAAAGCTGAAGGGGCAGTATCAAGTCTTTTCTTTTACTTTCTACTCCACCATGGATACCCTTGGAGATAGATATAGGATGCCTACATTTGAGACATTTTGTGATAGGTTGACTAGGGAATAGGAAAAGATCCAACAGGTGGATGGCTCTGGCTCTTCCAGCCAAGCATTGGTTGCTCAAAATTATAAGGGGAAATCAAAGAAGAAAGTCAAATTGAAGAATGATACATCAAAGTATGATCCTCCAACTAATCCTCTAGCAAATCCTCCCAAGGGTAAAGATTCTTCAAAGTTGGGTGAGTCTACCTCCAAGACCAAGAAGAAATCGAGTCAGAACTGCAACTTTTGTGGGAAAGATGGACATTCAGTTTCCAGGTGTTGGAAATGATTAGAGGCTTTAGAGGAAGCCATGAAGGAGCATCACATTTCAGCTCCTTAGTCTTCATCTCCACCTGTAGGGAAAGGTCATGCTCTTTTTGCACGAGCTATGACTTTGGTGCCTTTATGGATTCTTGATTCTGGGGCTTCTCACCACTTAACAAACACTCCTAAGTTGCTTACTTCACTTGCTCCTTGTGCCACCACACAGATCACAATTGGGAACTCTTCAAAACTTTTAGTTTTTGGTTCTGGCACTATTGCTTTGGCCGAGGGCTCTCTATACTTTGTGTTCTTGATATTTTGATGAACCTTTTGTCTATCTATCAGATTTTCCACTTTGGCTCTGGGAAGACAGTCGAGTTCTCACCACATGATGTGGTTATTTGAGACTTGCATGATCCAAAGATGATTGTGGCCAGTGGGAGTATTAACACTGCATCACGCCTCTATAGATTTGATGGATTTGAGTCTTCTGATGACACAGGTTCATGCTTAGTTTCCCATGCAGATTCAGTAAGTAGACTTTGGCATGAACATTTTGGGCATGTCAATTATAGATATCTTTAGCAGATGAGCACATAGGCACTTGTTCTTGGGCTTCCCCAGATTTCCTGTCCAAATGGTGTTTGTCAGGGATGTGCACTTGGCAAGCAACATAGGGATTCTTTTCCACATGGATGAGCCACTCGTGGTTTAGTACCTTTGGATTTGATTCATAATGACCTCATGTCATTTCCTACTCCTTCTTTTTTGGGTGCTAGATATGTGCTTACATTAATTGATGACTTCTCCAGATGTGCATGGGTGTACTTTCTTAAGTACAAGTCTGATGCCTTCGACTCATTTCAAGTTTTCAAGGCATTTGTAGAGAAGCAGTTTGGGCTTTCTATTCATCGCATATGCATGGACAATGGGGGGAAGTATGTGAACTAGGCTTTCAAAGATTTTTGTTCTGAGCATGGTCTTCAGCATCAGCTTTCAGTGCCCTATACTCCTCAGTAGAATGGTGTGGCCAAGAGGAAGAACAGAACCCTTCGGGAGATGGAAAATTGTATGATTTAGTCTAGGTCCATGGATTCATGTTTTTGGGTAGAGGCAGTCAATTGTGCCAACTATATTTAGAATCGGATGCCTCACAAGGCACTTTGACATATGACTCTTGAGGGGGCTTGGTCCCATGTCAAGCCTGATGTGTTGTCATTCAATTTTTTTGGGAGTACAGCATATGCATTTATACCTGATGCTTAGAGGAAAGCAATGGAGCTGAAGAGCCAACAACTAATTTTTGTTGGCTATTATGAGGATGTAAAGGCTTATAGGTTATTTGATCCTAATTCCAGAGAGGTCCTATTTCGACGAGATGTCCAGTTTGATGAGAGCCCTCCTACAGTTCATTCCTCACCTCTAGCGCCTCCTCCAGCTCCCACTACTCCATCTTCATCTCCAATTTTTTCATGGATGATAAGGATGATGATCATGGTGATCCCGATATACCTCTACCATAGGATCCTCCTTAGATGCCTAAATGGGCTCAAGCTATTTTTGAGGCTGTAGGATCTCTAGCTGGTGACCCATCCACATCCTGTCGCACCTGTTCTCACACTGCAGGTTCCAGTTTACTCAGTCATGCTATTAGTACTGATCCTCAAACTGTTGCAAAAGTTATAGGACATTTAGAATGGGACAGTGCAATGGAGGAGGAATATTCTTCTTTGATGAAGAACCACACATGGGATCTTTGTTCTCTTCCTAAGGGGAGAAAACTAGTGCATTGTAAGTGGATTATCACACTAAGTATGCTACTGATGGTTTTATTAATAAGCATACGGCTCGTCTTGTTGTGAAGGGTTTTTTGTAAGTTGAGGGTGTTGATTACTCTGAGACATTTGCCCCTATCACCAAGATGAATTCTATCTACCTTGTCTTATCCCTCGCAACTTCACAGGGATGGTCAGTTTATTAGATGGATGTGAAGAGTGCCTTCCTACATGATGATATCATAGAGGAGATTTATATGGAGCAGCTTCCAAGTTTTGTGCAGGATCCCACCTTGGTTTGTAGGCTTTGACATTCATTGTATGGTCTCAAATAAGCCCCTAGGGGTTGGTATGAGAAGATGGATTCATTTCTGTTGTCTATAGGCTTCACTCGCTGCCATTTTGATCCCACAGTGTACATTCAGCATCTTGGTGATGAGATTTTGATTCTTGTTTTCTATGTTGATGATCTTATCCTTATAGGTAGTTCATCATCCATGCTCCAAGATGTTAAGTGTGCACTGATGGACTAGTTCAAGATGATTGATCTTGGTTTGCTATAGTTTCTTGGTCTTCAGATTCATCAGTCTTCCACTAGCATTTTTGTGTATTAGGAGAAGTATTCTCTTCACATGCTTTGTCACTTTCACATGCTTGATTGTAAGGCTGCTCCTACACCATTTTAGTCGTGTGTCACTTTGTCTACCTCCTACTCCTCACCTATTGTGGATACTGCTTTGTATCGACAGTTGGTTGGTAGCCTATTGTACCTGACACATACCCACCCTGATATTTCTTTTATGGTTGGCCTAGTCTCTCAGTTTTCTTAGGACCCTCATGAGAGTCATTGGCAAGCTACCAGGCATATTCTGTGCTCTATTCAGGGCACACTTATGTATGGCATTCATTACACTAAAGGGACTCCACACATTGTTGGCTACACTGACTCAGATTGGGCTGATGATGTTGATGATCAAAAGTCTACTTCTGGCTTTGTGTTTTGCCTTGGTTCTGGTCCCATCACATGGTCATGCAAGAAGTAGCATGCTTGAGCAATTTTATCTACAGAGGCTAAGTACAAGGCTGTAGTTCTTGCTATTCAGGAGGCTTTATGGCTTCGTCAGTTGATGACTAAGTTTGGCTTTCCTCCTAATCATCCTAGTATTTTGTGGTGTGATAATTAGAGTGCCATCCACATTTCTTGGAACCTGGTGGAACATCAGCATACCAATCACATTGAGTTGCATATACATTTCATCCATCAGTTGATCTAGGATGGTGTTATTGCATTGGAGTACATTCCTACCGCTAGTCAGGTTGTAGACATCTTCACTAAGTCATTTAGGGTTTCACACCTTTGATGGTTCAAGTAGGGATTGTGAGGAGTTTTACAAATTTTTTATAACCTATTCCACTTGATCAAAGTGAGACCCAAGTTGGGTTGTTACTGTTAGAGTAAATAATTAATTAATTGTTAATTATTTATTCTATTGCTTAAGCTTACTTAGGTTAATGAATGTAGTTGAGGTTATTTGTTAACAACACAGGAGTTTGTTCCCTTTAGCATACTTATCTTTTCCACCTTTTATGGATGTGTGCTGAGTTGTCAACCTTATCTCCTACCACATTCCAGCTTGTTCTACAAGCTTCCATGAGGCCTTTATAAGCGGTCTCTCACTCATTGTAAATTCCATTTCCATTTTCACATAGCAATTCTAATTTCCTATTGTGAAATATTCTTGTACGGTATTTGCCTCAAGCTCCTTGCTCCCTAGGTTTCTCTTCAGCAAGCTATTTGCACTACAGGTGATCTTGGCACATTATCAGAGTCGAATTCTCAACTTCTACAGTTACCGAATTTAGGGGTTTCTTCACAAGTAGGGCTATTAGAGGAGCCCTAATTAGGCCCCCTTTCAGATTTCTAGGACTTTTTGCAATGTTTCCTTAGGGTTACATAAAATGTGGTAATAAGAAAAAATTCTCACAATGACCAACCCCAAAGGATTTTTGGGGTCTTGAGCCACCAAAAAGTTGTACAACAATTATGCCAAAAATAAGGGTTTTTGTGGGTTTTAATGGGCTGCCTATTGTCCAAAATTTTTCAATGCCTTCCAAAGCTTATGAAAACTTCTCCTTAACCACATATCACCTTCCAACACTCCTCTTGGATTCCTCCAAAGGGAATAGCTTAAAACTCACTCCTTTGCATTCTAGAGCCAATTTACTGTTGTCCACTCCTAGTCACATACTATTGTATTTGTCTATGGCAAGCTCAAAAAAATTGCTGCATGTGCATCCAAGGGCCCTACACTTTTGTAAAAACAAAATGGGGTCTAAAATTTAGGATTCCAAGGTTTCATGGCTTTCCCATGGTGGAAACCAAAGATATAGCCCCATATTTACATACTATGCCAAAACATGCAAAATTCAACCTATATAGAAAGAATTAAATAAAACACTTGCAAAACTTGAAGAAACCTAATCTAATGCATGAAAATGAATGAAAAAATACTATAGACACTATTCCAAACCACAAATATCACAAACACTTCTCTATTTCTTTCAAAAATTCACATAAACTAGTAAATGTCACTATTTTTTCAATGCACAGTTTGTTGTTCTATACTTTGGCCATACAATACTATTCACTAACCCTTGGTTTCAGGTTTCTCATCACCTTTATAGCCTTCCCATTGGTATTTTTGTTTGGTTATAAATTTTTGGCCTCTTAGTAAAGTTGGAAAAAAAAATAAAACAAGAAAAGTTGAAAAGTAACTTTTAAAAAGTTGCTAGCAACTTTTTGCTATTTGAGGAATTTTTACTCACACCTTGCAAATGACCTTGTAGGTCCTCCTAAACCAAAAATGTGCTTAAAATCAAACCAAAAACCTATTCATAGGTTCCTAATAGACCAATGAACTTCCTATGCACTCATGGAGGTATTGTGCTACTTACTAGGAATAACCACCTAAACTAGAACTTCTAGGACCTAGACACACCAAATGAGATCTTTATCTCTTATTCTAATTACATAATTCATATGAGAATTTCAACACAACAAAAATGTGTTGGTGGGAGACCTTAGAAGGGTGCTCCTTCACCATACTACCCCCCCCCCCCCCCCCCCCCCCAATAGAAACTAAGGCACTTTGGGGTCAAGAAGAGCTAGATCAATACCAAACTTCTTGAATTGACCTTCTTCAACCTAGGTGACTTCAAATTTAGGTTGATCCTTCTATTTAATCAAATGCTCCATGTACACTTGCTGCCTTGTAGCTTTCTTCACCCTAGATTCCAATAATTTCTCTACTTTGGTTGGCTTCTTGTTGGGCATTGCATTAGTGTCAAGGTCTTGTAGGACCCTTGGTGGAGCTACACTTTGCTGACTAATTTCTCCCTTAAATATGATCAAGTATGAAACATTAAATACTAGTGATATGGATAGGTCTAATGGAAAGTACACTTTATAAGTATTCTCTCCATATTTAGATGGAACCTTGTATGGGCCAAGTCTTCGCATTTGGAGCTTAGTGAGCATACCTTATTGCATTCTTGCTTTGTTAAGGTAGACCATAACATAGTTCCCAATTTGAAATTGTACTTCTTTCCTCTTCTCATCCATTTTGGCATTGAGTCTTTGAGTAGATTCCACAATATTTTTCTTCACTTGTTCTTGAACCTCTTTGATAGTTTGGGTAAAATCTTTAGCTTGTCCACTTTTTAACTCCATAGGACCTAAGTCTCTCAACTCACTCACTCCTCTAGGGTGTCTACCATGTACTATCTCAAAAGGACTCCTTCTTGTGGGTCTATTAACACTATCATTATAAGCATATTCAGCCTAAGAGATAACAAGGTCCCAAGTTTGCCCATACTCATTTGTTAAGCACCTTAACAAGTTCCCAAGTACCCTATTGATGACCTCTGTTTGACCATCAGTTTGAGGATGGTATGTTGAACTAAATGATAGATTAGTTCCCAGCCTCTTCCATAAGGTTTGCCAAAAATGACCTATGAACTTGCTATCCCTATCAGACACAATATTCAAAGGGAGTCCATGAATCTGAACTATCTCCTTGAAGGAGAGATGTGTTATATAACTTGCATCATGAGTAGTCTTACATGGAATGAAATGACTCATTTTAGAGAACCTATCTACTACAACATAAATGTTGTCCATACCTAATTTTTTTTTAGCGAGTCCAACCACAAAGTCCATACTTACACATTCCCAAGGCCTATTTGGAATTAGCAAGGTTTGATAGAGTCCTACATTACTTGAACCTCCTTTATCTCTTTGACATATTCCACATTGCTAAATATATCTTTGTACATCCCTTGCTCACTTAGGCCAAAATTAGCATCTCTGTACTAACTCCAATGTCTTGTTTATGCCAAATGTCCACTCAAGCTACCATTATGCTTGTCTTGAATCAAATTTCCCCTCATGGATACCTTAGGCACACATAGTTTATTACCTTTAAATAACAATCCATTTTGAAGGGTATAATTTGCAAAATCACTACGAAAATAATTCTCAAACTCTAGACATACCTTGTAGGTTTGGGAGAAGTCTTCATCTTCTTCATACAAGTCTTTAAAACTTTCTATTCCAAATGCTTTGTGTAGGCACTTAAATCTAAATACATCACTAGGTAATCATATTTAGTTATCTCCTAAGACATTATTGATTAAATATTTACTATTTTACTAATTAATCTGCATTCCCTAGTTAATTAATTAATTTAATTAACTATAGTCCAATTGATAAAATCAAATGATAACCCAAAATCATTTTATAAATTAAATCCCTATTCCTCTATTAAATTAAATAAATCCTCAAATCTATTTAATTTAATCCCATATCCCCATTTTATTAAATAGATCATTTAATAAAATATCTAAACCCTTAAAGCATCCCTAAACCCTATCCTAACCCCTAATCTAACCCGTTCACCCATACTAACCTCACTTAGCCACCTAACTAACCCATCCCATCAAAGCTAAATCACTTACCCCCTAACCCCCTTTCTAAACTAAATCCTAATCCCCCTCCTAAACATGTGCACAACCTTAAGAAAGATTAAGACTTGCTAACTCAAGCTAAAGTGAAAATATCTCCTCCCCTTTTCCTCCAACATTTATGACTCTTACATCCCCCTTTATGACTCTTACATGCCTCTTACATGCCTCTTACATACTCAACCTCTCTCTTTTCTCTCGTGACCAACCCTTATCCTATCCTCTCACACTCATCCTCCTTGTGACAAGTGCCACTTTCCTATTGGCTCTAAACAAACACAATCCATGTGCTCCCTTTTGAGTGCATCTTGACCCTCCCTCACTACTTTGTCATCTTTGCATCTTGACTATCCATCCCTCTACCCCTTGGCCTATAAATGAAACTCTCTCCCTTCACAAAGATCATCCACCTTTCATGCAAAGTTATAATGCTATTTTGAGAGCCTAAAAACTACCAAAATACCATCATAATGCTGAAATCCCTCCATACCTCCATTATTTGAAACCTTCATCCATACACACATTTGGTAAAACCCCCATCCTTTCGAAGCTTGAGCACAACATGAGCATACATCCCCTCTCATTAGGGACACATCTACTTCATCATGGGTTATACCATAAGGAGCCTACTATTCTTAGTTTGCTTCCTTTTGTGGTGATAACCTTCATCCTATCTTAAATTTTAACTACTTTGGTTTTGTTAATACCCTCATTTAATAGTTAGTATTCATGTTACATTACTAGATTAGGTGATACATTTTGGCACGCCCGGTGGGACCTTGTATTTGGGTCAATATGATCATATTTTTTGGGTTTTTTATGATAAACTAACCGACATAACATTTTTTGTGTGTGGGTGCTTGCAAGTGGTTTGCTAAAAATTTTGTAGGTACACAAGTCACTCTTTAGAAATCGTACTCCCAGCCATCAAATTGGTTTTAAGTTTGAAACACTTCCCAAACCTATTTTTTCGTGATCCCATGACATGAAGAACACAAACTTGTGACTACAAGATTGCAGCTACATACTGATGGGAATGCTAACTTGTGAAAGTGAGTTTTTTGTTTGTCACTAACCCTTCTCTATGTCCTAAAGTAGCCCCTACATCCCTACCATTTTTCTTCCCGTAGGAATGCTAGAATTCACCTACAGGAATGCATCCTCCTATTAGTAAAAATTTCAAAACACGCTTTCACTATTTCTAGTCAAACCTACTGAAGAACCTATTCACATGATCACCTATTCATGGGATCACTCTATAACATTTTATCCTGTGACCTATTTTTTTGCAGTTTTCACTATTTCCTGTGCAGCACTCCCATGACCCCTGATCACATTCTTGCACCTCTGAGATTGCTACCTATACCCATGGGTTTGCAAATTTGACTGATCTATTTTAAATTCTAACATTTTTTGTTATAATTTTTTGAATTAATTGTTTTACTACAGATTTTATCACCATAATCTTCTTTTAAAAGTTTAAAATTGAACAAAGCTTGCATTTTCCATGGAATGAATGACTAAGGCTTAAAATTGAACCAACGCGATGAACATTTCATTTTAAATGCAAATGAACATTATGTGTCAACACTTCAAATTTTGTGCTTAAAATGAACTTCATCCAATCTTGAATGATCTAAAGTAAAAATGTTCTTATTCCCTCCTCTTTAAAAGCTTTCGCATTCGATTTCCATTTTGTTGACTTGATTTACTTTTTTGGTGACATTGTTAAGTTGGAAAGAACCTTTCAATGATTATCACATGTGTCTTCAAGTCATAAAATAGAGCACTAAAGTCTCCAAATAGCACTAAATCAAGTGTCTTGCATGTATTGAGATTGTGCCTTTTAGCACATATTTGAATTCTCTATTTCTTGCAAAGTAGAAACCATTTAAATACGTGAGCATGTACCAAAGTTGTTAGCAAGGCCATTCGCAACAACCTAGGAGTGCTTCTAGTGAGTTCATCCACCTTTGGGAAGTGCATCCCCTTTGGTGAGAAACTCAAACTAGTAAAAAGTCTAGCCAGTATATAAATGAGGGGAAAGGTAAACTTCCTCGCTCTATCACCCAAGTTTAGGCAGTGTGTTTCTAGGGGTAGCCTAAGGTGGGAAAACTTTCCCACAATTTCAACATGTCTGAAATGGATTCTTAAGTGGATCACATATGTAACAACCTTTTGGTGAGATGCCACAAACCCATTTAAAACCCTCTTAGTAAAAGTTTCTTGATATTTTCTCATGGTATGTTCATTCATGGTGCAAGGGAAACAACATCCCTCAAGATTACTCACCATTGTGCTCCCTTAGTAGATGCATAAGGCCACTTGGGTTTCATCTCCAAGGGTCATTGTTCCTGCAGAAGGAGGACTTCTATTTGTCATGCCTTGAAGATTATTTGATGCATATCATTTGTCGATAAACTCTTGCATCGACCCACCTCTTCGATGAGAGAGACATATTGCACTAGAATTAGGAGACACCAAGTTGTGGGCCATTGAATGGCATATTGTAACCAAAAAATTTGACATTAGGGATAAAGTGTGTGTTTGAATTGTCTTATTTGTGCTCAAGACCCATGAAATTTTTTTGCAAAACATACATAATTCTATGGTTATTATCAAATCCTTTTACTAAAGAGATCATTTGATTGTCTTTCTCAAAGTTTCTTTGTCCTTTGAGAATCTATTTTCTCATTAATCCCTCGTATCAGAAGAATCCCATCTTTGCTATCTCTAAAAGTATTTTTTAGCAAGTCTATTTGTAACAACTTTTGTCTCATTGGTTCAACTTTCCCTTTTGTTCAAAATTATACTTGTTCCCTCAAAAACAAAAAACCACTAAACAAGTCCCACATTATAGACTCTTTGTCCTTAAACCAAAAGTTTGTCCCTTTTTAAAATAACCTTATTACCTATCCTACTTGACCAAAAATAACACATATTTCCTTTGAAAGACCCCATCTTTTCATAAAAAAAGTAGTTTTTAGAAAGTCCATTTGTAACAATGGTTTGTCTCTTTGGTTTATCCTTACCTTGTTTCAAACTATACTTATTACCTCAAAACCACGCTATTGAGCAAAATTTAGTTGCAAACAAACCCTTTTTCCATTAATCAAAAGTTGTCCTTTTCCAAAATATCCTTATTACCTATCCTACTTGACTAAAAATAACGCATTTTTCTTCAAAATAGGTACTCCTTAATTCTCGACCAAAGGATTGTTAGCAAGTTCATTTGCAACAAAACCTAAAAGTATAATTTTTCCTCACTTCACTATTTTACCATTTCTAGAAACTTAGCTATCCCTCAATTCATTTATGATCCCAACCCAAGGTCAAAAGGTACTATTGTCACTTAGGTTTGCACCCTTGTCCAAAGCCTATGCATGAGGACAACCTAGTGAAACATGGAAAAAAACCTACAAGCTATGGGACTTGAACTGTGAGGTTGAGTCTTCAGAGAAGGCCAGCTTCCTCTTACTATTAGGATGCACCTAACTACTCTTGGAGAGGAAAAGGGAGAAGGAGAGCATGAAATAAAATCTACCTAATCTAATCTAAAGAAGTGATGCACCAAAATAGAGTGTTCAAACCAATCTCTGCCCATATATGCACTATTGAACCAGAATGAAACTAAGGATATACACATTCAGACTTTCTTTAATCTAATAATCACATGCAGATCAAAAAACCAAGATGAATAACACAAGGAAAGAGAGATTCACTTATATTATCATTCATAGGCCAAGGAGATATAGTCATGCAGATCATAGATCTCTACAAAACATTAGTAAGAGGCAAAGAGTTCTTGCACTTTCATACCAATAGCTGAAAGAGATAAGGCAGAAAATCATGTAGTTCAGAGGCACAGGGGAATTTACACTGAGAATCTACAGAGCAGTAACAAAGAAATAGAGAAAGGTCGACCCTACAAAATTCATAAAATTTTTCCTTTATAGCTCAGGCATAACTGAGATGTCCTCCAACTGTAATTACTTCACAACAACCTGCCATTAAGCCCTGTAGAGAACAATCATGGAGAAAATATGATCTGGATAGTGATCTAGATGCAATGATATCTGATCTTCTATATCAAATAATGCCTTGAGAGGACAGAAATGGTGCCATTAAGCCACTCTAACTAGTTGGATGGATTGGATCAGAGGTGGAGTGTTCTGC
This sequence comes from Cupressus sempervirens, assembly GCA_028749045.1. NCBI lineage: Eukaryota > Viridiplantae > Streptophyta > Pinopsida > Cupressales > Cupressaceae > Cupressus > Cupressus sempervirens. Next base: position 606,855,927 of record CM053786.1, on the reverse strand, counting down.
TTGGTTTTGCATTCATTCTGGGTTGGTTGAGATTGATCACGAAGATCAAATCGCATAAAAAATCTTGACCTTCTTCATTTTTGAGCACCTAAATGAGTAGGGTCAGCAAGTCAACATAACCTTGGCACCAGAATGAGCCACATGGCCCAATGAGCTCTTTTCACTTTGCCACCCCAAAAGGTCTTCTCGAGGTTGACCAATCTTTCTTTACTAACTACACCAATTCCTCAAACTCCAACTGCGACGATCACATTAACTACCAATGCATCTAATCATTACTACCTCCGCTAGACCCATTGGGACATGTGTCATCGAGGTGCCATGTTGCTATGCGTATCTATCGAGCAATTTCCCATAGCGAGATAGTACCCACCATGGATTTAGACTGATCGAATAATTGTGAAGACACACCATATTACTATGTTATCTCCTTAAAAGAGACTTGAAAACTTGGGCCCATGAACCAGCTTAGCACACCTAGCATCTGACTTGCCCCAAACTGGTACCATCCCTACAATTTCATAACACTTGGCCCCACCCTACTATGTGTTGCCGAGGTCCTATGTCGCTATGGGTAACCTCTGAGCAATTTCCCATAGAGAGATAGTGTCCACCATTGATTTTTTGAGATCTAGTGGTGAGAAAGATGGATTTGACCTATCAGTATACCAACCAATAAGAATTAGCCACATGCCACCTTGTCTGAAAAGTCCTCGTTTGTGGTCCGCCAAGTGAAGCAGAACCCACATTCTACACAGTCATACCTTAGCCAATGAAAAGATTGATCAACTGCCAATGTGTGCCAAATTTCATCACTGATATCTGATGGGGCATACTTGGGACCCACCTTCCTTTTGATGTCATCGTAGTATCACTTTCCATCTGGGCGCTATCTCACTAATAGTGAGGAACATAGATTTTTTGATAGCGCCATAGCACCCTCCGAGGACTTACCAACATTCGGTGCCATAGAAACAACGAGGAAAAGGGAGGACCCACCGGCCACACGGCCAAAAGGCACTATGTTGCTATGGCAAAAAAACATGCAACTTCCCATAGCGAGATAGCGCCAACCATTGATCATTCTTGATCCAAGGATGGGGACTTGCAGGCCCGTAGAAACATTAAAATGCACAGGGAAGAAATCTCGTAAGGTTATCATAAAGTATTTCGTGTCCCTTTGAATATTTGGATATTTAAAACCTGTGAACGTTACTACATTGAATTCAAATGTGGTGATTTTGGTGGGAAGCCAAAAATGACCAACAGGTACACTTAGCATAGTCACTACCTATAAAACCCCATAGTTGTGATCAAATCTTTAAGGGTTATCTCATGTCAGGCCAACCCAAGGCTAAGTTCAAAAAGGCTAAACTTCCACAAATATTAGTTTACAAGGAAATAGGTGCAGAACACAAAAAACATATCCCCAACCCAAGGATTGCCAAGTTAGACAAAATTGAGAAAGATAGCACAAACATTGCATTGCAAACTGAGTGGGATTACAAAATTCAAAACCTAACTCTTCAAAGAAGTGTCAACCATAGCCTTATCAACAACTCTAGTGTTACTCACTCTGATTAGGTCTTTCTTTTTCCACACACACTTGTGCACTTATTTCCTCATAGGTTTAGTTTTTCACAAAAGAGTCACTCCCCCATACAAGAATTTAAAATAGGATCACCTCCTCCCATTTTTGCAACAACCTTAAGTTTTCAAATAATCCTCCACATGCATCACTAAGCCCTAGTACCTTCCACCATTTACTCATATACTTAGAAAAATTTAGCATCGTTTCTTGAAAGATTTTGTTTCCCTAAAAATAGTTTCTATCCATCTCACCATCATAGTTATCCTTGAAACTAAACATTTTCTTAGATAGGCTCTCACTTGTGTCTCGCATCACCTTGAGCCAAAGGTTGGGATTACATACTTGATCCTCCTTTATCTCTCAGAAAAATAGACATTTAGCTACCTTAGGGTTTGATACCACCACCATATTAAGGATCATATTTAAGGGAAACATAGTCTCCTTCCTTTAGCACCATATAATTTAGGTTTTTCTCGCAACTTAGGAAACTAGTCCACCCTAGTCACACTTAGGCAAATCCCTTTGTCATATACATTTAGCATCATCCTTCTTGTATTCCATCCTTAGGAAAATCAGCTTTTCATGCTTCCCACCACATGTTCTAGTAAGAGCACAAGAAAAAAGAAGGATATAGATCTTAGTCATAGCATTAGTGAAAATTGGGCTTCGCCCTACCCTATAGTCTCCATGACACTACCAGATCCTCCACCACAACTCCTTGAAGACACATGTTCTTCTATAGTCATTGATGCTTTCATGAACCAACCTAGCCATGCAACCATTGTTAATGTCATCATAGATTGAAATAAGGAAACTATTATGGAAAATTTATTAAGGGACAATGTTGGTGCTTTTGAGTTTGGATGCCCACCATGTCCCCACATTATGGATCCCACACATCCCCTATTTGGGTGGCACCCTCCATCCATAGGGTCATTAGACCCTTTTGATCCCTTCTCCTCATCCAATATATATACCAACCACCACAGATAGACCTGAATATACCCTCAACCATGGTGACTTCTCCCATTCCACAAAGCACTCATTCCATCCTCACTCAACCCTTAGTACATACTTCATCTCAAACAACCCCAAGTGTATCATCTACATCTACTTCCACCACTCATCTCCTTGCTTAAAAAAATCCTCCTTTTACATCTAGAAACACTACATTTTCCCTTCCATCCCATAGCACATCTAGTCTGCTTACCATGGGAATGCCACCACTAGGGTCAAATACCTCATCTTCCATTCCACCCAACATCACTATTAATCCATTTTTTACTAGCCAAAATACTTTAGCTTCATTTCCTCTAGGACCTTGGGCTGTTACTATGGCACAAAGACCTACTCTAGCCTCCCCTTTACCATAACATCCATGTACATGCCTCAGAAACTTTCATCCCTCACTTCACAAAGCTATTCTCTACCAACCCTTACCAACTATTTTTCTAAGCCACCCATAGGCAATATCCAAATCACCCCTCCACTACAATTCCTTATTGTGAATACTTTTCCTCATATTAATTACTTTGCCCCTATTAATACTCAGTTGCTCTCTAATGTAGGAGCACAACCAACATATATTGGGCAAAGTATACATTCCCAAAGCATGGCCTAGGCATTATCGACACTACCACCTTTTCAACCACAATCATCATGTCAACAGTATGCTCAAATATCTACACAGACTTATCTATCAGGGAAACAACCTCATACTTACCAGTCCCATCCATAGTCTACCCAGCAGATGCAACACTATGCACAAACTACATTCCAACAACCCATGTGGTGTCCATCCCACCAGTTGTGCAACCTATTTTTCCACAAACACCATATGATAGTCAGGGTATTCCATATCAATCCTTAGCATTTGTTATGTATCCCACACTAGGGGCACATGAACTAGGGGCATCCACTCCTATACCTATAAATTATGAATGGGAGGAAATGAAAAATGATCTCAAGGACCTCAAAGATGGGACAAATTCCAAAACTTTTAAATTTGAAAATGATTGCCCATATCCATTTGAAAAAACCATCACAATGACATCATTTCCCAAACACTTTGAGATCCCCAAGTTTGATAAATTTAGAGGTAAATGTGATCCAGTCACACATGTCCAAGAATTCTATATGTATTGCCAAGAAGTGGCCTATAATAATGTATTCCTCATGCAACTTTTTTCAAAAAGCTTAGGAGGACCAGCCCTAGAGTGGTTCTGTCACATCCCCCAAGGTACCATTAAAACCTTCGGTGGTCTTTCTAAGGCCTTTGTGGCTCAATATGCCCATCTTGTTGAAACCAAATTATCTATAGTGGACCTAGTTCATACTAAGAAAAAAGGAGGAGAAAGCCTTGCATAATACTCATAACGTTGGATCCTCACAACTAGGATCTCTTGTACCATCACAAAATTTCACCTTGTCAAAATGTTCATAAATAATGCACATCCTAGTCTTTCCCATCACATGGTTATGAATTGTTTAAAAACATACAAATACATTAAGGAAAAAGGGATGGGACTTGAACAAGTGCACATCAAAGATGGTGTCATCAAACTTTACAAAGAAAACACCCAAGACCAAGCCCCAAATAAGGACAAAACACAGTATTGGAATACAAACAAAAACATGGTGACAGATGCCATCATCGACACCCGACATGTTCATATCATTGGTGTAGCTACCAACAACCCCACCACATTTTTTCAACAACAACCCCCTATATATCAACAACCACCTATGTAGAACAATCAATAGATGCCCACCCATCACAATTAAACTAATGCCATCACACTTTTAGCCAGACCCAAACCATGTGTTTAGAGACAACCACATGCATAAACCCCACTGGGGGAGCTCCTTGATGCAATATTTGAAAAAATAGCCAAGGATAATCTTGTTTGATATCCCTAGACACAACCCATAGAACCCAATCAATCTAGAGTATCTCGGTATAAGGATAACAAGTTCTGCAAATTCCATTGTGTCAAAGGACATACCACCCTCATGTGCATACAACTCAAAGATTATGTCCAAGATCTTATTGACTAGAAAGAGATCATAATTGGGGCATAAACTTCACCCAATGTAAGATTAATGATATATCAAAATACTTTTTCTCATAACACAAATAGAAGAAAAGCACCTACAAACACCCCTATCAACAAACCAAACAATGCTCTAAATAAACAAGGTGATAGTTGAGATAAGTCTCAAAACTATAGCTCAGCATATTTGGACTATGGGAACCTCATTGACTACATCTCCCAAGTTGTGTTGTCTATGAATGTTATAAACATCAAAGGCTCGGATACCCAATGTGCAATTACTACTCGCCAAGCTCAACTCAATATCATTGGCCCACCTACATCTGCACCATCAAGACCACCTCCATCTAGAGCACCTTCATTAGAATAATTGTCATTAGGACCATAGTATAATATCTTGGAACACCTTGGAAACACACTAGCTCAAATTTCTATTCTAGATCTCTTATGAACAAGCCCACTTTATCAAGAGATCCTCGATAGTGCTCTCCATGAGTCATGCATCCCCACTAACATAAATGCCACTGAGTTTTGAAACTTGGTTGGCCATCTTTCCACATCATGTTCTTTATCCTTCAAAACAACCAACATCCCAATAGTTGAACTTGATCATATCCTTCCACTTTACATAGCTATCGTGGTTTCTAAATTTGCAGTCAAAAGGGTCATGATAGATAATTGATTGGCTTTAAATCTATGTACTTTAAAATTTATCAAATAGGAATGATACACTAAGGTAGATATCATTAATGAAGTAATCACTATCAAAGCATATGACAACTTGGAGCACACCACTAAAGGAACCATTTTTCTCCCTCTCAGAGTCATCCTAGCTACTCGAGAAACATTTTATTACATAGTTGATCTTAACCTTCCATATAACATCCTCCTTGGCTACCCATGGATTTATGCCATGAAGGCCATTCCATCCACATATCATCAGTGCATCAAATTTTTGCATAATGGCACTGAGATAACCATCCATGCAAATCCTAAACCCTTTTCTTATTGCAATGTAGTTGAAGCTTCATACACCACACATTATCCTAGAATCAACATTGGCCACACCACGGCTAGTTCCTCCAGCACCTGCCATGATTTGGATACCATTTTAGCTTCCACTTTTTCCATGGTTAAGATCAACTACTAAGGATGTGGCGAATATAGTCTCACAGATGCTTTTGTTGTTGGCACTCTACCACTTGATCCACATACTCAAGGATGCCTGACACATCAAGGGCCAAAGCCAAATACTACCTCTCAACTCAAATAGATGGGCCCTACCACATTCATCAGCAAGGGTATCCTTGACATTGAAAACATTTCTCTAGATATTAACACATGGTATAAAAAGAGCCACCTCTAAAGAGTGAAGAGTTGCTTGATCACTTTAAACAGAAGTACCCATGGTCACATTGCCTGACCACTAAACAATGGGATTATCAAGGAGGTGGTCTAGGAAGTTTAGAAATAGGTATTAGGTAACCTATAGAGGCATACCCAGAAAAGAAAATGCAAGGCTTAGGCTATGGACTCCCATAACTAACAGCACTATGAAAGAAGGTCATTCCTTCACAAACATCCAAAATAGTCTCATAAAGGTTGAATACATTCCTGAGGAATAGAAAATAAATCCTACGACAATATTTTTTTTGATGAGATTATCCTAGGAGCATCTGTGCTTTGCCAATTATCCCTAAATAGCACAGATGCTCCTATCAAAACATGCCGAGGTTGAACCCAAGTTAGTAGTACATCATCTGGTCATGGATCCAAGTGCCAAACCTATCAAGAAAAAGCTCCATAAGATGCATCCCAAAGTTGCTATGTTGGTTAAAGTGGAGCTAGAAAAATTTCTAGAAGCAAAAATCATTTGCCTAATTGACTATTCCACATGGATTTCCAACATGGTACCTATTACAAAACCTTTTGGTGATATTAGAATTTGCATAGACTTCAAAGATCTGAACAAAGCTTGTTCGAAGGATGATTTCCCATTACCAAATATAGACATGATTGTTGATCTCACCACATGCCATGAGCTCTTATCACTCATGGATGGTTTCTCTGAATACAACCAAATTCAGATAATAGAGGAAGACCAACATATGAAAAAATTTACCACACCTTGGGGAACATTATGTTATAACATGATGCCATTTGGGCTAAAGAATGTTGGGGCAACATATCAATGCACCATGACGATCATCTTCCATGACCTAATTCATAAGACTCTTGAGGATTATGTAGATGATATTTTAGTCAAATCTCTTAATGCCCTTGATCACCTATCTCATCTTGAGGAAGTGTTTGATCAATTGGCTAAATATCATCTCATGCTCAATCCTAAGAAATGTGTCTTTGGCATTACCTTAAGAAAGCTCCTGGGATTCATTGTATCATAGTGTTATATTGAGATTGATCCTAAAAAGGTAAAGGCCATCATGGATATGGCTCCACCTAAGATTCTCAAGCACCTTTGTTCGCTTTAGGGGAAACTCCAATCAGTCAAATGATTAATCTCCCAACACACTAATAAATGCCAACCATTTACACATTTACTCAAAAAGGATTAGAACTTCAGATGGGACCCCAATTGCCAATGCAACTTTGAGCTCATCAAGCAATACTTGGCTGACTTGGTTATTTTGGCTCCTCTAGTTGCAGGGCATTTGTTCATATTATACATTACAACTACTCTTACAGTACTAGGTGCTCTTCTAGCACAACTTGATGATGTAGGCAAGGAAAGGGCTATTTACTACATCAGTCATACCCTAGTGGGATATGAGCTCAATTACACACCAATGGAAAAGGCTTGCTCAGCTCTAGTATTTGCCACTTAGAAGTTGCATCATTACATGTTGAGCCACACTATGCAACTAATCTCCAAAATTGATCCATTAAAATATATGTTATCTTGAATAGTACTCTCAAGGTACCTGGCTAAATGCATCATGCTTCTTAGTGAATTTGATATCCAATATGTTGACAAAAAGGCTATCAAAGGATAGGTTATTGTAGATCACTTAGCAGATGCACCCTTGGTTATAGACCATCCTCTCATTATGGAATTCCTAGATGAACACCTTTGTTTGATCAAAGAACAACCATCTTGGAAGTTATACTTTGATGGCTCTTACACATCCCATGGCTCTAGTGCTGGCATACTCTTGGTCACACCTCAAGGAGATTACATTATTAAATCTTTCAAACTATAGTTTTAGTGTACAAATAACATCTTAGAATATGAAGCCCTTGTTGCAAGGCTCAAAATAGCCATTGAATGGAGTATCATAGAGCTATAGATTTACAGTGATTCTCAACTTATCATCAAACAAGCCCTGAATAAATATCAGACCAAGGATGAAAAGCTACTACCTTACAAGGAGTTGGTTGATTAATTAAAGGAATATTTTACTCAACTCCAGTTCATACAAATACCTAGACTATAAAATAAGGTTGTCCATGCCATGGCTACTATTGGTTCCCTTTTGGAAATACTGCGCGAGGCTACACAGTATGAATTCCTAGTTGAATAGCTACATGAACCCACATATGAGAATGATGAGTCAACATGGGTATGCATCTTGGTTGGCCCCCAATCCCCATGGTACCATGAAATTCATGCTTACCTACTAAATGGTATCATATCTCCCTATCTCACATGAACCCAATGCTAGAACTTCATTCACAAAGCTTCCTATTATACTATCATTTCCCAAACCCTATATCATCACAATTATCATTATACTCTCTCTCGATGTCTAGAGAAAAAAAAGTCTACAATGGCTCTCAAAGAGGTACACGTGGGAATTTGTGGTGCTCACATGAGTAGGATAGTTCTAGGAAAGGAAATCCTTCGAGTTGGGTATTATTGGCCTATTCTAGAGCATGATGCATGTGAATTTGTGAAATGATGTTTACCTTGTTTACAAAATGCTAATCTAATTCGACCCCCAACTCAAGATCTATAACCTACAGTGCTACCATGGCCTTTTTCCTATTGGGGGTTTGACCTTGTTGGTCTTATCGCACCTCTTTCTTCAGAAGGACACAAGTGGATAATCACTGCCACCAATTATTTCACTAAGTGGGTCGAAGCAATTCCCCTTGTCACTGCCACAGGAGTTCAGGTGTCCAAATTTATCCTATATCATATCATATGTCACTTTGGCATCCTAGCTACCATTTTTAATTGGCATGGAGGTAATTCCAAAAACTTAAATATGGAGGAATTGTGCACTTCCCTTCACATCCATCACCATTTTTCTAAACCATGCTTCCCACAACCTAATGGTCAGGTGAAGGCAACTAATAAAACCCTACTAAAAATCCTCAAGAAAGTTGTTAATGATTTTACCTATGATTGGCATTTATAAATCAATCCCACCATATGGGCTTACCACACCTCATTCTATACATCCACCAACACAACCCCATACTCCTTGGTTTATGGCACTGAAGTAGTATTACCTATTGAGGTTGAACTCCCATCCCTTTGCATTTCTTTATGGGGTTAGATATCAGATGAGGATTATAGAGTGGCTTGATTGACTCAACTTGATTTACTTGATGAAAAAAGGCAACAGGTCTATGACCACCTCATGGTAGGCCAGAATCACCTTAAGTACAATTTCAATTGGAAGGTCTATCCATGCCACTTTCAAGAAGGAGACATGGTCCTTAAAGAAAACATGAAGGTTCAAACTAACCAAGAAAAGAAAGGCAAGTTTGAGCCCACATGGCTTGGACCTTATGTGGTCACAACATCTTTTGCCTTAGGGACCTATCAACTATCTACACTTTGAAGGTGAAGTCTTGAATGATCCTACCAACATCATTCACCTTAAGAAATTCTATGCCTAAAAGAAAAATCTTAGTAGACAAAAAAGGTCAAGAAAAACAAGTGTCCAATGGTGAAAAGTTGGCAATTCAAGTGGCTTGGATAGGTACCTTGTGAAAACCTAGCAATTAGGTGCTAGGTGTACTTAGCCTTCTTATTATCTATCAATGACGTGCATCTCCCCCATCGCCACTCTATATCTCATCACCCATCTCCTCATGTTTTCAAGGTGTCCCTCATAGTTTCACTTTCATACCCCCAATCCAACTCACGACACTTTCTTTCTATCTCCACCACTTTACAACACCCCACATATATCCTATATTATAGCTCTTGTTAGTATATGTACTCTACTATTGTAATCTACCCCATGTATCATATCGGATCTACCCTACCATTGTAATCTACCCCATGTATCATATCAGGTCTACCCTCTCATTGTATTATGCCACATGTATCTTATCAGGTGTTCCGTGTAGTCTACCATATATATCCAACCTGGCAAGTAGTATTTTGTGTATCATATCCTTGTACCAACAATCATATCCTATGTATCATAATCTTATAACAACTATAGTATCCTAATCCTTGTAAACAATAGTTATATTGTACATATCATGCCCTTGTAACAATAACTGTACTATAACAATGCTATCTCCTTATCCTGAGCTTTCCCCCTTCATATACATACCTATTACTATATTTTGTCACATGTTCTAGTCCCCATTCATTACGTAGTCATGCTTATACATATTGTTTAGGTCTTATTGTGACACTTTGTGTCCCTAGCCCATCATCTATAGAAAAGAATTCATTGTCCCTTTTTGTTAATACCCTACACGTCCTAGCCTTAAAGTCCTTTCCAAGTGTCTCTTCCATGGTTTTCAGCCCATCAATAGTCAATCATCATGATCTCTTTAGCAAAAGGTTACTTTTTCACACTTTTGTTCTTTCTTCTAATCTTTTTTTTTGTATATTTTTCTTTAGTCACTTCTATGTGATTTCAGTTGTTCCCTCCTCAAAGTCACCATGGTCTTTCATATCATGGTGTGTTTTGACTAGGGAAACTCAAAGGCATGGTTTTGATCACAATCTTTTTCTTCTTGTTAGTTAGTCAGATATCACCCTTGCATATTTCAAACATGTTTTCATTTATGATAACATGATGCACTTGGGTGATATTGTTTGCTTGTGGATCACCCAGCATTGTTCCCACACTAATCTCTTTGGGACTCATGTGTGATGCTGGGGCAATCCTTGCGTGCTTTTTTGAGTTAGTCCTATGTAATATTGGGGAAAAGGCCTTGATGTTCTTAGTAACCTTGGTAGGTCCCTAATATTCCTATATCAAATAAAGTGCTCACACTACATGCTGGTACTTCTTCACGAAGTACCCTACTCTCAAGCTTCCCATACACCTAATATTTGTTTTCTTGTTACTTTCCTTCCCTTTCCTATCATAACCCTTGATATCCTCTTCCTTTAAATCACCTACCTCTCTCAAACATCCAATTTTCCCACTATCAAAATCTTTCAATTCAAAATCCTTATCATCAAACATTAACTTATCTACAGTATCCTACTCTTACAGATTTTCATCACTTAGGCTATGATTTCACCACCATCATGATGTGATCCTCATGATAAGTCACTATCCTAGCTCCAATCTCTACTCTCCTCCTAACTATGAGTTTTTTGGTCACTCATTTTCCAACATCCTCCTCCTTAGAGTCAGTATCTCCTATGTTTTATGATCACTTTTTATATCATAGATCATTATCTGATATTCAAGTAATGGTTATCTTATTCCACCATCATAATTTGTCATGTATCTCATTATTGTCATCGCTGCCTACATTTATTTACTATCTCCCCACTTCCTAGAATTTAGCATGTTGTATTATCATATCTTGTGTTCATCTACCCTTTTATCATACCTTGGATCTCTCTTATATCCTAGCATTAGATCTTTCATTCATTGTTCACTATTTAGCTCACTTTGCATAAGTTATCATCAAATGCTTATCATAAGTCTCACATTCATTTCTTTAATGTATGTTCATTTTAGCTTATCATAAAACTTATGCAATTTTAGTTTGTGTTCATTTTAGCATATCATAAATCTCATGTTAATTCTTTATTTTTTTTGTGTTCTTTTAAAAAAATCTATCATTCATTCTTTAGTCTGTCATCCATCTTTCATTTGTGTTCATTTTACAATCTATAATCCATCTTTAGTTTGTGTTCATTTTAGCATATTATAAATCTCACATTCATTCTTTAGTTTGTTTGTGTTCTTTTTAAAAAATCTATTATTCATTCTTTAGTCTATCATCCATCTTTCATTTGTGTTCATTTTACAATCTATAATTGATCTTTAGTTTGTGTTCATTTTTAAATTTGTCATTTATCTTTAGTTTGTGTTCATTTTTGAATACTATATAAACATTCTCCTCATCATAAAAACAACATATCAATACTATCATAGAAAATTACATCATCAATAATCACATCAAAACATATCATATCACATCTACAATATCATAAGAAAATCACATCATCAAAAACACATCGAAAACATATCACATCATATTTACACTATCATAGAAAATTACATCTTGCACTATCAACACCAGCCTCATCCTCAAAATCCATCACATCCTACATCACAAACTATCAGCAATATCATAACTATCCTCAAAAATATATCTTGCATCACAAATCACCAACAATATCATATCTCTCATCTAATGCCACATCCTGCAATATATATTCTCCACAAAGAATAAATGAATACAGTCCATCAAAGTCCAAATATACAATATCCATATCATACATATAGCTACAACAGGTCTATGCCTACACAAAAATATACATATATCTCAAAATTGTCGATATGTATAACAAAATGCTAATCATACAAGTGTACCCAGCCTATCACTTGTCTCCCTAATCTGTCACCTTCGCATATGGGTCCTCCTTTGTATCCCTCTCTACCCTTGGTGCTACTAGTGGTGGAGGTGGTGGCCTCATCAATCCACCTCCTGTCACTAAGCTCTCTGCCTCATCCCTCCTTCCCCTCATCCCCATGTCTTGCCTCTAGCTCTGTCCTATCCTGTGACTCTACCTAATGCGCCGAGACACACCTATACTCTATGAACCCCAGTGCTCCATCCACTCTCCCCCCTCCCTGCATCCTTATGTGGGTCCCAACTATCCCTGACCATGTTGATTGCTTGTAGTACTCTATCCAGTCTTTTGGGACCACTACATAGTACCTCCCCAAATAGAATCCTTCCCTCTCCCTCAGATCCTCCACCTCAGTCCGTAGTCTCCTAAACTCCTTCATCCCTCCACCGACCACCATCTACACTCATAGAATCACCACCTCCACCACTAGTCTATCCTACTCCTACTGCAAGGCATCTACTCTCATTTGTATAGCCTACCTCTCCAAGCTAACCACATCTAGCCTCCCCTCCATTTGCCCCACCTCTATCCCTGCCCTATCAGCCTAATCTTATGCCACATCTTGCTCCTATCATAACTAATCTCACTCTATCCTAAGCTGATCTCACTCCTTCTATGTATCACATAGCAGTTGGCTGGTGGCATCATGGATCTACTACAATGATGCATAATGGGCTACCCATCCATTGTCCCCTCTCCCTATAGATGACTCTCCTCCATTACCCCTGTTGGCCTCTATGACCTCTGCTCTGCCTCCCCTTGTGGTCTCCTCTCCTCCTCTATCTGACTCTTCCCCTTTCTCCTCTCCTCTCTCCAACTGTGCCCCTCTCTCTTGCCTCCCTACCCTCTACCTCTACCACACTAGCCCCTCGTCCTATGCAATGGCCTTTTCCCACTTTCATAGCCCTCTCTCTATGTATCTCCCCTACCATGCTACTCAGGCTAGCTCTCTTGCCACCACCACTACCCTCATGAGATGTGCTTGGCCTACTTGTCTTTGCCACTAAAAACCATCCCATACTCTTAACTGGAGCTTGCATCTGCTACCTCACCAAAACAATCCCACTGATGTGGCTCTAACTCAAGCCAGGCCTGAAGCAAACCCTCTCTCTATAGTGCTATTCCATACATCGACACTAGCTCATGACTCACTCACTGATACTAGTTTAGCTCTCTAAGAGCCACCTATCACCATCCAAACTATTGCAAGACCTTATCTAGCTAGTACTACTCAACAATGTAGTCCCACCATCCAAAAATGAAGCACGGGGATATAGTCTAGCATAGGTTTTGTCCCTCCTCTGCCCATGGCCCTAGACCCATGTAGGGTCTCCATACCACTTCCATGATCTCATCAATATAGACTCTCTTGTAGTCCACATTCTCTATGTGGTGGTATGTCAGCAACTCCCCCAGCCAAATGCCACTAGCTCCTCTAACTGCCTATCTCTCTACTCAATCAACCTGAATACCACAATATGCTCCTAGGCCCATACCTATAATAAGGTGGGGAACCCTATACTCCTCCCCTATCAGTCAGCTCCCTAATACATAATCTAGTGAAGATCTCTATACAACTCAACCAAAATCAATGATCCCTACGCAGTGGGGACTATTACATCTACTATTTGTATGATCATAGAGATTAGCACCAATGTCACTCCTGATACCCCTATATCTGGGGCAATATATCTTGATACCAGCTCGCATACGTAGAATTAAATCCATCTCTTTGGGGCCACTTGATCCAAATGCTCATCTAGTGCAAACTATCCCCTCTGAATCTAATATACCACCCTTGGCCCAACCAATCCCTACACTGTTGCCTTTGCGGTCATCTCTCTAGTTGCCATCACTGGCATCCCTCATATGGGTAGTCTAAAGATCCAGTATATGTCCTCCAATGTCACTATCATCTCCCCTATGGGTAGGTGGAAGGTGTTTGTCTCACTATTTCATCGCTCACACAAAGCTATAACCATGGCCATATATGTTCGCATGTGGGGTAGCCTCACCAAGAATCCAAGACCAATGCCCTTGATCCTTGCCCAATTTGTGGCCATCAGCTAATCTCCTACATGTAGCATGACTACTTGTCACTTGAGTGACACCAAGGCATCCAGTGACCACTGTACACCACATACCTAGTCACACATCAGTATTATTTTCCATACTTTGCCTACCCTAACTTTTCACACCTTATTTTACTCAAACTGTTATTTTTCTGCACTTTTTTTCATAAACCCACTTTTTTGCGAGCCTTGAACCTTGCGATCCTATGGAGATATATTCCTGTGGGATTTCCTTTTGACCTTTCCCACCCTTAGCCCATTTAACCCATTTTCCCACTTGCATTCCTGTGACAACTTACCTTGGCAATCTCGCAGACCCATGTTCTTGCAAGATTGTGTTTTTCCTTTTCTTCCCCCTAGTCAACCCTACCCCATTCCCATGTTGCATGATTGCATTCCCATAAAGTTATTCATGTTTTTCCTAGCAGGTACATGATCCTACCTAGTTACCATCATTCCCATAGATTTGTTTTTTCCTAAATTTGCATTCCCATGAAACCTACTTTTCCAGCCCTTTTTGGACCTTCTCTTAGCTACTTTTGCAGGATCAAGATCTTGTTGATCTTGCATGCATTCTTTCCAAACTTGAGTTTGTGGGATTGCATTTTCACTTTCCTAGGAATGATTTAAGCTACTGAAATATAAAAAATCATAGAGAGGTTTTCAACCCTACCAAACGATTGGGTGTCCACCACACTCGTACTCATCACACCACATCCGATCGATGCTTAATTCATCCAATCATTGCCATCATAAAATCCAACTCAAAGCTCCTGGCAACAATATCTCCTTGTCCGTATGCAAGAAAATGAACCTTTCTACCCCTCTTTCAACCCCTTATAGACCCCCCTAATACCCTCACTACCTCTTTGACTGCTCTTGCAAGCTGCTATTATCGACCACCCTTCTTCTTCATACCATTTCTTCTCCTTACCTATTTTTCCCTCTTCCACATCCTCTTGTCCCCTACAGGCTTATTGCAACTTTTTCAAGAACCATCATTCCTTGTGTTCTTTCCCCACCACCTTCTTGAGGGGGAAACACTTAGTCCATTCTCTCCTCTTCTACTCAAAACTAGGGCAACCATGTTACATTAAGAAATATTATTCACATCATTTATATTCAAACTTCTTAGAAATAGTGTTGTTTCAATGCTATGTCAAAGAGGGGTAAAATGTAGACACCTAAATCTGATTACATCACTAGGAAATAGTATTTAGTAATCTTCTAGGACATTATTGATTAAATATTTACTATTTAATTAATTAATCATCATTCCCTAGTT
This sequence comes from Cupressus sempervirens, assembly GCA_028749045.1. Classification (NCBI taxonomy): domain Eukaryota; kingdom Viridiplantae; phylum Streptophyta; class Pinopsida; order Cupressales; family Cupressaceae; genus Cupressus; species Cupressus sempervirens. The sequence continues at coordinate 606,840,110 of CM053786.1, read as the reverse complement.
AATTAATTAATTTAATTAACTATAGTCCAATTGATAAAATCAAATGATAACCCAAAATAAATTTATCAATTAAATCTCGATTCCTCTATTAAATTAAATAGATCCTCAAATCTATTTTATTTAATCTCATATCCCCATTTTATTAAATAATTCATTTAATAAAATATCTAAACCCTTAAAGCATCCCTAAACCCTATCCTAACCCCTAATCCAACCCATTCACCCATACTAGCCTCACTTAGCCACCTAACTAACCCATCCCATCAAATTTAAATCACTTACCCCCTAACCCCTTTTCTAAGCTAAATACTAATCCCCCTCCTAAACATGTGCACAACCTTAAGAAAGGATTAAGACTTGCTAAAACCAAGCTAAAGTCAAAATATCTCCTCTCCTCACCCTCCAACATTTATGACTCTTACATCCCCCTTTATGAATCTTACATGCCTCTTACATACTCAGCCTCCCTCTTTACTCCCTTGACCAACCCTTATCCTATCCTCTCACACTCATCCTCCTTGTGACAAGTGTCACTTCCCTATTGGCTCTAAACAAGCACAATCCATGTGCTCCCTTTTGAGTGCATCTTAACCCTCCCTCACTACTTTGTCATATTTGAATCTTCACCATCCATCCCTCTACCCCTTGGCCTATAAATGAAACCCTCTCCCTTCACAAAGATACCAAAATAATGGTGAAATCCCTCCATACCTCCATTTTTTGAAACTTTCATCCATACACATATTTGGTAAAAACTCCCATCCTTTGAAAGGTTGAGCACAACATGAGCATGCATCCCCTCTCATCAAGGACACATCTACTTCATCATGGGTTATACCATAAGGAGCCTACCATTCTTGGTTTGCTTCCTTTTGTGGTCATAACCTTCATCCTATCTAAAGTGTTAACTACTTTAGTTTTGTTAATACTCTCATTTAATAGTTATTATTCATGTTACATTACTAGATTAGGTGATACACTTTGTAGTTACACTTCTTGGATGGTCAAAAGCTTCCTACTCAAGGCATATGCTACCTTGTTAAGCTACCCCTTCTTATGCTTGATTGTGAATGTGAAAGATTATAGATACTCCATCCACTTCAAATCCTTGTTACTAAGCTTTTCTTGAGTGTTTATATAACTCAAAGCTTGATTATCTGTAAAGACAACAAATTCTTTGGGTAGAAGGTAATGTCTCCACTTCTTGAGAGATTGTACTAATGCATACAACTCCAAGTCATAAGCTTAATCTTTCTTTTTTTCCTCATTGATTTTCTCACTGAAGAATGCCACAAGTCTTCCTTCTTGACTCAAGACACCCCCTACTACTACATTACTTGCATCACATTCAAGAGTGAATAATTTATCAAAAGTAGGTAAGATTAAAATGGGTTTTGTAGCTACCTCTTGTTTCAATGTTTGAAATGCTTTCTCTACTACCTCAGTCCATTTGAACTTTGTTTTCAGCCCACATTTGATGGTGTCTAGTATTGTTGCACAAATCCCACTGAAGTTCCTCCTCAAAAACTTTCTATAAAATTGTGCCAAGCCATGAAAAATTCTTACTTCAGCCTCTGTTCTAGGAGTAGGCCAATCCAAGATTGCCTCCACTTTTCTTGGGTCCATTTTTAGATTACTCTTGGACACTAGAAAGCCTAAATAAACCAATTCTTGTTGCATAAATACACACTTTTCCAGATTAATGGCTAATTGCTCTTTGTGGAGTCTCTTTAGGATCAACCTTACATGTTCTAGGTGCTCTTCTTTTGTCTTGGTATAGATGTGTATATCATCTAGATACACTACCACAAATCTAGCTATGAAATCCTTCAAGACCTCATTCATTAACCTCATGAAAGTGCTTGGGGCATTTGTGAGCCCAAATGGCATTGCAAGCCATCTGTAGTTTTAAAAGAAGTCTTCCATTCATCACCCTCCTTGATTTTAAAAGTTGTCTTCCATTCATCTACCTAATAGTGATCCTGTTAATAGCCCTTGAATCTATAAAAAGCCTCCATTTTCCTCCTTTCTTTTCTGCTAAGACCATTGGGACAACAAATAGACTAATTCTTTTCTTAATCAGCCCTTGATACAATAATTCTTGCACTTGTCTTGTCACTTCCTTATTTTGATCTAGAGTAAGCTTATACGCTGCTTTGATAGGAAAAGAAGCACTAGGTACAAAATCAATTTGATGGTTGATTTCTCTCTTAGGTGATAATACTACTAGTGTACCATCTAAAATAATATCCTTGAAATCATCAAGAATTTCCTACACTTCAAGAGGTATGGGCTGCAATTTAGTATCTTCCTCCTTTGGCTTTACCATAATGACACATCCTATGGTCTCCTCATCCGATAAGGCCTGCAAGAACTCTTTGCTACTACTAAGTAACACACTAGGTGTCTTGGAAGCTTCCCCTTCATTCTCTATTAAGGACTAAATTTTGAAATTCCTTCCATCAGTCTTGAAAGAAATGACATTTTCTTCTCCATCATAGATCACCTTCCTATCAAATTGCCACGGTCTTCCCAATAGAAGATGGCATGCATCCATGGGTAAGACATCAGAAAGTACTTTGTCTTTATAGGTTTCAATAGAAAATTCAACCCATGTCTCCTCATTAACAAGTACACTTTTCTCTTGATTCAACCAAGTTACCCTATAGGGATTTGCATGGGGAACCTTTGTAAGTTTTAGCTTCTTTACTACCTCCTCTGATATAATATTATCTATAGATCCAGAATCTACTATAACCTTACAAATTTTTCCTTGAATCTTGCACCTAACTCTAAAGAGATCCCTCCTCTACTTAGGTTCACTTGGATTGGGCTGCCTTATGAGTACTTTTCTAATCATCAAGTTCTCACCCATTTTGCATTATAGTTTGCTGACTTCATTAGTACATGAGTTGCTACTATCTTCTTGGGCATAAGTTACCCTATTGTCACTATTTGAGGTTGATGGTTTATCACGACACCTGTAGGTTGGGTGTCCAAGTTGTCCACATTGATAACATTTCATGGTGGAAAAGTAGGAGCTACTTCTTCTTGCTCCTCTCTGTTTGTTACTTTGAGATCCTCTTCCTCTACCAAAAGATCCCCTTGTACTAGTTTTAGATATTTGTTCCAAGAGTCTACTTTCCCCTTGGTTTCTTGATTCACCACCTCTAGAATCCCTACCTCTTCCTCTATTCTTAGAAGGACAATCCTGCTTTCTTTTTCCTTTCTCTTCCACCTTTAGGGCCATTTGGTAGCACCAATGAACTATTTTAGGAGTGACAAGGCTCATTTCTTCTAGAATAGACCATTTGAGTCCATTTAAATATCTTGCCAACCTGATACTTTCATCTTCCACCACTTTAGACCTCAAGCATAGCTTTTGGAATTCTTCAGTATAAGAATGCACATCCATGTCTTTTTGCCTCAAATTTTGTCTCCTCATATGTAGCTATATTTCATAGTCTTCAAGAATGTAGGCTTGTTTGATTTTAGCCACCATTCCTTTCCAGGAAGTAATAGGGCCTTTTCCTTCTTTTTCCCTCTTAGTTTGTACAAATTTCCACTAGGTGAGGGCAGTGCCTCTCAACCTTAAGCTTGCCACTTTAACTTTATGAGCATTAGAGACACCATCACATTCAAAATGGTTCTCCATTCTTGCAATCCTTTCCATGATGAGATTAGGATCCATATTTCCACTAAATAGAGGAATGTCTTTCAAGGCTTTACTGTTTATTGCTTTGATTGCCTTCAAAAAAGGCTCTTCTAGTAAAATAAGGTCTGGTGTCAGAGTTTCTTCTTCCAACTCAATGTTTTTTTCTTTGGCATTCTTCTCTTCTTTTTTCTCCATCTTTTCCTTGACTTTATCCATAGTGTCTTGGACCTCGCTCAACAACTATTTCTATTGTCCCAATCTTTCTTTCAAAGACCTATTGTATTCTTCTTGCTCTTCTCCTTCTTATCCAATTTAGCATTGGTTACCATTGTGTTAGAATAACTAGATTCACTAGGTGACTGCATTCACCTTGCTTTGCACTTTCTTTGTCCCACACCTTTGCAAGCTTTGATACCAGTCTAATGGGGAGGCTTGGGATAGACTAACTAGTCCATGCTCCTGACCCACAATTAGGATCTATGTGTTCTTCTGACACCTTTTATGGTCTCTAGGATTCCTAATTCACTCAAGGATCCCCTAACCTACCCAAACCTACCCACCAAGTAGAGACTTTGAACTTGTCAGCATTCTGAGGTTATTCCCAAGCAACCAACTCCCTAAAGGCTTAATAAGGGTCATTTAGGGTTTCACACCTTTGAAAGTTCTAATAGGTATTTTGAGGAGTTTTACATAGGTTTTATAACCTATTACACATGATCAAATTGATAGCCAAGTTGGGTTGTTACCTAATTTCGGAGTTTCTTCACAAATAAGGCTACTAGAGGAGCCCCAATTAGGCCTCCTTTCAAATTTATAGGACTTTTTCCAACCTTGCCTTAAGGTTTCATAAAATATGTTAATAATAAAAATTGATCAAAATGACCAACTCTAAAGGATTTTTGGGGTCTTGAGCCACCAAAAAGTCGTACAATAATTATGCCAAAAATAAGGGTTTTGAGGGTTTTAATGGGCTGCCTATTGTCCTCACTTTTTCAATGCCTTCCAAAGATTATGAAAACTTATCCTTCACCAAATATCACATTTTAACACTCCTCTTGGATCCCTTTGAATGGATTATCTTAAAACCCAATCCTCTACATTCTAGAGCCAATTTACTGTTGTCCAGTCCTAGCCAGATGCTACTATATTCACCTAGGGCAAGCTCAAAAAAATTGTTACGTGTGCATTCAAGGGTCCTGTACTTTTATAAAAAAAAAATAGGGTTTTAAATTCAAGATTCCAAGGTTCCATGGCTTTGTCATGTTGGAAACCAAAGATACAACCCTGTATTTACATACTATGCCAAAATTGGTAAAATTCAATATATATAGATAGAATTAAATAAAACACTTGCAGAACTTGAAGAAACCTAATCTAATGATGAAAATTAAAGAAAAAACACTATAGACACTTTTCAAAACCACAAATATCACAAACACTTCTCTATTTCCTTTAAAAATTCACAAAAACTAGTAAATGTCACTATTTTTCCAATGTACAATTTGTTGTTCTGTACTTTGGTTGTACAATAATATTCACCAACCCTTGGTTTTGGGTCTCTCAATTGGTATTTTTTTTTGGTTATGTATTTCTAGCCTCTTAATAAAGTTGGAAAAACAAAAACAAGAAAGGTTGCTAAGCAACTTTAAAAAAGTTACTAGCAACTTTTTAGCAACTTTTTGCTATTTGAGCATTTTTTGCTCACACATTGTAAATGGCCTTGTAGGTACTCCTAAAGCTAAAATTTGCTTAAAATCAAACCAAAAACCTATTCCTAGGCTTCTAACAGATCGATGAACTTCCTATGCACTCATGGAGGTATTGTGCCACTTACCAGGAATAACCAACTGAACTAGAACTTCTAGGACCTAGACACACCAAATGAGATCTTTATCTCTTATTCTAATTACATACTTCATATGATAAGTTCAACACAACAAAAATTTGTTGTTGGGAGCCTTTAGAAGGGTGCTCCTACACCATCCACATAGAGATAGAAACCTTCAAACCACTTGTCAGTACATGAGAAAAAAATACTTGATTCAAGATGCCCAATTTTTTTCTATAAAGAAATGCCTATCAAGAAGACATTAAATTATTCTAGATCTATGGGTGATTCAACATAAGTAAGGTTTTCTTATTTTTTCTTCAAATGCCTTTGTTTTCTTCAAATTCAATGTAAGGTGTACTACCTTTTTTTCTTTTAAGTTCACATTATTTGTTTAAAATCTATTTGTTCCTCCTTGCTAGTAGTAGGGCATGTTGCATTGCAATCCCTAACTTCTAACATGGAGAAAACCATTCTCTCAAAGGTTTCCAACCTCTTCCACTAAGAATAAAGACTATATTCTTTAAATCATTACACAAGTTATTTATAAAAAATATGACATCTGAATTAGGGGTTTTATCGATAGAAGTCTAAGGCATCATAGTCCAAAAAAAATTCTCTACGATTACCCATCTTGTATGTAGAGACTATATGCTCAATAGAAATATTTTTGAAGTTTGGAGCTAGAGAGATAGTCCTGAACTCCAATCCAAATCCAATACCTCAACACCTTCTCTTCTAGTGATCCCTACATGCCCTTACCAAATCATGTTTGAAGCTACAAGATTAAAAATTAATTTTTCATGGTAGAACTATTACTCAGCTACAGGTATGGTGAGAGTTGCATTGATGGAATCAACACCCACTTCTATATTCTAGGAATTGACTCTAATAGAACAACTAAGAGAAGGGGAACACCCTATAAACTCTAACACAACTAGCATGACCTTCTTAGGAGTATGAAAGCTTAGTCCTAAGGCTTCATCTAATTTGGGACATTCTTTGACATCCTTGCCTCTACCTCTTGCACGAGTTCAATTTTTAATTTGCACTAAAGCCAACTTTCCCCTCCACTTAGAATGTTACTAGGGATGTCATTACATTACCAATAGTTTTAAACTAATACCCTTGAATATATCCATGTCATTCACACCTAATAGTATTTTATTCCCCTTAACTCCCCCCTCAGCTACCCCACTCTAGAAGAAGTTTCAAATAGATTTAATGGAGGCATTTTTATTATTTTATTTATTTAAATAATTTTTTAAAAATGAATTTGAATGGTGAAGTTATATTATGTAGTTCCATATCTAGTGTTTTGTAAGATCAATTCATAATGTATACTTTGGACTATCAGATTTAAATGAAGGTCTTCATTGAGCATTTAAAAGAAAATAGTCTATCTTTTCTAAACTTAGGGGAAGACATGTATCTATACTTTTTACAAAGGCCTTTCATGTTGATTATGTATGATATATTGGAATTTTGGACTACTTATATCTCTAAATTTTCTAGGGAAAGCCAGATTACAATACACAACACTCCTTTCAACATTGATGTTGGTGCAATTTGATGGTAACCTAACTTAATATAAGATAGTATCCAAGATGTAGTTGTGATCCAACCCTTGATTGTGATCTGATGTTTGAAAACTTATATTAAGGGGGGTGTGAATTATTTTCATGTTAAGGGGTGCTTTAGTATATGCAAAATTGGGACATGAAGTACATGGTAGCCTTTTTCAAGGTAGTCATGTGAAATTGCTCTAAATTCTTAAAAGATTTAATACAATGTAATATTCTGTCCTTTTTTTAATGGTTTAATCTTCTAAAATATCCATTTCTTGAAGTCCACAATTAACTACATTATTTTTTATACATATAAAATAATATTGATAGCAAGTGACTAATTGATGCCAAATAACATGTTTGAGACAAGGATATAAACAAGATAAGAAAATTGTTTCTAGAAAATGCATCTCATCTAATCTAGTATAAGATTTGCAAATTACCAGATGGATTATCCAAGGGAAAGGAAATATCTCATCCTCTAGATGGTAGATAAAACTATTAAGGTGAAATTCAGAATCTCATTTACTTGTTCTCTTCTATACCTCTAATTTTCCTTATTGTTCTCTATAAATTGTTCAAATACTCTATACAAACTCTAGTTCTAGAGTCTTAGCTTTGGACTCCAATTCTTGTCACAAGCAATGGATGTGGAGATGTAATGACATGAATCCAACTGGAAAGCTGCAGATTCTTAGACAAACATTTTAGTTGGACTTAAATGGAAACAAGATTATTTTAAATAAATCTATACATTTAATTTGACCATATTAGGAACTTGTTTTTAGGTGATAGTTACCAACTCAAATGGGTTGCCCTTAGTGTCATCTAGTCAAACAACAACACATGATTCACATTACAAGGATCCAAAAAAATAGATTTGGTGTATGGTTGTGTCAAACAATGATGAGTACATAATATAGACTTCTAGCAAAGAGATGTCCCTATGGAAATTATAAACATTTGGGGTGATTGATATGCTCATTTATAATGAATAAGTTTATTTTTTTGTTTCATTTTTTTTTCACTAAATTTCTTCCTTTTCAATTAAATATTTCTCATGATAGAAAAGATGGTAATTTGCCAATGTTTCTACTTGTATTTAATCTTATTAAATAAAATTCATGTTGTTTTATGTTGTTAAAATTTTAAGAAACATTATTATGTAGGTAGAATTATGCATTCCTATAATTTTCAGTCTTATATTCATGATTTCTTGGTTCATTGATATTATATTACTAAATACAGTAGTGCAAACTTTAATGCAATTTTTATTAGTCTTCTTGCTCCCTTCCCTAGCAACAACATGTTTTCCCTCCATCCAGGGGATAACAATTTGGAAGTTGCAAATTTGGCATTGGACATCAAAATATCTCAATGAACAAAACTAGAATCAGATGGGAATCTTATGATATCCTCCTCATTAGAATCATTTGACACCTTTGGCTCTTACATCTTGATCCTCTTTGGTTTGCCTTATCCACTCAGGTTCTACATACTGATGTGATGTTGGACTTCCTTGTACTAGTTTATCTCATGATACAAATTATAGAAGGTACTATCTATAAAAGATTATCCTCTTTCCTTGAGTTGAGCATGGTTTTCTTGAAAGAATGTATAAAGTTGTATGCATACCAAGTGGAGATACTTATGAGCATTTATTCCTCCATAGCCATCACAAATTTATTAGGATTTTTTCATAATCATGAATCTTATCTAAAAACTTGTAGCCCTAGAGAGAAGAAAATTTGGTCCATTGATTCCTAGTTGTTGTAGCATAGCTTCCACAACATACATTTTTTTGAGGCATTTTAAAGCCCTTCCATGCTTCATTGTCATTGGTAAGAACAATGTTTGAGATTTACTACACATGTGCCTATATATAAAAAAGGTTATTTAATTTCTACCACCTCCATTGGATGATGGGTTAAATATGGTGATTCACAATATGGTTTTGCTAGAAGGCACACATCAGATGAACTTGCTTTGCATCTCTACCAAATCCCCCATTGTAATAAGGATAACAAGTAAAAATGAAGTTGAATATCATAGAAAAAGAAGAATTGGTTGATAGTATCATTGACATCCTCAACTCTATACATTAAATAGATCTATAAGTGGATCTAAACATAAAAGCCTGGTCTATTTGAATCCATTGGGTCTACTACATTCACTCAAAAGTTGAAATCATTTATCATCATTATACATTTGTAATTATCCTACATATATGCCATTGTAGTTGAAAGGAGGTTTGGTGACTACCTTTATAATAGACCTCTTGAGTTTTATTTCTATTACTTCTTCACATGTTGGGATTCTATCCAGGCACCACTCAAACTTATCTTTGTAGATATATTTAACCAATTCTAGTAAAAAACATACAACAACAACCTTCCTATTTTTTTCTTCATTTTTTATTCTCCATTAGTGGTACATGAACATGTCAATTGTTGTGCCATCATTTCCAATGGCACCCTTGATAGTTCACTCCAATTGACATACAATTATGTTTGAGTATAACATTGTTATATAATATCCATTGTTTGACTTTGGCTTCCAAGTGGTACATTTTTTTGAGATAGTGTTAGGTTTAAAACCATGGACAAAAATAACAGTTACATGCAAATATAACCAATAATATAAAATCATAGATTGCACAGAAGAGAATACAAGACATCAAGATTTAATGTGGTTCACCCAATCCTTGGGATACATCCACCAGATAGCATGTCCAATATTATTACGATCCAATGATTACAACCTAATTACAATTCATAATCCCTTATAGCTCAATACCACCACAAGAAGAAATTTTCACATCACACCTTATGAAACAACCCCTAATTGTAAGCCCTTTTATACAATTATTTTTTCCTACTTTAGGGTTAAAATTAGTTACAATGTGTTGGCCATAAATTGGTTAATAATAGCCAATTAGTGAATAATAGCCTTCCCTGATCAGTCACCACAAACTAACAAATAGCCTTCAATTTTTTTAAACAATTCAAAATTATTTATCCATAGGAACTTTCCCATTCATAACCAAAAGTATTACAAAATATGTAATAAAAAATACAGACTATGGCAATTCAATGATTCACACTCTATACATCAAATTCAACTTTAAAATTTATGCTATAGGGATTATTATTCTTGGTCCATTGAGCTATCATCCATACATTAAATTAAACTTCAAACTATGCATAATGATGGTATCTTATGTAACTCAAACTTTTTACTTGAATGTAGAGGAAGATCTTTTTGATACATCATAATGAATACTTTATCTTCACTAGTTGCCAAATCCTTGTTAAAAGTAGACATATTGTTGTGGTTTCTCTCATTTTTATTCTCAGAATAATTGCACACCTTAAATATTGTGTTCAAGTACTTGGATTGAAAGGTTCTTGTTTCCCCTATTCAAGCTTTAAGACTTTCAAACATTTTGTGGATTTAACTTAGTATTGGCATTGGTTGATTATAAAGATGAGCATGTAGCAAATGTTGTCATAGATGCTCATAACCAAAGGACTATGATAGATTTTACATTGCTCATGTATAATTACATTATCATTTTTATTCTATTGTTATAAGACTTGGACTTAGTACTAAGTTCACAGGATGGATTTCAGCTTAGACTTAGGTTCGCAACAAAACTGAGTACAAATTTAGTAGAGTTACAATTTGAAAAAAAAAACATGATATTTATAAATGAGATCAAGACTGCATGAGGTGCATGATTCAATCTTTGCAAGGCCTTTTCCTACCTACATTTATGGGTTTTCTTCTGACTGCCTATCCATGTGACTATCGATCTATGTGACTATCAATTGTCAAGGACATTGGGAAGGTCAATAGACCCTCCAAAAAATATTTATTTTTTATTTTAAATATCATACTCTTGATTATTTTAAAATTTTACCAAAAAAAAAGAGATGGTGAAAGACTGGGAGCACATAGAGTATGGAAAATATGTATTGGTTTAAAAGGGGTATACCATCTTATTATTAGTTGATTAAATGAATCGTGTTTTGGCTTAGTCAAGTAATTAATCATTTTCATATTCCTTCACCAAATTTGATTATAAGAATTAAATCCCAACCATTCATCTTCTTATTCCAAAAAAAATCTATAAATCAATCTCTTCCTTCCTCTTAACTTGGTTACGATTCAATAAAAAATGAAAAATGAGTGATAGCAAGGAAAAAATTTCAATTAACAATAATTATTTTTTAAAATTAGAAACCTTTTATGATCTACCATGCAAGACTACTAGAAAACTGCCGAAAGATTCCAAAATCTTATAACCTACCATGAATAAAGACATGGCTACATTAAAGAAGAATAATGCATGGGACTAGTACCCTATTTTTATAGAATGTAAATATGCTAGCGCTTTCTTTTTTATAAGCATGTACTCACTTGCTGAGACAATACCTCTTTCATTGATGTCTCCCTTGTTATCTACATCAGATATGTTTAGAAGCACAAAGATGGTCAAATGAGAAAAAGAATTGAATATAGGTATAGGATTGAGTTCATTTGTGTATGTCATAACTATTGGAACACACATAGCACTTAATCAAACACTACATCCCTACCAAAAATACTTTTCAAACAATTTATCTAAGAATCTTACAATCACAGAGTTATCCTAGGTGATCAGGATTACATGTTTATATTTCAAGAAGCTAGATAGCTTGAATTCTTTCAATTTCATAAATTATCATGTTGTCCTTTGCTTCTATCATTTGTGCATTGTGTTTGATGATGTAAATTTTCAACATCTCAAATCCCAACCAAATGGGTATGTGAAGAAGAATGTGACCCCAATTCAGAGAACCTAGTAATTTAGCTTAGTAAATATGAAAGCTTATATGTATGCTAAATGTGAGAAATGTATCTTATTATAATTTATATTTAATTTCTATTATGTGTATAAATAGGTGATGCCACAAATGGAGAATCTCATTCTTGACATGAATAGAACAACATTGCAAATATTCTAGACCAATAAGCACAGTAGCATAGTAGGGGTACAAAGCTTGTTAGCAGGCTAGCCTTGCAAGGCCCTCAAGCACAATAAAAAACATGTAGCTTGGCATGAATACCAAAAACATATAGGAACATTACAATTCACCCAACCCAAGGTTTATTTTTCTCAAGCAATCACAAGGTAGGATGTTTTGTAGTTACCAGGATCCAAATCAATCTTGTAGATTCGCAATGCTTGCATAGTGGTCATCACTATGAAGTGATTAGTGTCTATTGCAACATTTAAATATAACTATAATTGATTTGAGCTTCTAATATTATATTACTTTCTACCTTCAATACATCTCTTCTACTTATTGCACAACTTTAATCACTTTCTAACAATACAAAAGTGACTACCTATAACAACCATTTCCTCCTTTGTAATAGCCACAAATTTAGGGAAAGTTTTAGTAATAGATAGATGCATTCCATTATCTTGCATGGTAGTATGTCACATTGATCCACCATCAATGATTGAAGATTCATTGAATATCAAAAGAATGGAAACATTCAAATTATGTGCTTATTAGATAATAAGTGACTACCTTATACCTAAAAATTAAGCCCGATAGTGAAGTGAATAGTGGGGAAACCTTTCACAACTGCAACTCAAACTACTACATTTAAGGCATATGCACACCCAAAAATAAAATTGTAAGACTGCTTCAAAAAGGGAAGGACTTGAAACATGCGATCCTTTTTTTGGGTGTGATAATATGTCATTCCCATTTTGTTTCAAAATGGTGGCCATGAGTTTGAGTAAGAGCTCTCTAGGAGGGTTCTCAAAGAACACTTAAACTCTTAATAACTCTAAAGTATGGATATCTAATAGAGATGGGCTAGTGCAAAGCTTAGGCATACTAGAATGTGAATTCAAAGAGACTATGGTAGGTATGACTAAATACATTCACATTATATCCAATCAAATAAATTTGTGCTAGAGATCTGTAAGCTTGGCACCCCTACAAGATTCCTACCAGTGTCCATTTATGCTTTAAATATATGAGAATGGGACCCCATCCTAAGGGGCATTACATAAAAATGCTCATTAATTCCTAGAGGCTCCATCAGACTAACACACTAATAAAATTATAATATTCATAATACGCCAGAGCATGGGACCTAATGGAGCTTCTATTATAGTCAATGCTAAGAAATTTTCTACATGAAACCCTAATAACACATACTTCAATATCTTTCTTATTTGGGAGCTCATGAACTTTCTATTACATGCAATCCTAAGAAATTTTGTTATACCAAACTCTACATATGTTGACTTCAAATTCTTTCTTGTAAGAATTACTACCAACATATGTCAAATTCATTTTTTATCAGAACAAAGCCATGGAGGAAAAAACTATAATGCTTGATATATAAAATTTTTTTATCTTTAAGATTTTATAATATCCTACCAACCTTTCTCAAAAGTAGGTGCTTGATCAGCAATATCATTTCCATCTGAAATATTTCACAATTTAATATTTCTGTAGCCTTATTTGGAATGAAGATAAAGATCATTTTTTTCTACATCATGGGCCACCCAAAATCTAAAGCCATATCTTTTGATGGACCCTTACATAGTAAGAGAATGGTAACATTAACCTACTTAAGGGACTTTGAGTTTACTCAAGGTTATGCATAGACATTGGAGAATCTTGGTACTAGATTGGATCACATATATGGCTTAAAAAGTTTAACTGACCAGAATTCTGACATTTTATTCATTTTCTTAACTTGTAATCCACACTTTGTCATCCATACCTCAAAAGTAAAACTAAGTTGGAACCAATCCAAAAGATAATAATGAGCACAACTATTTTAAGACTCAGTTAACACGACTAGAAAAAGGAAGAAGAGATCATAATAGAAGGAATAAGTGACATGATTACAAGAAGAGCCACATGAACAAGACAATTGTGTATCTAGCAATCCACCTTAGCCTATATAATTTAAAATTTAGATGCCTTGAAGGTTTCAAATTCAACACAAAGAAAACACATACCGATGCAAGATGCATTTTATGAAGGTTTCAATGTAGACTCTCATAACATCATATTGGCATATGCCTTGAATTTTGCAAAATCCAAATCAAGATGCTAATGCACTTGTAGACTAGTAGATCTAAAAAATGATGAACTTGCCCTCTGCATGATGATGAACTCCCTCTCCAATGCTTGAATATGAAATTGATTCTAGAACTATTCATATCAAGATTCCAATCAAGGATAAGAAAAGATGAAGAAATTTGAAAGTGGAAGCTATTATTCAATGTTTTATTAGATAGTTGCCCATGAAATTTATATCAATCAATTCCAATTCAAAATAGAATTGCATCGCTGAAAATTTGATCTATATTCACACAAAAAGACTGTCTATCAGCTATTTAAGAATATTTAGGGAAAAAACTATATGTCAATATAAAAAAATTGTTTCCGATATTTTGTGACCAGGAGGATCACACACCTTTTTTAGTTTTTTTCAGAGACACTCAAGGTAGTCCTTCAAATTTGATGAAGGGGCTCTGTATATACAAAACAATCAAGAAAGGAGCTACTAAGATTTTTCCAAAATGTTGAACTAAATTATATATCCATCAAAACAATAAAAAACATAATTAAAACACCTTACAAAGATTCTATCTATTTGCACAAAAAAGATTTTTTAAAACCCTAGTGCCCTGATCCAAGCTTTCTCCCCTGATCCCTATCATTTGTCCCATGGGAAGCAAGAATTTCTTAAGAGAACCATTCATATATAATGGAATATGAATTATCTCATTCACTAGCATATACATGAGTGATATTAGCCTACTTCCCACTATGCTCATGAGTATTTTCACTGCTGATAGATGCATTGCACTACTTCCCACCATGGTCATGAGATTCTCGCTATTGATAGTTGTATTGCAAAATGTTGTAGTGGATTTTTTCATGAGAGGAGAGGAAATAGATATTAAACTCCCTTGTTTATCACTACCACTTCAACCTAAAGGAAGTGCAAGAAATAATCTAATAGGTAATTGTTTATATGATAGGAATTTAAGATTTTAGGGTAGGAAAATTTTAATTTGATAGAAATTTTAGACTTATGTTCCCTAAATTTTATTTTTCCTTTTTCTTATATTTAAGAAAAAGGACTATTATATTATGTTTTTTTTTTTTTTTTTTCATATTATGATCAATGTATAATTTAGCATAACTTGATAAAGAGTTGGCTTGTATCAGCTAGACTAAAAGAAATTAACTAAATTATAAAGTATATCATTAGAGTGCTTGTTGAATTGGGCTAAAGATACTTAAAGAACCAATTGAATGTATTTAATTAATCTTATGTGAACCTATATTTCATTAAAAAATAAGTCAATTCTTAGGTTGTTGCAATCATTTGAAATCATAATGAAGATTTAACTTGTATCTATAATTAATAGACTTAACAAGTTAATACTAATAGTTTGTAGGTGAAATCTTCACACAATCCACTATCTATTGTCCCTTTAGTTGTTGGATTTCTCATATTAGAGTCTTAAAGGCAACATGCATAGTTGATACATGTATGTTGAATGTGGTGATTCCTTTATGAGTAACAAGGAGTAAACTATATTTCTTTATTTTCATATCCAAAATGCATATATGATCACATGCAAGGATTGTTTTAATAAATGACCTCCCTGCATTCTATTACTACATCTAATTTTCTCTCCAAGGGTTGGGTATGCTCACTCCTATGGCATGAAAGAAGTGATGCAAAACTAAGACTTCAAATTTTCTTGCATTGGTCTTCTAGGAAGTAAAATGGAAAAATTCCCTCCAAGATGATATAAGAGTCTGCAGCTTCCAAGCTCAAATTTGGGCTAAATTAACCATGGAATAAAATATAAATAGTTTTTATTAAAATCCCCACAAAGTATTCTTTGGAGAAGAACTTGTGGCTTTTATTATTATTATTACTTAGTGGTACGAGGCAAGATTGTATATGTTTTAACTATCTTTATAATTACAAACTATCCTTTTATGTTTTTACATTTATATTCGTATTCTTCCACCTTTCAACATTTTCCATTTTTCTCTTGCATTTTGTAGTAAGTGAAATTGATTTGAAAATAGTTCTAATTCTCTTGTTAAAAAATATATGTATTATGTCTTAATTTTAATTTGAAATAAGTAAAATAATTTAAACTTTTTATTCAAAATCATTCATACTTTTTATTTAAAGTAATTTAAATATCTAATATAAAAAAATAAATTTAATGTACTAAAAATATTTTATATGTATTTATATATCAATGAGAATGGAAAATTAAACATCAAATAGAAAAAAAATGGTTTGGTTTTACCATTTATCTGAAAAGTCAAATATTTTAAGAACCTTGATAAGAAATAACCACTAGACTCTATTGTAAGCCTTTATTTAATAGTTTGGGTGACTAATTATTTAATAATTTATTTGGTCATTTATTTAGTATTTTTTATTTGTGTAACTAAATATTAGTGACAATCAACCATTTAGTAGTTTGTTTGATCATTTAATTAGTCACTTGACCTAGTGATCTTACCAGATGACCAAATTACTCATTTATCTAGACATCTATAGTTGCAAATTGCAAATAAATAGTGGATTGTGATGAATTTTAGTCAATTGGCTAAAAAATTTAGTGGTGTGACTAAAAATTTTAGTAGCATAGTCAAATATTTGTGAAAATGTGCTAGTGAAAGACACATAGTAAATCTACTATACAAGTGGGTCGGTTTCATCACATGAGCCAACTCTAAGGTTACCTTGGCAACTTCTCTGGACTCTTTCCCCCTAGTGTCTCTATGTGACAACAGTATCCTTTCTTATAGATAAGGCACAATAACAAGGCAAGATTGCAACCAAGCATCCTCTCTACTCCTATCCTAGCTTGTACTAGCACTCGAGGCACGGGCAAAGAAAAAAAATGACTCTTATTAATTTATTTTACTCTCATTTAAAGAAATGTTATCACTTATTAAAAAAAATTACAATGGGTTACTCAAGAAGCCTGTTTAGGGATTTGGGCTCCATTACAAGTCGCTTCTCAATATACACATAGATTACCTATCCTAGGCTCGTAAAAAATACAACTCATAAAATCACAATTTTGACCTCAATCCTTTACAAGTAATTGGAAAGCACCTATAGATAATACATAGTATTCACCTCAGTCCTTTAAAAGGAACTGGAAAGCACCTAAAGATAAATCACAATTATAACCTTAGTCCTATACATGATCAAAACTCTAATGCTACCCCAGAAAAGTCACACCATTCACCTTAGTTCAACACAAGAAACTAGAAAGCACTACAAACATCTGATCAAACTCATTGTAGAAAATACATGACTACATCATAATGGTCAGGTATAAAAGATCATATGCATAACATTATCATAGAAAAAAAACCCCCAAGCCTTTGGTAAACATCCTAATTGGTCAAAGTACTAAGTCAAAACCCGAACCCAAACATGAAATACAACATACATCCCATCAAAGTTTTAGCAATTTTTTTCCTAGTTCGTTTGGTTTTAAAACACAAAAAGGATTGATATACAAACATGGTTCCAATTTTCATTTCTTAAGTGTTATAATAACTAAGGTTTTGGAATCTTCAAAAGACCTAATACTTCTCTAGTATAAACTTAATTATGTATAATCTAAACCATATAACCATATTTGAAACATATAACTGGTCTAGACAAATCTCTCAAAATAATAGTTAAATTATGATTTCTAAATTAATAAATCAACAATTACAATTATAACTTTAACACCTCCATATTTCCCTTTAAAAAATAAATCTATATAACTAAACCTCTAAAATTATAAATATTATTAAATCTAAAAGGTTTTTTTTTTCTGATAAAAATAATTATCAAAATATAAATAAGAAATATTTATTAATTTAATATTAATAATAAAATTTAATTAGTTTAATAAATAATATATTAAATATTATTTAATATAATTAATACTAATTATAATAAACATTAAAAAAATTAAAAATATGAATACTAACCATCCCCAAAATAAGGTAGCTACCAGGTGGCCCTAGGCCTATGTGTGGCTAACTGCTTTGGCAACTTCAACTTTGCGGCAGTCAAGGACTGCATGACAGCCTTGGTTGCCATCACAATCATGTGATGGAAAAATAGTGAAGGAGAAGGGGGGAGTGGCCCCCACCTGCCCAATAAAATATGTATTTTAAAAAATAAATTCTTTCAACCTACAATAATAACCAAATTCATCCTTTTAAAAAATATATATATTATTACCACAAAAATATATTATTACTCTGGCATTAATATATATTTTTAATTTTTTAGTAAAATTTGTTTTAATGTAGATCTAATTGGAAAACACATATACAAACCATCAATGTTGTAAATTTATGCTATGATAATCTTTTCCAAACCCTCATCTCGATTTTAATAATCCAAATACAAATCCCCAAATTCATCAGACAAGGTTTCCAATCTCAAATTTTTGTACAGATGTTTTCGAAATAAATAATAATGAATTCACAAACAAGGGTTTTAAACCAAATTAAATTCTAAAAATAATTCCATTTAGACACAAAGAAGACAAAGATTTTCAAAGAAAGAAACTTCTACACAAAACCCACAAAATCCTACCTGAATCTGATGCTAAACAATGGATGTACAAAGCTCACAAACAAATCTCCTTCTTTCAAAAAACCTCTTTTCAGAAATTGGCTCCTCCAAATCTGTGTTTGGAGAAATGAGCTCTAATTTCTTAATAAAGAGCATTCTCCCTTTAGTGTTTTGGTTTTGTAATCACACAAAACCTTATCTCTTAACTATTTTATTATATTTTAACTTCATGTGCAACCTTTTTGCAATTTAATTAAAATAAACTCTATTGCATGAATTCTTTCTCTCTCTTATTAAATCATAGGACATGTTAAACAAAATATTTATTGATTTAACTAATAATAATATTTAGAGTTTATTATTATAAAAATGGAACTCCTAAATAATTAAATATTGATTTTTTCTTTATAAATTTTCATTAAATTTAATAATTTAATAATCTCTTAATTTAATTTAATTATAGCTAAAAATCACAATAGACCCATAAAACTAAATAGAAAACCCCATTATAAAGTACAAAATACTAAATCAAACTCAATGGTCAAAATCACAAATTCACGCCACTTGACAAATTTGAAAGGGTAAATAACTCAAATACTTGTCCTACTTTCTAGAACAAGTGATTTAAGATTAGGATTTGGACTCAAGAATTATCTCCTCTCTTTTACCATTGAGATACTGCGATAGGGCATGCTCATCTTGGTAATTCAAGGAAATCAATGCACAATACCTACAATCTGCATAAAATTTGAACATGTAAATACACATATAATCTGAACTAAATAGGCAATGGTAGGAAGTGGTGCATCATGTAGATCATGACTAGTAGGTGACTATGTGTCCCTCCCTCAACCACATCAGACATGTCAAACATAAAGTAAAACATACAAGTACACCACACACATTAAAATATGGGGTAAGTAACCATACAAACTACATATAAATCATTCATCTAACTAATATCATGAAATAACTGAAATCACTATATGAACATACATGTATCTTCATCGAAAGAATAATCATGAATACATGAAATAACTAAGTATCAAGTAGTTCATCAAATATATCAACTGAATATGAAATAACATCCAATCAAATTGGGCAACCAAGTAGCGCTAATCATAAAACATAATCATAAAACTAGCCTAAAAGAATTTGGCAATACAACATGAAAAAGTCAACTAGGACTAGGCATTAGATGCACTTCCCAAACTTAGGCTTACTCTTGGAAACCTACAAGAAAGATAAAACTCTAGCATTCATTATGTAGGTCCCATTGAACTCTTTCCCTCTATAGGGGATAAGACTCCACTAAAAAAGCCCTCTATGATCTACTCATATCTCCAACTGTGGGTTCTAAAGTTGTAGGTCTCTGATGTGAGAATTGTGATTTCCATTGAGATAATGGAATGACCTATGCCCGTGTTGTCCACATGAAAAAAATTCTCCATCAAACTCCTTTGTACTCTACGTGCACTAGACTACTAAAAACTAACTCCACTAGCATAAGAATAAGTACTTTGCAATGGCTGGTCATACTAGTTGTGCTTATTATGCTAAGAGTACTATGAATCCATAAAGTGTGAACCACCACTACCACTTCATATTAGAGGACAAGATCCTCCCTTTTGGTGTTGTTAATTTCCTCAAAAAGAAGGTGGCTTCCTACTACTACCCGCTCCATGATTGCCTTTGGACCTTGATGTTGTAGTTGCTCCCACAAAACCACCATATCCCAAGTTGACATTTTTCTCTACTAAGATAGCCTAATGTATTGCATCCTTGAGGGTTTTAGGTTGGAAAATATTTACACCCCACATGAGATGGTTATTTAGACCCTAAATGAAGCATTCAGTCATCAGTGGTGAACTATCATTGACCCCTACATAAGGCATGAGCTCATAGAATTTGTTCTCATACTATTTTAGTATAATGTCTCAAACTATGGAACTCATTGACCCTCTACTGGTGTCATTCCTTTTGTGGGAAGCATTCATGAAAGTTCTCAAGGAATAACTCCCATGTGATAGTGTTCACATTCACCCCTAGTTTCTTGTCCTCAATGTTCTACCATGTAGCCCAAAAGAGCTCTAGGTGGGTGATGGAAAACCCCTCTTTGACATTAGAGTCAAAGTCCTACATTAAAAAACATCTATCTAAAGAAATGAACCACTACTTTGCCACATGTCATGTACTAAACTCATTGAAAGGTTTGATCATGGACCTCTCTAGGTCTTTCATTTGAGTGGCCTTAACCAACCTATGTCTATCACTATGAAGGTCTTTTTGAGGACTCCTAGACCTATGTCTCTCCTCACCCCCTACATGATGTGAACTCTAATTATCAACACACTGAAGAGGAGGTAGGTGCTCCATAATGGTCCTCATCATTGGTATCAAATTAGTCTCCCCTGAGTTGTCATTCTATTCTCTATTGCTCTCCTCCCTATTTTCCTCCTGTACAAGATTCTCTCTATGAGTTGAAAGAGGACTATCATGTCTACCTTTCCCATGACATCTACCTTTGCATGCACTATGACCCCTAACTTCTAATCTAGTCTCAAACACCATCCTCCTACAACACCCAAGCAATAAAAACCAATGCTCACAAGTCAACAAGGGCATACCACCATAAAGCACAATCATAAGAAAATGTTTCTTAGATCCAACTCAAGAGTTATAAAAGTTTCTATTTTTCTATGTTTCAAGAAACCAAGTCTAAATTTCAAAGTTTTCATGTTGCAATAGATACATAAAACTATTTAAGTTTCATTTTAGTTTAACTAGTTGACAACTAGTGGCATTCCAATATACCTAGAGCTCCAAATGTAGAAACTCAGGCTCTAATACTAGATGTAATGCCACACTAAGGAACCCAAAATAAATTAACCTAAAGTTTCACTAAGTTTTCCAAACCTTTTTTTTTGAAAAATATTAACAACAAGAGATAACATAGTGGGAGCAATAACTCACATACATACAAACATTATAAACAAATTTCATTTCTTAAGACTTCAATGATGTTGAATCACATATATATGTTTATTAATATTAAATCTAACACATAACCAATATTCACATCATGAAAAAACCACAAGAATGAATCCATTTAAATAATATACAATTACATAAGATGCCACTTGACATAACCAGAATGCATGATCATCCATTGTACAAGTCACAAGGTATGAAAATATCAAAAATAATACATCATTTCATAAGATATCTAATAAATTAAGTATAGTACAATAGAATAATATTAGCTAATAGAAATACAAGATCATAAAGAAAGGAATAGTTGCAAAGTTACATCCAAAAATGACATCCAACTATCAGATCTCAATGGTATAAGTAAAAACCACTACCACCCAACCTTGTAGAACCTAAATGGCCCATTCCCACCATGCTAAGGAGATGCTCTCATGTCCCATATGGATATCAATCCACAATTCATAACCAACATCTAGGTCAAGGAAATCTTGATAGCAACCTATCTCAAAGGTACCAAGGCACAAGCATCATATAATCCCATAGGCAACAAAGACATGTAGAAAATCTACTATGCAAGTGGGAAAGTGCCATTGCATGAGAAAACTCTAAGGTTACCCTGGTAGCCTCTCTAGACTATGCCCCCCTAGTGTCTCTATGTGGCATCAGTATCCTTTCATATAGACAAGGTATATAATGAGGCAAGGTCACAACCAAGGATCCTTTCTACTCCCATCCTAGCCTGTATTATCACTTGAGGCATGGGCTAGGAAAAATAATGACTCTTATTAATTAATTTTACTAGCATTTAGTGAAATGGTATCACTTATTAAAACAACATATAGTTGGTTACCCAAGCAGCCTCTTTAGGGCTCCACCCTCCATTGCAATCCACTTCCCAACATACACACAAATTACCTACCCTAGGATCATAATAAATGCAACTCATTAAATCACAATTTTTACATAAGTCCTTTACAAGCAAATAGAAAGAACTTATAGATAAAACATAGTATTCACCTTAGTCCTTTACGAGAAATTTGAAAGAAACTAAAGATAAATCACAATAATCACTTTAGTCCTATACAAGCAACTGGAAAGCACTAGAAGATAAGTGATCGAAACTCAAAGGTTACCCCAGAAAAGTCACACCATTCACCTTAGTTCTACAAAAGAAATGGGAGCCCTATTTGTGCATCTAAAATTATAAATATTATTAAAGCTAGAAAATTTATTAAAATTTTTGATAAAATAATTATCAAAATATTAATAAGAATTTAATAAGATGCATATTTTAAAAAATTAAAAATGGCATGCAGAGTAGAGTGTGAAAAAGAGAGAAAATTGACCCTTGCAAGTAAAGGAAAACAAAAAAGAAATCAAAGATGGCAACCAAAAAATTTATTGCTTTTGGTAGAGCTATCTATTTGGGCATCCAAAAACCCTAGCAATAGATAGGATAAGGCAAGGAAAGTCTTTGATCTCTACCAATCCTCCAATAAAAACTGTGTTGAGCTCAATTTCACTATTAAAACATCAAATCAATTTTCTATCTTAGAGGAAACAGATGGTCTGGAATTATATAATAAGTTGTGAATCAACCATGAATTGGGGTCTATCTCAGTAGCAAACTCGGCAAACAATGATGAAAGAATAAGGTGTCAGATTTTGGAATTACCAAATGATAACTCTAGTAGTCAAACCAAATGGTGTCCATCCTAGGTTTCTTTGGCCCCTCTTTTACATGCTCAAATTAAATCTAGTAATCATATGGTTGTATCCTAGAGTGAGGATAAGAACTCCCGCCATCTTATTATCTCCACATTAAGTCTTGACAGACAAATCCACTTTTTCAACCTCACTAATATGCAAACAAGAATAAAAATACCTTGTATGCCCAATAGATAGGATTTTTAGTGGATCCCTATGGGGACTTTGTTTCCACCCATAAGAGTCATCCATGGAAGATTGAGAATTAAAGATTCAATCTTCCCCCAGCCACTCCCAAAACTCATATCCCTCCACATCATAGGAATTTGGATCCCGTATTTCCTCCTCATCTTGTTACCTGGTTCCATCCACCTTTCACCCCAAATACTATCAAAACTAAATAAAAGCTCCTTATTTTCAGTAACTAGGACAACAAAAATCAATGGTAGGAGTTTATAAATGTTGGTGTATTTTCATTCTAGAATGGGACTAGATTAGAAATGTTCAATCTCATTACTTGGTTTGAGGTTTTTTGCAAAAGCCAAGTAGGTATTTCTCACCATTCTAATAAACTACTATACATTCATTGTAGTGATGAATATGTCAAAAAAGACTTCCTCTATGTCTTTAATTGTTTCTTTAAAGGATATGCAGTAAAATTCTTTGAGTGGTCCCCAAAATGTAAGGAAGAAAGTTTAAATTACCTGATACCCACTTAGATCTCCTTTCAATCCATCCCTCCAAAACTAATGCAAATAGAATTCATTAGGAAAATAGGAATTTCTTTTGGAGATTTGATGGGTTTGGATGCCTCTTTTGAATTCTACAATAACAAAATTTTAATTAATTGTAAGGCTAATAACATGGAATTCAATACCATCAAAGTAATTACCAATAGATCTCTCTACAAAATAAACTTCCAAAGATATGAAGGAAAAAATTTAGAGATTATTAGACTAGAAGATGATAGGAAAATTACCTTCAAAAAGTTGCAAACTACTATGAATCTTCCTGCTACCTTCCACATGATGAACATAAGAAGTCAAAGGTTATATCAAAAGAAATCCATACTTGAACAAGGCAATATGAAGGCTCCTCAGGACTTAGTAGAGAAAGCAGGCTCTAAGATAGACATTGGAGTAATAAAGAAAGGCAAGACAACCAAGTCAAATCCTCCTACAAAGTACAATGATAGTCTACATACCCCCAAGAAAGACTAGAAGAAAATACTTAAGCCAATACAAGAGGACAAAAAGGGAAAATCTCAAAATACAAAAATGGAACTTCTCCCACCATCAGTTAAGAATCAAGGAACCACAAAAGTGTTAGATCTGAAGAAATCAAAAGGAATTAGTCCTAACTTGGAAATCTAGTCTAAGCAAGATGACATAAGTTGGAAAGATCTCATTGAAGGAATAAACAAAACCAATTGAGATATGGCCAATACAAGAAGAGGAAATAAAATTCTCAGTAGTAAAGAGCTTTTAAAAAATTCAAAATATGCAAAGAAGGGCAAGAATCCTAAAGGGCTTAATGAGGAACAAAAATTATCAGATATTGAGCCAAGGGTCCAGGATAAAAAAAATTTGGGTAACATGATCAATAGCATAGAAGAGATGGAAAATAACTTGTTATTTTTTGTAAAAAATTAGAATTTTGGAAAGACCAAATTCATAGAATGCAATCTAGAGACCCCACAGAAAGAGTAAGGAGAAATAATGAGGGAAACCAGTAATCTCGAAGCCAAGGTAGTAAATATGTTTTCCAAATTTTGGCAGACTCCATCTACAAAAGAAAGAGTCTTTAGATCATAACCTAAGTGAACACAAGGAAAATGGAAATATATAGAGTAAGGTAAAAGGATCATTAACTCAAGATCTTTGGGACTTTTTAGACAAGGATATGGAGAGGATTGAAGACCAAGAAATGGTAATGCTAAATGAGATTAAGAAGGAAAAATTGGAACTTCTAGCGAAAGAATTAATCCAATTATTTGATAATAAGAGTTTAGATAAGAGCAGCCAATCACAAAAATAGGATCTTATGCAACAAGTACTAAAACTAGGTGGAGACAACTATACTTATGAAGATCTAAAAAAGGATCTGCTATTAATTAAGGATGAAGAAAAGAATAGTATTAATTTATAAAGACAAGAACATAAATCACTTTCAGCACAGGGTGAAGCTCATGATGAGGGTAGTCATGAAAAGGATTACTTGAGAGAAGATAGTTTAATTGATCAGACATTTATGGTAGAACAAATAATGCAAGAGCTAGTTAATGAAGATAAGAGAAAATAGAAGGTAAGCAATCTAAAACTACTTTGAATGCACATGAAAACATAGATCAGTTGGGTATCATGATGAACTAAGAAGGGATAAACTCACCCAATTATGGTAAAGGTAAACCTAAAAGAGGAAGGAAAACTCTCAAGGAGCTTAGAGAAGATGATGGGTAGGCCAAAGAGCAACAAAAGATCAGTTAGTTACTTTATCCAAGGAAGTGGGAGATCCTTCCCAAGGCACCGTGAAGATCACCACTTGGAATGCTAGGGATCTAAATGCCCCTAGTAAGAAATGTCTATTAAAATAGAACCTAAAATAATTTGAATCTTAAATTATCCTACTATAAGAAACAAAATTAAATAAAGAAGAAGGATTTAAGTTAGAAAAGAAACTGGGTAGTTGGAATAGTTACCTCCATGAATCTAGAGGAGCTTATTGATATAGAACCCTAGGAAAATTACTTTAAATATAATAAATTCAACTAATTTGTGGGTAAGTAGTAGAGTCAAAAGCATCAAAACTAACTTACAATTCATCCTAGTTAACATTTATGGCCCAACCTCTAGCATAGATAAAAAAAGTGTTATGGGATGAACTCAGTGTATTTATTAATCATCACAATAATGAACTCATTCTTATCAGAGGTGACTTTAACACTATCTTAAATATAGATGAGAAATTTGGAGGCATTCAACAAACTTCTCAAGCAAATAAGGAGTTCAAGAACTGGTCAAATCTTAAGAGTCTAATAGATATCCCACTCAAAAATGGAAAGTACACATGGAACAAAAAAAGGAAAGACTTTACTTAAATAGCCGAGAAGTTAGATAGATTCTTTCTTAAAGGATAATTGAGCAATCTAAAGTCTGATATCCAATCTTCAATTCTTCCCATAGCAGGATCAGATCACTATCATATTTATATCAAACTCTCTAAACCTAACAAACCAATTAGAAATCCTTTCAAATGAAAAAAGATGTGGTTCTTAGACAAAAACTTTATAAAACTTATTAGAGAATGGTGGTCCCAAGGAAATTTTAAAGGCTCCAAAATGTACATTTTTGTCTCAAAAATGAAAATGATTAAAGAAAAGATACTTAATTGGAACAATGAATACTTTAATAATATATTTAAAGAAAAACTAGACATTGAAGAAAGATTAAAAGAATTGAATTTAGAAGTAACTAAAAAGGGGATGAAAAATGATAGTTATAATCTAGAGAAAGAATTACTTGCCAAGTAGGAATTCATCCTGGCCAAGGAAGATATCTTTTGGAGACAAAATTCAAGGGAGAAATGGCTAGAGGAAAGAGATTAAAACACAAAACTTTTTCGTAATAGCACCCTTCATGACAGAGCCCACAACAATATCATTGATATCAAAGACTTACTAGGTACCACCATAGATAATCTTCATAAAATAGCTAAGATATTTATGAGTCATTTTCATAAAATACTAAATAATTATGACTACCAAGTATATGGTAGCACAAGCCACGATGCTTGAAGCCATACCTAGGGTAGTCTCTTTAGAAGAAAATAAAGCATTAAATAGCCCCATATCACTAGAAGAAATCACACTAGTGGTATTCAATATGAACTCAAAAAAATCACTAGGTCTAGATGGATTCCAAGCTTTCTTCTACCAAAAGTGTTGGGACATTATTGGGCCTAACTTGTGGAAAGCTATTGAAGCATCAACGAATGGTGGTTTGGTCTTATCTAAAATTAATAACACCTTTCTCATCCTGATTCCCAAAGAGAAGCTCATAAAACCCTAGGAGACTTCAAACCTTATGATTCTTATGCAAAGTCTTAGAAGCCTTTCAATTCTTGTCCCAATGGATTAACTTCATCTACCAATGTATCTCCACAACCAAGATCTGCATCCTTATGAATGGAACCCATGAAGGTTTCTTTGATACTTCAAGAGGAATAAGACAAGGAGATCCACTATCTTCATTCCAACATATTATTATGGAAGAAGCCTTTGGAAGAGCTTTAACTAAAGCCCACCTAGAAGGGAAAATAAATGTAATTGCAATAACTAAAAAGGTTCCCAATATTACCCATCAACAATATGTAGATGATACCATCCTGCCAAGTGTTAGCTCAACAAATGAGGCTCTAAATATCAAAGCTATTAACTAGTAGTACATGGAAGCTTCTGGGAAAAAAGTAAATACTGCAAAATCTTTTAAAAAATCATTAACACCAAGCCTAAAAAGGAAGCACATATTTGCAATATCATGGGCTACAAGAAAGGAACATTTCCATGCAAATACTTAGGTATAGAATTAGATAAAGGAAGTAAATCTAATAAGGTATGGTATAGTATTCTTGATAATTTGGATACATAGATAGGAGGCTAGAAATATAAATGGCTGACCAAAGTAGGTAAAGTCACTAAGATTAAAGCAATGTTGTCTACCCTACCAACCTACCCTCTTTCTTACCTTCCTTTAGCTAAACATACCAATAAGAAATTTGAGGTGAAATTCAGAAGTTTCCTTTGGAATGATTCAATTGATTCTAAAAAAATGGCCCTAATTAAATGGGATAGCATTTTTATACCTAAGGAACTAGGAGGTTTACACATAAAAATTTTAAGCTGGCAGAATGATGCACTTGGAGCTAAACTCACCTGGTGTCCTTTTGTAGAAAGAGACCACAAATTGGCTAAAATCATGTACAACAAATAGCTAAATGGAGCTACCCCTATTCTATTTTTAGAATGAGGTCCCTACTTAAAGGATCTGAAAGTTGGAACTTTATTGTTAAAAGCCAAGATCTAATTAGTAAATACCTTACATGAGATGTTGGATCGAGGGATGAGGCTTTATTCTAGGAAAATTCATGGGATGGGTTCCCCCTTATAGAAAATATGGGAATCCTAGAATATGTTAAAAAGCAACTAGTTAAACTTTGGGGGTGCAAGGTCAGTGATTATAAAAATAAAATATCTAGTGATGGATTCACAAGATGGAATGGAAATCAATGAAAAATTTAGATTTAGACCTAGCAGGTAAAAATATATTTGAGAAACTAATTCAAAATAGGAAAATCAAGCAATTGGATAGAAAAGACAAACTCATCTGGGCTGCATCACAAGATGTTAGGTATAGTGTAAAAAATGGATATAGAGTTATCACTCAGTCTCAAGAATGGGAAGAAGTAGTCATTCCCTTTAATCTAAGTTGAGACTCAAACTGTCTTCCAAAAGTAGGATTCCTTATATGGCGAGCATCCTAAAATAGGATCCTAACAGTAGATAGATTATGTAAGCTAGATGTTGAGGGCCCACCGAGATGTGTACTCTGTAGGCAAGATAGTGAAGATGCTAATCACATCCATATAAATACTCATACACACAACTCTATTGGGATTGGCTTAGAAAAATACTAGGCTAGACAACTCCCATGCCAATATCCCTTAGTGAATTCCTAAAGGGGTGTCCCATAGAGAGGAGCAATGGGATATATAGTAAACTATGGAATATTTATTGATCTATCCTTATGTGGGAGATTTGGAAAGAAAGGAATAGAAGGATCTTTTGTAATTAGGATATGCAAAATCATGAGATTCTTAATAAAATCGAAGCTTGCATAGTGGAGACATTAAAATCTCATCTAAGGAACTCCCAGGAGGAAGGAACATTTTTGAGTTTAGATAGATTAATGATTTTTTTTTGGAAAAACCTTATCAATCCACCACTCATATACAAAAAAAAAATAGAATAAAGAAGCAAGGAAGAACTGTAAATGCTCACCCCCACCATTCAGATGGACCAAGCTAAACTTTGACGAGGCCTCTAGAGGCAATCTTGGCATTGTAGGAATACGATGTATCTTTAACAATGCTTCAAGAAAATGGATTGCCAGTAGGGCTAAACCCTTAGAGCCCACAACTAACAATCTTACAGAACGTGAAGCCCTTTAAGAAAGCCTCCAAATTTGTTTAGATTTAGGTTTATCAAATATTATTATTGAAGGCGACTCTTAGATAGTCCTTAATTCCATTAGGAAAAGATCTACACCAAACTAGGTCCTAAATTCAAAATTGGATGAAGTTCTTAAAATTCTATACTAATTCCTAGATATTCAAATCCATCATATCTTCTAGGAAGGTAACCAAAGGGTAAATTAGTTGGCTAATAAGGGGGCTAAGGGGGAAAAAAATTAGTCTTTAATGATTAATAGTTAACAGGTACCTTTGGTACATTAATTTAGATCTTAATTCCTATTCTTAGGCAATATAATTGTAGATTAAATTTCTTATAGAGCTAGCCATCTCCACTAATGTAGTTTGGCAGTTCAAGTTTGCTTATTAGGGCACTAATATCTCATTTCTTTTGTCAATTTCTATTCCTTCACCCCAAATTATCAATGTTTTAAATCTCCCATTTACATACCCTTCTATCTGTATTAATATTCAATCTATATCAATATAGCACCCATGGGGGGAGATGATGCACTAGTAGTTTGGCCCATATATTAGGTAGAACATAGTAGGTATACTTAAAACAAAAATATAGTATATAGCAAGCTCTCTTAATATAATTCAATCAATCATTGTCTGCTTTGAGGTGGTAAGTTTGTGTTTCATTATTAGAAATTTTAGACATTTTCCAGCCAAGTATTAAGTAGGCATCAATCATTTCTAGGTGTGTTGTTGTTACCCCATACCCTCTTAGCTCACTCTTCAATCACCTCTCTATTTTTCATCATACAAAGACACTAGATCTATGAAGCATTAATAAGATTCAACGTCATGTGGTGGCTTAGATAGTGACGTCAGCTATCTTGATTTGTCTAGACCCTTTGGGAGTTTGTTACTTCCTATTTAGTAGTTCCCTCCTTGTCTTCATTAGTCTATCCAATTTAAACCCTAAGATGGAAACTAAAATCTGGTTATTACATGCTTTAGAGGTGTAGATCATGGCATTCTAAGGAAATGTGAAACTCAAACAGTGGAATCGACTGCTAAAACTAGTGGATAATATGACAAGGATAGCAATGAGTCATGTCATTGGAGAAGATACCTTTAATTATGATTTCTCTTGGTGGACTAATAGTGACATATTAGGGAAATTCATAGGTTGTTTGGCCAAAGCTAAGGTGGAAAAATGGGTAATGGTTAGACTCTGTATCAATATTTTTGATCCAATTTGGCATGTGGGTCTTGAAGAAGTCATAAAAAGTATCGATGGCAAACTAAGGATTCCCCTCCTAGAGATTTATATGGTGCACCCACCTAGTAGTTTCAATTTGGCAGTGGTTATTAGGCACCCTACCATGGTCATTTGAGAGATTGTAGCCTTTCAAAAGGAATGGCCCAAAATGGAGGCAAGCATCTAGTTCCTCCTTTAGTGGAGAGGGATTATTGAAGATAATAGCAAGGTATGGCTTGAAAAGTACCTTAGCATCTTTAAGGAATACATCCACTCGGGTGTGGAATTAGATAATATAAAGGCACTAGAATTCTGCACTCCTAACATGGAGAAATTGAGTAGAGAAAAGAATGCTTTTGAATTCCCACCAAATTTGTAGGTAGAGAACCCCAAGGACATCATAGAGATCATTATGGTTTTTTGAAAATAGGTGTAATTTCTGGAGGGCTTTCCCCACTCTGGTGTCAATTGTTTTCTCTTTAATTGTATGTCGTATTCTAGCTCAAGGCTTTTTGGCTTCCCTCCCTATTTTTGGCCCTACCAGCCAGTCTGGCTAGTTCTATGCTTTGTAGGTTTTATTTTCCTCTTTTGATCATATATGTCTTTTTCTAGCCTCCTTTTGGTCTCTTAGTTTCTTAGTTTGGCTCATTACTACATATAATTTATCCATATTTTAAGCATGAAAATTTTGTAGGTTTCAAGTAGTTTAGCTTATGTAAGTTGTTTTGTTGTGTATTCTGGTTCTTTCCTCAGTAAATTGTTTGAAAGTGTGAATCTATATATTAGTTAATATTTTTCTTTCCAAAGACACCAATCTGTATATCTCATTATTAGAAATATATATGAATTATATACATTTGGCTCTTATGTGATTATCAAATGATGTTGTTTGATTGTGATGGTTTTATTATACTATTTCAATTTAACATTCTAGCATCGCCATGTTCTCTCTAGCTTATCACATTACAAAGGAAGTGTTCAAGTGTATTTGACTCATAATCTAAATATGGTGACAAACTAATTGAATGTGTTGACCCTAATCTACTCTGGCTCAATGAATCACAACTATATATAAAGTAAATTATAGAGTTGTCCAAAATAAGTACAAATCAGAATTTGGTATATGAATGTTTCTTCCCTATCAATGGTGATTTTATGTCATGTCTCTATGAATAGTGTAGTATAGCTAGACTAAATTTTCTTGAGAAGAACTACATACTTTTTGTTAATAACCCCAAGCTCAGTTTACATTTGTAATAGAAGAAATGTCTGATTAAAATTAGACTAATGGTAATAATAAAACTAAGCAGTTTTAAATGTTCAAAGCATCCTAGAAGGGTAATTAAGTAACTTTTCAGAATATTCCACAAATGCAATTCAAGTAAGAATAGTATTTTAACATGATGTTATTATTGGCATTATTGATATAAGTAAGAATGAAACCCCCTTTTTTCACATGAAAGATGTAATCATTATTAGTCTAGTGAAATTTATACTAATATATTAAAACTCGATTTTAGTAGGACTCTAAATTATTAAAGTGGCATCTGGTTTTGATTAAAATATTAGGACTAAGTGAATATTTTGATCAAATTTGAAAATGATCAGTTGTTTTGGAGTGATCTCAGATATCAAAGCCTTTTAGTATCCTACTAGGAAATCAAATTCTCAATTCCTTTTAACTAACAATGCTAATGGTTTTTCTAATTTGATTAATTGATCAACAGAATAGTAAGGTACATGAGTTTCAGATAAAATAGCAGAGAAGGGGTACCCTCTAAGAGCATAAAATTCTTGTGAGAATAATTTTCTTCGAACAAGATTATGTTTGATTGGTAAAGGTACCATCAGAATTGATAAATTTTACATTAGGACTCTAGTCTACTTCCTTGTAATAGCAATCAAATCTGAAATATTACAACTGGGTATGCCCCTTTTTATGATGTAATAATAAAGGACTATGGTCCCAAGCAAGACTAGAGGTTTTCTTCTCCATTCTTTCCTACCAATGCTCATTTGAATGGAGATATTATGTTGTATTTTTAATTTTTAATTAATATAATGAAAGGCTTCGACCATTTACCGATTATTTTTTTTATTAATTTAATATTAAACATAATTATTAAATTAATAATATAATAATTATTACTAATTTAATAATAATAATATCATTACATTTTTATTATAAATAATAAATAATATATTAAATATTATTTAATAAAATTAATACTATAATAATAAACATAATAAACATTTTAAATATATATACATACTAACCATCCCCAAAAATGGGGTAGCCGCCACGTGGCCCTAGGCCTGTGTGTGACTAATTGCTTTGGTTGCTTCAACTATCATGACAATCAAGGACTAAATGACAACCTTGGCTGCCATCGTAGGCATGCCATCAAAAAATAGTGAAGGAGAAGAGGGGTGGGGGCCGGTGGCCCTCGCCCACCCAATAAAAAAAACATATTTTTAAAATTTCTTTCAACCTACAATAATAACTAGATACAACTTTTTTTAAGAAAAAGAATATTTTTACCACAATAATATATTATTACTGTGGTATTAATACCTTTTTAAAAAAATATTCTAATATAGATCTAATTGGAAAACAAATATACAAACCACCAATTTTGTAAATTTATTTTCCAACAATCTTTTCCAAACCCTCATCCCGATTTCAATAATACAAATACAAATCCCCAAATTCATCAAACAATGTTTCCAATCTCAACATTTTTTTATAGAACTTTTCAAAATGAAAAAAAATTAAAGTCACCAAAAAGGGTTTCAACCCAAATTAAATTCTAAAAACAATTCCATTCAATCATAGAGAAGACAAAGATTTTTCAAAGAAAGAAATTACTACACAAAACCCACAAGATTTTACCTAGATCTTATGCTAAACAAACGGATGTACAGAGCTTGCAAACAAATTCCCCTTCTTTTGAAAACCCTCTTCTCAAAAATTGGCTTCTCCAAATCAATGTGTGAAAAAATCAGCTCTAATTTCTTAATAAAGAGCTTTCTCTGTTTCAGGTTTCAGTTTTGCAATCACGTGAAATATTTTTCTTAATTATTTTATTATTTTTAATTTCATGTGCAACCTTTTTGTAATTTAATTAAAATAAACTTTATTACACTAATTCTTTTTCTCTCTTAATAAATCACAAGACATCTTAAATAAAATATTTGTTAATTTAACTAATAATAATATTTAGAGTTTATTATTAAAAATAAAACTCCTAAATTAATTATTATTAAATTAAATAAATATAATTTTGCCAAAATTAGGACTTTAATTCAATCTTTTAAATTTAATTCTTTTATTTAATTAATTAAATATTATTTTTTCTTTATAAATTTTCATTAAATTAAATCATTTAATAATCTCTTAATTTGATTTAATTATAACTAAAAATCACAACAAACCCACAAAACTAAATTCAAAATCCCATTATAAAGTATAAAATACTAAATTAAACTCAAGGTTGGAAATCATGAATTCACATCACTTGACAAATTCGGAAGGATAAATAACTCATATACTTGTCCTACATTCTAGGACAATTGGCTTAAGGTTAGGATTTGGACTCAAGAATTGTCTCCCCTCTTTCACCCTTGAGAACTGTGATAGGGCATGCTCATCCTAGCAATATAGGGAAGTTGATGCCTAGTACCTGTAATCTACATAAAATTTGAGCATGTACATACACATATAATCTAAACTAAATAGGCAATGGTGGGAAATGGTGCATCATGTAGATTGTGACTAGCAGGTGGCTACGACTCCCTCCTTCAACCACATCAGATATGTCAAACATAAAGTAAAACACACAAGTACACCATAGACATGCAAGTATGGGGTAAGTAACCATAGAAACTACATATAAATCATTCATCTAACTAACATCATGAAATAACTAAAA
Organism: Cupressus sempervirens; assembly: GCA_028749045.1. NCBI lineage: Eukaryota > Viridiplantae > Streptophyta > Pinopsida > Cupressales > Cupressaceae > Cupressus > Cupressus sempervirens. Next base: position 606,805,309 of record CM053786.1, on the reverse strand, counting down.
TCACTAATTGAACATGCATGTATTATCATTGAAAGCATAATCATGAATACATAAAAATACTGAGTATCAAGTAGCTCATCAAATATATCAATTGAATATGAAATAACATCTCATCAAATTAGTTTACCAAGTACCACTAATCATAAAACATAATCATAAAATTAGCCTAAAAGAACTTGGAAATACAACATGAAAAAGTCAACTACGGATAGGCATTAGAGACAGTAGACATAGGTGTTCCAAATGGTTTGAAATCTCCATTCCAAAGGTCTTCAACATCTCCTTGACATATTTTCACTAACTAATATAAATGGCATCCTTCATTTGATGAAATTTTAAACCAACAAAGAATTTTATTTCTCTAAACATTAAAATTTCAAATTCTTTCCTCATTTCTTTAGAGAATGACTTGCATAATTCATCATAACCTGTAAATAGGATATCACCCACAAATATTTTTTCTAAAAAATTTGTGTTCTATGGTCCCTCTTTAGTATACAAACTGCTATTATCATTGGTTCTTTGAAAACCAATCTTCACCAGATATCCATGTAGTCTTTCATGCCATGCTCTACAAGCTTTTTTCAAACCATATAAAGCTTTGTGTAACTTATAGACCATGTCTCTTTTATTTGGATTAACGAAACCTTCATGTTGATCAATGTAGACTTCCTCTTCTAGAATTCTATTGATTTTACATTTATTTGATACCCTTTGAATCCTTTAAATGAAACATATGCAAGCAGTGTTTTGACTCCTTCATGTCTAGCAATAGGAGAAAATATTTCTCTATAGTCTATGCCTTCTTCTTGAGTTTATAATTTGCACACTATCCTTGCCTTGTTCTTTGATACTTATCTATTTTCATTGAATTTTTTTCTAATTACCCATCTTGTTCCAATTACATTTTTTTCCTTGGGTCTGGGAACAAGAGTCCAAGTATTTTTCCTTTCAAATTTTTCAATTTGTTTATTCAATGCCTCAATCCAACTTTCATTATTGAATGCATCTTTAATAGTTCTAGGTTCAAATTTAGTAAGAAAATATGTACCTTTTAGTTTATTCCTTGTCATTATCCCTCTTTTCTAATCTCCAATTATTTTCTTAGGTGTATGATGCCTTTTGACATATCTAGCAAGTATAGGTATCTTACTTCAAGATTTTGGACTGGATTCACTTGGTTCACCATGCTCAAAGGTTCTATGAATTTCTAAACTTTTCTATGTTTATACTATCTGAGACTCAACTCCCACATATTGTAACTTGGGTTCCTCTATCTAGGACTTGGTTTGAACTATCTCCAGTTTAGGTGCACTAGTTGTAACTTAGTTGACACTCCAAACTTGGGTGACTCGGGTGGGGTAATCTACTACACCCTGGGTAAAGTATTAGGCTCAAAGTAAACAAAGTTTTTGTAATCTTCAAGTTCCTTTATGATTTGATCTTCATTTTTTTTTGCAAACTTCTCAATTTTTATGTATACACTTTCTATAACCTTTTGAGTAGAAACATTCAGTCATTTATATGCTTTTCTCTTGTTTGACTAACCTAGGAAAATGCCTTCATCACTTTTCACATCAAACTTTTCTTTCCTTAACTCTTTCAAGATATAACCTTTGATTCCAGATACTTTGAATAAAATATATTAGGTTTGTAGCCATACCATAATTCGTAAGATGTTTGATATGTATATTTCTTTAGTTGAACTCTATTCAAGGTATGAATCTGTGTTGATTACTTCCTTCCAATATTTGGTTATATCATTTTTCTCTATTATTAGTGTTCTTGTACAATCCATGATGGATCTATTTCTTCTTTCTACCATGTCCTTCTACTAAGGTGTACCAGGTGTAGATACTTGTCTTTTGATTCCTCTTTCATTGCAAAATTTATTGAATTCATTAGAGATGAATTCTCCTCCTCTAGCCAATCTTAGGCATTTTAACTTCTTACCTATTTATTTCTCAACTCTAGCTAGATACTGCTTGAATTTTTGAAAAGATTCAGATTTATCCTTCAAGTACATTACTATCATCATCCTAGAGTAATCATCAACAAACAAAATAAAAAAAAATTTGTGTGATGAGAACAACCACTATCTATTATCCATTAGTCATTCTTGCTAACATGAGAAATAAGTGCCATCTTTTCATTATCCTTATCATCTAGTTCATATTTAATCAAAATATATACCATTTTATCTCCATCATCATTATTAGAATCTTTAGCAATTTAACAAGATTTCTTACCTTGGTCTTTTTATTTTTTGTAGCTCTTGAAATCTTTCTTCTCTTTGAACTTGTTGAATTTTCTATCATCTTTACTCTCCTTTTTTGGGCACCTTGCAACAATGTGACCAAATTCTTCACAAGAAAAACAAATCAATGGAAGTTTTCCTTTATATTTTCCTTTTTCTTTTGGTAACCTTCTTGCACATAGGGCTTTAATGGCTTCAAGGTCATCGTCATATTTTTCTTCTTCTTCAACATAAGGTTGTTTGACTTTTGAGTTTCCTCCCTTTCTACCAAGGGTTACTTTGTCTTTGAATGTTGATTCTATGTTGCGAGATCTAGGAAGATAGTTATCAAATTTATCCAACTCAAAACTTTTCAACCTTCCTATTAGTGCATCTAAAGTTATATCATTTTTGGGATCACATATCATCTCTTGAATAGTTGAAACTCTGATTACATAATTAAGAAGAAGAGTTATTAGTACCATTGTATCTTCTATTTTTCCTCGTGAAGCTCTCATTGCACTCACACTTGTTTTGATTCTCTCACTATATTTTGCAATATTTTCATCTTCTCTCATATTCATTTGATCAAATTGGCCCCTTAAACTTTCTTCTTTGACTCTTCTAACATTGCTATATCCTCCATAGATATTTGGCAACTAGTTCCACATTCCATGAGTAGTAGGATAGTCTTTGACTTCATCAAATTTAAAATAATTGTGAGCAAAAACAATGTCAATCATCATTGTGTTGTAATTTTTTTATCTACCATTTGATCCATGGTCAAAGAGCTAGGAGGTTCCACATACTAGTTCTCTAGGAATTGTAGACCTATATCTCCAATGGTTTCCAAATGTATCTTCATGAGTTCCTATCAAGCTTCAAAGTTATCTCTGTTCAACTTAAGAATTTGTCTTCTGTAAGACATCTTGATATTTAACTTAGGTCCTTGAAACCTTTCCTGTAAGCACCAACAACTTTGATACTAATTATTGGAAATATAAGAGTAACTGAGAGGGGAGGGGTGAATCAATTACCACTAAAACAATTCCAAATCTCTTAGATGTCAATACAAACTTTCTTTTAACTCACAACTCAGTTAGAACTAGATATTTACTATAACTCAATTAACATAAAAATCTTAAGATAATAATCTGTATTAACCTTTAGTAACTTAGTTCCAAAAATATGAAGCAATAAGTAGATAACAAAAACACATAAGACACCAAGATTTAATGTGGAAACCCAATTTGGGAAAACCACCAATAGAACTAGTTACAACTTTTCATTCTTTTGAAATGAGCCCTATTAGAAGCCAACCTTGTTAAAGGTTACAAAACACGCTGTTAGGTCTAACCATGCTAAAGGATTTGAATCACCCTATTAGGAGTGACCTTGTTAGAGGTCTTAAGATGCTTCAATCTAGAAATGTCACTTGGTTAGAGGATTTACAAAATTACTATTAAGTGAACTATGTTAAGATATTTCTTCACTGCTACAATTATTAGAGAGTAAGATGATTGACTTGATTGGTAAGAAATTGAAATATAGATTCAAATCATTGCTATGGTTTATCCTTTGGATCCTTCCTGATTATAATATTCTTTGCATCTCCTTGGATACTTTTCTCTAAATCAGTTTTCCTTCTTTATTCCCATCTTATCTTCTTGCACACTTTCTCGTATTTCAATCCGTATCCTGACCTTTCATATATATAAAACTCAATGTCAAGTTGACTTGAATACTCCTTTAAATTGAAAAATAACATCCACCAAGTTGGCTTGCATAAACCAACTAATAAATTAAACTAATCTATTGTAGGTTGGTTAAAATTGAAAACTAGGTCACTCGGTTACCACTAAGTTCCTTGGTAACTGACCTGACTCAATTTACACTAAACTCCTTTGGTAGATGACCTGACTTAGTTTACATAGGAATCCCTTTGGTAACCATCCTATCTCGGTCTTCACTTGATCACTAAAATTTTCTTCTTCTAAACTTTTTCTCAACTAATACTGGAGTCTTCTGAGCTTGGTTCCAACTAGAAGTGCTCAGTTAGAGTATAAAATTGATGTAACACTAATGACAATATAAAATTGAATTATAATTGGTATCATTACTTATTTTCATGCAGTGTCACTTCTTTCAGTAAACTCATCAATTTTCACATTTGCACTTCCCATAACTTTGTTAGTGCTAGAGTTCAAACACTTGTAAGATTTTCTTTCAGTGGAATATCCTAGTAATATACCTTCATCCTTCTTTGCATCAAGTTTTCCATTCCTATTATCTGTAAGCATGTAGCATCTACTCCCAAAGATTTTGAAATATTTTACTTTAGGAGTGTATCCATACCATAGATCAAAAGGTGTAGTATTTGTACCTTTCATGACTTGTACTCTATTGAGGGTATAAACATCAGTACTAACAACTTCTCTCCAATATTTCTTTAATACACTATTTTCCATCATCATTATTTTTGCACAATTCATTATTGATTTTTTTTTTCCTTTCGACTATCCCATTCTAAGGAGGGCTCATTGGTGCTAACATCTATCTTTTAATTCCTCTATTAGTGCAAAATGTATTGAACTCATTTGAAATGAATTCACCACCTCTATCAGATCTCAAGAACTTTAGACTCTTCCTTTTTTCTTTTTCAACTTTGGATAAATACCACTTGAATAATTAAAAAGCATCACATTCATCTTTAAGAAACATCACAATCATCATCCCAAAGTAGTCAACAATAAATAGAATGAAATGATTATCTCCACAATAACTTTGAACATCAATAGGTCCATATAGGTTAGTATGAACTAGTTCCAAAATATCACTAGAAGTGTATTCTTTCTCTTAAAACAAGACTTGGTCATTTTTCCCAATTGACACTGTTTACACATAGCATTGTCAAACTTCTTGATTTTACTGTTACTTATCAAAATTTCAAAATTTACATGACATAACCTCTTATGCCATGCCTTAACATCTTCTTATTGTGCAAACAAACATGTCTCATTAGATAAATCTAGATAGAACAAGTTACCTTTTGTTTGATCACCACTTCCAACTAGCTCACAATTAGCATCATGTTTTTTTGCACAATAAGAACATGTTAGTCAATTGAGTGTTTCCTTTACCTTTTACAACAAATGGAATATTATTACCAAATTTAGCACATCTACCTTTGTATGGATTAATATGTTGGAATTCTTTAGAATATCTAAGAGGGGGGTGAATTAGTTATCCAAGGACAAGATGCACAAATAAAACTTTTCACAATTTAGTGAACCCATGTCCATAAAACATATTCATTGTGCATGCATCCATATTAGATCATACAACTCTCAAACTTGTAGGTTACAATAAAATCAACTTTATAGAAATGTAAGTATGAAACATAACAGATTCAATAACACATTTGACATAATGATTTTATGTGAAAACCCAATTTGGGAAAAACACTAGTAACATGCTACTATTTCCCACCCTTTTGAAATGATACCCTATGAAAGGCCAACCCTCTTAAATGTTACAATGCACACTATTAAATGTGACCTAGTTAAAGGATTTCAATCACCCTATTAGGTGTGAGCCTTGTTAGAGGACTTTAGGACATTCTATTAGAATGCCACCTAGTTAAAGAATTTACATATGATTGTTAGGTCAACCTTAATCCAAAGGATTTTACCTAAGATAATACAATTGTTAGAGAGTAAAAATAAGGCTTGATCTGATAACAAAATACTACTCACTTTGTAGATTATAGATCTTAGTTCAATCTTCCATTTTTCTTGGTTTTATTCACTTCAACTCTCATAGCTTGTTCACCCTTCAAGCATTCATCCTCTTAAGTCTTTTTACTTTGCATGCCAATTACAGACACTATAGTTTGGAAACCATATGAAAAAACACCCTAGACTCCTTGTCTTTCTTGGTTTCATGCACATGCCAACTATTATTTCATGCCTTGTATCCCCTTATAAAGAGAACTTAGATCTTTTGTCATTTATCCTCCATCCTCCATTTTAGGGTTAGGTAGGATAAGGTAGGATTCAATGAATCTACCCACCTTTTCATTTTATTCCCTTCTAGAAACTTCTCCTTGAATCCACTTTGAATTCACCTCAAAATAGTTTATTATGAATTTTGTACCACCAGCTCATCATAGTTATCTTCCACATGGTTCACACAATTCAAAAAATCAAACTTGTAAGCTCAAATTCATCAAATTCATGATCTTTCTCATAATTTTGTCACTTGACATTAACTTGCTTCTAATGCTTAGCACATATTACGTTGCACAACATCCACTATCAGATCACTTAACATGAACTAAAGTTTACTGGTGCTCAACATCAACTAAACTTTACTCAGCTTACACTATGTCACTTGACCTATACTAAAATTTCACTTTTCTATTCTCAAACTAATTTTTTGGTTGGCTTGCACTAAATTTTCTTGACACCTACTGTCCACTCAATCAAGCTTGGTAGACTCAATTTTTTTTTCTTGTTCTTCTACACTTTATCAGTGTATCCAGCCTTTGCAACCTTAAGTAGATAATCAATGCACTATAATATCATTATCTTAACTGATCTTTGTACTTCTTTTCTTTAACATAACTCAACCTTTCCTCTACATGCTCTTGTTATCTTATTTGATCAAATCTTCTTCATCAATCAAACAAATGATAGTACTCAAATCATCTAAGAAATTTTCTTAACAAGATAGTAGGTTTGACATTAGTGACAAAATAGTGATTGAAACACACTTTCATACTTATATCAATCTATTTTCAACATAATATCCTTGTTGACATGGAAGTTTGAACCCTTGCCTAAAGTTTTGACCTAAAGGAAATTTTGTGTAACATGGAAACAATCTCAAAAGCATGGGGATTTACAATTAGAGATTGAGTCTCTGGGGAAGGTCGGCTTCCTTACTATTAGGCTACACCTAACTATTTCTTGAAAGGAAAATAGGGAAGGAATTCATGAAATAAAACTACCTATTCTAATCTAGAGGGGGTAATACACCAAATAGTACTTTGATCTACTTCTTTGCTAATGACTACACTAGAATCCAATGGACTTCACAAGATATACCATTATCTCCATTTCTTCAATCTCAATATCATAGACAACACAACCATAGAAGGAATATAATAGATTCACTTAACAGATCAATTATCCAAAATGAACATAATCATATGGTATTAAAATGGTCAAAATACATTAACAAAGTGAGGCTAGATAGAGTGCACAAACTTAACTGATTGAGAATGGATATGATAGAGGGAATTTATATTGAATAGTAGGAAAAAAAATTATAGATAATAAATATGAGAGATCAAAAAAGAGAGAGATCTATGATCCAATATCAAAGATAAAAGGATCCTTTGAACAAATAAACTTTCCTTTATAGGGTTCAGGCATAACCTAGATACAACCTTGAGTTTGAACTACCTCAACCATGGATTGGATTTTACAGATGAGAGCAATAATTGAGAATCAAACAAAATCTGATCATAAAGCACAACTGCTCAAAAGAGATGATAGAAATAGTCAAGGAAAGTGTGCACTCGGCTACAAGAGATCAAATCTAAACAAGATCGATCACAAAGTACATTTAAGAAGCATGGAGTGAAATGGTGTTGAAGACATCAAGAAATGGTTATAGTCAAAAAAATCATTCTTCTCCTTAATCCTTCCAACTTTTGCATGAAATGTATTTATGTTGTGCCATAATAATCATGTCAAGAAGACAATTAATGTTGATCATTCCATCTACCATGTGGCCCTATATCCCTCAAGCTTTTCACCACTTTACCCAATAGTCATCTGTCTATTTGTTGACCTATGCTTACCTTAGTTTGTGGCCTTTTACCTTATCACTAAGTGCAACATCAAATTTCTATGACCCTACGATCATTTTAACTTAACTACTAGTGTTTCCCTTCACATGGTTGTGACCTAAAACCTAACTACATCCTAGACATCTACAACTATACAAAGAGAAACCTGTAACCATGATCGCTCTATCATAGATGTCAGCTACTCTTTTCCACTAACCACTATGACCATGTAAAACCATTACATTAACTACCATCGCAACATCACAACATAATTTTTGAACCTACCTTCTAACCTTGTGAATGAGTGATGAAGGGAATTGCTACATTGCCATTCTGACCTTCAATTAGTCTTGACCACCTCCAATGATGTGATGAAGAGATGATATACAAGAGCCCACCATGACATGTCCACTCATTGTATGCTCACAACTTAAACCCTAATTTCAAAATTTAACCCTTCAACCATGTGCACAAGTAATTCATGACTTTGCCATCCTAACCCTGGTATATCTTTAACCTTTTGTGATAGTGTGAAAGCACATGAATTGAGAGTCTTGGCATTAAGGTTCACGTGGTTGAAACTTAAAAGTTCTTAAAGATGAGAATCTTTGCAATCATGTGATTGAATTTGATCAATCCATCACAAGTGTTAACTAGATGCTAGCTCTCTAAATCATGAAGCTACGTTGACTATTGAGAAGACTATGTTGCACTCTCACCACCCTATTGATAGTTAAGCCTTGGCTATGTGCGATCATGTGAAAAAGTGTTTTCACATCATCACAACTCAAATTATCTCATTTGAGACAAAGGGACAAAAGTACTTTAAGGATATAAGGAAAAGTCAAGTTATTACATATCCCTAAAGTGCTTGCATGATAATTAATGAACCAATCAAATGAACATGAACATGGTTGTCACCCTAAAAATTCAAATTTGGAAGGGGGGAAAATGGTGAACATTTCTAGTGACTCATAGGGGATTTTTTCCTACTAATAATGGACTAGTGGCCTTTGAGCAATCCATTGGCCTAGAGTCACAAAATTGAACCCTACATTCTATTTGACTTTTCACAAAACTCTACCTCTTCTACAACTACAAAATTTCAAAATTTTGCTATCTCCTACAAAGAAAACCTATGCCCATGCACCTATTAGAAAGAAAGAAAAATAATTTAATATATATAGAAAAACTTAGCCTTCTCTAGAAGAAAGGCTCAAGGTGAATTCCATTGACTGGAATTGGAAGAATATCACCATCAGGCCTAGATAGCTTAAAAGTGGTAGCCTCCTTACAACTAGTGACAACATATGGCGCACTCCATATGGCATCAAATTTGGATTACCTATGAGGTTTAGCTCTATCTACATCCCACTTGAGGATAATGTCTCCTTCTTTGAAAACTCTAGTTGTAGCCTACTTGTCAAAACTTCTTTTGACCTATCACTGACAAGCCTCAAGCGTATGCATAGCTTGTTGTCTCTTCTCTTCTAATTCCATTAGCTCTACTAATCTAATTGTCATGGCATCATTCTCTTCTCACTCCAATTGATCATCCAATTGAAGAGAGGGGAACTTGAGTGAAACCAAAAACCTTACTTCCCTTCCATATACGAGCATAAAAGGTGAATTCCCAATTTTTCTCTTGGTTGTGATTCTGTTAGCCCAAAGGGCAGTTCTCAAGTTGGCATTCCAACACCTCTAATTATCTTTGATTTTCCTCTTCATTATCCTAATGAGGTTCTTGTTGGAGGATTTAGCTAGGTCATTCCCTTGGGGATAATAACCTGAGGAAGTGCTCCAATATATTCCATGTTCTAGAGCCCAAGAGCATACATGATTTCCTACAAAATATCTAGTATTATCTAATATGATGGTTGAAGGAACACCAAATCCAGTCATAATTCCATCAAGAAACTCACCCATTGAAGCTTCTATTGCATCTCTTAGAGTTACTTCCTTTATCCACCTTGTGAAGTAATATGTCTACCAAAATCCATTTGTGACCAAAACTTGATGGTGGGTTTATTGGACCAATAAAGTCCAAACCCCATTGAGTAAAGGGTTGGTCAACTTGAATAGGATGGAGAGGGAGGGAAGCCAATTTTTGTTTTCCTAAGAAGAAAATACACTTCTCACATTTCATTACCCACTTATGAGAATTATTGAATAGGGTTGGCCAATAATAACCAGCCCTCATTATTTTCATTGTTGTGATCCTAGCTGAGAAATGACCACTAGTAGGGCCATCATGGAACTCCTTTAATAACTTGCTAATCTAATTAGTCTAGAAATACCTTAATAAGACTCCATCAAAATCCTTTCTAATTAGTATTCCATCCACCAAGAGTAGATTGTAACCTGAATTGTCTTCTCTTGGCTCTATCCAAGCCTTGGGGATATCTTCCTTCTATCAAGAAGGTAGTCATGTCATGCAACCAATCATTCTAATTCTCATTCTCTCCTAGTTGCTCACATTGTAGTAAGAGGGAAGCCTCTTTAGATGTCTCAAAAGATGAGGCCATGTGATCACACAATCCCTTGCCTCTCACAAGCTTGGTGATTTTGATATCAATGTCATATTCTATGACCTTGGTAATCCATCCAACTCTTTTTTCATTTATATCCTTACTCAAGAGGAACTCCTTCACACTTGCATGTGGAACCAAGAGTTGAACTTTGTTATGAGATAGAAGATGTCTAAACTTTTTTAGAGCCCTTACAATAGCAAAGACTTGCTTCTCTACATAGCTATATCTTCCCTCATAATCTTTAAGCCCTTCACTAAAGAAAGAAATGGGTTCTTCCAAATTTTCTTCATTTAGTTGTGTCGGAATAGTTGATATACCTGACTCTCCTCCAAGAGAGTAGAAGATAAAATCTCTGTCAAACTTAGGATTGAAAAGAGTGGGAATTGATGTAATTGATCTCTTGATCTCCTCAAAATTGGCCTTCCCTTCCATGATGTAGGTGAACACCATATTCTTCTTCAACATGGCTATGAAAGGTTTCATCATGGAACCAAGATCAGGGATGAACCTTCTTACGAAGTTGATCCTACTAAGAAAACAATGCAAAACTTTCTTATGGTTGGGAAGTGGAAGGGGGATAAATTCTTTTACTCTCTCTAGATCTATTCCTATTCCATCTCTTGACACAATGTGTCCTAGGAGATTTCCTTGATCAGTAGAAAAAACACACTATTTTGGATTTAGAGATTCACCATACTCTCTACATCTGATGAATACCTATTTGAAATTATCAAAATGATCTACTGCATATTTTGAAAAGATAGTTACATCATTAAGATACACCTATTCAAAATTTTCTAGTACACCTTTGTAGGCTATCTCCATTTCCTTTTGGAATGTGGCACCTGCATTGGCTAGTCCAAATGGCATTTTACAATAAGCATAGGTACCCCATTTGGTAGTGAATGTTCTCTTATATCAATTTTATTCTTGGACTAATGCCTAATTATAGCTTGAAAAACCATCTAAGAATGAAAACCTCTCTGAACTACTAGCCTTAGAATTGTTTCCATAGAAGGAAAAGGATGGTGATCTTTAAGAGAAGCCTTATTAAGGTCCCTAAAATATACACATAGTCTAATTTCTCCATTCTTATTCCTAATAGGGACAAGATTAGCTACCCATGAGGAGTGCTTAATAAGGAAAATAATGTTAGCCTCTATGAGCTTAGATAGTTTTTTTCTCATTAATGGTTCAATCATAGGGTTAACTAGCCTTTTCTTTGTCTAACAAGCTTTGCATCATGACTTAAATCTATAGTATGTTGGAATAAACTTGGGTCAAAACCCTTTAAATCTTCATATGTCCAAGCAATAACATCACTAAATTCTTGACATAAATTACTGAAAACTTCTTGTTCAGTTTGAATGCATACCTTTCCCAAATTAAGAGTCTTTCCATCAGCAATGGTCATAGGTGTGTAGTCATTTCTCCTTGCAATCAAGTTTGAACCTTTGCTTCTTACTTGATCATCAAAACTGAATATGCCCTCCAAAGGGACTAGACCTTTAGTAAATTTTTAAAATTAAGATTCATAATCTTCTCCCCATACTAGTTTTATAGCTTGGACTGATTTCTAGCAAAGAATTCTAGTTCATTTTGCAGGAAATTAATAATTTGTAAAACAAAATCAAAGACATGCCAAATAATGCAATGATCTAGGATAGTAGGCCTTACAACAACTCTAATTTTTTTCTCCTTTTAATTGGCAACATGCTCTGGTATGTCATGATGAGCACCAATTTTTGCAAGCCTATTGACATCCTTGTTCTTATTTCTTGGGATACTCTGAATGTTGAATGCCTAGAAGCCTTCAAGTAGATCCCAAACTCTATGATTTTATGATTTGAGAAGGTTGTGCTTTGTGAAATTCTAATTTTTTATCTAATTTACAACCAACTCACTATCCCCAAATACTTTCAAGAGCTTAATACATCTCCTTTATGAAAGCTGAATACCTTGGATTAGGGCTTCATACTCTGCCACATTATTAGTGTAGCTAAATTAGAGAATGTATGAAAAGTAATATTTTTCTAAATTAGGTGAAATAAGCACTACACTGGCATCTAAGCCATTTTTGTTCCTTGAGCCATCAAAGAACATATTTCACTATCCATTTGTATCTTCCTTTTCTTTCATGAGATTGGGAATAGGAGCACCCTCCTCTAACATGCAATAAGTTCCAAGGCATGTCTCTAGAGTTTCATGTACTAGATCAAACTGATAAGTAGTGGCCCACTCATCCAAAAGGTAATTAGGTACCTCTACCAAAGAAGTGGTAGGCTCATGTGTTGTGTCTACATCATCTATCTCATGAATTATACGATGCATATTTATAGGACTAGGAGTATAGGTCTCTATATGATTAAGGGCTAGAGGATCTACCCTTTTGGAAACTCTTGTCCCATATATTGTTCTAAAGAACATATAGGACCAATCTACTACAATATGACCACCTATTTGTGTAGTGAAGTCCCTAGAAAGGTAGATAGAAAAATGTGGCTTGACCTTAGCTACTGATATGTCTTAAGTAATAGTACAACTAGGGCATGCATAAAATGCCATTTCCACATTTTTTAAGATTCCTTTTGTGTTGAAAGAGCTTCCATCTAATTGGATTAAATCCTAACCATTGGCTCATACTTAATACCAAGGAGGTCAGCAATAATCTTAGGTATTACTAAACTACTAGCTCTAGAATCTATCATGCAATCATAAAATAATTTATCACCTATGATCAAAGAGACATAAAAGGGAGGAGGATTATTTTTCTTACATTTATCTCCTTTTTTTGGCTACACTAAACATGTTGCACCATCCAAGTTGGTGGATTGATTTTCAAACCCTATACTCTTCAGCTTTTGTTGTAGTAATTCCAATTGTGATGGCATAGTGACAACTGCATCCCATATAGTAATGTACACATTGTTCTTCTTCATTTTATTTGTAATGTTGAGAGGAGTACCAACCACTTTGGTTGGAGCCTTGGGACCCATAGTTACTGATGACTACTTTTGAGTAGCTTGAGGTTCAATAGACTCCCCTTTTCTTATGTTTTGCTTCATTTAGGGAGCAACATTTGGTTTTGCACTCATAACTAGAACATGAAGGCCCATGCTTGAAGTTGAGGCCTGATTTGATGGAGGAGGTGTGGTGTCCTCAACAACACTTCTTTTACTTCTGGTATTATGAGCTATAGACTCATAGTTATCATGACTAGCATGACATTGTTCCCCTGGCTAATGGTTCATGAAAGAACAATCACCCTATTGTTGTAGGTGAGAAGCATTAGTAGGTTGACTAACATTATACTATTTTCCTACTACTTACTCTTTTATAGTTAACACTTGGAATGATTCTTCCTTCTAGCACATACAATACCCATATGAATAATTGCAAGAGGGACAAACATCCTAATGTTGAGAAAGATTATTTTGAGGAACTAATGCACTATTAGGATTGTGTTTGCATTTGTAGGGGCATTACCTATAGACCTATTTTGGTTATGTAGGACATGACCTTGATCTTGATTTGGTGGTCTATTAAGTGGTGGATTTCGATAGTTGGTTTGAAAAGGCCTACTACCTTGAGCCTGTTGCCTCTTTAGAGTCACCAAGTCATTGCTTATTTTTTGTATTACTGCACTTTGATCCTAAAAATTCCTATCTATATTTTGCATCATAGCCTACGTCATGGTCTCAATCTTATCCATTTCATTGGAATATGTAGAAGCTATTGGAGCTATAGTATAGGTTGGCTTGTAGGTGTGGCAATGATAAGGGCTATTGTGGGCTAATGATTAAGAATGTCTTGGAAAAAAGGCATTGGAGGTTGGAGTTAATTGCCCTCCTTGGATCAAGATATTTTATGCTCTAATAGAAATTTCATATGCAATAGGTAAACTATTCCCTCCAATGGTTTGCAGTGTGCTAATAATATCACTATTGACAACTCTAAGGTAATGCAAGAAAGCTTTACCAGGGGTAGGTTTTACTACATAAGGTATTCTATCCCATGCTTTCCAAAATCTATAGTTAAAATTGGTCATGTATTCATTGGGTGCTCTCTTAATGGTGGTTAGCCGCTCCAAGAGTGATAAATGGTCACTCTTATCTTTGAAGTGTTTGCATAATCTAGTGTAGGGGCACCTAGGTAGGCTAGTATGTAACCTAGGGTTCTTTTTTTTTTTTGGCATGTAGTAATGCTAGACACATCACTTGTCCAATAAGAGGTCCTATTTGGTCCTTAGTTGTGTTTAGGAGAGTTGAGAAGACCCAACATTGGCAAATTGCTAGAAACTGAAAAATGTTGTCAATTAGGAAACATAGGTCCTAGAATGGATAAAATGCTAAAATAAGGCTCATATAGCCTTAAACACACTGTTTGAGGTCTTTAGATTCTTATTACATGTCGACTTGGTTGTTGAAACAAGTTTGGAGGTCTAACTCCAATTTGGGCAAAGTTGTTGAATTGTTGTCATGTTGTCATGACAACATTTTCTTTCTCAGAGCAAATTTTTGCAAATTTGAGTGTGTAAGGCTCTAACTATTTGGAGTAGTTATAAAAGCAAGAGGACAACCTTTTTCATGGGTTGGCCAATTTGGAAAAGGATTGTACGGACTGTGTGCAGCATTTTGGAATTGCTAGTTTATTGGTTTTTAAGGCATTTGAAAAGGGATGGATTGAAGAGTGTGGTTTAAGTGTTGGAGAAGCTCTATCTTTTTTTTTTTCATCTATGTATTTGGTTTTTTTGTTCATTTTAGCTAGTTTTTACTAGATAAGGAATTCTTTTAGTTTTGCCAGACTACTAGTTTGAACAGGGAAGTATTGCAAATATGGGACCTTAGGGCCATTTTCCACCATTGGTTTCCTCTCGTCTTTTGGTATTTGGAATGAGGGTCTATGTACGCTAAGTATCAAGAATTAGGGCCTTGGAAATTTTGGCAAGATTCTCTAAAGTGATTCCCTAAGCAAGTGAATGTAACTTGGTTAGGGATCACAGATCAGAAAGCAAGTGATGGAGGGGATTGAGACTATAGATACCTCAATCTAGATATTTGGAAATTAAGGAGGAGATCTAACCTAGATCCATTCCAAGGGAGGCATCTTCGAAAGCTTTCTAAGGAGGTTTTTTAAGTCAACAACCATCAAACCCTTAAAACCCTCATTTCAAGCCTAAAATGGTGTTCTAAGTATATAGACGGGTTGGGGTTTGGAGAGTCACAAAATTTCTATGAAGAATGAAAATGGTATCCATAATGCCAACTTTTTTGGGGGTTTGTTAAGGATATTTTCAAGATATCTCAGTTTTGAGCCACTTAGAGGGCTAATCCTAGTAGCTCTTGTTACAACATTTTTTATCTTTAAACCCTTGTGGGAAGAAAGTGCCCATGATCTCAATATTGTTTGGGGAATTAAATATTGTAAGGAATCCAAGGAGACTCTAAATGGTTGGTTGACACCCTTGGGGTCATATATGGGCTTGACGGCTAGGTACATAATGTAGCAGGATAGTAAGCATGTTGATGGTATTTTGTTGATGCAACCCAATTGAAGGATTAGGATCTTTTGTATAAGGTCCTAGGAAATTTAGGGTGAGGAGGAGCCCTAGTAGGTCAGGTAAATGACCTAAGGAAACCCTGAGAGCACCTAGGGAAGGAGAGAAAGGTTGAGTTTTACATCATAATCCTTCTCTTAGCCCATCCCAATCAGTAATAGAGTTATGTGGCAAACCTCTATACCATTGTAAAGATTTTCCTTTTAAAGATGAAGCTAAAAATCTAATAAAAACATCATCTTCTATAATTCAATGTATATTATGGATATTTGAAATCTCCTGAATGTGATCTATAAGAGAAATGGAAGTTTTTCTAGTGAAATCTGATATTCTTTTAAGAGCAGTTACTAGGATATCATGTCATTGGGCTAGGACAAGAGGACTTACACCATTGAAGGTGAAAAAGACCTGATTTCTAGGGAGATCCATGTGAAATAATGAACTATTCAAATGGATAGATAGAAACTAGGTTGTGACCTATCAACCAAAGGAGTGGAAATGGGCCTTGCATGTGTATGTGCTACTATTGAACTCCTAACTGGTGATCAAGAGAGTCTAGTTCTCTTTCTTCTATGATTTGAAAATGAAAGTTTAATATATTGAAAAGTACCTCTAGAAGATGCCCTTGTTTGAGCTTTGGGCATGAACCACATCAATTCTAGTCTAAAACCAAGATGTAGAAGTAGAGTCACCAAGTACTTGATTGTGAACCTCTTGACGGCCCAGAATGTTAAGAGAAGAAATATCTCCTCAATATTTATTTAAAGATCTTTTCTTGACACTAGTGAACTAGTGGAATTAATAAATGCTTCAATTTAGTCCCACTGGGTGTGCTAAAAACTATTGACATGAAAGTTTGCACCTTTGCCTAAAGTTTTGACCTAAAGGCAACCTCTTGTAACATGGAAACAATATCAAAAGTTTGGGACTTTGCAATTAGAGATTGAGGTTGACTTCCTTACTATCAATATGCACCTAACTATTTCTTGAAAGGAAAAGGGGGAAGGAATGAATTAAATAAAGCTACCTATTCTAATCTAGAGGTGGGTGATACACCATATAGTATTTTGATCTACTTCTTTTCTATTGACTGCACTAGAATCCAATGGACTTCACAAGATATACCATTATCTACATTTCTTCAATCTCAATATCATAAACAAGTCAAGAAGACAACATAACCATAGAATGAATACAATAGATTCACTTAATAGACAAGTTATCTAAAATCAACATAATCATATGGTATTACAATTGTCAAAATACATTCAAAAAGTGAGACCAGATAAAGTGCACAAACTTAACTGATTGAGAATGGCTATGATAGAGGGAATTTCTTTTGAATAGGAGGCAAATCAATTATAGAGTTTATATATGTGAAAGATCAAAAAAAGGGAGATTGATGATCCAATATTGAAGATAAAAGGATCCTTTGAACAACAACAAAACTTGCATTTATAGGGTTCAAGAATTACCCATATACAACCTTGAGTCTGAACTACCTCAACCATGGATTGGATTTTATAGATGAGAAAAATAATTGAGAATCAGAGAAAATCTAATTAAGAAGAACAACTTCCCACAAGAGATGATAGAAAGAGCCAAGGAAAGGGTGCACTCAGCTACAAGAGATTAAACCTAAACAAGATCAGACATGATGTGCACTTAAGAAGAATAGAGTGTAGTAGTGCTAAAGACATCAAGAAATGGTTATAGTCAAACAAATCATTCTTCTCCTTAATCCTTCCAACTACTACATGAAATGTATTTATGTTGTTCCAGAATAATCATGTCAGCAAGTCAACTAAATTTAATCATTCCATCTACCATGTGGCCCTATATCTTTAAAGCTTTTTGCTACTTTTCCTAGTAGTCATATATTCTTTTGTTGACCTATACTTTCCTTTGTTTGTGGCTGTACAACTTATCACAAAGTGTGTCTTAAAATTTTTGCAACCTTGCAATCATTGTAACTGAACTACTAGTGTTGCCTTTTACACAATCACAACCTAAAGCCTGATTGCATCTTAGACATCTATGACCATGCAAAGAGAAACCTTTAACCATGATTGCTCTATCATAGATTTTATCTACTCTTTTACACTAATCCTCGCAACCATGTGAAGAAATTAGATTAACTATCATTGCAACTTAATGTGTTAAACCACCTTCTAACCTTGTGAATGAGTGATGAAGGGAATCATTGCATTGCCACTCTAACCTTCGATTATCCTTGACAATGTATTGAAGAGATGAAATGCATGAGTCCACCATGACATGTGTCCACTCATCACACACTCGTAACTTAAACTCTAAGTTTAGCAATTAAACTTATGACCATGTGCACAAGTGATTTGTGACTTCACCATCCTAACCATGGTTTATCTTTAACCTTCCACTACAATGTCAAAGTGCATAAATTTAAATTGTTGGCATTAAGGTTTGTGTGGTTGCAACTTGAAAGTTCTTAAAGATGAGACTATTTGTGATCATGTGATTGAAGCTAATTGCTCCATCACAACTATTAACTAGATGCTAGCTCTCTAAACCATGAAGTTGTGTTGATTATTGAGAAGATTGCATCACACTCTCACCACCCTATTGATAGTTAAGCCTTGATTGTGTGTGATTGTATGAACAAGTGTTTTTTCATCATCGTAACTAAAATTATGTCATTTGATACAAAGCTACAAAAGGACTTTAAGAATATAAGGAAAAATCAAGTTATTACATATCCCTAAATTGCTTGCATGGAAATTAATGAATGTGAGCATGGATGTCACTCTAGAAATTCAAATTTGGAAAGGGGGAAAAAATGGTAAATAATCCTCAATTTTATCTTTATCACCAACCATATCATTGGAGCATCCACTATCATTTATCCATCTATCACTTTTCTTTATATTTAATGTAGTTTTCTCATCTTCATCAGAATTTTTTTTACAGTAACATAGACAAATCCATCATCCTTACTTTTAGATTTATCATTATTTTCTTCTTTATTAATATAACAATATTTCTTACCTTTTCCATCCTTGCTTCTCTTGAAGTGTTGGCCATACCATCTTCCTTTGTGCTTTCTTTCATTCCTTTCATTCTTATCCTCTTTGTTAGGACATCTAGCAGAAATATTATCTACTTTGCTACATGAAAAATAGATAATTGGTAGTTTACCTTTGTATTCACCTTTTCTTCTTCCAAAAAAATTTGCAATAAGGGCTTCAAGTTCATCAATCTCATCATTAGAACTATCATTGTCACTATTCACATGTTTTCCTTTTCTTTTTCTAAGAACTAATTATGACTTTAAGGAAGATTCAATAGTAGCAAGTGTGTATTTATCAAAGTTAAACATTTCAAAAGCAATAAGTCTACTAATTACACCTTCCAAGTTCAAAGTGTTACCCAGTGTGCATCTCAGTTCTTGAATTGCGGATACTCTAATGGCATATATAGGGAGTAGAGTCCTCAATACCATTCTAATCATAATTTCATCTTTGATTTCTCCATTTTCTCCATGCATACCATTAACATCTTCTTTAACTCTTGTGAAGTATTGTATTATATTCTCACTTTCCATCACTCTCATGTCATCAAATTTACGTCTCGAGATTTTTGATTTAACTCTCAAGACATTGCCATCACCTCCATATATGATTTTCAATTTATCTCACAATTTCTTTGCACTATCATAGTCTTTTAAGTCATTAAACTCGGCTTAACTTAGGGCTGAGGAAATCTCCAACATTGCTTTATTGTGTTCTTTCTTTTTCTTTATTTGATCAACAATTAGAGGAGTGGTTGTTACCTTTACATATTCATTGTCCACAAAGTTGATAGAAACATCACTAATACTAGATATATTCAACATTGTCAATGTTTTCTCATGAAGTGAAGTTCTCCTTATTTAGCTTTGGTACATCTCTTATGTGAGTCATGATCTTTGGCTTTAAGTACCTTCAAACTTTTTCCTATAAGCACTATGCTCTAATACTAAATTTTTAGAAATTTTAAGAATAACTAAGTGGAGGGGATGAATTAGTTACTCAAGCTCAATAAGTATGATTTGAACAATTAAATATAAAACTATTACTATTTTTCTTATACTGATGTTTCTCAGTCTCTACTGCATTGAAAAAATCAAAATTACTATCCCAAACATAACATACTTTTCTAAATATAAAATGTAAATCATATAAAGCATTAAACACAAGTTTGACACTAGGATTTTATGTGAGAACCCAATTTGGGAAAAACCAATGCTGGTTGTCAGATGAACACTATAGGAAAAGGTAAATCTCAGGGTAACATAGCTAAGGGGTATGCACAAGAAGATAATGTAGGAAAAGGGAAGACTCAATTGAATGATATTGGCCTAGATAAAGATGGATGTATTCCTACTCACCCACAAGCTAAGGGGCATGGATAGAAAAGGCCCCCAAAGAATGATAGTTAGATTCTAGTTTTAATCAATTTGAGGTGTTGGAAAGTATGGTTTTAGAGGAGGGTATTCCCCCTAGTATCTTGCTAATTTGGTTTGCTATGGGGAAGCTCCACATCATGATTCATGTGAAGTATCTCAAGTTTTAGTTTGGAAGACAAATGAACTCCTTATTACTCCTGAGTGTGGAACTTTAGAGACTCCTATGGTGCCTCAAGATAATTATGTTGTTCTAGTAGACTTAACTAAGGATGTGTTGGCATTTGGTAAAGGTAAGGAGTTTTCTACAAAGACCTTTTAAGAGGGTTTCATTTACTCCTCCTCTAATGAGTGTAAAAAAGACCATGAGAAGCTCAGATTTGTAGGAGATAGGCTAATAGAGTTTGGGGCTATGAAACACATGGATGCCCATTTCTCCCATTCTACTTAATGATGATCATCCATTGATGGAATGTTAGGGGGTTAGATAGCATCCCTAGACAAAAGGTTAATCACAATTTGGTGATTGATCATTCTCTACATTTTTTGTTGTGTCCAGGAGACTAAGCTTTCAGCTATGGTTCAATTTTCCTCTAATATTTGGCCTCATGGGAAATGCTAGTGTATTGGCACTATGGGGACTACTAGTTATTTGGCTATCTTTTGGGACCCTCATAAAATTTATCCCCTTGGCTGGGTATCTTCTCATTCGACTCTTTCTATGGTGACTTCTTCTTTGGATTCAGGTGGGGTGATCTTGGTTACTAATTTGTATGCATCTATCAATTTTGTTAGAAAGATGTAACTTTGGATGCATATTTGACATGTTAGAAACATTCATTGTTGTCATCCTTGGGTGTTAGTAAGAGATTTAAATTTAGTTTTAGATATAGAAGAGAAGCGTGGTGGGTTGCCCCAATTTGGACCTTCCTTTGATCTTCTTCTTAAAAATATAGATCTTTTGCATCTTTCTAATATTAGGCCTGCTAATGGTCTCTTTACTTGGAATAATAAAAGGACTATAGCTAATGTTATTTCAATTCATCTAGAGATAATTTTAGTTTCCTTCTTCTAGGTTAGTGGTTCCCTCACTCTTTCTTCCAAAATTCTAGATTGAAATGGTTCTGATCATTGAATATTCCTAAGAATACTCTTTTTAAGTTTTAGCTCACGTGGCTTCAAGATTCCTCTCTTTATGATCTTATTTCTTGCTTGTAGAGGGATGGTACCCCTACTTTTGGTACTGTTGTATTTTAATTTTTTTTTAAACTTCAATATGTCAATAGGAAGCTCAGGAGATAGAACAAAGATTGTTTTGGGAACCTTCATTCCATGAAGAGGCTCACTTAGGAGCATTTGGATGTCATAACCAGATAGATTAGGAATCTTGGTTTCTCAAAGGATCTTGGTAATTTTGAATCCCTTTCCTCTACAAATGTGGAAGAATTGGAACTTTGAGAGGAAATTTTTTAGAAGCATAAATCTAGAGTTGATTGGCTTCAAGAATGCAATAAGAACACTACCTTTTTCCATAATACCATGTAATCTCATTGGAATCAAAGCTTTATTTCTTCTTTGATTAATTTTGAAGGTATCTAGTTGTCTTCCTTGCCAGATTTGTTTTAGGACACTACTCGATCTTTTTATTGCCTCTTCTATGAGGATTCTCCTCTTGTTGGTAATGAAGAGAATATAATTTTGTCTTGTATTTCCTCCCTTATTTCTCATAAAAATGAATGACTATCTTAAGCGCTTGATCTCTCTGTCTGAGTTGGAGTAGGTTGTCTTTGGTATGCCTAAGGAAAAAGCTCATGGTCCTAATAGCTTTCCTATTGAGTTCTTTTAGGACTTCTAAGAAATCATTAATAAGGATTTGTTAGAAGTTGTTAAGTAATCTTATTATAGCAAGCAGATGCTTTGGACACTGAATTCTACTTTCTTAGTTCTTATTCCAAAAAGAAGTTGGGGCTAATCAATTGAATTTTTTTATACCTATTACTCTATGTAACATAGATTAAAAATTTATTACTAAGTTTATTATTAAGTGACTTAAAAAAATGTCTTCCTTTGATTATCTTAGAAGGAAAAGGAGGTTTTTTTATAGGAAGACAAATCTTAGATGGGGTGGTTATTTCTACTAAAGCTATCCACGCTATGGCTAGCTCAAGAGTGTGATCTATTTTTATTAATTTGGATATGGCTAAGGCCTATGATAGAGTCAAATGGATCTTTCTAAGGAATATTCTTCTTACCTTTGGCTTTAGCTTAGAGTGGATGAGTTGGACTATGAGTTGTTTCACTTCTACCTCTTTCTCTATTCTTCTTAATGGAAAACCTTCCCAATTATTTGGTGCTTCTAGGGATCTCCAATAGGGTGATCCTACTTCCCCCTATATTTTCATTATTATTCTTGAGGGTTTTGGAATATTCATTAAGCATTAGGTGTCCTAGAACTCTATCTAGGGGTTGTGTTGGGGAAATGATTTACCTTCTCTTTCTCATCTCCAATTTTTTGATGACTCTACTCTTGCAGGAATTTCTTGAGTCAAGGAACCTAAAATATTTTGATATACTTTGGATATTTATATTAAGGCCAAAAAGATAACGAACATAAATCTTCTATATATTTCTTTAACACTTCTCAACTTATTCAATAAAGGATTTCCAATATCCTTAGGTTTTAGATTGGTTCACTCCCTTTGACATATATTGGCATTCCTATCACTATTTCTAAGTAGCCATGACTCTTTTAGCCTAATTTCATTAACAAGCTTTGGGAGAAGGTAAATAACTGGACCCATAGATGGCTCTCTACTATTTCTTGTGTTACCCTTCTTCAATCTATTATTTAGGCACTCCCTATTTATAGAAGCATGGTCCAAGTTTCTTATGTTTACTTTCTCAAGGAATTTGATGCTCTTTCTCAAAAATTCCTTTGGAGTGGTAATTTTTGTAACTCTAAATGGATTTCAATCACTTGGGAAACTATTCAGGCTAAGAAGGATGGTGGTCTTGGCCTCTAATCTATTATCTTGAGTAGCCAATCTTTGGCTACTAAGCTTTGGTGGCAATGGTTCTCTAGAAAAAAATTAAGTATGGGCTTGTATAATTATTCATAAGTATTTTAGAGGTGTTGATCCTTGGTCTATTTGTGTACTTCCTCTTGAAGGTTGTGGTTCTATTATGTGGGATAATCTCAAGATTGGAGTTCAATTGGTGAAGAGGGGCCTTTTTTGGATATGTACAAAAGGATCTAAGCCTTTGTTTTAGTTTGATGCTTGGGATGGAAACCCTCCCATCTTATCCATTTACCCTCATCTTCAGACTTTGTGTGATTCTTTTCTTATTGTTGCATGGGATAAAGTGGCTCATTATAAGACTCCCTATCAAATGGGTCTTGCTATTGGATATATATGGAAGCAACACTCTTAAAATTGGCCTCCTGGGGGTTTAGAGATAGACCACTAGGAGCGTTCTAAAATTTTGGCTTCTAGGGAGTGCTTCTCTCTACTAGGGCTAGTTGTTTTAGCTTGGGGTGGTACAGTATCTGGTAAATATTTTGTTTCTACTTAGTGCTAGGAGATTACTAGATAATTGTTAGGGGATGATGAGGTCCCTTAGTCTAAACAAGTTTGGAATAAGTTATCTTGGACCAAACATAATTTCTTCATGTGGTTGGTGGCTCACAATCAGTGTCTTACATGGGATACTCATTGTAAATGTGGATTTTATGGCCCATGCTTTTATGTGCAATGTGTTAATGGAGGGATTCTATCTCTCATCTCTTCTTCCATTATTCTTTGTCTACCCACTTGTGGCATCTTTGGTGTAGTGCTTGGGGTTTCTCTTGTCAGCATATTTCCTCCTTGCCTAAGTTTTGGGATCACTTGGGGAGTGCCCCCTCTAAGGCTTCAACTCTTCAAGATGCATAGATTGTTGGCCTCACTTTATTCTTTGGCATATTTGGTTGGAGAGAAACTAATGGATCTTCTAGGATTTCTAGATTGAAGTCATGCATCTTTGGTGGAAGATATCCCACTCTCTTTAGGAAATTATTTAGAATAAGTGTAAGTTAGATGGAGGAATAGATCTTGATGATCTTTCTATTTGTAGTCACCTTAATTTTCATTTTGTGGATGCATTCTCAAGGGTTGTAGGTCAATGGTATCATATTGTTCCAAACCATCCTAGACATCAGGGGAAGCGACGGCTGAACCATGTGGGTCATTGGTCACCTTCTCCACCTGGAGTTCTTAAAGTCAACATGAATGACTCTTCTCATGGAAATCTAGATCCTACTAGCATTGGGGGTGTTTCTCTATGTGTAATGCCCCACCAAGGAACCCAAAAGAAACTAACCTAAAGTTTTAGTAAGTTTGATCTTATTTCTAGGATCTAGGACTATTACAGAGAAATGCTAACCGATTACATAAAGTTAATTTAAACCTTTAATGAATCAAATTAATGTAATTGAAATAAGAGAACAACAAGATTAAGATAATAAAAGAGAAATTGAGAGAAAGAATATGCAAACAATTTGATCTTGGAGTTTTTCCGTATGGACTATGTCTCCAGGTCCTACTCCAATAGGAGGACTAATCTGATTATCTCCAAAATCAAGTACAAATTTTTACAAAATCACTCCTTTCAAGTACAACAACATCACATTGTTCCAAAGTATGAGATTGAACACTTCACAAATCTCCCTTACTCTTAGCACTTGGATGTTCTCTTCATTTTTCAAATGACTAGTAAGAGTCTTCTAACCCCATTTTTATACAAAAAATTAGCCAAAATGAGGCTATAACAAACTTTACAATAATAGGTCCTTCAATTAATTTCCCCCTTGAAATAACCCTTTAGCCATTTTTAAATGATTTGGCTATAATCGATTTTGGGGTTAAAAAAAAACAAAAAAACTTATTTTACTAAGGTTGTTAGGTATTATTTCAAAAGATAAATAAGATGTCACTCATCTATATCTTTTAGTGCTAAAATAGTGCACCAGCAACTAACAATTTTGGGAAGCCACCGATCGAAGGTTCCAATCCTGTTAGTGGCCCTTTTTTAAGCTACTTAGGCTAGTGCATAAAGTTTAAATAAAAACTTGAGTCTTGCACATAATAATTTCAAATCATGTGTATGGTCTAGTGGCAATTAGTTATTACTTGTGAAACACTAGTTGTGGGTTTGAATCCCACTAAAAACTTTTGCCACCTACTGCCTAGCTATCCTATTAGAATAGTGATGTTATGTTGACATCATCCAAATTAAAATTGTTACCTAAATTTCAAACTGTTATATCTTTCACATGCAGACTCTTCTTTTGATGAAATGAATGCCGTTGGAAAGCTCTCAACGAGATCTTTGATTTGAAATCCATTGTTGAGCACTTTTGAGATGATTATTTTTTCACTTTTTGGCAACCTCTATACCTTGTTTGACTGAACTTTGACTAGCCATAACTTTTGCATATGAACTATGTTTTCATCCATTTGAATTGCATTGGATTTAGAATTTTGAGAACTTTAACATGGTGTTGATTATTGGAGTTTTGAAGGTACTTCAATTTTTGGTAAAAATATCCACCAAATCAATCCTCCCCACTGAAGAGCTTTTAGACCTTCAAAAGTTTGGATTACTTGGAAAGTAGGTGAGGGTATAGTTCCCTCACTTTACCAATCTCCATCCATATTGCCTTGCTTGGATGCATCCCCTTCAATCCAACTCGAAGGTATTCAATTGGTCCTCTTTGTGAAGTTCTAAAATTCCTATCTAGGATAACATCTTGGGGCAATTATAACATATACTTTGGCGAAAGATCATAAAGAATATAACCATTTCCACATAACCCATAATATATCTAAAATAAATACGGAATTAAAATCCACATGCAAGAGAATAGACAACATACCCACAAAATTGTGACGCAAGATATACCCTAAGAAACCCTCATTGAGGGAAAAAACCCAGCCTCCAAAAGCATCCATCACCATGTATTATTCAGCAAAAATTATCATTGAATTACAACCATGAAAGCCTTCATGGCCATAGCCACAACCAAGAAAACTATGTGAACAAGCATGAATCCACACATATCATGCCATGCTTCCAACTTTCACAAATGGTCCCTTAGCTAACCTGTCAAGCCTTGTCCCGCTCGACTCTTGTCTTTCTTTCCTTCTCACTCTTACTCTCTCCAACAACTACCCTTGTGGCTGCTTATATAGTAGCAAGTCCCACAAAACCACTAAGTGATATTACATAAACCATATGCTAAAACCATGTGCTACCTAACCCACTGACCCCACATTTAATATTGGGCATTTAATTCTTTTCCCCAATATTAAATAATTACATGAAATATTATCACAATGTTACAATACAACTCATCAAAAATATTCCATGGGAATGTTTACATGTTGCATGTCCATCTAGGCACAACATTACATAATAAAATAAAATAATAAAATATAACAATATTATGCAATATTTGCAACACCCATTATCTCAACAATCTCCCACTTGTTGTATACATTGTATAGGGTCAATCCATAGCCATATAAATGAACAAGGGAATAATCCCTCCTAGCACATCCACCATCATGGATCAAAATATACATTAAGTGCTCCATCCTAGTACCCGCAACAAAATCAATGTATCTAGCATCTCAAGCATGAATGATCTCACCTCCTATTATGCCACTGCCACTGGACATACATAGAAGCCATGCAAAGAGAAAGCCACCCAACCTGTCACATTGGAAGATCATAAAATCTTGTACCAACTGAAATTCCAAGCACAAATAACTTGATCCAAAGGTAATCACATGTATCTGTAGTTGTCAAAATATATCCATAGTTGAAATACCACCCACAGCAAAGTGCCAAACCCATCCAACTATACATACCTCCAAAAGGTATAACAAGTGAATCTCATATCACCAACATATCCAATCTGCAACCTGCAATCACAAGCCTCAAGAGAAATACCTGCCACATATATACCAAAAAGCTCCCATTGCAAAAGATAATGTCAAATATATAACCAATCCACTCAACACATCTCAAAGAAGTGAATCCATGTAGTATCAAGGACATCCACAATACATAAACTAATATCCTACAAGAACAACTCTTGTAGCAAGTCTCCAGTAGTCTCTCAAATTCTCCACAACCAACAGAGAAAAGAGATAAAAGAATAACCATGTCATCTCTCACATAAAATACATGAACACAAACCAGTGATCACAATCTCTAACCAATCTCAAATCCAATGTAAGCAAAATTGAACATCCAAGAAGATAACCAAGATTGGAGAAACCATGCAAATCATAACCTATATCATGTCCTTCCACACACACCTCTAGATATAAACTATGCAAGTATGATCTCCTCTATAAAACCCCAACAAGAAGCCTTAAAAACACCCAAACCATACCATATAACTAATCATGGGTGTAAGCCTCTCACAAGAAGATCAAACTCATAAAACCATTCCTAAACCAAGGACTATGCCCAATATAAAACCATCTCCTAAACTCAACCAGCATAACAACATATGCACATGGAGATAACCAATGCTAAACCATCTCTCAAATGAACCCTCCAGAACTAACTCAAATACCATAGCTCAAGATCCATATCCATGAAAGATAAGCATAAATATAATGCACCTGAGAAAAATAATGGGCTATACCTCTCAAGTAGAAAATCGCCGAGTAGACCAAGAGTGGGGAATGAGAATACTCATCAAGATACCTAAGTCTTCAACCAAGACTCATCTAAGAACAATCTCCTCTCAAGTCCATATCAGGTGACTGCCCCTCGAACTTCCTGCTGAAACCATCAACTATCCCAACAAATACTTCTCTAATCCAAGAGAAATCAGCATCACCACCGTCTCTAAGTATCCATGAGCACCTATAACCAATCAATCCATGCCAACTCCAAATGAAACATAGCAATATCATGAAGTATCCAGCTTATGATCAGTGTACTCAATAGCAAGAAACTAAACCAAGATCAATGTCAAAGTTCCAACCATGGCCTCAGGAACATAAACATGACAACATGATCTAAACATCTCAAACAAAGACATAACATGCTCTACGTGAACATACTATAACATGTCACAACTCTAAACGTGTATCAAGAGTATACCATGACATAATAATGAAACCATCCTCATACCAAGGATAACATGCCAAATAAAAAAAACATAAACCACACCTTTGCCAAGAACCCTATGAGTCCTCAAGATGCAACCATCTCCATACACCATGAAGAAAACCATCTCCACATATCAGGAAGAACCATCTCCATACACCATGAAGATAACCAAGAACTCCATGAGTCTTCAAGATCTAACCATCTTCACACACCATGAAGATAACATGTGTACCATGCAAATGTCAAAGATGCTTTCATAGCAACAGGATCTAAGACAAACCTCCAACATGTGCAAACACTCAATAAATATATCAATGCCAACAACTCCCACTCAACTGTAGTACCAAGTCACCTATGGCATCATAAAATCCATCTCCTACATGAAGATCCAAACCAAACTAGGAACTAATCCTGCACTGTCACCCCATCACTATCACAAGCTCCCACTAAACCATGTATCCAAGCTATCCATGACATCATGAAAAAAAATCCATCCTCTAACCATGAGAATCAACCAAGGCATCAAATCATCAAAGAACTCAAAGTGCACATCATGAGCTCCTCAAAAGAAACTAAATAACCATGATCCTCAACCAAGAAGATATACCACCATAACCAAATCAGAAATCCAAGCTAATGAACATGAAGGATGTACTTTTATAACCAATCATGTCATGCCAAAATCCATGGCACCATGATCACATCCATGAACCAAGCATCTGTCTCTCAAAGTGTCCAACCTGTCAGCATAAAATAGTCAACCAAAATTATCCACCATGATTGTACCTTGCAACAACATCTCATCCCTTCTACATGAAGAAAATAGTAAATCATGTGACTTAGGGCATAGACAACCCAAATCCAAGCCACCAATCTGAATATGTATCAATAATGAAAGATCAATGGGTAAAGACAACCCATAACCAAGCCATAAATGCAACCTATAAGTATACACCACTTACAACACTACAAAACTTGTAGATCCAACAAGTCATCACACATATCCAAACCAAACACTGATAACCATATAATCATGAGACCAATCTAAATAATGAACTGAGTATACAATGACATCAAATCTTAAATCTCTAATGCCATAAACTCACAATATTACCATAGTCAAAATATATCTATAAACTATTCAAATCAATATATCAAAAAATAAATCATGATAACCTTGCACCAAATCTAAACCAATGTGTAGAGCTCTCCAAGAGCTTTTTGTTGACTACTCGAAGTCCAAAATTTGACTCCGTATGCCCAAGTTATGCCCTAATCCATGTCAAAATAAACAACATCTGACTTTAGGGCTCTTAAAACTTGCAAAAATCTCAAAATCATAGAACCAAACCTATAGCATGTTGTAGTACTCTAAATTAGCTTTCCAACACCTATAAGAACTCTGAAATCTGATATTCTGAGAGAAAGTTATGGTCATTTTACTAAGATAGTCTTTTTATCATTTTCACTACGATTTTTCATTTTTTTTTTTTTTTTTTATGACGAAAATTCTGACGGGATTAAATTTGACGGCCATCATGGACTAAAATCAAAAAAACTCTTTCATATCCTTTGAACATGGCCAGACTAGGGCATATTATATATCAAAATTTATGGAAATGTTGATGCGGATCCAATGGTGTGGTATGTTTTTACCCAGGAGGTCATTTCTATAAGCTCCCCCTAAAACCCTCATTTAAATGAAACATCTGAAAAATCCTTTTGTCCAATAATTTCACATGTCCAAATCTTTTAACATCTCATCATAACATCAAACCCAAAACCCTTAGATTTGCAATAAATCATTCATATATCTTGCCCTTTCTTTTATCCTCTCATGCATTTTCATGGATTCAATCTAGGGTTACAATAATAAAACCATAGCTCTGATACCACTTGTAAGGAAACTTGACAATAAAGAATATAACCATTTTCACATAACCCATAATATATCTAAAATAAATATGGAATTAAAATCCACATGCAAGAGAATAGACAACATACCCACAAAATTGTGACACAAGATATACCCTGGGAAACCCTCATTGAGGGAAAAAAACTCAACCTCCAAAAGCATCCATCACCATGTATTATTTAGCAAAAATTACCATTGCAATACAACCATGGAAGCCTTCATGGCCATAGCCACAACCGAGCAAACTATAAGAACAAGCATGAATCCACACATCCCATGTCATGCTTCCAACCTTCACAAATGCTCCCTTTGCTAACTTGTCAAGCCCTGCCCCACTCGACTCTTGCCTTTTTTTCCTTCTCACTCTTACTGTCTCCAACAACTACCCTTGTGGCTACTTATATAGTAGCAAGTCCCACAAAACCACTAAGTGGTATTACATAAACCATGTGCTACCTAACCCACTGACCCCACATTTAATATTGGGCATTTAATTCTTTTTCCCAATATTAAATAATTACATGAAATATTATCACAATGTTACAATACAACTCATCAAGAATATTCTATGGGAATCTTTACATGTTGCATGTCCATCTAGGCACAACATTACATAATAAAATAAAATAATAAAATATAACAATATTATGCAATGTGTGCAACACCCATTATCTCAACAGTACTCTTCTTCAGCTTGGTGTCCATGAGTCCCCACAAAGATGACCAAAATTCCCCTAAGAATTGAGAATCTTGATCTGATACAATACAAGTAGGTAACCCAAAATGAACCCGTACAAATTGAAAGTACAAATGAGTTATCAGTTCAACAGTGACTTTCTTTTTACAAGGCATTAAAATACACATTTTGCTGAACCAATCAACTACTACATACAAATAATCATGACCCTTCCTAGACATAGGTAAACCTCCCACAAAGTCCATAGATACACTTTCCCATGGATGGATGGTACAGGTAATGGTGTGTACAAACCCAATTTCCTATTACTTGGTTTGCTAGTCGCACACATTACACATCCTTTTATATACTTAGTGACAGTTTCTTGCATATGAGGCCAGTAACAATATTTCTATAATTGAGCCAATATTTTACTTACCTTAAAATTCCCTGCAACCAAAGAGGTGTGTGCTTCTCAGATTACATGTGCCTATTGATCTTTAGGAATGCATAGTTTTCCCAAGTGGTACAACAAATTATCCTACACATAGTAATCTTTCTCTTCTACATGTTTACCCTAGACTAAAATTTCATAGATATCCTTAAAGTTCTCATCATTAGCATATTGTTCCTGAAAACTTTCATGAACCATAGAACTATTTTGAAGGATCATCAAGGCATTCTTAACAGGAGGCCTAGAGAGCATATTTGCCACTTTTTTATGGGCACCCTTCTTCTACTTGATTAATAAATGAAACTGTTGTAGGAAACCCATCCACCTAAAGTGCCTACTTTGTTCCAACTTAGATTGTGAGTACAAATATTGTAGTGGTTGGTGATCCATGTGGATTATAGTTCCCTTTCCCATTAAGTAGTGCTTCCATTTTTTAACACTCTGAAGTAAAGCATAAAGTTCCTTGTCATAAGTAGGATAGTTACTTACTACTCCTAAAAATTTTTTATAGTGTTAGCAAACTGGTTTACCTCCTTGCATGAGTAAAAATCCAATGGCAAACCCACTCGCATCTATCTCAATCTCAAATGGTTGATGTAAATCTTGTAAAGCTAGAACTGGTGTGGTGCTCAACTTTTCCTTCAAAGTATTGAAAGCTTTCTATTGTGGACCTCCCCACTACAAAGTTGCCTTGGTACTAGTTAATGCATTCAACAATGATGTAATATAAGAGAATTTTGCAATGAACTTCCTCCAATATTGTACTACACCTAAGAAACTCTTGACTTTTGTAACTGTACTTAGCTTAGGCCATTTTACAATACATTCGACCTTCGCAGGGTCTACTTTCAATTGACCATTCCCTACGACATAGCCTAAGTACACTAAGGATGTCTTAGCAAAATCGCATTTAGACATCTTTACAAAAGGTTTTTCTTTTCTCAAAGTATCGAAAGCTTTCTATTGTAAAGGATTTTCTTTTCTCAAAGTAAATCTTGTAAAGCTAGAACTAGTGTGGTGCTCAACTTTTCCTTCAAAGTATCAAAAGCTTTCTGTTGTGGACCTCCTTACTACAAAGTTACCTTGGTACTAGTTAATGCATTCAACAATGATGCAATATAAGAGAATTTTACAATGAACTTCCTCCAATATTGTACTACACCTAAGAAACTCTTGACTTTTGTAACTGTACTTGGCTTAGGCCATTTTACAATACATTCGACCTTCGCAGGGTCTACTTTCAATTGACCATTACCTATGACATAGCCTAAGTACACTAAGGATGTCTTAGTGAAATCACATTTAGACATCTTTACAAAAGGTTTTTCTTTTCTCAGTATATCAGATACCTTCTTTACATGAATTACATGATCATCCCAAGACTTACTGAATACAAGACTATCATCTAAACAGACTATGACAAAATCATCAATAAAAGGATGAAAGAAATCATTCATCACTCTCATGAATGTAGCTGGTGCATTACAAAGCCCGAATGACATAACCAACCACTCATAAAGTTCCTATTTTGTGTTAAAATCAGTTTTCCAAATATCATTTTCTGCAATTCTTATCTGATGATATCCGCTACATAAGTCTAGCTTAGTGAAATAAATTTCCTATTTCAATTGATCAAGTAAATCATCAATCCTAGGAAGAGGGTACCTATTCTTTACCATTATCTTGTTCAAAGCCCTATAGTCAATGCACATTCTCCAAGTCCCATCTTTCTTTGGAACCAACACAATAGGAGAACTGCAAGGAGAAGTACTAGGATAGATAACTCCTTTCTTGATCAGCTCTTGAACTTGCTTCTTGATTTCTTCATTCTACAAAACTAACAATTGCTACATGCCAATATTAGGAAGTGGCACATCCTACTATAACTAAATTTCATGTTGAATCTCTCTCTTAGGAGGTAACGCTTTCGATTCCTAAAACAAGTCATCATAAGTAGAAATAATTTTGACCATTTCAGATTTATGTTTTGGATCACATCCCTTAAATACCTTAGATGTTTCATCTTCTTTGGCTTTTACAATCATCAATACAAAATTCTTAGTAGAGTTGACTAACCTTTTCATTTGACTAGCATTGACTAATGCTAGATTAATCTTAACCTTATGTGCACGTACAATGTATTCAATCTTGTCTTTAAACAAATGATATTTATTTCCCCCCCTATAGAAGATAGCCTGGTGATCATACAAATAGGGGCTCCCAAGTACAAGACCACAAATATCTAAAGGGACTACATCAGCTTCTACCTCATCCACAAAGTTTGCAGTGATAACAAATCTTAACTTGCATTGCTTAGTTACCTTTAATTGTGCATCATCGCAAACCCATCCAAGAGGATATGGTTTTGGATGAGGTGTTGTAGTCAAGTTAAGCATTTTAACAACTTCCTTAGATATCAAATTAACTTGAGAACTGTATCAAATAATGTATCAACCTTAGTATACTTGATAATGACTCCGATGTGAAATAATTCATTCCTTTGCTTATCATTCATAAAAGAAGATTCTTTACTTGTACTTGCACTTATACTAGAAGAATTTGTTGTGAATGAGAGAGATATACCTTTTCCTTTACCTTGGATCCTGATAGCAACAATCTTTGTCTCATCTCTAGAGTCAAATCCAAGATCTTGTTGAATTACAACAGCAATTTTCCATTTTCCTTTGTTTCCACCATATCGCTTTGGCTTCTTTTCAAGATGCAACTCCTAGCACTTAGAATCATTATGCCCTTCTTTCTTGCAATGTGAGCATGTGGGTTTCTCACCCTCTTTCTTCACTATAGCTATCTTCTTTCCTTTGCCTTTAGACTTTTCCTCAGACTTAAATGAATTTTTATCAAACTTATCAATGAAAGTACCCTTGCCCCTTGACTCTAAATGTGTTGACTGGACACATACTTCATCCAAATTACAAGGATTCAGAATGAGGATGGAATGCCTTAGGTAAGAATGAAGACCACCTATATACTTGAGTAAAGTGTCCTAGGTATGCAATGGGAAATTTAATGAAATAGCCTTTTTACAAAATTCATGGGTGTAATCTTGGACAAATCGACCTTTCCCTTGCCTAAAATGTTTCTAGTTCATCACTAATTGCTGCATATGGCCTAGGGGGTAGAATTGCTTCTTTAAAGTACTAACAAATTCTAACCAAGACAAATTGAACTTACCATGTTGTGAAGTTTCATGTCGAGTCCTACTCTCCCACAAAGTTAGAGCTACACCACCTAACTAAAGAGTGGCTAACTAAATTCTATCAACATCATCTACAAGGTTTTGAACTCTACAGTAGATTTCTACTTGCTGAATCTAGTCATCTAGTTTCTCGAGTGCATAAAGTTTAAATAAAAGCTTGCACATAATAATTTCAAAGCATGTGTATGGTGTAGTGGCAATTATTTGTTACTTGTGAAAGGCTAGTTGTGGGTTCGAATCCCACTAAAACCTTTTGCCACCTGCTGCCCAACTTTCTTGTCAGAATAGTGATGTCATGCTAACATCATCCAAATTAAAAATTTTACCTAAATTTCAAACTATTATATCTTTCACCTACAAACTCTACTTTTTATGAAACAAATGCCGCTGGAAAGCTCTCGATGAGATCTTCAATTTGAAATCCATTGTTGAGCACTTTTGAGATGTTTTTTTTCAGCTTTTGGTGACCTTTGTATGTAGTTTGACCAAACTTTGACCAGCCATAGCTTTTGCATATGGACTCTATTTTCATCCATTCGAATTGCATTGGATTTAGAATTTTGAGAAATTTAACATGGTGTTGATTATTGGAGTTTTAAAGATACTTCAATTTTTGGTGAAAATATCTATCGGATCAAAGTTTTCCAAACTTTTTTTTTGAAAGATTAAACAACAATAGATAGCATAGTGGAAGCAATAGAACACATATGTACAAACAATAAATAAAAAATTACATCTCTTAAGGGTTCCATGACATTGAATCACATACATAATTTTTATTAATACTAAATCCGATACATAAAAAAAACTACATCATAGAATAACCACAAGTACGAATGCAATTAAATAATATACAAATTAAATAAGATGCCACATAACATAACTAGATTGCATAATCATCCACTATACAAGTTACACGGTATGAAAACCACAAATAATATACACCATGAATAAAAATCATCATCTCATAAGATCTTTGATAATAAAGTATAGTACAAAAAAATATAACCATCTAATATAAACACATAAGATGAGAAAAAAAGGAACAATTGCACAAGCACATCCAACAATGACATCCAATTGTCGAATCTCAATGGTATAAGAAACACTACTGCCCAACCTCATGGAACCTAAATGTCCCACTCCCACCATGAAGAAGAGATAATCTTAAGTATCATACAGATATCAATCCCAAAATTCATAACCAACATATAGGTCAAGGAAAGACTTGATAGCATTCCATCTCAAAGGCTACCAAGATACAATTAACATCTAAATCTAGAGGCAATAAAGACATGTTGAAAATCTATTATACAAGTGGGCAAGTGTCACCGCATGAGTCAACTCTAAGGTTACCTTGGTAACCTCTCTAGACTTTGGCCCCCTAGTGAATCTATGTGAATTAGTATCCTTTCATACAGACAAGGCATACTAACAAAGCAAGGTCCCAAATAAGCATCCTCTCTACTCCCATCCTAGTCTATACTAGCACTCAAGGCATGGGTGAGGAACAACCACTAACTATTTTTAATTCATGTTAAACCCATTTAATTAAATGTTATCACTTATTAAAACAACCTATAATGGGTTACCCAAGCAACCTCTTTAGGGCTTCGACCTCCATTATAAGCCACTTCACAACATACATAAAGTCAACCTACCCTAATCTTGGAATAGAAGAAAGTCTCATAAGATCACAATAAACCACATTAGTTCTATACAAGCAATTAGAAAGCACCAAAAGATAATTAATTGAAAACTCATAGATTTCACCAAGAAAATCACATTATAACAATTGATCCATAACTCAAAGATCAATTCACAAAACCATAACATCACATATAGCATCATAAAACAATAACTCCCAGACCTCTCATAAACATCCAAAATTGGTCAACATACTAAGTCAACCCCAAACCCAACATAAAGTAAATCAAACATCACGACAAGTGTAGTTCCATAATTTGTTTGGTTTTGAAAACATAATATTTCGATCTACAAATAGGGTTCAAGTTTGCTTTTTTCTAAGTGTCAAATTTGCTAAGGTTTTCAAACTCACAAGAATTTCAAAAGACTCAACAATTCATAGAAAGTCATCTAAATATAAAAACCCATATTTTTCTTTTATATAAAAATGAACTAACCTTCGAAAAAAATGCAACTTCATAAAAAAAGCTTCAATTAAAAAAAAATAACTATAATACAACTCAATGATAACTATAAAATTAAATCTATTTAATAAATATTATTAAAATTCCATAATGATTATTAAATTATTATAATAACAATTATTATTTTATTAATGAAATAATATTATTTTATTTTATTATTATTAATAATAAATAAATAAACATTTTTATAAAAAATTATATTTAATAAAATTTACAATAAAAATATATCGCATGCAAAATATATTTTAAGACTCATAGGTCACTGCAAATAGCAACCTTACCTACTTAGGAAACCTT
This sequence comes from Cupressus sempervirens, assembly GCA_028749045.1. Lineage (NCBI taxonomy): Eukaryota > Viridiplantae > Streptophyta > Pinopsida > Cupressales > Cupressaceae > Cupressus > Cupressus sempervirens. The sequence goes on along the minus strand of CM053786.1, from coordinate 606,767,806 downwards.
TGTTGTTGTAGCAGCTACGACTGCCATCGGCAACATCACAGCCAAGTTGCGGTGCAACAAGGGGATGGGTGGATAGAATGGCCCTTGATCTTGATTTTTTTAAATTTATTATTTAGAAAAAGAAAAAGAAAAAAACATAATCCCCCCTTTCAAATGCAATAAAATTAATGATTTTCTAGTGCATTAAATGTTTCATTTCAATATAAATATTACCACAGTAATTTATTTACTGTGGTAATTATATATATATATATATATATATATATCTGATAGGGAAACAATTACAAACTATCAAATTTGTAAATTTTATTTCTGGTATTCTTTTCCAAACCCCATCCCAAATTCATAATTTTATTAAAATAATCTAATTACAAAAAAACAAGAATTCTCAAACAAGGGTTTCTAATTTGATTCATTTACAAACATTTTTGATAACCAAAACCAATAAATTTTAATAAGGGTTTCAACTAGAATTATTTCTAAAAATAGGCCCATAACAAACACAGAGAAGACAAATAAATTTTGAAGGAAAATTACTTTCTAAATCTCAACAAGATCCTACCTTGATCTGATGCTAACCAGACGAATGCTTGGAGCTCGCAAGAAATCACATTTTCTTGAAAACCACCTTTCTAAAAAATTTCTCCTCCAAACCTGTGTGTGGAGAAATGAGCTCTAATTTCTTAATAAAGAGTTTTCTCCCTTTATGGTTTTGGTTTTACAATCACGCAAACCCATTTCTTTATTATTTTAATTTCATGTGTAAAAATTTTGCATTTTTTTTTTTTAGACTGCAGGAATCGGTGCAACACGACCCCCCAATAAACTGCAGTGCGCCTGGTATACTTTTTAATGTGACCGGTAGCGTTGGCGTGACATGCCCACCGGTAGCACAAGGACGGGGGAGACTAGAACCCGTGACCAACCCCCTGCAACAGGGAAGATTTAGCCAACCGAGCTAGGGCCCCCGCCCTAAAAATTTTGCATTTTAATTAAAATAAACTTTAATAAATTTATTTTCTCTCTCTTTTATTAAATCAAAAGATGTCTTTGGAACCCAAAAGAAATTAACCTAAAGTTTCACTAAGTTTGCCAAAAAAAAATTTAAAGATAATAAACAACAAGAGATAACATAGCAGAAGCAATAACTTGCATACATAAAACTATCTAAAATAGATTACATCTCTTAAGGGTTCCATAACATTGAATCACATATATAAGTTTATTAATTTTAAATTTGATATATATAAAATCTACATGATAGATAAACCACAAGGACAAATCTAATTAAATAATATACAATTACAAAGGATGTCACTTGGCATAACGAAAATGCATGATCATCTATTGTACAAGTCACAGGATATGAAAAGCTCAAAGAATATACATCATGAATAAAATAAATCATCTCATAACATCTTTGATAATCAAGTATAGTACAACACAATATAGCCATACATCAGTACACATGATCATAATGAAAGTAATAACTACATAAGGAAATCCAACATCAGCATCCAGATATCAAATCTCAAGTCCCAAATGGAAAACAATGCCAAAAGTCATAACTAACATCTAGGTCAAGGAAAACCTAATAGCAATCTATTTCAAAGGTACCAAGACACAAGTATCATCTAATCCCAGAGGCAACAAAGACATGTAGGAAAACTACTATGCAAGTGAGAAAGTGTCATTGCATGAGCCAACTCTAAGGTTACCCTAGCAACCTCTCTAGACTTCAGCCCCCTAGTGTCTCTATGTAGCATCAATATCCCTTCATATAAAGAAGGCATACTAACAAAGAAAGGTCACAATGAAGCATCCTCTCTACTCCTATCATAGCCTGTACTAGCAATCCAGGCATGGGTGAGGAAAAACACTGACTCTTATTAATTTATTTTACTCTCATTTGATGAAATGTTATTACTCATTAAAACAACTTATAGTGGGTTACCCAGGAAGCCTCTTTAGGGCTCTAGCCTCCATTTCAAGCCACTCCCCAATGTACACATAGATTACCTGCCCTAGGCTCATTAAAAGTACAACTCATAAAATCATAGTTTTCACCTCAGTCCTTTACAAGCAACTAGAAAGCACCTATAGATAAAGCACAATATTCACCTCAGTCCTTTATAAGATATTGGAAAGCACCTAAAGATAAATCACAATATTCACCTTAGTCCTATACAAGCAACTAGAAAGCATCAAAAGATAACTAATCAAAAACTCGAAAGATTACACGAGGAAAATCCCACCATTCACCTTAGTTCTACACAAGCAATTGGAAAGCAATAACAAACAATTGGTCAAAACTCATTATAGAAATATGTGACACATCACCATGGTCAGGTATAAAAGATCATGACCAAAATTTCGTATTAACATCATCACATAACAACATTTCTCAAGCCTCTAGTAAACATCCAAAATTGGTCAACACATTAAGTCAACCCCAAACCCAACACAAAAAGTGTAGTTTCATATTTTGTTTGGTTTTGAAACATAAGATTTTGATTAAACAATAGGGTTCAAGTTGTCATACTTCATTTAAAAATTTATCCCTAAAAGTCCATTTGTAAAAGTTTACAAATTTCCTTTTTTATAGATTGTTGATCATTTAATTAAATCAACATTAAATTTAAAAATAAATAATTCAATTATAGCCAGTTGATTTAAAACTAAAATCCATTTTTGAAAACATGATAATTAATTAAACTAAGTATATGTATACATATTTTATAAATATTATTAAAATTAAATAATAGCTTAAATTAATATTATAATAATTATTAAATCATTAATAAAATAATATTAACATTATTTATTAATAATTATTATTATTATTTTAATAATATAATAAAAGTAATTAATAATAAAAAATAATATTTAAGGTTAAACGTATTAATAAATATTTAATATTAATTGTATTATAAAACTTTAATTAATAAATTTTAATAATAACAATAAATTTTAAAAAATAAACAATTTGAATTTTATGTTTTAGGCCCATCAACCTTGCTACTATCAGCAGCAACGGCTGATTAGGTAGCCTTCATTGCCACAATAGTTGTGGTTATTGTTGGCAGCCCTAGCTACCTTTGTAGCCACCTATCATAGCAATATGGGAACGGGAGATGGGGAGCTTATGGCCCTGATCTCCTCTTTCGACAATATTTTTTTATTCATTTTTAATTTTTTTTAAAGTAAAACAAAAGCCTTCCCCCATTAAAACACAATTTCTTGCTTTCTAGAATATAATATGTGATAAAAATTATCACAATAAAATTATTTACTATGGTAATTTTTATCAACATATTTTTCATAAATTTATGTAATATCTGATAGGAAAAACATGAACAATCAATCAAATTTTGATCTCTTTTCCAAACCCTAGCTAAATTGTAATCAATCAAATTGTGAATCTCTAAAATTTACCAAACAAGGGTTTCCATAACAAAGAATAGTAAATTTATCAATGAGGTTTCAACTTGAATATATTTTGAAAATAATTTCATTCAAACACAGAGAAGATAGGGATTTCAAAGAAAGAAACTAATGCACAAAACTCACAAGATACTACCTGGATCTAATGCTAAACAAATAGAAGCATGGAGCTCGCAAGAAAATCCCTTTCTTTTGAAAATCCTTTTCCAAGAAATTGGCTCCTCCAAAACTATGAGTTGACATATAAGCTCTAATTTCTTAACAATGAGTTTTCTCCAATTAGGGTTTTAGTTTTGCAATCATGCAAAACCTTTTTCTTTAATATTTTATTATATTTTAATTTCATGTGCAACCTTTTTGTAATTTAAATAAAATAAACTTTATTAAATTAATTCTTTCTCTCTCTTATTAAATCACAAGATGTCTTTGATAAAATATTTATTAATTTAAGTAATAATAATATTTAGAGTTTATTATAAAAAATAAAACTCCTAAATAAATTATTATCAAATTAAATAATTATAATTATGCCAAAATTAGAACTTTAATTAAAGCTTCAAACATAATTTTTGTATTTAAATAATTTCTCAATTAATTAAATATAATTAAATATTGATTTTTCTTTATAAATTTTTTATTAAATTAAATTGTTTAATAATCTTTTATTTTATTTAATTATAACTAAAAATCACAATAGACCCATAAAACTAAATATGAAAACCCATTATAAAGTACAAGCTACTAAATCAAACTCTAGGGTCAAAATCATGAATTCATGTCACTTGACGAATTGGGAAGGATAAAACTAAGATACTTGTCCTACTTTCTAGGACAATCAGCTTAAGGTTAGGATTTGGAAACAAGATTTATCTCCCCTCTTTTACCATTGAGATACTGTGATAGGGCATGCTCGTCCTAACAATTCAGGAAAGTTGATGACCGGTACCTACAATTTATGTAAAATCTAAGCATGTGCATACACATATAATCTAAACTAAATAGACAATGGTGGGGAGTGGTGCATCATGTGAATCCTAACTAGAAGGTGACTATGAGTCCCTTCCTCAACCATATCAAAAATGTCAAACATAAAGTAAAGCATACAAGTACAACATACACATGCAAGTATGGGGTAAGTAACCATAGAAACTACATATATATCATCCATCTATCTATGATCATGAAATAATTGAAAGTAACTAAATGAACATACATATATCATTGAAATAATCAAGAACATATGAAATAACTAACTCAACAAATATATAAACTAAGTCTAAAATAACATCCAATATGATAACCAAGTACCACTAAACATAAAATATAATCATAAAACTAGCCTAAAAGAATTCAACAATATAACATGAAAAGTAAACTAGGGGTAGGCATTACATCCACCCCCCTAGACTTAGGCTTACTCCTAGAAGCCTACAAGAAAGATAAAAATTATAGCACTCGTTGTGTGGGTCCCATTAGACCCTTTCTCTGTCTAAGAGGATAAGACTCTAATGAAAACACCCTCTATGATCTACCCATGTCTGCAACCGTGGGTTTTGAAGTTGTAGGTCTCTGATTCGAAAATAATGATTTCCATTAAGGAAAATGTGATGACTTGTGTCCACATTTTTTGCATGAAAAATACACACCATCAAAAATCCTTTGCAGTCTAGGTGCACTGGACTACTGGAAACTACCTCCACTAGAAAAAGAATGAGTACTCTATGAGTTGGTTGGTCATATTGGTTGCACTTATTGCACTAAGAGTATAGAGAATCCCTAGAGTGTGAACCACTGCCACCACTCCATGTTGGAGAATAAGATCCTCCCCACTACTATTGTTTATTGCTTCCAGAAAAAGGATGCTTCCTACTACTACCCGCTTCCTAATTATCAATGGACCTTGATGCTGCAGGTGCTCCCACAAAACCATCATGTCCCAAGGTAACATTTTTCTCTACAAGGATGGTCTGATGCACTGTATCCTTGAGGATTTTAAGTTGGAAAACTTTTACACCCACAATCAAATGGTTGTTCGAACTTTGAATGAAGTGTTGAACCAGCAACGATGAACTATCACTAGTCCCTGCAGAAGGCATGAGCTCATAGAATTTCTTCTCATACTTAGCCACGATCATGGTACATTGCCTTAGATCATGGAACTCATATTCCCTTTGCTAGTTTCATTCCTCTAGTAGGAAGTGTTTATAGATGTTCTCAACAAATAACTCCCATGTAACATTGTTCATGTTCACACCCAATTTCTTCTCCTCAATGTTCTACCATGTAGCCCCAAAGAGCTCTAGGTGGGCAATGGCAAACCTCGCTTTGACATTAGAGTCAAAGTTTTGCATCATAAAATATCTATCTAATGCAATTAACCACTGCTTTGCTACATATCCTATACAAACCCCATTGAAAGGTTTGATCTTGGACTAATGTAGTTTCTTCATCTAAGTGGCCTTAACTGACCTTTGTTTGTACTTGCATGTATATGGTGTGTGTGTGTATGTGTGTGTGTTTTACATTTATGTTTGACGTGCTTGATATGGTTGAGGGAGGGAGTTGTAGTCAGCTGCTAGTCGGGATCTACATGGTCTACCACTCCCCACCATTGTCTATTTAGCTTAGATATATATGTAAATGTACATGCTCATATTTTATACAGATTTGCAAGTACCAGGCATCAACTTCCCTGAATTACTAAGATGAGTGTGTTCTATCGCAATAACTCAATGGTAATAATGGGTAGATAATGTTCAGGTCCAATCCCACTCATAGCTTAATTGCTTGTCCTGAGAAGGAGGACATGTATCTGACTTTCCACCCTTTTTAAACCCGTGAGTTTATCTTTGAATGTGTTGTTTAATTTTGAGTTTTGGTCAATTTTTCTCATGTTGCTTTTATGTGAATTTGGTTATGTGATTTATTTGGTAAATGGTTTAATTATAATATTTGGGTTAATTGTATAATATTGAGAATTATTAAATACTGTTTGATTAAAAAGAAAATATTAAAATATGAAAATATTTAATTAATTAAATATGTACTAAAATTTAAAAGGCTTAATTTGGAAGTCTAAATTTTGAAAATTAGTTAAAGTGAAATAGAATATGATGATATTTAATTAATTAGAAATTGATTAAATATATGTTTTAATTTTAAAGATTTAAAATGTCTAATTTAAGAAGTTGCATTAAAAGAGAATAAAAATATTAAAGATTTAATATTGGTTTATTCTAATTATTTGATTAATAATAACTAAATTAGAGTTGTATTTGAATAATGAGCTTTACTTTTTTTTCTTTTTTTTGGTAAGAGGTCGAAGCCAAGATTCATTATTATTATTATATGTTGTGCTTAATTATTATTATTATGTATTAATCTTGAGTAGATTCAAACCTAAGACCTCCCACATAGGAGGCTCACAATTTACCATTGTGTTGTAGGCTCTTGCCTATAATGAGTTTTACTTATTATTATTATTAATTTAAATAATAAACCACACTTTAAATGGTGCTTGCATTAATTAATAAAGTGGGGGAAAAGAAAATAAAAGAATATTTTAATTAAAAAGCTCTTTAAGTGTGCATGAAAGGATTAAATAATAAAACTTTATTTTAGGGCCCATTTGGATCATGGATTTGAATAAGAATTAGAATTTGGTATCCTCATTTACCCTAAGAAACTAGGGTATCATCTTCCATCTAAATAGGTGGAATTGTTCAAATGCCCTTTCTAATTCTAACTGTACAGAAAGAAGCATTCTAAATTAATTTAAATAAAATTGTTTTTGACGTCTGCTTGCATTCAAGCCTCACTTTTGATATGAAAACAGGGAGTTTTTTGTTGTTTCCGCCTATGCTCATTTTTTTGTTTGTTGTGTTTACTCATAAGTATTGCTTTTTCATGGACAAAGTTGAGTAGAGGTCATTGTTGTTAATGAGCATCGTCAGGATGGCATTATTAACACATCCCACCCAATATTTCAAGTTTGTTCTACTATCAACATTATTCAAAATTATAGGTGCATGGATAGAATGCAAGTGCTCTTTTAGTATTGCTTTGCTAGGATACCTATTGTTTAACTTGCATTCCTTCAATTTCCTTTTGAACGCATCTGTCAAAAGTTATTTCTTCAACTTGTAGAGCCTGTGGATTTTCCAACAACAGGTTGAGACATTGGACACAGAAGTAAAAACTTGAAATTTTTGGAAAACATCATTGTAAACAACACTGGCTAATGTGCACTTTATGGTGCCTGAGACACCCCAAATCATAACTATAACAACATTATGATTGTCACCACATTCCACCAAATTGATAATGACATCCATACAATCTTCCAATCCAAGGACAAATCTCAATATGTCTAGGAGAACCATGTTCAATGTATTGATCATAGAGGATAGAGAAGCTATAGGCTTCTTGCAAAAACATAAGAAAATGGTTATTTTGGTTGATATACCAATTCCAGAATTGTGCAACCAAATACAAGAAATGTGCATTCACATAATAAATTCTTGGTGAACCAAATGGTCCCAAATTAGATTCTCAAAATAGTAATCGAGATTTGAAGTTCCAGTATCCTAAATTTAGAGTTCTGAATGTCATTTCTCAAATCATATTCTACCAACCAAACGGGCCCTTAAGGAGAGGCCCATGCATGTTTGAAAATAAAAAACCCTACGTAGAGTTAAACTCTTTATTAAGATATTCGAGCTCATTTCTAAACACACAAGTTTTGGGGAGCAAAATTTAGAATTGGAGTAAAATAGTTGTTGAAAGTTTTAGAGGGTTTGGATTTACATGTGTTCACAAATTGCCTCATATTTTAGCTATGGTTTTGAGGTGGGGTTTGAAAATCCATTGTAGAATTTTATTGAAATATTTGTCTACTTCATGTCTCCTTGGGTGCTTGCATAATGTTTATTAATTTATTGTGTTGATTTTTCGATAAGGAAGTATGTTGTATAATTTGAAAAGGAAAACTTATTAATTCAGAAAACTTGACTATGGAAAAATTGTAGAAAATTATTATGGTTGTATTCTTTTAAAACCCTTTTCTAATACAAGGAAAATTCAATTACAAAAAATTAGAAGAAAATAACCAATTGAACAACTAGGGTTTCAACTCTAAATTTATCATTAGAACCATGTGATTATCATTATTTTTCTAAATAAAGATTAATTGAGAGGAAAACATGTTGCAACTAAACTTATACATGCATGTGAAAAAAAATATACTAAAGATAGAAAACTAAGTATATTATGGGTACATACTTTTAGAGATCAAAGACATGAAAATATTCATTGCATGTTTATTTTAATTTTATAAAAATATAATCTAATTTTTGGATACATTTAATTTATAAAAAATAAAAAATAAAATTATGATTAATTTTGAATTTTGAATTTTTTTGAAAAAAAATAATAACTATTTATTAATTTTGAAAATTAAATAAATATTATTCATTTAGTTAAAGTGAATGTCAGTATTAGTGATTCTTTAAGTCTAGTCAAACTCTTAGTTTTTGAAATAAAAGAAGCCAAAACTAGGGGGTTGACCCTTTAAAATAGTGGTGGCAAAACCAATAGACAACCACACACACCTCTCCTAATGATTTATAGCCAAAATCTAAGTAAAAATATAATAATAATTAAAAGTATTAGAGATCCTACCCTTAAAACTAGCAAATTTTAACAAATTAACAAAATACATATAAGTGGTCATTGCATTGTACCACCTATAGCCCAAAACCAAGTTCAACATGAAAAACAAAACTATCACCAAAGGATGGATACTAATAACCAACAGAGTACCAAAAAACACCAAGCACCAAGAGGTCACTAACTGGCATCTTTTTTCTTTCATTTCTTGGCTAGGTGCACCTTGGCCTAGTCTTCAACAAGAAAGCTATAGAGAAGTTTCAAATCCTTCTTCCCCAGGCTCTCCTCCTCTGACGCATTAGCCAGTAACTAGAGAGTGGTGGGATTATCATGTGTCACCTAAAGGGTGAACTTTGAGAAGAGAGTGAAGCCCTCCTCCATAGAATTACACTTGTCTTTCAGCTCCTAGAAATCCTTGCAAGTAACAACCCCTTTCTCCTCAGTTCCCAACTTTAGAGCCCTATTGTTCACCAGAGAATTCCTATTGTCCTATACTACAAGATTGCTAGAGGGGGTCTTTATGTTTTCTAGACCATCTTTCCTAACTAGGGAGGATATAGTGTCAAGGGAGTCATTAATAATTTTAGGGTTCTCCTAGTTGTCAACAAAAGGCAGGGTGATTGTGGCAGAGACATGGGTGGGGTCAAGGGAGGTCCTTGGTAGGATTGTCTGCCTCAAAATCCCATCCCATTTCTCAACATCTTTGTATGTCTCTTGTTTCCCCTTCTCGTGATCACCCCCCAAGATCTTGTCACTCTCGTTAGAGTTAGTATCTTCCCCCTCCTCCTAAGAGTGATTGGCCATTTGTTTATATCTACCATAGATCTTATCAATTCTTCCTAACCTTCTTCTGCTCCCACCAATTTCCTCATCTAAATCCCCAATTTCTACCTTCATCATCCTATCCATTTTACTTCTTTTATTAGCAATCGACTCTGGGGCTAGAGTTTTGTTCTTACTACCCTTAATAGGGGTTTGGCTAGGAGAGGACTAAGAGGTAGGTTCATAGCTACTACCTACAAACTCCAAATGTTGGGAGGGGGAGAACATTGTCAATGGCAATCACACAGGGAGGGCAAAGGGCCAAGTTAAACTGGAAAACATGAAAATGATTTCATATTTATTAATACAAGAGGGAAGTTAATAAATAGATATTTATAATATTATTATGTTTTAAAAGAAGGTGTGATAGAGTTCACTTTGTAATAATCTAGTTAATAGCTATTTGATTTTACGAGAGAAATTATAAATAATTCAATTAAATTTATAAGTTTATCTCTAGTTGCATTATGAATTAAAATAGAAGTAAATATGAATATTAGACTTACTGAGTTTTTTTGAAAACTCACTTATTTTAAAATCTACTTGCAGGTGTAGGCTACCATGTTGATTGAGCAAGAGAAATTAAGAAGGTTCCTGCACAATGGGTACCAATGGCGTAGAACTTTGGATGACTTGCAAGTATTCGCACATGCTTATAATAGGCTGACCAAGGAGATCAAAGAGAAAGGGCATGCCAGAAAAGAGTAATTATTCATGTTGATGCACATTCAAGAGCACAAAGGAATTGTTTGGATGGAGGGCCCCTTAGGGTGGACAGCGTGGGTGGATACGCCCTATGATATTCTTGGCTAGATTGTTCCTCTACTCTTCTGTTATTCTTCTGACTTAATGTATAGTGGTTTCTGATTCTCTGTGGTGAGGCTTGGCCTCCTTATTTTCTCTCATGGTGACTTTTTGGTTCTCCTCCTTTTTGTATCTCTTATTTCTAATAGAAAAAATATTAGACTTAAATAGAAGTCAAATTAATATTTTAGAAATGAAATTGATATTAATATTTAATCTAATAATATATATTTATGTTATTAATTAAATCTTTTATTATTTAAGATTATTTAAATTAATAACATCATAATATTGCTTGATATTTTATATCTACAGAGAGATTGGATATTTAAAAATTTATTGTTTTAAATAAGTATATTAGCATAAGAAGTTATATCAACTTGTATATTCTTTTATAGTATATTTATTAATTTAACTAAAAATAATATTTTATGTCTAATATTAAAATGAAACTCTTAAATTAATTATTATTAAATTAAATCAATACAATTATGCTAAAATTAGAACTTTAAATAAATCTTTTAAATTTAATTCTTCTATTTAATTAATTTTTCAATTAATTAAACATAATTAAAACTTGACTTTTTTTTCTTTATAAATTTTTTGTCAAATCAAATCATTTTATATTCTCTTAATGTGATTTCATTATAACTAAAAAACACAACAAATCCCTAATTCTAAATAAGAAAACTCATTATAAAGACAAAGTACTAAATCAAAGTCAAGGGCCAAAATCTCAAATTCTTGTCACTTGACAAATTCAGAAGGGTAAATAACTCAGATACTTGTCATATTTTTTAGGACAATTGACTTAGGGTTAGGATTTGGACTCAAGAACTATCTCCACTCTTTACCATTGAGATACTATGATAGAACATGCTCATCCAGACAATTCAGGGAAGTCGATACCTAGTACCGACAATCTGCATAAAATTTGAGCATGTACATATACATATAAATTGAAGAAAACATGCAATGGTGGGGAGTAGTGCATCATCTGGATCACGACTAGCAGGTGACTCTAACTCCCTCCCTCAACCACATCAGAAATGTCAAACATAAAGTAAAACATACATGTACACCATACACATGAAAGTATGAGGTAAGTATCCATAGAAACTGCATATATAAATCATCCACCTAACTATCATCATGAAATAAATGAAATCACTATATGCATCATCATCAAATAACAATCATGAAACACATGAAATAACTAAGTATCAAGTAGCTCATCACATATATCAATTGAGTATGAAATAACATCCAATCAAATCGGGCAACCAAGTACAACTAATGATAAAACAAAACCATAAAGCTGACCTAAAAGAATTTAGAAAGATAACATGAAAAGTAAACTATGGGTAGGCACTACATTCACCCCCCTAGACTTAGGCTTACTCCAAGAATTCTATAAACAAGTAGGGATATAATTCCCATAAACTAGATGCATCCTCCCAAGTAGTTGACGGTTCATCAGTAGGGTTCCATTGGACCCTTACTTGCTTTATGGTTTGACCCCTGAGGGTCAAATCCTATTGCTGCAAAATGTGCACCGGCTCCAAAGCTAGTTGTTCATCCTCTACATGTAACACATTCCAATCAAGAACATGTATCACATCAAGAATATATTGTCTAAGAAAAAAAAACATGGAAAAAATCATGAACGTGAGCTATGTTGGCCAAAATGCAAGATAGTAGGCAACTGGAACTATCTTCTCTAGAATCTCAAACAACCCCACAAAATGAGGTTCTAGCTTCAAACCCTTTCCATAAAGGATCAAAGTCTTCTGCAGATGCACTCTCAAAAAAACTTTCTCAACTATTGCAAACTACTTATCTTTCCTATGAGCATCAACATACTTCTTTTTTCTATCATGTGTTGTAGACACATGCTCATGGATGCACACTACCTATTGCTCCATATCTAGAGGCATATTAAGACCCAATAGGATGAAATCCTCTAAATTGTCCCAACTCAACAGTGTACGACAAGGAAGACTACACAAAGCCTAAAAAGGTGTCATCCGAATAGAATCATGATACCCATTATTATATGAGAACTCTACTAGGTATAGGTAGTCCTCCAAAAGAGCCTATTTTTCCATAACATACATCCTCAAAATATCCTTCAAAATGTTATTCACTTTCTCAATTTGACCATCTGTCTCTAGGTGATATGCTAAGATGAAGTTCAACTATGCTCGAAGATCATGCAACAAGGATGTCTAAAATGTGAATGTGAATATAAGATCCCTATCTAAAATGATCTTCTAGGGAATACCATGCAATCTCACAATATCACACATGAAGACATTAGATACTAAAGTTGTTGTGTAGGATGACCTCTTCGATGAAAAGTGTGCCACCTTAGTCAACCGGTCAATGGTGACCATGATAGCATCATGTTGACAAGAAGTCATGGGTAATCCCATAATGAAATCCCTAGAAATAATATCCCACTTCCATGAAGGAATGAGAATAGGTTGTAAAAGCCTTGTTGGATTCTGGTGCTCTACCTTGACTCTCTAACACTCAAGACACCTAGCCACGAAATCAGTGATACCATGCTTCATCCTTGTCTAAAAGTATAAATTTCACAAGTCTACATGCATCTTCTTAGCACCTAGATGTGTCGAGTAAGGTGCACGATGAGCCTCTAATAGAATCAATGTACAAAGCTCATCCAATAGTGGTACATAAATCCTCCATGTATACTGCAAAACACCATTTGACAACAGGACATAACCTAAAAATTTTCCCTCTAAAGGTCTCCTTAAATCTATCTCCATGCTCACCTCTTGATACCAAGTATCTGTAGGAAGTGCCTGAAGTATATGACTCCTCAAATCCACACTGAAAGTCAAAGATAGTGTCTCATGTCTTTTATGACTCAAAGCATCAACTACCACATTCTCCTTTCCCTAAATATACTTCACCTCAAAGTTATACTCATATAAAAACTTCATCCAATGCCTCTACCTAGCATTTAGATTAGGCTACATGAATATATATTATTAATTATGATGATCACTATGAAGCTCAAAGTGATACCCCCAATAAGAAGTGTCTCCATCTCACTAGAGCATGAAAAAATATAGCTAACTCAAGATCATGTGTAGGATAGTTCAACTCATGATCATTCATCTTACAAGACTCATAGGCAATCACCCATCCATCCTACATTATGACTGCTCCAATCCCTTCTAGGGAAGCATTCATACACACCATAAAGTCACCTACTAGATCAGGTATTGCTAGAATCAATGCACTAGTCAAAATCTCCTTGAGCTTTTGGAATGCTTCCTCACATTTCTCCATCCAAATTAACGTCTCCTTTCTCTAAAGGGAAGTTATGGGATATGCTACTCTGGAGAAATTCTGGACAAATCTATGGAAAAAACTGACCAGACCCATAAAGCTAAAAATCTCAAACATAGTAGTGGGAGCATGCCAATCTACCATCACTTGGATCTTTGTAGGGTGCACTGAGATACCATCTCTTGAAATGATATGCCCTAAATATTGTATCTCAAATTGAAATAAATCACACTTTGTCAAACTAGCATAAAGTCGATTGTCTCTACAGAAATAAAGAAATAACCATAGATGTTCCTCATGTTCTTCTTGAGATCTAAAATATATCAAAAAGTCATCCAAGAACACAAGTATAAATAAAATACTTCATTCATCAAGCACATGAAAACTAATGGGGCATTTTTCAAACCAAATGGAACCGCTATAAACTCATAGTCTCCATAGCGAGTGCAGAAGGTTGTCTTATATATGTCTACATCCTAAATGCAAAGATGATGGTATTTTGAATTTAGATCTATCTTAGAGAACACTTTGGCTTCCTTGATCTAGTCAAATAAATCATCGATCCTTGGTAAAGGATACATTTTCTTAATTGTTACCTTGTCAAATATTTGTAGTCAATGCACAAGCGTAATGATCCATCCTTCTTCACAAAGAGCACTGGTGCTCCCTGTGGAGAAATACTCAGTTTGATACAACATTTGGCTAAAAGGTCCTCAAACTATAGGTGCAACTCACTCAACACCTCAGTGATCATCCAATAAGGAGCTCTAGATATGGGCTCTTCTCCTAGGATGAGGTCAATGCCAAAATCAATGTCCCTCTTAGGTGGCATACTTAAATCTCATTGGGAAAAACATTAACATACTCCTGTAAGATAGGGTGATCTAGGGTATTCCTCCTCAAGTTCACTCATCATAATGTCCAACACCTAACAACCCTTATGAAAGCTCTATTTCAACTACATAGCAAAGATCATCCAAAGGGATATAGGTCTCTAGATGCCTACAATCTTGAAGTTCCTACTCTGATCATATTTACACTAATGGTCTTCTTTCTGCAGTCAATACTAGCTCTATGAGAGCCAAGCTAGTCCATACCCAACACTACATTATAAGAACCAAGGAGAATAACTCAAAGGTCTATTGATGTAATAAAACATCCTAGGTTCAATTCACGCTACTGTACTAAAGAATCTTTTAGAATCTTATCTCTTGAAGCTACTTCCACTTGCCAACCTAAGCCTTGCTTAACCACCTCAAGATTACATTTAACAACTATGGAAGGTAATATGAAAGAATCTATAACACCTAAATCAAATAAGATGGAAAGGGTTGTACCTCTGATCACTCCTATAGTCTCAACTATGGTACCCTAGTGATTTTTCTGGCAATGATCTACCACTGCAAAAACTCTATGTGATCTACCTACATCACCAATTGTAGGCTCAAATGTTTTTGGCCTAGGTCCCGTATAGTGAGATGTATATTGTGGGTTGTTTGTTGCAATATACCCAAACTATCCACAAGAGAAACACCATGTGCCTCTACCATAACCTCTCCCTGCTAGAGGTCCACTAAACTATTGGTGGCTATCTCTACTAGAAAAAGATTGATTACTCTATGCAGGCTGAGTATTTTGAATTTTCCTATTGCGTAGTGAGTTATGGAAGTTTTGAGATTTGGAACCACCACCACTAGTTTGTGTCAGAGGATGGGATCTCTTTTGTTGTTGTTGTTGTTGACCCTGGTTACCCTTGGGATAATGATGCAGAGGGTCTAGGGCTCTGGGACTTAATTTCTACTAGATAGGATTTAACCCTTTGAACCTTCCTATGGTTCTTCTCTTTTATGTGGGTAAGTGCACAAAGTTGTGGTGCCAAAAGGGGGGTATAAGTGGACACCTTTTTCCTAAAATCTGCAAATTTTGAACTTCAACAAGAATTTGAAGATAGTTATGCTCAAAATTTTTAGATATGACCAAAAAAAAAGTCGTAGTCCTTTGAATCTAGTTTCTAAACTACTAATTTTTTTTCAAAATGGTTTAGTTTTAGGTCCTCAAAAAAGGGGGCCACAAAAAGTGGTACTGTTTATTCCAAAAAAACATAACACAGTACAAAGTGTGGCCCCCCTAAAATTTTAACTTTTTTTTTGAAATTTTTTAGTCGCTCTGGTCAAAAGTTACTTAACACTATGTAGTTTATCCCATATTTTTCGGGTAATTTTGTAATGTGTATTTTTTTTAATGAATTTTTTAACTAGACACATCCCAAAAATGTGAAATATATGTGTGCTCCCCCTAGAAATAATTGAAAACTAATCTAAAATCAAAACTTTTTTTTTCAAAGTGTGTAGAATGGAGTCTAGTTTCTAAAAAACTAAGTTGTTACAAAATTTGATGAACGAGCTAAAATCTATAGCCCAATTAGTACATGGTGGTTTTTGACAAAAAAAGAACATACGTTCAAAGAAATTATAGATGAAAGGCCTGAAATAGTTCAAATTAAAAATAAATTATATGGTTAGATAGCTAACACAGAGACCTATAATGCTATGTAACCTGATCTTATCGATACCCAACCACGAGAAATCTTGAAGGGGAGCACAGAAGAAAAAACAATCATTTTTTGTATGTTTGCTGCAAAACATGTCTCAGGCCTGTTCATCAAATCCAAACCTTTGGGTTGGATCTCCAAGGCAAAATAAAGCCTTAGGCTTGGGTTTGATTAAGTTTTAATTAGCACGTGCACCCTATAGCGTGCATGTGCTATAGCGTGTATGCGCTATTTAAACCTCAGTTCTAAATAGCACTTGGGCACTATATGGCGCACGTACTATTAAGATCTAAGCTACAAAAGAGAACTAGGTGGGGGGGGGATAAGGGAATGGCTATGTGTGTGCGTGAAAGAGATAGAGAGAAAGTAGGGGATAGGAGAGGGGAGAGAGTACAGGATGGGAGAGAGAAAGTGAGAAAGAGTAGGGGTGGCAAAGAGAGTATAGGATGAGAGAGAGAGAGAGAGAGAGAGAGAGAGAGTAGGGGTGGCAAAGAGAAGAAGTGTGAGATAGAGTAGGGGTGGAAAAGAGAGATTCTAAGATGGGGGAAAGAGATTTAAAGTAGGGGATGGGAGAGAGAGGAAGTTTGAGAGAGAATACAGGTTGGGAGAGAGAGCTTAAGAGTAGGGGATGTGGGAGAGAGAGAGTAGGCAATGGGAGACGAAGTGGGAGAGGAAGAACTTGAGAGAGAGGAGGATGGGAGTGCATGTGTGTGAAAGAGAGAGAGTATGGAATGGGAGAGAGGGAAGAAAAATTAGGTCAAGAGAGAGTAGGGGATGGAAGAGAGAGTAGGAAATGGGAGAGGGAGTGGGAGAGGGAGTGGGAGAGGGGGAGAGAGGGGGGAATAGAAGTGTGTGTGTGTGTGTGTGTGTGTGTGTGTGAGAGAGAGAGAGAGAGAGAGAGTAGGGGATAGGAGAGAGTGTTAAAATTTAAGAGAGACTAGAGGGTAGTAGAGAGAGAGAGAGTGGAGAGGGAGAGAGTGAGAGTGAGAGAGAGAGTAGGCAGTGGGAGAGGGAGTGGGAGAGGGAGAGAAAGTGAGAGAAAAAGTAGGGGATGGAAAAGGAGAGAGGGGGGATGGGTGTGTGTGTGTGAAAGAGAGAGAGTCAAGAATGAGAGAGGCGAGAGAGAGATAGAGAGAGTAGGCAATGGTAGAAGGATGGGGGAGAGAGAGAGAGAGAGAGAGAGAGAGAGAGAGAGAGTAGGCAGTGGGAGAGGGAGTGGGAGGGAGAGGTGGAATGGAAGCATTTAAGAGAGATAGAGTAGGGGATGGGAGAGAGTAGGCAGTGGGACAAGGACTGCGAGAGAGAGAGAGAGAGGGGGGGGAATGGGAATGTGTATTTATTTATAAGAGAGATAGAGTAAAGGATGGGAGAGAGTGTGAGAATTTGAGAGAAAGTAGTAGGGGATGGGAGAGAGAGTGAGAGTAAGGGATGGGAGAGAGAGAGAGAGAGAGAGAGGAAGAAAGAGAACTTGAGAGAGATAGATAGTAGGCAGTAGGAGAGGGAGTGGGAGAGGGTGAGGGAGGGGGAGAGAAATAGGGGGGATGGGAGTGTATGTGACAGATGTAGAGAGTAGGGGATGGGAGAGAAGAAGAAGAGTGGGGGGATAAGAGTGTGTGTATCTATGAAAGTGAGAGATTAGGGGATGCGAGAGAGAGTGAAAGTGTGAAAGTAGGGGGTGGCAGAGAGAGAGTACGACGATGGGGGAGAGAAAGTAGGTGGTGGGAGAGGAAAAGAGAGAGGGGGGATGGGAGTGCGTGTGTAAGAGAGATAGAGCGGGGGATGGGAGAGAGTGTGAGAGTGTGAGAGTAGGGGGTGGCAGAGAGAGAGAGTACAATGATGGGGGAGAGAAAGTAGGCTATGGGAGAGGGAAAGAGAGAGGGGAGATGGGGGTTTATGTGTAAGAGAGATAGAGTAGGGGATGGGAGAGAGTGAGAGTGTGAGAGAGTAGGGGATGGGAGAGGATAGAGAGTAGGGGATGGGGGAGAGTGTGAGAGTGTGAGAGAGTAGGGGATGGGAGATGAGAGAGAGAGAGAGCAAGGGATGGGGGAGAGAAAGTAGGCGGTGGGAGAGAGAGTGGGAGAGGCAGAGAGAGCTTGTACAAGATGGGATAGGGAGAGTAGAGAGGGAGAGAGAGAACTTGAGAGAGAGAGATAGTAGGTAGTATTAGTGTGAGTGAGAGAGAGAGTAGGGGGTGGTAGAGAGAGTACGACGATGGGGGAGAGAAAGTAGGCGGTGGGAGAGGGAGAGAGAGGGGGAATGGGAATGTGTATAAGAGAGACAAAGTAGGGGATGGAAGAGAAGAGAGAGAGTAGGGGATGGGGTAGAGAAATTAGGTGGTAGGAGAGGGAGAGGGAGAGAGATAGGGGGGATAAGAGTGTGTGAGAGAGATCTAAAGAGCCAGGGATGGGAGAGGAGAGGGGTGAGAGAGGTAGAGAGAGTAGGTGGTGGGAGAGGGAGAGTGAGAGAGAGTAAAGGATGAGAGAGAGTAGGAAGAGAGAGAGGGAGGGGATGGGAGAGAGATTAGGGAGGATAGAGAGTAGGGAGGATGCGGAGTGATGTGTTTTGAGAAAGTAGGGGGTGGCAGAGAGAGAGTACGACGATGGGGGAGAGGAAGTAGGCAATGGGAGAAGAAAAGAGAGAGGGGGGATGGGAGTGTGTGTGTAAGAGAGATAGAAGAGGGGATGGGAGAGAGTGTGAGAGTGTGAGAGTAGGGGGTGGCAGAGAGAGAGAGAGAGTACGACGATGGGGGAGAGAAAGTAGGTGGTGGGAGAGGGAAAGAGAGAGGGGGGATGGGGGTGTATGTGTAAGAGAGATAGAGTAGGGGATGGGAGAGAGTGGGAGTGTGAGAGAGTAGGGGATGGGGGAGAGTGTAAGAGTGTGAGAGAGTAGGGGATGGGAGATGAGAGAGAGAGCAGGGGATGGGGGAGAGAAAGTAGGCGGTGGGAGAGAGAGAGTGGGAGAGGCAAAGAGAGCTTGTACAAGATGGGAGAGAGAGAGAGTAGAGAGGGAGAGAGAGAGATAGTAGGTAGTAGTAGTGTGAGTGTGAGAGAGAGTAGGGGGTGATAGAGAGAGTATGAAAATGGGGGAGAGAAAGTAGGTGGTGGGAGAGGGAGAGAGAGGGGGAATGGGAATGTGTGTAAGAGAGACAAAGTAGGGGATGGAAGAGAAGAGAGAGAGTAGGGGATGG
Source organism: Cupressus sempervirens (assembly GCA_028749045.1). Classification (NCBI taxonomy): domain Eukaryota; kingdom Viridiplantae; phylum Streptophyta; class Pinopsida; order Cupressales; family Cupressaceae; genus Cupressus; species Cupressus sempervirens. Next base: position 606,748,010 of record CM053786.1, on the reverse strand, counting down.
GGGAGAGAAATTAGGTGGTAGGAGAGGGAGAGGGAGAGAGATAGGGGGGATAAGAGTGTGTGCGAGAGATCTAAAGAGCCGAGGATGGGAGAGGAGAGGGGGTGAGAGAATTAGAGAGAGTAGGTGGTGGGAGAGGGAGAGTGAGAAAGAGTAAAGGATGGGAGAGAGTAGGAAGAGAGAGAGGGAGGGGATGGGAGAGAGAGTAGGGAGGATAGAGAGAAGGGAGGATGGGGAGTGATGTGTTTTTAGAAAGTAGGGGGTGGAAGAGAGAGAGTACGATGATGGGGGAGAGAAAGTAGGCGGTGGGAGAGGAAAAGAGAGAGGGGGGATGGGAGTGTGTGTGTAAGAGAGACAGAGCAGGGGATGGGAGAGAGTGTGAGAGTGTGAGAGTAGGGGGTGGCATAGAGAGAGAGTATGACGATGGGGGAGAGAAAGTAGGCAGTGGGAGAGGGAAAGAGAGAGGGGGGATGGGGGTGTATGTGTAAGAGATATAGAGTAGGGGATGGGAGAGAGTGAAAGTGTGAGAGAGTAGGGGATGGGAGAGGAGAGAGAGAGTATGGGATGGGGGAGAGTGTGAGAGTGTGAGAGAGTAGAGGATGGGAGACGAGAGAGAGCAAGGGATGGGGGAGAGAAAGTAGGCAGTGGGAGAGAGAGTGGGAGAGGTAGAGAGAACTTGTACAAGATGGGAGAGAGAGAGAGAGAGAGTAGAGAGGGAGAGAGAGAACTTGAGAGAGAGAGATAGTAGGTAGTAGTAGTGTGAGTGAGAGAGAGAGAGTAGGGGGTGGTAGAGAGAGTACGATGATGGGGGAGAGAAAGTAGGCGGTGGGAGAGGGAGAGAGAGGGGAAATGGGAATGTGTGTAAGAGAGACAAAGTAGGGGATGGAAGAGAAGAGAGAGAGTAGGGGATGGGGGAGAGAAATTAGGTGGTAGGAGAGGGAGAGGGAGAGAGGTAGGGGGGATAAGAGTGTGTGTGAGAGATCTAAAGAGCCAGGGATGGGAGAGGAGAGGGGGTGAGAGAGGTAGAGAGAGTAGGTGGTGGGAGAGGGAGAGTGAGAGAGAGTAAAGGATGGGAGAGAGTGGGAAGAGAGAGAGGGAGGGGATGGGAGAGAGAGTAGGGAGGATAGAGAGAAGGGAGGATGGGGAGTGATGTGTTTTGAGAAATTAGGGGGTGGCAGAGAGAGAGTACAATGATGGGGGAGAGAAAGTAGGCGGTGGAAGAGGAAAAGAGAGAGGGGGGATAGGAGTGTGTGTGTAAGAGAGATAGAGCAGGGGATGGGAGAGAGTGTGAGAGTGTGAGAGTAGGGGGTGGCAGAGAGAGAGTGTATGACAATGGGGGAGAAAAAGTAGGCGGTGGGAGAGGGAAAGAGAGAGGGGGGATGGGGGTGTATGTGTAAGAGAGGTAGAGTAGTGGATGGGAGAGAGTGAGAGTGTGAGAGAGTAGGGGATGGGAGAGGAGAGAGAGCGTAGGGAATGGGGGAGAGTGTGAGAGTGTGAGAGAGTAGGGGATGGGAGATGAGAGAGAGAGAGTAGGGGATGGGGGAGAGAAAGTAGGCAATGGGAGAGAGAGTGGGAGAGGCAGAGAGAGCTTGTACAAGATGGGAGAGAGAGAGAGTAGAGAGGGAGAGAGAGAACTTGAGAGAGAGAGAGAGATAGTAGGTAGTAGTAGTGTGAGTGTGAGAGAGAGTAGGGGGTGGTAGAGAGAGTATGACGATGGGGGAGAGAAAGTAGGCAGTGGGAGAGGGAGAGAGAGGTGGAATGTGAATGTGTGTAAGAGAGACAAAGTAGGGGATGGGAGAGAAGAAAGAGAGTAGGGGATGGGGGAGAGAAATTAGGTGGTAGGAGAGGGAGAGGGAGAGAGATAGGGGGTATAAGAGTGTGTGTGTGAGAGATCTAAAGAGCCAAGGATGGGAGAGGAGAGGGGGTGAGAGAGGTAGAGAGAGTAGGTGGTGGGAGAGGGAGAGTGAGAGAGAGTAAAGGATGGGAGAGAGTAGGAAGAGAGAGAGGGAGGGGATGGGAGAGAGAGTAGGGAGGATGGGGAGTGATGTGTTTTGAGATAGAGCTTATGCACTATAGTGCGTATGCACTATCTCAAATCACCAAAAAATGGTCAAAAACCAACCTTGGGGCCCATTTCATCCATTTTTAACTTTTGGTCTGTTATGTTCTTTGTTATTCTGACAGAAAACATGGGTTTCAACATCTAGGAAACACTATTTCAACACTTTTGGAAGCTAGCAAACACCAAATTCAATCATTGGATATGTGATTTGAAGAATTTTTGAATATTCCTTTAATAGAAAAGGTTAGTGCAATCCATTTTAAATATTGTTTGTCAATATATATATACAAATTTGATTATAATTTGATATGTTATGTAATATATAGTGAATTCATTGAAAATTGTATGTTTGAATGAAATGTTATTTCGAAATGGTTAGAAATTTGACAAGTCGTTTGATATATATTGTGTATTTGTTCAAATAATTATAATTTTTATATGTAATTGAATAATTTGTAATTTACACATTTTAAGTAATTTAGATGTTTGAATAATTTGAAATGTAGAAATCATCATCATGCCAAGGAAGAAACAAAGATTCAAACAAATGCAGATAGGGAGAGAGATTTGACAATTAAAAGAGATAAAATTAAATTACTACATGAACAAAGAAAATTGCAAAGCAATGATGAAGAATTAACTTTCGAAGAGGATCAAGAACCACCAATACAAAGAAACGAGGAAGAATTAGAAAGACAAAGAGAACGAATGAGATTGTTATGCTCAAGAAGACAATTGAATTGTGAAGCTACACCATCCTCCAATGTTGGAGTCATATCGTTTGCTACACTATCTTCGAATGTTGGAGTCATATCATCTGCTACACCATCTTCCAATGTTGAAGTCATATCATCCTCTCATGTTGAAGAGACACTTATTTATAGATCTGATGATATGCACACTCCATCATGTCATGTTGAAAGCACAACATCAACACATCAAGTAGGTGATATTCCATCTTTTACGTCTTATTTCCAAGGCACATCATCTTCGGTTGAAGGTATGCAATACACTCAACCTTATATTGATGTTCAAAATGTTGAGAGAATTGAAGAGATTAGAACACCTTCTAGAATTCATTTTAGAAAATCTAAATATTTGATTGATATTGATACTAACATTTTGAAATCAATGCCTGACAAGATTAGCAAGCATACTTGTCAAAAGAAAGTTAATCATATGTGGAGATTATTTTTTGAAGAATTAAATATTACAAGTCAATGCTAATTATTTGTTGAAATGATGAAGAATTTGAAATTTAGGCCTATCATGAAGATTCTTGGGCTAAGAACGATGGATGATTCAAATGAAAGAAATATTGTAAAGAATCTAATGAGTGCTTATGACAAAGTGGGTTCTAAATCATGCACCAAAGATAGTAATATCACTTGATGAGTACTCACGTCGACAATAGTAACTAGCCAAATGAAGAAAGATCGACTCATGAGAAAGACAAGAAAAATATTAAAAATTGGTAGAGGTACCTTAAGGAGAGCCATGCTAAGGCATGAGAGATTTGAAGATCCAACAAAAAATGAGTTATGGACATTTAGCGGTAGACTACCGCGAAAAGATAAAGAAATTAGTGAAGCCTTGAAATCATTGATCGAAGATTTTTGGAAAAATAACACATGTGTTTCTCCTAATCAAAGAGATGTTGTAAGAAGGAGGATTGGTAGCTGAAATCGTGAGCCACATGCAAAAAAAAATTTGGACTCAACTCAGACACAATTTTTTGCAAAATTTATTGTATGTATCCTTAAATTCGAATAAGTCAAAGACTTTTTGAGACGGGTAAACCTTTTTATGTGAAAATAAATCACACACGCACAACTTGTTGTTGTAGGATACATATTGAATTTTCTAACCATTTTGATGTTTTTAGGCACATATTCGTAGTTTTGAATTCTCAATTTGTTTTGCAGGATTGTGACATAAAAGAGCCACCAAGATCTTCAAGGGAATTCATATCCAACATTTTATGTGAAATAGGGGACGGCCAACAATTTTACAAGACATCATGCTTGGATGGTACATGCTTATTTTGTGGTTCTTTGCAACTTTTATCAACTTGTCAACATATGGATAGTACACATGCAATTGGAAATGAAATAGTAGATTATGGAAAATTCAAGACAGTGACATATGCTCTAAAAGATGGGAAGCATGGTAAATGATGTGATCTAGTTATTGAAAAGATTCCAATGCATGAGTTCATGAAGATTTTTCGTGAAAAGATTATGTACGAGTATGCAAGGCATACCCATAGAGCTCAGTGGTTGGATTTGCAATTCAAGTTATGCAAGGATACGTTTCCATTGGATACAATTATTTCAGTTGAAGATTTTGCAGAGAAATACACACTACAACCACAAAATGAGGTGCAAGCAAAGTATTATACATCTCAACAGGTTTCCATATTTGTTCACATAACATTCATGCATTCACCTACAAGTATAGAGGATGACAGGAAGATTTTGAGGGACTACCATTTTTACATCAGCGATGATTGATCACATTCTACGGAGTTTGTACATGGTTGCTTTCAACTATTTTATGGAGATATGGCTAATAGGGGCATATCATATCATCAACACATTATTTGGTCAGACAATTGTGCATCTCAATTCAAGAATGCACAGATGTTCTATTGGTTGAGCAGGATGCATAGGTTGTGTAGAATTCAATGTATGTGGAATTTCACAAAGGTTGGTCATGGTAAGGGAGAGCACGATGGTGTAGGCGCATGCATTAAAAGAGCCTTGGCTCGTGAAGAAATAAAGTACAAAGATGGAGCAATATTGATAGATGTAAAATCCATCGTCTAATGGTGTAACACTACAATGGGTCTAGGTAAGGAAGGTGAGTCTACAGTTCGTAGATTTTTTTGGTTGATAAATAATACTAACATTGCAGCATATCCGGATTGTTGCACACTAACAGGATCTAGTGAGTTACACTCTTTTAGAAGCTCTAATGCAGGTTCATGGAGTATCCACACATGAAAAATGGCATGCTATTGTCCATCATGTGCAGAGGAAAATTGGGATGATTGTGAGTCAACTAAATGGGTGGAAAAATGGGATATACGAGTTTTGGACCCAACTAACACCTATCGTCCCCCACAACCACTGGAAATAGTAGAGATGGATTCATCTATTGACTTTGACCACTTGTTAGATCTAGTGCAACCCGGTAATATATATATATATATATATATATATATATATATATATATATATATATATATATATATATATATATATATATATATATATATATATATATATATATATATATATATATATATATATATATATATATATATCTTTGTAATTTCAATATGTAACTTTATAACTTTTACCCAAGTATTTTCTAAATTAATGACCGCATTTTGTACATTTGTCATTGCAGGCCATGTTTTTGTTGTTATTGCACCTAAAGACAATGAATAAGGGACATATTGTTATTTGTGTCATTGTGTTGAAGCCATACAAAAATTGGATCACTCAGTCATAGATGGTGAAGGTTTAGAGTACCATGTCGGTGCAGTCATTGTAACAGGCACATAGCTTAGACAATATCCTATGAAGAATCCTAACTTGTGGTTATTTGAGGATTGGCAAACAAAGAGAAAGATTCTTCATTATTCAAACCTTATTGTCGCATCAAATGTCCACTTGATAAAATATGGTGGAAAACCACATGATAAGATTCTTTGGAAAGTTCACAAGTTAGACCATGAGGCAATACTTGAGACATTAAAATGTCGAGCAGATCCAGTTGGCTCATTAGATTGAATTGGGAGAGAGAGAAAAAGTGATCAATTGGATCCAAATACAATGTTACAACCTCTTCCCCAAGACTATCACATGACTAAGGTGGACCGTATTGTTATGATGTGTAAGTGATGAGATTTAGTTTTGATTTGTTTAGAATCTAGATACATTATTTGAATTTATATTAGATTCTTTAATAGGACCCAATTTTTTAATCTTATGTTAGATTTTTTACTGTGCTAATTCTTCATTTGTAGGTCACCAAAGAAGAGGGCTAATAAAGTTGATGCACAAGTGATAAAGGGTGAGATGCCAAAATCATCTACAAAATGGTATTATCAATTCACATCCTCAATATTTATTAGTGTTTTTTGTTCAAGTACCATTGTATGCTAATCATCTTATGCCTGGAATTGCAGAGGTTAAATTATGTCAATACTAAGGTTTGTAGCATCAATACTAAGTTTTTTAGCATCAATTGGTCACGCTAAGTATAGTAGTTGTATCATGAATCCTTCTTAACCAATATGACTAAGATTCTCGAAAGAAGACTAAACCATATCATCTGTCTACTCCCTCTTTATATAAGAGTTTGTCAAACAATGAGAATGAAACATTGATTATTACTCCCCCCTCAATGTAAAATTCTCATTGATTGCATTTTGTAAAGTTTTGAGTCACTATCAACTCTATATCATTGTATTCTTCTTATCATCAACTTACACAACAATGCGAATATGAATGATGACTTCTTCACATGAACCTGACAATTATAAATGCTACACCTTAATAAATGTTTGGGCTTGGTCTTTACCATTCAAGCTTATAATACAATACATTGGCTTCATTTGAATTTGGAAGTATTTATTATGTTTGTTCCAAAATTCATTCTTCATTTGCCAATATGAAAATGTGACTATCATGAAAGGCATAGTCTTATAATTTGTAATTTGTATAATGGTATAAAAGCTTGGTTGTGGGTTTGAATCCATACAACCTATGATGAGTGAATAGTGTCATGCAAAACACCCTTCATTTCTTTTTCTATTTCAAACACATTCAACCATAATTACCACCATTACCACTACCAAGGGATGAAGTCTTGTAGGCTTATAGGTAAAATTCTGATTGGTAGTGATCTCCTTAACAAGGTCATCACCAACATTGGTGATCTTGCTACGAGGCGGACTAGTATCAGTGCCCTTCTAGTTGAGAAGCATATTTGACCCATTCTCCTAATTGCTTCCCTCCCCAAATTTTCCATTGCCCCCATGACCCTCCTTCTCATGCATTTATTCTATTTATTCTTCTACCTCCTCCTCCGCTTGGCCATTTTGCAACACCATCTGGATGGAACTCTAGCCTTCCTCAAAACCATTATACATGACCTCTCCTTCTTCAAGATATTCTATAAAATTTTCCTCAACCCTTGAACCTTTCAAAACCCCAATCTCAATGGAAGGCTTCTAGATCAAAGGAACTAGTAGATCCAGTTCTTTAAGAGAAAGAGACAACAAATCCAATTTTCTAGTGACTAGATGGAAAATTGGGGAAATCATTTCAATTAGTTGTAAATCGAAAGGAATTATAAGTAAACTATATCAATATAATAAGTAACTTAGAAATTATATCAATATAATTTAATTAATAAGAAAATGAATTTATTACTCTAACATATAGTACATTATTTTGCACACAAAGGTGTTGAATTTGATGCTTAACAGATTTACATACATGTGTAATAAATAATAAGTGTTGTAGCTTTGGGATCAACACTATAAAATGAAGGATGTCATACTACATTCACAGAGGTACCAAAATATTTTATTTGATATGGAGACAAAAGAAAATGTGTATTCTTCATAACTGCATTTGAGTCTCATGTATTATCATTTTCAGCTATTGACATCAAAGATTCCTTTACATCTTCATCATTGTATTGATCAACGAGTCCTTATTGCACTCACTAGTTCTAAGCCAATGACTAAGGTATGAAAGAGTTTACATTAAAATTTCATTAGTATTGAAATTCAATATAAAATTCATAGGCACAATCGAGTGATAACTTTGATGGTTTTTGTAGGGTCTTATTACTCCTGACCATCAGTGTATCCCTGAGGTGTATATACAGAGGAATTATCAGCTAGCTGTAAGAAAATATTAATTTTTATGTGTAAATATATATATATATTTTATATAAAATAGTTATTTATTCATATATAATTTTGATTGTAACATGTCGAGTTACAGAAGATTCTAGACTAATGGACTAGTGAGCATGTTAGGAACACCTCATTATATACACCATCTCCCACTTGTTGGAAATTAAAGACAATTAGGGATTTATTTTGTTCCCCTAGTTGGAAAGAGTATATATCTAATGATGTACATTTTACACCTATATGGCATTATTGGGCATATGTTTTGTATAATTTTTTCTATGTATGTCATTTTTTACATATATTTCATGTATGACATTATTAGACATATGCTTATGATGTTTCAAATTATTGATAAATGAATTATATGATATTGTTAGGCCTTATGGAATCAACTTTGATTTTTTGTTATCACATTGGTTTGATGCTTGTATTACTAGATTAGTTGATTGGGTGCTAAGATTTGATGATTGTGAATTTTAAGATATAATATTTTGGAAAATCAAGAAATTTCATAATGCATATTACCTTAGACCCATACAAATGTTTTTATATTTAAAGATCAATAGTTATCCATAGCTTACAAAGTTTAGCACCTTTATGTTGGTTGAATTCTTTGTTGAAATTTGTGACTATGGCTACATGAATGGTTTGAATGTATGATTTTATCACATGTTCTAGATGTTTTTGCATGTGAATGGTTTTATGCCACTTTAATTTTATGCCTATAAAACACTATATGCAATGATGCTTCTTGTTAGCTTCAATAAGACCCTATCTTGCCCAACATGCTAAAACCTCAATAATGATGTTTTTTTTTTTCATAGTTTGAATACCCATGTTTGTAGAGTTTGATTCTATTAGTTTGATTTTATTAATAGCCCCATGATATATTTTTTAATATTCCACATGTTTGGTTTTATATTCAATCAATCAACATATTTTCCTTTTAATTCTTCCACATATGGCATATCCATCTAACAATGAACTTATGATACTCCCATCAAGAAGTGCATGATTGCATGGTTTTATGGTGGATGTCCCTCTCTTTTTTAAATTCCAATTTTATTCATCTACATGAGTAAGGGAGATCAATTCCATTTCTTTCAATTGTATTTAAAGGTCATTAAAGTTTTTTCAAACAATGTGATTAAATAAATATTATTCAGCATTTACCTCTATCATCAAGGTTGATTCATTCCTCCTCTTATTTTACCAAATAATTTGGATGAATCACCCATGGCTCCTTACATTTCTTGAAGAAAATTTTCAAAGACTTTGCAACATATCTTCTGTTCTTCCATATAGTTCATGTTCATTGAAGACATTTGGTCAAACAATATATATGCTTTGTATATTCTCACAACACCAATAGTCATGGTACAATGCTTACAAGATCCATAGTTGAAGAGAAGCTATGTGAAGCTTCTAGAACCATGGACCTATTCTTAATTTAGTATTATTGCATCCATGTTACTTATAAAAGTGGAACTTTCACATAGATAAGTAGGGAAACCAAAATTGAAAGCCAAACCTAACATAGAAAAGTAAAGCAAGCCTCAACTATATTCTCATTAAACACTGTAAATTAAAATATCTTTGACAGGGTATATCTTAGAGCTCGTGCAAGATATGGATTAGGTTCTAGTTCCTATAAGACCATGTTGTAGAGACCTACAGTAACCTTGCTCACCTTTTGGAGATCGCATTTCATTTTCATTCTACAACGTCATCTCGAGTGATGTTGAAACTTGCAATGTTGGCCAGTACAAAGTTGCCAACTGCCAAATCTCTTTCATCTTTCATCGTGGGATCAAACTATCTGCTCCATTAGCTTTGGGTGGCCGATTAAACCCTATCCCCAACCTCGTCCTGTCCCCTTCAATGCTCGAACGTTATCCGACATGCCGAACCAAAATGTCCCTAAAGGTCACTAAATGCCACAAGGCTGAAATCTTTGACGGGGCATATCTCAGAGCTCGTGCAAGATATGGATGAGATTCCAATTCCTAAAAGACCGTGTTCTAGAGACCTACAATAAACTCTCACACTTTTTGGAGGTCACATTCCATTTTCATTCTACAACGCCATCTTGCGTGATGCTGAAACTTGCAGTGTTGGCCAGTACAAAGTTGCCACCTACCAAATCTCTCTCATCTTTTGTTGTGGGATCAAACTGTCTGCTCCACTAGCTCCGGGTGGCCGAGTAAGCCTTATCCTAAACCTCTTATTTCCCCTTCAGTGCTCGAACGTTCTCAGGCACGCTGAACTAGAATGTCCCCTAAGGGTCACTAAATGCCACAGGGTTGCAATCTTTGACGAGGCATATCTTAGAGATCGTGCAAGATATGGATGAGATTCTAGTTCCTACAGGACTGTGTTACAGAGACCTACAATAACCTCTCTCACTTTTTGGAGATCACATTCCGTTTTCATTCTATAATGCCATCTCGGGTGATGCTGAAACTTGTAGTGTTGGCGAGTACAAAGTTGCCAACTACCAAATCTCTCTCATCTTTTGTCGTGGGATCAAACTGGCTACTCCATTAGCTTCGGGTGGCTAGGTAAACCCTATCCCCAACCTCTTCTTGTCCCCTTTAGTGCTCGAACATTGTCAGGCACGTTGAACCAGAATGTCCCTAAGGGTCACTAAATGCCACAGGGCTGTAATCTTTGACGAGGCATATCTCAGAGCTCGTGCGAGATATAGATGAGATTCTAGTTCCTACAGGACCATGTTGCAGAGAGCTACAATAAACTCTCTCACTTTTTGGAGATCACATTCCATTTTCATTCTACAATGCCATCTCAGGTGATGCTGAAACTTGCAGTGTTGGCCAGTACAAAGTTGCCAGCTGCCAAATCTCTCTCATCTTTTGTCATGGAATCAAACTGTCTACTCCATTAGCTTCGGGTGGATGGGTAAACCCTATCCCCAACCTCCTCTTGTCCCCTTTAGTGCTCAAACATTCTCAGGCACGCTGAACCGAAATGTCCCTAAGGGTCACTAAATCCCACAGAGCTGCAATCTTTTACGGGGCATATCTCGGAGCTTGTGTGAGATATGGATGAGATTCTAGTTCCTACAGGACTGTGTTGTAGAGACCTACAATAAACTCTCTCTCCTTTTGGAGATCACATTCCATTTTCATTCTACAACACCATCTCGGGTGATGCTGAAACTTGTAGTGTTGGCCAATACAAAGTTGCCACCTGCCAAATCTAGCTCATCTTTCATCGTGGGATCAAACTGTCTACTCCATTAGCTCTAGGTGGCCGGGTAAACCCTATCCCTAACCTCATCTTGTCCCCTTCAGTGCTCGAACATTCTCAAGAACGCTGAACTGAAATGTCCCTAAGGGTCACTAAATGTCACAGAGCTGCAATCTTTGACGGGGCATATCTCGAAGCTCGTGTGAGATATGGATGAGATTCCAGTTCCTACAAGACCATGTTACAGAGACCTACAATAAACTCTGTTTCTTTTTGGAGATCACATTCCATTTTCATTCTATAATGCCATCTCAGGTGATGCTGAAACTTGTAGTGTTGGCCAGTACAAAGTTGCCACTTGCCAAATCTCTCTCATCTTTCATCGTGGGATCAAACTGTCTGCTCCATTAGCTTCGATTGGTTGGGTAAACCCTATCCCCAACCTTTTCTTGTCCCCTTTAGTGCTTGAACGTTCTCAGGCACGCTAAACCAGAATGCCCCTAAGGGTCACTAAATGCCACAGGGCTGCAATCTTTGATGGGGCATATCTTGGAGCTCATGTGAGATATGGATGAGATTCTAGTTCCTACAGGACCATGTTGTAGAGACCTACAATAACCTCTCTCACTTTTTGGAGATCACATTCCGTTTTCATTCTACAATGCCATCTTGGGTGATGCTGAAACTTGTAGTGTTGGCCAGTACAAATTGCCACCTGCCAAATCTCTCTCATCTTGGGATCAAACTGTCTGCTCCATTAGCTCTGAGTGGTCAGGTAAACCCTATATCCAACCTCATTTTGTCCCCTTTAGTGATTGAACATTCTTAGGCATGCTGAACCAGAATGTCCCTAAGGGTCACTAAATGCCACAGGGCTGCAATCTTTGATAGGGCATATCTCAGAGCTCGTGCGAGATATGGATGACATTCTAGTTCCTACAAGACCATGTTGTAGAGACATACAATAACCTCTCTCTCTTTTTGGAGATCACATTTCATTTTCATTCTACAATTCATCTCAGGTGATGTTGAAACTTGCAGTGTTGGCTAGTACAAAGTTGCCAACTACCAAATCTCTCTCATCTTTCATCGTGGGATCAAACTGTCTACTCCATTAGCTTCAGGTGGCTGGGTAAACCCTATCCCCAACCTCATCTTGTCCCCTTCAGTGCTCGAACATTCTCAAGCACGCTGAACCGAAATGTCCCTAACGGTCACTAAATGCCACAGGGCTGCAATCTTTGACAGGGCATATCTCAAAGCTCGTGCAAGATATAGATGAGATTCTAGTTCCTACAAGACCATGTTGCAGAGACCTACAATAAGCTCTCTCAATTTTTGGAGAACACATTCTGTTTTCATTCTACAAAGCCATCTCGGGTGATGTTGAAACTTGCAGTGTTGGCCAGTACAAAGTTGCCAACTGCCAAATCTCTCTCATCTTTCGTCATGGGATCAAACTGTCTGCTCCATTAGCTTCAGGTGGTTGGGTAAACCCTATCCCCAACCTCATATTGTCCCCTTCAGTGCTCGAACATTCTCAGGCACGCTGAACCAGAATGTCCCTAAGGGTAACTAAATGCCACAGGGCTGCGATATTTGATGGGGCATATCTCGGAGCTCGTGTGAGATATGGATGAGATTCCAATTCCTATAGGAACGTGTTGTAGAGAGCTACAATAACCTCTCTCGCTTTTTGGAGATCACATTCCATTTTCATTCTATAATACCATCTCGGGTGATTCTAAAACTTGCATTGCGTGATGGAAGGATCTTAATTATATTGTTGGAAAGCGTATCTAGCATGTCATTTTTGGAAAGAAAAATCATGGAACTTGGAAAATGTTTCATAAGTTGATGAAATGTGTTACTACCAGATTATGTAAACTTAGGATTATATGATCTCCAAGAGTTTGGTTATGTTCTTTAGCGCACCTTGGACGCAAGGTATTGTTTAGCTTCTACTCCCTCTTTGTGAGTAATTTTAGTCACTTTGTATATGTAAATTGGTTTTCAATTGGGTATTGTTATTTTCAACCTTAATGGTGATGAAGGATTAGCTTGAATCAGCTTGTAACTATCTAGCCACCAAGTTTTCTGTGATTCCATCAAATGTGGGTTTTGTTCATATTTATTTATTTATTTTTATTTGTTGTGCTCTTGACCTTTGAGGCTTTGAATTTAAACTTGTGCACTTTGGTTTTTGAAATTTTATGTTCTTGAGGTGGCTAGGAGGTATGTTCTATGTTGCTAGTTATGTGTTGTGATGTTCTCTATCAGGTTCAATGTGGAACATTGATAGAATGTATAAGGGAGTAGATTGCGAAGAACATACCATTCTCCTTTTTGTAATACACTATTTATTATGTTTTAATTAAACTCACTTCTAAATCATATCTTCCACTTGGACCCATTCCTCTTTTGGCAATCCCTAAGATTGCCAATTCTTATTAATTCGAGTAGAGACAAGATGAACCAGATTAATGCAATGACCTATAGATCGAAGGAGGATGGTTAAGAAATGGTCTACCAGAGATCAGCCAAGGATAAGGATAGCATAGTAAGAAAATGATTATTTATCTGGTGGATATAAGTCTTTTATATAACAAACCATTTATATGCATAGTAAAAGAATAGAATATAGATTTGAGACATATTGATCACCTATAGTCTGATCATCTTCACAAGTATGCAACTTTTGTTTCACTATTTCATGCGGTTTTATTGAACTTTCTTTATGAGGTCATTTACAGATGAGATGTTCAAAGGTTGAGTTCCTATGGGCTGTCAATACTTCGACTATACTTTAAGTCAACGATTATCAATATGGGAAAAAATGGAACTCATTGTATTTTGAAGTACTGAGAAGATGGCCTTTCCCTTCCCCAGGAGTTTCAGAAATGGGAGACATTAGGTAAGAGAGTGAAAATGTTACTATCGCTTCAACACACATGACACAATTGGAAATGCAAATTTTGATGGTAATCATTTTGTGAAAAGGGAGAGACTAGGGATGATCATTGTTACTATCTCTTTAGTAGTGGATTTTTGTTTTCTCTTCAATTTGGTGGTGGGGGATCAGTGGTAAGTCTCCTTGGATATTCCTTCTTATGATGTTAGTGACAAGTGTTGCTCTTTGAAAACACTTGTAAAATCTTTTTTAAATTATTAGATAAAAATAGAGAATTGTAAGCATTAAACATGATTAGCCTTTAGTTCCTAGAAGATCTTTATTTCCCCATCAATGCATTTAGAAAGTTAAGCTTTAAGAAGATCATAAATAGAAAAAATTAGAGAAGCGATTTAAACATTTATATTGATTGGAAACATGTGAGTCTTGAGTTTCCTCTGCCTTTTAAAGAATGTTCCTTAGCTAGCAGACCTAATTCCACATTCCATAAGAGTGTCATTGTGCTAAAGATTTAGGAAACCAACTGCTCTAAGATAAAGGTTCCCAGTCAATAATAATCTAGCCTATTGAGGTACATAATACTTCTCAATTAAACTTGTGTTAATTTAGTATTAATTTTGTAATTAACTACAATTTCAGTATCTTTGTACAGGGGGTGACTGAGAAAACTATTTGAGGTCCAATTTGAAAATATATTTGTAAGAATCTCGACCAAGGTTCACAACTTCAATGATTAATACATTCATTCAGGCTAGAACCTCACTACAAAAAAATAATATATAAAAAAGGTAGTGAATAACGTCATGTCTAGACCCAAATCAACCAATGAAAGTCAAATTAGCATAATGTGGAACAACAATATATGCATCGAGTGGGTTGTCATAAAAAAGCTTTAGAATAAAATTCATGTCTAGAATTAAAAGACCTTAAAGAAAAATTATGCTTGTAACACAAATGGCCATTCAAAACTGAATATGATTACAATATGTGAAATAGCATTACAAGAACTTGTAATGCTCTTGTGAACATTGTGTTAATTCTTGTAAGAATCCCTAAGATGCTTGTTATACTCAATATTTTGTTGAAATTGAATTAATTTTTATCTTGTCGGTTAATTGGCTTGGGGTGATATATGCTTCTTGGATGGAATAATGAGTTCATGATTAACTCTGTATTAAGATTCATAGCATCTTCTAGTTATTTGCAAAGGAAATTTATAAATTAAGCTAATGTCATATGGCTTGCTTGAGAAAGATGTCTGTGTTCTTATTGATGGGTACTAATGACTGTCCACATTTAGTTCTTCAATATCCTATTTGACAAGCTTTCCATAGACATTTCTTTGCCATACTAAATATTTTTGAAAACATATTTGAGTAGAAGCACTACAGTAGATACTACATGATGTTTTAACAAATAAAGTAATGGGTTAAAGACTATTATTTCCAAGGTATTATGTCATAGTATTTTAATTGTAATGATCTTAGACTAATGATATTCTTGAAGGTAACTTTGACATGCAACAAGAAAGACAACCTACAGCCAAGGCTATATTGTGCCTACAGCCAAAGCCATAAATGCTCACAGCCAAAGCCACTAGTGCACATAGCCAAAGCCATGGATGCTTATAGCCAAAGTTATGAGTTTTTGCAGCCAAAGCCATGAGTACATGAAGTCGATGATCACAATTGTTTACAACTATTCACCAGAAATAGCTTCTTTGTAGTTTTTGAGAAATACTAATAAAACAAAAAAGAACATCTACTAGTTGGTAGACATAATGGCAACTCTCTAGCAATTGAATTTAATTTCATACATGCACATATATCTAATTTAATGTCATACACGAACATATCTAATTTAACGTCATACATGAACAAACATATAATATAAAATGATAACCAATAATGTCATATACATTAACAAACATATAATATATTATGATAACCAATAATGTCGTATATGAATAAACATATCATATATTAACCAATAATGTCATACATCAAATATAGAATGTCATATGTACATCAAGTGTATGTCGAATATGTCTCTCTGATGCCTATATATATACATGGGGAAGGAAACAACTCTCTCTCTCTCTCTCTCTCTCTCTCTATATATATATATATATATATATATATATATATATATATGTGTATGTATGTATGTATGTATGTATGTATGTATGTATGTATGTATGTATGTATCGAATATCTCAACTACATCTTTTCCTTCCCACGAGGGGAAGGAAACAAGTCTCTCGACGTCCTCTGCCGTCATGTGGAGGGAGACAGTGGAGATGACGGGGCCCTCCTGACACGCTTACTTGACCTCTTGTTGAGGTTCTTCTCCAAGTCCAACTGATACAAAGAAAGTAGATATGAATCAATATTTATTATACGTTGAAATCAAATATATGTACACACAAAATCAATTATTTTCTTACCGCCAACAAATAGTCACTCTGTAAGTCCACCTCAAATGCTTGTGGACGATCAGGCGCGACAAGACCCTACAACCATTCAATAAATATAATCACTTAAAAATAACATTAGAAATTTTGAGATTAACTATTATAAACAACAACTAAAATGAAGAAAATTCTTTGATACCTCCATCACTGGCTGTGAGCTAGCCACAATTGCGGCCACTCCACTATCAACAGATTGTCGCAGATGAGGAGGTGTGTCTGACATCATGAGATGCATGTCATATAATACACATTATATCTAACATGAAACATGGAATAAATATAATCAAATGAATTAAATTAACATGAAACAATTGTACCTATGTGAAGCTCGTATGATGTCTCTGCTCTGTGTCTGTGGTAAAGGTTGAGGGTCCTATGGAGAACTGATGCGCATGCATAATTTTTTTTGTCAATCTTTAATATGATTACTTAATAAATATATGTATTAATTAAAATTATTAAATTGATACATACCTCAGGACTCGTCGAAGGGACAAAAAATGGGCCTAAGGATTGCTGCTAGGCTCAACAACACTTTGACCCTAAATTTTGAACAATGTCAATAAATGCTAATTAATTAATCATTCACTATACATATGAAATGTGATCAAATTAGTAATTTACCTGTGTGTCAATTCCAAATGTCTCGTTCAGGAACTGATCGGTGACAAGCCCATCATCCGCACCATCTCTAGCATCAGTGCCAAATGTGCATGGGGATCTACATGAAGTGCACATGTGACCACGATGCATAGAAGGCTCCCCCTCAACTAATGGGATCGTGGAATGGATGAGGGTCTGCATCAAAGCATTAATGGTCCCTAGAGTGCTGGCCTCTACATGTTCCTTCACAACTGAAGGAATAATCACACGCTCGTGTTATGGATGGACCACAGGTGCCCTAACTACATTAGGGTCACGACATGCTCCTGGCCTCTCAAATGATGACCCCCCACCTCTACCCTAGGAGTCTAAAATATCAAAATAATTGGGGATCTCCCCAAGGACAAACTCACAATATAATTTCTTCAAAAAATACATGGGGACCTTGTGATTGTTGCAAGGAGGGGCATCAAAAACCATCCACCATCTATCCCAAAAATTATTTCTAATAGCATCATGTATGCACCAATGGATGGGGAATCATTTAGTACCCTCTCCAATAGTATTTTGCTCACCAGGTTTTCTAAATAATGCACATATACTACCTTTTGGTATTTCTTTTTTTTTAACATCTTCATATGATAATTTATTTGCATAAAATCTTTTTTGTTCATCCCTCTTAGCCCACCAAATATCTAACTGACGACTAACTGAGGCTATCTGAGTGTTAATGGATTCGAGGGATGATGCCAATTGAGCCCTCATTGGATTGGTTTGTCCATATTCTTTCAACAGAGCAATGAGTCTTTCTAATTCAGTTTTGCCTCTCTCTATCTCATTTATTATATTTTCTTGTGTGCTTGGCAGAGGTCTTGCAATTGGTTCGGGTTGTGGAATTTTTTGTTCTTCTTGAGGAGGGTTCTGATTTTGAGGTTCTTGAGGGTTTTTTGGATTTTCTGGTTGATTATGGACATTTCCTGATAAAAAATCAATTGAAATCCAACTAAATAAACAAATCTAAATGAAATTTGTAAAAACCCTACAAAACAATATTAAAAACCAATAAAATAATATGGAAAACATATTAAACAATGCAAAGTTAAGTTTATATCACTTACCTCATCGTCATGGGTGTGCTCGTTGTCTTGGATTTCGTCGGTGAGGAGGCATTTTGGCAAATGGTGGTGAAATTTTGATGTCAAACCCACGTACACGTTGTTGGAGAGCCAAAAAAAGGATGAAAATGATGGGATGCAGGTCTGCAGCCCATCATATAACTTTTTTGTCATCAGAATAGCACGTATGCGCTATTGAAAATTAGAAAGAAAAAAAAAAAAAAAAAAACTTGTCATCTTTTTGGCACCACAACTACGTGCATATGCCCATTTCTTTTCCACTAACCTTGGCCTCCAAGGGATTTACTTCAACTTGCCTCCTATGTATAATTGGGTTGGTCCAAGAACTTTACCTTCTTGTTTAGGAACTAGTCCTACTAGCCCTTGTTACCCCGTTCCTTTCCCTAGAATTCCAAACCCTTTCTTAGGATCATTCCCTTATAATTATTAGGCCCTTCTTGATGTTAAATACACCTTCCATATCCTTCTTAGCCCTTTCAAACACTTCTAGTTATGTTAGAAAGCACTTAGCTATCACCACCCACAAATAGGCTAATTAGGCCTGATTGTATTAGGTTTGTCTTCACTATTTTGTTCAAATAATCAAAATTCATCCATACAACCCTATAGAAGACCATATGATTCTAAAATCTATCACCTATCACTTCAATAATCCCAAATTATAGAGCTCCAAGTCACCCATAACCCTAATTCCTCTCAGTTCCTAGTTTTTAGGCTATCTTTTAAGCCTTTGGCCCAATCACAACATAATGCTTCCTAGAAGTCATCAAACCTCTTACCAAATCTTGTAATCACTTGTTACTTCAAGGGGACATTCTATGGAATCCATCCATGCCATTAACTTGGACATGTTAGATCATGGGTATGCTTTTCAAACACATCTTCTTGTTGTCCTGGCTCACCTACTCCAAGCAATCAACCTAGTGCATCACTCTGCAACTAGGAGATTAGTTGTAAAAACAAAAAGGAAAAAAATACACTATGTACAAGTCCTAACCTATAATTCCATAAGGTTTTTTGGATTTTCAACTGTGGATGATCAAGTTAGGGCCATTTTTGTTCTTGCAACTCTATAAATGGAAAATTACAGTCCAATCACCTTAAAACCAATATAACTTTTCAACCCTGCAACTTGAAATCAAACTTGGATATGAAAAATAAATCTAGGAAAAAACTCTACTTTTCCATGAAGTCAGATCATGCATCCCAATCCGCACTCAACTATACAAAAGCACAAAACTCTACAAATGTAAGGAAAAAAACTCAGATTAAATCCATACAAGTTGTTCACACGTGTTGTATGCAACTAAAATTCACTCTAACCTCCAAAAATATTCATCTCATGCTCAAATACCATGGCATGGGTGGTCACCCAATCCTTCATTTGCAACTTTCTTGCAAAAATTGCAAAATTTGAGCAATTTTGCAAGTTTTCAGCAATTTTTCTTTTTGAGTGTTTTGGGCAAGTAGGTGATCCTAGGCCTATCCTATGACCTTATTTAGGACCCTTAAGACCCTATAGGAGACCAAGTACACTATTTTCTCAATCTAAGAAAATTTTGACCCACTTGACAACATTTGACAATTTTTTACCCTTATGACCAACTTTTGCCCTTACAAACAAATTGTGACTAGTTTGGATCCAAAGACCATTGGATATTATTAAAATCACAATAAGACTCTTAACTAACACTAAAAAATACCTAAACCAATCCACAAAACTAAAAGGGGAGGTGCTCTGCACTAATAAGGAGGCTTCCTATTGATGCACGTGCTCTAGTTACCTTTGGACATTGATGTTGTAGGTGCTCCCACAAAACCATCATGTCCTAAGGTGATGTTGTTCTCTATAAGAATATCCTAATGTACCACATCCTTGATGGTTTTAAGCTAGAATACCTTAACATCCCCAATGAAACAATTATTCAAACCCTGAATGAAATGGTGTACAATCAGTGGTGAGTTGTTGCTAATTCCTGCATAAGGCATGAGCTCATAAAACTTCCTCTTATACTATGCCATGGTCATAGTATTTCTTAGATTTTTAAATTCATCTTCTCTCTTCTAGTGTCATTCCTCTAGTAGGGATTGATCATGGAAGTTCTCAAGGAATAAATCTCATGTAACAATGTTCATGTTCACACCTAGTTTCTTCTCTTCGATGTTCCACCATGTAGCCCCAAAGAGTTCTAGGTGTATGATGACATACCTTGCTTTGACATTAGAGTCAAAGTCCTGCATAGAAAAATATATATCTAATGAATCAACCACTATTGTGCCACATGTCCTGTACACACTCTAGTGAAAGGTTTGATCTTGGACCTTCATAATTCCCTCATTTGAGTGGCCTTAGCCAACCTCTGTCTATCACCATGGAGTTCTCCTCGATGAATCCTAGACCGCCATCTCTCCTCATTCCCTGCATGATGTCCAAGGAGGAGGTAGGCACTCCATAATAGTCCTCATCATCTATCTCAATTCAACCTCCTCTAAATTAGCCTGATGCTCTCCATGGTGTTCCTCCCTGTTCTCCTCCTAAATAGGAATCTCATGACCAAACTCATGCAAAATGATATCCATGCCTCACCCATGACCTCTTCTATGGCCTGAGCTATGACCTCTTACTGTTAATCTAGTCCTAGATACCATCTTAGAATAATATCCATGAAAGAATAATGGAATTCCAATAATATCAACAAGGGTATACTACTATAAAACATAAACATGTGAAACATGTTTTGAATACAATACAAGTTCTATTCCAGTTTTTCCTATTTCTAGATTTAATTATTTGATTTTTTTTGAAGTTCAAGTGTTCAAGTTGTAATAGATACATATAGAAATTTAAGTTTTGTTTCAGTTTGACTAGTTGTCATCTAGTGGCATTCCAATATACCTAGAGCTCACAATGTAGAAACTCGGGCTCTAATATTGGATGTAATGCCCCACCAGGGAACCCAAAAGAAATTAACCTAAAGTTTCACTAAGTTTTCCAAACTTTTTTTTTGAAAGATTAAAAAGAGAGAGATAACATAGCAGAATCAATAACTCACAAACATACAAATAATCCATAAATAGATTACATCTCTTAAGTATTCCACGAAGTTGAATCACATACATAAGTTTTATTAACATACATAATTTTTATTAATACTAAATTTGATACATAACAAATTCACATCATAGAATAACCAAAAGTATGAATCTAATTAAATAATATACAAATTACATAAGATGCCACTTGGCATAACTGGAATGCATAATCATTTGCTATACAAGTCACATGGTATGAAAAGCTTAAAGAATATACATCATGAATACATCATTTCATAAGATCTCTGATAATCAAGTACAATACAACATAATATAACCATCCAACAGAAACACATAAGATCAAAAAGAAAGGAACAACTACACATTCAACAATGATATCCAGTTGTCAAATCTCAATGGTATAAGAAACACTATCACCCGACCTCGTGGAACCTAAATGGCCCACTCCCACTATGTTGAGGAGATAATCTCAAGTCTAATACAAATATTAATCCCAAAAGTCATAACCAACATCTAGTTCAAGGAAACATCTTATAGAAATTTATCTCATAAGGTACCAAGACATAAACAACATCCAAACCCAAAGACAACAAAGACACATAGGAAATCTACTATGTAAGTGGGCAAGTGTCATTGCATGAGTCAAATCTAAGGTTACCTTGGCAGCCTCTCTAGACTCCAACCCTCTAGTGAATCTATACAACATCAGTAATCTTTCATACAGACAAGTCATACTCATGAAGCAAGGTCGCAACCAAGCATCCTCTCTACTCGCATCCTAGCCTATACTAGCACTGAAGGCATGGGAGAGGAAATCCACTAACTCCTTTTAATTCATTTTAAACCCATTTAATGAAATGTTATCACTTATTAAAACAACCTGCAATAGGTTACCCAAGTAGCCTCTTTAGGGATATGACCTCCATTGTAAGCCACTTCCCAACATACATAAAGATAACCTACCCTAAGCTCAGAATAACAAAAAGTCTCATAAGATCACAATAGACCACATCAGTTCTATACAAGCAATTGAAAAGCACCAAAAGATAATTGATCAAAAACTCACAGATTTCATGAAGAAAATCACAATATAACCATTGATCCATAACTCAAAGATCAATTCACAAAACCATAACATCACATATAACATCATAAAATAATAACTCTCGGG
Organism: Cupressus sempervirens; assembly: GCA_028749045.1. Taxonomy (NCBI): domain Eukaryota; kingdom Viridiplantae; phylum Streptophyta; class Pinopsida; order Cupressales; family Cupressaceae; genus Cupressus; species Cupressus sempervirens. Next base: position 606,725,452 of record CM053786.1, on the reverse strand, counting down.
CCTTTGGTAAACACCCAAAACTAGTTAACATACTAAGTCAACCCCAAACTCAACACAAAGTAAAACATACATCACAACAAGTGTAATTTCATAATTTGTTTGGTTTTGATAACATAAGATTTCAATTTACAAATAGTGTTGAAGTTTTTTTTTTTGAAGTGTCAAATTTGCTAAGGTTTTCAAATTCACAAGAATTTCAAAAGATTCAACAATTCATAAAAAGTCATCTAAATATAAAATCCCATTTTTTTCTTTTATATGAAAATGAACTACCCTTTTAATAAAATCCAACTTCATAAAAAAAAAATCTTCAATTAAAAAATAATTAGACTTTAATACAACTTAATGATACCTGTAAAATTAAATTTATTTATTCAATATTATTAAAATTCAATAATAATTATTGATAAAAAAAAATCAATAATAATTACTAAATTATTATAATAAAAATTATTAAATTACTAATAAAATAATATTTATTTATCTATTAATAACAATAATTATTAATTTAGTGATAAAATAATATTTATAAATATTTAATAAGAATATTAAATATTAAATAAACTAACTTTATTAAAACGAAAAATTATGTTTAAAAATTGTATTTAATAAAACTTATAATAAAAAATATTATAGACAAAAATTTTAAGGCCTGTAGGCTATTGCAAACAACATCCTTGGCTATCGTAGTAGCTACAACTACTATTGATAGCCTTGGCTGCCTTCAAAGCCAAGCTACGATGTAGCAATGGGATGGGCAGAGGTAATGGCCCTTGATCCTAATTTTGTGATATATATATATATATATATATAGAGAGAGAGAGAGAGAGAGAGAGAGAGAGAGAGAGAGAGAGAGAGAGAGAGAGAGAGTTTTAAAAAATTAAATCTAGTATAAATCTGATAGGGAAACAATTATGAACTATCAAATTTGTCAATTTAACTTTTGGTATTCTTTTCCAAACCCCATTCTGAATTCATAATTTTATTAAAACAATCTAACAAGGGTTTCAACTAGAATTATTTCTAAAAACATATCCATAACAAACATGGAGAAGACATAAATTTTAAAGAAAATTTACTTTGCAAATCTCAATAAGATCCTACCTTGATTTGATGCTAACCAAATGAATGCTTGGAGCTTGCAAGAAATCACGTCTTCTTGAAAACCCTCTTTCTCAAAATTTGCTCCACCAAACCTATGTGTGGAGAAATGAGCTCTAATTGTTAATGAAGAGTTTTTTTCCCTTTAGGGTTTCGATTGAAATCATGTCTTCTTGAAAACCCTCTTTCTCAAAATTTGCTCCACCAAACCTGTGTGTGGAGAAATGAGCTCTAATTGTTAATAAAGAGTTTTTTTCCCTTTAGGGTTTCAATTGAAATCACGTCTTCTTGAAAACCCTCTTTCTCAAAATTTGCTGGACACCAAACCTGTGTGTGGAGAAATGAGCTCTAATTGTTAATAAAGAGTTTTTTCCCTTTAGGGTTTCGATTTTACAATCACACAAACCCTTCTCTTTATTATTTTAGTTTATTTTAACTTCATGTACAAACTTTTTGCATTTTAGTTAAAATTTAAACTTTATTAAATTTATTTTCTCTCTTTATTAAATCACAAGATGTCTTTAATAGAATATTTATTAATTTATTTAATAATAATATTTAGAGTTTATTATTAAAATGAAACTCCTAAATTAATTATTATTAAATAAAATAAATATAATTACACCAAAATTAGAACTTTAAATAAATCTTTTAATGTAATTCTTCTATTTAATTAATTTTTGAATTAATTAAATATAATTAAAAATTGAAATTTTTTCTTTATAATTTTTTTTTCAATAAATTAAATCATTTAATATTCTCTTAATTTTATTTAATTATAATTGAAAAACATAATAGGCTCACAATTCTAAATAAGAAAACCCATTTTAAAGACAGAGTACTAAATCAAACTCAACAGTCAAAATCTTGAATTCTCGTCACTTGATAAATTTAGAAGGGCAAATAACTCAAATACTTGCCATATTTTTTAGGACAATTGGCTTAGGATTATGATTTGGACCCAAGAACTATCTCCCCTCTTTACCATTGAGATATTGTAAGAGGGCACACTCATCGTGTCAATTTAGGAAAGTTGATATCAGTACCTACAATCTGCATAAAAGTTGAGCATGTACATATACATATAAATCTAAGCTAAACATGCAATGGTAGGGAGTGGTGCATTGTGTACATCCCAATTAGCAGGTGACTATGACCTCCTCCCTCAACCACATCAAACATAAAGTAAAACATATATGTACACCATACACATGCAAGTATGGGATAAGTATCCATAAAAAATGCATATATAAATTATCCATCTATCATCATGAAATAACTGAAATCACTATATGCATCATCATCGAAGAATAATCATGAACACATGAAATAACCAAGTATCAAGTAGCTCATCACATATATCAATTGAGTATGAAATAACATCCAATCAAATCATGTAACCAAGTACCACTAATCATAAAACATAACCATAAGGTCAACCTAAAAGAATTGATAAGATAACATGAAAAGTAAACTAGGGGTAAGTAATACACGATGTAGCTCTAAAGAAGTTCAATTTCTTTTTTCAATGCATAAGGGTTGGCATACTAACAATCTCATGGAGGCTGTAGCCATTTTATATGTTGTCGTGTTTGAGGGGATAGTACAAGCTTATCTGTGAATCTGACTCTCAAGTGGTGGTGAATTTTCTTACTTCATAGTTGTTTGAGGATGTTAGTTGGCAATTGAATTCAGTTGTTAATCAAACTCTTCTCTTTTGTACTTCTCTAGAGTTTGTTAGTTTTAATTACATTCCTTGAGAATGGAACAAAGCTATTGATTGTTTGGCCAAATGGGCTTCTGATCATGTTCAAGATTGGAATATTGTGGATAGGGGGCAACCACCCTTGGATCAATCTCATGAGTTATATGACATTGTTGCTTAGGATAGAGTTCCTTGTTGAGCTCTCCTTTTTGTTTCTCCTTTTGTCTTAATAAGTGTTTACCCCTCTATTATTTCAACTATCATATCACAAGTTGTAACTATATTTTTTTACCCTTTAAAAAATAAAAGCCTCCATGGCTAGACTGTGTACTATAATACTATATATTATTTTTTAATATTTAATATTTTAAAAGATATTTTTTACTTTTTAATTTTCTATATTTTTAAAAATTGATGTTTTGAAATAAATTATGCAATGTATTTTTAATTTGATTATTTAATAATATTTATATTTTTTTACTGTAGGTATACTTATTTATCATTATATTTAATATATTTATTTCATTAAAGATGATTTGATCTATTGTAATTAAATGTAATTATATTCATCTTTATTAGATCCATCTTTTAAACTAATAAAGATGGATAAACATTCCAAACATCATGAACCTAAACTAACTCCTAAGAGTGCCACTTATCATTATATAATTATATTAAATATCTCATCAAAATATAATATGACATAGATAAAAATCCTTTAATTTTCCCAAATTAACCCTTTTCTAATAGCCAAACTCCATTAAAATATCTTCACCAAAATAAACCAAAAAGTAAATGAAATGACCTTGATATAATGGTTTCACGGTTCACCATAATAAATTTCTTTTTATTTTCAAATTAAATCTTATCTAAACTCCACTAAAATATCTTTAATTAAATCTTATCTAAACTCCACTAAAATATCTTTACTAAAATAAACTAAAAATTAAATAAAATGACTTGGATGTAGTGGTTTCACCATGATATCATTTCATTTTTTCAAATTAAATCTTATCTAAACTCCACTAAAATATCTTCACCAAAATAAACTAAAAAAATATCTTCACCAAAATAAATAAAAAATTAAATGAAAATTAAATAAATGACCCCGATATAGTCGTTTCACCGTAAGAACGTTTCTTTTTATTTTCAAATTAAATCTCATCTAATTGAAAAACGCCACAATTCCTAGAAATCTGTTGAACAATTATTAGAAAGCGAAAAATCCATTTTGGCATATCAAGCAATATATTTGTTAATAATTATTAGTTGCTGATAATTGCCTGTTAAACTTGGATGTGCCGACATGAAAATAGCAGTAAGCTCCATTAGAGAAAGCCCAAATAAGCTCTCCCCACCTCATATATTAACTATCACATCACATGCTGTAATCATCGTGGGGAAGAACATGATCTTAATCCCAACGCACGGTTCAATTGTCAATGTACATTTCAATCATACCCAAAATATCTCCAATTCATACAATCAAACATTTCATAATCCCAATAACGAATTGAATCCTGCTGAGTCCCAAATTCCACCAAAAAAAGTTTATGCCATTTCTGGAATCAGTTAATCCCCTAATTCCAGATCTTACTTTAACAGAACTGGATCAAGAAAATTAGCTAGTGGGCATTTTAATGGTTCTCATTTGGGCATGATAAGTGACCTAAAAGTTGATGAACTGAGTCGAGCCTTGGAATGTACACACGTAGACTTGACGGCCATAAAAGATCATAAATCAATTTTACTGGTTGCAATAAATCTTGCCATCTTTAGGTACCAGTCCTTTTGATGCTTTTTCCATTATGCTTTTACGATACAAAAGTTTTTCTGACTTTTTCTTTTACTTATTGAAGGTACCGAGAGATGGGAATCCTGCCCATTTATTGGTGAACTTTGCGTGCCTTCAGCTATCCGTTAACCATCCTTATCCTACATTATTTGTTGCAAATTTTACCCAGCTTCATTTGAGTGGATACCATTTTGGCGCCCTGTAAATCAAGGCCTCGTTCACCTAAATCATAGCATTACAGATCCAGTTTTGCTGCTACAGTCAAATCTTTGCAATGGGGGATCGTTCTTTCTTGTCCTGTTTCCTTATTTTTGCTTTTCTGATAGTATGCTCCCATGCTTCCCACCATGTCTGGGATGGAACCAGCTTGAAGGCCCTTCAAAAGGGAAAGGCAAACCCTACATTTAATTCGTCTATCCTCAATTTTCATAAGACGGCTTATCACTTTCAGCCTTTGAAGAATTGGATGAACGGTATGTATGGGCTTTTGGACTTTGCATGAGTTTTTATTGGGCAATTGTATATAATTTAGAAGAATTGTTGATTTTGCAGAGGATTTATTTATTTATAGCTTGGAATTATGAATGTTATGCTTTTGCTCGTAATTAGGATTATTTTTTGTTTGTTTTAACAATTGTTTTATGTTGATATGGATGTATTTCATTTCTGCGTGGACCAACCATGAAGACCCCAACGGTGAGTATACATCAATATATCTTAGTCTGTTCTGTATCTGATGATAGTTGAATTCTTTGATAGAAGCGCATTCTAAATCAGGGTTTGAATTTTTGCAGCGCCATTGTTCTACAAGGGCTACTATCATCTGTTTTACCAGTATAATCCTCTTTCAGCTGTTTGGGGGTCAATTAGATGGGGGCATGCAGTTTCTAGAGATTTGATAAATTGGGAACATTTGCCTGGAGCAGCTCTTTACCCAGATGAATGGTACGACATTAATGGCGCTTGGTCTGGATCTGCAACCTTTTTGCAACAGGGTGGTGCTCCCGTTATTTTATACACGGGAAACACCAATGACTCTGTTCAGGTTACAAACATGGCAGTTCCTACGGATCCCTCGGATCCTTTACTGAAGGAGTGGAAGAAAGCTCCAGAGAATCCTGTCATGGTTCCTGAAGGTTTTATTAATGGCAGTTCATTCAGAGACCCAACTACAGCTTGGGTGGGATCAGACGATACATGGCGAGTCCTGGTGGGAAACAAAAGAGATAAACAGAAGAGAGGAATGGCTTTGCTTTACAAAAGCAAGGATTTCAAGAAATGGGTCAAGGCAAAACACCCGCTTCATTCGGCAAAACATATCGGGATGTGGGAATGTCCTGATTTTTATCCGGTTTCCCTCTATGGCAACGATGGCCTTGATACATCTACTCAGGGGCCTTCTCTGAAACATGTGTTGAAGAACAGCTTGGATGATTCTAAGGTAGACTATTACACCGTGGGTAAGTACTTTCCTCAATTGGACAGATATGTGCCTGACAATGGATCCGTGGAGGGCCCAAATGGGCTCAGATATGACTATGGCAAATACTATGCGTCGAAAACCTTTTATGATGATAATAAGGGGAGAAGGATTTTGTGGGGTTGGATTAACGAATCTGACAGTGTGACAGACGATATGACCAAAGGATGGGCTTCTGTTCAGGTAATCCTGAAAAGTTCTTTCTTTAGGATAGAAATTGGTTTTGGGGTAGAGATCTAGTAGTTGTTAGAAGTCTAAATGATCGTGATAGAGGAGATGTTATTGATATTCTTAATAGCTGATTATATATGTACTAATAGTCTATCTTTTTTAGCTTTTTTGGTTGGTGATTGACTCATTTGTGCATTTATCACAATTATTTTTGTTTTTTTGGTGTTTTTGCTGAGTGACTATTGCGGGGTGAACATAAGGGGTATTGGGAAAGTGTTTTATAATGAAACTTTTAGACCACCTCACACTCTGCGATCTCTACATGCTGAAACCTTAGCTTTAAGCTCTTGAGTTACCTATAGAGGTACTTCAAAAAAATAGGCATAATTCGACTTATAGTTTACGTGATCTAGATGAGTGAAGTTAGCCTGGATGGCTACCGAATCTCCTCCCCTATTCATAGGCTCATTGATGATAGCAATTTCCCATTACTACTGTCCATAGCTAGGGTTTATGTGGGTTTTATGACTTTTATTGCAGGGGATACCCAGGACTGTAAAGCTTGACAGCAGCACCAGGAGCAGTCTCATTCAATGGCCTGTGTCTGAGGTGGAAGCCATAAGGGACACCAGTGTAGAAAGGCATAATTTGGTATTAAAGAGGGGGTCAGTCATGAAGATAGATGGACTAACATCAGGAGCAGCACAGGTCAGTACATTATCAAAGTGGGGTAACGATATAAAATCTTCTATATTAATGTAGTTAAATGATCTTATACTCACGTTTTTGGGTAAGATTGGGTAATATTGTGTGAGTTTATTAGTATCAATATCTCGGATCATATTCAATGATCTCTTAAGATGAGAGAGCTAAGAATGTCTATAAATAAATGATCTTATTCTCAGAAATGACATAAAATCTACTATAAATAAATGTCCACTTTGTGTACAGGTTGATGTGGAAGTCGAATTTACCTTACATAATAAGGTTGAAGACCATGTCTATGAAACAGTGGAGGACATGGATGTTTTCACCAATGCCCAAAAGTTGTGCAGCAGGGGAACAAATATTGAAGGGACTCCACAGGGAATTGGGATAATGGTCTTGGCATCAGATGATCTGAGTGAAAGAAGTGTTGTTTCTTTCAGATTTTTCAAACACAAATCAGAGAACCAGCTAAGGAAAGTGGTGTTGTGTGTCGACCAAAGCAGGTTATGACTTCATTTACTCTGCTGCATTGTTTGATATCAATGAATAACTTTAGTTTCTCTTTTTGGGCATGATTACTGCCAAGTCTGACTAGATGGTTACAATGATAAACTGGGCAGGTCATCTTTAGACACTGATGTGGACAAAACGAGTTATGGCGGATTTGTAAACCTTTCTCCTAATCAGAAATCCCTGTCTCTGCGAGTTTTGGTGAGAGTTATGTCTATTAGTCAATTTAGAATCTGTGTTCTTAAAGACATAAAATTTCTACAATTCATGAAATTGCTCTTAACTATTCTTTTTAACCAAAGGAGTGTTACCGCTACTCACCCAACAGCCCATTTTGGAGCGAGCGGGAGGAATCTAACTCTTACTAGATTAGATTGTATCCTAAACTACTTCTAGATTAGATAGTGTGTTAGTTTTTGCACTGACATTTCAGAGTTTTAATAAAAAGATAACACACAATCTCTCTTTCATTTTCTTGAAGTGTTGATATCTTTCTGAATGGAAGTTAAATGAAGTAGTGTAATTGTATGAACAGGTGGATCACAGTATAGTAGAGAGCTTTGCAGAGTGGGGGAAAACTTGCATCACATCAAGGAGTTATCCGATGTTGGCAGTGAACGAGAACGCCCATTTGTTTGTGTTTAACAATGGAGACTCAAATTTAACTCTACAAAGGTTTACAGCATGGCATATGAAAGAGGCCAGTCGTCAATATTCAACCATCCTGTAGAGTTCAACATTACGTGGACTGTAACATTTTTGCCCTTTTGCTTTACTTCAGTCTGGAAAAACATATGAGCTGATGACAAAAGGGTGGACTTTCGCCATGCTTTAAATGAATGTGAAATTGTTTCTGGTGTGATGTATTCTGACAGCCTGCTTTTCTTGGCTGTCTTTCTACCGTTGCAATCGGTTTTCAGTTGGCTGTTTCGAAATCTGCGATGCGCAACTCTCAGTTATTTTGATCGTTGGGCGTTGCCTTTTTAAGTTTGGCGCCTTTTTTTTTTCAAATAAGGTGTCGCGCTTTTTTCAAGTAGTGCATTATTTTCGTTCCGGTTTATAGAGTGTTATAAAATAATTATTACTATTTATTTATTGGAAAAACATTTGAAAATCATGTCATGGCAAGGTTTGGATTAAACTAATTTTTATTTTGCTTTACTTCTTCTCTCTACCTTATCAAGATTATTTTCATTTATTTCAGCTTCAATTTTATTTCATATTTAGATGAATTTGAATTTAAATAAATATGTTAGATTTTTTCATTTTCATTTTTTAATTAGAAAAAGTTAAAAGATCAAATTTATATTAATAATTGTGTATTTGACTTCTATATAGTAAGTATAATGTCTTTAAAAACAAGATAAAATTTAGAAATGAATAAAGCTTGTCATTATAAGTTCATGAATTCTCTACTTTAAATACCTACTATTGATAATCTTTTCATAAGCAAAAATAGTGAACTAAATTTTAGGTAGAAAATGAGGACCATTAAGTTGTTTCTTTCTCTTTCAAAAACTAGAACAAAAAATTGACAAATAAGAGCTAGATAGTTTGTTATGAAACTTGAATAAAAAATAATTAGTCTTCTCTTGGGTGTTTGAGAGCTCTTCCTCTTTCTCTCTTGCTCCCTTCAACTGTATTTGCCTCAACAAATAATGTACTTTGCAAATGGACTATTGAACATTCAGATTTGGATTATTGCAATTTTTTTAGAGATCTCATAACCACAACTTTTATGCACCAATCCAGATGTAATGTCCCCATTTTAGTTGACATTGTTTTGCGTGCCAGATCAATCTAACACGGACTCTCATAGACTGGTGGTTGTGATGAGAGTCATTCTGGCATTTATTTGGGGACTGGATGGTTTATTATGCTCTTGGATATATTATTTTATTTATATTTTATCATTATTTTTTATATTGGGCCTACATGTTATAATTCTAAGTTGAGTTGCACTTTTTATTTTATAAAGTCATTTTATTATAAAAGTGCATTATAATGGGATTTTATAATGGATGTTTCTAGAAGTTCTTAGTAACTTCTTAGAAAAGGATGTTTCTAGAAGTCCTTAGTAACTTCTTAGAAAAGTAAATAAATAGAGAGTTTGGCCTCTCATTTGGACGGACAGGAATTGGTGATTCTACTACCATTCTCTTTGAGTATTTGTGGCACCATCCAGGTTTGCAAATATTCAGCATAATCCTTGAGAATGATACCTCTCAAGAGATTGCATAATTGAGGAAGTGAAAGACCTTCTGAAGGGTTGCACTTTGGAAGTGGTATTCGGCCATTTCAAGTTGAGCTTAATTTGTATACTCAGACTACCTGAGGGTTTGAGTTTTTGAAAGTAGATCTAAAAAAGTAGTCTGAAAAAGTAGGTCTGAAAAAGCAGTCCGAAAAAGCAGTCTGAAAAAGCAATCTGAAAAAGCAGTTCGAAAAAGCAAAGCAAAGAAGCAAATTTGAAAAAGCAAGTGAAAAAGCAGAACAGAAAAAAATAAAGCAGAAAGGCAGCATTGGAGAAAAATATTATAGTAGCATTGGAGAAAATTATTACAGCCATCTACAAATAGGTTCCTTCATACAAGTTTAATGATATTTTATGTGCATTCATGGTAGCTGTTGTAGTTGAACATTTTGTATCAGACCTGTTTGGAATTATTAAATGAGTTGTAAGCCAAAAGTCTTGGCATTGCCATTAACTTCATTGTTAGACAATTGCATTTTTAATACCATATCATTAGTTGAAAGTTGTCACTTGTTGTTTTTGAGCATTGAATGTTAAATCGAAGGGTGTATGTCAATTGTTTGATATAATGTCTATGAGTTGTAGCTGCACATTTAGGACATGATACTAAATCTATTACATTTCAGAGTACAAAAGAGAAATCTGCATTGCATCAAGGACCTTGTCTCAACATCATAGGACTCTTTGCAAATAGTAAATATCTTGAATATCATTGGTATAACATTTCTGCATTCAGATTAGCAAGTTACAGGGTTGCATGTGATTTGTTTCAGAGTCTTCTTGCAAGCATTCTTATTGATGCTAAGTGAAGGAAAGAGCCATAAAAGAAAACTGAAATTTTATATCAGTCATATGACCCTTGTATGCAAAGTGTTTTCTTGAATCTTTATCAGCATTTTGGGATCAGATTTGAGTAGGGTCATTACATTGGTATTAGAGCGGTTTCCTGCCAACCTGATTGGGTTATTTCAGATTTAATTGAATTATTAGTATGGCTTTAACAGGAGACAAGGATTTGGAAGAAAGAATGCACAATGTAAAGAAGAAATTAGATTGTCCATTTCAGCGAACAGAGGACCTTCTAAGAACCTTGGAGGAGTTGGAAACTTATTTAGGCAAGTTTGATCAGTCAAGACCCGATGCTATGCAAATAGCTTTATCTCCAACATTTGGTTTGTTGGTTAAGCCTCGATTATTGAGACATCATGATGAGGTAATAAGACTTACAACTCTCTCTTGCATTAGTGAAATCATGAGGATAATAGCTGGTCATAATTCTTATGATGATCAGATTATGAGAGAGGTACTTCATGCGATGGTAAAAAGCTTCAAAAAGTTGGACAACATCTGGGACCCTTATTTCACCAAGAGGGCAAGATTACTTGAAGTATTTGCAAGGTGTAGATTTGAAAATATTATGCTGGCAATAGGTTGTATTGGTGACATTCACAGGATGTTTAATACATTTTGGAATAATATGGGCGAGTTTCATCCCAGTAGTAATGGCATCGATGCACTCCATGTTCACAATCTTGTTTGAGGGGGAGGATGAAATTTCTAAACTTTTGGCAGAAGACTTATGGTATGTTTGGAAAAAAGAGAGGAATTTGTCACCTATGGCATGTACATGGTTAAAGAGCCTGATTGATAGACCTAAGGATCGTACCTTCCCTATGACAGGCAAAAACTTGTATTAGGAGTTTAATAGAAATGCAAATTCAAAACAGGGAGACATTAGCACATCTTCAGGTAATGGTTTATCTACATCATCTTCATAGGAAGAAGGGGTTATAGATGTTGTGCAGGTTGAGCCAGTTGCATCAGAAGGTGATATCACAGGCACACTAGATTACATGATTGACACAGATAGTGATTCTAGTACAGTTGGGCTGGATGAAGTTATAGCAGTTGAGGATACTATCATGTTTGAGGATAGTACACTTGATCAGAAAGTGAGCATTCAAGACTTTACAGAAAATGAGTATCAAGCACAGTTGGGTGCTTCTTCACATGAGATAGAGGCTAGTAGCTCTTTACTTGGTTTGGCAAGCCAGCTGAAGACAAGGGACAAGGATATTGTTGTGGCTTTATCTCATCATGACAGGATGCATGGATTGATTGAGAATCACATTTCGATGATTCAATTGTAGGAGAGACAGAAAGGAATCACAATAGGTTCTTCTTGTGATGACTTACAACAGATCAAGGAAGGCATGGAGGCAATGAAGGTAAGTTACATACACCTACTTGCAGATCGCGCTCATCTCCTTAATCTTGCAAGGATCTATTTAGATGCATTGAAGAAGAAGGAGGAGGAGGTTGACCAGCTCATGAGCTAGAGGATACTCAAAATTCCTTGGTGTGTACTTAGTTGGCTCTCTAGGATTCTGAGAGACATGTGGAGTCTTGAGGTGAGTTCAGTTCGGGAGTTAGCGTGTATAGCAGGGACTCAATTTTCTTTTACAGTCGGGTCACATGTTGATGATGATATGAGTATGTCTAGCATTCACACTCTAGATTCAGAGATTGTAGACAGCTGTGTGAAGTTAGTTGGTATTGTTCACATTACTCAGGCGAGAAGTTTACTTGAATTGCCAGTTGGTTTTCGTTCATGGATTAGATGTTAGGATCCTTATCTTAGTACTTGGGATCATTTTGACAGGAGATATCTATCATTCTTTGGTAGTAGTATCTGTTGCACCATCATGGACTTGATTAGTAGTTTGTCAGGTGTAGTTCTCATCCATGCCAGTAGCTTGTTTGATGCTGAAATTAGTTTTTACACACATATATTAGGCATTGTTCATGTATCCAGTCGACCATTCTTGTTGGAATGGGTTGATGATCTCTCAGATATGACAGAGTTTATAGAAGAGTCCCAGGATCTGATTATTATAGATGACACCTAGGGGGATGTTGTGGAAAATTTTGAGGACTTAGTCTCCTCAGTAGTTTCTTTTGATATAGAGGTTTATGTTGATGCTCCAGTCACTCTATTTGATGATACGAGTCCAGCAGTTGGTCTATCACGGACTCTTGTAGACTGGTGGTTGTGATGAGAGAGTCATTCTGGCATTTATTTTGGGATTGGATGGTTTATTATCCTCTTGGAGATATTATTTTATTTATATTTTATGGGTATGTGCAGGATCATGGTCAACCAAACTATGGCCTTAAGTGGCAGTGAAAAACCAACAAATCAGGATTATGTCAACTTGACACATAATTTTAAAGTGGTTATGGACTTTACATCAAAAAGTTGTAAGAAAATAATTTGTAGGAAATTGAATGTAGTTTCTAAACTACTAGACCTTATCAGGAGAAAAAAATAATTGATTGGTCAAAAGTTTGAATTTTAATGCAATACTACAAAAATTTCAGGGCAAAAATAAAAAGTAGGTGTATGTCTGACCACCTTAATCAAAATCAAATGATAATATTTTTAAAATATAATTATAGATATGAAAATTAGACTCATGCCCAGATGTGACGCATATTTTTTGATATTTTTATTCCAAAAAAAATTAAGTATGAATTTTCTACCAAAACTTTTTCGGAAAAAAAAGAGTCTCCTGTCTGACCACCTTAACTAATAGAAAATTTTACCAAATTTAATTTAATTTTTTTCTTATACTAGGCGAAGCATAGAATGTGACGCAACTTTTAGATTTAAAAAATGTTATATCGTTTGAAAATTATAGCTATTTTTCAATCAATATGTCAATCAGCACTTTACAATAATCTTCATTGATAATTAACTAATAAATACTTATCGACCTCAAAATTTGACAGTAATTATATTGATGGAATCTCAAGAGCGATATTAAAAAACCCTTTTCATTTCATTTAATTTCGATCAAAATAACATTGCAAGATGGCCACCCGAAGTCTGAGTATCACTAAAACCCTCTTCAAACACGTCTTTTGGGTTGATCGAGTAGGCTTGGTAAATACCAAGCCTAATCGGATATCCGATATGCTTTGGTAGAATTTGGGTGGGAAATTTCAAATCCCAACCCATTTTGGAGGGAAAATTGCATTTAAAAGTTATAGCTTATGATTTATAAATTATTTCACTTATATTACTATGTAAAGATGTATTTTAGTATATTGCATATATATAATAATGTAATGTAAAGGTATAAGATATAATCTATTAATATATAATTATATATTATGTTAATCTTATTACAATCTATAAATATAATTTATATTATTATTTTTACTAAATATAATAACGTAATATATATATATATAATGTGTATTATATATTATTATAAGTATAATAATATAATATATGTATAATAACGTAATATATTATATATAAATATATAATATGTATTATATATTATTATATTAATATGTATGTTTTTGAAATTAAAAGCGACCAAAAGCAAGGGCGTCAACCCTTAACAGTCAAAAAGCTGGTAACTAGCACATTACCAACCAGTAACAAAAACAGACAAAAAGAATAGGAGAACCGAATCTAAAATCAGAGAGCTAGAACTAGAAAGGAACCCAAGCAACTAACCAAAGTCCAACGAGGCGCCTAGGCCTAACCAAATCTTAATTACAGTTGATAACCAGCAAAACTATAACTGTCATAATAGTATATAAAGTCTTTGGATCCATGGACCCCATAACTGAACAGAAATAAAAAAAGACTTAGATTTCTTTTTTTCCTTTTCCTCTTGCATGAAGAAGAATTTGGGCCCAATCATCAGCAAGGAACTTAAAGAGTAATTTATTGTCCTCCATGTCCAAGCTAGCTTCCTCCTTTTCCTGTGCCAACAATTGGAGGATAGTCGCAGCAGCATGAGTAACTTTAAGTACAAACTCAGAGAAGGTGAAAAACCCCTCCTCCAAAGCTTTGACTCTTTCCTCCAGGTTTCTGTAATGCTCCTCCACCATCACTGTCTCTTCTTTATGCTCCTCGACCTTCTTAGCAGCAACCTCCTTCATTTTCTGTCCCTTTGGTTTATCCTGTAGCACTTGTGGGTTAGAAGAAATCTTCAAATTTTCCTTAATAGGGGAAGAAATGGTAATAGGGGAATTATCCTTTTTGCTCGTCTCATTGCAAAAAGTAATGGGTTTAAGTGAGAAGCTAGCTGAAACATGGGTTGTCTTAGTATTCCTTTCTTTACCGTCTGACACTTGAGTTTGAGTGTCATCCATCAAAATGTTCCCAAAATTGAATCTTTTTTCCCCCTCCTCATTACCATCATCCTTTTTAGAGTTGGAAATGCTTTCCTCCTCCCTTCTGTCACTGTTATTGTCAGAGCTATCTTCTTCAACTTCCTCAACAGGGTATCTAATTGACTTCTACTTGCCCCTAGCCTGGGACTGAGCTAGCCTACTAGACCTTCTTCTTTCTTTTCCCCCAATATCTTCACCAGAATCCTCTCCAACAACCTCTACCACCTTATCAACTTTTAATTTCTTGTTTCCCTTTTGTTCTATGGCTATGTCAAGTTTTTTCTTTTTCTTAGTATCCTTACTAGGAGATGGCCTAGGAGTATGGATTTTCGTCCTCATATTGGAGCTTGGGGGGGAAATCCTACTATGGCAGGGGTTTTCCACAACAACCTCTCTAGGGAGACATAGAGCTAAGTGGAACTGATACAGATGGAAAATTAACCCCTGATGAATAATGGTAAAGTTTAGGCCTTTACTTTTTTTCCCTTAATATCCTTAATCATATCCTCAAGCGAATGTAGAAGGAAAAACGGAATGGAAATGAAATTCCTATTTCTAAAATGATTCAACAAGGGAAAATGATAGTAATAGCACACTCCAAACCTGCCTTCCAGGGTGAGATACTTCATCAGGACCAGACACACATCATCCCAGGGCTCAGGTAGCTTATTCCTTTTAAACCCTCCTTTTTAGTGAATCAGCTCCTCATTCTCCGCAAAGAAGCTTTTCATGCTATTCTCATCCGAGACTTTGGTGACTTTCTTCCACTTTTTTCCCTTCATTGTGAGTCCTGTTGCCATGGCAATAACCTCCTTTGTGACTTGAAAAGTAATTTCGTTGATTGTGACCTTCCTATCATCCCAATTATTCACAAATTGTAATGCACAATTTTCATCGTGCCCAACCATGGACATCATATATGGCAAAAAAACCCCTTCCTTCAGGAGATACTAGGTCGCCATCCTATCCTTGAAGTTCTCAAGTCTCGTTGGTTCCAACCGATTCAGATCACCTCCCATATTAATTTCACCACTATCCTGCCTCTCTTCCTCAGAAATATGCATCAGAACTTTATCGCTTTTCAATTCTCTGTGGCTACTCTCTTGCTTTAATCCTTTGGGGGAATAGGGATCAAAATTACAGATCCACGTATGATGAGCACCAGAATCCCATAACATCTTATTATGAGATTCGTGGGTATTAAAAAACCTAATTTTCTCTCCCCATCGATTTCTAACTTCCCAATCCATAATATCTATCGTACTTCCATTTGGGAAGCGATTCGAAGCTTGCCCTGAGTTACCATAATTGCGAAAAGACAATTTCCTTAATTCGTAATTACTCCACTTGACATTTGTATGGTCACGTCTATCTCTTATTTCCAAAATGCTAAAGTTAAAATTAGCGACAAAGTTCTCCATCTCGCCAAAATTGGCCTTACTTTTAAATTTAGTGATCATCATTTTGAATTCTGCCGCCTTTTTCCTTGAATATCAACATCCTTAGATTTTTGTTGATATCAACTAAATTTTCCCAGCACGTGATTGCCCTAACATTAAACCCCATGGTAGCCATAGCATCTACCACTTGATTACCCTCCCGGTAGATATGCTGCAAGTGGACCATTCTCATTTCCTCCAATATATTTTTAATATCCAAGATGATATTTCTAATCTTCCATCCCAATTTTGCCTCCCCCTTTACCCAATTGATCACTAGTTTGGAGTCCCCTTCTATAGTTAACTCTAAAATGTTTCTTTCCCTAGAGAGTTGTAGACCCCATAATAATGCCATAGCTTCTGCCACATTATTGCTACCAATCCCCACCTAGCCTGCATAAACCAATAGAACATCACCATTCCTGTCTCTTAGCACACCACCAACCACTCCCTGTCCTCCTTTCGCAGCTCCGTCAAAATTCAGTTTATACTGTGTGATGGTGGGTGGTCTCCATATTGTCTATTGTCTCCTCCTCCTAGCAGAGCTATCAAAAAGGAAGAAGTCCTCTTGACAACCCCAATTCTCAACCACAATGCCTTCAAGTCTTTTGGGTTCCTCCTTTGGCATCTTGTATTTAGCTACTCTTATATTTTCCTTCAATAGTTTGTTCATCACTCTAAAAACCACTTCAGTCGTCCTATTTTCTCCCCTGAATATCTTGTTATTCCTTTCTTTCCATATGTGCCAGCATACATATGGTGGGATAAACTTCCATAGGAGGATTAGTCTTGGATGATGGAATGGGCAATCCCAATTATCCACAAACTGTCCCAAGTTATCTTTCATGACCCAAACCACCCCCAATCTTTCCCAAACCTTAGTCCAGATGTCAACCACAAACTGACATTCAATGAAAAGGTGGTAAATACTTTCTTCCTCTTGTTCACAAAGGCAACAACGGTTTGTTATGTAGAATCCCCTTTTTTTCAAATTATCAATTGTTAGGATTTTTCCATGTTGAACCGTCCACCAAAAGAAATTAATCTTAGGTATAAGGTTACTGATCCATACCTTACTCCAAGTAGTTGGGAATAGTTCCTTATTGAACATTAGGGTATAAGCAGATTTGACAATGAAGTTTCCAGTCGAAGTTAAATCTCAAGCTAAAACATATTCCTGTGGCAGCATTGGGATCCTCTGTTCCTTTATTAGTTCTTCCAGTTCCTCTATGAGAATACCTATCTCCTGTGAATAATCCTCCTTCAATAGCTTCTTCCATCTCCTCCCTTGATCAATGTAGTCTCCCACTCTAACCCTTATGTCCTCCTTAAGGAGTTCCTTTAAACCACTACATTTACTTAAAGCAAGCAGTTTCCCCTCCATCCACCTATCTTCCCAAAACCTTATATTGAAGCCATTGCCCATAATCCACCTCAATCCTTCTCTTAGCAGTCCTCTATTTTTAATAATATTTTGCCAGATCTTTGAACCACTTGGGAGGTCATTATTATACAAATTCCACTGAAAGGAGGTATTAGACAAATATTTAGCTTTCATAATATTTCCCCACCCCATGTTTCCTTCTGCTAGTCTCCATCCAATTTTTGTAAGGAGAGCTTTATTAAGGTCTTTCATTCTTCTAATCCCAAGCCCCCCCTTAGCTTTTGGTTTATACACCTCCTCCCAGTTGACCAGATTCAATTTACTTTTCTCTTCAGTCCATGACCATAGGAAATTCCTTTGAATTCTCTCAATTTTCTCATCCATATTAAGATTAATCTTAAATATGGATAAGAAATAAATAGGGATTCCCTAAAGGGCAACAACAATCAATTGAAGTTTTTTGGCATTACTTAATATCTTTCCTTTCCACCCTGCAAGCTTCTTTTGAATTCTCTCCACTATCGAATTCCAAAATTCATTAGACACCTCCTTGGTAGTGAGGGGGAGGCCTAAATAAGTGTCTGGGAGGCAAGCGGATTGGCAATCCAAGGTTTTCCTAATCCTTCCTTGAAGTGAAGGATCAGTGTTAAATAAATAAATCTTACTTTTATGGTAGTTCACCTGTTTCCTTGAGCTTTCTTCATAATTATGTAAAATCATTTTCCAAGCTTCAGCCTCCATGATTGAAGATTCTCCAAATAGGAAGGTGTCATCCACAAATTGCTGAATAACCTCAACTTCTGCATTAGTGGCTGGTTTCACACCTTTAATGCAACCCGAATCAGCTAATTTACAGAATGACCTTCCCAAGACTTCAGCAACCATGATAAAAAGGTAAGGTGAGAGGGGGTTGCCCTATCTTAAGCCTTTTCCTTCCATTATGTTACCCCATGGGGACCCATTTAGTAGGACGAAGTACTGCACTGAGCTCACCATCAACATGATCAGGTTTATAATCCTATTGTTAAATCCAATTCTTTCTAGTACATCCTGAAGGAAGTCCCACTTGACCTTATCATAAGCTTTGGAAATGTCTACCTTGAATGCCATTCCAAGTTGCCTGCTCTTTTCCATTGAATGGATAATCTCATGGGTTGAAATAGCCACATCAAGGATCTACCTTCCTGTCACAAATCCCTTCTGAGGACTACCAATAATTTTTTCCAAGAAAGGCTTTAATCTGTTCACTAAAACCTTGGCAAAGACCTTGTAAATAGTATTACATAGACTTATAGGTCTAACATCATTCAAATTCAGAGGATTGGAATTTTTAGGAACTAGTGCAATAAAGGTCTTATTTATACTCCGTAGTATTTTGCCAGTTCTAAAAAAATCCCTAGTCTCCCAAATAACTTCAGATTTGATCACCTCCCAGAAATAATGAAAGAAAGCAGGTGGCAAACCATCGAGGCCCGGGGCCTTAAAAGCTTTCATAGAGAACACTACCTTTTTCACTTCCTCTTCCAAGATCTTACCAAGGATCCAATCATTTTCCTCTTCTCTTATACTCCTTGGGATTGAATTAATCAGACTTCTCCTGATCACCTGGTTCCCAGCAAAGTTATCTTCCTTAAGCGCCTTACTGAAGTGATCAACCACAAGTTTCCCCATTTCCTCCTGCTCTTTCAATACCCTTCCTCCTTCATCACTTAGTTTTGAGATAGTGTTTCTTCTTTTGTGGTTAGAAGCAGATCTATGAAAGAAAGTGGTATTTTTATCCCCTTCCTCCAGCCATTGGATTCTAGATCTTTGTTTTCAAAAAATTTCCTCCTTTTGCAAGATCTCTTTCCACCTCCTTCTAAGTTTTTCCTCTTCGTGAATATTCTCCTCCGAGTTATTCCCTTCTGCAATAGCCCCTTGGATTTTTTTTAGCTTTTCCTCTACTTCTCCTTTACCTTTAAATAGATCCCCAAATGAACTTTTAGCCCAAGCTCTGACATTTCTTCGAATATTATCTAGTTTCTGGGTAAGTTTGTACATTGCAGTACCCTCTATTCTTATATTCCACCACTCCTGAATCTTATCTTTGAATTCCGGATGTGATTCCCACATTATTTCATATCTGGAAGGTTTCTTTCCCCCTTTATAGCCATCCTCCCAATGGAATAAAATGGGTGAGTGGTCAGACACCGTTCTGTTGAGATTTTCCAAGTAGGAGTTGCCCATGCTATTCCAATTCCCTGACAGTAATAATCTATCCAGCCTAACCTGAATGAGATCTTCTCCTTTCCTATTATTAGTCTAGGTGTATGGGTTACCCATCAACTCCACATCCATGAAGTCCAGCTTCCCCGTAAAATCACTTAGATCTTGCAAGCTCTCCTCACATTCTCTGTTGCCTCCCCTGTTCTTCGAATGGTAAAGAGGGGTATTTAAATCACCCATACACATCCATTTCTCCTCCAACATAGTTTGAGATATCCTTATCAAATTTTAATACATTTCCTTCCTCCCTAATTTGCTATTAGGTGCATAGATATTAATCAGTTTCCAACTGTAACTATTCAATTGGAAATGAGTAATTATAAAGTTTTTTTCCTTCCAGATCTCATAGCCCTTCAACGAGTTTAGATTCCACATGGTAGAAATTCTCCCCAAAGCTCCATCTGAATCCCTATGTATATACCCTGCGCCTGGCCAAATATAGCTATCAATTTTATCAAAATTTGAGCTAGACATTTTTGTCTCTTGAATTAACACACAATCTATTTTTTCTTGAGATATTAATTGCTTGAGAGCATACTACTTCTGGGGATTATTCAATCCCCTTATATTCCATGAAAGGAGTTTTATTTCTTACCTTTTGTTACTATCTCTAGTGTAAGTTGTTTACCACTAGCTACATCTCTAGCAGTTTGCTTTGTCTTAGTAAATCTGCTTGATGGTCTTCCTGCTATTCTTGAAACTCCAATATCTAGTTTTCTCCCTCCCCTTTTCTTCTTCTTTTGCACTTCCCATTCCCCATTATCCTCCTAAGGCAAAGAGGGGCTCATTTCCTTATCCATATTATCAATGCTTGCCATTACTCTCGCCGCTATCTCAACCTGCGAGGCCTTTACTATCCTCAGAGGGGAGCAAACTAACTCCCTTATATCACCTTCCTTATGCTTATGGTCCCCCCCTGTTGTTGGGGAGCCCATGAAAGTGGGGGTTATCCCTTTCCCCTTAGAAGGGGTTTCAAGCATGCTGCCCCCAGACGGGATTGTTGTCAAATCTTGTATAGTGTTGGTTCCTTCTATTTCTCCATCTTCCAAACACTCTTATGCCAAAGACCTTGCCAAAGGTGAGCCTAGAAGATCCTCCAAGTCTCCTTTGAAGGGTATTCCTCGTGAGCCTTCTCATCTTCCTTAGTCTCCTTACCCCTACGACTCATCTCCTGCATGGAGGTCATAATGGGCAAGGTCAAAGGAGGATTCGTTATTGTCTTCTCAGTCTGTACAAAAGGTTCCCCAATGTTCTCCATAACTATCCTTGGGGAGCACTCCTTTTGCTTATCTTTTTGCAATCTACAATAAGGTGACCGAATTTCCCACATCTTTGGCAAAACAAGCTAGCATTCTCATATTCTATGGGCTAAACTCTCTCACCCTATTTAGTTTTTAAAGTGAGCATAGTAGGTAGTGTTCTGTTCAGTGCTACATTCACACAGAATCTAGCATAGACAAGTCTTGATTTTTGCACTGTCACTTTGTCAGTAGTAACAAAATGACCAACAGAGTTCCCCACCCATCTTAATATCCTTTCATCCCAAAATTCCAGAGGGAGGCCAGGTAATCTTACCCAAACTGGGGCAAGTTTTTTTAGCTCCAAACCAACATCAAAGCTCGGATGCCATCTAGTCAGGGCTAGACAGTGCTTCCCAAAATACCAAGTCCCAAATAGAACCGCCATGAGATCTTCTTTTGTGGTGAATCTAAAGTAAAAAAGACCACTTGGCATGGCAGAGACACTTACAGTTCCTTTGACCTTCCACTTATGGTCCACCCATTTCCTAACCATCTTGATAGAAGGGAAGAAAGCAAAAAATCTACCAACAACACAAAGTTTGAGCCCATAAGTCACACTATCCATCATGCCATCAGGGAGTGCAATCACAGGACCATCTTGTCCACGTGTTACTGTGGGATTCTCCGTGATGGGTCTGGACATCTTGGAACCCATGAGCGCATTCTTCCATCCCGATAGAGAACCCACATCCAACTTTTGGGCATCTCCATGCTGACAACTGGCAGAACTTCCTCCCACCTGCTCAGGGACGTCCACACTTGACCGTCCATCCTTCAAAGTTGGCTTGACATAACCTGACCCATCAAACACCATGGACCCACCACAAAACAACTGGTCAACATCTCTACTCAACGCAAGCACCAATTGCAGGTCCGAGCAAGAAGGTGGATCCAGAGGTTTAGGGCCCTCCATTATTCAAAATTCAAAAACAAAATGGGCAGCAAAGTTGCAGAGTTGTAGAATTCTCAAACTACTCACTCATTGGATGTTATTAATATATAATAATGTAATATTTTCATTAAATATAATATGTATTATATATTATTATATTAATATGTATGTTATTAATATATACATAATAACGTAATATTTTCATTAACTCTAATAACGTAATACATATACATACATATATATAGGGGGTCATAGGTCAACCATTGACCCCCTTTGACACATTAATTGATGACATATGTCCCTAGGGGTCCTAGGACCCCTATCGACATATTACAATGGTTAATATGAGTCAAAGGGGGTCATAGGTCAATATGAGTCAAAGGGGGTCATAGGGTGACCTATGACCCCTTTTGACCCATTAAATGACATATCTCCTTAGTGGTCCTAGGACCCCTAGCGACATATTAGAATCGTTCATATTGTTCAAAGGGGGTCATAGGGTGACCTATGACCCCTTTGACCCATTAAATGATGACATATGTCCCTAAGGGTCCTAGGAACTCTAGGGACATATTATAATTGTTCATATGGGTCAAAGGGGGTCATAGGTACCCTATGACCCCCTTTGACCCATCAAATGATGACATATGTTTCAAGGGGTCCTAGGAGCCCTAGGGACATCTTAGAATTATTCATATAGGTCAAAGGGGGTCATAGGGTGACCTACGAACCCCTTTAACCCATTAAATGACGACATATGTCCCTAGGGGTCCCATGACCCCTAACGACATATTAGAATGGTTAATATGTGTGAAAGGGGGTCATAGGTTGACCTATGACCCTCCACGACCCATTAAATGATGAGATATGTCTCTAGGCGTCTTACGACCCTTGAGGACATATTAGAATAGTATATATGGGTCAAAGGGCCCTATGACCCCCTTTGACCCATTAAATGATGAGATATGTCCCTAAGGGTCCTAGGATCACTAAGGACATATTAAAATGGTTAATATGTGTGAAAAGGGGTCATAGGTTGATCTATGAACCCTCACGACCCATTAAATGATGAGATATGTCCCTAGGGGTCCTAGGACCCCTAGGGACATATTAGAATGATTAATATGGGTCAAAGGGGTTCATAAGTTGACCTATGACCCCCATGATCCGTTAAATGATGACATATGTCCCTAGGAGTTCGAGGACCACTAGGGACATATTAGAATGGTTAAGATGGGTCAAAGGAGGTCATAGGTTGACCTATGACCCCCTTTCACCCATTAAATGACACCATATGTCTCTAGGGGTCTTAGGACCCCTACAGACATATTATAATGGTTAATATGTGTGAAAGGGGGTTATAGGGTGACCTATGGCCCCCCACAACCCATTAAATGATGAAATATGTCCCTAGGGGTCCTAGGACCCCTACGGACATATTAGAATGGTAAATATGGGTCAAAGGGGGTCATAGGGTGATCTATGACCCCCTTTGACCCATTAAATGATGACATATGTCCCTACGGGTCCTAGGACCACTAGGGACATATTAGAATGGTTAATATGGGTCAAAGGGGGTCATAGGATGACCTATGACCCCCTTTGATCCATTAAATGATGACATATGTCCCTAGGAGTCCTAAGAACCCTAGCGACATATTAGAATCAGTCATATGGGTCAAAGGGGGTCATAGGGTAACCTATGACCCCCTTTGACCCATTAAATGATGACATATGTCCCTAGGGTTCCTAGGACCCCTAGGGACATATTATAATGGTTAATATAGTCTAAAGGGGTCATAGGTTGACCTATGACCCCCTTTGACCCATTAAATGATGACATATGTCCCTAAGGGTCCTAGGACCCCTAGGGACATATTATAATGGTTAATATGTGTGAAAGGGGGTCATAGGTTGACCTATGACCCCCCACGACCCATTAAATGACGAGATATGTCTCTATGGGTCCTAGGACCCCTAGGGACATATTAGAATCATTCATATGGGTCAAAGGAGGTCATACGGTGACCTATGACCCCCTTCAACCCATTAAATGATGACTTATGTCCTTAGGGGTCCTATGACCCCTACAGACATATTAGAATCATTTATATGGGTCAAAAGGGGTCATAGGGTGACCTATGACCCTTTTTGACCCATGAAATGATGACATATGTCCTTAGAGGTATTAGGACCCCTAGGGACATATTAGAATGGTTAATATGTGTAAAAGGGGGTCATAGGTTGACCTATGACCCCCTTTGACCCTTTAAATGATGACATATGCTCTTAGGGGTCCTAGGACCCCTAAGGACATATTAGAATGGTTAATATGTGTGAAAGGGGGTCATAAGTTGACCTATAACTCCCCACGACCCATTAAATGATGAGATATGTCACTAGGGGTCTTAGGACCCCTGGGGACATATTAGAATCGTTCATATGGGTCAAAGGAGGTCATAGGGTGAGCTATGACCCCTTTTGACCCATGAAATGATTACATATGTCCCTAGGGGTCCTAGGACCCCTAAGGACATATTAGAATTGTTAATATGGGTCAAAAGGGGCCATAGGGTGACCTATGACCCCCTTTGACCCATGAAATGATGACATATGTCCCTAGGGGTCCTAGGACCCCTAGGGACCTATTAGAATGGTTAATATGGGGTCAAAGGTGGTCATAGGGTGACCTATGACCTCCTTTGACCCATTAAATGATGACATGTCCTTAGGGGTCCTAGGACCCTTAGGGACATATTAGAATGGTTAATATGGGTCAAAGGGGGTCATAGGATTATCTATGACCCCCCGCGATCCATTAAATGACGACATATCTCCCTAGGGCTCCTAGGACCCCTAGGGACATATTAGAATGGTTAATATCTGTCAAAGAGGGTTGTAAGGTGACCTATAACCCTCTTTGACCCATTAAATGATGACATATGTTCCTAGGGATCTGAGGACCCCTAGGGACATATTAGAATGGTTAATATAGCTCAAAGGGGGCTATAGGGTGACCTATGACCCCCTTTGACCCATTAAATGATGACATATGTCCTTAGGGGCCCTATGACCCCTAGGGACAGATTAGAATTGTTAATATGGGTCAAAGGGGGTCATAGATTGACCTATGACCCCCCACAAACTATTAAATAACGAGATATGTCCCTAAGGGTGCTAGGACCCCTACGGACATATTAGAATCATTCATATGGGTCAAAGGGGATCATAGGGTGACCTATGACCCCCTTTGACCCAAGAAATGATGACATATGTCCCTAAGGGTCCTAGGACCTCTAGGGACATATTAGAATGGTTATTATGGGTCAAAGGGGGTCATAGGGTGACCTATGATCCCATTTGACCTATTAAATGATGACATATGTTCCTAGTGTTCCTAAGACCCTTAGGGACTTATTAGAATGGTTAATATGGGTCAAAGGGGGTTATAGGGTGACCTATGACCCCCTTTGACCCATTAACTGGTAACATATGTCCCTAGGAGTCCTAGGACCCCTAGGGACATATTAGATTGGTTAATATGTGTAAAAGGGGGTCATAGGTCACAACCCATTAAATGACGAGATATGTCCGTAGGGGTCTTAGGACCCCTAGGGACATACTAGAATTGTTCATATGGGTCAAAGGGGGTCATAGGGTGACCTATGACCCCCTTCAACCCATTAAATGACGACATATGTCCTTAGGGGTCCTATGACCCCTAGGGACATATTAGAATCATTCATATGGGTTAAAAGGGGTCATAGGGTGACCTATGACCCCTTTTGACTCATGAAATGACGACATATGTCCCTAGGGGTCTTAGGAGCCCTAGGGACATATTAGAATGGTTAATATGTGTGAAAGGGGGTCATAGGTCGACCTATGACCCCCTTTGACCCTTTAAATGATGACATATGCCCTTAGGGGTCCCAGGACCCCTAGGGACATATTAGAATGGTTAATATGTGTGAAAGGGGGTCATAGGTTGACCTATGACCCCCCACGATCCATTAAATGATGAGATATGTCAGGAGGGGTCCTAGGACCCCTGGGGACATATTAGAATCGTTCATATGGGTCAAAGGGGGTCATAGGGTGACCTATGACCCCTTTTGACTCATGAAATGATGACATATGTCCCTACGGGTACTAAGACCCCTAAGGACATATTAGAATTGTTAATATGGGTCAAAATGGGTCATATGGTGACCTATGACCCCCCTTGACCCATGAAATGATGACATATGTCCCTAGGGGTCCTAGGACCCCTAAGGACCTATTAGAATGGTTAATATGGGTCAAAGGTGGTCATAGGGTGACCTATGACCCCCTTTGACCCATTAAATGATGACATATGTCCCTAGAGGTCCTAGGACCTTTAGGGACATATTAGAATGGTTAATATGGGTCAAAGGGGGTCATAGGGTGATCTATGACCCCCCGAGATCTATTAAATGACGACATATCTCCCTAGGGCTCCTAGGACCCCTAGGGACATATTAGAATGGTTAATATGGGTCAAAGAGTGTTGTAAGGTGACCTATGACTCTCTTTGACCCATTAAATGATGACATATGTCCCTAGGGATCTTAGGACCCCTAGGGACATATTAGAATGGTTAATATGGGTCAAAGAGGGTCATAGGGTGACCTATGAGCCCCCATGACTCATTAAATGATAACATATGTCCCTAGGGGTCTTAGAACCCCTAAGGACATATTAGAATGGTTGATATGGGTCAAAGGGGGCCATAGGGTGACTTATGACCCCCTTTGACCTATTAAATGATGACATATGTTCTTATGGGCCCTAGGACCCCTAGGGACATATTAGAATGGTTAATATGGGTCAAAGGGGGTCATAGGTTAACCTATGACCCCCCACAACCCATTAAATAACGAGTTATGTCCTTAGGGGTGCTAGGACCCTTAGAGACATATTAGAATCATTCATATGGGTGAAACCCTATGACCCCCTTTGACCCATGAAATGTCAAAATATGTCCTTAAGGGTCCTAGGACCTCTAGGGACATATTAGAATAGTTATTATGGGTCAAATGGGGTCATAGGGTGACCTATGATCCTATTTGACCTATTAAATAATGACATATGTCCCTAGTGGTCCTCAGACCCTTAGGGACATATTAGAATGGTTAATATGGGTCGAAGGGGGTCATAGGGTGACTTATGACCTCCCACGACCCATTAAATGACGACATATGTTCCTAGGGGTCCTAGGACCCCTAGGGACATATTAGAATGCTTAATATGGGTCAAAGGGGGTCATAGGGTGACCTATGACCCCCTTTGACCCATTAAATGATGACATATGTCCCTAGGGGTCCTAGGACCCCTAGGGACATATTAGAATGGTTAATGTGGGTCAAAGGGAGTCATAGGGTGACCTATGACCCGCCACGACCCATTAAATGATGACATATGTCCCTAGGGGTCATAGAACCCCTAAGGACATATTAGAATGGTTAATATGTGTCAAAGGGGGTCATAGGGTGACCTATGACCCCCTTTGACCCATTAAATGATGACATATGTCCTTAGGGGTCCTAGGACCCTAGAGACATATTAGAATGGTTAATATGGGTCAAAGGGGGTAATAGGTTGACCTATGACCCCCACAACCAATTAAATGATGAGATTTGTCCCTAGGGTTCCTAGGACCCCTAGGGACATATTAGAATCATTCATATGGGTCAAAGGGGGTCATAGGGTGACCTATGACCCCCTTTGACCCATTAAATGATGTCATATGACCCTAGGGGTCCTAGGACCCCTAGGGACATTATATAATGCTTAATATGTGTGAAAGGGGGTCATAGGTTGACCTATCACCCCCCACAACCCATTAAATGATGAGATATGTTCCTAGGGGTCCTAGGACCCCTAGCGACATATTATAATGGTTAATATGGATCAAAGGGGGTCATAGGTTGACCTATGACCTCCTTTGACCCATTAAATGATAACATATGTCCCTAGGGGTCCTAGGACCCCTAGGGACATATTAGATTGGTTAATATGTGTAAAAGAGGGTCATAGGTCATAACCTATTAAATGACGAGATATGTCCCTAAGGGTCCTAGGACCCCTAGGGACATATTAGAATCGTTCATATGGGTCAAAGGGGGTCATAGGGTGACCTATGACCTCTTTTGACCCATGAAATAATGACATATGTCCCTAGGGGTCCTAGGACCCCTAAGGACATATTAGAATGTTTAATATGTTTCAAAGGGGGTCATAAGATGACCCATGACTCCCTTTCACTCATGAAATGACGACATATGTCCCTAGGGGTCCTAGGACCCATTGGGACATATTAGAATGTTTAATATGGGGCAAAGGGGGTCATAGGGTGACCTATGACCCCCTTCAACCCATTAAATGATGAGATATGTCCCTAGGGGTTCTAGGACCCCTAGGGACATATTAGAATGGTTAATATGGATCAAAGGGGGTCATAGGTTGATCTATGATCTCCTTTG
Source organism: Cupressus sempervirens (assembly GCA_028749045.1). Lineage (NCBI taxonomy): Eukaryota > Viridiplantae > Streptophyta > Pinopsida > Cupressales > Cupressaceae > Cupressus > Cupressus sempervirens. Next base: position 606,696,748 of record CM053786.1, on the reverse strand, counting down.
ACTCATTAAATGATAACATATTTATATACTATTAATAGTATTGTAGCATAATAATGATAATAATACTATTATAGCTATAATAATAATATATATATTAATACTATTATGGCATAGTATTAATATATATATTAATACTATTGTAGCATAATAATAATAATAATATAAATAAACACTAAATATTAATACTATTATATCTATAGTAATAATAAGAATACTATTATAGGTATAATAATAATATTGATACTATATACTAATACTAATATACCAAAGTCGGTTTCCCTCCAATAATTATTCTAATATTAATACTATTATAGTGAAGGTTGTTTTCCCTCCAAATGTCATTGGAGAAAATTAAATATCCAATTTTGAATCAGATACCCAATTTCAGATCGGGTATCCGATCTCTCCTGGCACCAGTTTCCAACATATCCCTGTTCCTGCAGACCCAACAACATCACTTTTTCAATTTTTTTTCACGAGTTTTGTTAAAAAGTCCGTTTTGGGGCCCAACCAATCGAAGAAAATTTGAAAACATAACCTTAGGTGTTTGAATTTTTCATCTCAATGGAGAGCAATAGTCGTCGAAAGGATAAACGCAAAAGGAAGATATCCAATGAAGACATTGTGGCATATAGAAAAAGAGACAAAATGGAACACCAAAGAAAAAGATAAGGTATACTAAATATCAGTCAAGTTGACGATGAATTAGTCGTAGGTGAAATCATAGAGTCAGATAATGAATATGTACAATTGGGGAATGAAAATGTACCTAGTGAAAATGATAATGTCGAAATTGAAAATTTAGAGAATGAAAATTTTGAAGACGAAATGCTACCAAGTTATAATCCAAATTGCATAATTGACCATATCAAACATGACAATGCACAAGAACCTAATGCACAAGAACGTTACATATCTCCTAATTATAATCGACATGAAGGTTGTAAAACATCAAAATGGATAATTGAAATTGATGAAATGATTATTACTTGTTTGGAAGGGAAAAAATTAGAAAGAACCATTCGGTTATGGGCTTCAAGACTATATCCGATATTTTTCGGTAACAAGATAGTAGTAGAGCAATGTCAGCTTTTCATGCACTTATTAAAGATGCAAAAGATGAGACCTATGCTTTCCAAATTGAAGATTCCTGTCAATAAAAAGTTTGAAAGAAATGCCATTATTGTGAAGAATCTTTTCAATGCTCTCAATAGCATTCAAAAAAATAATAGGGAGAAGGATAGTAGAGTTGCTCGAAGGGTTATTATAGCTTTTTTGGTAAGTCATCATTTGAGAAAGGGTAGATATATGAGACAAACTTGTATTGATTTGAATCTAAATCGTACTACTTTGAGAAGAGCACTTAATCAACGAGAGAATTGATGATCCTCTTCAAAATAAAACATGGGCTCTAACTCACGAGTATCACCCAAGGCTAAAGATGTGTTAAAGTTGAGAATTGGCATCAGAGACCGCACGCCATATCCTAAACACTGTTTGGATGTAAGTCAAACTATGTTGTTCAAACAATTTAGAGAGAGTCATCCAAGTCTTCATATATCACAAAGGGCTTTTGAATCTTTGAAGCCATTTTATTGTGTGCCACTCAAAATTTGAAATACATGTTGCAAATATCATGTTGTGTTTTCTATGTACTATGAACTATTACGCTCCATCCATTCTACTTTGCATAGTAAATAAATGTTGGAGGATTGTGGTGCTAGTGAGCTTCCAAAATCATCAAGAGACTTGCTAGATCAACTTTTATGTCGTAGAGTTGATGGTTGTTTCTTTTATAGAAATGCTTTCTTAAATGAGAAGTGTTTAGAATGTGGTGGCTTATCCAAGTTTGACACATGTTTCCATGAGGGGTGCGAACAAGATCTTGGAAAGACAATAGTGAAAAAAAAGGTATATGAAACGGTGAAATACACATTGACGAGTGGAGGTGAGAGCTCTAGATGTGACTTGGTTGGAAAAGATAGCAGTGTGTCTAGTTTTATTTCAGATTTCAAGGAAAATCTTTTTTACAAGTATGCAAGACATAGTCATAGGTCTTAGTGGTTGGATGAACAATTTAGAATGTATAAGGAGACTTTTCTCATTAGCACTATTGTATCAGTTGTTGATTTTGCTAAGAACTACACATTGCAACCTCAAAATGAGACACAATCTCAATATTACAACTCTATTTAGATTGCTATTTTTGTTCACATAACATATAGACATGCCCCTGATAGTGCGGAAGATAATTGAATGATTATTAGAGAGTATCATTTTTATATGAGTGATGATAGATCTCACTCTCACGAGTTTGTGCAACATTGTTTCGAGAATTATTTTGATTTCTTACATGAGCATGCAATTGCTATGGATAGACATATCATTTGGTCAAATAACTGTACAAGTCAATTCAAGAATGTTCACATGTTTTATTGATTGTGTAGGATGCACGTAGAGAGAGGGGTGCCTCATATTTGGAGTTTTTTTGAGTTTGGCCATGAAAAAGGGGAACATGATGGAGTGGGGGCATGTGTGAAGAGATCTCTAGTCAAGGAGCAACTGAAGATTTCAGCAGCAGAGCTTCTTGATGCTCGTAGCATTGTTGATTGGTGTAGATTAGCATTATCACAGGGGGGACTTTTGATTCAGTGGTATGCAAGTTCTTTTGGTTGGTTGAGGAAGGGTCCATAGCTGATAGATTAGATTGTGCTATAGTGAGAGACTCATCAAAATTGCATTCATTCTAGAGCTTTGATTTTAGTACATGGACCATTTGGACACGACAACTAGCTTGCTTTTGTCCTAGTTGTTTTCAGTGTGATTGGGATCACTGTGAGTCAAGTGAGTGGGTGGACACATGGGCTCCACATTATCTTACTCCATTTTCTATCATATCCTCTATTGGAAATGATGACATGGAAAGTTCACTTGAGCATAACCATCTATCAGATCTACTTCAGCCAGGACATGTCTTTGCATTGGTTGCACCATAAGGGAACGCTGAGAAATCTTATTATTGGTTAGCAAATTGTGTAAGAGGTAAACAAAAACTTGCACAACCAATCAAAGATGATGATGGATTCACATATCCTACTGGTTCAGTGGTTGTCGTTGGAACATGGCTGCAGACATACATGCTTAGAAGGAATGAAATTCCTACATTCGAAGACTATCAGAAGCACAAAATAATTCTCATATATTCGCATCTTATTATACCAACAAATGTAAAGTTGTTGAAGCATCATGGAAGACCAAAAGTAAAAGAACTTTTTACTATTGCTAATGTTGATCATGAAGCCCTATTGGAGACCCTAAAATAGAGAGAGGACCCTATTGGAACACTCGACTAGGTATATTTACTTCTTATGTTATTTTCTTCATAATGATTCAATGAACTGATGATTATCTTGTTTAATACAATAAGTTACTAATTTTTTTATGATATTGGAATGTAGGTACATCATGAAGAGTTTGGGCGGGGGGGGGGGGTGGTATTGGGGAAAATTCCTAAGATTTATGATGTATTATGATGTAAAATGTGAAATTTTTTTTGTGCATGATTTTTGTAATAATGAAAAAGATAGGTTAAATTAGTTGCACATTCTAATTTGTATTTTGGTAGTTCTTTGTAAGGAATTATAAGAGGAAGATATTGAACAAGTTCTTGCAAATCATATTTGCATGTGATACAAGGCTATAAGGATAATTTTAAGAGCATTTATAACTATATGAAAGATAATTGCTTGTGCATATCTTATTACAAATTTGGTTTTTTCCTTATTTGACATAAAGCTGACATTATGATTATTAAAACTATTTTTATTAAACTAATCAAATAAGAAAAATCTAGAAAGTATGGATGAACAATTAGAATACTTGATTTCTTCCATTTTGCAACCAATCATGGCATTTGAAAGCATAAAGAGTCATAATATTGTATAGTGTTTTGAAAGACTTTCATATTGAAAAGTTGTAAAGGACCATGAGATTTGAACTTTAGTAATGTCTAGGTTTGCATAGGGTAAGTGAATCATTACACAGGTCCTAATAAGGTCTCATAATAATCTCAAGTCATTTCATAAGTTGAAACATTCAATAAGTCACTTAAAATTTAGCTTATTGCTTTAGACAATTCAAATCTTGAATGAATGGCTACATGAGCATTTTGGAAGGAAAATCTATAGTGTAAATTTTATGAAATATAGGGAACACTAGTGCAAAGCACCTGATCATTTTTCATTTCTTGATGTAATAAGGTCTAGGGATAGATCTAATGATCTCCTTGTGACCATCCACATTTGTAATGGACACAAGACCCCATGGTGCAACTATAAGCCTTGGCCATCAATTGGTCCAATAAAGTGAATTTTTGGTAAATTCCATGTTTTTTAGGTAAGTTTAGATGTTTAGAACATTATTAGGGTCCCTAGGAGTTTTTAGAGTCTATTTGCAATCAAATTTGCAATAAAACTTGTCTTAGCGCAAAAATTGCAAAAAGTTGCTTAGCAACTTTTGCAGTTTTCTTGACGACTTTTCAAAATCTAACTCCTAATGGCTAGAACTATTTGAATCATTAGTTCCATTAGCTCTGGGTGGGTGGGTGAACCCTAGTGACACCCTTTTTCCAACCATGGAGACCCTCTATCATCCGTGGCCACCCCATACCGAGGAGTCTCCAAGGTGCTCTAAGTGCATTTTGAGGTCTATCTTTTGAGGGTCATAACTCGAAGCTCATGAGGGCTATTGATGAATTGTCAAATGTTATAGGATAGTGATACTAAGCCCTAAAATAACCTATCTCATTTTCAAGAGATCACATTCCATTTGGATTCGACACAGCGATCTCGCTCGATGCCACAACTCACAGTGTGCCTTAGTTCATAGGTGCACCACAACATCACTTTGAAACTGTTGATTGTGGCATCGAATCATTAGTGCCATTAGCTCTGGATGGGCAGGTGAACCCTAGTCACACCCTTTTTTTGGCCACAAAGACCATCCATCATTTGTGGCCACCCCGTACTGAGGAGTCTCCAAGGTGCTCTAAGTGCATTTCTAGGTCGATCTTTCGAGGGTCATAACTCGAAGCTCGTGAGGGCTATCGATGAACTGTCAAATGCTACAGGACGGTGATACTGAGGCCTAAAATAATCTATCTCATTTTCAAGATTTCTCATTCTATTTGGATTCAACACAATGATCTCGCTTGATGCCAAAACTCACAGTTTGCCTCAGTTCATAGGTGAACCAAAACGTAACTTTGAAATTGCTGATCTTGGCATCAAATCGTTAGTGCCATTAGCTCTAGATGGGTGGGTGAACCCTAGTCACACCCTTTTTTTGGCCACAGATACCATCCATCATTTGCGGCCACCTTGTACCGAGGAGTCTCCAAGGTGCTCTAAGTGCATTTTGAGGTTGATCTTTCGAGGGTTATAACTCAAAGCTCATGAGGGCTATCGATGAACTGTCAAATGCTACAAGATGGTGATACTGAGGCCTAAACAACCTATCTCATTTTTGAGATTTCACATTCCATTTGGATTCGGCACAGCGATCTCGCTTGATGCCAAAACTTGCAGTGTGCCTCAGTTCATAGGTGCACCATAGCGTAACTTTGAAATCACTGATCTTGGCATTGAATCATTAGTGCCATTAGCTCTAGATGGGCGGGTGAACCCTAGTCACACCCTTTTTATAGCCATGGAGACCATCCATCATTTGCGGCCACCCCGTACCGAGGAGTCTCCAAGATGCTCTAAGTGCATTTTGAGGTTGATCTTTCGAGGGTCATAACTCAGAGCTTGTGAGGGCTATCGATGAACTGTCGAATGTTATAGGATGGTGATGCTGAGACCTAAAATAATCTCTCATTTTTGAGATATCACATTCCGTTTGGATTCGGCACAGTGATCTTGCTCGATGCCAAAACTTGCAATGTGCCTCAATTCATAGGTGCACCACAACATAACTTTGAAACCGCTAATCTTGGCATCAAATTGTCAGTGCCATTAGCTCTGGGTGGGCAGGTGAACCTTAGTGACACCCTTGTTCTAGCCACAGAGACCATCCATCATCCACGGCCACCCCATACCGAGGAGTGTCCAAGGTGGTCTATGTCCATTTTAAGGGTCATAACTCAGAGCTCGTGGGGGCTATCAATGAACCGTTAGAGGAGACAAGTTTGTAAGAAGTAGTGGCTTAGTGTTTTTGCTAAAATAAGTTAGTGGGAAGGCTTTATTAGAGGGTCTTGGCCAAACTAGTGTGGTGTCTACCCACTCTGTAATTTCAGAGACAGTTAGGTTTTGGAGGGAGATTAGGGGAGCTCTACTACAACTATCCTTACCCTAGCTTGGACCAAGGTTGGTATCTCAAACTTGCATCTTTTCCATTTCTTTCTTTTAGCATGGTTAAGAAAATATGCAAGTGTGGAGTTTATCAATGGAGTATGCATTGCATTGCATTGTGGAGTAGCATTCATGTGAGTGCTTGAATGGTGTTCATTCCATGTAGATTAGTGTGACACCATTGTGCATCTTGTTGTATTGTGTGGAGTATTGTGAGTATGAGGTTTGGATTTCCTCTATTTCCTTGTTGTATTATGGGTGTTGATATTGTGTTGTGAAAATGTGATGTGCTTTTGAAAATTTCTTGTTTTATTTCTACTTGGTTTTGTTTTCTTGTTTTGTGCTTGAGCGTTGTTATGGGCATGGGACTTACACTCACCCTTGTGGGAAGGGAAGAGAAGTCCAGGGTGAAGGGCTTAAGTTGGGCTCAAAAAATGTATTGAGAACCTTGGAGTATGGGCTCCATTGTATGTCATAACCATTCATATCTTGCTGGGGGTGATAAGGAAAGTATGGTATAGAAAGGAAGTTTGAGGAGTTACAGCTAATGGTAGTGGGTTTGGAGGAGGAAATGTGGAGGCCCTGAGAGGGCATTAAATTTTTGATTTATGATAGCCCCAAGAGGGCATGAAATTTTCTAAATTATGATAGCCCTGAGAGGGCATGGAAATTGTTTATTGCGGATATGGTTTGGTATGGCAAGTCTCTATTTTAGAACACACCTTTACCCTATGTTTATGGTTCCATCTGTGAAGCCATTGGGAAATAGCCTTGGGGGAAATTGTTCAAGTTTGAAATGTAATGTTTATGCATTGAAAGATTGTATGTGTATCCTAGTTTGAGCCTTGTTCCCTAGCGCGGGGGTGGTCTCTTTGAGGCTTATAGTTGGGTGGAAAGCACCCATGGTCCTTTTTATTTTGTTGTGTTGCATATGCAGATTTGTGTCCAAGGGAGCAATGGAAATGGCTTGCAATGATCATCTTACAAATTGATGTTGGATGAGAAAAATTGACATTGTGCCCTCATTTGTGAAGGCAGATTCACCAGCTTGTTCATGTTCTCAACGATCATGTTGGAAAATATTCATGCTACTCATTGTCCATATCTTTCAATGTTCATGTTCCTTATGATTTTGAAAAGTCCCTTATGTTGCCCCATTGTGATGGAAGGAGATTGTATCATTGTTACCTAATGTACATGTAGAGGAAATAATTGATAAGGTTGTATATGCATGTTTCATTTGGAGTTTATATTGTTATGAAAGCATTGGTATGAGTCGCAAATTTACTTTGACATCATTGCTATCATTTGAAAATGTGAAAGAAAGTTTTCTCCTTGTGGTATTGTAAATGACTAGTTGATAATAACAATCCATAGATGTTATGTGATACCATTGATTGTATAAATTTAAAACTTAGTAGATTGCTTACAATCTTGTTGTGCACTCAATAATTTGGAAGGAAAATTTTATGTTCATATCACATGCATGGATAACATTGATTTTAATTACCAAGCTTAATGCAATTCTAAGCAAGGAAATCATCAAATTAATTTCATGATATAACAAAATGAAGCTTGTTGTAAGAGAAGACATAATAAAATCTACGAGATACATTGTTGTAGGCATGCATTTTCCTCTCTGGAAAATGTATGGTAAAGGCAAATAAATCCCTTCCTTAATATAGAGCAATAAAATATTAAAGAATATTCCTAGATTCTAGACTGCTATCCAATAAAAACAAAAATAATAATAACATATAGAAACTAATGCCTAGACTAATATATTTTCTAAGTGACAGAATGGTACACATTACAATCTTGTGACCTCTAAATCACATCCAACACTCAAATAATAAATTAGTAATTAAATAAATAAAGGCATATTAGTGTGCATGTTAGAGAATATGAAAAATTTAAATATTTAACTAAAAAATAAAATAAAAGCCAAGATTGATCTTGACCGCCCTTCTAGAGTAGCCCCCAACATTTCGTAAGCCATCATAATGCAAAAAGGTTTCTCCACTCCCCAAGGCATATTGTTAAATCTGGCATTCATTCTGACATGTCATGTCAAAACTTTTATCCTTGAGCTTGCTTCCTTGAAAAAGGGTTTCATCCCCATTAATATACTTGGGTGCATAGGAGAAAGGGTTTATGTCACATCCTTGTCTTATGCACTAGTCGTCCCCTCCTTGCAGCAGTGGTCACGTATTCCCAAGCATAGGTAGTTGACTTGAAATTTCTTGCAGCAGTGGTCACATGTTCCCAAGCATAGGTAGTCGAGTTGAAATTAAGGGGGAGTGGGATAGCAATCCCAAGGGATTTGTACTTAGGAGAATGTCAAGTTGACATTTAATATGACTTGTTCACATTAGGATTGCTGATTGGAGGGATGGGAAAAAGATGTCCTAAGGCTTGGATTAGTCAAAACTTTGCACATGACCCACATGGGACCTTGTGGGGACCATGTGTAGGAAGAAATGTGGCCTTGGTAAGAGTTAGGGAATGATGAGGATTTAAGATAGATAGGAGAATCACCCTTTATATTTATATTTATTTTTATCAGATAATTATTTAATCATTTCAAGTCTTGAGTAGAGGATAATGACACTTACTGTATTTGAGCTTAGTTTAAGGGTAATATCAAGGGGCTCATTTAGAAACATGTAACAATTAAACCATATGGTAATGGAAAAGCTCAATATAGGAAAATAAATTAAATGAAATAAATAAGTTTACAAGAATGCATATATAATTGAACATGATGTTACGTACAGAGGGTTTAATTAACTTAGTGTTAAGACTGTAAATTAAGATAGTTGGATGTAGATATAATAGGTTTAATATTAAGTAAGTTGTCAGGATGATGGGATTGGAGAATCAAGGATAAGGATGGATGGTGGATTAAAATAATAACTCAAATCTAGTTTTATCTAGTCAATAAAGCACATTGATAGATAAGAGTTGCTAGATAGAATTGAATGCATGACAAACCTATGTAGATGTTGGATTTAATGTCAAGTGAATTTTATATTTAGCTTGAGGGAATGTTAGATAGATAATGAATGTTGTGGATTCAATTGAAGATATTAGTAGAATATCAAAGTTGATAGAATATATATACCAATTTGAAAATGTAGTGTAGGAATAAAGCATTAGTTAGCTAGTATGTAATAAGGGTCAATAGGCATGTCATTAGAGGTAGCTCGTCAGCTCATGTATCCTATGTATATAATTAATAATAATATGGTTCATGTACACTGTATTTTACTATGTTAGTGGCATGAAATGATGAATACATATATGTCAGAACGACAAGGTATGTTATATACAAACCTTATTTATACGCTTGCACCTAATCCTTGCATAAACAATTCATCTAACAAATTTAAATTGACACACTCAATACGATGATGTAGTAGGATGTGTTTAAATACTGATCATGAATTATTATTGAGTTAAGTACTTTGAATTGGCCCTTAGACTTACTAAGAGTTCCTCATTTTATGTGCTTACTAATTCGTACTATGAAACTACTTTGAATCTTAACATGCTTTGATAATAATAATATTGATAGTGAGAAAGTAAGCTTATGGTGAATAATTATATGTAATAATGTAAAAAGTAAATGTAATAGTATAGTAATTATAGTAATTAAAATAGTAAATGTAAAAGCATGGCAATGCAGCTAGATTAGTTAGTAGTTGATGAGCTAGATAGTTAGTAATTGTCTTTTGTTAGAGTGAGTTTAATTTATGTATTGAAATAGTAATTTTTGTGTTTAGGAAACTATAGTGAGTGCTAGTTTGGTGAGGAAGCAATGTTGAGAGAATGCATAAGGATGACTAAATAGAGTAAAGAGGGAGAAAATGACTTAGTATTGGTCCAATCTTCGAGAGGACCTGTAACCAGTAAGATATGGATGCTAGCACATGATACATGTTTGGCACATTAAAAAAATTGTTTATTCCATAAGTTGTGTATAGTATGTGTTGAATGATGGATACTATCAATACAAGTGGCCCATTCTCCATCTTGTAGACTTCGAAGCTACCTTTGGGGCATATCTTTTCTAATTTCCAATTGTTAGATCTGATATAGTGTGGTAGATAAGTGTACATTTTCTCATTTGACTAAGGGTGCTCATGTGATGAGTACTAAATCTAAATTCTCTAGATATGTGTGTTTAATCAATTAAGATATACTACACTTCCACACCATATATTAATTGTCACATTAATATATATTGTAATGATTAATGAATGTGTGTACATTGGTAATGAGGATAATAAGTAATTCTGATCCCCTTCCCTTACATGCTAGAATCACGACCTAGTCCATATGATACAACCGAAAAACCCTAATAGAATATTAGTATCAGAGGCTTGTTAGGATATGAATTACCTCACTAATTTATGAGTGTTGTATCTTGAACTTGTTCTTTTGACTCGTGATGCTAACTTGAACTAGACTGTCATCCAATCTATTTGAAAACCACTTGTGATTAAAATGTTACAACCGAATGACACTATCAACATGAGTCTTGAACTCCTATTCAATGATAACCTTGTTTTACAATATGCAATTTCTTATGAGACTTCATAAGCTACAAAAAAAATAAAAATTGTTGTGTTTTTACTAGTAAAATTTAGGGCATGACACATGATCCATGATAAATTGAACAATGCTAGATACTAAATTAATATGTATATCATTGTGCACATAAATGAAAAAAATATATATCAAAATACATGTATCCATAGACAAAATTTTACACAAATATATATCAAAGATCATGTATCCATAGGAAAAGTACTCAAATATATATCAAAATATATAGATCCATATACAAAATGTGGCTGATCATGCCATCAGAATGTGTATAATATCAATGTTTCTGTATACAATGTGGCATATGCCATCTCAAAATGTCTCATAATGCATCCTACAAAAACTATACTATCCTAGGGTGCTGGTGGATGATCAAAATGTAACCTCTTCACTACACTAGGTGGATCAGATGCCTCCTACATAAACAAAAAAGGAAAACCCAAAGTTAGACTACTAAATTTATACGATTCTACATATCTAACATTGAATTACTCAAATTCATAATGATCTTTTTTGTAATGGAGATTAATACTATCATAATTTCATAATAAATACCTCTCTTGTTGACCTCCTATGCTGGTCAGGAGTCCTCTCGTATGCCCTCAGCAATGCTGGTACCTCTCTGATTGTGGGCTGTATATATTCAAATACCTTTGTCAGATGAATCTATAATTTAAACTATAACATTATAATTCATAGCATGCTAAATTTATAACATATTTAATCATGAATTAAAACTACAAATTAATATTGTAGGCTCCTCCTCAGGAGTGAGTGGCTGCATCATCAAATCTACATAACTCTCCCATCAGACCTCATGTGCACTAGGAGTCTTCTATGAGATACAAAAAAGTAGTTGTTAATATCACGGAAATCAATTTTGAATTTATTTATGAAGATAAGGATAATAAAAAAAAATGATACTTATACATAAAATGGGCCTCTTAGTGCAAATGGAAATCCCTGATGGTCTACGACATGAAATCTATATAGGCTCATCACCAGTAGTGACACCCTATATACAATAAAGAATGTAATTAAATGGGATTAGGTCACAAACATTTTACAATAATGCATTGATATTTAATCAAATAGAAAGTGCCTAATTACCTTTCCTTTTTCAATGCATGTTGGCTCACCCTCCGCACTTTATCCCTCCGGGATAGGTGCTAGCTACAAGATAAAAGAAAGATTAGCAACCATGTATGCTACAATATCAAATAGAAAAAAAAAATACAAACACAACATAATGTACCGTAGATGTCTCAAGGCAAAATGAAATGGCCGAGAGCATGGCATCATCAATCTGTCTGAGCTCCTCCTCGGTCATCAACTAAACGTGAATGAAGATCACATGCATATAAAAGTCAATATGGCTTAAAAATTAAAATTACTCTATTATAAAAAATTAACTTTAAATCACATATGTCATAACAAAAAAATATATAAATGTACTGACACCGAAGGAGTCCATGCCTCTGCATTCCCCTCCTCTGTCACATTAGGGTCTATAGCCTTTGCGTGTGTGTCTGGTGTATCCTCGTCTAATACAAAATGATACTCAAGAAGATCACCTATTGGACCTAGGAAAATATTCTTGCACGTAATGCAAGTGTGAGGCACACAAACATGTGATGAGCTAGCCGATGATGAATTGGCACCAACATCATCAACATGAGGAGGCAGGATTGACCTAGCCTGAGATATCATTAGGCTACTTAGCCTATGAATGGCTCTGATAGTCTAAGAGCTAGCCTCTATCATAATATCTGGATGTTACACTCAAGGAGGAGGGGAGATATCAGTGGGGGGGGACAAAAGTGCCAACTTTCTTCCGCTGGGAAGAGGGTCTATCCTGAGGAGCTGCTAGTCCTAAGCCCATGTTGGGCTTCATGCTCCAATAGTTCACTTTAAGTTTCAACACAAATTCAGCATATAATTTTCTAAGGAAATAAAATGGTATGTCTAAATTGCCATGTGGAGGGATATCAAAGACCATCCACCAGCGATCCCAAAAGTTTGCACGTATGGCATCATTTGTGCACCATTTAATCGATAGTTTGGATTTTTTTGGGTCAACTGGTAAACCCATTTTTGGGTTCACAAAAAGGCTGGCCAAATTGTCTTTTCTTATGTTGAGGGCCACAACCTCATCATAATCCAAACTATCATCAAACATCTCATGCATTTGATCACGCCAATGAAGAGCGACATTTTGTTGGTTTGTAAGGGTTTCAATGTTATCCACTATGGTGTTTAACATGGAAAACATAGGAGCCAATGCGGGTACATTATTATATGTTCTATGCAAACCTCTCAACTCTTTGAGATTTTCATTTATCAAATCGTCGATTCAAGGAGGGTTTTGAGGGGGTAGAGGATCGTTTGGTGGACGGTTTTGTGGGGGTACTGGATCGTTTGGTGGGGGATTATGAGAAATATTATTCCCTGCCTTAGTGTCGTCATTCTGATCAACCATTCCTATTAAATTGCAAAATGTAATATATATTAAAAAAAACCTTAATTTTAACCTCTTTTTTTCAAAAAAACCCTAGATTCAACTAAAACAAACAAAATCATGCTAAAATCTATCGAATTTAGATTAAAACTTAGTTAAAAAAACCAAAAAAAAACCTTAATATCTGATATTCGATCTAATATCCGATATCTGGTCGCATGCTAATATTGGCCCCCAAAATATGAGAAATAAGGGCCTACGGGTCTGGTTTTTTTTTTAATGTAATGCTATAGGTATCGGATATCCGATATTGAATCAGATATCCGATAGAATCAGATATCCAATTGCCCACATGTCTTATATTTTATATATAAGATATATAACATATAACATATAGCTTTGAAATATTATATTCACTTATATTTTATATATTTTTATATTATATTATATATATATAATATTACATTAATATATATTATAATTTAAAATAATATATTATATTATTATATTATTATAATATAATATTATTATATAATATTATTATAATGTATTATATTATATTATATTATTATAGTTTATAATATATTATACTTTATTATTATTATATTATATTATATATATATATTATATTACATTACTATATATTATATTATTATAATATAACATTTTTATAATATAATAATATTATTATAGTATAATATTATACGATTATAATATAATAATAATATTATTATATTATAGTATAATTATTATTATAATAATAATATTATATTATATATTTAATAACAATATTATATTATAATGTATTATACTGTTATAATATAATGTTTTTATATTATCATAATATTATAATAATAATGTCATATAATTATCGAATATCTGATATATAATCGGATATCCAATAATATCGGATATCCAATATTAAATTAGATATCTGATATTAGATCGGATATCCGATAAGGCTCGGCCTTTCCTTCTAGGCTTGGTACTTGGATAGGGGGAAAAAAGTTAGAGCAGATTTTGAAGCGCTTTTAGACGTGTTCAAACTCTATTTTTTTCACATCGCCACTTTTTGGCACACCATGATCCTGCACATACCCTTATCATTACTTCTTATATTGGGCCTACATGTTATAATTCTAAGTTGAGTTGTACTTTTTTATTTTATAAAGTCGTTTTATTATAAAAGTGCATTATAATGGGATTTTATAATGGATGTTTCTAGAAGTTCTTAGTAACTTCTTAGAAAAGGATGTTTCTAGAAGTCCTTAGTAACTTCTTAGAAAAGTAAATAAATAGAGGGCTTGGCCTCTTTTTTGGACGGATGGAAATTGATGATTCTACTACCATTCTCTTTGAGCATTTGTGGCACCATCTAGGTCTGCAAATATTTAGCATAATCCTTAACAATGATACCTCTCAAGAGATTGCATAATTGAGGAAGTGATAGACCTTCTGAAGGGTTGCACTTTGGAAGTGGTATTCATCCATTTCAAGTTGAGCTTAATTTGTATACTCAAACTACCTAAGGGTTTGAGTTTTTGGAAGTAGATCCGAAAAAGCAATCTGAAAAAGCAGATCTAAAAAAGTAGTCTGAAAAAGTAGGTCCGAAAAAATAGATCCGAAAAATAGTCTAAAAAAGCAAAGTGAAAAAGAAGATCCGAAAAAGCAAGAGAAAAAGCAGAAAAGAAAAAAATAAAGCAGAAAGGCAGCATTGGAGAAAAATATTATAGCAGCATTAGAGAAAATTATTATAGCCATATACAAACAGGTTCCTTCATACAAGTTTAATGATATTTTATGTGCATTCACGGTAGCTACTATAGTTGAACATTTTGTATCAGACTTGTTTGGAATTATTATATGAGTTGTAAGCCAAAAGTCTTAGCATTGCCATTAACTTCATTGTTAGACAATTGCATTTTTAATAACATATCATTAGTTGAAAGTTATCACTTGTTGTTTTTGAGCATTGAATGTTAAATCGGAGGGTGTATGTCAATTGTTTGATAGAATGGGTATGAGTTGTAGCTGCACATTTAGGACATGATACTACATCTATTACATTTCAGAGTACAAAAGAGAAATCTGCATTGCATCAAGGACCTTGTCTCAACATCATAGGACTCTTTGCAAATAGTAAATATCTTGAATATCATTGGTATAGCATTTCTGCATTCAAATTAGCAAGTTATAGGGTTGCATGTGATTTGTTTCAGAGTCTTCTTGCAAGCATTCTTATTGATGCTAAGTAAAGGAAAGAGCCATAAAAGAAAACTAAAATTTTATATTAGTCATATGACCCTTGTATGAAAAGTATTTTCTTGAATCTTTATCAGCATTTTGGGATCAGATTTGAGTAGGGTCATTACACCGGACCCTATGCTTCAACATCCTATGGTAATAAAAGGTTGTAAAGGCTTGCCTCCATATTTCTGATATTTTGTTTTCCTTCATACTCTCCCACTAGATTCTTTCTTTTGAGAAAATATTGAACCAAACTTGGGCCTTCATTATAGTGGGATTGTAAAGCTTCATTAGAAAGTTCTCATTGCATTGAATCTCAAGTCTTTGATACTTGAAAAGCTTTTGAGCCTCACTAGTACATTTGGGCTCATTTTTTGACCTTTATTGGTCAAAATTTTGACCCAATTTTTGACCAAACTTTGAAAAATTTGACCAAGACATTGGTCAAAAATTTGACCAACCTATTGGTTGGTCAAAAACTTTTGACATTGCTAGAACATTTTCTACTAAGCATTGGTCAAAATTTTGACCAATGCTTGGTAGAAAGTTGTAGGGCATTGGTCAAAATTTTGACCAATGCATGGAAGAAAACTACAGGGCGTTGGTGAAAATTTTGACCAATGGTTGGTAGAAAACTACTGGGCATTGGTCAAAATTTTGACCAATGGTTGGTAGAAAACTATTTGGCATTGGTCGAAAATTCGACCAATGCTTGGTAGAAAACTACTGGGCATTGGTCAAATTTTTGACCAATGCTTGGTAGAAAACTATTAGGCATTGGTCAAAATTTCAACCAATGCTTGGTCAATTTTTTTTTGAGGCTCACAGTTATTGAGGTCCACTTCAGCAATTGCCCTTCCTATAAAATTGCCATCTAAACCCTTTCTAATGAGATAATGTGTTATGAGCTGTTCATCAGTGGGATGGAATGTGAATCTAGGAGGCAGTTGTGCATCACCCATAGCCCTTCCTGTGAAATTTCTGTCTAAAACCTTTCTAATGAGATAATGTGTTATGAGCTCTTCATCAGTGGGATGGAACGTGAATCCATCCCACTGATGAAGAGCTCATAACACATTATCTCATTAGAAAGGTTTTAGATGACAATTTCACAGGAAGGGCCATTGCTGAAGTGGACCTCAACAACTATGAGCCTTAGGGAGGGTTCAATTCCCTCTTTTATTATTCACTATGCATATAATCCCATACACCCATTTGATCTCAAATGATGATATGTACTGAATGTTGAGTGCTCCAAAACCATCCATTTCATGCCTTCATCTATACACAATGTCTTTCTAGTTTCTTTCTACTCGCATGCCCATTTCATTTCATATGATCATCTAAAAATTGTGTCACTCTAAGCTCTCAACTGTTTCCTCTTGATTGATCATCTCATAACTGCTGAATGAGAGCTTTGGGATAAGCTATAGACATCCATCAAAAGTTTGGCTAGATTTTGATCTAGGATATAGTACTAGAAGCTATATTTCATGCCAGTCAAAAAATCTTCTTGGCCATGGCCTGGAGCAATATGAACCAGCCAAATGAATGCCACATTCATGTTTGATGAGAAACCCTTCCTAAGAAAGGGGAGAGATTTTTTGTTGACCACTCAGTTGCTGTTCTCCTAAAGATACATGCCAGAATTAGAAAAAAATAGACTCATCTTTGGAGTTGAATCTACTTCTAGTTATAACAAGCAAGCTTTTATCAGATAACGAAAGCCAAGAATTGGGGACTTCAAGGCAACCATTCTGGGACTGTTAGGAACATATGGATATGAGTGGACAATTCTGGTATTGAATTGAAATTTTTTCCTCAAAATTTTCTTTATATCATTGTTGCACTATATTGCAATGGTCTAACTAGTAGGCAGCATTAGAGAATGATAATTTGGCTTGTATTGATTAATAATTGTAGTGGTAGAAGTAAAGACATGTCAGTTGCAAGTTATAAGACTTTTTATGAGTTCCATATGATGGATGATTGGTCAAAATACACACAATTCTCTTCTTTAAATAGTTAGAATGGGGTTTAAAAAAGAATAAATTTAAGAAAGAATGTATTAACTAAAAACTAATGCATGCATCAAAATGACAAACTTTTTGATAATGAAATCTGATTTTGCAGCTTTGACATGTCAGCTCGCCAAGTTGCCTCACCAAGTTAGCTCGCCCACATGTCCCACCAAGTCCCCAAGTCCACTCGCCAAGCTGACAATTCAAGTGCGCTCATCAAGTTGACTCTTTAAGTTTTCTCACCAAGCCCATCCCCTAGGTCAACTCTCTAGGTCAGCTCGGCAAGTCACTCCCACCTAGTCACCTCAATGAGTTGACTCTTTTAGTCAGCTCACCAAGTCATGTCACCAAGTTGACTGTTCGAGTATGCTCACAAAGTTGACTCTTTATTGCCAAATGAGATTTCAACTTGATGTAATTTAATGACATTAAATATGCTCTATCACAAATCATGCAACACAAGAAGCAATTTGAATTGCACAAAACCTTACAAAAATTAGGAAGGACCTAAAATCAATTAAAATAATTATTCATATGCTTGCAATAATTAATCTCAAAAGAGCATTCAAATGCTAAAGAAAACTATTCAAAGTGTTGTATAACAAGAATGGCATATTGAGCATAATAGTAAATTTAACAGTTGGGAAGTGACATAATATAAATGTACCTCTTCAAATATGGGCATTTTGGTAATTCTTTATGTCTTTTTAGATAAATATGTAATCATGTTTAGCAAACAGAAATCCAAAACTAGTAACATACATTGCAAAAACCAAAAATTTCCCAACGCGACGAGAATAAAAGGATCACTAGTTTTAGTATCCCAATGTTTTTAAGTTCCATTCCATTATAAGTGAGCTATTTGTGCATAGTAAACAACTTTTCCCTACCTCAGAGAATTGTTTCAATATTATGATACATGTAAACACTATATCCATTGTGACACAAATTTGAGGGAAATGAGAATAATTTAAGATACAAGATAGATAAACAATCATTACCCAAACTCTATATTAAATTGATTCTGTACCAAAAACCATGCTATTAATTCACTCCCTAATATGTCCAATTGCTGTACCCAGCAAAGGAGCTAGCTATTAGCACATCACAAATTGTAGTTTCCCAATCATGTGTAAAAAGAATGAGATGATTAGAGGTATGAGAATAGGATAATACCATCACAATGCAATTTTAATAGGTGCTGTGAGACATGAAGTGAAGATATCAGCTGGAAATTCAACACTCTGAGGAAGAATCTCATCTACTCCAAAAGCCACAAGTAATATACAATCCTTCATTGTGATTGCAAAAGAAATACCAGAACCCAAGTCTTGATGCTGCACATCAACCAAAGACATTTTCAATAAATATATAATATATACTCAAACAAACAATTAACTTATAAAGGGGCATATGTATCTATTTGGATTAATACTCAAACAAATAATTAAAAAACAAAACTTCTTTACCTCTTCAACAGTAGGATCAAGCTGTAGCCTATATCAAGCCTACATACAGAAAGATAGTATTTACATCGCTAGTTCTAATATGCACATTTTACATCACTATTGATGCATGTTCAAAACTCTAAGAGGAACCATGTGTACCTTGTACATCTGTCACTGGAGGCTGATGTTTTGCAAGAATGCTAGCTGCACATTAAAAAATAAAAATAATTATTCAATTGATAGGCTTAACCATCACCAAACTACATAAAATTGCTCATTACTACAAAATTACAAATGATTTGGGTGTGCATCAGTGTGAAATAAGCAACAGTAAAACTCATTCAAAAGACAAGTTTATTTCCCAAGCAACTGTTATACGCGTTGTCTCTTATGTACTATTAAAAACAATTAAGCTCCAAACTTATATAGTGAAAGCTACAACCATACATGTCATTAAAGAAAAAAGGAAAATTGCATACAGATGTAAAGAATTAACACTTGATGTAATCTACATTATCCAGTGTATCTCTCCCAAAGTTCATACCTTATTACTTCCTTACACCCCAACACCATGTTTGACATTAACTACCAAATAGAGTGCTTTATCTTATTCTTACTACATCGACATCCTCACACTAAGCATGCGATAAATCCCTCTTGCTTGAGATATGAGAACAATATAAATGATAGTTGGTTCAGGAAATTGCTTTAATAAAAAAGAAGTTAGAACCATTGATTTGCATCATGTTAAATGAGAAAACTCAAATATTGCTGATGCGAACTAAAGAAAGAAATTATACCAATGTCTAGTAGAAATAACTAGAAATAGATTAAAATAAGTGGAATGTATAGTAGGTACAATAGCAAGGGAATGAAGAAAAATAGCTATAGTCATGGGGAAAAGAGAACGGAAAAAAGTGGGCTTAATTGAAGCATGGGGTGAACCTGAGAAGACTAATTCCTAAGCTAGTACAACAATAAATAGAAAGGTAAGGGAAGAGCCTAGAAAATAGTAGAAACAAAAAAAGGCCACTCTAATTGGGTGTGTGTATAATAGTAGTGTTGTGACCTTTTCATATATTTCCCCATTGCAAATGGGGACCCCATCGCTTGCTTACTGGTCAGGTCATTTTAGGCTTAGTTGTGGTAGTTGCTTTGGCCTTGCTTTGGCCTCTAGGTCCTCTCCTTAGGAAGTGAGTGAGTTGTTAACCTACATTCTAAGATTCATCAAGGATTGGAAGAAAATGGTAGAAAGTATCAATAAAATCACCAAGGAAGTTGTTAACAAGTTGCCCACAAAGTATCGTGGAGACATTTACAAGAGAGTCATCAAGGTGGGTCATGGAAATGTAGAAATTTTGTGAACCAAGTCAAATTGAAAGCATGAGTAGCAGTGGAAATTCCTTCAGTTTGTAAGTCAAGTGGGATAGAAAGATGCAAATGTTAAAGACAAAAGTGTTTAAGAATCTTATATAGAACAAGGGAATGCTTAAGGATTCTTGCACATTCAATTGAAAAATCAAGTTAAGTTCCAGAAAAATGAATGTCTTAGGCAAAAACCTTCCAAATTTCTAGCTCATTTCATAAAATTTGGTCAAGCTAAGAAGCATTTCCAGCTCCACTTCTAAATTCCAACCTCATTGAGAGCCCACTTCTAGCTCCTTGTCCAATTTCTGACCTTAGTATTGCATTTCAAACTTGTGTATGAAATTCTGGTCTTTCTCCTCAACCATTTCCAGCTCCATCACTAGAATCCACCTAAGGAATAAGAGGAAAATTTAAAGTATAGAGATTTGAAGTTAAGACAACAAATTTTGAGTTTATAGTTCAAGTTTTAAAAAGGGAAACATGAAATTTTCATGTTTCAACAAAGAGATGAAGATTTTATAGGTAGAATGTGGAAGGTTTATGTAAAGATATTTGCTCATTTCTAGCTCTAAGCTGAAATCAACCTCTGCGAGGAGCATTTCTAGCTCTCTTGTGGAATTCAAACCTTAAGGGAAGCATTATATTTTAAGATAACGTAATGAAGTCAAGTTGAAGTCCAATTCAAGATGAAGGCAACATTGAGAGTGGTCTGAGGTGACAATGGTTGTTATTGTCTATTTCTCCATAACCTCATGTATAGATACACGGTCTTGATCACTCATCTTGTCAAATTCATCAATGCAAACATCATGGTCTACTAAAACCATTGCTCTAGATTCTAGCCTATGTTCACTTGAATTAATTTAAACTAATTAGCAAAGAACAAACAAATATTTTCACAAAACCATCTAGTCTTTAACTGATGAAATAATGTCAAATTGGTCATCATCAAAGCATATGGCCATGACAAACTAGGCCTCTTAATAGCAAAAAATGTATAGATAATAGTCAAGAACATACATAAAATCAACATCTCTAAAAACTAATTACGTGTCTCTTGGTCAGAGGTGATAGCGACTGTCAAACCAACACCAAAAGACCCTTGTCCTATAGTTGATATTGCTAGGGGAGCAATGTTCATGATGGCTCTCAAGAGTTAGGATTTGGCAATAGAAGGATCACCAACCATCATCATGTTTATATCCCTGCAACAAAATTGATAGAGATGCATGAGCTCAACAACCATTAGAAAGAGAATTATATAGAAAGTATGAAATTAAGGGTTTTACCCTCTCAAATGAGTTCCATTCCTCAGATTCTTCTCAACACCCCCTAGTATCTGCAATACAACAACTGTATTTATCCAAGTATGCCCATAGATTGAAGGTGCAAGTGACTCTACTAGTAGACTAAATGTATCTTGCTTATTTCCTATTTTCTTGATGGTTTTTATGTCATCACCTATAAAAATAGGGGTATTTATCTCTTTATTGAGCTGAAACACATTATTGGCAACAATAATAGTCTTGCATTGAATGGAACGCTAAATATGTCAAACATGCCCGAATTGAAAAAAGGTTCCAAACCAAAAAGGGGCTACCATGAATGAATTGTGCCACTTGTGATTGATTATTCAAAAGGCAAGGTACCTAAAGACACCATTGGCACTACCTTTGCTTTTGCTAGGAATTGCCTTGTAAATTCCGACCACTATTATACGATCTCCAGGCTTGCAAGTGTCAACAGATCATCCTCTATGATAATATCTACTGATCTAGGTATCTGACCAAGAGCAAAGTTCTGAGGTACTTCTTGCATAGATATTGTTTGATGGTCTCTATACTTGCACAGACCAAACTCAGTAACTAAGAGATTCCCTTGATCATCCGGTCATAACATTAGCAAATTCACTTGCATTAATCCCTTAAAATTGTATGCAATCAATAGCTACTACAGAAAATATTGCCTTGTGGAAAAACACTAGAAATATTATGGAAGAAATGTATGGAATACTTACTCGTGTAGGATAAATAGACCCTGTGGGTAGGCCAGTTGTTGATGTTATATCTCGATATTCATGAGCTTGAAATTCTCCAGTGATAGGGCAATAATGGACACTTTTAACAACCTTTGGGCTTACTAAAGAACCTATTGGTCATAAATAGAAAACTTCTATCACATAAATGCCCCAGAAGAAGTGATCTTAGTCACAAAATTAAACAAGTGTAAAACCTACAATCCTACAAAAAAAACACAACTAAAAAGTTGGCCTTGACAATTGAACCAAATGAGAACATATCAAAAATCTAGTGATGTTGTTATGTTGAGAAAGTAGTTAATCATACATTGTAGAATCCCTGGGGTGAGGTAAAACAATTTAAGACACCAAATCATGTGCAAGGAAATTATCACACAACCTGACAGTAATCGGAATTTTTCTTCATCCAGTCACAAATTCAACAACATAAAATAGACAAAAGAAAAAGATGGAATGCAATGTTTTAAACATCCTTCTCGTACCCTAGTATCTAGAACTCCAATCTTCTAACACCATTACAAGGGAACTCTATTTGTTGTTTTAACACCTTTTTTTACTATTCACTCAAAAGTATCAATTCTTTACATAACAATGTATATAGTCATAACCAACAGATAAGGATAATAAAGGGCATCTTGTTGAGATAGTGGGTGTTGCACACATTGCATAATATTGTTATTTTATTATTTTATTTTATTATGTAATGTTGTGCCTAGATGGACGTGCAACATGTAAAGATTCCCATGGAATATTTTTGATGAGTTGTATTGTAACATTGTGATAATATTTTATGTAATTATTTAATATTGGGGAAAAGAATTAAATGCCCAATATTAAATGTGGGGTTAGTGGGTTAGGTAGCACATGGTTTTAGCACATGGTTTATGTAATACCACTTGGTGGTTTTGTGGGACTTGCTACTATATAAGCAGCCACAAGGGTAGTTGTTGTAGAGAGTAAGAGTGAGAAAGGAAAGAGTCGAGCAGGACAAGGCTTGATAGGTTAGCCAAGGGAGCATTTGTGAAGGTTGGAAGCATGGCATGAGATGTGTGGATTCATGCTTGTTCACATAGTTTTCTCGGTTGTGGCTATGGCCACGAAGGCTTCCATGGTTGTATGGCAATGGTATATTTTGCTGAATAATACATGGTGATGGATGCTTTTGGAGGTTAGGTTTTTCCCTCAATGAGGGTTTCCCAGAGTATATCTTGTGTCACATTTTGTGGGTATGTTGTCTATTCTCTTGCATGTGGATTTTAATTCCGTGTTTATTTCAGATCTATTATGGGTTATGTGGAAACAGTTTATTCTTTGTTGCCAAGTTTCCTTACAAGTGGTATCAAAGCTATGGTTTTATTATTATAACCCTAGATTGAATCCATGAGAGGATAAAAGAAAATGCAAGATATATGAATGATTTATTGCAGGTCTGAGGGTTTTAGATTTGTTGTTATGATGGGATGTTAAAAGATTTGGTCATGTGAAGTTGTTGGAGAAAAGGATTTTTTAGATGTTTCATTTAAATGAGGGCTTTTAGGGGGAGCTTGCAGAAATGACCTCCTAGGTAAAAACATACCTCACCATTGGATCCGGGTCGACATTTTCATAAATTTTGATATATAATATGCCCTAGTTTGGCCATGTTCAGAGGAAATGAAAGAGTTTTTTGGTTTCAGCCCATGATGGCCGCCAAATTTAATCCTGTCAAAATTTTTGTCACAATAAAAAATGAAGATGGTTAGATCTTGAAGACTCATGGAGTTCTTGGTTACCTTCATGGTATGTGGAGATGGTTCTTCATGGTATGTGGAGATGGTTCTTCATGGTATGTGGAGATGGTTTTCTTCATGGTGTGTGAAGGTGGTTGCATCTTGAGGACTCACAGGGTTCTTGGAAAAGGTGAGGTTTATGCTTTTATTTGGCATGTTATCCTTAGTATGAGGATGGTTTCATTATTATGTCATGGTATACTCTTGATACACGTTTAGAGTTGTGAAAAGTTATAGTATGTTCATATGGAGCATGTTATCTCTTTGGATGAGATGGTTAGATCATGTTGTCATGTTTATGTTCCTGAGGCCATGGTTGGAACTTTGACATTGATCTTGATTTAGTTTCTTGGTATTGAGTACACTGATCATAAGCTAGATACTTCATGATATTGCTATGTTGCATTTGGAGTTGGCATGGATTGATTGGTTACAGGTGCTCATGGATACTTAGAGACGGTGGTGACACTGATTTCTATTGGATTAGAGAAGTATTTGTTGGGATGATTGATGGTTTCAATACGAAGTCCGAGGGGCAGTCACCTGATATGGACTTGAGAGGAGATTTTTCTTAGATGAGTCTTGGTTGGAGACTTGGGTATGTTGATGAGCATTCTCATTCCCCACTCTTGGTCTACTCGGCAGTTTGCTACTTGAGAGGTATAGCCCATTGTTTCTCTCAATTGCATTATATTTATGCTTGCCTTTCATGGATATGGATCTTGAGCTATGGTACATGAGTTATTTCTGGAGGGTTCATTTGAGAGATGGTTTAGCATTGGTTATCTCCATGTGCATATGTTGTTATGCTGGTTTAGTTTGGGAGATGGTTTTATATTGGGCATTTTCCTTGGATTAGGAATGGTTATTCCTTGATTTAAGAATGGTTTATTGAGTTTGATCTTCTTGTGAGAGGCTTACATCCATGATTAGTTATATGGTATGGTTTGGGTGTTGTTGAGGCTTCTTTTTGGGGTTTAAAGAAGGAGATCATACTTGCACAGTTTACATCTAGAGGTGTGTGTAGAAGGACATGATACAGGTTATGATTTACATGATTTCTCCAGTCTTGGTTATCTTCCTGGATGTTTGGTTTTTCTTACACTGGATTTGAGATTGGTTGAAGATTGTGATCACTGGTTTGTGTTCATGTATGTCATGTGAGAGATGACATGGTTATTACTTTATCTCTTTCCTCTGTTGGTTGTGGAGAATTTGGGAGACTATTGGAGACTTGTTATGAGAGTTGTTCTTGCAGGATATCAGTTTATGTATTGTGGATGTCCTTGATACTACATGGATTCACTTATTTGAGATGTTGTGAGTGGATTGGTTATAGATTTGACATTATCTTTTATAGTGGGAGCTTCTTGGTATACATGTGGCAGGTATTGTTCTTGAGGCTTGTGATTGCAGGTTGCAAATTGGATATGTTGATGATGTGAGATTCACTTGTTATACCTTTGAAGGTATGGATAGTTGGATGGGTTTGGCACTTGCTATGGGTGCTATTTCAGCTATGGATATTTTGACAACTACGGATACATGTGATTACCTTTGGATAAAGTTTTTTGTGCTTGGCATTTCAGTTGGTACAAGATTTTATGATCTTCTAATGCGACAAGTTGGGTGGCTTTCTCTTTGGATGGCTTCTATGTATGTCCAGTGGTAGTGGCATAGTAGGAGGTGATATCATTCATGTTTGAGATGCTGGATACTTTGATTTTGTTGTGGGTACCAGGATGGAGCACTTGGTGTATTTTGATCCATGATGGTGGATGTGCTAGGAGGGATTGTTCCCTTGTTCATTTATGTGGCTACGGATTGACCCTATGCAATGTATACAACAAGTGGGATATTGTTGAGATAATGGGTGTTGCACACATTGCATAATATTGTCATTTTATTATTTTATTTTATTATGTAATGTTGTGCCTAGATGGACATGCAACATGTAAAGATTCCCATGGAATATTCTTGATGAGTTGTATTGTAACATTGTGATAATATTTTATGTAATTATTTAATATTGGGGAAAAGAATTAAATGCCCAATATTAAATGTGGGGTCAGTGGGTTAGGTAGCACATGGTTTTAGCACATGGTTTATGTAATACCACTTGGTGGTTTTGTGGGACTTGCTACTAAATAAGTAGCCACAAGGGTAGTTATTGTAGAGAGTAAGAGTGAGAAAGGCAAGAGTCAAGCAGGACAAGGCTTGACAGGTTAGCCAAGGGAGCATTTTTGAAGGTTGGAAGCATGGCATGGGATGTGTGGATTCATGGTTGTTCACATAGTTTTCTCGGTTGTGGCTATGGCCATGAAGGCTTCCATGGTTGTATGGCAATGGTATTTTTTGCTAAATAATACATGGTGATGGATGCTTTTGGAGGCTGGGTTTTTCCCTCAATGAGGGTTTCCCATGGTATATCTTGTGTCACATTTTGTGAGTATGTTGTCTATTCTCTTGAATGTGGATTTTAATTCCGTTTTTATTTCAGATCTATTATGGGTTATGTGGAAACAGTTTATTCTTTGTTGCCAAGTTTCCTTACACATCTGATGTTCATCAATCTATCAAGCATTTTAAAACTAATTTAAATAGGGGGATCATGCTTGTGGAAATATATATATACATTTAGTGACAATACCCTCAACGCTAACCATGGTGCCAAGAAATGGAGAAAATAGCTCCTGAGGAGTAAGCTTGTGAAAGCCAAAATGACCTTCAAAACCAACTTGAATTTTTTGGCCTTCCTGTAGATACTTGGGATCCACATTTCTTGTAACCTCCCCTAGTGCATTAAATAAGGGCTTAATGTACTCACTGGGACTCCTTATCATGCTATGAGCTAAATCATGGCTGAAATTCCTTAGATCAACCATGTCTATAAGTAGGTGATGGCAACCTTGAGTGATCATGCCTCTAATCTTGTCCATGTACACACCTTGCCCCATCTGCAAAATGTTGCCACAAACATGTTAAAAGGCTATGTCATGCATTAATGGCTTCTACCATAGTACATTTGATTGGTAAATCTTTTAAAAGGATGATGAGATGAAATGATAGGAGAGCAAAGAATAAATTTACATCTTGGTCTAGAAAGTCCTTGAAAGTGCGCTTGTGCACCAAACTAGCTTCCTCATTGATATCCATCACCGACAATGTAGCTTCCTACAGTGGGAAAATGAGGTGTTGCAAACTATCGATCCAAACCTCGCTTACAAACACCAAAATAGTACTGAATTGAAACAATATATAGCCATCATAAGTTGTGTAGAGTAAGTAGAGCTAGCCATCATAATTTGGAGAATAAGTATAGCTAGCCATCATAATTTGAAGAATTTAATATATATGATTAATTTTGAAAGAAGTGTATTAATAAAAGAGAGAGAATTGATCTAAATGAAAGAATTTAGAATACACAAGTATTAATTTATCTTGTGTATAAAAAAAAAATTTAGATTGCTCATACAACCATATATGAAACTTACTTCTATTTCCATCATTGGCTCAGGTTTGGGATCTGGCACCTTTGAATACCATACATGGTCTTCCTCCTAAAACAAACAAAACAATCAAATAGGTCTTACAAACTATGGGCCTTTGTTGATTACAAGCATCACAGATAAATAATTTAATAAAGAAATCATTCTTAATAGCAAGTTGAAGCATTTAATGCTAATAAGTTATAACCACCTCCAATATCTTAACAAACAACCTCATTGCTTCAGTGGAAGCCATATTTTCAAGCCCGTTCGAGCTGTAGAAAGAAACCCAATATAGTAATTATAAATTCTTATTGAACTGTGGAATAAAATGAAAATGACCAATCTTCATGAATGTTAGTTTGGCCATGGTGAAGAATAATCATATCAATGACCTTTTCAGAAATATCAAGTCCCCTCAAAATGAAGTTCAAATAAATGTGAAAGTGTACAACTGAATAGAAGAGGAAGATACAATTCTCTGATATATAAATAAGTCTCCACTTAGATATGTGAATACAATCCATTAGATATTTACATGAAAAAATGAAGTGTCCTACTCTACCCAAACTAAACTTTGTCATGCCTGTACACTGATACTAGTGAGTCATTCCAAACATCTTCCCTGGATTTTTGTGAGGATAGCATCAAGAGTTTTTTTGGTAGACATAAAATACATTTTAGTCAAAAAACCAAAGAAAAATGTGAAAACAAAAGAGCATGCCAAAAAGTTCATTCTCATTATCATAACTTTAGGCTACAAGTATCACTATAGCATTGTAAAAGACTTCGATACTTTTTTTTCACACGATGATTGACGTAGAGACAACAAGATTCTTAACATGACAAAAGGGAGATATTTAAATACAACACAATTAAAGTCACTGCTCCATTTTTTGTATATTTATAAATGCTCCATGGTCAAATATTTGTCATGAAAACAAGAATAAGAGAAGCACCCATTTTACCCAAACTTTAAACTGTGTCATGCTCATATCAATGTGATACTAAGGAAAGTCATTCTAGAAGTCATTCTTGGAATTCTGTGAGGATAGCACGAAGTGATTTTTTGGTGGACAGAAAAAAACTTGAAGTCAAAATTCCAACTTCAATGTAAAAAGCAAGTGTATGCTAAAAAAAACTCATTCTTATTAATATACCTTTCAGTTACAATTAGCACTATATTATTTGGTAAGACTTTACTTTTTCCCACACAATAATAAACCAAGAGATGATTAGATTCTTTACATGACAAAATGACGTGATTCTGGTAGGACAGGAGTGTATCTACATAAATGAACTATTTGTTAGTTCAGCTACTTTTTAAAAGGTCAATTAGTTGACAAGATTCACAACCACATCACATCAATTTGGCATGAAATTCCCCTTTGGAATCTTGCAAAGCCAATTCTTCCCATTTAACTTATTCATTATTCAAAACTTCTAATCTTGATTCAAAACTCTATGAAAAATTTGGAAGTAAACCAAATCTTTGCAGATGAAACTTATTAACCAAAGTCATATTAATAATATCATTTTAATATATATATCTTACAAAAGCATATTCAAATGAAGTGACTTCTTTTCATTCAACTTATTTACTGTTCAAAACTTTTATTCTTGAAAATACCCTTGTAAAAAGTTTGGTAGTAAACCGAATCTTTCCAAATGAAACTTATTAGCCAAAGCCATATCAATAATATCAGTTTAATATATTTATCTCACAAGGGGAAATTCAAAAGCATTACATCTTGATAACTAGGATGCAATGTGTTCATAACTTGACAATGTACATAGTAATTGCAATTTGTAGATTTACTAAAATTTGAAATCAAATAAGCAAGAAAAGTATTCACCTTGTCCATTTGCTATGCTCAATTGCATTCCAGCTACGAGGTTTATAAATATTACAATGTCCTACAGTTGCCTGTAAACAAGAGTGAATCTATTACAAAAATAATGACAATAGAAGAGAACACAAAAGTCTTTGGTCCCTAAAACCTTGGCTAGAATAATTATCATGTTCATGCATAAGCTACAAACATGAACTCATTATCCTTGCAAACATATTGAAAATTTTGTAGCTGAGATTTTGAAAGCACTGATTAAAATTTTTGAATCATACTTCAGATAAGCTCCATCACCAATCATCAGAGAGAAGAGGGCAAATATAGTTACGATATGTCAAAACTCAGCTACAAATATCAAAACACTTGAAGACTTCATTCTTAAACACATGCAGATGTTTCATATGCATTTAATTCAATCTATTAAAGGGTGCAATTAAATGAAACAATTTGAACTTTTTTCAGTGTTTAACTGAAAATTATCTAGATGATTGTCACTTATAAAACTGCTTATATTAATTATTGTGCCATGTGATATGTTCAATCTATTACGAACCACATAAATATGAGTGTTTTGATGTCCACAGAAGTTTTCACCTACAGTGGAAAAACAATTCCAATAAAAAATTATATTATAACTACATGGTAAATAGCTAATATTGTTAATTTATTCATTACTCTTTCTTAACATTTTTCTTAGAAAGCTACATTTAACTTTTTAAAATACTCGGAGAAAATAAAATCATAACTGTTAACTCCCTCATGTTAACAGTCATAAAAACTTGTATTAACTTATAATAAACTATAAGACTTCTCAAGAACATATTGCTCCTATTTGTTCTCAACAGCAGAGCACTGATTCCTCTTGTTGCCTTCTATCATCTCCCCTCTGGCCACCTCTCAAGTCATGGCCAGATGTATGCTGTGAGCTTTCACTACAGGGTGCCTATTTCAGTCCTCAAAAAATTATCAGATCTTGTATTGGTCCCTTCACACTGATCAATAGTGGCACATACAACTTTTCCATTTCTAGTCCAGATAGTGATAATCAATGATCTTCAATTTTTTGTTCCTCGGTCTTGACCTCACTCACTTTAGGAGTTCTCTATTGTTTTGTATTTTGAAGTTTTCTGCTTCCCTACCTTTGTTCTTCCCCTTGGTGGTACCTTTCTTCTCTTCCAAGAACTCGTTATAGTATCCTGCTATCTCATGATTCTCATTGACCTATTCTTGGTCATCTACAGATGTTAATATAATTTATTTTTGCTTTCTGAAATGCCTATGTTCCTTGAAATTTACAAAAATGTCAGTTGTAACACACTTTGATATACACATGCAAATTCCTGATATAATATCACACTAGATTTAAGAGAGGCTTGTAGATATAATGAATGAAACTTGTTATTTTGACCACATTTATAAGCAAAGATAGTGCACAAACTTTTACTATGGACACATATATCTCAGATTCATCTCCTTGCATAACCCCTATTTGTAGATATTTTAGAAAAGTTGCTAAATTTCTTAGTCGAGTTCACAATAATAAATGACCCTTGCAAACTTATGCTCCCAAAGGAACGAATTGGTGACATCTTCTTCATTTTGATTAAATGTTGGCACTTCTATAAAATATTTGCATGTCTTTTCCTAAATTTTAGATACCTATTACTAAACATTTTTCCTCAAAGTCTAAGCTACGAACAAAAAGTCTAGTACAAAAAGATGCACTTAAATCAACAAATATGATATCTTGAAGAGACTTTGCAACAACATGTAGAACTTCCTTAGGCCATAATTCAAAGCAGATAGAGCACATACCCTAGGAAGGAATTGTACTAAACAAGCCTCTAAATGGGTAAAGTTAGAAAGAATCTACTAAAATAGTAATTGTAATATCCCCTTTTTGAAATTCCCTAAAATCACAAATTTAATTGAAATGAGGGATGTAATAAATTTATAAACATAAATCCTAGTTCAGGTCCAGCAATGATGTTAGATTATATTTGAAGTATATTTCATATGACAAATTATTTCTATTTAGGGTTAGGATCTAATCAACAAATATAGATATGTATACATATATGTCCATAATTATCTTAACCTATACATACCTAACAATAATCATCTTATTCTAGATAAGTTATGGAATAATGAGTCATTACAATTCCCATAATTAATCATATTTTGGATTCATAGAGGAAATCCACAAAGTGTGCTCAGTTATTATTTACCCTAATTAAGCCGAAAAGCATGTAGTGCCTAACCAAGACAGGTTTTCCCTTGGCCCAAAAGCACTAGGAATGTTCCATGATGATTCCATCACTTAGAGTGGTCTACTTAATTCAAATTAGCCCAAGTCATACATAAAGAATATTCATCCCGCACTTGACCAAGACAACTCACCTCTTAGCTCAAAAGTGACAAGAAGATCCACCATGATGATTTCATCCCTTGGGATAGCCTAAATAATTCTAGGGAACTTATGTCTACCACCTCTCACTAACAGATTTATTTCCATTCCTTTGATTGTTTATTCACTTCCCAAAACCAACCATCATGAATATTGGAGAGGATAACACAGGGGTGCCTAAGGCTATACACCACTAAGCCAAAAGATGCAAAACATCCAACAAAGACAACTTGAACCCTTAGGCCACAAGTGGTAGGAACATCCAGCCAAGATAATTCCATCCAACTCGAAAGTGTGCTTAGAGGAGAGACCTATATTGATTCTCCCAAATGCATCTCCGTTCTTGTAAGGAAACTCAGGTGCAGAAATAACTTCCTATACTAATCTCTTAAGAGAAGTATGGTGCAAATCCTATTAAAATCTTTTACACTTATAGATTCAATATCATGTAAACAACAATATTTCAGCCAACCAAGCATAAAGAAAATAGATAGAGAAAGAAACACATAACACAAAGATTTTTCGGTGGGGAAAAGCCTTTCAATAAAACAACCCCACCCCTCTAGAACTTGCACAATGTATTATCTTCAACACAAGGTTACAATACACTTGCAATGCAAGTTCAACGGTGACAACAAAAGACTCCAGTAGAAACTCACAATACCAACAATATACTTTCTCACATACAACCTCTTCATAACCCTACAAATTCTTATAACATGCGCTTCACTTTAGGGCTACTCCCAAAGGTAACCATATTAGGGTTTTACCATTCTCTGAGAAAATAGGAACCCTGAATTTTTTTTGGGGTGATGCCTCAAACCCCACTATTGGGGTAGAGTGTACAGTACTCAAATTTATAAGTTGCCACATGTCTTCACCTACCATTAAATCTTCCTGACATAGCTCTTACATGTCATAGAAATCCGTCATAACCATTTTAGTCATGATCTCCTTATACACTATTCAAGATGCTGACACATCAACATTATTTGCAAGAAATACATTTTACAAAACAAATAATAAGAATAGGAATTATCCAAGGTTGAGACACCTTATTCCTAATAGTTCTCACCCACATATGATTGTTTAGATATTGAAAAAAATTACTTGCTAAGAATGGTTGGAATTTGCTTCTAGATCTTGAGGATTAAGGGCATTACCACTACTAGATTTTCTCCACACCAAAGCTCCTTATTAACCCACCTCAATTTGGATTTCCAAATGATTGTCACCATTTGTTTATTGTCCTTGCTTCTTTGGCAGGATGCTTTTAAGATCTTCTTCATCACACATTTTTCTTTTGCTTGCATTTTCTCTTTTTTTTTTTCTTTCTCTTCATCTCCAGCTTGTGTACTTGTCTTCTTTTTTCTCATATATGTTCCAACTTCAATTTATGTTTTTCCTTGAAGCAAAAACCTTTCTTTTCAAGATCTTCTCACTTGAAAACATGTCCATTCTCTCAATTTTCCTTGCACTTGTAACATAAATTATCTGCCCAAAAACTTTCATGGTTTAGAAGGGTTTATCTCTTGATGATGTATTTTTAGAGTAACCTTTAGCCCTTGTTTCAGCAGTATCAAGTCGCAGGGCTCTTAGGATTGCACCTTGGAGAGTGGTAAGATCAAAGCCACTTACAAGGCCCTTGATTGATTCCAATAGTCCCTCCATAGTAGGTATGTGAGTCTCTTTTTCACTTATTCTAGTAACCAAGACAAAAAGCCTTTGTGATTCTATCACACAGTCCTCCATGGTTTGTTCTTGAATTAATTGGGTTAATTTTTGGAATGACTCTCCAAATGCTTTTGATCAAATATGTCAATGATTTTGTAGGTAAAGTCATCAGATGATGCTATATTTTAATGTCCTTGCATAAGCAAACCATGGTGCCACCAGTTGTGAGTAATCCCCTCAAAACCTATGCATCTCCTTTCATTGTGGGGTAGTATCCAATTTTTGGACCCATGAATGAGTAATGACATTCCCTAGCCCATCAAAATCAGGAAGAGTTATTTCCCTTACTGGTTGACCCATTCCTTTCAATGGTTAATTCTTGATCTGGCCTAACAAAACTCTCTAAATGGAATGTTTCTCCTCATTTCAAGGTCAAATCTTGAATATGATTCAAAGAGTTCTTCTAATTAATGATTTCGTTCATTATTTTCTTCTTCTTCTCTATCTAGCTCATTTAATGGTATAAAGGAGGGTCTACATATCCTTGAGTTGACCTCAGTGGTGAACTATTGTTTTCAAAATGATTAGAGCTGGAAACCTTCCCATTGGTTTGGTTGGATCTAGGATTATTTTTGTTCATATTTTGGATGGCTTGGAGAAGTAGTGTCATTCTTTCATTCTGATTCATGAGAGCTTGAGTTTTTTTTTCATGGCAATCCATGAAAACCCTCAATCTATTTGTCATTTGTCTGCCCATTCTATTGTTTTAAATGGTGTTATGGAAAAATGCAAGTTCTTCTTTTCTCTCCATAAGGCCTGTATTGTTTTGAATGGTGTTATGAATGGATACAAGTTTCTTCTTTTCTCTCCCAAGGAGCTTTGAACTCTTTGGCTAGGTTTCATCCACAATCATTCATCCCTCAAGCTAACAAGAACAATGTTCTCCTACCAACTGCAATGTCCCCTTTTTAATTTCCTTAAAACCAAAAATATGATTGAAATAAGGAATGTAACATAGTTATCAACATAAATCTTGATTTAAGTTCTGCAACCATGTTGACCAACATGCATTGCTAGGGAGTGTTAATCTAGCTTGAAATCCAAGATTCTAGATGGCTGAGGGTTCCCTGATCCTCCCTCCTAAAGCCTTCCCCTTGGTTGATTCCCCAACGAGATGAATATTCTCCCTCCTCTTGGTGTGGCTGTGTGTTCTTGGTGATTTTGATTGATGTATTTATCATTTCTAGTTTCTCACTTGGATATATGGGTTGTGAATGCCAACCAGTCACTTTTTATTATATGACTTATTTTGTGTATGTTTGTTTATATAATGCTTCAAATATAAAGCTCATTTAAGTGTTTCCAATAGAAAACTTCTTCTCTAGCATAAATCTCAAAAAGAGAATTTGATCGTCAAATTCATTGTTCTGATTCGCCTGCTAGGAATCCAATGCAATACTGTTAAACTAAGAACTGACTAACAATGAATTAGGATTAGTTAAAAAATTTCTTACTACATGGGACCATATCAAGACAAAATATGTCCCAAAACATACATGCTAAAAAGTGCAATCAATTTTTGTACTCCTTGCTGTTATTTGCAGAGTTGATGCTTATTATGACCCTACTAAAGTTAACTAATTAAAGAATAAGATAGAGAGTTAATTTGTTTTCCACATAATGTTTACAAAAAGATACTAAATTAGGAAAAATATAGCCTCTAAATAAATGTAAAAACTATGAAAGGGCCCAAGCAGCGCTAGTTGAAATCATTAGACACTATTGAATAAATAATTACATTTAGTGGTGACTATTTTTTCCACCTACTATTTGTAGCGAACTACCAAATCAAAATAAAAAATCCTATCACAACATAAGTGTGCAAAAAGAAAAGGCAACCTTCCAAACTTCTCATTTTTTGTTGCATGCTATCACTTACTAGACAATTTTAATTTTAAACTCAAGTTTCTAAAAGGACCCGAGTCAGAGTTTTTATTCTCTTCTAGCATAAATGTAAAGCCCGACAATCAAGATTAAAATCTCTTACCCTTTCTTTTCAGCAATGCTACCACTTATGATGATACTATTGAAGTAATTTACTATCAATATATTGTTAACTTAACAACCTCAACTAGGGACATAAATTTTTCTCCACAACAATAAAAATGAGCAGCCAATGTTTAATTCCTCGCTCTTATTTTTAGTATTATTGTTAACCATGACCCTGCTACGACAATTAATAAAAACAACAAAGAATTGGGATTTTTTTCCACAGGCAACACTACCAAAGACAATTAACATTTACCGATACACTGTAACATGGGTATTAAAAAGAGGATTATGGTACTTAGCTTTTGGATTAGATTTGTTAGGAATAAGGTGTCTCAACCTTGTATAATTCCTATTCTTATTATTATTTGTTTTGTAAAATGTATTTCTTGCAAATAATGTTGATGTGTCAACATCTTGAATTGTGTGTAAGGAGATCATGACTAAAATGGTTATGATGAATTCCTATGACACGTAAGAGCTATGTTAGGAAGATTCAATGACAGGTGAAGACATGTGGCAACTAAGATATTTGAGTACTATACACTCTACCCCAATAGTGGGGTTCAGGGCATCGCCCCAAAATTTTTTTTGGGGTTCCTATTTTCTCGAAGAATGGTAAAACCCTAATACAATTTACCTTTGGGAGTAGCCCTAAAGTGAAGTCCATGTTATAAGCATTTTTAGGGTTGCGAAGAGATGTGATGCGAAAAAGGTGTATTTTTGGTACTACGAGTAGCTACTGGAGTCTTCTGTTGTTGATGTTGAACTTGCATTGCAAGTGTATTGTAACCTTGTGTTGAAGATAATACATTGTGCAGGTTCTGAAGGGGTGGGGTTGTTTTACTGAAAGGTTTTTCCCCACCGGCAAATCCTTGTGTTATGTGTTTCTTTCTCTGTCTATTTTCTGTATGCATGGTTGGCTGCAATATTGTTGTTTACATGATATTGAATTTGTAAGTGTAGAAGATTTTAATAGGATTTGCATCATACTTTCCTTATGAGATTAGTGTAGGAAGCTATTTTTGCACCTAAGTTTCCTTACAAGTGGTATCAGAGCTTGATCAACTTTTGATCCTAGTTATTGGGTAGGGTTTTTTGAGCTAATCTCAAGTTGAGTGGGAGTCTTGTGCAGAGCATCCTAAATCTTATTTGTAGATTGAGATGGCGAGTTCATCATATGGAAGAATGGAGGTGGAGAAATTTAATGGCACTAATTTTGAGTTGTGGAAACTCAAGATGGAAGACATGTTGGAAGATCGTGACCTATGGGAAGCGACTACAAGCGCTACAAGACCAGCAACTATAGCTCAAGCAAATTGGGATATCAAAGACCGTAAAGCTAAGGGTCTCATAAGACTCTATTTAACCAATGTAGTCCTTCTGAATGTTCTAGATGAGAAAACCACATATAGTTTGTGGGAGAGACTTGGGGCCGTGTATCAGGCCAAATATTTGGTGAACAAGTTATTCCTAAGGAATAAATTGTATTCTCTGCGAATGGAGGAAGGTGGATCCTTAATGGATCATTTAAATGCATTTAATCTGCTGGCTGCATAGTTGACATCACCTGGTGTGAAGTTCGAGGAGGAGGATCATTGCTACACACTTTTGTGTTCTTTACCAGATTCATGGGACCATCTTGTGATGGCTCTTGGAAGCACATTAGTCACCTTCAAAATGGATGATGTGGTGTCTTTGCTGCTATCAGAGGAGATGCAGAGAAAGGCTTCCATTTCGAAAAAAGAAGCCCTTGTTGTTCATGGCAGATCCACGGAAAGAGGAAAGAAAAATGACAATAAGTCTGACAATAAGGGTAGATCCAGATCCCGTGGGAAGTCAAAGACTTCCAATAAGTTCAAGGAAATTTTTTGGAATTGTGATAAGACTGGGCAATTCTGTAAAGACTGTAAAGTGCCTAAGAAGAAGAAGAAAGCCTCAGATTCTAGTTCTAAAAAATCTCAAGAAGATGGCAATGCATTCATCGTAGCTTTGGCAGCCCATGCATTTGATGATGTGTGGTTGGTTGACTCGGGTGCATCTTTTCACATGACCTCTCATCGAAACTGGTTCTCAAAATATGAAGAGTTTGATGGTGGAAAGGTGTACTTGGGTGATGATTCTCACCTAAAGATAGTTGGACACGAAAGGGTCACTATCAAATTTCTTGATGGACGAGTAAAGGGAATCAATGGAGTAATGCACATTCTAGGTTTGGCACAAAACCTATTATCTGTAAGTATGCTGAATGATGTAGGTGTGTAAATTGTTTTTTCTAAAGATGGATGTAAGATGATGAGAGGAGCTATGGTTCTTGCTAAGGGTACTAGGAGAGGTACTTTGTTTCAGCTTGATGCACGCATTTCTCAATGTAATAGTTCTTTTGTTTCAAAGAAGAGAGTAGCTATCACTTCATCCCCACCATCTGAATGAGCAGTAAAGAAGACTGTGGTTAGTGGTTCTAATGGTAGTGCAACAAGTGTACCTAAGGGTGCAAACACTTTGGAAGGAAAACTTCCTGCAGAAAAGACAATGTTGTGGCATTTGAGATTTGGTCACATTGGTGAGAAGGGTCTCAGAACCTTGAAAAATAAAAATCTTGTTGAGGGGTTAAATGATTGCAATCTTGAGTTTGACTTCTGTGAACACTGTGTCTATGGTAAACAAAATCATGTTCAGTTTTACTCTAGTTCTCACAAATCTTTTGATGTTTTGGATCTTATTCATTCTAATGTATTTGGTCCTATAAAAGTTCCTTCAATCTCCAAGTCTATATTTTTTGTATCTTTCATAAATGATTACAGTAGAAGGACATGGATTTATTTCCTTAAAAGTAAGACACAAGTCTTTAGTTGATTCAAGGAATTTAAAGCCCTTGTAGAGAATCAAACTAGTAAGAAGATTAAGTGTGTGAGAACTGACAATGGCGGTGAGTTTTGCTCAGTAGAGTTTGAACAGTTCTATAAAGAACAAGGTATCGAGAGGCATAAGACAACTTCTTATACCCCGTAGCAAAATGGAGTTGTAGAGAGAATGAACAAGACACTGATGGAGAAGGCTAGGAGTATGCTTAGTGGAGCTAGTTTAGAACAAAGGTTCTGGGCCGAAGCTATGGCCACTGCTTGCTATTTGGTTAACAGATCTCCTACATCAGCTCTTGTTGGTAAGACACCCATGGAGGTGTGTTCTGGTAAGAAGCCTTCAATTAGACATCTTTGTGTTTTTGGTTGTGAAGCTTATGCACATGTTCCAATGGAGAAAAGATCTAAGTTGAAAAACAAAGCTGTTAAATGTATTTTCATCGGGTACAGTGCTGGTGTGAAAGGATACAAGCTTTGGGATCCTGTGACTAGTAAGGTTTTTTATAGTAGAAATGTTATTTTTAGAGAGCTAACATCTTCTCCTATTGTGCTACAACTAGATGAAAAAGAAAAGGAAAAAGATGTTGTTCAGTTGCCTCCTACCCTTGAGAAGACTGAACAGAGAGACCATGTTGGGTCTAATGATGAGGAGAGCTCTTGCAACTTTGATAGTTCAGAAGAAGAGGAAGAACAACCTCAACCTCAGCCCTTGAGGAGATCCATGAGAGAAAGAAAGAAACCAAAAAGGTTTGGTTATTCTATGTTAGATTCCAGTTGTGCTTTTGCTTTGATTACTAACTTTGATGACCCTAGATCTGTGAAAGAGGCTTTGGGCATGGAAGATGCAGGTTCCTAGATTGAGGCTATGGATGATGCGATGGCTTCATTAGAGAAAAACAAAACATGGGACCTTTTACCTTTGCCTAAAGGGAGAAAATCTGTTGGTTGTAAATGGGTGTTCAAGAAGAAATTCTATGCAGATGGCAGTGTTGAAAGGTACAAAGCTAGATTGGTTGCAAAGGGGTATTCATAGGTAGAGGGAATAGATTATGGTGAAATATTCTCTCCTGTTGCAAAGTTGACATCCATTAGATTTTTTTTATCTCTTGCTGCATCATATGATTTAGAGATAGAATAGATGGATGTGAAGACAACTTTCCTTCATGGTGATTTGGAGGAAGAGATTTATATGTCACAGCCTGAGCACTACATTGTTAAATGTAAAGAATCCTTAGTTTGCAGATTAAAGAAATCTCTATATGGTTTGAAGCAATCTCCTAGGATGTGGTACCTTAAGTTTGATGCCTTTGTGTTGTCAATTGGATTTGTAAGATCGAAATTAGATCATTGTGTTTATTTTAGAATTGAAAATGATTATCTTCTTATTGTTGCATTATATGTTGATGATATGTTGCTGTTTGGGAAGGGTAAGGGTATGATTTCTGATTTTAAATCTCATTTGTTAGCACAGTTTGAGATGAAAGATCTTGGGGCAGCTAGGTACATCTTGGGTATGGAAATTAGTAGAGACAGGTCTAATAGAAAACTTTGGTTGAGTCAGAGTAAGTATGTGAATTCTGTGTTGGAAAGGTTCAACATGGCAGATTGTAGACCACTATGTGTTCCTATTCCTGTGGGAACAAAGTTATCTATAGATGATTTTCCAAAATCTCCTAGTGAGGTGGAGGACATGAGTAGAGTATCTTATGCTAGTGTAGTTGGCAGTCTTATGTATGCTATGGTCTGTACTAGACCAGACATTGCCCAAGAAGTGGGAGTCCTCAGTTGATTTATGGCTAATCCTAGACGGATACATTGGGATGCAGTTAAGAAAGTATTCAAATATTTGAGGGGTACATCAAATTACTCCATATGTTATCATGGTAACTCTTTTGAATCTCAGCATTCAGTTTGTATTCATGGGTTTGTGGATTCAGATTGGGCAGGTGATATTGACTGCAAGAGATCCACCAGTGCTTATGTGTTCACTATGTTTGGTGGTGCCATCAGTTGAATGAGAAAGCGACAACCTGTGGTTGCTTTGTCCACTATAGAAGCTGAGTACATGGCTGCTACTCATGCTTGTAAGGAAGCCATTTGGCTTAAGAGATTGTGTTCTGATGTTGGTGTTGATGCAGAATAGATTACTATTTGGTGTGACAGTCAGAGTGTTATTTGCCTTGCAAAGAATCCAACTTTCCATGCCAAAACAAAGCACATTGATGTGCAGTATCACTTTGTGAGAGATATGGTGGAAGATGGAAAGGTAAATTTGGAAAAGGTAGATACTATGAAGAATGTTGTAGATGCATTAACGAAACCAGTGGGCACTAAGAAGTTCAGATGGTGTTCAGAGTTTATGAGCCTTTCGGCCTATAGCGGTTAGTTCCTGTTATGTTCCTATTGCTCTTACAAGGTGTTCGACAAGTGGGAGAATGTTAGGAATAAGGTGTCTTAACCTTGTATAATTCCTATTCTTATTCTTATTTGTTTTGTAAAATGTATTTCTTGCAAATAATGTTTATGTGTCGACATCTTGAATTGTGTGTAAGGAGATCATGACTAAAACGGTTATGACGGATTCCTATGACACGTAAGAGCTATGTTAAGAAGATTCAATGATAGGTGAAGACATGTGGAAACTAAGATATTTGAGTACTATACACTCTACCAATTTTTTGGGGTTCCTATTTTCTTAGAGAATGGTAAAACCCTAATACGGTTTACCTTTGGGAGTAGCCCTAAAGTGAAGCACATGTTATAAGCATTTTTAGGGTTGCAAAGAGATGTGATGCGAAAAAGGTGTATTGTTGGTACTACGAGTAGCTACTGAAGTCTTCTATTGTTGATGTTGAACTTGCATTGCAAGTGTATTGTAACCTTGTGTTGAAGATAATACATTGTGTAGGTTCTGAAGGGGTGGGGTCGTTTTACCGAAAGGTTTTTCCCCACCGAAAAATCCTTGTGTTATGTGTTTCTTTCTCTGTCTATTTTCTATATGCATGGTTGGCTGCAATATTGTTGTTTACATGATATTGAATCTGTAAGTGTAGAAGATTTTAATAGGATTTGCATCATACTTTCATTATGAGATTAGTGTAGGAAGCTATTTTTGCACTTGAGTTTCCTTACAAGATTGTGTAGAGATTTTTACCATCAAAATTTCAAATAACACTACATGATCCATCATCATGATGAGAGAGAAAGAGGTGTAACAGTAAATGTAGTGTGATTCGATCCTAATGATGGATCATGTAGTGTGATTTGAAACATTGATGGTAAAATCCTCTACACAAACTAATCTAGAAGCTAGGAACCATAACTATCATGGATTGTGGAAATTTGATCTTGTGAATTAAGAAGAGTCAAATTTAAAAATCTCTCTCTTTGTTGTAGTACACGTATTAACCGTGAACCTGTTGAACTAATGATTGAATAAAATGGAGAGTTTTGGTTGTTTTCAGTATCATGTTTACTGTGGCATGCCCAATTAACACCAAAAATATCCTCTTAACATAATATAGTAGGAAAGTGCAATAATATTTTGGTTTCCCACGAGATGCACTCAAATGGTTAAATTGTTGGATTTTTGAAGAGGAACCTCAAGTTCAAATTCCCATGAGAAGTGATAAAGTGTTAAAATTGAGATAAACTATTAAAATATAACATTCAACTTATTGGATGTGATGTGTGCCCCACTAGACAAGATTGGTCATGAAACTTGTGGATCAATTTACAGAAGAGATGCTCCTCAGCTATTGAATCAATGTCGAATATAATCCAAAAAGAAATACCACTTCAAAATAATGCATTTAATATTTGGATTTCTTACTCTCACTAACACTGCTATTACATCTTATGAACCTTTAAGACTACTAATTGGGTTCATTTTCTACATAAATTATATAACAAATAGCCAGATCAAAATCAAAAAAAAGTTTCACAAAAATAGAGTGGTAAATTAGCAGATGCTTTCTCAATTTTTATATAAAATGTACACAACAATTAACAACTACTTAAGCAAATGTCATCAAACATCTGATCATATCATATGCCTTAATTATAGATTTTTAGAATGGAAAGCTAGGGAAAAAGTATTCTACAATAGTACACATAAAAGTCCATGCCTTAATAATTTCCCCATTCACCACAAAAGAACTATGAGAGGACCAAAATAATTACTTACCAATAACATTGGGGGTACTACATTTGTAGCCTTCATTAGTCAAGTTGAAGTGTGAGGGCATAGGGATTTCAGTTTCATCAACCTCAAACTCAACACTATTCATTTGAATATGCACCTGAATTTGGTTCAAATCCCCAGTAGTCTAAATAGCAGTCTTGAGATCTGTCTATGGGAATCCTGACAAAATGGTGCCATTAGTAACATTGGCAGGAAAATTGGAGCCATCTTCAAGCACAACATTTCTCAGACCCACCAGCATCTCCCCGTGCTGAAACCCAACATAAATCTGCCACCCTTTAACTTCTTCTTTTCCAATGTTAAGCACAGTTGCTGTGGAATTAAAGACATAAGGTTGATCTTTTGCATTTGGTGTAAGGGGATAAGTTATCCTTGGAGTCTACCCCTGGTAATTCAAATAAATTCCATTGCACCTATCCTTCATTAAAACTCTAGAAACACTTCTTTGTGCATGAACCTAGACATCTTTGTATGGACCCATCATATCTTGGTTTAGCATTGCTTATTTTCTCAATAAAAGACACATCACACAAGAAAGAATCAATATCAACGAAATATGAGTAGTAAGAAATCGTAAAATGTCATTAAATTGTAAGAATGAAGTTATAAAAGACATGAATTTATTTATTTTCGAGAAATAAATAAAACTTTAAAGCAATCCAATCAACAATCAAATGATTTTAATTACTTAAGTAAGGTGTGTATATTTAACAAATGCAAATATAGAAATGGGTATAGTTGGAGAAGGTGAGAAACATGATTTGCATTATTATATGTTATAATTTTCACAGATTTAAGCTTTAGTGAAAAAAATTGTAATTGTAGCTTAAATAAAAA
Source organism: Cupressus sempervirens (assembly GCA_028749045.1). NCBI lineage: Eukaryota > Viridiplantae > Streptophyta > Pinopsida > Cupressales > Cupressaceae > Cupressus > Cupressus sempervirens. The sequence goes on along the minus strand of CM053786.1, from coordinate 606,653,068 downwards.
ACAAATAAAACTTTACTTTACAATTTGGGGAAGTAATTAAAAAATCAATTGATTAACAAATAGCTTTTCACTTAAATAATCAAATAATCAAAATTTGGAAGTGGTAAATAGCTGAAATAAATTTTTCTTTCTTGGTTGTTTTTGATGAGTAACCAGCAGCCAAATAGGATTGCAAGGCTATGATTTAGGCATGGTAATTTATGCTCTTCCCAAGACTGAAATTCACTGAACTTGTACTTTTAATGAATGTATTTTTTACTTAGGTTATTTCTCTCCTTTTACTCCTCTCTGCACACTTTTTGTCACACTTGGTCCTCTTTTTTCTGCTCAAAATGTTGCACATCCTACACTGTTATCATTATTTTTAGCTACATATCATTTGTACTCTCAAAAGTAGGCCTGAAACATCATATGCCATGTGAAGGAGAGAAAATAGTATAAGACAAGAGTGTCAAATCCTCTTAAAAAAAAAACACCCAAAATAATTGAAACTAAATTCTCTTTGAGAGCATCCAATGCTGCCCTAATTGAAACTCATAATCACCATGAAAATTCCACTTAATAAATAGTGCTCAGTGATAAGTTCTAAGCACTAAAAATCCCATAAATTGTATTGAGGCTCTGAAAGATTTGAAGTGGCGAAGAAATGGAAATCGTAGGAACTTTCCTAAGAATGGCATGGTGGGGCATTTTTCTTTTTCCATTTCGTATGCATGAAAATGGTGCACTATACACATCTTCTGCAGATTGGGGCAATGCTTTCATGGAGAAATAGGGAAAATAGACCTGGCATTCAAAGCAAAGCTGGCTAGCGAGGGAAGATGGTAGCATGGGGCTCAAGCTTTGCTATCTTTCAGGAAGAGAAATGGTAGCAGGGGGTAGATCTCCTCCTCTTGTGATTTCTAGCTTGAGCTATCCCATCTCCAATCTGAGCTCTGAGTATCATTGTGGCTCCATTGTCATCTATGCAACTCCAAAGGGTACCCATCTTTATAAATCAAAACATCTTGATTATGAAGGGACATTACTACACTTGTCACATATGGATGGAGAATCTTCTGGGAAGCATGACAGACATGCTGCTAAAAAATGTGGAAGTAGACACAACACACACTAAAAGACACAACATATGTGAAAAGAAGGATGATGAAAAAGCACTCCCAGTATGAATTGATTTGTGACTCAATCCTAGATCTGACAGCGGCAAAGAATTCCAAATATAAACTGATCTATGATTGTGTAATGCCACGCTTGGAGATCCTTGGAAACAAGGATTCAAATCAAGCCAAGATTTTTTTTTTACAAGTATGAATGCACATGACAACATCATACATGGATCACAAAGATTGCAACAGAAGACTTCAACACAATTTTGGCAACCAACAAATCTCCAAACACCACTACCAAACTGACACACCCAAACAAAAGCCAACAACCACCAAAACAAGATGAGGGCACAAGAAATGACCACTCATCAACAAAACACCAAGCTGGGGTAAAATGCAGAATCCCAAAATTTGGCTAAGTCTGAAATCCTAAAGCCCTAAAAATTGGCTAAGTCTGGATTTTTGAACCCTTGGAATTTCCTAGAATCTTTAACTTGTCTCCGAGAGGTCTGAAACCTATCTCAAAATATTTTTTGCATATATTAAAATATATCTTAAGTATTAAATATATGTCAACTTATACTTAAATGATATATTTTAAACCCCAAGAGACAACAACAGAACACAAAAAATTGCATTGAACGAAAACCAGCAAAATACAAAATGCAACAACATAGCGTCGAAGAACGCCCAAAAGGGTATCCGAAAAAATTCATAAAAAGAGTGGAACACGAAGAAAAGTTCCTGCTGATGGTACGCGCAAGTTTTTCACAAAAATTGTGCGACACTTTTTACTAAGGGAGGGCGACATTTCTTAAGAAGGCGTGCGACACTCTTCCAGTGTCGTACAAAATTTCTCAAGAAGGCATGCGACACTTTTCAGCATCGTACGACATTTCTCAAGAAGGCGTGCGACACTCTTCCAGTATCGTACGAAATTTCTCAAGAAGGCGTGCGATACTTTACAGTGTCGTACAACATAGTTTGCATGGGCGTGCGATACTTTTTAAAGTGTCACACCATGCTAAACAAATGTCACCCATAGAAAATGAAGACACTCCAAAACTCAGAAAGGGGAAAAATAGACCAAAGAACCTCCACACCAGGGAGTACCAGAACCACATCTCGAGGCATGAACACTCAAGTGAAAGAACAAAATAGAATGAAGAGCATCTAACCATTTGAACTATAGTAGCAAAGAGCATACTGAAATAAATAAACTAAGTACGCAGATCCTCCCAACTGTCAATAGCATCATAAGACCATCGTGGATCCTAGCCATCCCCCATGCGTAACATCCCAAGCCACTGACCAGATCGTCGATACTGTCGTAATAGGGACGTCACTACTAAAAACATGCACAATATCAGCATAAGGAAATCTAACATGCTAGTGATAACGCATAAGATAATCCTACAGTAGGTAACATCACCTATCACATGCTACATAACAGTAAGGAATAGATATACTGCTAAAACAATTAACATCATCTAATGATATGCTAAACATCATAATATGGGAATGCATCAAATAAACTAACATCATCTAAACATGATATACAAGCATCCCAATGAAAGCATAAATCACAAGAAAGCATACTCCGAAACCTAAAGTAACAAGTGAAAACATCCAACAACGGTGGCACTAGGATAAGACCATCTCTATACACCAGTCCCTAGGAGTGGTGAAGGTAACTATGCCTCCCAACCACGTGGTACCCATAGGTCCACACTCGCCATGCTGATGGAGATAATGATCCAATCACAAACACACATAAAACACAACATCCATGGCTAACACTCACGCCAGATAGTATGATGGCTACAACCAAGAACCTAAGACAATGCAAGGAGTACAAGTCCTAGTCAGACACTCAATAGGCTACTATGTAGGGACTAGCACCATGGAGAGTCGCTTGGCATTGAAAAGCCCAAGCTTGGATCGTGCGTTTCAACTTCTCAATGGAGGGCCCTGCACACACATTTTATTATCTTAAGTTTTATTACCAGTCACACATTTTCTTTAATTATCACTTATTTAAAACTTTCTATCCTCCGCCAACCCTATGGGACTAAGGTCACCAGGTTGTGAGATAGAAGCCCCCTCCATATGCTACCCTACCCTACCCATGCTCATCCTACAAAAAGTGCCCGTGGGCATGCATACTCCCATCCCAACCCCAATGATCATAACTTTTGGCAAATCCACAGAAGATCGGGCCTCGCAAGTCACCCAACAAATGTACGTGTACGTACTCTTGTGTGGCGCACCACCATCACAAAGATCATAACACAAGGACAGGAATGAGAACACAATGCAAAAAAAAACACCCAACTAAAAGCAACTCAAGAGGATGGATTCTACATGAATCCCAAAGCCAATAAAACCATACATCATGAAATCACTCAACCGGCCTCAATCTGAGAGTATGGATTCTACACAAATCCCAATGATGCAACAAGACCAAAAGTCATGAACTTACTCAACTGGCCTCAATCCAAGAGTATGGATTCTACATGAATCCTAGTGCTCATGAAACAAAAGAAAAGGTCCAACAAAAACCATAACAGGTGTAAAATCACTCAACCGAACACAATGTCGAGAGTATGGATGCAACATGCATCCCAATGCAACATAAAAGTGCAAAAGTGGTCTGACTAATATCTAAACAGATCATCAAGGTCCACGACCCACATTGTGCCAAGAAAACTTGAGAAAATAGGGCAGCATGCAAAATGAGGTAAAAACCCCAAATTTAGAAAAACTTCAAAATTAAAACCCATTTGGCTTTTGGGTTCAAAAACTCCAAAAATTCAAAAATAAATGAAATCGAACACCGTATGCAAAAATAGCCAGCATAACGGCGTAAAATCCCAAACCCTCATTACCAAAAAATAAGGAAATGTTCATACCTGCCCAACCAGGTAGAACTAACATATAGAAACGGAGGGGAACACTAGTTCTCAGCCTCCAACCAAACGGCTACCAAAAATAGAAGCAAAAACGAAGCAGAAACAATAAAACAGGAAAGCCCTACCTCACAGCCAAAAGGGAAAAATGAGAATCTGAACCATAAAATAAATATCCAATAGAAGTAGCTAAAAATTGCAGCAATCCAAGGTTTCCCCGAGCTGGATCCAACGAGCTTAACCTCACGATGATCCCATGCCCGTAGCTCCCACAACGAACAAAAAAATAAATCCTCATGAAGAGGATTTTGGGTTTTACTCTCCAACTTTCCAATTTGAAAGTGAGAAGTGAGGAATTAAATTCCTTTTTGGATACTTATTCACTTTTTGGGTGAATAATCAATTAGGGCATTTAACCAACCAATCTAGTTAAACCTCGAATCGACCCAAATGAAAATAGGCTATTTCTATAAATAGGAATTCATCTATGGCAAAGCTTCCAGAATTTAAAATAAAATAATTAAAGAGCCTGAAAACCCAAAAACACAAAAATCTCCTTAACAACTTTCACGACAATGTGAACCTCTAAATGCACAGACACACTCACTAGTCTAATCACATAATGCAAATGAGTTCGGATTTAATCATCACCGAAAGGTTTAAATTAAACATTTAATTAAGGATACATTGACCATACAAGGACAACATTGGTAAAATACGAAAGGCTGAATCACTAACTCCATGTGCCACTGCCAGGGATATAAATCTTGCACACTAAACAACACGATCAAGTGCAATTGCATATAATAACATAGCCAAAGCAATAAATGCATTAAATCACCTAATTTAACCATTTATTTATTTATATTAAATAATCTATTTACATAACTCACGTTCGCATAATGCATAACAATGCAAGAATGAAGTAAATATCCATAGCATTAAATCCATCACATAACATAATCAGAGGTATGTCCAAATACCAGATAACTAGATATCATCATAAAACACACTATCATCTCAAAATGGCATCATCATGCAATATGATTAACTGAATAGTATAGTAGTCTAATATCTATGATACTGGAATCAAAGAGTAACATCTAACCCTCAAGTCATCTCAAATGTAAAACATCACATAAGAATAGATATCTATCAGATCAAAATAAAACAAGGTAAATGTCTGCAGCACATAACCAAATAATCCAACAAGAACAATCCATTCTAATTACTTAAGCATTTAATAAGGCACTTAAAACACATAAGCGAACATAGTCAAAAACATGACTAACCACTACTATAGGAACCTAGTCCCATGTAGCATGGTAATAGTACACAATGCAATCTTTGCACACATCTCAAGGTAATCATGGAACAACCTTATGATACCACATCGATCTTGGTAATCACTGGCACAAACCTCAGTAAACCAAAAATCACATCATAATCTCAAAGATTAGTTAAAAGCATAATCAAAGCAACTGATACAGAAACATAAACTCAAACACCTCAACGGTGTAGACCACTCAGGGTCACAATCATGATCCCATCACAACAAAAAATTAGCAAGGTTGCATCCATCAGGATGACTTACAAAAGTCAAATGGGAGAGGCACTACAGATTGCATCCAAGATATGGATGGATTTGATGATCACGTGCTGGATATGTACTCATAGGAGGTGTCACCTTTCTTAACAGATCCTCATTTTTTCTTTTACCAAAATAAACATCAAAAATTGAGTACTCCAATTCCTTGAAGATGTTGATATCATTGTATATGTGAAAGTACAAATGTCGATATGTGGAAGACATTGATATCTATCGAGACTCTTTGATGAGTTGATGGTGGTAGGTAAAGAGGCGGTAGTAACAGCGGGTTATAGTGAATCTCAAACTTCAAGTCAAAATGAAACATTTATGGTTAAAAATATTCAACGATCTCAACTTCCAGTCAAAATGAAACATTCACACTTCAAAATATTCAATGATCATGATGACTTTGATCGTCTTGCCATCCTCTTGTACAATATGAACCATAGATTGGAAAACTTAGATTGACAACTTCAGTAAAGGGATGCCTTCAGCATAACTAGAGTAATATGTCATCAAGATCTTGGTGCAGTGAACCATAACCAAGGACATGTCAATGTTGTAGGGCAACAACATGTTTCCATAAGGAAATATCAACAAATTAGTAGAACATAAAATGTGGGTAAGGGCAATAGGGATTCAGATGCAGAATCTGAGCTAATGCCAAATAGAGACATCCAATCAAAAGAGTCATGGAAAATCCACAACTTCCTAAGTTCTAGGGAAGGAACTAAGTCCCAATGCAACCTTTGAGTACATATAACATTACAATTTAATAATGATTTGTGATCAAGGTTATGATCTGAACATAATGAAGTGCATTCTATTCTTTCCCATCTATACGTATAGATCTAAACTTGCCACATTTCACAAAAGTGCAGGATCTCATATGCATCACGAAATATTTTTTTGAAAAAAGAAAAAAGAAAACTTTAATATTGAAATTCAAGGAAAACATCCAAATGACCTAGGTAGTAATGTAAATCTTAACAGTGTGATCCAAGTTAACCTTAAATCACTTAAAGGCAACCCATAAACTCACACAACATTCATTTAAAATAACTAAAGAATAAGGTACCAAAGTTTCCCTTTCTTACCTGTATAATGAGCACGAGAAAAATTGTTGGCAGCATCTTCCTTTCTAGAGATTAGCTACTCGGGATGAAAAAGTTGTTGATAGCCCCCAGTTCAGACCTCGTCAATAATAGTTGGTTCCAAATCTACAAACACGACTCTAGGCACATGCTTCCTTGCACTAGTTTCGCTGAAGAACATATTAAAAACATCGTGTGCCACACCCACCAAGTTATCACTACCCAGAAAAACAAACTTTCAAATAAAGATTCATTAAATCTCTACCAGAACCTACCCATGACATAATGAAGCAAACCTAGATCACCAAACAAAAAACCACCAACACACAGAAGGATTTAGAAGCCTGAAGATATGAAATGGGTTTGCAGCAAACAGATTAAAAAGCTTAAGCAAATGAAAATGGGTTACTCCAAAGGGATTCAAGAGCTTGGAAAAAAGTGAAAAACTAAATGGGCGTGAATCAGATGGATTCAAGAGGTTAAAGTTGGTGTTGTGGAAAATTTGAAGAGCATTTTATCAAGTGAAATGCCTATCTCAATAGGCTTGCTATCTCCTAACATCCAATGCAAATTGATCTGTTGTAACACAGAAAACCCGTGCATGGGAAAGACAAAATGAAAGTGAGAAATGTTTTTTTGGTTTTTTATGCATAGGTGCCGTGTTGGTCAAAATTTTGACCAAAACGGGGCTTACATGTTAAAAAAAGATTTTTTTTGCCTTAACATTCCGACCAAATTAAACTTATTTAGTGAATGGTCGAAAATTTTGGTTGAAAAATGAGGTTAAATTTAGTAGTGCCTAAATCTTCAATATCAAATATCTTTTGGGAGGATGTTTATTAACTATTGTAATGTCATAGTCCCTCTACCTCATAATTGTGAGATTATCGTCTATACTCCTTAGAATTCTTGTTAGGTTTATAAGAAAATCCCTAGGAAAAACCTATGTACAAATATTTTCTAGAACCCTTTTGCTCTCCTCATGGAGCAATATTGCCAAGAACATTGTAACAATTTTTGTATTCACTCTATATTAGTAGTTTTCATGATATGCTGGTCCATCAAAACTTCTTCCTTCTCCTAGAAAAGCTACTTGGCTTTTTTCTCTTGGTGCTTTGAATAGAAATGGAGACTTCATAATCCCACCACCCAATTCTTTAAGACTAGGTTCTAAACTTCTTAGATTTTTACTCTCCTGAACTTCTCAACTACAAAACTTTGTTGATGTCAAAGGCCTATTCTTGGCTTTACTTTTTGCTAAAAGAGTTCTTTATGATAATAAAACTTGTAAACAATGAGTTTTTTTTTGAAGAAACAACTTTAGGGAGTATAATGTAGAAAATCTTCGAAATAATATTTAATTATGGAAATTTATTTTCTTTGTCGATTCCCTTTAGGCCAACGATATGAGAATTTGTTTGCTAACTCACCTCAAATTAAATTCTCTCAAATTAATTCACAGAAGCTATCAAGAAAGATTAGTTTATACTAAATTAGCAATTCCCTTATTTTTTTAGTATTAAAAGACAAAATTTTATTTATTTTTATGAAGTGTAATTTTAAAATTATCATTTTTAGATTTATATGTATTAAGATTTGGAACAATTTTTTAAAATTCCAAGGGATGGGACTTCCTAGGTATTGAAGACCATTTTCAAGGGAAGGTTACAAAAAGGAGATGAGGTGGCATGAGATTAATATATTTTATTCTTTTTTCACATACTTAAATCCCAAGTGTAATCAATACACCATAGCTCATTTTATTAACAAGTTGTGTTGTCAGGAAATAAAAGGCATTTCTCTGGTTTCTCTGCACGTATTGCTTGAGCTTGTTGGTAGTAGGGTCACTAAGATGACAAAAGCTATGGAGGATTTGGTGGTTGATCTTGGTGAAGAAGAACCAATGGAGAGTGTTAATGCTTGGATTGAGCCACCTAAAATTGAATATTCTATTAGGGATGATAAGGCGATGTTGACTTACTTGAAGGAATGGGAGCTAATTCTGTTTACAGAGTGCATGTAGGAACATGATGAGAAGGTCTCTTGGCAATTTATTGACTTTTGGAAGAAACACTAGCTAAATATTAATGGTGTTTCATTTGAATTCAATGAGGAGTGAATAGACAACACCACTAGTCTTGCTTTGGAGAAAAAAAATGGAGAAAGTAGTCAAGGATATCAAATGAGACAAACTTGAGAATTTGGTTTTGGCCTAATGAAGCTCTGGTTTTTTTTTATGATGGTTTTGCTCATGAATAACTTCTAGAACCCTAGGATATGGTTTTCTATGTGATAATTACATACACTACCATGGAAGACATGTATAAGGTGATTTATTATTACCATTTCCCCATTCTCAACCATTTTAGGAATAGGGAATGTATCTCTTTACTTACCTGTTATTGCATTCAATGGAAGACTATGCTTGGAACATTTGAAAGAAGAGAGAAGAGGGTAAAAGTTTCACTGTTTACTACCAAGCCTTAAGATTTCCTCTATTTAACTTTTACAAAGGCCTTCACCCTTTGATTCCTAGCCTGATGACCCCTTCCCCTTTCAAAATTACTAAGGTTGCCAAACTTTGTCCCCTTCTAGTAAAACCCAAATTGGTAATGAGCCCTTTGCTAGTGGTAGGAAGGTTAAAATGGAGAAAATTGAGGTTTTATATGTAGAAATTACAAGAGCTATGACCAAAAAAGGTACCAGTAGGTCTAGTAAGAGATTGAGAGAAAAAAATACCTCAACCTCTCCAAGTAAAGAGAAACCTATTAATTTTGACTCCACCAAGAACACTGTGAAGAAAGGTGTCCCTACACCCAAAATAAAAGCAACTAGGAGAAACCATGGAGAATATAATGAAGAGAAGACTAGTGAAGATAAGAATGAGGGGGCACTTGGTAGGGGTCAGGATAGTCCTTACCCTTCCCAAGTGTCTGTCACTTTGAAAATTGAGACTAACACCTTGGATTCTATCAAAGGTGGTAATATGGGTGAGTAGGGGATGATCACCTCCCCTAAGTACTAGGATCCCTAATACAGAAGGGTACAACCAAAGGCAAGAGAAAGAAAATGGAGGCTTGGGGAGATAAACCCGTGGGGGGTGATAATCAAAAGGAGGGGAATATTGTGGGGTAGGTCACCACTAACAAAGAAACTTCGATTAATATGGATCTTACCAAACTAGAGGAATCCATCACCAAACTCATCAAGAAAAATAAGGACCTGGAAGACAAGATCAACAAGGTGGTCAACTTTTTCGTTCATGTGATGCATTTTACTGCAACCACACTTCATTTGCTACAAGTTGGGAATGAGGAGAGAAATGATGCCAAGGAGATGGAGAGAACCCGTTTGCTATATGACTTTTAGGTAGATGATTGGCTATGACTATTATTGGAGAACCTGAATAACCAAAAGGAGAGTTAGCTCCTAGTCTCTTTCTTTTCGAGTTTTCTTTGTTATCAAGCACTAGACTTGTTTCATGTCCACTGACATGAATTGAGCTAGTTTTTTTTTTCTTTTTTTTGTATAATTATGATACTATGTTAGTGGTTAGCTATAGTAAGTTTGTTTTTATATAGAAATATGTTAATTTGGGGATACTTTTATATTAAAGAAGGTGGTTGGTTAATTGTATGAGATTGACTTTGGGTTGATCTTCAAACTTGGTTTTTTTGTTTTGAGACAACCTCCATTTTGGTTGTTTTTAATATCAAAAACTTAAAAAACATTGTTTTAAGAAAAAATCTTAGCATCTCAAAACACTATTTTTTTATATTAAAATAGATAGATAGATGTTATAAATATAAAAATAGATAAATAGACCAACTTTATAGAGATTAAAATAGATAAGATCTATTTATACAACAAGTGTTAATTGATCACAAGTTAGAGCTTGAAGCAAACAAATTTATAAAATGTAATGAGTATTATCTCATGTCTCAAATATCAAATAGACTAAAACAATTGAATAGATTTAAAATTGTCATACCAAATTATATGAAATCACCATATAATTTGTTACAATTTATAATAATTAATTGAGGTAGACATAAAACATATTTTAAAAATTAAATTCAAACATTAGCATTATATATCTCTTATTTGCTGATGTTTATCTAATCAAATTAATTAAAAATGTACCTTATATTTATAAAATCCATTACAAAAAACTATCTAAAAACATAGGACTCACAAGAACTTCTTGCAATACTATACTTTTGTTTTGATTGGTAAAAGGAAATATGCCCTAAATATTATATTTCAAATTAATTTTACAAAATAGTTTGCCTTGAACAAAATGCAGGCATTGGGGGAAAAAGAATATGGAAGACAATGTTGGAAACTACAATTGGAACAATTGTTATGTTGTCAATGATGTCAAACCTTATTGGTGAGATAGTTTTCTATCTGATATGAGTGTCATAGCTATATGATTGATGAAGATGATTTGATAAGTTGGTAATAACAAAAGCACCTTAAGGAAAGGTTGAGTTATGAGAAGAAACTACAATGGACACTTGATTAGTTAGACTTTAACAAGCTAAAGTGACTTTTTAAATCATATTGCAAGTGGAGAAGATAGTTTTACTAAAGCCTTGATGAAGTGATCAAAGATTGGCCAAATGCATAGGCTTGATCGAGCAACAAATAAGAAGATTAAGGAACTTGAAGTTTGTGTTGAGTGATGCTAGTATTGATCGAGCCACAGTATGTGCTAAGAAGAAATAGTGTTAACTGAGCATTAGTGTTGGCCAAGTGTCAGTATATGTGTCAAATAAGAAAATTTAGTAGCAACCAAGTAACCCAGTGATGATCGAGTGTCAGAACACATTGTTGGCTAAGGGACAACATTTTGACAGTTTATGAGAAATTGTAATTTCTAGCCAACAAAATTGATTTCTTGGAATATGGAAAGCATGTTGGAGATAAGGATGGATGACCTGGAATATTTAATTCAAGGGAAACCATGCTTGTGTTGCTCTTAGAATGGTTTTGACATTTGAGTGTCAATACACTTAACAACTTTTTATATTGAAGCTAAGTATACAATGTATGTCGAGCTACAATATGTGCCGAGTCAGGATTCCAACAGGTGCCAAGTGACTTTAGGTGCCAAGTTACAGTTGATGCCAAGAAATTCAAAATGCTACATATGCCGAGTGAGCTAGAGTCATACATGTGTCAAGCAAGACATAATGCAATAGGTGTCAAGCAAAGAAAGATAGTATATGTGCCGAGCACTAGTAGTCTAGTATGTGTCGAGTAACACAGAATCAACATATGAGTTTGTGCCCTCAAAAAATCAGATGCAAACCATTTTTGGAGCTAACATAGAAGGATTTTGAAGGATGATAAGGATAAGAACAAATCTTTTATATTTCCTATGCAATCAACATGCAACCAATCAGAAAAATGGAGAAGGCATGCAACCAATGAGAAAAATGCAAGGAATGAGTGGGAATTCAAGATTCAATATGGATCGTAGATCTATACCTAACCCTAATTTTATGAAGTATTTATAAGAAGGCTTAGACCCCACAATTTTATGTTGCTAAAGAGAAGTAAAAAGGAAGTTGCTAAGAAGATAAGCAAAATTGCAAAACAAGGCAAACAATAGGGGCATCACAAACTTAGTGAATTGAGTAGCAATTACACATCCAGTTAATTAGAATAGAACAAGGGCTACGAACAAATATTAGATCAAGCAACGATCACATCAGAATGAGAAGTCAAGTGCCTGAAATCAACAATTGAAGATTGTAATCAATCAGATCAAAAGGTTTCTAATAATATTTAGTCATTGTATTAGATAGTTAAAACCCTATGATGATAGGTTAGCTCAACAACTATTTTGTAGATCCTTGGAAGAGGTGACTAAATCCTTTAACAGGGTGACACTTCATGTAAAGTGTTTGTAAATCCTTTAACTAGGTCACTATTGAAACAATGTAAAGCCTTTAACAAGGTAGGCCTTTCACAGGGTAGACCATCAAAAGTGGTCAAACAATTATTGCTACAATGATTTTTGTGGGTACCATCTCCATCCTAGTTTTACCATCTTATCCTTGGAGGGTTTCTGGGTTACCAAATTTGGTGTTATGTGTGTTGATGCATGTGTTTACTTTATGTTTATTTAATATGTTTACATGCATGCAATTTACTTTTAATTATTTGTTTTAAATGAGTTAAAAAGGTCAAGAGTATGGTACTTCTAATTCACCCCCCCTCTTAGAAGTACTCTTCCCATTTTTGAATATTTCAACAATTGGTATCAGAGCTGGGGTTCTCATAAGGAGAAGCCTAATAGCTTAGAGAAAATATTTGAAGATGGAAGTTTTCAAAGTTGGGAAGATCATAGATAATCAGGTGATTTATGTGCACCTTGCTCTACACAAATTGGAGGAAGCCAGAGAAGAATTGAGAAAGTCCTTAAAAAGAAGGAAGGACATAGCCATAGCTGAAAATGACATACACTACAAGGAGATTCCAAGGAATTTGATGCAGAAATAGCTGAATTGATGGAGAAAAATAGAGCACAAGGTGAAGAAATTAGATTACTCAAGCTTGAACAAGAGTCACAAGCCATAATGCTATGTGAAGTAACTGAACAAAAGAAGAAAGCCATTGAAGACAAGGTCATGATAGAAGATGACACGAGAAATCTTAGCAATAGACTAGATGAGAAGACAATTGAGTTTGAAAGAATCTCAAAAATGTAGCTTGACACCTTAAGCCAGATGATGAATGCTCATCATGAGTTGAATATGAAAGACATTGAGATTTCCACCTTGAGAATGCAAAATGAGCAATTGCAGAATGAGTTGCAAAGAGAGAAGGAGATAGTAGAAAGCTTTGACAAACCTAATGAGGCTATCAAATACTTTGAGCAACTACTCAAATCACCAAGGGCTAGCAATGATACTTTAGGACTTGGTTACACTAGCACTGAGTAAGGAGAATCATCCAAGACTACAGAAGAAAGGAGTAACAAAGGTAAGAACATTGGACCTACTTGTCAATTCTATGGTAAAAAGGGACATACCTCTAATGTATGTAGGAGCAAGAATGGTCATCAACATGATAAGCCTAAAAATGCAAGCTTTTGTCATAAGTGGAAAAAGCAAGGACATCAAGCCCATGAATGTAGAACCAAGACCATAAGGACACCAAGATTTGAAGGTCACTGCTACAACTACAAAAAGTATGGACATAGAGCATTTGAATGTAGATCAAAGCCTATGTTGACACCCAATTAGCTTGCAAAGGGAAACAACCAAGGTCATTACTACAAGTAGGACTACAACACCAGGTATAGTTGTCACTATTGTCAGGAGTATGGACATATTCTTAAAAATTGCATAAGGACACATTTTAGAGGGAATTATAGTAGATGGTTAAGTCAAACCACATGTTAAAATTTCTTGAAGACTGGTCATATCAATAGGAATTGCCAAACAAAGGCAAAAGCACCCAAGACAGAAGTCAACAAAGGAAAAGAGAAAGTTGATGTTGAACAAATCAGAGGACAAATGAACAAGACTTGGAAGAAGAAAGATGAGTGCAACACATCAAATGGAGGGATCACTTCACCCAAAAGGTCAAGTGGTCACATCTCATCCAACCAAGAAAGAATAGGTGTATGGGACTAATATACAAAGCTATATCATACATCAGTTCCAAGACAAAGAAGTACTGCAAGGAAGAAATCTGCATGAGCAAAGATGCCAAGTCAAAATTTGAAGTCATTGCAAATACTGTTGAACTATCCTTAGATGTCAAGTAAAGCTTCAATGGATGCCAAGTTTCTAATAGCAACCAAGTTGATAGCTGAAGCCGAGTGAAGTAGAAAACTAGTGGAAGATGAGTAAACAAAATACAATGGGAGCTGAGTCATGGTGAAACCTTCAAGTGTTAATTTTATAGGGTTATGCACTAAGCATTTAATGCTAGGTTTTGATAGGTATAAAGTCAAATTTTAATCATTTTCATGCCATTTGAACACAAAGAAAAGATGAGAAAATAGCAAGAGTGATCATACAAAAACTTTAAAGCCATTTGCATCGATCTCAATAGTGATTCAACATACATTTAGATGATCTAAGGTATTTAACAAGTGTCGAGCTACACAGTGTCAAAGTTTTTAATATATTTGAAACCCTAGTTTGGTATAATGGCTTCTAGTTCAAGAAACCCCAAAGGAAAGGAAGGTCATGAGGTCCAGTTAGTAATGAGGTAAAACAATCCAAATTTAGGCCAATCCCTAAAGTCACCTACAAAAATGATCCAGTTGGCACATTGTCCATTATCCCACCCAAGGTTGTCATGGTACAAGATGTGAGGAAGTGTTATAGCTACAAGATAGTTGTAGTAGGTGATCTTGAGATATTCCAAGAATATGACAAACTATGTGAAAACAAAATTCTAAAGGATGAATATCAAATAGTCGAGAAAAAGGGTTTGACCAATGCCCTAGTTTACCCTACAGGTTTCAAAACTGAATGGATACAAATTGTCCTCAGCAGATTTTATAATGGATGTTTGTGGTTGGAAATAAGACTAGTAAAGATTATCAAAAGAATAGTTCATAGGGTTATAGGTTTTCCAACCCTAGATCGGCCTAAGACCCTACGTAGTGGTTCCAAAGAGATCATTGAAAGGAATAAAGGAGCCAAATGGAATAAGAGGGGTATGACTATTGATACTATGATTGATCCTCTTCTAGATTTTGCAGTGAGAGTGATTTCTCATAAATTATATCAATCCAACAGATTGAACAGTGTGCCATGTATAGCTGTTGATGTAGCTTACAAATTGGTAAAGAAAGATCACACATATGATCTGTTAGAACTTATGTTGCAGAAAATAAATGAAAACCTAGGAGGAATAAGGAGATCAAAAGGTACTCAATGCAAGTTTGATTTAGTTCTTATGTGTACATTATTTTATGTTATGGAAGAATTTCCTTCTATTGGAAAGGTGAATTGGAACCCTAACAAAACTGCAACTACACAAATCAATGAGTTCATTGATCAGATGGGTGACAATTTTGAGGCCTAGATGACAAGCTATTTTGAAGATTTTAAGAAATCCATGAAGCAAAGGGTGAGAATACCAGTTTCCCTAGTGGAAAAACACATCAATGACATATGCTTCTTGGTTGACATTGATTATACCTACATCTAGGCAACAAGACCAAGAGTAAGATGGCTAAGGCCATTGGGATATGAACTCGATATAGATGGAGCCTCAGCAGCAATCAAACCATTGCTTGCAAAAGAAATAGATAAGGCAACTCCTCACTTTGGCACATATGATATTGTCAAATCAAAAGTTGAAACTAAATTGAAGATAGCCTTTGTTATTAAGAGGAAAGATAAATTAATAAAGAAGATAAAGAAGAAATTTGGTGCAAATATTGAAGGAGAAGTAGGTGAAGAGGAAGAAGAAGAGTAAGGGCAAGGCCCAATAGAGTTGACCTAGGGCTTAGGAGAAGACAAGGAGGAAGATACCAAGGAAGAAGAAGCCAAGGAAGCACCTACACTAGCTGAGAAAAAGAAAAGAAAGGCTAAAATTCAGCTTCCAAGTCAGCCTAAACCTAAGAAGGTCACTAAGCATACACAAGCTAAGCCAGCACCAACAACAAGAGCTAGCATAAGGGCATCCACACAAAAGGCCAAAGAGGCAACAAAAGAGAAAAAGAAGGCCACTAAATGCCCTAATGAAGTACCAAAGAAGAGAAGAAAGTATGTGGCATAGCCAGATACAAATAATGAGGAAAGAATAAAATCAGAGGATATTAGTCAATTCAGAGTAGTAAGTCATCCTCCCAAATCTGCCTTAGAAAAAAATTGTGAAAATTTTAGGAATGCAGATTTGAATGACTTGAAAAACATTGATGTCAACAAGTTAAGTAGAGAAGAACAAAATAGAATAGAGGAATCAATGTATGCCATGATGGTTGAGTTTAAGAATACACCTCTAGAGCTTGACAATACCATGCCTAGAGAGCTATATGAAATAATTGAGAATAAATGACATTATTGTTTGAAAATGGAAAAAGAGATTAGAGAATCTACATTAGCTCAAGTAAAGCCTAACCTGACAAGAGGTAAAATAACAAAGGTAAATAAGAAACATGATGGCAAATTTTCACCTAAGTATAGAGCCTTCAACATCCTCAAAACAAGATTGAGGATGTAGTGAATAAGTCCACACAATTGTGGAAAACAATTTATAAGATAACTGATGACAAGGAAGAGGAAACAAATAAGGCAGAGGTTAGTGCCAAAGAAAAGGTAGAGGAAAAAGAAATACAAGAGAAGAAAGGAGAGGAAGAGAAGCAAGAGGAAGCAATAGAAAAAGAAGATGAGGAAAAGAAAGGAGAAGAAGACAAGGAAGAAGAAGAAGATAAAGAAAAAGGTGAGGAGGAAACAACAAAAAAGGGAGAAGATATGGCAATAGTTGAATAGTAGCAAGAAGAGGAATAGAGTGTGCAAGACACACAAATGCCACCTCCTAGCCCTCCTCATGTAACCATCACACCTGCAGACACAATAACTATCAAGGATGTTCCTGACAATTCAGCTCAAAACATCAATCCCCTAACTACAAAGGATCTCTCGAAGATCCTTCACCAATCCAATCTATAGGCAATATTATGCACAAACCCTATATTGGCGAGTGTAGATGAGCTACAAAAGGCAGTAGTAGAACCAAAACAGGACAAGGTGAAACCAAAGGAACCACCTTTCACCTATAAAGCTACTAGCACTAAAGTTTTGATGCTTTCACCACCTATAGTAGTAGGTGATACATTATAGAAGCCAAGCATAGAAGAAGAGAAATCTAATGAGAAAGAGGATCCATCAAAGGAAAAGGAGCAGACTGCTATACAAACATTGGTAGAACTACCAAAGACAAGCACTTCTACAAAAACCCTTCAGAAGTTGAGCACTGAAGCCATTCCTTTGCAAATTTCCACACCAGACTCAAGCTCAACTAGGGTGGCTAGGGTACTTCACTATGGAGACCCTAAGCTAGATGAAGATATTGTAATACTTGCTTATGACTCCAAAACTATCACCATTGATCAGATAATAGAAATGCAAGATGCTTTAAATAGAAGGAGGAGGCAAGAAATACTCAGGAAAGAGTATAAACACAAGAAAGCACTACATGAGATTAAGGACATCTTTATGGATTCCTTCAGCTTGTAGTCACTAGATGAAGAAAAGCCCATAATAGAACAACTATCTGATATAGTTGACCAGGTGACTAGTGAAGACTAGGAAACAAATGTTAAACTAATGGAATGGTTTGAAAGAAAATATTAAGGGAAGGTGAATGAGAAAATATCAAGTGGTATAGCACTTGAATAGGTAGAGTTGGCCAAGAAAATTAATAAGGTCAAAGCTATACTCGAGAAAATTTTCTCATTATACAAAAGGCTATGTGATTTTTCCAACTTCACACAAGAAACAAGTTAGGATATTGAGCTTGGAGATAAATTTAAAGATTTCTAGCATGCAACTACCAAGAGATCTAGCTCAAAGTGAGAAGAATTTTTCCCAATTGCTTCACATTCAAAGAGAGTTAGCTACATTAGCAAGTGAAGAGGCCAATATAAAGGCCAAATTAATGCAGATTCAATCCTCCATAACCCTGGATTTGGAGGTCCTCCACAAAGAGAAAGTCTATGCTGAAATTGTCTTAAAGAAAGATGCAAATCTTTCTACATTAGATGGACTTGTACATCTTGCTACAGAGATTGCCATCCAACACAAGTCACTAGATATTGCTTTGGAGAATTGGGATGTAGCTCTGAAAATGATAATGGAGGTAAACAACACATTTTTGGTGAAATATGGTATTATTCCTTAAAACCCTTTGACATAAGTGTCAAAAAGGGGCAAAAATAATAAAGGAGATAAGGAGAGAAATAATAATAAGGAATATATATATAAAAGGGAGGATACTAAGTTTTGATTACATTTTATTCATTCTTTTGGAGAATAAAAGAATTGATTGCAGAGAGCCAAAAAGGGGAGAGATAAGTCATAATGTTTTGGATGAGATATAAACAAAATTAGCTAGTACAGATAGAGTAGACAAAATTTCTTAGCACACAGGTATAGGGTAAGGGCAAAGAGTATTAGATACATCAGCACAAGAATGTCAGGGCACAATCAGCTTAGGGGAAGTTATAAGGTATTTTGAACAAATTTTGAAATTTTTTGGACAAGGTACTCATAAGGACAGATGAATAATGTCTAGTTAAGTGTATTTGAACTCATGTCAAAGGGGGATATTGTTGGTCTTAGAATGGTTTTGACATTTGAGTGTTAATACACTTAACCACTTTTTATATTGAAGCCAAGTACATAATGTATGTCAAGCTACAGTATGTGCCAAGTCAGGATTCCAACAAGTGCCGAGCATTATACAAGTGCTGAGTGATATATAGGTGTCGAGTCATAATTAATGCCAAGCAAGTTAGAATGCTACATATGCTAAGTGAACTAGATTCATACATGTGCTGAGCAAGGAAAAATGCAATAGGTGCTAAGCAAAGTAGGATAGTATATGTGCCAAGTAACATAGAATCAACATATGAGTTTGTGTCCTCACAAACTTAGATGTAAACCATTTTTGAAGCCGACATAGAATAATTTCAAAGGATGATAAGGATAAGAAAAAATATTTTATATTTCCTATGCAATAAACATGCAACCAATTAGAAAAATGGAGAAGGCATGCAACCAATAAGAAAAATGCAAGGAAGGAGTGGGAATTCAAGATTCAATATGGATCTTATATCCACACCTAACCCTAAGTCTATGAAGTCTTTATAAGAAGGTTTAGACCAAACAATTTTATGTTGTTGAAGAGAAGTAAAAGGGAATTTGCTAAGGAAATAAAAAAAATTACAAAATAGGGAAAACAACAGGAGCATCATAAATTTAGTGAATTGAGTAGCAATTACACATCTAGTTGATCATAACAAAACAAGGGCTACGAACATATATCAGATCAAGCAAGGATCACATCAAAATGAGCAATCAAGTGCCTAAAATCAAAAATTTCATATTGTAAGCAATCAGGTCAAAAGGTTTCTAATACTCTTTAGTCATTGTATTAGATAGTGAAAACACTATGATGATAGGTTAGCTTAACAACTATTTTGTAGATCCTTTGAATAGGTGACTAAATCCTTTAATAGGGTGACACTTCATGTAAAGTGTTTGTAAATCCTTTAACCAAGTCACTATTGACACGGTGTAAAGTTTTTAACAGGGTAGGCCTTTAACAGGGCAGACCATCAGAAGTGGTCAAACAATTATTGCTGCAGTGATTTTTGTGGGTATCATCCCCACCCCAGTTTTACCTTCTTATTCTTGGAGGGTTTCTACGTTACAAAATCTAGTGTTATTTGTGTTGATGCATGCGTTTACTTTATGTTTATTTAATATGCTTACATGCATGCAGTTTACTTTCAGTTATTTGTTTTAAAGGAGTTAAAAATGTCAAAAGTGTGGTACTTCTGATTCCCCCCCCCCCCAGAAGTACTTTTCCTATTTTTGAATATTTCAATATTTTTCACATTTCTATGCAATGTTTCATGAAGAAGTTTAGAGAAGTTTCTAGAAAAGAAGAGAGTGAACAAGAAGATGGATAAATTCATTGTATGTGTTGAATTTGATTGAAACCCTAAGATATATGGTAGTATTTTTTGTGGTTCCACAACACACACCCCAATTTTGAGTTCCTAAATGGGGACACCCTTTTTTTGGCTCACAAAAGGTTGCTCGCTAGAATAAGGTATCTTCTAAGGTGTCTCAGGGAGTGGAAATCTTGTAGTTTGGGTTTACAATTCTAGTTAGTTAGTGTCACTTTTAACCCCTAGTACCAATATACTAATATTTATCTTTTGTGTAGGTCAACATGCCATCCTCATCATCCATAGCACAAAAAATTGCCATGGTATTGCATGTGCATTTTCAAAACAAGTGCCTTGGGATTTCAAATAGAAGAAGCATAAGTAGTTCAAGTCTATGACAATGTTGGGCTATAAGGAGGGTATAAATCATCAAAAAGAGAAAAATAAGTACATAAGAGTGGTCCTAGACCTCATTTGAGAAAAATCCAAAAATCATTTTCAAAACTGAGAACTTTGATTTTTGGTTGAATTAAGCACCTTGAATTTTTTGAAGGTGCGCTTTTCACAAGGTGCACTTTTCACAAGGTGCACTTTTCACAAGGTGTACTTTTCTCAAAGGTGTGAAAGTATACAAGGTGTAAATTTTAATTTTTAATATGCATAAGTTGGAGGAGTCTAGAAGGTGCACAATTCTAAAGTCTTGAAGATGCCCAAGGTCCCAAAGATGCTAAGGTGCACAAGTGCGCAATTTTTCAAGTTTTGAAGAGAAAAGTGCATAGGTGTGCAAATGGGTCTAAATCATCAAAAATATAAAAATAAGTACACTAGAGTGCTCCAAGACCTTGTCTAAAAAAAACCTAGAAACTATTTTGAAAATTGAGAACTTTCATTTTTAGGTGAATTGAGCACCTTGCACTTTTTATAGGTATATTTTTTTAAGGTGTACTTTTCTAGAGATGCGCCAAATCAAGAGGTACTCCAATTTTTTTTTGAAGAAGAAATGCATTGACAGTTAATTGCTAGTCACTATTTTTGAGCATTTTATGTATTGAAAATGTGTTATAATGATAGTTTAACTCCTACAAACACCTAGAGAAAGCCAAGCTTGCAATTTTAGAAGTCCCAGTGACTCTCAAATCATCTCATGGATTCTCTCTTCTTATCTTCTTCTTATTTTATTGTCTTAATTTGTGTCAAGGCTCATGCACCCACTAATTGATATAAACAAAGGTGGAGACCTACATAACACCATTTAGAGTGTTAGTTTGTATGTAATTAGCTTTATTTTATTAGTTTTTAAGCATGTGTTTGTATTAGAAGAGATCTCTCTCCTAACACAAAAGGAGGAGAGGATTTCTTTTAAATATATGGATGATATATTTACTCTAGGTCAATATTTTGATGCAATAATAAATGCTATTGGTGGTCTCATTCTTAGTATAGTAAATCTTGCTAGAGTGTGTTATTTTTGTGAATGCATGTTCATGAATAATAATGGAGCTAATGATTTTATTGCATTGTTATAATTGTGTGATCTTTTAATTCTTGTGTTTGTCTTATGTTAATGAATTTTTTTGTTATGACAAATTGGATAAAGGATCACTATTGTTCTTACATAGCATTTTGTCTCGTGTGAGCGCACTTTCTGTGGCCTCACGATTTGATGAAATATGAAACATCTTTTGGCTTTTTATCAAAGTTTCCATCAATGATTGCATCAGTGGAGTTGAGGAAGTGTTGCTCCTAATTTCATTGGTTTCCTACCAGATCCTTTTGACAATTTAATTCATAGACATGTTATTCGTTTGGCTTATGTCAGTTAGGAATTCACCTTTTAATAATTTTTTTCAAATCTCTTGTTACTCTATCTTTGTTATTTGTTTTTCAAAACATTTAGTTAAAATAGGAATTCATATAGTTGCATAGGTTAGAAATTACATTCATCATAAAATAGAAAAAAAAAAAAATATCTTCCTTTGTGGTTACATTTTAGTAGAGTTCTACAGATTGGTGGGTACCAACAAAAGCCTCCTTGTGAGCATACACATTTATCTTCAATTGAGTTACTCAACAGGTTGAAAAAATCCATCTAAAACCTTGGAGTTGGTCATTGATCAACTTTTCAAGAGAGAGATTTGGAAGGATTTATGACATAATTAAGGATCATGCAAAATGACTACTCAACAGAAGTGGTGCTAAAAGGAGGGCTTGAAAACCATTTTTCTCAAAAAATCAAGTTGTTGATAAGTAGGAGATAATTTCCATAGTAAATCAAATTGTGATATTGCTATCAGGATTTAACTGTGTGATTTGGTTTGCAAGCTTTGGTTTTAACCATGGAGGAAACTCCATAGTTAAGTGCACTCAAGCTAGAGTAGTATTGGAATGGGTGACCTCCCAGGAAGTCCCGGTGTTTCACCCCTGTGAGCATCACTTAGATCCAATGAGTGCTAAGTGTTCCATTTATTCTCATGAGAGATGGATTCATGTTGAATCACTACTCATGAAACATGGGTCAATGAGTTTGACTCAAATCACACGGTTAAATCTTCATAGCAATTTCACAATCAAGTTGTTGTTTAATAGTTCTATAGTTTTGGAAGTTCTATAATTTTTTAACTATGTTACCATCCAAAGGGGTACTTTTTGAAGGTGCACTTTTTGGAGGTGCACTTTTTAGAGTAAACACAAGCTAGAAGATCTTGACCAACTGTCTCCCTTTAAACAAGTATTGAGGTCTTTACTCAACAAGCAAGAGTTCTTGGGACTCAGTCATTTTTTCAAACCTATAATATTTAGGAAAATGGATTGCTAATTTATGTTACTAACAGTTTACTATAGATGTTGAGCTATTTAATGTTAAAATCTGAAGTTGTTTAAGTGTTTATTTGTTCAATTGGTACATCTAGACCTTGGATAACTAATTCACCCCCCTCTTAGTTACCCCCACCCCTAGTTATTCTAAACATTTTAACAATTGGTATTAGAGCATTGGTTCTTGTAGAGAAAATTTTGAAGATATTTGAAGCCAAAGATCAAAATGTACAAAAAGGAGGAGCCAAGGTTGAACAAAGAGAAGTTCCCTGCATATCAAAGTTTGATGATTCTATATCTAGCAAGAATTGGAGAAGGTGCAATACATCTCATGGACAATGCGTATGTGGAGATAAAAACAATCCACAATCCCTTTGACAAATCAACAAATGAAAGAGAAGCAAGAACACAACCAAGCTATGTTGGAGATTGCATCATCTCTAAGTTATGCCAAATTTTATGGCATTAAAACCTAAAAGAATTCCAAAGAAATGTGGGATACACTATAGACCATCTATGGAGGAGACAAGAATATCTTCAGAGGAAAATTAGAAATCTTGAGAGGTAAGCTTGATGAAATGAGAATGACAAAAGGTGATAATATAGTCTTGTATTGTGGAAGAATAAAAGAGGTTGCAAATGCTATAAGAGGAGCCAATGTAAATATTGATGATGACACTACAATTAGCAAGGTATTGAGAACTCTACTTCCTATCTATGCTATTAGGGTTTTTGAAATACAAGAATTGAGATGACTCAAGGTAATGATCTAACTCTGGAAGGCGTGGTTGGTAGGCTTACTATTTTTGAGATGTCAAAATTTTCATAATTTCACTTCTACCTCTGTTGAATATGATTTTAAATCACAATTGGTTCTTAGTAAGAAAGGAAAAGGAAAATATGTGAAAAGTGATAGTGATACTTTTGATGATGAACTTAATGAGCTAGAAGCATTGATGGCTAGAAGACTTCCAAGAGGCAAAGAAAAATACAAAGGTAAACTTCCTATAATCTATTTTCTATGTAGCAAAGTTGGTCGTATTTCTACAAGATGTCCTAACAGAGAAGAAAAGGATGACAAAAGGGGAAAAAAAGTACAAAGGAAGAAGAGATGACTGAAACAACAAGAGAAAAAAGGACTACAAAGACAAAGGTAAGAGATCTTGTTACATTGTTGAAGAAGAAACTGATAATGAATCTGAAATTAATGATGAAGAAGTAGTCTATGTTGCAATGAAATAAGATTTTGGTGAAGATGAGAAAAATGCATTAATTTCATATGTGAACAAAAATTATATGTGGATAATTGATAGTGGTTGTTTAAATCACATGACTGATGATAGAAGTAAATTTGAGAACATTGGACCATACAAAGGTAGCTGTGTTGAATTTGGTAATGATGTACCATGTCTTGTGAAAGGTAAAGGATCAATACAACTAATTGATAAGATCAAATGTGACAATGTTTATTGGGTTGAAGGACTTAATTATAACTTGTTGAGTGTTTCACAGTTGAAAAAATTAGGATATAGAGTTGAATGCTACCATAGAAAGGTCAAAATAATTGATGTTGATGGTGAACTTATTGGAAGTGGTAATCAAGCAAGAGGTAACTTGTTCTATCTAGATTTATCTAATGAGACATGTCTATTTGCACAATTTGAATAAATTTAGCTATGGAACAAGAGGTTATGTCATGCAAATTTTGACAATTTGGTTAGCATTACTAAGATGAATAGAGTAAGAGGATTGCCTAAACTGAAAAAACTTGATAATGCTACATGCATACAATGTCAATTGGGAAAAATGACAAAGTCTAGTTTCAAGAGAAAGACATATTCATCTAATGATATTTTGGAATTGGTTCATACTACCTATGTGGACCTATTGGTGTTCAAGGATATTGTGGAGATAAACATTTCATTCTATTTGTTGATGACTATTCTAGAATGATGACTGTGATGTTTCTTAAAGAAAAATTTGATGTAGGAGCATTCATCTTGGATTTTGGTGGAGTTGAGGTTTGCATGATTGGGGATGTGTTGGGAACATATTGGGGAATATTTTCCTATGTGTGCATAGAGATTGGATGGATTGAGATAAAGTTAGAGTTGTTTTACCTTGCTGCTAGAGTTGTATTTTCTAGTTTCCATGTGCCTATTGTAGGTGACATAACTAATTTTGTGCAGTGAGTTAGAGGATGAAAAATTCAAAAATTCAATAGGGCCTAGAGAAATATCCATGGTACAAAGCACAAGTATTAATTCATTATGATTTGGGAGATATGGAAATTATCCAAGAGTATAATTTTTGTCAATTTTTGCGATAGGTTTCTGTGCATGACTTTCATGATGAATGCACACTTATCCTTACTATATTAGGATTTGCACACTTAAGGGATTTTAGATGACCTAAATTTATACCTTTATTTTAAATAAATAATTATAATTCAAGTGGAGCTTGGAGATATTGCATTTTTTCTCGAGTATCAATTTTTCAGCTAGTTTCCATGTGAAACATGTGGAGTTTTTGTCTTGCATGATTTAATATGATGAGATGGGGTTTTCTTAAGAGATTTTTAGTTTAATCTTCTAAGGTGGACCTATAGTGTACTTAAAAGTTTGACTAGCTAACTTGGGGCTTAGCTGGCTATTTAAGGAGGTCTTAGGTAGTGTCTTAAGAAAAGAAAAAAGGAGAAGGAAATTTAGCTCAATTTGGGAGCTAGAGAGAAACGATTTGAGTTGGAATTTGAGATATCAAATTTGGAGAGGAGCTAGTGGCTATAGTTTAGAAACAAAGAGGTTGCTTGGTCGCTTGCAAGCACAATTTGAGATCTTGGAGGTTTCTACCAGATTGTCATTATGTTACAAATTTGGGATAGCTAGGAATTGAGTTGCATCTTGAGGGATCTTGAAGAACTATTCTAATTTCTTTGTATTTGGCCATAATTGGGAAGGCCTTACAACCCTGTACATTAACTGTAGTCACTCTTTTTTATGGATAAAGAGTTGTGAATTGCTATCAGATCTTGTGTTATTGTTTATATATTGGTGTGTGATTATTTTATATGGGATATGACATCTCCTTAGGGGATTCTCCTACCTTGCACTACATCAGGTGGTATCAGAGCAAATATTTAATTTGGTTGGTTGATATTATCAGAGTGAGGATTGATCTGGTTAGTGGATCTTATTAGAGCACATTTATTCCTGAGTGTGTAGATAGATCACTAAAGTTAATGTAGTATGCACGAGGACCTTGGGTTGTGAGAAATTTATCTGAGAAGATATTGATTTTGTGTTGGATTTTTCTTTACAGAGTCCTAGGTTCTAAGGTGGCAGATCGTAGTTCTAATTAGCAACTATAGAGGACTTGTAGATTGATCGATGGATGCAAAGATGGAAGGTTGATCTTTTTGAGGCATTATCACAAATAGATTTTGGATTACAAATCTATGTTCTTGGACTTATGATTTGGTTCCTAATTGTTCATGCAAGGTGGTAGGTTGTGATTTGACTTGTAAACAATTTGAGGTTGTCACAAGGAGTGTTAGAAGGATTTTTTGTAGAGGGTTGTGAAAATCTTAGAAGATAGATCCACAAGGAGTAGACCCTAGGATGATAGTGAATCTTCATGATGTGGTAGAGAGGAGGTTTTCTGAGATGTCAACTTGATTTGATGCTAGTTTGGTTGATCAAGCTAAGGATGTATCTGCTTGGTTTGAAGCTAGTTCTATAGATTGACATAAGCATAGGGTGAGGAATGCATTCTGTAGATGTTTGTGGAGTTGGAGTCTATGAATTTGAAAGAGAATTTTCTTGTAGGTTAGAAGACTTGTTCAAGAGATAAGATGTCATCACAAGATTGAGAAGGAAGAGGTTGGTTTGTTGATTAGTTTGTGGAGTCTGATGTGAAACCTATAGAGAAACTTGAGGTTGTTTCTTAGGATATTCCTTACCTTGTTAATGTTGGGATAGAGATTGGTTTTCATGATTATTTGGTTGAGTTTGATATGGAAATTGCAAAGCACTTGATCGTGGATAATTGGGTTTCTATTGGTGATGAGCTACATTATTGCAGCACATCTTGTTTTGTTCAATGAGATTGTTGATTATGAGGATTTACAAATGTTTCTTATTGGGGATTTGAAATTACATGTTTCAAACTTGGTTTTGGAGTTACATGATGATTCTAACATGGAGTACATGTTTGACAATATTGTTGTTGCTATTTTTGATCAGTTGCAGAGATTCTTGGTGAAGCATTATGTTCAATTTGTTCTTGGGAGTGAGCATGCTAATTGGGTTGTTGAGATTTATTTGATTTGGATGTTTCAATGTGTTGGCTCCTAAATTAATAGTTTTTGAATAACCCAGTGATAAGATTGAATACACTTAGGGGCAGCTAATTCACATCTATTAGCCCTTGTTAGGCCTATTTCCCCATATTGGTAACCTTTAACATTTTGACACCTTTTTTACTCAAACTTCATTTGAATGGCTCTAATGACAATGGTCACTTTAATTTATGACCTTAAAGTCCTTATCAATTTTCATGCTTCTTTTTGGATCACCTTGTGACCCTAGTGTTCCTCTGAACCCCTTGCACCAACCCCTCATACATATATGTCCTTGAATATAATCCATTAGATTGTAAATATATCAATACTCTCTCAATCAATCAAAATTTGAACTATCTAGCCAATAAGAGAGGTATTTGATGAGATTTTTAAGGAGATTGCATTTAGATGTTGTCAATGTTGTGAAGCAACATTGAAATTTTTTTGCATTTTTCAATGAATTACACTTGAATTATTTCAAACCTCATACAATAGGTGAATTATGACATGATAATGTTCCCAACACCTAAGAACACAAAATTCTACCCTTACCCCTTGATCAATTTGACCATGATGGCTTATATATGCAACTTAGGCCAATGGTTTTACAATTTGAGTCATTATTAAATATCACTTGTTCCATAAATTTGTATTTTGGATTAATTTGTTCCATTTGTCTTGCTTTAAAGAAATGCAGAACAAGGTCATAGTTCAATATGAAATCTCAATTGATATGCATAGGGCATTAGGTGGAGCTGAAAAATGCAACATGTTTGTATTTTTTATACAAGTCGTTAATGTAAACGTGTTGCATTTTTTGAGCTCCACCTATTGTCTATGCATATGGAACATTGTTACACATGCATTCTTGATTCAGAGTGGTTGAATCTTATTTTGGATGGGAGGGAGAGAACCAAAGACATATGGGTCCTTAAGTGGCTACATACAATGATTCTTCATTATTTACATTATATTTCTATCATTGAGTTCCTTTTTTTGACTATTGCTACATTCTATATTTTGATCTTATTAAAAGTAATTTTTTTTTCCTCTTTTAAAATGTGTCATGCCTTCATTCACTAAAATTGATCTCTTATAATTGCAACCATAATGGTAACATGTTGATCTTAGTCTTCTTAAAGTTGTTGTTATAATGCTAATTGATCATGATTTCATTGTATTCAGTTGCAGGGTATAGAACAACAAAATTGAATGAGAAATTGAGGTTGTAGGGTAAAGAAAGAATCTCTCCATCATTCAAGGGTAATTCCAGGTAATGATTGAATCTATTTATTGTAATAATCTAGAAGGAAAGTATCGATGATAATTTTTTTTTAAGATTCTGACATAATGTTGTTTTGTTACATGTTTGGTGTTGAATGAGGGACATCAATCAATGATCCTCTCCTTCTTATTCCAATTGGATAGAATGTGATTAAGGATTCTCTATTTTTAGTAATATGTAAAGGATAATATTTGGATGAGCCCCCCTTGAAAAGAGTTTGAATCCCATCTTATATGTTGTGATGAAT
This sequence comes from Cupressus sempervirens, assembly GCA_028749045.1. NCBI lineage: Eukaryota > Viridiplantae > Streptophyta > Pinopsida > Cupressales > Cupressaceae > Cupressus > Cupressus sempervirens. Next base: position 606,624,023 of record CM053786.1, on the reverse strand, counting down.
GATTCCACTTCAGTCGTTGTCTTGTTCTTGAGAAACTTAAGCTAGAGTGCCCGAGTTTGACAATATTGATACTTGAGGTCTATTACTACACTAACAATCCCTTTTTTCATTTATGATATAGTTAAAACATTAGTGGTTTTAATTTCCCCATTAAAAGCATTTTAGTTATAACTTATTTTTGTATCATGTCATTATTGTCTCTCATAGGCATTCTTGTCATTATTGTAGATGGGGATACTCCAACTTTGAAGTCTCCAACATGGTTGGATCACTTTTGTAAAATGATAGGGACTGATCACTCTCACCATAAAATTTTTGAAAGCACCATCATTGCACGTAATCCTATCTTTAATCTATATATCAAAGAATGTGTGGTGTGTCATGTGTTGCTTCTCAGAATGTTTGTTTCACTTACTCTTTTATAGCAATCCTAGTTTTCTTTGGTAAAACAAATTATCTTGCAATATGTGTAAGATTTTAAAAAAATCATAGGGTCAATAGATACTTTCTTACTAAGAATGAAGCTATGTTGTGTATAATTTATCAAGTGTAATTAAAGGGTATATTATTTTCATTTTTCTAAGAAAATGAAGGATTCTTTATTCATACAACTGAAAATGTGAGGAAACATAAAAGAAAAGAATGTATGCATTATGAAATATAAAACCATTGGCCAATTCTATGCCATTGTAGAATCATGCATTGTTAAAAAAAACATATCAAACTATTTAGTTATCAACTACCAGGTATCTAGATGCATTCAGGAAACAAAATAATGCACTGACACAAACCATGAAAATCAACCTAGGCTAGCTTATGTGCTAAATGTTTTGTACCTTGATTCAACCCCTTCACTTCTAGTTTAGTATCCCACTTCATGGTATTTTGGGTGGGTTGCCATCTCCAATAGTTTCGATGGTCTTCTCCTTGTGGGAATTGTCACGAGTCTTAATAGGGGCTAGATTGGAAGAAGTTTTCAGAGCATGATTTTTCATGAAGGCTCAATAAATTAAGGGTTTTGGTGGACTTTGATAAGAATTTCCCTAAGGAGAGGCACTGGGAGAGGTCCTTCTTTGGACATTTTCCATTGATTCTTTAAAAAAAAACACCGGTTGTCGTCAAAATTTTGAAGACTATTATTTGATGTTTCAATGATGCATGTTGTCAGTGGCATGACAAAATCATTTATAACAATCTCCTAATTTTCAATATTTTGATGTGGCCTGCTATCAAAGGCATGACAATCTCATTGCTAAGAATTTCCTAAATGTCAAATTTTAGACAAGAACTATCATCAATAACAATATCGTAATTGTCAAAGTTTTGATGTTGCCTAGTAGTGGTCTGACACTGCCTTGTGACGTATATTGGGAATATTTTTGAAGGGATTCTCCATCGATATATTGACAGCCCTTGATTACACCAAAATTTTCATGAAATTATAATGACTCTATTTATTGACCATTGTCCATCAAACTATCGGCCAATGCTCATCAAAAAATAGGTCCAAATTTACTAGTGATTGTTAGGTTTGTTGTTTTTTATCTTAATGATATATTTAATTTCAGAAAAAATAAAGAAGATCATCTAGAACATTTGTAGATTGTGTTGTATAGATTGCATGAGGAGCAATTGACAATCCTTTTGAAGAAGTTTGAGTTCCTAAAGAAAGAGTTGGTCTACCTTGGTTTTTCTAGTCTCATAAGGAAACCTTAAGATGGATCCAAGAAAATTTGAAGCCATACATAATTTTCCTAATCTTAAAATAGGGATACATGTAAGGAGTTTCCATGGCTTAGACTAATTCTATAGAAATTTTATAAGAGGGTTTAGTGAGATTTGTTCTCCCATATTGGATACCATAAAGCGTTGAGTCAAGGTTACATTTAAATGGACAAAAGAGGATGACAGAGGGTTTGAGTTGTTGAAAAAGAAGATAGCTAGACAATTTATTCTTTTTTTTCCCTAGTTTTGAAAAGTTCTTTACCCTAGAGTGTGATGCAAGTAGTGTAGTAGTTGGGGCAATCCTTAGTTAAGAAGGAAGGCCAATAGCTTTTTGTAGTAAAAAGCTAAATGAGGCCAAGGTGAAATATTCCTCCTATGACCTAGAGATCTATGCTTTTTTTTAGGCATTAAGAAAACATAGGCACTGTTTGTTAACTTAAGAACCTATGGTCTTTATTGAAAATTAAGCCTTGAGCTACATAAACACTCATGATAAGTTGAGCCATACACATATTAAATGGATAGAGTTTCTACAAGATTACACTTTCACAATCAAGCACAAGAAGGGCCAAAGAAATAAAGTTTTTGATGCACTAACCATAAGGTTTCTCACTATTCAAGAAGTAAAATTGGGGAGAATTGGAATGGAGATATTCAAGGATATTTATATGGATGAATATAACTTCTCAAAGGCACACAAGGTATATGTTGAGTTCAAGAATCATTTTCATAGTTTGAAAATTATACATTATAGAATGAGTTATTATTTAAAGGTGGACAACTATGTGTTCCTAGGGGATCTATGGGAGAGAATCTCATACAATAAAAATACAATGGTAACTTGAGTGGCCATTTTTGCCTTAATAAGATACTTGAGTTGGTGTAAAGGTTATACTTTTTGCCAAAAATGAAAAAAGATATAAGGAACTATGTTGGAGAATGAATAATTTTTCAAAAGGAAAAAGGGCACTTCTACAAGTTTTGGTCTTTACTAACCACTTCCAATTACAAATAGCTAATGAGAATGTATTAGCATGAATTTTATTGTGAGTTTTTCATGGAATAACAGGGGTTTGGATGGTGTATTTGTGGTTATTGAGAGGTTTAGCCATATGAGTAATTTTATACCATGCAATACCACTCATGATGCTAGTTATATAGCCCATATATTCTTCAAAGAGGTGGTAAGAATCCATGGTCATTAATAGGGTCTTGGGTGACCTTTAAGGTGTTTGAAAAAAGATTATGGGAAAATGTGAGATCATGTAATACCCCAAGTGGAGTTTTCTTAGAATGATAGTGTTAATAGAACTACTGGCACTTGGTTCCTTGTGAAATAGTGTATAGTGCTCATCCAAGAGGAAAATGAAAACTTAGAGAGTTGGGAAACCTAGAAGGAAGGAGTAGACATGTTGAGGACTTTGCATAATCCATGAATTAGCTAAGAAGTTATTAATGGAGTATACTCAAAAACTAAAGGTTAAAGTGGATGACAAAAGAAGAAAGATCAAATTTGGGGTTGGGGACTTAGTTATGGTCTACATAAACAAGGAAAGGCTTTAGAAAGTTTCCCTACTAAGCTACAAATGAGAAGAGGACATTGTTCAATCTTTGTAAAATATGGTCAAAATGCATACAAGGCAAAACTTCCTATGATCTATCTATTTCACTAGTTTCCAAATTCCAAGACTTGAATGAATATAATAGTCCTATTGCTAAGAAACATGATAATTAGCAAGTATATTCTTAGTGTGTCATTTTCATCAAAAGAAAAACTACAAGCACAAAAAGTTTTGGATGCAAGGGTTAAAAAAAAGACTAGACATGGAGTATATATGGAACACCTTATCAAGTGGAGGAAACTCCCTAAATTAGGAGCTGCCTGGGTTGCAAAAATTGAGTTTATGAAGTTTGGAATCAATACTAAAAAGATTTCACCACATTTGACATACTTCTTTCTTTTGGTGAGAATGGTACATGGGCACTTAGGTCAGGCTAAAACCCTTAACTCAATTTGTCTTGTACATGACCCTAGCTAGGTCATGGATTGAATAATGAATCCAAGAGGATCTAGGGTATGTCTTAGAGTAGTTAGTCTATCAAGAATTATGTCTAGGAAAAAGTTTCCAAGAGATGGAAATAAGTTGTCAACATTGACAAGAAATTGCCAAGTTGGCCATGTAAGAATTTGGTATAGCTCTGATACCATGTAAGAATTTTCCCAAGGAAATAATTCAACTCTAATATCAAGAAGCACAATAGATAGCACAAGAGAGACTTTGGTATCAAATGTTGTAGACAACATACACTTAATTGGAGTGCAAACAACTGTGTTGTCTACATGACAACTCATATGAATATGAAAACTCCTAGGTGTCTACATGACAAATAATATGATAATGCATTAACCTAAATAAACTTAAGTAAATTGTAATAATAATTAATTATTACACTAACACTACCGCTTAACTGCAACTTAGGGGAATGCACTTAAGAGTACAAAGCTAAATACAAGATGCAATGTGGGTACTGACTACTAGGCCATGTTAGGTACCAATATACAAATGCAATGCTCTACATACAATATGATGCAATCTCTCTGAAAATGGTGAAAGAGGGAAAACCTCATGGGAAAAACCTCCTCCAAAAAGAGATGAAGAAATATAAGATGCATGCAAGGATGGAGCAATCAAGACCTCCCTAGTATGACACACATCATACATGTACAAGCATATATCCCCCATAAGAAAAAACACATGATGGTATCCCCCCATATTGAATAATCTCCTGCAAGGATGTCATGAAGACAAAAAAGTTTCTAATGCCTAAAAATATCATTTCTCCCTTTAGGAAGAAGATACACCAAGTATAGAAGCTCAAGGAACTTTTAACTAGTGCACCCATTTTAGCAGTACCTGATCCAGAGGGAGATTTCATGGTGTGTACAGATGCTTCTCTTGAAGGTATAGGGGCAGTGTTGATGCAGAATGGACGGGTGATAGCGTATGAATCACTCAAGCTCAAGAATCATGAGTTAAATTATCCTATGCATGATCTTGAGTTAGCGGAAGTAGTTCATGCTTTGACAAGATGGAGACATTTCTTGTTGCGGCACAAATTTGAGCTACACAGCGATCATCGCAGTCTTCAGTATATTTTTACTTAGCCTAATTTGAATGCTCACCAGAGACGATGGATGGAGTTTCTATGCGAGTACGGTTTTGAGGTTAAGTACATTCAAGGTAAGGAGAATGTGGTGGAAGATGCTTTGAGTCGCAGGAGACATGTGGTATCATCTATGACTCTTAGTGTCGATTTGAGGGGTCGGATTCTTCAGGCACTTCCTATGGATTCATGGTATTAGGAAGTGTGTAGAGAGATAGATTCAGGAAGACCCTTGGAAGGAAAGTTTGTAGGCTATGTTCGAGAATCAGATGGTCTTTTGAGACATTTGGGGAGGATTTATGTGCCTTTAATGGATGAGCTTCGCAACTGGATTCTAGCGGAAGCCCATCATACACCATACTCAGCACACCCAGGTGTTAAAAAGATGCATGCTGATTTGAGACGTTTGTTCTTTTGGTCCGGAATGAAGCGAGATATTGCTGATTTTGTGGCTAGGTGTCTTGAGTGTCAGAGAGTCAAGGCAGAGCATCAACACCCAGCTGGACTTTTGCAGCCAAATCTCATTCCTTCTTGGAAGTGGGATATTATCTCCATGGATTTCATTGTAGGATTACCTATGATAGTTCATCGTCATGATGCTATCATGGTCACGATTGATCGGTTGACTAAGGTGGTGCATTTTTCACGTATCAGGTCTTCTTACACAGCAGCTTCTGTAGCTAATGTCTTCATGCGTGATATTGTGAGATTACATGGTATTCCTAGAAAAATCATTTCTAACATGGATCCTGTATTCACATCTGCATTCTGGACATCGTTGCAGCATGAGCTTGGAATGCAGTTAAACTTTAGTTCGGCATATCATCTAGAAATTGATGGTCAGACGAAGAGGGTGAATCAGGTTTTGGAGGATATGTTACGAATGTATGTGATGGATAGGCAGACATATTGGGAGGACTATCTCTATCTAGTGGAGTTTGCTTACAACAATGGATATCATAGTTCTATTGGTATGGCACCTTTTCAGGAATTATATGGTCATCCTTGTCGTACACCCTCGAGTTGGGACAACCTTGAGGATCGCATTCTGTTGGGTCCTGAGATGCTTCGTGATATGGAGCAACAGGTAGTGCGTATCTGTGAGCATTTAACTATGGCATAGGATAGACAGAAGAAGTATGCTGATGCTCATAGGACTGATAAGCAGTTTGTAGTGGGAGATAAGGTTTTCTTGAGAGTGCGACTGCGAAAGAGTCCGATCCGATATGGAAAGGGTTCTAAGCTAGCACCTCGTTTTGTGAGACCATTCAAGATTTTGGAGAGGATTGGCCCGGTTGCTTACCGCCTTGCTCTACCGCCCAGCCTAGCTCGCATTCATGATGTTTTCCATATTTTAGTGCTTAGGCAGTATATTCCTGATATTATGCATGTTCTTGATTGGAATGCGTTGCAGGTAGAGGACGGGCAGCTGGCTTTGGAGCCAGTTTGTATTCTGGAGCAGCGGGGGTTGACCCTCAGGGGTCGAACCATCGAGCAGGTAAGGGTCCAATGGGACCCTACTGACGATTCTTCAGCTACTTGGGAGGATGCGGCTAGATTGAGGGAGTTATATCCCTATTCGTTTGTAGGCTTCTAGGAGTAAGCCTAACCCAAGGGGGGGTGGATGTAGTGCCTACCCTTGTTCACATCTTCTCTAGACATATTATTGCTATTATTATCAGACTTTGATGGACTAGTTTTATGTAGATGGATTAGTGGTATTTTTTTGACACTATCAGACATTATGTTATGGATTCAGTTATTATATGATGAGATCATTTAGACTTCACATTTCATGTATGTATGATGATCATTATATTGTTTTCAGTTACTGCTGATGATTAGTTAGATGGTTGATTATCTTATGTGTTTTATTATGGATACTTACCCCATACTTGCATGTGTATGGTGTGCGTTTTTTCTTATTGTATGGCATTTTTGATGTGGTTAAGGAAGGGAGTCGTAGACACCTACTTAGTCAAGATCTACACGATGCACCACTTCCTGCCATTGCCTGTTTAGCTTAGCACTATATATATTGTATGTACATGCATGGCTTTTTTGCAGGTTGCAGGTACTGGGTATCGACTTCCCTGAATTGCTAGGATGAGCGTACCCTATTATACTATCTCAATGATAAGAGAGGGGAGATAAATTCTCAAGTCCAAATCCCAAACCCTAAAACCATTTGTCCTAGTGAGTTAGGACAAGTATTTGAGTTGAGTACCCACTGAATGTGTCGGATGACATATTTTGTGATTTTTAATCTTTTAGACTGATTTCGTATGAATTGTTCTATGATGGGTTTTCATATTTTATCATGAAGGTCTATGGTGAATTTTCTATTAATTAAGTCTTAACAAATAGATTTAATTAATAAATTAATTATTTGAGAGATTAAATATCATGATTTTGATATTTTGATCATGATTAATTCAAAGAGAATTAATTGAGAAATAAAAGAATTAAATTAAAAGAAAATTAGAAATTAAAATAAATAATAATTATAAAATACTAATAAATTAATAAACAAATACTAATAATAAAAGTTGTAAAAAAATTAAAATAAAAGTTATAAAAATTAAAATGGGAGTTATAAATGGAAATTAGTAAAAATTGGAATTATAAACTTGCTTGGAAATTAATGCAGTTTCCCATTTTTCATGTGTCAACAACACGGGGGTTAGTGCATCAATTGAGCACATGGTGTCTACAACCCTAGGGCTTATCAAAAAGGTTGGAAATAGGTCCATGCTTAGTTGGCGATATCTTCCAGCTAATTCTAGAAGCATTCTAGGGTTATCTGAAAGCTCTTTATATTCGGGCATTCCTTAATAGCTTAGATATAGCTGGGACATAGCGTGGATAGTATGGTTAGCGTGGAGAATATTTGAAGCATTGGAGGATTCGGGAAAATTCTAAAGAAGGGGAGCTTGCTCTGCGGGTTATCTGAGGATAAGCGAGTTAGCATCAGAATCCGGGTAGATTCTTGTGATTTCATTATGATACTTCTACATCTTGCTTTCCCCTGTCTTCTTCGTATTTTCCATATGCCTTCATTGTGCATTTTCAATTTGGGTAATTAAGTTTTGTTTAAGGATTCTATATGCTTAGATCTAAAAATAATACGGACTAGGGTTGCAATTCATGGACAAACCCATTAGAATTAGTCATCAGAGAATTTTTAAAAAACAAGTTTCATAGAGAGGTTCTGAAAATGAAAGCTTGTATTTTTATAAACATACTGGGATTCTGTATATTATATATATATACATATATATATATATATACATAAACCTTGTTATATATATATATATATATATATATATATATATATATATATATATACATATATATATATATATATATATATATATATATATATATATATATACATATACATACATACATACATACATACATACATACATACATACATACATACATATATAATATATTTTTATAATCACAACCTTATTATGGCGAAAACATTTTAATAAACGTAATTCACAACTTATTAATCGCGCTGCGATTGCTTGATAAAACAAATACTAATGCATGTTTGGGTGGGGGCGGAATCGCACCCCGTACCCGTGCTTTCAAGGGTTGTGCGGTACCTGTTGCGCAGTGTACCCGCGACTGTATTGGTCGTAGGGTACCTGCAACAGCAGGGTACCAGCGGCAAATGTCACAATAGTGACAGCCGATGGCATATTCGATTCGGCTTTGTTCTAAGGAAACTTTGTTATTCGATTTCCTTTATGAATCGAAACTAATAAAAATTCGGTTCCATTTTTTATAAAATGCAAAAAAAAATATATTATATTATATATGTACGTATGTATATGTTTAAATATAAATATATATATATATATATATATATATATATATATATATATATATATATATATATATGTTATTAAAAGATTTAAAGTTGATAATAAAAGATTTATAATTTCATCTCTTTTTAATGATGAATAGTTTTGTAATTTTATAGTTTTAACTATTATGAATTAATTAATAGTTTAAGATTATAAGATATATGAAGCATATGAAAATTAAGTTAGTAGAAACGTCTTTTAAACGTTATAATTGGAAATTGAAGTTTAGAGGGAATTTTTAATCCATCCAAAGATTAATACATGGAAAAACGTAGGAAAATGTTCTTCCTCTAAACTTGGAATACAAAAACTGAGATTTTGCATATGAATTCAAATTTGAAAACTTAGCAAAACCAAAACATGTGTTTACATTGTGTATTCATTATGCTAATGTTTTGGGTTTTGGGTTGACTAGTGTTGACCGATATTGGACGTCTACCAGAGGCTTCGGGGTTATGTGAATGTGATGTCTTGATGATGTTTTAATCTCGATCTTTATAAACCCAACCATGATTATGTGATGGAATGCTCTATGAATTGGTTGTGAATACTGATTGTTAGAGTTGAGATTCTTATGTTTGAAACCCTTGACTTAACCATTATTTTTGGTCATCGATCAGTTATCCTTGGATATATTCTAGTTGCCATGATGGGACTAATATGTGGATTTATTATTGATGATGTCATGTTGTGACATGTTTGACTCAACCATTTTGGAGTTTTCGATCAGTATGATTTTGAGATATATTTTGGTTATTGAGAACAAATGGATATTTTGATTATCAGTGATACTTTAGTTGCCAATAGAGAGCTGTTGTGTTCATGATTTTCTATGGATGTTGCTCATGGTGATTTGATGCTTTTATGCATATTTGATGAATTTTAATCATGGATATTTGTTGATCCTTATTATGGTGATTTTGTGGACTTTCTTTATGATTATGATACCATGAGCATTAGGGTAGGATATCTGCATGTAGTGTCGGGAAGTGGCTTGCAATGGGGGCCGACGCCCTAAGAGGCTGCCAAGGTAACTCATTGTAAGTTGGATTAATAAGTGATAACATTCACACACTTAATACTAAATGAATGAACCTAAAAAGATAAGAGTTTTTGGTTCTCGCCCATGCCTTGAGTGCTTGTATAGGCTAGGATGGGAGTAGAGAGAACACATGGTTGCGACCTTGCATTCCATAGTATGCCTTGTTAGTATGAAAGGATACTAGTGGCTGCATGAGATCTGTATGGACCCATGGAGTTTAGCTAACTGCCAGGGCAACTTGTACGAGATAAATGCGATGACACTTTCCCGCTTGCATAGTAGGTTTCTACATGTCATTGTGTGCCTCTGGGAAGTAGATGTCTGTTTTGTGATTGGAACCTTTGAGTTAGTATACGTTTAGGATTCCTGGACTTTAGAGTCGTGTGCTATGTGGTTTTGATAACCTGTTTGGGACTTGGGATTATCTCCTCTGCACGGTGGGAGTGGACCACTTAGGTACCACGCAGTCGGGTGGTAGTGTATTTTCCACTCTTATCATTGGAGATTCATTGAGACCTTGTGGTTAATGCGCCCTTCGTGATGGTGGATATGTATCCTTTCATTGATGGTTAGCATATGTTAGATGATGATATCTTATGCTTTACTTTTTATGTTAGTAGGATGTTTAGGAGTGACATTCCTACTATGATAATACCGATGATCTCTTCAGTGCTCAGAATGTTACGCACGGAGGGATGGCTAGGATCCACGATGGTCTAATGATGCTATTAACGGTTGGGAGTAACTGTGCACTTAGTTTATTTATTTGATCTTTATGATAGATGTAAATGACTTTTATGATGATGTATTATGAGTATCATTTGATTATCTTTACTTTGATGTATCATGGATTAGAATAGGATGATTCTACATATGTATATTCTTTTAAGCCTTCATACCCTGTGACATGTACAGTGGATGAATGAGCAGTTGGATATGTAATAATTGAACATTGGACTTATTATATTATTTCATGTGGATGTTGTACCTAGATGGATTTATGTAAGTAATTCATGTTAAGGGGATCTTAAAGAATGTAATCTGTTGTATATGTTAAGTTTACTCTTTAGATGGACATTGCTATTGCTTCCGTTATTACGAATAAGTTATATGTGGTATTTACTTTCATGGAAAAAAAAAAATGCTACCAAACTTAGTGAAATACTAGGTTAATTCTTTGGATCCCTTGGCGGGGCATTACACCACGCAAAGGGAGAACTCCATGTAGGGAAGAGAGTCCACATGCAAGGAGGTGGTTGTGGATAAGTTGTAGCAATGTGAAGCAGGAAGAATCCAAATAAAGGGAGACGTTTGCTATTTGAGGCAGAGGAAAGTGCATGAAGGGTGGCATTGTTGATAACAAAAATCCATGTCAAAATGTATATGGAGGCTGCCCAAGTCAGAAGAAGACCCACACAGAAAGAAACAATTGCTAGTTTTAAAACAAAGAGGTCATTGCATGAAGAAGAAGCCATAGGGTAAAGAAGAGGAAGCCCACAAACTTCAAGGAGTCTTACGCCAAGGATGGACTAAACTATGCATGAGATCTCATGGAATTTACAAATTTTCCTGACCACATCATTATAAATGTTGAATCATTTAGCAAGTCAAACTTGGAAGAAGTTTTTCTGAAATACCAAGCCGCAAATGAAGGAGCCAAACAATGTAAGAAGGAGAGGGACTAACTTGGATTCACTTGTCTTGGTGAGGATGTTATATTGCAAGAGAGTGTGACATCTACATTTAGGGGAGGAGAGTGTTCCATATAAAAAATGCCTTCACTCACACTCAGGGCAAGGTGCTCCATATTTTCTATTTTAAGTTCCTTCATTGACATGATCAAAGGTGAGCTATGAATTCATGTCTTATAACATTTAGTGGCATATGCAAGAAGCTCACGACCATGGCATTCAAGGAGGAGACAACATGTGAGAGAAATTGCTGTTATTGGGTAGTGAGGCAATAGTCAAAATTGAGAAGCCACCGAGTGAAGAAGAGATGAAATTTTAAACTAAAAATTCTATGCAAGAGAAAACAATGAGAAGCCTTTATCCCTCATTCACCATGCTAGGAAACATTTATGTCTTTATATACAACAACATTCACTTTATAAGTGTCTTGAAAGACACGGGCTTTTGGAAGCTGCAAAGTGCACATGGTGGGCCAATGGCTGGCCAAAGAGAAGACCAAATAAATTTTAAACAAAACCATAGTCTAAAGGATGACATCATGATGACATGGCACCAAATGACCAAATGCATAGGATGATGACATGTGGCTGCATCCAATGGCTAGCGCTTCACTGCTTCATAGAGTTGCGTAGAGTTTAGACAAAGTGGGCAAGTGCTCAGCTGCCATGTGGTAGTGGGCCCAAATCATAGGTGAGGTGACATACCTCATCAGTGTGGTGACTATGTAGGAGTTTGGCTAATCAAAGGTTGACACATGGTGGTCAACCAAGAGGGTTGACTTGGATGGCATAATAAGGGAACATTCAAAAATGCCAAAAAATGATTTTTAAATGTTTTTTCAAAAGGCACATGCATAGATTTTAAATCTTTAAAGGGTTTATCCTAAATTTTAAACTTTAGGAATTTTTAAATTTTTGAAAGAATCAAGTGTAGGCAAAGAGCCATAGTAGGGGTCATTTTTTCAAAATGAGATTCAGGGAGTTTTCGATAACCAAATATAGGCATATTATATATCGTTGAAACTGAGAGAAGAAGAACTTTCTGATTATGGAGTTTGTTTTTGCACATGAAGTCAATGATTCAAGTTATAGATATAAATGTAAAATTTGGGCCTTCTCAAAGAAATGGGTGAAAATTTAAAATGCCATTACAGGCTTGGTAAAACATTGTAAAAATATAGTTGGGGTCAATTTTGGTCACCTTCAAAGCAATTTAAAACCAAAATTTTACTAGTATTTCATGATGCTACTTAGTTATTTTGGTGACACAAAGGTTTTCATCATTCAACAGAGATATTTCCAAGTTTTCTATAGATTAGTGATGAAAAATAAATTAGATCAAATGGATAGAGAGATGAAAGATGTTTCACAATAGCAGAGGATGGAATTTCAAGTGGACACATGTCATCTTTCGATCTAATCCAAAAATTCACTCCTTGACTATATCTTTTTCTTTCTCATCCATTGTAAGGGTTGGTAATTTCACTGTGAGACCACTTTGTTGGATCCAAAACTATGATTCCACCATTATTCTTAAGCATATTTTCTCTTGTATGACAGTAGTAGTGAAGATAATAGAGAAAGTTCATATCTATTAGGTGTTTTTATGTTTTGATTTCATGCATTTGAATATATTGTTTCAAAGAAATGAATATGAATGAACAAGAATTTCTTTAGTTTCATTCTAATTCTTGTCTCTTATCTCAGTAATTTGTAGTCTTATGTAGTCTAGGAACAAAGAACTGAGACTCATTTGCATCCCTTTAAGGTTGTATGTCAGATGTTTTACTATTGGAACAAAGTGCCAAGTAAATGCTTGATGTTTTCGACAGGGTTGCTGGTTATTTTGAGAAGGATATCTCATAAGAATGAGGTCTTAATGAACATCGATGTCTGATTCATAAAGTGATAGGATAGATCTGATGTCTAGATGTATAAAATATGTCATTGATATCATAGATGTATGTGTTTAATTCATGGAATTGCCCAATAGATAAGGTACTGATCAGCTACAGGATCATTTGTTCTTATTGTTTCATATTTGGGGTTTTTGTTGATATTCAACATCATTAATGAAATGTATTTCCCTTTTATGTTGAAAAGCTAAAAAGGATGCCCTCACTCAGCTTGTGAATTCCATAGAGTTGCAACTTGCTATTACAGATCTATGTTATTGAATGTCATTAGGATAAATAAGGGTTAATTTTTCTATAATAGATTCAAGAATATGTGTAGCACTAGTACCATATAAATTGAATTTGAGATCCACCCACCTAGGTTTTGCAAAGCTTGAAGTAGAAGAAGGGTCTAGCATTATAGTTGGTCCAGTGTTAGAAATGGTATGTTGAAGATGGGAGTTAGTTGCCCCTAGATGTACCTTATTCTCATCAAGGTAATTTGAAACTGTGTAGTATTTCAAAACCCCAACAAAATGGTGACTCAATTGGGGACTATATTGAATCTAAATGGTAGATGAATCTTGAGAATTTAAAAAGGAGATTCAATACAACAGGAGAAGTGCATGGGAAAATTTGAAGCAATAAGTTCTATGATGTGTTTTTCCAGTTTTCTTACTAAAATGTCATGCACCCCAGTGAAGCTTTATGCATGGACAATAGTAGCTTTGAAGGATTAAATGTAGATTGTGTTGTTACTAAGTTTTATTTGCTATCAATTCAGCCAATTTTGGTTTTTAGAGTGTTGTTGTAAATGTAGAGTCAGAATGGTTCAAAGGTGGTTTCTCTCTTCTATGTGTTTAATGATTTACAAGTTCTACAAGTTTTAAATCTTTGCCAATTAGCAGATTTCATGCAGCAACACTAAAGGTATTTTTCCACTTTCATGAGATTCATTTTCCATGAAAGTAAGTTCCACAAAAGTTTCTCTATTAAGTGGTAATTTCAATACTAAGTAGGAGATTGGTTTGATTTATCTCAGTAGACTTTGTGAAGAATATATTCAACAAGTGTTTTCATATTTTGAAGTATGCTTGGAGTTGAAATTGGTAGAAATTAATTTCAGATTTGCTGGAAGTAATGGATTTTGAAAGTAATTTTGGTGAATGAGTTTTAAATTTGTTAGAAATGTTAAATTTCCCTTAACCTGGTATGTAGTTCATGGGTAAGATTTCAAGATCTATTTCTAGCAAGAGATATATGCCATTAGTTTTTTATGGCATTCCTAGTTTTCCAAACCCTATGCCATATAATCTCAAAAAGTGTTTGCCTAAGTTTGTAGAACCATGAAAATTTAGCCAGTCATCATGTTCAAATATTTAGTGATTTAATGGGTGACTATGAAATTGCTCATGAAGATGTTCATATGAAGTTGTTTGTCCAAAATTTAGAAGGTGATGCTAGGGATTGGTTTTCCTTTCTACCGACATATTTTGTTTCATCTTGGGATGAATTACTTTTAGACTTCATAAAGCAATTCGGGGAAAGAGTAAGCATCTCTAATTATTTTGGTAAATTCTTGAAGATTCAAATCAGGAATGATGAATTAGTTCCTAAATTTAATATCAGATTTGTGAATGTTTCATATGAAATTCTTGAAAAGTGTAAGCCAGATGATCAAGTGTGTTTAATGGTTTATCTTGATGCATTTGATAAAAAGATGAGTTGACTATTGAGAGATAAGGAACCTAAGACTTTGCATCAAGCATTCATGGTGACAATAGAGATTGAAAATAACATAAATTATGGCTTAACTAGGAGTCACTTCTCTAGGAATGTTTGTCGGCAAGATGAGGTTCAAAAGAAAAATCAATATAATAAAGAGTGTTTGATTGCAAATCAGCAAATAGGTACTACTACTATCGTAAATAATTTGGTTGAAAATTTAGAATTAAAAACATGTGCAGATGAAGACTCTTTGTTGCATTGAGGAGTTAATTATTTTATTGTTGAAAATAGTGCATATGTTTATAATATTACAGCAACTGAAGACAAATTTAGTTCACTTATGAGTTATACATGCAAGATATAAATTTGGTCATTACTTCTCCTAAAACATAACAAATCATGAAGTTGAAAGGTATTTATCTTAGTATGAGGAAGAAGAAGCTAGAAGTGATTTTTCAAGTGATGAAGACAAAGTTGTTGATTTGACATATTATGAAGATGCATCAAGTGAAGACAATGATGAGAGTTGTTACTCAAATCAAGATGAGGATAGTGATGGTACATGTTCATCTTCATATGAATCTAATGCAAATTAGGAAGAAGAAAGCAATGACAGAAGTAAGTAATCTTATGCTAATAGAGGTATGAGTACTTTTTCTAAATCTGAAAGTGAAATTCCATTTTAGAATTGTGCAAATCAGCTAGAGGTTGAAAGTTGTGAAGAAGATCTGTCTACACAAGATGAGGACAAAGAGATTATTTATAAGGACGGGTTACCTAATTATGTAGAAGAATGTCTTGAAGATATATGCATTAGTAACCAATAGTATATGAGTGATCCTAAGATTAATGCATTTGCACATATGGATGAAATGAAAGATGATTGGTTTGCAAGACATTTGAATCACCTTCATGGAGACAATGCAAGTAATATTGATTCATATTCTACATTCTTCATTGATGGAGTGGGTGGTGTGTCTTCTTGTGATGATTCTGATTTTTCTTCTTCACATGCTGAAAGTATCCATGACAGTGATGTTGGTAATGATTTCAAAGTTTTCATGAATCCATTGTATGAGGAAGAGTTTGATGTTGATCAACACATCACTTGTTATAATGTCTATAAGGGAGTTTTGCATGGAGTTATCAACCCTCTTTTTGAAGAGAACATGAAATGTTTAGATTTAGTTGAGGATGAGGTTAATGCTGATACACTCTCTTACTATTGTAAGAAATCAAATTCTTCTTCTTCTAGATGTGACAGTGAAAATGATAATGATGTTGCATCTGATGATGTGGATAACAAGGTGTTTGACAAAGTTATTAATGAAAATCAACATGCACGTTGTAATGGGTTTAATGAAAAATAATTTAAAGTAACAACTAATCCATTTGCTGATTTCAAAGGACCATTTGAAGATTCTAGATTACGTTCAGATGCTAATATTGGTGATATGTATGAGTACATATCTAATTGCTCATGTGAATACTCTCAGGCTATACATAAGGATACATATTTTCAAGGTATGTGTGACCTTTCTCTCCATGTTAAATATGAAGCTTTCATATTTAAGAGTGATAGTATGCATGATGTATTTGGTGAAGAGGAATTTCAATTTGAGTTTGATATTTTTGGGCATGTTGATCAGAACGTTCATAATGAGCAAGTTGTAGAAAGTGAAGCTAGTTTTTATATGCATTATGAAAGTGAAGTTGTAGATTCAATTAGGCCAAGTGAGTTGACTCAGAATGCTAATCTCATTGGTGAAACTGATAGAAGAATTATTTACAATTTACCCCATGCACGTTTAGATGAAAATTAGATCTATTATAGAGGTAAAAGGTTTCATTGAAGTTCGATGGCCCAGGACCATCATGTGTACATAGTACAAGTAGTTTTTTTTTCTTTCAATAAAGTTATTTGAGAGAAGTTTTTTCTATTAGGTGTGTGGTCTACTTCTTTCAGAGATCTGAATCCTACCATGCCCGCAAGGGACATGCATCTCTAGACAGAGCCACTATTGGGACTCAAAATTGAAGCCCCGATTTTGAGTACTATTGAAAAATTAAGCCTTATAAGCACTCTTCAATGCATGTGTACTTGACTGTACTTGTAAGGCCTAAGAGGTGTTTAATGTTTCTAAAATCTTGCATTCAATGCGTCTATGTATTCCATGATGATAAATTGTCATTCCAAGCCATTCAGTGAAGTCCTTTTTTGCGCAATGTTCAAATCAACATTTTTGCTTGTGTCAAATAGTGACAAGAGCCTATATTTGCAATTAAATATCTCACACCCAGTAATTTTTCATGACTCACTGGTTTGAGAGTGTTCAGTGTCCATACTAGAGAGCCTATATCTTTGATTTTGAGTCATTTCAAGTCTGTTTAACTAGGTTTTGAATCCCTTGAAGTTGGGCATTTATTGATGTCATGTTGATGCAATTTATTCTAAATTCTGGGAAGCCCTATTTGACTTGTTATAATTTTGACCTAGTTGACTGAATCAAGAAAATTCCTTTTGCATTGCATTTTAGAGTTTAGAGACTTGCTATGTTTCAATTTTGAGCTTATGAAAAATCCATTTGAATAGCCTTCAGACATGATTCAAAATGGAGCTTGTAACTTTTTACTAGTAACAAGAAGTGCAGATTTGTCAGAACCCCTATTCGTGATGTCATATATCATAATTTGTGATAGGTGAGATCAAATGGATTATACCACTATGTTCTTCTTTGAAAATACTTTAAGTGTGCCAATTTTCAAGTCTTGACGAATCCGTCTACACACTTTCCTTGGTCCATTCTATTTGCAAAAAATGCTTTTCTAACATTGTTTCTAGTCTTCAAATTCTAAGTAGCTCTCTTTGACTGCTTGCCAAATGCGTGCTATTATTTTTTATGAGCCCAAATCCTAGATTTATACTCTCCTCATGACAACAAACCAATGCCCAAGTTTTCATTTCCCTAAGTGTCAATTTTCCTAGTTTTCAAAGTCAAATACAAACATGTTTTACTATTTTCTGACATGTTTGTGTGCAAGCAGTTCCAAAAGGGCAACTTCAAAAGTCAATATATTTTGATTGAGAATTCATCATGAGATGAAATTTGATGGGGTAGGAGTACATAGAATAGAGAATCAATTTGTTGTATTTCAGAGCCTGGTTAGGTGTTTTGATCAGTTTTTAAAGCTAGTTGACAGGCCTTATTAGCAGAAAATCACAGTTCGCAGAAAGAGGTAAAATGAGTTTTAAATTGATTGCCAATGGTCCAATTTGTTTCAAATCAATGCCAGGAGGTGAATGAGTTAGTTTTAAAGGATCAGGTGTTTGAAAATGAAAATTCTTTTAACCAGACCCACTTTGGGGCCTGATTGATTCCATCAGTTTGATGATAAGTTTCCAAAGTAGAGACTTTTTAAAATATTATAATCACCTTAATTATTGATGATTGGTATAGAAAATGTTTCAAGATAACATGGGAGGTGATAATGCAACATTGCTTGAAGCCCAACCATTAGTATAACAATGCTATGCAAACATGATAAGTTTGTTTTCTTATGAATTCTATTGACATAAAAGAGGGACATTTTAAACCTACCAATGTGTATGGACTTGACATCACAATCAAACCTAATCAAAGGAACATAGCATGGAAAAGTAATATGATTCCAAGGAGGTTTATTTGACAAGTTATGAATACTTCTATATATAGGACAATGATTAAATATAGAGTTGGAAGTCAACAATAAATCCACCGAGCTTTTGTTGACAATTGTGATCATCCAGTGATCTATACATTCCATTGAGAGTTCCTATTCCCATTTTTTCCTCCATAATACTAAGGTCGAGTGTCACTTGCAAAGAGAAAAGGGGGTGGGCGACTACATATTCCAATATCAACTGATAAAAAACACCATTTTAGACTTGTCAAATAATAGTGTGACCAAAAAATTCCTCTAAGCTTAGGGAATCTAATAAGCATGAGACTATTGAATCTCTTTGGAAATTTCCATTATTATTTGGCATATTTTATCTTGTATGACAGCAGTAGCGAAGATAATAGATAAAGTTTAGATCTATTAGGTGTTTTTATGTTTTGATTTCATGCATTTGAATGTATTGTTTCAAAGAAATGAATATGAATGAAGAAGAATTTCTTTAGTTTCATTCTGATTCTTGTCTCCTATCTCATTAATCTGAAGTTTTATGTAATCTAGGTACAAAGAACTGAGACTCATTTGTATCCCTTTAAGGTTGTATGTTAGATATGTTTTTTTGTTGGAACAAAGGGCCAAGTAAATGCTTGATGTTTTTTATAGGGTTGCTAGTTATTTTGAGAAGGATACCTCATGAGAATGAGGTCTTTATGAACACTAATGTCTGATGCACAAAGTGATAGGATAGATCTGGTGTCTGGGTGTATGAAATATGTCATTGATATCACAGATGTATGTGTTTAATTCATGGAATTGACCAATAGATAAGGCACTAATCAGCCATAGGATCATTTGTTCTTATTACTACATATTTGGGGTTTTTGCTGATATTCAACATCATTAATCAAATGTAATTCCCTTTCATGTTTAAGAGCTGAAAAGGATGCCCTCACTCAGCTTGTGAATTCCATAGAGTTGCAACTTGCTACTATAGATCTATGTTATTGCATGAGTTATTAGGAGAAATAAGGGTTAAATCTGCTATAATAGATTCAAGAATATGTTTAGCATTGGTACCATATAAATTGAATCTGAGGTCCACTTGCCTAGGTTTTGCAGAGCCTAAAGTAGAAGGGTCTAGCCTTAAAGTTGGCCCCGTGTTGGAAATGGCATGTTAAAGATGGAAGTTAGCTGCCCCTAGATGTACCTTATTCTCATCGAGGTAATTTTGAACTGTGTAGTGTTTCAAAACCCTAATAGGTGCTATAGAGAATGCTCCCCAACTATTAGGAAGAATCCTCAAAAGATATGATGTCTGAGGAAATTGGAATACAATCTCCAAAGACTGATATGTCTCCTTTGAAGTAAAAGAGTCCTCCTCCAATTGCTGAAAATAAGGGTCCACAATCATGTTAGTCTCAAAAGAAAGATCAAGTGGTTGAGGGTCAAAGTGTTCCCTTGCAACAAGTGAAGAAGAATTCTCCTCAACAAATAGAAGATGGATGTCATCAATAATGTCTCTCACATCTTCAATATAAGACTCCAAAAATAGCACTAGAATGTTGGAAGGAAGTCATCCCATGAATCTAAAATAGGAAGATATGTGTTTCCTAATGCACTAAATCAAGAGCATCTATGGTTGGAATTGGATCAGTAGAAGTAATAGGAGCATCAAGAGGTATGATCTCAACTAGAGTGACTAGAGGTAGAGTGTCCTTTGGTAATGGAGGGAATTGTGGATCTCCATATGCTTCCCAAAGACACATCCAAACATCATGAGGATTACTTGCCTTAATAAGAGGAGCCAAAAATTCCTTTCTCATACTATTATACATAAAGCTAAGAAGAAGAGAAAGATGTCCCCAATTATTATTAGGTGGAAATATCTTCAAATATAGATAAGGAAACACTTCCTTATGTTCTCTTAGATGATCAATCATCAAAGCACTCCATTTTTTATAGTTCCTTTTTGTCAATTTGAATCTTAAACCAAGGTGACACTTTTGACATGACTCCAAGAGATCAAATATTATATGCGCCCCCAAAATGCAAATAAAAATCAAAGAAACCCCCCCCCTAATGCATGATTTGGCACTTTATATTTAGTGTGATTACAATGGCCACTTGCCAATTTAGGGTGTAAGTGGACTTCTGATTTTGATGGTTACAATAATAAATATGAAGCTATATCAAACTCAACAAAATAAGACACAAGACCTCTCAAGGATCTAATTAATTACAAATTCCAAAAGGCCAAAATAAGACCAAAATTTGAAAGTACTATGTTTGCTCAAAATTACTCCAAACTGATACCATATCTGGAAAGTACAGAAAAAATGATGGACTCTCAAAAAAATAGCACCTGAATATGTGTCCAAATAAAAATGAACAAATCCTCTGAAGTTGTAAAATTTGGGATTGGAAATTTTTAGAAAAATTAAGGAACAAAGATCACAAACAACCTACACCAATATGTAGATCACAAAATTCTACCCCAAAACAAAAAAAATTGCTCAAGAAAAGGAGTCTATATGAGGGATATATCACTGTTTGAAAATCACCTTTGTAATTATTTTTCCTAAATCCTCGTCATCGCACCTCAAAAAATCAAATGACTCTAGATTTCACCTCACATGTCTGATTTTGATGAAACAAAACTTGATTTAGGGGTTTTTTGGTCTTCTTTATATGATGTCGACCTCTAATTGCACCAACCATCTCTAATCTTGACCTGCAAAAAAAAATCTCTCCAGTGGCTATGCAATGAAACTCTTATGGCTTTGATACCATGTAAGAATTTGGTATAGCTCTAATACCATGTAAGAATTTTGTATATCTTTGATACCATGTAAGAATTTGGTATAGCTATAATACCATACAAGAATTTGCCTAAGGCAATAATTCAACGTCAAGATCAAGAAGCTCAGTAGATAGCACAAGAGAGACTAATGATGATCAAATGGAAATGGATATCACATGAATACACACTAGAAGTGCATGTATATAAAGGCAAATAGAATGACTAGGAGTCAGCAAAGAGATACACATCACAACTAAGCACATGTCCACCAAGAGTGGATTATCCTCCATTGAGCACAGGAGTATGTGTGATGATGAAAGGATAAATTTACATAGATGTATGTCATAATGAGATGTTTTAGACACCATGTGGTCAAATAAGTTGCTAACTCCTATGTTTTCAACAAGACAACTCATATGTTTATGCATATTACTAAGTATACTTAAGTAAAGTGTAATAATAATTAATTATTTACACTAATAGGAAAAAATTGGGCATGACATGCAAAATGACCCCAAAATTCTTGAAATGAGTAGGAATGATGTTAGGAAGGTTTAAAGATGACTAAGTATACATTATTCATAAGGGTGTTAGTGCATTGTGAAAAGTCAAAATGAAAAAAAAACTTGCAAAGTTGTTATTGACAACATTGCAACTTTGTAATGTTCTCATGACAATATTTGAGCAAGAATTCAAAAAACAAAAAGAATTAGTTAATGGTCCATCCCAATAGTTGGGGCATGTTATGTGAGCTGATATAAGGCTATTTACAACCTTGGAAAAGGGTCGGTTGATGTATTGAGAAAACTTGAATAGAAAACAAAGGCAAATTCTCTACAATTTTACCATAGTCCTATTTGCCACTCGATCATCTACCACTTAATGTATTGAATGAACTTATTTTTTAGTGTACATAGTTAGTTTACATTTTATTATTTCTCTATGTGTGTTGGTAGCAATATATTGTAAGAATGATTTAGAATAACTAAGAGGGGGGATGAATTAGTTATCCTTAAGTCTAGATCTAGCAATTAAACTTTTAATCGCTTCAAATACTTCATATCTAAACATTCAATAGCTCGATCTCTATAGAAAATAATTAGTAACATTAACTTCTAGTCCACTTTTCCCAATAGTACTAAACTACCATTTGGTAAAAACTACCAATAACCTATTAAAAAACACATTGTTAGGAGCCAACCCTTTTAAAGGTTACAAAACACATTGTTAAATGTGACCTTATTAAAGGATTTAATCACTCTATTAGGAATCACCTTGTTAGAGGGCTTAAGAACATTCCATTAGAATGTCACCTTGATTAAAGTATCTACATATGACTATCAGGTCAACCTTAATTAAAGGATTTAAAAAATTATACGATGGTTAGAAAATAACAACAGGTTTATCTAACAAATACAACTCACTTTGCAAATATAGAACACAATTCAATTCATGTGTTGATCCATTGACTAGCCACTATTGTCATCTATGTCTTTGATCTACTTGTCAACCCTTCAAGCAATTGTACTTCACCTCTTCAAAAATCTTGTTATCCTCCTACTCAAGTTTACTAATTAATAGTATTAACAACTACTCCAACCATATTAGGTTAGCCCTTCCAACTTCTTAAGTAGGTAATTGTGATATTTTTCTACTTAAACATCACCATAGATCTTAGGGTTTGGTCAAATTCATCTAATCCTTCCATCAGTCTCCTCTTTTCTCTTCTAGAAACTTCTCCAAAATTCTCCTTCAATTCTTGCACAAAAATGGAAAAACATGATTTCCCTTGAATTAAATACTCCACCTGGTCAATCCTTATCATTAACATGCTTTACATATTCCAAGAAATCAACTGTATTGGATGAAAATCATGATTTCCTCATAATCTATCAAATGTTATCCCTTGGCCAACACTAGATTTTGACACTCAGTTGCTACTAATCTATCTGTTTGACACATTTACTATCACTCTATCAATATTGATGCTCGATGGACACTATATTTTCTTAGCTTATACTAACACTTGCTTAACTATAGTATCACTCAACATAAACTTCAAGTTACTTAATATTTTTCTATTTTTCTCGGTCAAGCCTATACAATTGGTCATTGTTTGATCACATCTTCTATACTTTAGTATAACCATCTTCTTCACTTAGGTTATTATTAAAAATCACTTTGTCTTTTCAAAGTCTAAATAATCAAGTGCCCATAATAGTTCCTCATAAATCAACTTTTCCTCTAGGTCCTTTTGTTATGTCCTTCTCAAATTTTGTTCATCAATCATATTGATATGAGAACCTACATAAATACAAAACTATCTTACCAATAAAGTTTGACATCAATGAAAACATAATAATTGTTCCAATTGTAGCTTCCAAAATTCTCCCTCTTTAGCATTGATGGCAGCACTTCTAGTTACCATGCAATCCCAAACATCGAATTTCTTTGAGTAACTCCCTTTGTGTTCAATATCATACATTCATACATATCCTTTATTTCATTCCAAATCTCATCCATACAACTCTAATATGCAACACATAAACTCCCTCTATCATATCAAATCATCAAGTCAATCAACTTCCTTTGTATTGTTGGCAACACCATATTCTCCTTCTCTCTATATGGTAACTATATATCATCTCCTTCTTTTATGTGTGACTTCTCTTCATCTTTCTTATGACTGCATATGTACTTGCTTCATAATCCCCCTCTTTGCCAACATCCCAAAGCCACTTCATCTTTCTCATACATCTTCACCATGTAGATATCTTCTTGTCAGTACTCTTGAATTCTATTTTCCATCTATTATCTTGTCTTATTACTAATACAACATTATTTTCTTCTTTTTACTACTTTAGGTAGTTCTCAAAGTATGACTTTCTATATCAACTCATAAAATATTCTGATCAACACATTTGATGTAGAGATCTATCTCATCTTAAGTAGCCTTAGCTATGGGAAGCAACCCTAATTTAACTCTCACATACTCATGTGCATCCTTAGGTAAAGCATTAGTGAAAATATCAACTATTTTTTCCTTAGTGTTCACATATTCCAATGTCACTTCTTTATCTTGAACTAGCTCTCTCAAGTAATGATACTTGATAGCAATATGCTTGGTCCTTGTGTGAATTGCAAGGTTATTTGGTATATTTATAGCACTTTTGTTGTCACAATAGATAAAATAGGATCAGTGATCTATTCCTTCATCCCTTTCAATAGTTTCTTGATCCATACAATATTAAAACAATTTACTACTAATATCACATATTTAGCTTCAATTTTTAATTGTGAAATACAATTCTTCTTCTTTCTTGTCCATAAGACTAATATCTTTCCTAGAAAGAAAGCTTCAACACTTGTACTCTTTTTGTCATCAACATTTCCTACCTAATCACCATCTGTATACACTTTTAGTTCAAACTTGTCATTCTTCTTGTAATATAGACCATAGTCTTATGATCCTTTCAGATATATTAGTATCCTTTTCACTATCATCATATGATTCTCCTTAGGGTTTGCAAAAAATATTGCAACAATTCCAATTTTCAGGGCAATATCAGGTCTATTGTGAACAACATATCGTAGTTTTTAAATCTTTGATCTATACACTGTCTGGTTCACATCAATATAATCATTATTCTTAGATATCTTATGTCTTGTATCCATAAGTGTCCTAACTAGTCATGAATCTTCCATTCCAAAAAAAAATGTATCTCCTTGAAGTATGATGATTGAGTAATGTAGATACCTCGCTTCATCTGATATACTTGTAAACCAACAAAGAATTCAATCTCACCAAAAATAGACATTTCAAATTCCTTCTACATTGCATTCCAAATATGATATCATCAAAAAATGTTTTAGCTAACAGTATCCCTTTACCACCTTTAGTCTTCAATTACAAACTATTGGTATCATTAGTTCTTGCAAATCCAATCTTTACCAAATAATTGTGTAGCCTTTCATACCATGCTCTAGGGTCTTGTTTCAATCCATATAGTTCTTTACACATTTTACATCCCATGTTCTTCTTGTTGGGATCCAAAAATCCTTCTAGTTTATCAATGTAAAGCTCTTCTTCTAGTATTCCATTCTAGAAATACATATATAACATCCATTTGTTACATGTTAAGTCCTTTATAAGTAGAATATGCAAGTAGCATTTTAACTCATTCTAGTCTTGCAACTGGGGAAAATTTTCCCCCATATTCAGTACGTTATTCTTGTGTATATCCTTTGCATACCAATGTAGCATTGTTCCTTTTGACTTCTCCTTTCTCATTTAGTTTGTTTCTAAATACCCACTTGGTTAAAATAACATTTTTGTCCTTAGGCCTAGGTATCAGTGACCATGTTTTGTTCTTCTCAATTTGTTCAATTTCTTCATTCATTGCTTGAATCCAATCTTCATTCTCCAGATAATCCTTTACTAATTTAGGTTCAAATTCACAAAGTAAACATATATCACTTCTAAGTCTTTTCCTTGTCACAATTCCAAAGTCTTTTCTTCCAATAATTTCTTTAAGTGCATGGTGTCCTCTCATGTACTTTGCTAATGTAGCTCCCTTTCTTCTACCTTCTTGCACAAGTTCATCTTGAAAATTGATTTCAAGTTCATTTTATATTTCTTCTTTTGGTTCTAGTTCAGGTTTTCTAGCTTGATATTGCCTCCTTGGTGTTTAACATCTTCTTCATATACCTCGGCATCATTCTCCTGACTCTTTTCACCTACATTCTATTGCTCGGTAGCCTATTGTTGTCACTCAACATTCATAATTTGTTGTTGCTTGGTAGTCTTTTTCTATGTTTCAGGTAAGATGTAGGGAACACCTTCATTGACATATATAATTATGTTGTAATCTTTAGGTTCTTTCTTGCATTCAACTTCATTTCTTTTTTCATATTCATCAACTTTCATATTTGCACCTTCCATGACTTCATCGTGTTAGAGTTCAAACACATGTAAGCTTTTCTCTTAGTGGAAAACCTAATCTATCAGGAGCACATGTAAACAAGCAAACATTAGTAGCATGTGCATTTAAAGATTCAAATAAGATTGAAAAACTATTGATTCTTCTTGAGTTTTAAACACTATGCAACTGACATGTTAGAGTCCTCCTGCAACCTCAAGGCAACTCAACAAGGGCACAAATAAGAGGCCTTGTTGGTGTGCTCAATTTGGAGGGATGTAGATGTGCTCTTCCAAACACAACTATTGAATGAATCCCAAAATGATAGATGAGAATGCAATGTGAAATATGAATCTAAACTAAGATGAGTGAATAATGCTTCAAGAGATGGCTATGGGAGCAACCATTATTGAGAGCACTCAATGGATAATGGAAATGGATGCAAGAAATAAAACTAAGAGTGCAATACTATCATGAAAATGCAAGCATAAGTGAAAGTAATCTAACATCTACCAAAGGGTCAATAATATGAAAAATCTCTAAGAAAGCTCTAAAATTAAAATAGCATGATAAAAATTGCAAATGGGGGAGATGAAAAATGCTTGAGATAAGGGCTCCATTTATGGATTTGAGAGAGGTCTTAGGGAGGTCGTGTCTATGTGGCATCCACATAGGTGCCACAAGGGAGACACATGGACTAAGGGGACAAGCCATGCAAAGTTCAACATAAGCCTTTTGGATGAAAGTTATGGTTCAATGCTTACTCACATATGTGTGAGCAATCTTGGAGAAAGTAAAGGGGGATAAATGTGTAGGAGTATAAGACACTTTTGAATAAAATAATAAAATAGAAGCTTTATTGGATCTTGAGTTGCTAAGATGTGTTTAGACCGGTGTTTAAGATTAGTTAAGTGAGATTAATTAATGGGTAGGCTTAGAAGGATGAGAATGATGGGTGGTAGAATAGGTTTTAGTTAGGATTAGGATTAAATTAGATAGGATTTAACTTAATCATAGGATTATAGAATTTAATAAAGTGGAGGGAATTAGATAAATTGAGATTTATTTAAAAGGGGATTTATGGAGCACTATGCATTAAATAAACTTAACACATTAGAGGGGATGCATTTAAATTAAATTTAAATGCATTAGGGAAGTAAACCTATTAAATTAAATAAATTTAATTAAATAAGTAGAGGAACATGAAAAATATAATTAATTAATAAATGATTAATTATACTATCAAGGGAGATATTAAATAAACTAATATTGTGTTTAGGACAATTTTAAGTGTCTACAAGAATATCCTAGGAATATGCTTTCATCACTTTTAGCATCAAGTTTTCAATTTCTATTATCCTTTAGTATATAACATTTGCTTCCATAAACTTTAAAATACTTCACATTAGGTGCATACCTATACCATAACTCAAAGGGTGTAACATTTGTACCTTTCTTTACTTATACTCGATTCAAAGTGTAGAATTTTATACTTGCAACTTCTCTCCAATATCTTATGACACATTATTCTCCATCATCAATGTTATCACACAATGCATGATTAATTTGTTCCTTCTTTCAGCTATTCCATTTTGGGGAGGGGTCTTAGGTGCTGACATCTACCTTTTGATTCCTCTATCATTGTAGAATATGTTGAATTCATTAGAGATAAATTCTCCTCCTCTATCGATTCTCAACTACATCAGACTCTTACCTATATCCTTTTCAACTCTAGCTAAATACCACTTAAAACACTTAAAACCATCAAATTTTTCTTTAAGAAATATCACAGTACTCATTTTGGAGCAGTCATCAACAAACATAATGAAATATTTGTATCTATAGTAGCTTTGTACTCTAATAGGTCCACAAAGGTCAATATGAACCAATTCTAAAATATCATTAAATGTATAGGTTTTGCTCTTGACACTAGACTTTGTCATTTTTTCTAATTGACATTATTTACACATAGCATTGTCATGTTTTTTCAATCTTGGTAATCCTCTCACTCTTTTCATCTTACTAATTCATACCAAATTATGAAAGTTCGCATGAGATAAACTCTTATGCCATAACCATATATCTTCATTTTCTGCAAACAAGCATGTTTGATTAGATAAAGCGAGATAGAACAAGTTACCTCTTGTGTGATCTGTACTTCCAATTCGTCCACCAGTAGCATCAAATATCTTAGCCTTTTGGTGATGAAATTCAACTCTGTATCCTAGTTTGTTCAACTATGAAACATTAAAAAAAATATAGTTAAGTCCTTCAACCCAATAAGCACTATCCAACATGATCTTATCAGTCAATTGTATTAATCCTTTACCTTTCACAAGACATGGTGCATCATTACCAAACTTAACACAATTAACTTTGTATGGTTCCATGGTTTCAAATTTAGTTTTATCACTAGTATTGTGATGTGAAAAACCATTGTCAATTATCCATCTATCGTCTTTTCTCACATATGAAATTAATACAATTATCTCATCTTCATCATAATCTTCTTTCATAGAAACATAGACAACTTCTTCATCATTACTACCAGACTCATTATCAATTTCTTCTTCAGCAATCTAACAAGATTTCTTACCTTTGTCCTTTTAGTCCTTGTTTCTTTTGTAAATATGGTTAGATAGATGTCTTGATGGTTGCCATTTATGGAAACATACATTCAACATTTTAGTTATGAATTTAGAGTTAGAAAATTGTCTCTAAGTGTTAGACAATTTACAATAGCATAGTGAATAAATGTTAAGTGTACAAATGACTCATTAAGAGTTAGCTCATACAAAATTGAAGGAAGCTTCATGATAGTATCATGATGATGTGTGTCAATGTGAAAATGTGTATGAACATTATATTGTGACTTATGATTAAAATACTAGTGTGGTTATGTAACAGTGCAGAACATAACATAGCAGAGAATTATGTTGTATGACCTTAGGAATTATTTTGGTTACAAAATAATTACTAAGTTATGATGAGCAGAATATATGTATATTAAACCATAATCTATTTATATTATGTGAAGCGTGTGAGCACATGAAGGCCGACTGAGCAGAGTTTTGTAATTATTGAAAGGTATAAGTGAAGATCTTATCTTATGAATTTTAGTGTGCTATCTATGATAGAAGAGCAAGTTTTATGTGATGCAAACTATTTTATAGAGATCTTGAAAGATTTGTGAGCCCTATATGATTCAAATTCTGATGTATGATTAGAACAAGTGTGAAGTATAATAAACAACAAGTATTTTATGTATATATATTATTGGGAAGAACTTAATTGTATAATTGTATGTTATGGAAGTGGGCTCTTCTTGCATACATTGTATTTGTTCTACCAACTCCTAATAGGGTTGAAGCAACTGCTAATATGGTTGAGGCTTCTAACAAGGCCTAGTCTCCTAATAGGGACTCGAGACACTATATGTACTTTATAGACTCCTAATAGGGTCAATATCCTTAACGAGATCATATTGTTTAGTGAATCATCTAGTGGGTATCATCACTACCAAGATTTTCCCTTGGCTAAGATTTCCCTAGTTAACAAATAATGGTGTTATGAGTTATCTATATGCATGGTTATATTTATTGTTTGGCATTGTTGGTTTACTTTCTTATGAAAGTTATAAAGTAATTAACAATATTTAGTTGTGGGAATTTTTTTTTAGAATATTGATTCACCCCACCACCCCCTCGTATTATCTATTTCTAATAGTTTCTCCTATTGTCTCAGTTATCTCTTTTACCTTTGTACTTATTTTCCCTTTTCTCATCCTTGTCTTCTCTGTCAAGACATATTGAAACAATATTACCAACATTTTTACATGAATTTTTTTTATAGGAAGTTTACCTTTGTATTTTCCTCTATCTCTTGGAAATATTCTAGCCATCAGTGCTTCAAGCTCATCAAGGTCATCATCAGTGACATTACTGTCACTATTCACACACTTTTCATTTTCCTTTTTTCCTAATAACCAATTGAGATTTAAAAGAAGATTCAATAGTAGTAGGAGAGAAATTTTAAAAATTTGCAAATTCAAAAGAAGTAAGCATAACAACTACACCATTTGAAACTAAGATCGTTACCAGGGGTACATCTTAGTTCTTGTGTTACATAACTCTAATAGAATAAATATAGAGTAGTTTTCTTAGTACATTGTTGATCATAGTTTTATCATCAATCTTTACATTTGATCATCTTATAGAATTTACCACCTCTTTGATTCTTCCACAATATTGTACAATATTTTCTCCTTCTACCATTCTAATTTCATTAAATTTACCTCTCAAGCTTTTAGATTTTTCTCTGAAAACATTTTTGTCTCCTCCATAGATAGTCTGCAATGTATGCCACATTTTCTTTGCATTAGTGCACTCCTTTATGTCATCAAACTCAACATAGCTTAGGGATGATGTAATATCTAACATAGGCTAGTTGTGTTCTTATTTTTCTTTCATCTACTAAGCTGTCACAGGACTTGGTATCACCACATATGCATGTTCCACATAGTGTATTTCACCATCTCTAATTCCTATCAAATGAAACTTCATCAAACTTTGCCATATTGGGAAGTTCTCATTGTTCAATCTTGGTACCTCCTTTTTGTACATGTTGATCTTTAGCTCCAAGTACTTTCAAAATACTCTCTACAAGAGCCAATGCTCTGATACCAATTATTTAGAATAACTGGGAGGGGTGGGGGGATCAATCAGTTATCCTTAGGTGATGCAAGAGCATCCTAGGTATAAGGGAAATCTTGCATCATCAAAAAAGAATTTCATTTTAGGTCTTTTCTATTTTAATAAGGACTAGTAGATAGGGAGGTTACTTTTTTTAGTAAGTTTGTCATACAAGCTTATAATGTTCTCATTTTCTATGGGGAGGTTCATTTTAGAGTTTTAAGCCTACCATAAAAATCACATTACTCAAGCATTAGTATCAGAGAAGTTATTGCAAATTTTTAGTGGAAAAATTTGTAGAAAAATCTTCAAGCTCATTGTTGGAGGCCTTAGAGTACCTAGATGAGGTTTGAAAACTCGACGAAGGGTGCTAGCATAGTTTTGAGCCTATAGATCAAGAGTTGGCATTTCTAAAAGGTGATTATAATAGCCAATTGAAGCAACGATTCATGAGTTATGGTCTTCCAAAGTTGGGCTACCCAAAATTTCTAAAATAATTGTCAAAGATGTATATGGATGACTCTATATGTTTTCTTAGGGTATGTCAGCTCTAGATATTAAGTTTGAGCATCTAGAACCTTCCCGGGTGGCATTAAACTACCTATTTAAAAAAGGCCCAAACATTATTGAGAGGAGCTCTGGGTGATAGTTCACATCTTGTCTTGCAAATTATTATACTAGAAGCGCCCATGTGGGTTAGCATATTGTATTTATGAATTCTGTAATTCTGCATTTGTGGTGCAAACAAGAAGTCCATATTTTGTTTTCGCATTTTTTTTTGTTTTTTTTTTTTTTTTATGAGTCTATGGTATTAAGGGAAGCATCCCTACATTAAGTGGTATTAGAGCTAGAGTTCTTGAGTGTGTGTGCAAATCACCATCTATGAGGCAGTTCACACCAAGACCATGGTTTGAGTTGAGCATGTAGAAAAATTATTGATTGTGAGGCCAGTTTACACTAGGGTTTTAGTGGAAGCAAGAAAAATACCTCCACAAAGAGAGCGTGGCAAAAGAGTTGTAGGTGTTACACTCAGGGTTTCCAAGCCCTCCAAAGGAAAATGAAAGCACTAGAAGAACAAATGTGAAGAGGAATAAATCTTCTTATAAGAGATGAAAGCAAGGATGAGGATGAAGTAGAAGAAAATGTTGGAGAAGAGGTAGTTCTAAACCCAGAGGAAGAGAGGCTTTTTGGGGCCATTTCGAAGATTGGAAAAAGACCTAAGTTTGAAGTTCCCACATTTTCAAGAAATCTTAATCTAGAGGAGTTGATCAATTGGATCAATGAACTAGAGGAGTACTTTGAGTATGAAGATATTGAAGATCCTGATATTGTCAATTTTGCGAAGGAAAAACTAAAGGGACATGCGAAGATATGGTGGCAGGAGGTTCAGTTAGAGTGAAGTAGAAATGGAAAGGACAAAATCATCAAATGGGAATAGATGGTAGCTAAACTAAAGTGCCAATTCATTCCCATGGATTATGAGCTTGATCTATTGAAGAAAATGCAAGGGTTGAAGAAAGTAGGAAAATTTGTTCAAGAGTATACCGAATAGTTCTACTAAGTTCTCATTATAACTGGCCATGCAGAAGCTGATAAGGACAAAGTCACCCATTATCTTAATGGGTTAAGGCCAAGTATTTAGGATGAGCTAAGTTTGGTTTGAATGAACAATATTGAGGAGGCATACTAGTCTGCCCTAAGAGTTGAGGAGAAACTAAGCAAGAAGTTTGACAATAAGAATAGTGGAAGAGGTCACGATGGAAGATCTAGTGGATGATCTTATGGTGGTCATAATGATGAACAAAAGAAAAAGGATGAGGCTAGAAGTAGCACTCAGAATCAGAGGGGAAATTATTTCAATCATTTTTATAATCAGAATAATAGAGATCTAGAATGAAGAGGTAGAGGAAAAGAATTTAGAAGAGGAGGTTTCTGTGGGAAATGTTTTCACTATAGAGAAGACAGGTATAGAGCATTTGAATGTACCTAGTGCCAAGGAAGGATAGATCAAAGAATAAAATGCCAAGCCAGAGTTGTACATGTTGATGAAGATGCCAAATCATCACATTTTGAAGATGCTGAAAGAGGAGAAGCTCTAGTTAACTGAAGAGTCTTTCTAAGTAGTGAGAATGAACCTGAACAAAGAAGGAGCTTGTTTCATGCAAGGTGCAAATCTGAGGTAAGTGTTGTGATGTGATCATTGATGGTGGAAGTACTAACAATTTGGTGTCAGAAATGATGGTCACCAAGTTGAAATTGAAGAGGTAGAAACACCCATGACCATACCGTATTTCTTGGGTGTAAGATGACCACAAGGTCATGGTCAATGAGTAGTGCTCAGTGTAGTTCAAGATTGGAAGCTACTAGGATGAGGTACTATGTGATATCATAACTATAGACATATGTCATATGTTGTTGGGTAGGTCATGGCAGTTTGACAGGCATGTTGTACATGATGGGTGAGCAAATACCTACACTCTAACTAAGGATGGAGTGAAACATAAGATGAAGCCATTAAAGGGTAAAGAAGAAAAGGATTGTAGTGCTACCAGAATATGTTTTTTTGATGGGAAAGAGTTTCTTAAAGGTATGAAACATGAGCATATGTGTTTTTCTATAATTCCTAAAGATAGTAAGGAAGAAGTAGAGGAGGTACCTACAAAAGTTGTAGATATGTTGGCAAATTTTTTTGATATTGTATTAGATAATGTACCTAATGGATTGCCACCAGTGAGGAAGATCAGTCACCAAATGGATTTAGTTCCAAGAGCTAGTTTTCCAAACAAGGCAGCACACAAAATGACACTATCAGAAAGTGAAGAGTTGAACAAGCAAGTTCATGAGTGTTGTAGAAGGGGTTGATTCGAGAGAGTTTAAGTCCATGTGTTGTACCAGTGGTGTTAGCATCAAAGAAGAATGGAGAATGGAGGATGCACACAGATTCTCGTGCTATCAACAAGTTCACCATCAAGTAAAGATTTCCTTTTCTAAGGACAAACAATATTATGGATTGTTTGAGTGGAGCTGAGTATTTCACAAAGGTAGATCTAAAGAGTGGGTACATTAGATTTGTATCAGAGAAGGTGTTGAGTGGAAGATTGCTTTCAAGATAAGGGAAGGATTGTATGAGTGGTTAGTCATTCTTTTTGGGTTAACCAATGCACCAAGCACTTTCATGAGGCTCATGAATGAGGTACTAAAGAGTTTCTAGGTAAGTTTGTCATTGTTTATCTAGATGATATATTGATCTTTAGTAAGATATTGGAGGAGAATTTGATTTATATTCACAAGGTGTTTGATAAGTTGAGGGAAGAAAAGTTGTTGATAAACTTGAAGAAGTGTAGTTTTGTAAAGGAGTTGGTGTACCTGGGGTTTGTACTCTCGAGAGAAGGTCTAAAAATAGACCTAGAGAAAGTGAAGGCTATTCTTGAATGGCCTACTCTAGGGAGTATGATAGAGGTAAGATCATTTCATGGATCAGCTACATTTTATAAAAAGTTCATAAGAGGTTTTAGCAGTATTTGTGGACCCTTGATTGAAACAATGAGAGGGGATATGAAAGAGTTTAAGTGGACTATATGAGTAGATAAGAGTTTTAATTTTTTGAAACAAAATGTTTCTAAGCAACATGTTTTAGCACTTCCTAGTTTTAAAAAGGTGTTTCAAGTAGACTATGATGCTAGTGGTATTGCTGTTGGGTGATGTGATGCGCTCCCCTACCCACAGGTGGTTAATTATGTGGTGTTCCATGTTCACTAATAGTCATGGCTTTTGGTGCAATGGAAAATGGGCCCTACAATTGGTATCAGAGCCTAGTTTTGGCCTGGTCATGGGTTCAAATCTCCCCGGTGCCATCCTGACCCGTGTAAGCACCTGGTATGCGCGTCGAGGGGGAGATTGTTGGGTGATGCGACGCGATCCCCTGCCCACAGGTGGTTAATTATGTGGTGTTCCATGTTCACTAATAGTCATGGCTTTTGGTGCAACGGCAAATGGGCCCTACAATTGCCATAGGAGTTGTTTTGAGCTAAGAAGGTAGACCTATTGCTTATTTTAGTGAGAAGTTGAATGATGCAAAAAGAAACATTCTATTTATGATCAGGAATTTATGCTATAGTTCAAGAATTGAAGAAGTGGAGACACTATCTTCTTCTTAAGGAGTTAATTTTGTATACTGATAATCAAGCTTTGTAATAGTTGAATGGTCAAGGAAAATTGAACTAAAGGCATTTAAAGTGGGTTGAGTTTTTGTAGAGTTATACATTTCTTTTGAAACATAAGAGTGGGAAGTCTAATAAAGTTGCAGATGCTCTTAGTAGAAGACAAATTTTGCTAACAGAAATGTAGATAGAGGTAGTTGGATTCAAGGAATGTAGTACCTTATATCTAGATGATCCTAATTTTTGTGGTGGTTGACAGGTTTCAAAGATGGCCCATTCTATTTCTTGCAAGAAGACTAGTGATGCTATTCATGTAGCAGAGTTGTTTTTCAGAGAAGTGGTGAGATTACATGGTCTACCAAAGAGTATAGTTTTAGATTGAGACACCAAAGCTATTGGGTATTTCTAGTGTACATTATGGAAAAATTTGAAGATAGATTTGAAGTTCACATCCACAGACTGATGGATAGACAAAAACTGTGAATCACAGTTTGGGAAACTTGTTGAGATGCTTGGTTGGAGATAAACCAAAAGGATGGGACATGATTTTACCATAGGAAGAATTTGCATATAATAATTCTTTCAGTAGGAGTACTGGTAAATCACCATTCTAGATTGTATATGGGAGTAGTCCCATAAATGCTTTTGAATTGAGGCAGTTGGATAAAGGAGAGATAAGTAGTGCTGAAGTAGAAGATTTTCTTGAACATTTGTAGAGAATCCATGAGGAGATGAGGAAGCACATCATAAAGATGAATACATAGTATAAGACTAAAGCATATGTGAAATGAAGATACAAGAAATTTTAGATTGGAGATGAAGTCATGGTTCATTTAAGAAAGGAGCATTTTCTAGTAGGTACATATAATAAGCTAAAGATGAAAAAGTTTGGACCATGCAAGACAGTGAAAATGCATGATTCTAGAAATGCGTATGAAGTAGAGTTGCCTACCAAATTGAATATCTTGCTAATACTTAATATTTTAGATTTGACATAGTATTATGAAGTAGGTGATGGAGATGAAGTTGTAGAAGTGCAATGGAGCATTCAACAGCTGGTTCAGCTACAAAGGAGATTGAGGAGATATTGGACATTTGTGTTGGTAAAAGTACAAAGAGTAGAACTTATGAAGAATACCTAGTCAAATGGAAAGGAAGAAAAGTAGATGATTCATCATGGCTAGCAAGGGAGTGTTAGGAATAAGGTGTCTCAACCTTGGATAATTCCTATTCTTATTATTTGTTTTGTAAAATGTATTTCTTGCAAATAATGTTGATGTGTCAGCATCTTGAATTGTGTATACAGAGATCATCACTAAAATAGTTATGACAGATTCCTATGACACGTAAGAGCTATGTTAGGAAGATTCAATGATAGGTGAAGACATGTGGCAACTAATAAATTTGAGTACTATACACTCTACCCCAATAGTGGGGTAATTTTTTTAGGGTTCTTATTTTCTTGAAGAATGGTAAAACCCTAATACGGTAACCTTTGGGAGTAGCCCTAAAGTGAAGTGCATGATATAACCATTTTTACGGTTGTGAAGAGGTGGGATGTGAGAAAGTGTATTGTTGGTACTGTGAGTTGCTACTGGAGTCTTCTATTGTCACTGTTGAACTTGCATTGCAAGTGTATTGTAACCTTGTGTTGAAGATAATACATTGTATAGGTTCTGGAGGGGTGGGGTTGTTTTACCGAAAGGTTTTTCCCCACCGAAAAATCTTTGTGTTATGTGTTTCTTTCTCTATCTGTTTTCTTTATGCTTGGTTTGCTGAAATATTTTTGTTTACATGCTATTGAATCTATAAGTGTAAAAGATTTTAATAGGATCTGCACCATACTTCTCTTAAGAGATTAGTGTAGGAAGCTATTTCCACACCTGACTTTCCTTTCAGGGAGCAGGTTAATTGTCTTGTTTTTCCTTTGAACACCTGAGACATGACAGAGTCACTTCTCAAATTACCCCGGGTGTCTGATGCAAGAGCATCCTAGGTGTAAGGGCAATCTTGCATCATCAAAAAATATTTTAATTTCATTCTTTTCTATTTTAATAAGAATTACTGACAGGGAGGTTGCTATTTCTGGGAGCTTACTATTTTTAATAAGTTTGTCGTATGAGCTCAAAATGTTCTCATTTTCTATAGGTAGGTTCATTTAGAGTTGTAAGCCTACCATACAAATCTCATTGCTCAAGTATTAGTGTCATAGAAGTTATTACAAATTTTTGGTGGAAAAATTTGTAGAAAAAATCTTTAGGCTCACCATTGGAGGCCTCAGAGTCTACAGATGAGGTTAGAAAACTCAATTAAAGGGCACTAGTGTCATTTCAAGCCTGTAGATCATGAGCTAGCATTTCTAAAATGTGGTTATAATAGCTGATCGGAGCTATGGTTTGTGAGTTATTGCCTTCCAAAGTTGGGCTACCCAAAATTTCTAAAATAACTGTCAAAGATGTATTTGGCAAACTCTATATGTTTTTTAGGGTCTGTTGGCCCTAGGTATTAATTTTGAGCATCTAGAACCTTCATGGGTGAAATAAAACTATCTATTTAAGAAAAGCTTGAACATTGTCTAGATCAGCTAGGGGTGATAGTTCACAGCTTATTGTACTGAAGATGCCCATGTGGGTTAGCATGTTGTATTTATGAATTATGTAATTCTCCATTTGTGGCACAAATAAGAAGTCCATATTTTGTTCTCACATTTGTTTTTTTTTCTTTATTTCTATTATGAGTCTATGGTATTAAGGGGAGCACCCCTACATCATTAGGTCTAGATGTACCAATTGAACTTTTAATCACTTCAAATATTTTAGATCTAAAAATTCAATAGCTTAGTCACTATACAAAAATAATCAATAACATAAACTTGCAATCCACTTGTGCTAATAGTAACAAACTTGCAAAAGTTTAAACACATTGTTAAATGTGACCTTGTTAAAGGATTTAATCACCTTGTTAGGAGTCACCTTGTTAGAGGGCTCATGAACATTCCATTAGAATATCACCTTGATCAACAGATTAACATATGACTATTAGGTCAACCTTGATTAAAGGATTTTAAAACTAATACAATGGTTAGAAAATAACAATAGGTTTATTTGACAAATACAACTCACTTTCTATATACAGATCAAAATTTGGTTCATATGTTGATCCAATGACTAGACTCCATTGTCATCTCTATCTCTGATATGCTTGGAAACCCTTCTATCAATCATACTTCAAGTTCACCTCTTCATAATGTTGAGATAATGGGTGTTGCACACATTGCATAATATTGCTATATTGTATTATTTTATTTTATTATGTAATGTTGCATCTAGATGAACATGCAACATGGAAAGATTCCCATGAGATATACTTGATGAGTTGTATTGTAACATTATGATAATATTTCATGTAATTATTTAATATTAGGGAAAAGAATTAAAATTCTAATATTAAATATGAGGTCAAGGGGTTAGGTAGTACATGGTTTTAGCACATGGTTTATGTAATACCACTTGGTGGTTTTGTGGGACTCGCTACTATATAAGAAGCCAAAAGAGTAACTATTAGTGTGTGGGTGAGAAGAAGAAGGCAAAAAGGGAAAGACTCGAGCGTGACAAGGCTTGATAGGTTAGCCCAGGAGGAATTTATGAAAGTTGAAAGCATGACATGGGATGTGTAGATTCATGCTTGTTTACATGGATTTCTTGGTTGTGTCTATGGCTTTGAAGGCTTCCATGATTGTATTGCAATGGTTATTTTGTTGAATAATACATGGTGATGGATGATTTTGGAGATTAGGTTTTTTTTTCCTTAATGAGGGTTTCCCAAGGTATACATTATGTCACTTTTTTGTGGGTATGTTGTCTATTCTCTTGCATATGGGTTTCAATTGTATATTTGTTTCAAATCTATTATAGGTTATGTGGAAATGGTTTTATTCTTTGTTGCAAGTTTCCTTACAAGTGGTATCAACATTATGGTTTTATTATTGTAACCCTACATTGAATCCATAGAAATGCATGAGAGGATAAAAGAAAGGGCAAGATATATGAGTTGTTTATTGTAGATCATAGGGTTTTGAGTTTTTTGTTATGATGGGATGTTGGTAGATTTTGGACATGTGAAATTATTGGTCAAAATAAATCTTTTAGATGTTTCATTTAAATGAGGGTTTTAGGGGGAGCTTGTAGAAATAATCTCTTGGGTAAAAAGAGACCTCACCATTGGATCTGAGTTGATATTTTGATAAATTTTGATATATAATATGCCGTAGTTTGGCCATGTTTAGAGGAAATGAAAGAATTTTTTAGTTTCAACCCATGATGGTCATCAAATTTAATCCCATCAAAATTTTCGTCAAAAAAAAAAAAAAAAAAATTGCAGTGAAAGTGGTAAAAAGATTGTCCTAGTAAAATGGCCATAACTTTCTCTTAGGATATCAGATTTTAGACTTCTTATGGGCATTGGAAAGCTAATTTAGAGACTACAACTTGGTGTATCTTTGGTTCGTTGATTTTGACATTTTGTTAGGTTTTAAGAGCCCCAAAGTTAGATGTTATTTATTTTGAGCACAGATTAGAACATAACTTGGGCATATAGAGTCAAATTTTGGACTTTGAGTAGTCAATGAAAAGCTGTTGGAGAGCTCTACACATTGGTTCAAATTTGGTGCAAGTTTGGAATGGTTTATTTGATGATTTATTAATCTAAAAATTTTATGGCATATATTGACTATGGTAACATTGTGAGTTTATGATATTGTATATTTTAGAGATTTAAGATATGATGTCATTGTATACTCAGTTCAAAATTTAGATTGGTCTCAAGATGATATGGTTATCATTGTTTGGTTTGGATATGTATGATGACTTGTTAGCTCTACAAGTTGTGTAGTGCTGTAAGCGGTCTATACTTACAAGTTAAATTTATAGCTTGGTTATGGGTTGTCTTTGCCCATTGATCTTTCATTATTGATGCACATTTAGATTGGTGGCTTGGATTTGAGTTGTTTATGCCTTCAGTCACATGATTTGCTAAAAAAAAATTATGTAGAAGGGATGGGATGTTGTTATCAGGTATAGTCATGGTGGAGGATTATGGTTGACTATTTTATGCTGACAAGTTGGACATATTCAGAGTTAGATGCTCAATTCATGGATGTGATCATGTTGTTATGGATTTTGGCATAAAATTATTGGATATATAGGTACATCTTTGATGTTCATTATTTTTTAATTCTTTATTTGACTATGGTGGTATATCTTCTTGGTTGAGGATCATGGTTATTTGGTTTCTTTTGAGGAGCTCATGATGTGCACTTTGAGTTCTTTGATGGTTCTGATGCCTTGGTTGATTCTCATTGTTAGAGGATTATTTTTTTCATCATGATTTCATGGATAGATTGGATACATATTTTAGTGGGAGCTTGTGGCAATGATGAGGTGACAGTGCAGGATTAGTTACTAGTTTTTTTTCTATCTTCTTGGTTTGGAGATCTTGGTTTCACTTGGTATTGACACTTTGGTTGTGAGTGTAGACCTAGAGGATCTTCATGTAGGAGAGTGGTTTTATGATGCTTTGGTACCATGGTTGAGTGGGAGCTATTGGC
The DNA here is from genome assembly GCA_028749045.1 of Cupressus sempervirens. Taxonomy (NCBI): domain Eukaryota; kingdom Viridiplantae; phylum Streptophyta; class Pinopsida; order Cupressales; family Cupressaceae; genus Cupressus; species Cupressus sempervirens. The sequence continues at coordinate 606,583,065 of CM053786.1, read as the reverse complement.
ATTGATATATTTATCGAGATTTTGTAGATGCTGAAGATTTGTCTTAGATCCTATTGTTGCAGAAGAGTCATTGACATTTGTGTGGTGCACTTGTTATCTTCATGGTGTGTGAAGATGGTTAGATCTTGAGGACTCATGGGGTTCTTGGTTATCTTCATGGTGTGTGGAGATGGTTCTTCATGGTATGTGGAGATGGTTTTCTTCATAGTGTGTGGAGATGGTTGCATCTTGAGGACTAATGGAGTTCTTAGTAAAGGTATGGTTTATGCTTTCATTTTACATGTTATCCTTGGTGTTAGGATGGTTTCATTTTTTATGTCATAGTATGCTCTTGATACATGTTTAGAGTTTTGACATGTTATGGTATGTTCATATTGAACATATTATCTCTTTGGTTGAGATGGTTAGATCATGTTGTCATGTTCATGTTCCTGAGGCCATGGTTGGAACTTTGACATTGATCTTGGTCTAGTTTCTCAGTATTGAGTACATTGATCATAAGTTGGATACTTCATGGTATTTCTAAGTTTCATTTGGAGTTGGCATATTGATTGGTTATAGGTCCTTGTGGATACTTAGAGACAGTGGTGATGTTGATTTCTCTTGGATTAAAGAAGTATTTGTTGGGCCAACTATTTGGTTTTTGCAGGAAGACTAAGGGGAATTCACTTGATATGAACTTGAGAGGAGATTTTTCTTAGATTAGTCTTGGTTGGAGACTTGGTTGGAGACTTGGATATCTTGGTGAGCATTCTCATTCCTGGGTTTGCTACTTGAGAGGTATAACCCATTGTTTCTTATAGGTGCATTATATTTATGCTTATATTTCATTGATATGGATCTTGAGCTATGGTACATGAGTTAGTTCTAGAGGGTTCATTTGAGAGATGGTTTAGCATTGGTTATCTCCACTTACATATGTTGCTATGTTGGTTGATTTTGGGAGATGGATTTATATTGGGCATATTCCTTGGATTAGGAATGGTTTATGAGTTTGGTATTCTTGTGAGAGGTTTGCATCCATGATTAGTTATATGGTATGGTTTGGGTGTTGTTGAGGCTTCTTCGTTGGGGTTTTATTGAGGAGATCATACTTGCATAGTCTACTTCTAGAGGTGTATGTAAAAGGACATGATATAGGTTGTGATTTGCATGGTTTCTCTTTAGTCTTGGTTATCTTCTTGGAAGTTCTATTTTGCTCACATTGGATTTGAGATTGGTTAGAGATTGTGATCACTAGTTTTTGGTCATGTATGTCATGTGAGGATGACATGGTTATTCCTTTATATCTTTCCTCTGTTGGTTGTGGAGAACTTGGAAGAGCATTAGAGATTGGTTATGAGAGTAGTTCTTGCAAGTTATTGGTTTATGTGTTGTGGATGTCCTTGAGATTGTATGGATTTACTTCTTTGAGATGTTGTGAGTAGATTGGTTATAGATTTAACATTATCTTTTGTAGTGAGAGCTTCTTGGTATATATGTGGTAGGTATTGCTCTTGAGGCTTGCAATTGCAGGTTATAGATTGGATATGTTGATGATGTGAGATTCACTTGGTATACCTTTGGAGATATGAATAGTTGGATGGGTTTGGTACTTGTTGTGGGTGCTATTTTCAGCTATGGATATTTTCACAACTTTAGATACATGTAATTACCTTTGGAATAAGTTTTTGTGCTTAGTATTTCAGTTGGTACAGGATTTATGATCATCTAATGCAACAAGTTGGGTGGCTTTCTCTTTGGATGGCTTCTATTTATGTCAAGTGGCAGTGGCATAATAGGAAGTGAGTTCATTCATGTTTGAGATGTTGGATACTTTGATTTTGTTGCAAGTACCAAGATGGAGCATTTTGTGTACTTTGATCCATGATGGTGGATGTGTTAGGAGGGATTGTTCCCTTGTTCATTTATGTGGCTATAGATTGACCCTATGCAATGTATACAACAAGTGTGAGATTGTTGAGTAATGGGTGTTGCACACATTGCATAGTATTTTTATATTTTATTATGTAATGGTGCATATAGATGGACGTAAAACATTGAAAGATTCCCATGAGATATACTTGATGATTTGTATTTTAACATTGTGATAATATTTCATGTAATTATTTAATATTGGGAAAAAGAATTAAAATTCCAATATTAAATGTGGGGTTAAGGGATCAGGTAGCACATGGTTTATGTAATACCACTTGGTGGTTTTGTGGGACTTGCTACTATATAAGCATCCATAAGGGTATTTGTTGGTGTGTGAGTGAGAAGAAGAAGGCAAAAAGGGAAAGATTCAAGCAGGACAAGGCTTGATAGGTTAGCTAAAGGAGCATTTGTGAAGGCTCGAAGCATGGCATGGGATGTGTCGATTCATGCTTGTTCACATAGATTTCTTGGTTGTGGCTATGGATTTGAAGGTTTCCATGGTTGTATTGTAATGGTATTTTTCTTAAATAATGCATGGTGATGGATGCTTTTAGAGGTTGGGTTTTTTTCCCTAAATGAGGGTTCCCTAGGGTATATCTTGTGTCATATTTTTTTTGGGTATGTTTTCTATTCTCTTGCATGTGGATTTCAATTGCATATTTATTTTAGATCTATTATGGGTTATGTGGAAATGGTTATATTCTTTGTTGCAAGTTTCCTTACACATAACTCTTCTCAGCCTCCTACTCAAGTTCTCCAATCAATAGCATAAATAAATATTCCAACCACATTAGGTTAGCCCTTACACCTCCTTAAGTAGGTAATTCTGATATTCTTTTTCTTAAACATCATCATAGACCTTTGGGTTTGGTTGGATTCATAAAAAATATTCCAATTGTAGCTTCCAACATAGATAACTACCTTTTCAGTTAAATAAAAAATTGTCCCTATATTGTCAGTTCATTGGTCCAGTTAGTGTTTAAGGTTGACTAATGATACTTTCTTAAAATCCCACCATGGGACCATCACAACTCCTTAGGACATGAAAATGCATGCATAAATTTGGAAGCAAGATGAAGTTGTTTTCTATTTTTGGTGGATTTCCCTAAGCGAGACAATAGGTGCCCAATTAGGAGAAAACATAGTAACAATGGAAAGATGAGTAAATAGATGGATTGGGAAATGTGATCAAAGGGTCTTAGAGTATTTTTTGAGTGTGTAGGAGGTTGTAGAGTAGTTGACAAGGATTGGTTAAATCACTTGTCCAAAATATAAGCCAAGAAAAAAGAACCAATTCAAACCCTTAAGAATAGCTCAATTTGGGAATAGGGGTGTACAAATGACTTGGGGGATCTAAACCCTAAAAATCCTAAAGGGTATTCTGATTAGGATTTTTTTAAAACTTCTTTGGAAAGACTTTGTGTTATTAGGAAAAAACCTAACTTGGAGGCCTAATTAGGCCTTAAAGGCTACTAGCCCTAAGATATAGGGGTTCTTGAGATCAATAGAAAAGATGTTGCAAGATTGAGTATTTTGGTGCCAATAATGGTTGTTCCACTTAGTTTGGTAGCCCATCCATCTATCTTTAATTTGGGGATGAGCATGGTGAGGTTTGGAGTGAACTTACAAGTTTTGTGAGTTCAAGGTAGTGTAAATGAGTATTACCTTGGTAAAGAGGTCTTAAATCAGAGAGGAGTTTGAGTGAATTCTCCTTAGGGTTTGGGTATTGAATAGTGAAACCTAGAAAGGCTTGAAAGAAGGCCTCAGTAGGAGTCCAAGTGATTGGGGACTCAAAGTAAAGATTTATTACAAGATAGGGTTTTCATTACACTAAAAGATTGACCTATCAATAAATACAACCACTAGACTTATAGAAAACAAGAGGAAAATAATCCATGTCACAAATTTCAAAGGGGAATAGTGGTAGTTAGTCCAAAAATCCCCCCTTAGTGTTGTCAAATGAGATTTGAACCTATGATCAAGCTTTGATACCACTTGTTAGAAGCTATGGTTTTCATTGCACTAAAAGATTGACCTTTCAATGCCCAATATCACTATACTTATATAATAGAGGAGGTAGTTAACCCATATCACAAATCTCGAATGAGAATAGTGGTGGTTAGTCCAACGAGGTCTCCCTATCAACGAGAGATGGAAGACTAGTGATATGGAGTGAAATCTCCAACTTCATGAAAAATATTAAAGATAAAATCTATATTTGTATAGGAGACTTCAACTCCCCACTCTATCCTTTTGAAAAATAGGGGGAGTGGTTGAGTTTATGGACAAAATGCAATATTTGACTAATTTTATCACTAGGAATGACCTTCAAGATGTGGACCTTTATGGAACCAATTTTACATGGTCTAATAATAGGAAATGACAAGATAATATCTAGGTTAAACTAGATAGACACCTTGTCTTAGGTGACTGGTAGTAGCTACTAACCTTCACTCTCTCAACTCTTCCCTAGAAATTCTTTGATCATACCCTACTTCTTTTCAATTGGATGAATGGTCTAATCTATGGCCCATGACCTTTACACTATAAAATATTGTGGCATTCTCATCCAAACTTTGATGAATGTGTCTCTAAATGGCAGAATATTTCTACTGAGGGAATGGCTATGTATAGATTAGCTAAAATTTTGGAAAATGTTAGAAGGAATGCAATAAACCAGAGCAAGCAATCCTTTGGAGACACTTTTAAGAAAAAAAGGGAGATTGAGGAAAAAATTAAACAACTTCAACTTGCATATGACTAATGGTGATGATAGTGTCGAAACTTATAGGGAGGAAGAGGAGTGTTGTAGTAATAGGAAGGATATTATTGCTAAAGAAAAGGTGTGCTAGAAGAAACGATCCAAGATCTAGTGGCTTATAGAGGAAGTCTAGAGATAGTAACATTGCCTTCTTTTACTATTATGCTGAAGAAGAAGAAAATAAATACTATCTTGAGCCATGAAGATTGTATTAACGTCAATGTGGATGAGTAGGAGGCTACAGGGAGATGGGTTGTTCAATTCTTTCCTAAGACCTATGCCAGAACTCTCATTTATTCTATACTGAGTGTGTTGAATGTTAGGTTTTGAAGACATAGAAATGATAATTACATGGAAATAAAACTAATAATAAATCACATAGAAGAGAACACAAGACACAAAGATTTAATGTGATTCACCCAATCCTTGCGTAATGCCCTGCCAAGGAACCCAAGAGAAATTAATCTAAAGTTTCATTAAGTTTGTCAAATATTTTTTAAAATTATAATAAACTTAACAACAACATATATAATATAGCAGAAGCAATAACAACAAGAGATAAAATGATATTAGAAGCATTAACTCACATACATAATAACCATAAAAAATAGATTGCAATTCTTAAGGGTCTCGTGATGTTAAATCACATTTTTAAGTATTGATTAATACTAACTCCAATATATAACACATCCATATTAAAGAATAACTACAAGTACAAATCCATTTAAATAATAAACAATTATATAATATTCCATATGGAAATAAATAGAATGCACAATCACCTACTATGTAGGTCAAATGGTATGAAAGGATGAAGGAATATACAATACAATAAAGTACAACCATCTATCATAGTACATAAGAAAAAGAATGAAAGTGAGTACATAATAGGGAACTCCAGCCACAACATCACACTGTCAAATCTCAATGGTATAAAAAAAATGTACTACCACTCGACCTCATGAAACCCAAAAAAGTCCACTCCCACCGTGCTGAGGTGATAGTCTCAAGTCTCAAACAAGATTACAAACTCAAAAGTCAAAATCAACATCTAGGTTCAAGGAATCACCTAAAAGAAAACTATCTCAAAGGGTACCAAGACACAAGTATCAACTAAACCTAGAGGCAACACAGACACATAGGAAATCTACTATGCAAGTGGGCAAGTGTCCTTGCATGAGCCAACTCTAAGGTTACCTGATCTATTCTTTTAATACTCTAGACCCCCTAGTGACCATATGTGGTATCATTATCCTTTTTAATAGACAAGGCATACTAACACATTAGCTCTAAGGATACCCTTGTAGTCTTTTAATTCTTTGGATCCCCTAGTGACTTTCTATGGTACCAATATATTATTAATTAATTTTAAACCCATTTAATGAAACATTATCACTTATTAAAATAACCTATAATGGGTTAACTGTTAGCCTCTTTAGGCCCTCAGCCTCCATTGCAAGCCACTTCCCATCATGACATACTAATAATCTATCCTAAGCTCAGCAAAAGAAAAAGATCTCAAATGACTATAAACCACCCATCAGTTCTTAAATAAGCAGCTAGAAACATATAGAAAACATCACTAATCCAAATCATAGATTCCACCAATACAATCATCCCAATAGGATTGATCCAAAATCAAGTACACGTAAACCAAATCCATATCATAACATGACATCAACAAAAACAAATCAATTAGTTACCTCAGTCCTATACCAACAATTGGGAAGCAATCAAGGAAAATTGATCAAAGACTTAAAGGTTGTACTAGAAAATTCACACCATTCACTTCAATTCTACACAAGAGATACTGAAAAGTAACCAAAAGAAATTGATCAAATACTGAAAGGTTATATCAGGAAAGATGCATCATCCACCTCAGTTCTACACAAGAACTGGAAAGCACATCAAAATATCTGATCAAACTCATCATAGCACACACATGACACATCACCATGGTTAGGTATAAAAGATTGTAGCTAAAACATCATCATGACATCATAGAACAAAACTCCCAAGCCTCTGGTAAACATCTTGACTGGTCAAAGCTAAATCAACCTTGAAACCCAACATCAATGACACACATCACATACAATACATAAAAAAGTCATTATCATGATTCACTGGGCTTTCAAGAACACACAAGTTTAATTTTCACTTATAGATTTTTAAGTTTTCAATTTCATTTTCAAGTTTCCATTTTATTTTTAAGTTAAAAATATGCTAATTTTCTTGAGTCCACTTGAGTCTCAACACTCAAAAATTCATAAAAAGTTGTTTAATATTGATTTCATAATTCAATTTGTTATCAAAACACTAGATTCCATAAACAAATAGGTTACATTTTTTGTCTTTCAAAGTATTGAAATTATAGCTTGCAGAACATCTATAGGGAGGGGAATGTCACAACATATTTGGCTAGCTTGGGGCTATGAGTCAAAGGAATAAGGTGCTAGAGGCAGATGATCTCGTTACCTATGACAACTCAACCACTCATAAAAGGGAACAAATTTACATACAAAGAATATGAGGAATGATTTCCATGTGATATTTCATTATTAAATACTTATAATGATGCTCTCTTTTAAGAGAGATATCACTTCAAATTTAAATTTAAATCAAATGATGGAAAGCAAGGCTTAATTAAATGTTTTAAATGTGACTTGGAACTTGTGTTTCAATGTCATTATGGAAGTTAGTGGGAAGATTAGGGAAAGGATTGTTAAATATTATGTTATAAGAAAACTAATTGAAAATATTTTTTAAACTTCTATACTCCTTGGCTTGGATTAACGAGCACATTTTTTGAGGTGCATTAGTAGCATGTTTGATTATAGGAAAGGTTGTAAACATATGTTAACACAATAAAAATGGGATGAGAAATTCTCTACCACTTTGATTTATAATTATGATATATTAAACCATCATTTTTATTGCAATTTTGAGCTTTCAGTGAGTTTTCTTTCACTATCTATGTATTATTGTTGCAAGGGTTTAACTATAATTTTCTATCTAGAGTTGTCAAAGGATTCAGGGGTCTGAAATGGTTGGTGATATGATTAGGCTAGAGCCATCTAAAATTGAGGAATATGTGAGAAATTCCTTTACTTGGATGGCACTGAAAGATGAAGACCTAGTTTTGTTCATGGAATTCATGGCATGACATGATGAGAACTACTTTTCTCAATTTGTTAACTCTTGGATAGAGATGAGGGTCAAAATTACTGGTATCTCCTTCCAAGTTAATGAAGATATCATTGCTATGGCTTTGGGGTTATCTATGAAAGGAAGGAAATGACATAAGATCACTAAAGTCTTTGACAAGATGAGCCTCAAAAGATTTTTCAAGGTGGATGAGGAACTTGTTTAGAGGTAGGTTTAGCCATGAGGATCTTCAAGTGCCTTGGGACGAGTTATGTCTTGTGCTAATGAAACATCTTACTCTGGAAGGTAGATTTGGTATTTTCTTTCATTTTTACCATTTCCCTCTATTAAACCACTTTAGGCACCATGAGGAAATTTCTATTCCCTTTTTATTTTTCATGATTTGGAAGCCATGGTGATCTAGGTTAGGGATAGAAGGAAGAAGTGTAAAAAGTATACCATGCTACACCAAGGCCTTATCCCTTGTCTCTATAATTTTCACTAGCCCCTTATTTTCCCCAATAAATTTCTCTTGTTCATAATCAAGGCCCACACAATCCACTCAAAAATGGAGGTGAAGACTACTTTGTGGCCCCAACTCCTCAACCATCCCCATCATCTAATCCTTTTGAAAATTTGAAAAAGACCAAAAAAAAATCAGATGGGTCCCATAAGAGTATTAAAAAACCTAAAAATGAGTGCTCCATTGAAATTAATTCAATCAATTCTGAAGGGGAGAACGATGATGGTCATAAGACGTTAGATAGGCTTGCCAATACTCAGGAAAGACAAAAACAAATGGCCAATAGGTAGATGGGTATCGATGAGGATGAATCAAGGTTTGGTGCTAGTGAGAAGATGAAGCCAAGAATCAAGGAGAAGGTGGTTAGGAATAATTATGCTAGTAACAAGGAGGAGAATGATGGGGTAATTACTCCAAGATGTTGTGCAAAAAAGTGGATATCATATAAGAAAAAGTGAAAATTGCACATAATGCAATTGTGTTATGTGTCATTTTCATAAAATTCAAAATTGGGCTTGGTTCATTATAAAGAAAAGCAAATAATATTAAAATATATCGAACTAAGCATAATGTGATCACATTTTTATTTAGCAAAAATGTGATTTTGTTTTTACTGGTGAAAATAAATTTTACTTTTCTTACTAGTTGTACCATTTTTCATGCCCAAATCCAGAGATATCAGATATAAAAGAGGAAAAAGCACACACACAATTAGTTTTTCCACCCCAAACCTCAAATTCATCTTGTTTTTTGACAATCTTCAATTGCACAGGTTCTATGAAAAGGTTGGTTATCTTCATTTTTGTTTTTGTATTGTATGACATATAATTTTAGGTTTTCTTGTATCGATTTGTGTTTTTTACAATCATTTAATATTTAGATACAACTAGACCTAGTAAACACAAATGAAACCAAAGTCCACCTCCTATTGAAGAAGAAAACATTAACCCTGAACAAACACTTCAAAATGAACCACAAAACCCTCAAGGGGAAGCCCTAAACACACAAAACCCTCATATAGCATCCCCTCAAAAACCACCATCGCATCAAGAGCCTCCATTGATCCCATTAGATCATGCAAACTCTCGTAAAGAAGACCTTGTTAATGTTGAATACAATTGGTTGATTCTTTATTGTCTTTGATGTTACACAAAATATCATATCTTTACTAGTTAGTATATGTTGAGCTCAATCAAGAAATGAAGATAGTTTCTTGTGTCTGTCAAACATTCCAATCCAATGTTTGCCAAGTTTAGAAGGCAATTTTTACCGAGTTTACTTAGGCATCGAAGAGAATTTCGCATAAGTTTAGCGTTAACAGGATGCATTTGTTGGTTCTAGCCGACTAAGGAGATGAATATCAATTATTTTAAGTTATATTCAAGCCAACTTGACAATGTGTATGATATGAGTATAAGGTCAAGTTGAGGATTGAGTAAGTGTGAGTATATGGAAGAATAGAAGATGCTATGAGGAAGCGAATTAGAAGGATAAGTAGAATATCCTTGAGGAGCTACAAAGACACATTCACTCAGGAAGGATCAAGTATTTGAGCTAGAAATGAGATCTGATATCAACAATACAGTTGCATTGAAAATAAGGTCATCTCATTATTACTCTCTGACCATTGTAATAGTGATCTAAATCTCTTAACAAAGTTGGCTTAAGAACTATTTGTAAATCCTTTAACAAGGTGGCATTTCTAGATTGAATCCTCTAACAAGGCACACCAAATAGTGTTTTTTGTGACCTTTAACAAGGTTGGCTCCTAAAATGACTCACTTCAAAAGAGTGAAAATCAGTAACTAGTTGCAATTGGTGGTTTTTCCTAAATTGGGTTTTCACATTAAATCTTGATGTCACTTGTGTTCATTCTATTTCTTTCATATGTATTCAGCTAAGTTAGTTAAGCTTAATCATGGATAATTTCATGAGATTTCCATGTTAAGCATTTTTTGAGTTAAAATTGTTATTTTAGTGGTTATTGAGTTACAATATATTATTAGTATTAACTGAGTGCATGTGTGCTTATCGAGATTTAGTAATTTTTAGTAGAGTTTATGTTCTATGGTGATGTCTAAGGGATTTGGAATTTATTTTAGTGGTAACTGATTCACCCCTCCCCTCTCATTTACTCCTCCTATATTTCCAACAATTAGTATCAGAGATTTTGGTGCTTTCAAAAAGGGTTTCAAGGACCTAAGGTAAAAGGTCAAGATGTCTTATAGAAGAGAGATTCCCAAATTGAATAGATATAACTTCAAGGCATGGTAAGAACTTATGAAGTTGCACCTAACAACCATTAGTGATTCAAGTTTGAAATATTTGGAAAATTCTTACAAGGATCCTATTGGAACATTCACTATGGAGGAGATTGTTGAAAAGAAAAATCATAACATTAAGATGATTGACATTGCTTCAATTCTTAACTATGCTAAATTTGATGAGGTCAAAGGTTGTGCTACTGCTCACAACATGTGGACCAAATTGAAGGATATCTATGGAGGTGACGATAATGTGAAAATAGCAAAATAAAAAAGCCTAGGAGGTTAGTTTGATCAGATGAAGATGAGAGAGGATGAAAACATTGTAAAATATGTTGAGAGAATTAAAGCTAGTGTCAATGTAATCAAAGCCTCTAGAGGGACAATTGAAGATGTGACAATGGTACGCAAGGTACTCAAAACCCTTCTTCCTATCTATATAATAAGAGTGTCTCCTATCCAAGAGATGAGATGTGATCCAAATAACAAGATAAATTTGGATGCTCTAGTTGGAAGATTGACTGCATTTAAGCTAGATAACTATGATAATTATACTCCTACTTCTAGAAATCTTGAGTTTGAATTTGAAGCCAAGTTATCACTCAAGAAGAAAGCTAAAATGTCTAAAAGAAAAAAATCTAAAAGTGAAGAGAAAGATAGTTTTGATAGTGATCTTGAAGCCATTGAAGCATTGCTTGCAAGAAGGTGTCTGAAAGGAAAAGTAAAGTACAAAGGTAACATTCGTTTAATTTATTTTTCTCATGAATTGGTCACATTGTTGTAAGGTGTCCAAATAGAGAAGACACATATGAAAAGAAACAAAATAAGTACAAAGGCAAGAAGGATTTCAAGAACTTCAAGGACTACAAAGACAAAGGTAAGAAATCTTGTTTTATGGCTAAAGATTTAGATAGTAGAAATGATGATGAAATGGTCTATATTGCTATAAAAGATGAATCTGATGATGAAGGAACCTCTTGATTCATATGAATCAGATTCACGATTAAAATTCGTTGATACTTCAATCTAGTTTAATCGTAGTGCTCTAGGAGTTTCATATGAATCAAGAGGTTGCAAATTTCCACAAGACCAATTGTTAAACCCACTTTCTTGATTCACATTTATCCCATACAAAATGCATACACATGGAGAAAAAGCATGCGAGTTTTCTAGTATAAATTTCTAATCATACTGCATTTCAACTTCTAAAAGAATGCATTTCACTTGATCCTTTAAGGATACAATAATCCTGCAAGTTTTCAATGTCATCTTCACATATCAACCAAAAAAATATACAAAGAAAAAACTTACATGCGCTACCTAGCCCCATAGTGGAATTACACCATTGCACTATTGATTTTGCATCTTCTATCACTACTCTGCCTCCATATTTCAATTCCTCTTTGGTAAGTTATCTTGTAACACACATTCCCACACCATCATGCTCTCCCTTTCCATGCCATACCTTGGTGAAATTCCAAAAATCTTGGACAACATTTGTCACATGCATCCTTGTCAACCAATAGAACATCCTTGTATTCTTGAATTGTGTTATGCAATTGTCTAACCATATTATGTGTTGACTATAGCTAACATCTATTTCTCTTAAACCGTCATAGAAATTTCTAAAACAACCTTGCATAAACTCTGATGAATGAGTTCAATCATCACTAATATAGAAGTGACACTCTCTTATAAACTTTCTATCCTCTTCTGTGCTATCATATGCATGAATGAATTCTATTTGTACAAAAAGTGAGACTAGTGTAGAGTGGTAGTACATTTTTTGTACTTCATTTGAGGATTCAATATATAATTTTAAGCAAAATCAAGAACTAAGATAATTGTGCCCAAGGGAAAAGTATCCTTACATATCTTAAATTGTTCACATAACCATCTAGCTCTATGTGTATGACCCATGTACTCATATAGTAGTTTCTCTTGAAACACTTTCATAAAAATAGCTACACATGTATCCTTTTTTACTAACTCATGCCTCTTTAATTATTTTCCATATTTAACACCATACATAATTGACTTGTACTTTCTAAGAGAAACTATTTTTTGACCAATTTTATGTGTTCTATCTACATGTGGGCATGTTTTAATCTTTTGTAAAACACCACATTTATCACAAGAACTTTTCAGATACATATCCTTATAATAAATGTTGTCATCTTCTCATGTTTATAGTATACTTGTAATAAACTTTCTCGGTGACTTTGGAGGTTCTTTTAGATCAGATTCTAACAAAATATCATTAGTTTGCAAAGTAAAACATATAGAATGATACATATTATAATGCACAGAAAATTCAACATGCACCCTACAAGAACAAGTACTGCATGTATGATTAATCTTAATGTAAAATGATTTTTCCATCTCAAAAAACATTTGGCTGATTCTAATTTGAGGATACCTTTGAAGAAAACTTCCATGAAATTATGTTTGAGTCATATCTAAAAAGTGTTTCAGATGTGGGTCACGGTTTGTGATCCCAATCCTCCTTTTGAAAATATCTTTTTGGTTTGGTGAAACCCTTGTGTCGTAAAACCAAAAAAATTTGATTAATGTTCTCAGTGCATCAACAAAAACCTTGTTCTTGTGTGGGAACCTACCTGAGAAAGACCAAATATGACCATTATTGTTAGGATCCTCAATTTTTTCTTTCCTCTCCAAGGATTTTTGTGATTTCGTTCTACTTATCTTTAATATCTTTCTTGTTCTTCTTATTATACAATATTTTTTCATTTTCTTTCCCATTGCAGTTGATGTGAGGACACGTCGACTAAAATTAGTGTATTTAATAATGATTTTTAACAAATATCTTTTTAAGCATTAAAAAGGTTTCTCATAATGGTTCTTTTACTTGTATTTTCAGATGTTCTTAACCCAAAAATTCTCATTGTCTCACTAAATTTTAGATTTTCAATCATTTCAACAACTACTTGACATATTCTACTTACATTTAGTTTTTCAAAATAATTATTCCATATCTTACTAACAATTCTTCTACAATTTATTTGTGACATTATATCATAGCATTGGCCTTAAAATATTTTCATCAATGTCGATTAGAAACTTTGGCTTCTATGAATTATTCTAGGAGGTGTAGACAATGGTGCATTGTGTACATTACATGCATTGTTAGAATTAGATGAATTAGGTACATGAGGGGAATTAGCTGCATAAGGTGAATATGGTTTATTACACGAACTAGATTGAAGAGGTGAAATAGGTGTGTGCTCTTGAAATTTATGTTCTATATTAGGTGCATTCATCATTTCAAGTGGTATGTGATCTTGAAATGCATTTGCTACATTAGGTGCATTCATCATTTCAATATCAATTGGTGCATTCTCACTACTCACATTGTGTGCATTTAATGCTCTATCTTGATGTAATCTCCTCATATGCTCCCTTTGTTTTTTCTTCACTGCCTTTTGTCCCTCACTTGATCTTCTCTTGTTCTTTCCCATTGTTTTTAACCTACATAATAACAACAAAATTGTAACATTTTGTTATAATCCTAGGTGAAATTGGTATAATACCATGGACATAAACTCAAAAAATAATTCAATTCAATCATTTTCTATAAAAGTGAAGTTACAATGATTATAAAAACATGAAAAAAACACCCAAAAATATGAAATGTTGATCATTTCAAAGTAAGAAGACATAAAAAATATGTGTACCTATAACAAAACACCCTATGACACAACAATGGGACATTGCTTCAACTTGTAATGGTTGTTTAAGGCCATTAAGCAGTTATTATTTGTATAATGTGCGAAACACGACCACATTATTAATACCTAAACATGCAACATTCTAATTTTCCATAATGTAAAAAATGTGATCACGTAAGTAACAGAATCAGATTATTAAGAGCTAAATCATTGCAACTAGTTTTCCATTACCCCATTAGGTTATGCAAAACTAGAAGCAATGTGTGTGTGTGTGTGTGTGTTTGTGTGTGTGTGTGTGTGTGTGTGTGTGTGTGTGTGTGTGTGTAAGAGAGAGAGAGAGAGAGAGAGAGAGAGAGAGAGAGAGAGAGATGTAAACATATTTTTATATGTATATATCTAGAGATATATTACATATATATATTTATATATATTTAAATATATATCCACACACATTGTGTGTGTGTGTGTGTGTGTGTGTGTGTGTGTGTAAAATTTGATGTTAATAATGGGAAGTGGCAATTGACTTTAGTGTTATACACATATAACGCTATCACATTATGGATATTGCGAGAATTGAGTTTACTATTCATAACATGATCACATTATTTGAACATTAAAGCATGACCACATTTAGGCTTGGTAATAGGCCTATTAACCTACCCAAAGGTTTGGGTTGACATTTTACCTCTATTTTCATTGCTTTAAACTTTTTTTCATCTTTTAAGATCGATTCTCATCTTTGACTTCGTCAAGTTTGGAAATGGTGAACTAGGTATCTCTAAAATTACCACCATAATCTCACACATATTTTTATCTTTCTAACCATATTATTATTATTATTATTGGACAACACTAGCATTGTGAAGCTAATCTTTCTATATCAGTGTCTTCATAGTCATCTCAAACATATGCCTACCATTTTTTTAATATCTTTTGATCCACTTAACAAAATGGAAAATAAATTAGATATTATTGTTATACACTTGATTCTATACACTTGAGAAATAATAATTTGATGTTAGATTATATTGATGCAAGTTATGCCCAACACATGAATAGGTACAAAAATTTTAGGATGGGGTCACCTCAAAAAATTATAGAAAAAAACTACTTGTCATAACATTATGAAACAATACACAACTTCTAGTTCTACCTCTTACCTGTTATCTTACCAAGTGTTTTTCAAAATGTTAAATATAACTACATGTTTTGTGGAGCACACAATAACAACTATGTTATGTTTTTTAGCAAAAAACAAGAACAATTTTCTGTGTGCATGAAGTGAACTATCCATTTTCTAAAAACCTTAGTAGTTTAGAAAGTAGATTTAGAGCACTACACCTTCATATGACTATTCCAAGCTCATGTTTACTTGATTTTAGAAAAAAAAGTTGTTTTCTTATACCCCCCTTTTTGCACATGATCTTGGGGCACTTACTCGATGGGGAAACCTCAAAACTAGAGGTAGATAAAAATAAAAAGTTGAAGGAGGCTATCCATGATTCTATTCACGTATCTTCTAGTTTCACCATGAATACCATTGACTTCACCTCTACTGCCCATCCTCCCACCTATGCCATTAAAGGTACTTCCCTGATGCCATCTCCCCTGTTAGAACTAGGAAGAAATAAAAATATACAATTTATGCTAACTCCAAAGTGTTGTAGGTTCATGGAATAGTGATTTCTAAAGGGAAATGTGCTAGATGCCAAAAGTAGAGTGAGATAGTGGGAGATAGCAAAAGAGAGATTGAAGCTCTCATGGTCTAGTTCACTACTTTGGATGATAGCTTTAGGACACTATCAAGGTTTTCTATCAAAGTGACCCATGTGACAGCTACCACACTCTAGTTGCTTCATTGGGAGAAAGAGGATGAGGGTCTCATCTTGGAGGACTCTAAGAGACTTTACAATTTTTTGGCTAATGATTGGGCCAAAGTCTTGTTGGCTAAGAAAGGAAAGGAGAAGGCTAAAGTTTAAGCCTTTGTTTTTTTTTTTTTTTTAACTTTTATGCTATGGTTCTACTAGTCTGTTACTCTTTGAACTGGTCATTGATGACCCTTATAAAGTTTAATTACTCTTTAAGTATATATTATAGGTTTTCTTTAGGTAGGTATAATTAGGACATGTTTATTTCTACTATTAGATGAACAATACTCTACCTGATAGTAATTTTGCTACTATATGAGATGCGAACTTGTTTTGTTTATACAAGTTCTTGGGGACTATGTTTTTCATATTAAGGGACAAGGTTGTAAATGTGTTGGTAATTTAGTTATTGATTATCTATTGTGAATGGTTTGTCCATTATTTTGTTCTACATTGCCACCCCCTTGTTTTAGACTCTTTAATATCAAAAACTTTATAAATTTTTTCATTATTTAATAATTATCTACCCATTCAAAAAAATCCTCCATCACTAAACTATGTAATATAATATTGGATATTATTTTTCTAATATTGAATATTGTAAAAGATAATATTTTAAGGAAATTTTCTATGTTTTAAAAAAATTAATATTTTCAAATAAATTATGAAATATATACTTTTGATATAATTATTTTAAGAGTATTTATATTTCTTCACTACAATGTATATCAATTTTTCATTCTATTTAATATACTTATTTTGTTAAAATTATTTGATTCATTGTCGTTATGATTTTTTAAATAAATGTTTTATACAATTTTTTGAAATATTTTTATTATTGTTATATGTCATTATTTAATAGTTTTTGTTAACATTGACATGTAATTATATTTTATATTTTAATCTAATAAAGTTGGATAAGCATTCCACTATGAACCTAACCTAATACAAAAGTGTACCACTTATTAATATATAATTATATTAAATATTTTCGTCAAAATAAACTTGAAACTAAATGAAAATGACATGGATATGCTAATTTTACCATAATTTTTTTAAAAAAATTCCAAATTAAAATTTCCCTTAAAAAACTTAACTAAAATATTTATATAATTTTTTTAATAAAAATAAATGAAAAATAAATGAAAAAGATAAGGAGACATTGATTAAATAAGATAAGAACATTGATTTTTATTTCCAAAACAGACCTTATCCAATAGAAAAATGTTAATTTTTGGTGACTAATAATTGTCTAAAGGTAGACACAAAAATAAGAGGAAGCTCCATTAGAGAGTGCTTAAAAGAAACTCTCTCCATCTCATGTGTGTGTGTGTGTGTGTGTGTGTCTGTGTATGTATGTATGTATGTATGTATGTATGTATTATATATATATATATATATATATATATATATATATATATATATATATATATATATATATATATATATATATATATATATATATATATATATATATATATATATATATATATATATATATATATATATGTATGTACACACACACACACACATGCCTAAAAGTATACACTATAACTTTTTATCTTTAAAAAAAAAAAACCTCCATTCCAGACTATGTACTATAATACTAGATATCATTTTTAAATATTTAATATTTTAAAAGATAATATATTTTCATTTTTCTATATTTTTAAAATTGTGTTTTGAAATAAATTATGTAATATATTTTTTGATACAATTATTCAAGAGTATTTATATTTTATCTATTATATATCATTTTATTTAATATGTTCATTAAAGATTATTTGGTCCATTGTAATTATAAATTTTAAAATTTTATTATTATTGTTATATACTATTATGATTTAATAGATTTTCTTAACATTTTCACATAATTATATTCATCTTTAAATCTAATAAAAATAGATAAACATTACATTGTGAACCTAAATCAACACCTAAGCCTACCACTTATTAATATATAATTATATTAAATATCTCATTAAAATAAAATATGACATAGATATGAAACCCTTTTTTTCCCCAATTAAACCTTTTTCAAATAGCCAAACTCCACTAAAATATCTTCACTAAAATAAAGCAAAAATTAAATGAAATGACCTGGATATAGTGGTTTCACGGTTCACCATAAGAACGTTTCTTTTTATTTTCAAATTAGAGAAAGCCTAAGTAAGCTCTCTCCCAACGCACGGTTCAATTGTCAATGTACATTTCAATCACACCCAAAATCTCTCCAATTCATACAATCAAACATTTCGTAATCCCAATAACGAATTGAATCCTACCCAAAATATAAATGTTTTCCTGATTTTTACACTTAGTTATTGGAGGTACCGAGAGATGGGAATCCTGCCCATCTATTGGTGAACTTTACATGCCTTCAGTTATCCGTTAACCATCCTTTATCCTACATTGTTTTTTGCAAATTTTACCCAGCTTTATTTGAGTGGATACCATTTTGGCGCCCTATAAATCAAGGCCTAGTTCATCTAAATCATAGCATTACAGATCCAATTTTGCTGCTACAGTCAAATCTTTGCAATGGGGGATCGTTCTTTCTTGTCCTGTTTCCTTATTTTTGCTTCTCTGATAGTATGCTCCCATGCTTCCCACCATGTCTGGGATGGAACCAGCTTGAAGGCCCTTCAAAAGCGCAAGGCAAACCCTACATTTAATTCGTCTATCCTCAATTTTCATAAGACGGCTTATCACTTTCAGCCTTTGAAGAACTGGATGAACGGTATGTATGGGATTTTGGATTTTGTATGAGTTTTTATTGGGCAATTATATATAATTTAGAAGAATTGTTGATTTTGCAGAGGGTTTATTTATTTATAGCTTCGAATTATGAATGTTATACTTTTGCTCGTAATTAGGATTATTTTCTGTTTGTTTTAACAATTGTTTTATGTTGATATGGATGTATTTCATTTCTGCGTGGACCAACCATGAAGACCCCAATGGTGAGTATACATGAATATATCCTAGTCTGTATCTGATGATAGTTGAATTTTTTGGTAGAAGTGCATTCTAAATTAGGGTTTGAATTTTTGCAGCGCCATTGTTCTACAAGGGCTACTATCATCTGTTTTACCAATATAATCCTCTTTCAGCTGTTTGGGGGTCAATTAGATGGGGGCATGCAGTTTCTAGAGATTTGATAAATTGGGAACATTTGCCTGGAGCAGCTCTTTACCCAGATGAATGGTACGACATTAATGGCGCTTGGTCTGGATCTGCAACCTTTTTGCAACAGGGTGGTGCTCCCGTTATTTTATACACGGGAAACACCAATGACTCTGTTCAGGTTACAAACATGGCAGTTCCTACGGATCCCTCGGATCCTTTACTGAAGGAGTGGAAGAAAGCTCCAGAGAATCCTGTCATGGTTCCTCAAGGTTTTATTAATGGCAGTTCATTCAGAGACCCAACTACAGCTTGGGTGGGATCAGACAATACATGGCGAGTCCTGGTGGGAAACAAAAGAGATAAACAGAAGAGAGGAATGGCTTTGCTTTACAAAAGCAAGGATTTCAAGAAATGGATCAAGGCAAAACACCCGCTTCATTCGGCCAAACGTATCGGGATGTGGGAATGTCCTGATTTTTATCCGGTTTCCCTCTATGGCAACGATGGCCTTGATACATCTACTCAGGGGCCTTCTATGAAACATGTGTTGAAGAACAGCTTGGATGATTCTAAGGTAGACTATTACACCGTGGGTAAGTACTTTCCTCAATTGGACAAATATGTGCCTGACAATGGATCCGTGGAGGGCCCAAATGGGCTCAGATATGACTATGGCAAGTACTATGCCTCGAAAACCTTTTATGATCATAATAAGGGGAGAAGGATTTTGTGGGGTTGGATTAACGAATCTGACAGTGTGACAGACGATGTGACCAAAGGATGGGCTTCTGTTCAGGTAATCCTGAAAAGTTCTTTCTCTAGGACAGAAATTGGGTTCTTTCTTTAGGACAGACTACTAGGTCTCTTCCCTATTCATAGGCTCTTTGATGATAGCATTAAATAGCAATTTCCCATTTACTACTGTTCATAGCCAGGGTTTATGACTTTTATTGCAGGGGATACCCAGGACTGTAAGGCTTGACAGCAGCACCAGGAGTAGTCTCATTCAATGGCCTGTGTCTGAGGTGGAAGCCATAAGGGACACCAGTGTAGAAAAGCATAATGTGGTATTAAAGAAGGGATCAGTCATGAAGATAGAAGGACTAAAATCAGGGGCAGCACAGGTCAGTTCATTATCAAAGTGGGGTACTGATATAAAATCTTCTATATTAATGTAGTTAAGTGATCTTATATTCACCTTTTTGGGTAAGATTGGATAATATTGTGTGAGTTTATTATTATCAACATTTCCGATCATATTCAGTGATTTCTTAGGATGAGAGAGCTAAGAATGTCTATAAATAAATGATCTTATTCTTGAAAATGAAATGTCCCACTTTGTGTACAGGTTGATGCGGAAGTCGAATTTACCTTACATAATAAGGTTGAAGACCATGTCTATGAAACAGTGGAGGACATGGATGTTTTCACCAATGCCCAAAAGTTGTGCAGCACGGGAACAAATATTGAAGGGACTCCACAGGGAATTGGGTTAATGGTCTTGGCATCAGATGATCTGAGTGAAAGAAGTGTTGTTTCTTTCAGATTTTTCAAACACAAATCAGACAACCAGCTAAGTAAAGTGGTGTTGTGTGTTGACCAAAGCAGGTTATGACTTCATTTACTCTGCTGCATTGTTTGATATCAACGAATAACTTTAGTTTGTCTTTTATGGATGATTACTGATAAGTCTGACGAGATGGTTACAATGATAAACTGGGCAGGTCATCTTTAGACACTGATGTGGACAAAATGAGTTATGGTGGATTTGTAAACCTTTCTCCTAATCAGAAATCCCTGTCTCTGCGAGTTTTGGTGAGATTTCTGTATATTAGTCAATTTAGAATCTGGGTTCTTAAAGACATAAAATTTCTACAATTCTTGAAATTGCTCATAACTATTCTTTTTAACCAAAGTTTTTCCGCACAGCCCATTTTGGAGCGAGCGGGAGGAATCTAACTCTTACTAGATTAGATTGTATCCTAAACTACTTCTAGATTAGATAGTGTGTTAGTTTTTGCACTGACATTTCGGAGTTTTAATAAAAAAGCGAACACACAATCTCTCTTTCATTTTCTTAAAGTTTTGATATCTTTCTGAATGGAAGTTAAATGAAGTAGTGTAATTGTATGAACAGGTGGATCACAGTATAGTAGAGAGCTTTGCAGAGGGGGGGAAAACTTGCATCACATCAAGGAGTTATCCGATGTTGGCAGTGAAGGAGAACGCCCATTTGTTTGTGTTTAACAATGGAGACTCAAATATTACTCTACAAAGGTTTACAGCATGGCATATGAGAGAGGCCAGTCGCCAATACTCAACAATCCTGTAGAGTTTAACATTACGTGGACTGTAACTTTTTGGCCCTTTTGCTCTACTTCACTCTGGAAAAACATATGAGCTGATGACAAAAGCGTGGACTTTTGCCATAGTTTCTTTAATAAATGTGAAATTGTTTCTGTTGTGAAGTATTCTGACAGCCTGCTGTTCTGGCACGGCTACGCGGAGTGCCATGCTTATGCCGGAATGCCGTACATACAATACATCTATTTCTATTTCTGACATATGGATAATGGAGGACTGACTCTGGACCGCCTAAAATTATTGTCGATTTTTTAATAAATTTACAAAAGCGTTTCGGCTCTTTACCCAACAGAAAAAGGAGTACTTTAAAATTTATTTATATTATAGGTATTTTTTTCCGTAGGCTTTAACATATCTAGTGATTAATTTTTTACATCTCAACCAATTAGATCTAATTATGTTTCCTTCTTATTTTAATTTTTGATTTTTTGGATTGTTTATATATGAAATTTTTAGTATCTAAATTTCTTTAAAATATTTTACTTGAACTTGATTAGAGCGAATTTTCTCATTCACTTTTCAAAAATAACAATGTATGAAAATAAATAGTTTTGGGTTTGTAAATATTAATTTTATCACCAATCACTCTAATATTTGATTATATTAAATTTTAAATAATTTAATTTGTGAAAGATGACAATTAACTAATGTATATATTAAAATTTAGTGTTTGTGAAAAAGAGTATACTAATAAATGAAAAGGTTAAAATATAATATAAATAATTATATCTTTCTTAAAATATTTTATTATTAGACTAAAATTTAGTACAATTTTATGATTATCTAGGGTCAAAATCTCTACATCTTAATACTATTTATTTTATAAATGTTTAATTATTTATAGTCAAAAAAATATTAATGTATTAATATACCAATATACTAAAATACAATTCAGTACTTAGAATAGTATCATTGAATTTATGTGAAATTTAGATTTTTAATATTAAATTTTTATTGTAAAGTTTAGATTTTTTTTAAAGTATATCATATTAAATTATAATATTTTTCATTTTAGAAATTTAAAAGTTTTTAGATGATTTCTTTTATTGCTTTTAAATTTTGAAAATTATATTTATTATTTTGTATAATTAAAAGGTTTGTAAGAAAATTTTGTTATATTAATTAGAATGGGAGATGATAATAACTCATTTGCAAAATTTATTATGTTTATTAATTTGAAATTTTTAATATATGTGATAAAATAAATAAAATTTTAAAAATAAAATAAAATAGTTTAAATTTAATAATTATAAAAATAATAAAAATATTAAAATTCTATAATAATTATCATTTGAATTTCTAATTTGAAAAATCAATTTGATAAACTTTTAAATAAGTTCTTTTATAAATAGAAAGACAACCATTGATTAATAACATATTTAAACCAAACATAATAATTTTAAATCTTGTTTTTAGGAAAAAAAATAATTTTACAATTTAAATACTCAAAAAGTAAGAGACAAAATAAACTTTAGAAAATAGAGTTGAAAACTAAAAATAAAAGAAATTTATAAATGTTCTTGAGAGGAAAAAAATATTGAAATAAACTTAATTAAAAATCTAAAGCATCATAGTGAAACTAAATCAAATCTATTGCAAATATGTTATGTAAAAATATTTTGTTAGATTTAAAACAAATCTATTGCAAATATGTTATGTAAAAATATTTTGTTAGATTTAATTATATATATGTGTGTGTGTATGTATATATGTATACATACATACGTACGTACGTATGTGGGTATGTATGTATGTATGTATACATATATGTGTGTGTATATATATGATGGAGGTCATCCATAAACAAGTTTTGGATATCCAATAACCCGATACAGGCCTTATCCCTTATGATGTCTTCGAACCTTGCACTCAGCAAGAAACCAATGTAAATATAAGAAATTGTTTAAATCTATCTTGATTCTAATTAATATTAAAAAAAAAAAATTAACATTTTATTTATCCAAAATAAATAATAACTAGTATTTATTTCATTATTATATTATAAAATTTTAAATTCACAAAAAATTATCTAAATTATTTTTAAATTTCTAAAGTAAAAAATATGCACTTTAATATTATATACCTAAAAAAATCAAATTTACAATGCTATATGCATAATAATAAAAAAGTATAAAATGTATATCATAATAACTTTACAACTATTCCGAATTTTAAGATAAAATATATATTTTAAGATAAAAAATATATATTTTAATATTATATGCTTGTAAAAAATATAGATTTTACAATGTATATAATCTTAATTTAGAACTATTCTAGCTAAAAAGTTGAAAATTTGCACATGAACATTTTGTAAATTCATCAATTAAATAAGAAAATAGGAATAGAACAAGTGATTGTCACCCAGTAAAATGTGGGTACATTTTGGGCATAAGCATGGCATTTGGTGGTTGCAAATCAGTTGCATCATAGCCAGTGCTTGCTTTTCTTGGCTATCTTTCTACCGTTGCAATCAGTTTTCAATTGGCTTTTTTGAAATCTGCTATGTGCAACTCTCAGTTATTTTAATTGTTGGGCCTTGCCCTTTTAAGTTTGGCCCCCTTTTTTTTTTTCCAAATAAGCGGTGTCATGCTTTTTTCAAGTAGTACAATATTTTTGTTTCAGTTTATATAGTTATAAAATTATTATTATTATTTATTTATTGGAACAATGTTTGAAAATCATGTCATCGAAAGATTTGGATTAAACTAATTTTTATTTTTCTTTTCATTTATTTCAGCTTCAATTTTATTTCATATTTAGATGAATTTGGAGAAATATCAATGAACTTAAATAAATATGTTAAATTTTTTCATTTTCACTTTTTAATTAGAAAAAGTTAAGATCAAATTTATATTAATAATAATGCATTTGACTTAAGAATAATTATGATGTCTTTGAAAACAACATAAAATTTAAAAATGAATAAAGCTTGTCACTATAAGTCTTTCGTCAATTCTCTACTTTAAATACCTACTATTGACCATTCGTAAACAAAAGGATTGAACTAAATTCTATCTAGAAAAGGAAGAACATTAAGCTCTTTCCTTCTCTTTGAAAAAGCTAAAATGAAAAACTAACCAAAAAGAGCTAGAAAGTCTACTTTGAAACTTGAATAAAACATAGTTAGCCTTCTCTTGGGTGTTTAAGAGCTCTTCCTCTTTCTCTCTTGCTCCCTTTAGCCACATTTGCCTCAACAAATAATGCCCTTTGTAAGTGGACTATTGAACCTTTAGATTTGGATTATTGCATGCTCTTTGGAGATCTCATAACCACATGTTTTGTGCACCAATCTAAACCCTATGCTTCAACATCCTATAGTACTTAAAGGTTGTAAGAAGGCTCGCCTCCATATTTCTCATATTTTCTTCTCCTTCATCCTCACTAGATTCTCTCATTTGGGCCTTCGTTATAGTGGAAATTGTAAAGCTTTATTAGAAAGTTCTCATTGCATCGAATCTCAAGTCTTTGATACTTGAAAAGCTTTTGATCTTAAATCTTCAATATCAAATATCGTTTGGGAGGAAGTTTGTTAACTATTGCAATGCCATAGTCTCTCTACCTCATAATTTTGAGATTATCATCTAGACTCCTTAGAATTACTGCCATGTTTATAGGAAAAACTTGTCTAGAAATATTTTCTAAAACCCTTTTGCTCCCCACATGGAGCAATATTGCCAAGAACATTGTAGCAATTTTTGTATTCACTCTATATTGGTAGTTTCCATTCTCTCACCATTCACTTCCCCTAGAAAAGCTACTTGGCTTTTTGGTCTTGGTACTTTGGATAGAATTAGAGACTCCATAATCCCACCACCCAATTCTTTAAGACTAGCTTCAAAACTTCTTATATTTTGCTTTCCTAAACTTCTTAACTACAAAACTTTGTTGATGTTGAAGGCCTATTCTTATTGTTACTCTCTGCTGAAAGAGTTCATTCTCTCATCATTCTATGTTTGTAGAATTCACTATCCTCATTTATCCCTAAAAATCAAGATTTGGTCTTCTATCTAAATAGGTGGACTTGTTGAAATAACCATTTTCAAATTAATTGAAATGAATTTGTTTTTGATGTCTCTCAGTTACTTTCGCTATGCAAAGATGAGATGCTTTTGTCATTGTTGCTTCTCATATTATTTCATTTTCTCTGTTTACTCATAGGTATGCTTTGTTTACTCATTTTGTTTGTTGCACTACTAACATTGCTAACATAATAAGGTTGAAGACCATGTCTATGAAACAGTGGATGACATGGATGATTAAGTGAGCTACAATGTTCTCCAAGATTGATCTTAAGTCAAGATACCATTAGCTTTGCATCAAGCATGTTGATATTCATAAGATTGCCTTTTGAACTCACTATGGGCACTACGAGTTCACAATAGCTCCTTTTGGGTAAATGAATGCTCCATTAGTTTTCATGTGTCTAATGAATGGAGTGTTTCATTCTTATCTTGATAGATTTGTACTTGTGTTCCTTGATGATATATTGATATATTCTAGATCCTAGAAGGAGCATGAGGAACATCTATGTTTGGTTTTATAGTGCTTGAGAGATAATCAACTTTATGCCAACTCAGCAAAGTATGATTTCTTTCAATCAGAGACACAATTTAGGGCACATCATATCAAGTGGGGGTATCTCTATAGACCTCACAAAGATTCAAGCAATGGTAGATTGGCCTACATACACTACCATGTCAAAAATTCATAGTTCATGGGTCTAGCTGGTTATTATCATAGATTTGTCCAAAACTTCTCTAGAATAGCACATGTTATCACCTCCCTTCAGAGGAAAGGAAAGAAGTTTTTATGGACGAAGAAATGCAAGGAAGCATTTTGGAAGCTCAAGAAACTTTTGACTAGTGCACCGATCTTATTAGTACTTGATCTAGTACATGACTTCATGGTGTGTACAGATGCTTCCCTTGAGGAGATTGGAGCAGTATTGATGCAGGATGGATAGGTGATTTCTTATGAATCGCTCAAACTCAAGGATCATGAACTGAATTATCCTACACATGATCTTGAGTTAGCTACGGTAGTTCATGCCTTAGTGAGATGGATAAATTTCTTGCTGGGACACATATTTAAACTTCATAGTGATCATCGCAGTCTACAGTACATATTCATGTAGCCTAATCTAAATGCTAGGCAGAGGCATTGGATGGAGTTTCTATGCGAGTATGACTTTGAGGTGAAGTATATTCAGGGGAAGGAGAATATGGTAGCTAATGCTTTGAGTTGTAGGAGACATGTGACATTATCTATGACTCTTAGTGATTTGAGGAGCTAGATACTTTAGGCACTCCCTATAGATACTTGGTATCAAGAGGTGAGCAAAGAGATAGATTTAGGGAGACCATTGGAGGGTAAGGTTTTAGACTATGTTTCGGAGTCAGATGGCCTTTTGCGACATTTAGGAAGGACCTATGTACCACTTCTAGATGAGATTTTTAGGTTTATCCTATCAAAGGCTCATTGTGCACCTTAATCAACACATCTAGGTGTCAAGAAGATTCATGCAAACTTGCGACATCTATTCTATTGGATAGGGATGAAGCGTGATATCGATGATTTTGTGGCTAGGTGTCTTAAGTGTTAGAGAGTCAAAGTGAAGCACCAGCATCTAGCAGGGCTTTTACAACCAAATCTCATTGCTTCATGGAAGTGGGACATCATCTCTATGGACTTCATAGTAGGACTACTTATGACTTCTCATTGACATGATGCTATCATGGTCATAGTTGATTGGTGACTAAGGTGGCACATTTTTCATTGATGAGGTCATCCTATATTATAGATTCTATAGCTAATGTCTTCATGCATGACATTGTGAGACTACATGGTATTCCCTAGAAGATCATTTCAGATAGGGATCCTATATTCACTTCCGCATTTTGGACATCACTGCAACATGATCTTGGAGCGTAGTTG
The DNA here is from genome assembly GCA_028749045.1 of Cupressus sempervirens. NCBI lineage: Eukaryota > Viridiplantae > Streptophyta > Pinopsida > Cupressales > Cupressaceae > Cupressus > Cupressus sempervirens. The sequence continues at coordinate 606,555,469 of CM053786.1, read as the reverse complement.
AACTTTAGCTTAGCATATCACCTAGAGATAGATGGGTAGACAGAGAGGTTGAATCAAGTTCTGGAGGATATGTTAAGGATGTATGTGATGGATAGACATACTCTTTGGGAGGACTATCTCTACCTAGTGGAGTTTGCTTACAACAACGGATATCATAGTTCTATTGGCATGACACCTTTTTAGGCCATTTATGCTCATCCTTATCATACACCTTTGATTTAGGAAAGTATTGAGGATCACAACCTATTGGGTCTTAAGATGCTTCGAGATATGGAGCAACATGTAGTGTGCATTTGAGAGCACGTGTCTACAACGTAGGATAGGTAGAAAAAGTATACAGATGCTCATAGGATGGATAAATAGTTTGTTGTAGGAGAGAAGGTTTTCTTGAGAGTCTGTTCACATAAATTTTGATCTGTTATGGAAAGGGTTTAAAGCTACCACCTTGCTTTGTGGGACCATTTGAGATTCTTGAGAGGATAGGTCCAGTTGCCTACCGTCTTTCTTTGCCACCTAGCTTAGCTCATTGTCATGATGTTTTCCATGTTTTAGTACTTAGGCAATATATTCTTGATGTGGTACATGTTCTTGATTGGAATGCACTGCAGGTAGAGGACATGCAACTGGCTTTGGAGCCAGTTCGTATTTTAGAGCAGTAAGAATTGACCTTCAGGGGTTGAACCATATGGTAATGGTCCAATGGGACCCTACTTATGATTCATCAACTACATGGAAGGATGCATCTTACTTATGAGATTTATATCCTTACTTATTTGTAGGCTTCCAAGAGTAAGCTTAAGTATAGGGGAGGTGGATGTAGTGCCTGCCCTTAGTTTACATTTTGCTATCATTGCCAAACTCTTTTAGGCTAGTTTTATGCTTGATGATTAGTAGCATTACTTTTGATATTATTAGATATTGTTTCATATTTAGTTGATTTTATGATTAGATTGCTTAGTACTCTATACTTCATGCATGCATGATGATTATTACAACTATTTTAGTTATTGATGATGATTAGTTAGATGGATTATCATATGTGTTTTCTTATGGATACTTACCCCATATTGCATGTGTATAGTGTGTATATATATTTTCTTTATGTATGACATTTCTAATATGGTTAAGGAAGGGAGTCATAGTCACCACCTAGTCAGGATCTGCACCATGTACCACTTCTTTCCATTACCTATTTAGCTTAGTATATATGTGTTTGTACATGCATGGATTTTATGCTGATTGTAGGTACCAGGTATCGAATTCCCTGAATTACCAAGATGAGTGTACCCTATCACATTATCTCAATGGTAAGAGAGGGGAGATAAATTCTTGAGTCCAAATTCTAACCTTTAAACCCATTTGTCTTAGAAAATTAGGACAAGTATCTAAGTTGATTACCTTCTGAATAAGTTGTATGACCTAAATTCGTGATTATAACCCTTTAATTTGATCTTGTATGTATTTTTCTATGATGGGTTTTTGTATTTCTTCCTATAAGTCTTTGGTGATTTCTCTATTGATTAAGTCAAATTAAATGATTAAATTATTGATTTAATTTAATGGAAAATTATTATGATATTTTTAATATTTAATTATATTTAATTAATTTAGAAATTAATTAAATAAAAATAATTAAATTTAAAGATAAAATTATAAGTTTTATTTTAGAACGTGGTAATATTAATTTAATTTAATAATAATATATTTAGGAGTCCATTTTTAAATAAAAGCTAAATATTATTATTACTTAAGTTAATAAATATTTTATCAATTAACCTTTCAAAAATAAATTAATGAATGAAAAAGATATTAATTTATTAAAAAGTTTTAAGATTGCATAAAGTATACATGAGATTAAAATTTAATAAATTAATTAAAAAAAAGAAGTCAAGTGAATTTAATAAAGATATTTTAATTTGCATAAAGCATGCATGAAAAAGTAAAAGAAAAGAGAATAAAGAGTTAAGAGTTGTGAAAAAGGTGTCCTCTCGGGTGATCACAGAATTAGTGCCCCAATTTTAGGAGAGAACTCCTTATCACAATTGAAGGTTCATTTTCAAGGGACCACAAATTTTTGAGAAGGAATTTTTGGAAGAGAGAAGGTTTTGAGAGAAGAAATTTCTCTCACAAATCTTTTTGGGCATTGCGTTTTTAGCATCAGAATCTAGATAGATTCTTGTGTTTGATTCGCACGGTTAATTAGATTATTTCCTTTTCATGTCTTCTTCGTGACTATGAAATATTTATCTAAATATTTCTTTGTGATAGGAACTACTGGTGTGCATGTTGATTTCTTTTGCATACGTAGAGATTAAAATATCTTGGATTCCTTGTTTAGTAATTTTGGAAATTGGATTTAAACTAGAAAGCGTTTTGAAATTAAAAAGAAAAAGTTTAAATTGAAAATTTGATTGGTTGGTTGTATTTTCCCTATCAGACTAATGCTGGAATTTTTTATAAACAAATATATATATATATATATATATATATATATATAAATATACTTATTTTGGGAGCGTTTTATTTCTTAAATTTTTTTGTAAAATTCTTTTATAAAACAAAACAATTAAAAAATGGTTTTTTTTTTTTTTTTTAAGAATATATATAATTTGTGGAAGGGGTGCGAAATCCCCACATCCCCACGTCCCTCCTTTATACTTGTTGGCGGCCAAGAGTTGCTATCTCAGGTACTATGCCAACAGTGGTACAGAGTACCATTGTGGCCGCAACCCCTGTGGTAGCAGGGACACTGCATGACAACCTCCTTTATGGATGGCCGGTGGTGGTTTTAAATTTATATTTTATAATTTATATTATTATTAATGTTAATCATTAATTTTATTAAGTCTTAATTATTAATTTTATCAAAATCTTTATTAATTGTTAATTAATATTAATAAAATTTTAAGATATTTAAATATAGTAAATCATTAATAAATTTGTTAATTATTATTAATTAATAAAATATTAATATAGTTACTATTTTATATAATTATTAATTAATTTAATTAAATGTAATTTAATTAATTTTAATAAATAAATGGAAGTACTTAATGGATCTCAGATTTATTTTATTAATAATGATATTGAATTTAATAAAATTGAAATTATTTTATTGGAAGGTCATAGTTATTATTTTAATAATTTAAATAAATAAATTACCCTTAAATTATTTTAAGAAATTGGCTTAAAATCAAATAGGGGTGATTCTGCATTTTAATCAAATGTAAGAATGGGTTAATTTGTAAGGGTAAACTATGAATCTCTTCTCCTTGAAACATACATTGGAACGAAATTTGAAACCTTATTGTTAACTCAACAATATGTTTTCAAAATCAAACCAAAGTATGAAACCTACACTATGTTATATGTATGTTGTCTATGTTTTGGGTTTGGGTTGACTAGAGTATTGACTAGTTTTAGGACATCTACTAGAGGCTTGGGAGTTTTGTGATTGTGGTATTATACTGATTTGATCTTGATCTTTTAAACTCAACCATGGTAATGTGTTGGTATACTCTATGATGAGTTGGACTATATTGTTGTTTATTATTTTTATTTTCATTGTGGGATAGTGAGATGAATGGTATGATATATTTGACATAACCATTTTGAGTCTTTGATTAGTATATTTGGGATACTTTCCAGTTGCCTATAGAGAACTAATCGGTTATTGTGATTTATCTTTTTATGCTTTCTAGTCACTTGTATAGGAATGAGGTGATATTATATGATTCTCTGATTTGCGATTTCATGAGCTTAGAGTAGGTTATCTATATATAATGTTAGGATGTGGCTTGCAATGGAGGCCAAGGCCTTAAGTGGTTGCCAGGGTAACCTATTGTAAGTTGTTTAATAAGTGAAACCACTACACTAAATGAGAGTAAAATGAACCTAATAAGAGTCTTTGTATGTTCTTGCCCATGCCTCAAGTGCTAGTACATACTAGGATGGGAGTAGAGAGAACACTTGGTTGCGGCGATGCATCATTAGTATGCCTTGTCAGTACGAGAGGATACTAGTGCCACATAGAGTCATTAGGGGGCCAAGGTCAAGTTAGGATGCTAGGGTAACTTTAACATTGATTTGTGCGATGACACTTGCCCACTTACACAGTAGATTCCTTACATGTCTTTGTGTGCCTTTGGGTCTAGATGTCGATTTATCTTAGAACCTTTGAGTTAGATTATTTTTAGGTTTTCCTGGATGTAGAGATTACTTTTGATATTTGAATTGATATCATGTTTGGGACTTGAGACTATCTCCTTAGTGCGATGGGAGTGGGCCTTTTGGGGTTGCCACATGGTTGGGTGGTAGTGCTTTTTACTCTTACCATTGAGATCTATCTATTGATGCCATGGCTGGAGTTCTTTGTCTACATTTCCTTTCATTATATTCTGTGTACTATGATGGATGGTTATATCTTTATGATGGATAATTGTATCTTTATGATGGTTGGTTTTACTTATTATATTGTACTTTATTTCATGGATCTAAAAGGGATGATGTAATCTATTTTTATAAATGTATATTCTTTTAACCTTTCATACCTTGTGACATGTACAATGGATGATTGAGCATTCCAAATTTTATTGCCAAGTGGCATTTGGAGCAAATGTATATCATTTAAATGGACTTTGGACTTTTAATTATTCTTTCATGTAAATGTGGTATTTGTTAGACTTAGTATTAATTAAATTTAAATGTGATTCAATGTCTTGGGATACTTAAGGAATGTAATCTATTGTGTTTGCTTCTGTATGATTGCATGTTATTTCTTTTGCTACTTTATGTTTGACATGTATGTTATTCTTTCTATAAAAAAATATTTGGCAAACTTAGTAAAACTTTAGATTAATTTTTTGGATCCCTTGGTGGGGCGTTACATTTCTAACACCAAAAATCACTCACTCATTCACTCACTAACTTCTAGTCTCTCTCTTACTAACTCTAGCTTCTCTCATTCTCACACCAACTCCTAACCCCTCTCTCTCTCTCTCTCTCTCTATCAGTTCCCCTTCCCTCTCACTCTATCACTCTCTCTATCCTATCACCCCCCCCCCCTCTCTCTCACACACACACACCCATGCACATAGAAATTCCCTTGTCTCTCTTTCTCTTTGTATCCTATTGCCCCTCTCTCTATCTTATCCCCCCCCCCCTCTCTCTTCCTATCCCCTCCTCTCTCAATATTATTGCCCCCCACTCTCCATCCTAACCCATTCTCTCCATATTTCTTACTCTCTCCATTTTATCCTACTATCTCTTGCTCTCTCTATCTCTCTCACACCTTCTCTTATCTTATATCCTCTCTTTCTTCCTATCCCCTAATCTCTCTCTGACCCATAATCCCTAACCCCCTCTCTCTCACTAGCCTCTAATCCTTGAAATGGTAACTTCATGTAGAGAGAGATAAAGATATAGAGAGAGTAGAAATAGGAAGAGGGAGAGGGAATATGGTAAGAGAGAGTGAGAGAGTTGAAGTGATGGAGAGCAGGTCATAGGAGAGAGAGATTAGGAGGGAGGGAGGGATGGAGGGGGGAGAGAGAGAGAGAGAGAGAGAGAGAGAGAGAGAGAGAGAGAGTTTAGGGGTTAGTGAGAGAGAGGTGGCTTAGGGATTACTCAGTGAGAGACAATGCTTAAGGGTAATAAGTTAGATAGAGAGAGAGAGAGAGAGAGGTTAGGAGTTAAAGAATGTGAGATGTTAGGAAGATAAAAATTATAATTTTAAAAGTTGGAATGTGATAATATTCATTTAAGTTAATAACTATTTTATCAATTAAGTTTCAAAAATAAATGTAAAAGTGGAAAATATATTAAAATTATTAAAAGATTCTAGATTTCATGTGATTAAAATATAAATATATTAAGGTTAAACAAGTGGAGATATTAAAGTTAGTGCATGAGATTTAAAAATAATTAATAAATTAAATTGGAAAGAGTAAAGTAAATATTAATTAATTAATGTGCATATTTGCTCACATAGGAGTTTGCAAATTCTCGGGAGTTGTCATGTAGACAACATAGGTGTTTGTGCTCTAAGAATACACTAGTTGTCTACACTTAGGAGTTAGCATATTATTTGAGTATATGGTGTCTACAACCTTATGACTCATGTAGAAGGTTGGAGAAGACTCATGCTTAGTTGTCATGCTTATCTTCTAGTTCTTTCTAGACACATTCTAGATGCATCTTAGAGGCCTTTAAATAGAGGCTCTCCTAGTGTGTTTGGAAAAGCTTCAAAGCTTACATGCATTTGAGAAGCTCATATGCTTCTACATACTCATATGTTTCTACATGCTCATATGTTTCTACATGCTCCTAAGCTTCTTCAAGCACTTCTAATCACATGGGAATTTCGGTTGGCTTGGATCTTGGAGAAATTGCGAATGTTGAAGAAGGAAGGGATTTTCTATGGACTTCTGAGGCATGACAAATTAGCATCAGTGTCCAGGTGCACTCGTGATTTTCGCTTATTTTATTTGCACTCTTTCTCTTCCTCTCTTCATCATGTCTATTATATGTGTTTGAATATACTCCATGAATGAATCCTTAATTTTGAAATTGGAATCTAGATATGTATGTTATTTGGTTGCAAAGAAAACAATAGAAAAGCCCTAGTTTCAATTTAAGAAGAAATTAGTTTTAAATCAGGTTTGGGTTTGAATTGTAATAGAATCGAAGATTTCATTAGACAAGGATTTTTAGATGCGTATGAACAAATCCTTTTATTTAATGGATAAATTAGAGAACAGTTATTTTATGAGAATTATTAAATTCTTAAGATTTGGAAAGCCCTTTTTATTTTAAAATTATGTATTTGTTCTCTTTTAAAATTATGCAAATCTGCATACATATATGTATATGTATATACATATATATATATATGTATATACATATATATATATATGTATATACATATATATATATATATACATATAAATATATAAATAAATAAATAAATAAATATATATATACATATAAATATATAAATAAATATATATATATACATATATATGTATATATATATACATATATATATATATATATATATATATATATATATATATATATATATATATATATATGTATATATATATATATACATATGTATATATATATATATATACATATGTATATATATGCTATAATTCTTGATAATAATCTGCACTTAATTAATTATATATATATATAATAAATTATTCTTATATTGCAGTTGGGGAAAATTATTATTAAATCCGAATTCACAATTCGTAATATGTTTTGAAAGAATGTTTTTGTTTTAAGAAAAAAAAATTATATATAAAGTGGGGGGTGGGGGGACGAAACCCACGCCCCCATACCCATTGTCATAGCAGCATACCCGCCATCATAGGTACTGCAACGATAGGAGTACTTGGTACCTGCTGATGTCGCAGGCCCTGTGATTGCAAGGTCCTTGCGTACCGTGGGAGTCATATGTATATGATATGTGCATTGCGAAAAAAATGATTTTTACATTTTGATTTTAATATGTTTTAAAATGTTAAAATGTTTTTGTTAAAAATGTTTATGTTATGAAATCGATTTTAAATATATCAATTTTCATATTTAATGTATTATATATATATATATATATATATTTATGTATGTGTGTGTGTATATGTATGTATGTATGTATGTATGTATGTATGTATGTATGTATGTATATATATAAAAGTATATATGTATATATATGTTATTAATTATAAATGCGTATTATATTTAAAATGGTTCGAATTGATGGATCATTCTTTAAAATGAAAATTAAATTAAAATGGGATATTATTAATATTCATTTAAATAATGTTTATTTTATTGAGTTGTTTAAATTATGAAAAATATTAGTAGAGTTTCAATCAAGATATTATTAATTGACTTTGGGTCATATATGGGGATTTATATATTCCATCAATTAATTTAATTAAGCAAGAATTTAATTGGGAATAAATCATAGAGAGACTCCTTGCTTGATAAGAATAATTATAACAGTTATGTGATTATTAATTAAATTAATTAATTATAGAATTAATTAAATTTAATTAATAATTAAGTTATGTAATAGAGTTTTAATTGATATGCTAATATCAATTCTTTTAGTGAAGTTGTAAAGTATTTACATTAAAGTTGATAAGTCTTATTTTAATGACTTGAATAATGACATTAGATATTTTAATGGTGAGACTTAGTAATATTTAATTGAGAACTATTAGAATGTTAAAAATGTCATGGATTGTGTATCTGATTGATTTAATTGATCATTTTAATGAAGTTATAATCTTCTTATTCAAAGATTGATAACTGACTCTCTTATAATATAACGAATAATGATCCTTGATTTATGTTGAAAGTTGAAGTAACATTAAAGAAGAGTTAATCAATTAGAATATGGATCTTAGTTAAATAAAAAGAACAATTTAATTAAAGGTCAATGATGATTATTTTAATGAGTAAATACTTATCCTTAAATTATTCTTATAGTATTATTTTAATAATGGAAGGATAATGCTATCGGGGAACAAACGGATTGACATGTAGGTCAAATGGTAAATCTTATACACTTGAAGTATACTTGCAAAAAGAAACTAAAACCTTGACACTTAATTCAACTATGTGATTTTAGTAAACCAAAATATGTGTTTGCATCGTGTATTCTCTATGCTTCTTGTTTTTGGGTTTTTGGGTTGACTAGTGTTGACCAATTATAGGACATCTACTAGAGGCTCGGGGGTTATGAGATGTGATGGCATGTTGATATTTTTTGCTCTTGATCTTTCTAAACCCAACCATGGTAATGTGATGGAATGCTCTATGAGATGTTTGTAATTGCGGATTGTTATTGTTCATCAGTCTTCTTGAGTGAAGTTGAGTTATATGTATCTGAGACACTTGACTTAACCATATTTTTGAGTCATCGATCAGTTAACCTTGGATTACTTTCTAGTTGCCATGATGGGACTGAAATGTTGATTTATTTCCTGATGATGTCATGTTGTGACATGTTTTGACTCAACCATTTTGGAGTCTTTGATCAATATGATTTTGAGATATATTTTGGTTATTGATAACCAATGGATACTTTTGATTATCAGTGATACCTTCAGTTGCCAATAGAGAACTATTGTGGTCATGATTATCTATGGATGCTTTTCATGTGCTCATGGAGATTTGATGCTCTTTTTATGAATTATCTTTTGATTTTTCTTTCCAATCGCTTGTATAGGATTGGGGTGATTTATGATTCCATGAGCTTAGGGTAGGTTATCTGCTTGTAGTGTTGGGAAGTGGCTTGCAATGGGGCCCGGGGCCCTAAGAGGCTACCAAGGTAACTCATTGTAAGTTGATTAATAAGTGAAAACATTCACACCTAATACTAACTAAATGAACCTAAAAAGGTAATTGTTTTGTTCTCGCCCATGCCTCGAGTGCTTGTACAAACTAGGATGGGAGTAGAGAGAATGTATGGTTGTGACCTTGCATTCCATAGTATGCCTTGTCAGTATGAGAGGCTACTAGTGGCCGCATGAGGATTAGTAGGGACCCGTGGAGTTTAGCTAACTGCCAGGGTAACTTCTACATGATGTATGCGATGAAACTTTCTTTCTTGCATAGTAGGTTTCCTACATGTCATTGTGTGCCTCTGGGAATTAGATGTCGGTTTTGTGTGATGGAACCTTTGAGTTAGTATACTTCTAGGATTTTGAGACTTAGAGAGTATTTTTATGCTATGTGATTTTGATAGCCTGTTTGGGACTTGAGATTATCTTCTCAACATGGTGGGAGTGGACCACTTAAGTTTCACATGGTCGGGTGGTAGTGTTTTTCCACTCTTATCATTTGAGATCTGTTTGAGACACCGTGGCTAGAGCATTCTTTGTTGGTATTTATCTTCATTATGTTCTTGGATCATTATGATAGATGATATACCCTATGATGGATGTATTTACTGGTATGTTTCTTATATTGATGATTTGCATATGTTAGATGATGTTAGCTTATGCGTTGCTTTACATGATTAGGTTTCATATGTACATGTTGTAGCATGTTAGATTACTTTATGCATGTGATGTAGTATGTTTAGGTGTGACATTCCTATTATGTTAATACTAATGATCTCTTCGGTGACTTGGAATGTTACGTACAGAGGGATGGCTAGGGCCTATGATGGTCTAATGATGCTATTTATAGTTGGGAGGAACCGTGCATTTAGATTATATGTGTTTTATGAATCATGGCTATCTTTTATGATGGATGCTTATATCTTTATGATGATGATGTATCATGTATTGTTTATGGTTTCATTTATGTTATTGCATCATGGATTAGAGTTAGTATGATGATGTAGTTTATTTATACAGATGTTTATTCTTTCAAGCCTTTCATACCCTATGACATGTATAGTGGATGATTGAGCAATCGTAAATGTAATTAATGAACATTGGACTTTTCATTATTATTTTATGTGGATGTAGTACTTAGATGGAAACATAAATAGTTATGATTAGATGTGATTCAATGTTAAGGGATCCTTAAAGAATGTAACCTGTTATGTAAGTTTATGTTTATTTTCATTTGTATTGTTACTATTGCTTCCGTAAATGTTATGAATAGTTTTATTTTCATGTAAAAAAAAAATTGTTTGGCAAACTTAGTGAAATTTTAGATTAATTCTTTGGATCCCTTGGTGGGGCATTACATGACATGTTTTTCTTGACCATTTTGGAGTCTTTGATTAGTATTATTATTGGGATACTTTCTAGTTGCTTGTTAAGAACAGATGGATATTGTGATCTATCATTTGATTCTTTCTAGTTGCTCGTGGAGAACTGGTGTGATTATTGTGGATTATATTTTGATGCTTTCCAGTCACTTGTATAGGGCTAAGGTGACTTTACTATGATTCTTTGATTTGTGATTTCATGAGCTTAGAGTAGGTTATCTATATATAGTGTCAGAAAGTGGCTTGCAATGGGGGCCAGGGCCCTAAGAGGTTGCCAGAGTAACTCATTGTAAGTTGTATTAATAAGTGAAAAAAGTGCTCTAAATGGGGATTAAAATGAACCTAATAAGATAATTATATGTTCTCGCCCATGCCTTGAGTGCTAGTCTAGACTAGGATGGGAGTAGAGAGATCACTTGGTTGCAACCTTGCATTTCGTAGTATGCCTTGTTAGTACAAGAGGATACTAGTGGCTACATAGGGATCACTAGGGGGTCGGGGTCTATTGAGAGACTACTAGGGTAACTCTAGCATGATTCGTGTGATGACACTTTCCCACTTACATAGTTGATTCCTAATGTGTCTTTGTTGTGCCTTTGTGTATAGATTTCCGTCTATGTTGGAACCTTTGAGTTAGTACACTTCTAGGATTCCTGGACTTAGATAGTACTTGTGGTATGTGATTTGATATCCTTTTTAGGACTTGAGATTATCTCCTTAGTGTAGTGGGAGTGGGCCATTTAGGTTCCACACGGTCAGGTGGTAGTGCTTTTCACTCTTACCATTTGAGACTCGTCTGAGACATCGTTGCTGGAGCATTCTTTGTTGGAATTTACCTTTATTCTATTCTTGGATCATTATGATGGATGTTATTTATTGACATGTTTCTTTATATTGATGATTAGCATGTGAGAGATGATGTCATCTACTTTGTAGGATCCCTTGGCAAGGTCTTACATGGAGCTCTTCAACACGAAAGGGGAAAAGTGTTTGATTAATAATGTTGAATTGAACAAAACCCCTAATATGTAGCAACATGAACAAGTGACCCTGTAACTGATCAATGCCTTAACCATTGGGCAATTCCATGAATCAAACACACACATATGGATACCTGAGACCTATTTGTATCTTCAGATATCTAGTCTATCCATTCACCTTGTAAATAGAAATCTATGTTCAATCTAAATCTCATTCTTACCTAATATCCTCATCATTAAACTTGCAACCCTATTGATTTCTCTAAAGCATTTACATAACTCCTTGAATTATAAGCAACAATGAAACAACATACAACCTTAAGGGACTACAACTATGACCTAGGCTCTTTGTTCTTGAAGATCATAAAACATTGAAAATTCACTGAGAAAGGAGACAAGATCTATAATGAAAACTCAAACACTTGTTGTTGTTTGTATTTATTTCCTTGAAACAATACATTCAAATGCATGAAATCAAAACATGAAAAATACCTAGCAGATTAGAACTAGCTATATTATCTTTCCTACTATTGTTCATACGAGAGAGAATATGCTAAAGGATGAAGGTGGAATCATAGTTCTAGATTCAACAAAGTGGTCTCACAGAAAGACTAAAAATTTCCAACCAACAATGGTCTCATAGTGAAAAAATTGGAACCCTTACAATGAATGAAAGAAAGAGAGATATAGGAAGAAGTGAATTCTTAGATCTGTTATGCAACTGACATCTATCCACTTGGAATTGCATCCCCTATAACTAAATAACTTCTCTCTACCTTCTCCCATCAATTGTTAATCATATCCTTTCTGTTTTGCCTTTCCAAATGCAAAGTATCTCAGCAAAAGACAAAGATATGCTAACTAAACCTGGATATGTGCTAATTGATCAAATTGAAGCCAAAACTCCATAAAAACTCAAAATGATTAGATACAAGGGTCACTGGATGTGTTTAAGGTGTTTTTCCACTGAATTTTGCAACTGATGACACAAAAAACCTAATAAAACATGCAAATCAATCTGAGAGAGAAAACCTTCTGTAGTACCTACCAGTGACATTCTGTGCAAAAATGAACTTCATATTCATATAGTTTGTCTCTTCCTAGATTCAACAATATATTGGAGTGCATATTTTGCCTATTAGAGACCCCCAGAAAGCCATTTTGAAAAATAGTCCCTTGCTATAAGACTCTAGCTTGCAATTTTAAATTTTCAAAAATTTAAAATTTCTCTAATGTTGAAACTTCATTAAATATCCTTTTGAAATTTAAAAGGATGCATGTACCATGCTCTCAGAATAAATTTTATTATCATTTAAATTTTTTCCCCTTCCCTTGAATCTTAGGGTCAAACCTAGTTTGACCAAGTGCCACATGGCACTTTGTGATTTGTCTATTTGATCACCACATCACCACCTAGAATGCCACGTCAGTGCTCAATCAACACTACCTTGTCACAGCCATGTGGTGATCTCCCGCTTACTTGCATTTCTTAAGCACCTTGAAACTCTGGGAAGTGGGAATGCATTGGCCATTGATCTAGGCCATGTGGCACAATCTAATGCCTCCATCTGACACTACTATTGATCACCATCTCACTGCTAGATAGGACCCACTACCATTTGGTGCATGCCCAGATACTTGTATTTCTTAAATCTCGAGCATTTCTATTTTTTGGGCTTACGTTGTGCATAGGATTAGGACACATGGTGCAATCTTAATGTATCCCTACCACCTCATTGCACTTGCATTTTTGTTTAAAATTTTCCTCAGTTTGCACGCTAGCTATCCATCTAGGTCAGGTCCCACACATGCCCACAGGAGTTTGCAGCTTACAAAAGCCCTTGTCTTTTAGGAAATTAGGCTTATTGTAAAGATTTATATTTAAACCATAAGAAAAACCCTACAACAAGAAATGTGGGATATATTTCTTTCAATGTTCCCCCTTTTGATTGCATTTTTTCTTGCTTGCAAGGTGCGAGCCTATGATACCATCCTCACATTCTTCTAACATCAACAATGAATACAAAAGTATTGTTATCTTTGATCTTCTTCATTGCAGATTCAGTTGTCAGGGGATATTTCAAAACTTCATAGTGATCAAGTTTGTTCCTATGAGGTGCACTTAGTCGAGGGTACTTGGGATTTCAAGATGTTTTTAGTGTCTTTGGTTTGTGAAATGTCACAAAAGTTTTGATCTTTCTAGTCTTCTTCTTTATGGTAATTGTACCTGCCTTGACTACTTTTTCTACCTTTTGTGCCTATTTATCCTCCCCTAGTGGCTTCCTTTAAATACCAATGCCTCTTATTACTCACATGTGCTCTCAAATGTGGGGGTCCTTGTTTCTTGCTGTGCATGAGTTGTTCTTCTCTTGGTGTTCTACCCCTTCATCAATGCATGCGGCTTCTTAATTTAGACTGCATGGACTTTCCTTTTTATTTGGAGTGTAAGTGTGGGGATCCCTCTTCCTGCAAATCACGTGGACCTAGGGTTTGAAGAACAAAACCAAACCCACATTGACCTAGAAAAATTGGCTAAAACATATGACGAGTTAGGTTCAAATATAAAACATTATTGTATCTGAGAAAACACATTCAATCTATCTCACAATCATAAACCTCCTTACAAATTGAATATTTATTCATAGTGGGTTCAGGATAGTATATCTCTACTATCAATGTGTTTAGGTTTGGAAAGTAATGAGAAAGTGGGTGCCCACATTTTGGAAATGATTTTCAATATTCATTGTCTAAAAAAACCCATAAGATATAATTATATTGGGCACATTGTACATCACATGAATGAACAATTATTAATGATTAAAAGAGGGTTAGACCCATTGTCACAAAAGACATTTAGATATAAAACCTACTTGTGCTATCTTCTATTATCAAAGCATCATCAAATTTTTGAAAAAAAAAGCTTCAACTTAAGTTTGATACACCAATTTTTACATGGACATCTGTGATTAGGATGAGAGATCCCCAAGATAACTACAACCACTTTGTAGACTTCTTTTTGGCACCATTTTATCATAAAATTATAGGCACTTCAATTCCTAGATTGCTTATTTCTTGTAAATAATTAATTCAACTAGGAAGTCAATTTCAATTGGTTGACTGGTACTTTTTGGAAGAGTACACTATATTAAGATTTTACATTTCAGCTGTAGAACCCTACAAACTTCCAATACATGTTACATAGAGGGTATTTTAAATGGAATATGTATAGTAGATGGAAATAATAGATGTACTATTTCATGGTCAGTAAAAGAAAACCATGTTTCCTTCCTTTCCTGATGGATGTAGAAGGTTCACATTTGAGAGAAGATGTAAGAAATCAAGTATCTAATGAAACAATCCAAGAGAGTTCGATGTGAAAAAGTTTACCATTAACCAAATGAGCTTCCCAATGGAGTGAATGGAGACAAGAAATTTTAAAAGGGGAAAGCAAAGAAAACCCCTTATATAACATTATGAATGGAAGGAAAAAGCCCTAAAAAAGGAGAGAAAAAGAAGGTGGAGCAAATAGCTCATTGCAATAACATCAAGATGATGTGTAGAAGAAGTATGGAAGAATGAGAGAGGCATCTCTTTTATAGAGATGAGAAAGGAGTTAACTCCCATTTCTATGAGTGCCACCATTTATAATAAGTGTGTGCAAAGTGTCAAGATCCTCTTGAGGAATAACTATTTTCCTTAATAAAGGAATTACAAAAAATGAGTTGTCCTTACACATGGACAATAGAACAAGAAAATGACATGTCCTCCATATGTGGAGTAGAGGAAAAAATATATAAGGATACCTTGGTTTATCCCATATAATAAATAAATACAACCAAGGAATGATTACTAATTCTAACATCCACTTTTAATATTTACTTGGGGAGATTTTATCAAAGGGTGTCAAACCCAATTTACAATATTACAACTTGATTTTTTGAAATATCCTCATTGTGCAAGAGGTCTTTTATTAGCGTGGGTACATTGTTGGAGAGCCAAGAGAAGTGGATAGTCCTTCAAGTGTGTTACATCTTCAAGTGGATTCATGTGGCATAGGATCTGTACAACAAATAATGATGTCTTGTATGTGCCTTGATGGATTACCTAAAACATAGAAACAAGAAACAAGGTAACTACCACAAGGATAATTTCATCTTATATTCAAGTTAGAAACTTTTTAAGTATAAGCAAAATCTCATAGAGTAAATTGAAATAAAGTGATAAATATAAGTGTAACTTGGTACCACAAAGAAATCAAGATAAATCATATTTTACAAAGAACAAATATGTTATCAAAACTCTCAAGAAAGGACCATAGAAAAGGCTAGCTAATGAATCCAACATCAAGAATGCATCAATCACATATATATGGATAGTTTGATAATAAGTCATCCCACTGCAAGATAATGGTTGATCAATTCATAACATGCATGACTACTGATTTAAGCAATGAAGTATGTGGAAAACTATACGTCATGATTTCAAAGATACCAAAGGGAAGGATTATGAGTATTAACAATAGATTACCTTCAAAGATGGATCAAATTAACTAAAATTGGAGAGAAATTCCAAGAATACCATCCTATTCATGAGGGTAAAAAATAGAAGAACATGGCAGAAAACTCCATATATATATATCAACCTTTAGAGTAGAACCAATAGAACTAGATAGAGGGAAACTCCATATAAATCTCAAACTTTAAAAATGGAACAAAGAGAACCAAATGGAGGGAAACTCCATATGATTAAATGGTATAGACCATAAAGTGCCAATATGGCAATAGAATGATGCTAGAAAAGCATAAGCTGCACTTATGTACCAATCAGTAGAAAAAAAAAATGTTGAAGGTAATAGTTTGTAATAACTCATAATCCCAAGGAATAAGATGTTAGAAATGCTTTAGAATAATTGAGAGGGGGGTGGATTAGTTATTCAAGGTCCAAATGTCCTATTCAAACTTTTCATCAAGTAAACTGTGCCCATCTAACTATTTATTCATCCAAGCTTTAACTTTCCTATTCAACAAGTTATTCTAAATCAGCATGCAAACAAAACACATAAAAGATCAACACATTAAATAGTGATTTATGTGGAAACCCAATTTGAGAAAAACCACCAGTGACATGCTACTCAATTCTCACTCTTCTGAAGTGATACCTTGTTAACGGCTACAACATACTATTAAATGTAACTTGGTTAAAGGATTTAACCACCCTATTAGAAATGGGCTTGGTTAGAGGACTTTAGAGCATTCACTTGGAATATCACCCTATTAAAGGATTTATAAATGGTTGTTAAACTAACTTGAGTCCATAGGATTTTCTTTTACCCTAATTGATACAATTTCTAGAGAGCAACAATAAGGGGTTTTGACCTAATTACAACATACAACTTAACTTGCAGATTTTAAATCACTTCTTCAGCTCATAACATTGCTTGGCTTTCAGTCTCTGTAGTTCTGATGGCTTGCCCTCATTTCAAGCTTTGTCTCCTTGAGTCTCCATGCTCAATGTACTAGTGCAATCCTTTCTTTCTAACCACTTGTTGAAGAAAAGTTTTAGTGCTCTATCATTCCTTATCCTAGATGTCTTCTCCTTGACACCCTTCTACTACACAATTTGGCACACCAGTAACTCTAGCTTCTTGGCCTATGATTCCTTAAATAGAAGTCTAAAATTTCTTTTCCCGCTTGATTCTTCCATCCTTTGATTTTAGTTCAAATGGATTAGGTAGGATTCATTGAATCTAACCCACATTTTATTTCTTCAGAAACATCATGAAGAATCCTCTTAAATTTTCTCAAAAACCATTTACATAGAATTATGTGCCACTAGCTCATCATCCTTATGCTCCAACTAGTTCACAAAATTCAAGGTAACAACTTTGTCAACTCAGATTTGGCGAACCTTTGACTTTTCCAATAATGGAGCAGCTCGACACTATTGTAATTCTGATGCTCAACACATATTGTATTACTTGGCATCAACTACATTTTACTGATGTTTGACACCTATTATGGATTCACTCAGCATCCACTAAGTTTTCTATTTGCTTGACACCTTCTATATCACTTAGTACTTGAACTTCACTTGGCACCTGAAGTTCACTTGGCACACACTAGATTTTGCATTTTCTTGGCTCTAACTAAAAATTTTCTTAGCTTAAACTAGCTTACTCGGCACTTCACTAAATGAACTTAGTTTAAGCTTTGCAATCAACCTTGTTCCGACTTATACTTCTAATGTTTCTAAGTGTGACCAAACTCTTTCTCCTTGAATACGTTACCAATGCATCATTTAACCATTGTCTTAGCTGATCCTTGTACTTCATTACAAAACCATAACTCAACCTTTCCCTTAGGTTCTATTGTTACATCTTGTTGATTAAATCCTCTTCATCAATCAACTAAGTGATAGTACTTGGATCTTATAAGCAATTATCATTCCTACAAATAGTAGGTTTGACATCAATGACAAAATAATGATTAAAAACATTCTTTATAACAATCTCTCTCTTTGATAGTAAACCTTTTCAATTAGTTTTCCAACAATCTCCCTCTTTGGCATTGATGGAAAACCAAGTTGATCAACCATCAGACCAAACTATTCAACCATGTTATCAAAATGCTAACTAGGTTAGAAGAGTAAGTCAAATGCCAAAAAGAAAATTGGATTGGATTACACAATTTCTTCCTCTCTTGATCTACTATCCTAATTGCTATACTTCTACTTCTCCCTCTTAACTATTGTATCCCATTTCTTTCCTTTCTGACCTCCTTACACTCTCTCCCTTTGTATGCTTTGCTCATCTTTTGCTACTTCTTTCTTTGTCCATAAATTTGATCAATTTCTTCATTGTCTCCTTCTGTCAACTGTTGATCAGTTCTGCTATTTCTCCTTCAATCTTCATTTGTTTTCATTTTTTATCTTCTCCCTTTATCTAAATGAATGTTGTTGATCAGTTTCTTGCTACTTCTCCGTCTTTAACAACAATTCCAAAGACATAATATCTTAGCATCTTGACATGCAAGTGTAGCATTTGCAGGTTCTTTCAATTTCTCCCTCTGTCACCTTGCTTGTGACTAATTTGAAACTTCAACAATTTAATTACTTTAGGAAGAATCCTAAAGTAAATATCCTCTAAATCAATGTATAATATTTCAACAATCAACTCATTTGATGGAGGGCAATCTTTCTTTTACTTCAAGTAGCCTTGGCTAGGGGTATCGCCCATAACTTACCTCTAAGATACTCAAAAGCAACTTTAAGTAGTGCTTTTGTGAAAATGTCAACAATATGTTCCTTTGAGCTAACATATTCCATCTTCACTAGTTTGTCTTCCACCAATTCTCTTACATAGTGATACTTGATTGTAATATGCTTTGTTTTGGCATGCATTACATGATTCTTTGATATGTTGATAGCACTTGTATTATCACAATAAAGTATCACAAGCTCATTTACCTCTTCCTTCATACCTTATAGCAGATGTTTGATCCATACAATATTAGTGCAATTGATAGTAGTTGCAACATATTTAGCTTCTACTATTGACTATAAGGTACAAATTTTCTTTTTGTTAGTCCAAGTAATTAGTCTTCATCAATATTACCTCCCCAATCTACATCAGTGTAGGCTCTTAGCTCAAAATTTTCACTTCTCTTATAGTACAAACCAAATTCATCAGTTTCTTTTAGGTATCTCAATATTCTGTTAATTGTCATGAGATGATTTTCCCTTGGATTTGTAGAAAATATCTCCACTATTCCAAATACTAATACAATATTTGGTCTACTATGTACAACATACTGCAACTTTCCAATCATTGATCTATACATTGTCTGATTCACTTTAGTAGATTAATCATTCTTTGATAACTTATGTCCTATCACCATTGGTGTACTAACTAGTTTTGAGTCTTCTAATTTAAATGTCTTGAGTACCTCCTTGATGTATTTGGATTGGGTCACAAATATGCCATGCTTTAATTGATGTACTTGCAATCCAACAAAGAATTTTATTTCTCCAAACATTGGCATTTGAAACTCATGCTTCATTTGATCTGAAAAATATTTGCATGGAATATCTTTTCCTCCAAATATTATGTCATCAACAAAGATTTTAGATATCAAAATGTCTTTACCTTTTCTACTTTGATATACAAGTTACTATTGTCATCTATTCTCTCAAATCCTATCTTCATAAGATATTTTCCCAGCCTTTCATACCATGCTTTAGGTGCTTGCTTTAGACCATAGAGTTCTTTATGCAATTTTCAAACCATATCCTTGTTGTTTTCATCAACAAATTCCTCTGGTTGTTCTATGTAGACTTCCTCTTCCAATATACCATTTAGAAAAGCATATTTTACATCCATTTGGTAAACCTTGAAACCTTTGTAAGAAACATATACAAGTAGTGTTCTTACCCCTTCCATTCTTGCAACAGGGGAAAATGTTTCCCCATATTCCAATCCTTCTTCTTGTGCATAGCCTTAGCAAACTAGTCTAGCTTTGTTTCTTGTTATCTCACCATTCTCATCAAGTTTTCTCCTAAACACCCATTTGGTACCAATTACATTCTTATCAGCTGGTCTAGGAACTAGGTACCGAAACCTGTTCATAAACCAATCATTGGAGATGAGTCAAATAACCCAACAGGTTCTTCAAAAAATGTGAACCCAAGACATTATTCATCCAAGTTGGATTTATAACCTCCCAATTTTTTCCATCTTTAAAAGGTATGATGCAACTGAAATTATACTAGATTCTTGTAGTTGAAGGTCACTATGTAAATAAGCAAAAGGTTTTAGATACTCATACTACTACAATGCTATTTGCAACTCCCTCAATGCAAAACCTTTAGAACAGTCCAAAAAATCTACTTGTTAGTAATAGTAGGGAAGGATTAGGGAGGGGTGATGCCATTGGTAATCCTAAAAAGATAATTAATATTATCTCAAGCATTGGTGGAGACAAGTACAATGTTGCAAGTACTCTTTCTCCTTTCAAGCATTGTATTGTATCAACATACCCAAATTTTGAGTTCAATAATTTAGTAACAAACTTTCAAGAAACCACAAAAATGAATAGAAAAAAATATAAGGCATTCAAGAAGGATGCACTTGAGGTGGTTCATTCTCAAGAACTTGCATCGAGTAGGATATTTCCAACATATAACACCAACAAAGAAATGATCGAGTTTATGTTTGTTTCACCCCCATAGCCAAATAATAATCCACCAAAGAGTGAGATAAATCCATCAAATTTTCATGTTAGCACACTATCTATGGATTTCTCTGAAGTACAAAATGTGGGCAAAGTTAGAGTGGCAAAAAATACCAACTCTATGGTCTATAATTCATTGTTCAAGGTGGAGAGAGAGAAAAAATGGCTAGAGAAGGCAATTGCAAAGTTAAAAGAAGACTTGGAAAATTCAAAGGCAAAGGAGAAAGAAGCAGATAGTAGGTGCAAAGAAATAGAGAAAAGGATTACAACTGCTTCCTCTCAAGGACCAAGTGCACAACCTCAACTAGAAAATATGGATACAAAAATGAAAATTCTAAAGGAACAATTAGAAGAATCTAATAAAAGTCCATCTGATGTAAATGTAGAGAGAGAAGAAAAACTCAAGATGTTGAAGGAACAATTGGAATAGAGTAGTAAGAAACTCAGTGATACTCTAAACCATGTTACTATGGAAGTCAATGTAAAATTCAAAGAACTCATGGACAAATTGCAAGAGTCAAATAAATTATTTGAGGATGAAAGAGCATTTGTTGTAGATATTTTCAAAAAGTTGGAGTATGGTGGACGTACAATCGATAACATAAATAAGAAATTAGACAACAAGAGGGAAAAAGTAAAATAGTGGGAAGAGGAAGTAGAGAAAATAAAGAAACAAAGTGAAAATCAGTTGTCACAAATGATGCAAGAGGTATAGAAGGCTAATACAAAAAATCAAAACATTCAAGAACAACTTGTTTGAGTTAAATAAAAAAATTAAAAATTTGGTTAAGGTAATTAAAGAAAAAATGTGTGGGGAAATTATGGAAAATACAGGTAGGTTGTGTGATTGGTTTGAATTGCATCACAATTTTCAAGCTATTTGTGGGAGTATCAAAGAGCAAATTGAGAAGAATAATGAAATTTTTAAGCTCAAGAAGACTACAAGATAGATTATACACATAGTGACAGGTATTTGGCTAGCCAAGAAGTTCATGACCACATTAGTGCATCAATAAAGACTTTAACTATCATTCAAAAATGTAAGAGTATAAGGGAAGGAGAGGAATATTTGAAATTAATAAGGAGAAAACTCACCAAGATGGATGATAGAGAAAAATTAATGACAGCTCTTGGTTTTCCTACTCCTTTCTCTAGTAATTCATCAATGATATTCATTGGAAGGAAAGCTTACCAAAAAGAGTTGGAGGCCAAAATGATTTCTGAAGTACTCAAGTTTCCTCAGGATTCAACTCTTGAAAGTATTTTGAATTGAATCAAACCATTAGTGAATCTGAATGTACTATTGGATGTAGCATTTCTTTCAAGCAAGTATTCCAAATATGGAAGTATGTCAAAGTTAAAGGTTGTCTACTATAACATAACAAATGTTAAAACACCAAACAAAGCAAACTTCAACATCCTAAAAAAGCTGATTGAATCTTCAATCATATCATAAGACATCTATCAAGCATCAAAGTATATGACACTTTGAAAGTGATCTTAATGATCTTTGTAATGTTTGCTTTATTTCTATTTGTAATTTTTTGATATGATTTTAAAGTTTGAACTTTATTTGTTGAACATGATAAACATAGCAAAATCAAAATGTTATTATGTTTATATGGCCTATCAAATGCAAGGGAAAAAATGTTTCCGATACTAAATTTGATGCTAGTCTAAAACCCTTATCATGAGGCAAAACAACCTGAAGCTTTTGCTACTCCCTTATTTTTATATTTATATAGAAGGGAATTCAGGGTCATTTGCAAAATGTTATAGTTGTAAATTTAGTACTTTTAACTCATGATTATGAAATTGGGCATTCAAATTTAACTATTGAAAATTAAAGTCAATTGAATTCTATCAATTATCATGTGCTAACAAAGTAATGAGACTGGATATGAATTTTATCATTTGAATTGCTATATTTTTATAAAAATCATCAAGGATTATACCATAACAATGTACCATATTGAGCATAATAATGCAAATAAAAAATAATGGTAATGGTAAAATTTGAATAAATCTTGATTTAGTAATCATGTCATCATCTAACATAAAATGTACTTGTTTGTTTGACATTAGACATTTAAAAAAATGATATAACTTATTATGCATGATAAATGAATCATAATTAGATTCAAAGAATATTATCTATTTCTAGAATCTAGAATTTAGACTCTAGTAATTATTAATAAGTAATAAATTCAGAATTGATACATCAACCATAACTATTAGATCTTCCACATCATCTCATCATTCAAATCTTTGGATTCCTTGCCATCAAGTTCAAATAGCCCATCATGCTCCATAATTTCTCTAGTAGGCATACCTTTGTCATTCTAATAGTAATCCTTAGCTTCAACATCAATGCTACCAATATTAGTACCACTATCTGAGTTACTAATCTCATTTTTTGAAATGTTTCCCAAACCTCTTCTTTGGCATTTATTCATCCATAATTTTAGTTCCCTTTTGTAAGGAAAAGTATTGATTTCATATCTAGATGTATACACCCTTAGACAATTTTCTTTTGATTTTGGGAACCCCAAAGCACTAAAAACTCTTTCATCCTCCATAGACCCCAATATCATGGTCAAACATAATTCAATAGTCTTGAAATTTTTTGATATTGAATCTTGCAACACTTCTCTTTGGGCTAGATTTTTCCAAAGTTTGGTTACTAATCCTTCTTCTCTGGGGTTCCACATAAGATCATATTGTTCCATCATTGTATTGGAAAAATGACGAGACTACTCTCTCAAATGAGATTCATCTAAAACTCCATTTATAGTCACCCCGTTTATTTATTTTCTTTTGCAAAATTGATCTATCAAAATCAATAAATTATCTCTAAAATCTTTAGGACTTCTTAAACTCTAATAAGGGGAAAATATAATACAGATTGTCTCAAGAATTTGTGTTGAGGCAATCTTTTTCTAATTTTTGAGGAAAGATTATAAGAAATATCCTTCACACAATTTATTATAGACTCAAGAATATGTTCAAATACTTCCTTTGTAATAGTTAATTTTGGCTATGTGGGTTTCTTTCCTTTTCTCATGGATACAAGCCTTCCATATTAGTGCATTGGTATCTCAACACCCCATATATTGGCACATAATTCCCCCTTTGAATCAATCTTGAAAAATTTATTAGGATTATCCAAAACTATGATTCTCATCCACCCTAAAAGTCTTTTATCCACATAAAATGAATATGGACTTCTATTGAGATTATCGAGGGCCATAGATGTCATTTTATGCAGTGTATTATACTCTGCAATATACATAAATCTTTGTTGGATCTTCTTCATTATATTTCTCATTTCCTCTAACATGGGGAGAAAGGCTACTAATCTTAAGAGTGTATCTGCATTAATTAACCTTTCAAGTAGATCACAATATTTTCATTGACTGCCCTAATCATAGTAAGATGATTCCATTGTACCAAGCCACAATGGATATTAAGAAAAAACTTGATTAGATGGTCCATCCATAGAGATCCATCTAGTATCATATCCTTAAACATATTTCTCCCATTAATTAGGTCCTTAGAAAACTATTGAAATTCCCTAAATCATTTATGACTTCAAAAAATGCACCTATAGATCTCTTTCATGAAAAATTCAACTCTACATATTTGTGGAGAGTTGTTGACAATTCCAAAAGCTAGATTCATTCTGTAGGCCATGCTGTGAATTCCAACAATGTAAGATGCAAGAAAATATTTTAACTTTGTGACAAGACCATTCTTGTGGCCTTGCATTACTGAAGCTCCATTTTCTCCAACGTACCAAATTTTGGGCAATCATCAATTCATCTATAACTCCACATTCAATTAGGGAAATGTTTACTCATTCAAATATGTTTTTTGACATTGAATTATCCTTTATTTTAACAACACTTAGTAGATTGGGTTGGAAGACAAATTTTTTTATAGTATATACATGCATGCATACCAAGGAGTATTTTCTATTGCTGTCACCTCATCTAAAGATAATGCAATAAAATTTGGCTCTTTAATTTTTTCTTTGATATTTTCCATTTCAACCTCAACAAGACAATTTTCCCATTCCCATCGACTATTTACTAACCAATGACTACTTAGATAATAAATAACTTTTGCAAAGTGTAATAAACTACTTAATGATGGGTTATTTGTCATGGCATGACCTTTGCTTAAAATTTAGAAGAAAACACTTAATTGAAGAAATTTACCCATTTCTTTAACTTATATTGCTTTTCCAAGAAGAGATTCAATGGATTCCTTTACTCCAATAGGATTTGTCTATATTTTCTCTTGAAATTATATTTTTTTTGCATTCTTAACATGTTAAATTTGTCCTTGGTTTTCCATCTTATCAATTATTTTTCCACTCCATCTATGCTTTTCTTCTTTTAAACTTTACCCATATGTTTTTCTATGGTGTCAACTTTTAGCTACAACTTCTTTTCCTTTTTATTTATTCTTGTGCATATCATACATTTGCATTCTACTAGAGGCTCACCTTCTTTTGGATTGTGTATAGGTTCAATGAATGGATACTTTTAGGCCATTCTATTTGAATATTCCTAATCGATAGATCTTACCTAATCTTTTTTGGATTTTGCACTAGTTTTTGCATTATATTTCCTTTTTCTCTTCCTTGGTCATGCACCTCACCATCATTGGAATTTTTATCCAAATCTATTATATTATTCTAGCTACTCTAGGTATTGACATACACATCTTGGCTACTATCAACATTTACCTAAGTATCTTCTTCAATTTCATCATGATTAGATATATTAGGTTTGCCAACTTCTTTAATATGTGCCAAACGATTTGGTAGTAGCAGTATTTGGGAATCTTGTAAATGCACTTGTGCTAATGGAGTTTCCTAATTTTTGACACCAAAATATGATGCCAAGGTTTTGTGAGTGTGCTTGGCTAGCCTTTCTTGTCTTCCATCACATGTAGGATTCTTACCCTTGTTCATGTTTGACATCTCCCAAGAAATATAGGCTGCCATAGAATTTAGGTTTATCAAAATGTGACAATTGATTGTAGTCTATTACATAAATTTATCTAAATAATATTCATTGGTTGTACAACCTACACTATAAAATATAGATGTCCTAGGTCTCCCTTGTTATTGCATGACTTGGTGGTATTGGTCACTGGTCACTAGTCCTAATTGATAAGTTGATAACTGACCACTAATAGTCTAACTTGTATCTACTAAATATAATAATGAACTAAAATTATAGAGACATACAAATAGGGGTCTAAGTTACCCTTCAATTAAAATGCAGTCATCGCACTCACAAATAAATGAATGTATTTATGCCACTCTTTTTTGGCAAAATCGATGAGAATATTATAACACATACCAAATGTTTGGTGAAGCCCGCATAAGAAAAACCCATACTTTGGAATTTCCAAGGTGAATATTGTTAGAGTAAATAATTAATTAATTATTAATTATTTATTCTATTACTTAATCTTACTTAGGTTAATGCATTTATTTAATATTTAGTATTTAATGCATGTAGTGGTGAGTAGTTGACAACATGAGAGTTTGTTCCCTTCTAGCATATTCAACCATTTTTGTGGAAGAGTGCTTAGTTGTCAACCTTATCTTCTACCACTTTCCAACTTGTTCTACAAGCTTCCTTGAGGCCTTTATAAGTGGTCTCTCTCTCATTGTAAATACTACTCACAACACATTCTAATTGTAAATACAATTTCATTGTTTTGCATTATTTCTCTCTCATGTCCGTTTAGGGATTTTCCCAAGCTCCACCTCTTCCTTCTTAGTTTCCCTTCGAAAAGTTATTTTGCATGTAAGTGATCTTTGTGACTATAGAGTTGGATTTCATCAACTCCTATATGGTATCAAATCCTCATTGTTGCTGCTTCATTGAAGGTTTTTTGAAGCCATGATTCGGAGACACAAATCCTAGTTTCTTTGTGCATTTTTCTTCAATCCAGGGGAAGAGCATCTTTTCAGAGCACTTTGGGCCCAAACGGATGCTGCCATTGGATTCATAAAGCATTTTTTAGTTAGGATCCATATAAAACTTGTTGATTTTGGAGATAGAGCTCTAAGAGGAATTTTTTTCAGGCCCTGTTGTACAGACTGTACAGATTATTTGGAATTTAAAAAAAAAAGAAAAGAAGATTTACATGTGCACCACCGCGAGACAACCTAGCAGCCACTGCGAGGCCGCCCACACTCTGCTTGCACCCCTCTGTTGCCGATAAAGCCACCTTCTCCACCTCCTGGCCCCTGCATAGTGGTGCTTTGGAACTCTCCACTGGTGGCACAGTAATTCTGCCGCTCTTCTAGTGGTTTTGGTGCAATTATCACTATAGTCTGTGCTCGCTAGGTTCTACCACCATTTTTCTCAGCCGCTACCCAACAACAACTCCTCTACCACCTAGCCCATGTGGACACTATGTTAGAGATAGTTAGTAGTCCAAGTCAGCTCCCACACACATCCAGCATTCGACTTGTGTCCCTACTCTGGTGTTTGTATAGTTATCATGTGTGTGGAATATTGCTGCACTTGGCATGTTTTCTTGTTGGACCCTGCCACATCAACCCACTTCCACGTGGCGTGCCACATGGCATTCTTTTTTTGTGACAATAGCTGTCTAGCCTTCAAATTTAAGATAGCATTTTGCTGACATAATCATGATGTCAGTACTACATCAACATGCCTCTTGCACCTCTCTTAGGTCTTTTTTGACCTACCTTCGGTTTTTTGGCCATAACATGAGCATACAGAGGTATTTTTCCAATCCAAAAGAAGCACCAGAAAGCTAGTTCTGAGACAAAGATAATGGTGTAGGTATTTTCAAGTT
Organism: Cupressus sempervirens; assembly: GCA_028749045.1. Classification (NCBI taxonomy): domain Eukaryota; kingdom Viridiplantae; phylum Streptophyta; class Pinopsida; order Cupressales; family Cupressaceae; genus Cupressus; species Cupressus sempervirens. The sequence continues at coordinate 606,527,672 of CM053786.1, read as the reverse complement.
TTGATGCAATTTTGTTGCCCTTTTTAAGTTGAACTCTAAAGTTGTGTTTTTGACTCCAGCATGCATATCTTTTGTGTCCCATGTTAGTTTTTTAAAAATGTTATATTTTTGGAAAGCTAGTTTTGTCATCTTTTAAAAAATGTAGTCTTTTTCCTTAGATGTTGGCCCATGTTCTTTCTATCATGTTTTTGGCATTTTTTCTATATGGTGGATATCTTGAGTGTTTTAGGTCCAAGGATCATTTTCCTGGCATGGTTTCTTTTGGTTTAGGTTGTACTATCTTTTGTGTAAGCCTTTTTCCATTTTGATCATTATAGACATCATTTTTGAGCTCCTTTGTATATGCATTGAGATAAAGTGCCACTTTTGCATTTCAGATTCATGAATGTTATTTTTGAGTCAGTTGTACATGCATTATTTTTATAAAACACCATAGGGGGGATAGTTCTTTGCTATTTTTTGCCTTCTCCCTTTGTCAAGTGAGTGTCCCTTCCATGACATTAGCCCCACATAGGATCGTTGTGTCCTTGTCTTTATAGGTGTTTGTTCGTCTTCCTCTCTTGTCGTTCTTGGTTCATTTGCAAGAGATTTTTGGCCCACCTTCTTAGTTGGCTATCATCTCACCCCATCTACATTAAGGGGGGGTTATGCTATTATTCTAATGCATCCTTGGTTTGATGGTTTGATAGTGCGAACTATGTATTCAATGGTTGATCCTATATACGAGGCGACTGCAGTGGATGACTACCTATGCATTTGGGTGAGATGGATCATCTACCATATAGACACACTCAGTTTGTGCCTTCTTCTTCCATGGAGGTTCTTCAGATCAACAGTTTCTTTCTGATGGAATATTTTGTGGCTTCCTCATGCTTCAGTGATGCTCTTCATGACCATTCCTTATTCTTGTTTTAGGGGACATTCCCCTAGTTGGAGGCTTCTTTAGTTCTTCACTAGGTTTACCTCTTTTGGGGGAGGCTTTTTCCTACATGGTTTTCTCTCTTTTCCTGTTTACAGAGGTTGCATTTTCTTGCATTGTACATGGGTACCTAACATGGCTTTGTTGCTGAGACCTATTTTGCATTTCATCTTAGTTTTGTGAGCTTAAGGCATTTCCCTAAGTAGCACTTAAGGGGGGGTGTTAGAGTAAATATAATTATTTATTTATTCTATTACTTAAGCTTACTTAGGTTAAGGCATTTATTTAATATTTAGTATTTAATGCATGTAGTGGTGAGTTGTTGACAACACAAGAGTTTGTTCCTTTCTAGCATATTCCACCTTTTTTGTGGAAGAGTACTTAGTTGTCAATCTTATCTTCTACCACTTTCTAGCTTGTTCTACAAGCTTCGTTGAGGTCTTTATAAGTGGTCTCTCTCTCATTGTAAACACAACTCACAACGCATTGTCATTGTAAATACAATTTCATTATTTTGCATTATTTCTCTCTCATGTCCATTTAGGGTTTTTTCCAAGCTCCACCTCTTCCTTCTTGGCTTCCCTTTGACAGATTATTTTGCATGTAGGTGATCTTGGTGATCAAAGAGTTGGATTTCATCAACTCCTACAAATATGGTTCATCCAATATATGACCATGCATAATATAGTTGGCAAAATTAAATTTTTTTGGACACACATCCATATACTTAAGGGGAGATTTTTGTTCCTCACCTAAAACATTTTTCTAAAACCAAGGGTGAATTGAGGTCATCCAAAAAGTTCCTCCTGGGAAATCATGGGTGAATGTGTTTAATTTTTCATGTGTCAAAAATATTTCTGATTGGCTATTTCATTTTGAAAGGATATGTCATGTCATAAATCCTTTGGCAATGGGTTTGGGGGTTTGACTTATATTTGGTAAACTTGGGGCGATACACCAACCCACATATGCATAAAATATTATCCAAACTGATGTTGGTCAATGTGCAACATTCACCAAATGGCGAATATTCACCACTAAACTGAACCTTGATTAGGGTTCTTGAAATACAAGAATTGAGATGCACTCAAGGTAATGATCTAACTCTAAAAGGTGTGGATGGTAGGCTTATTGCTTTTGAGATGTAAAATTTTTATAATTTCACTCCTACCTCTGTTGAGTCTTCTTTTAAACCATAACTAGTTCTTAGTAAGAAAAGAAAAACAAAAGATGTTAAAAGTGATAGTGATACTTCTAAAGATGAAATTGATGAGCTTGAAGCACTGATGGCTGGAAGACGTCCAAGAGGCAAATGAAAATACAAAGGTAAACTTCCTCTAATCCATTTTCCATGCAACAAAGTTGGTCATATTGCTGCAAGATGTCCTAACAGAGAAGACAAGGATGATAAGAGGGAAAGAAACTACAAAGGAAGAAGAGATGACCGAGACAACAAGAGCAACAATGAATATAAAGAGAAAGGTAAGAGATCTTGTTACATTGCTAAAGAAGAAATTGATAATGATTCTAAAAGTAATGATGAAGAAGTAATCTATGTTTCTATGAAAGAAGATTCTGATGGAGATGAGAAAAATGCATTAATTTCATATGTGAACAAAAGTGATAGGTGGATAATTGATAATGGTTGTTCAAACCACATGACTAGTGATAGAAGTAAATCTGAGAACATTGGGCCATACAAAGGTAACTGTGTTAAATTTGGTAATGATGTACCATGTCTTTTGAAAGGTAAATGATCAATATAAATGACTGATAAGATCAAATGTGACAATGTTTATTGGGTTGCAAGAATTAATTATACTTTGTTGAGTGTTTCAAAGTTGAACAAATCAGGATAGGAGTTGAATTTCATCATAGAAAGGCCATAATATTTGATGCTGATGGTGAACTAAGTGGAAGTGATGGTCAAACAAGAGGTAACTTTTTCTATATGGATTTATCTAATGAGAAATGTCTATTTGCACAATATAAAGAAATTTGGCTATCACACAAGAGGTTATGTCATGTAAATAATAATGATTTGGTTAGTATTAGTGAGATGAACAAAGTAAGAGGATTGTCCAAACTAAAGAAACATGATAATGCTATGTGTATATAATGTCAATTGGGAAAAATGACAATGTCTAGTTTCAAGAGGAACACATATTCATCTAATGATATTTTGGAATTGGTTCATACTAACCTATGTGGACCTATTGGTGTTCAAGAGTATCATGGAGATAAATATTTCATTATATATTTGTTGACGATTGTTCTAAAATGATGGATGTGATGTTTCTTAAAGAAGAATTTGACACTTTTTAGTTATTTAAGTTGTACTTGGCTAGAGTTGAAAAGGAGATAGGAAAGAGTCTGAAGTGCTTGAGATCTGATAGAGGTGGTGAATTGATTTCCAATTAATTTAACAAATTCTACAATGATAGAGGAATCAAAAGGAAAATGTTAGCACCAAGGACCCCTCCTCAAAATGGAATAGCTAAAAGAATAAATAGATCAACCATGGCCTATGCAAGAAGTTTGATGATGGAGAAAAATATGTCACAAAAATATTGGAGAGAAGCTGTAAGTACAACTATTTATACTTTGAATAGGGTGAAAGTCAAGAAAGGTACAAATGTTGCACCTTTTGAATTATGGTATGGATATGCACCTAATGTAAATTATTTTAAAAAATTTAGAAAAAAATTCTATATATTAAGGATAATAGAAATGGAAAACTTGATGCTAAAAATGTTGAAGGAATATTCCTAGGTTATTCCACTAACAGAAATTCTTATATGTGTTTGAACTTTAACACTAAAAAAGTTGTGGAAAGAGAAAATGTGAAAGTTGATGAATATGCATAAAAGAATGAAGTTGAATGCAAGGTAGAACTCGAAGACTATAGTACATTCATATATGTGGATGATTGTGCTTCCACGACCCCACCTAAACAAAAGAACAAAGATGCAAATCAACAATAAAATGGGAATGCCAAGTTGCAATAGCTAGTTGCCAAGCAAAAGATAGCAGGTGTTGAGAAATAATAAAATGATGTTGATTCATAGATAGAAGGAGCCAAACATCAAGAAGACATAGCTGAGCAAGCTAGACATGAACCAAAACATGAACTAGAGAGAGATGATGAGCTTGAAATCATTTTTCAAGATGAATCTATAGAAGAAGAGAGAAGGAAATAACCTATATTAAAATATATAACAAGACATCATGCACTTGAGAAAATAATTGGAGATAAATAATTTGGTGTTATGACAAGGAAGAGAATTAGATGTAAAATATGCTTACTTTGTGAGTTTGAACCCAATACTATAAAAGATGTTTTGGAGAATGAGGATTGGATACAAATACTGAATGAAGAATTTGAGTAGATAGAAAATAATAAAACATGGACAATGGTACCTAGACCTAAAGGCAAAAATGTTATTGGAACAAACTGGGTATTTAGGAACAAGTTGAATGAAAAAGGTGAAGTCACAAGGAATAAGGTTGGATTGGTATGCAAAGGAAATGCACAAGAAGATGGAATTGACTATGGGGAACAATTTCCCCTATTGTAAGATTAGAAGGAGTTAGAATACTACTTGCATATTCTTCTTATAAATTATTTAAGGTATACCAAATGGATGTCAAATTTATATTTCTGAATGGAATACTTGAAGAAAAAGTGTACATAGAGAAGCCCAAAGGATTGTTGACCCCAACAAGAAGAATATGGTGTGCAAGCTACCCAAGCCTCTATATGGTTTGAATCAATCTCCTAGACCATGGTATGAAAGACTGCACAACTATTTGGTGAAGACTAGATTTACAAGAACTAAAGATATCCACAATGTGTACTTGAAGATTGGTAAGAATAATGCGATATTTATATTTAAAATATTTGTTGATAATATCATATTTGGAGGAAAGGAATCATTATGTAAATAATTTGCTAATGAGATGAAGAAGGAATTTTAAATGTCTATGTTTGGCGAGATCAAATTCTTTGTTGAATTACAAGTATATCAAATGAAGTAAGGTATCTTCATTACTCAATCCAAATACATCAAGGAGATATTAAAAAAATTTGGAATGGAAGATCAAGACTAGTTAGTACTCCTATGGCCACTGGACATAAGTATTCTAAGAATGATGATTCTACTGATGTGAACTAGACATAGTACAAATCAATGACTCAAAAACTATAATATGTTGTTCACAACAAACTTGATATTGCATTAGAAGTTTAGATAGTTACAAGATTTTCTACAAGTCCTAAGGAGAATCACATGATGATAGTAAAAAGGATACTAATATCTTTGAATGGAATAGAATACTATGGATTGTATTACAAGAAGAATGATAAGTTTGAATTGAAGGTATTTATTAATTTTGATTGGGTTGGAAATGTCAATAATAGAAAAAGTACAAGTGGAGGAGCATTATTTCTAGGAAAGAGACTAGTTTGAAGGACAAGCAAGAAGTAGAACTGCATTTCTGAATCAACAACTGATGTTGAATATGTGGTAGCAGCAATGAATTGTTCAAATGTCATATGGATCAAGAAATTATTGAAAGGTGTAAAGGAAGAGACTGCTGATCCAATTGTTATCTATTGTGATAACACTAGTGTTATTAACATATCAAAGATTCCTATAATGCACACAAAGTCATAGCATATTGCTATCAAGTATCATTACTTGAGAGAGCTAGTTTAAGAAAAATAAGTGAAATTGGGGTATGCAAATATTGAGGAGGAAATAGATGATATTTTCATTAAATATTTACCTAAAGATGCTCATGAATATCTAAGAGGTAAACTAGTGGTGATTTTCCTATTACTTAAGCTAAGTTGGTGCTCTACATCATAAGTGTTGATCAAACTATTTTACAAGTTGATTTAGACAGTCCTACTTTAGGAGTTTTCTAAAGTAGTAGTGGAGGAAGAAGGATAGAGTGTTGTATAAGCCATATATAGATGACAAAGGATGAATTCAAAATTGACACGAAGATATCTACATATAAAAGATGCATGCAATAGATAAAATTCCTTTGACATTGTTTTCAAAGAGGGAGAGATTACCATGAAGAGGGAGATATTGTGAAAAAGTTACCATAACACAGACAAAGAAAGTGAAAGAGAAAGATACCATAAGAAAGAAGGTAACATGTAATAGTAAGAGGGAGAGAGTGAATAAGAATGAAAGGTGTTGTCATCAATATACAAGTATTTGATTGATTTCATGATCTGATATGATAAAGAGAGCATATGTGTTGCATATCAGAGATACATGGATGGGAATATTAATGAAACTAAGGATTTTAATGAAGATATGATGCTGCATAATTTAGAAAGTAAAGTTCACCAAGATCATTGTAGGGGGGGGGATGGTGGTGAGTTAGTTATCCAACTATTAAAATATTTTTCAACCATATTAATCCTTAACCATGTAGGCAATATATTCAGCAACCATAAGAAGATACTCATACACAATAACACCATATATGTTAAATAGGGAAACCCTTAATTAAAGCAAAAACCCTGGTGAGGATAGTACCCACAAAATGATTTACTTATGTAAATGCTTCTTGTAAGAGGACAAACTTTGTTAGGAGCCAATGAAATACATTCAATACATATCAGTCCCTATTAGGAGACTTTGAATCCTTGTTAGGAGATTTGAACCCTAGTAGGATTTGTGCCAACCCTATTAGGAGTTGTAGAAGGAAAAAGGACCCACTATCCAAAAAAATTCAGGGAGTACAAGACCACCAAACTCATTGTCCAATTTCTCTTTGTAGTATTCCTTGCCAAATAATAGAAATGAAATAATCTTAGCTCATTCTCTATCCTCTAGACCAAACCAAACCTTTTTAGATCTCGATACCAGATCACCAACTTCACATCCAATTATCCCTTAGATAGCTTAATCACACTTACCAAACACTTTGCATATCACACACTTGAATACACAATTTACAACAAGGAAAATAAATTTCTTTTATACCATATCATCAAAATAATTCCTTGAGTTAGCCTTGAGGCTTTCACAATAATTATAATAAGACCTCATTAAGATATTACAAAAACTTTACATCTTTTCATAATTACAAATCACTTTTGGTTCATAGTCTTTACAACTTCTCACATGTGCAATCTCTAACCTTGTGCACTTATTGATGTAATCACTAAGTTGTCTACTATCATAGTCTAGCTATGCTCATTATGATTCTATGCCATTTAAAAGATACAACTCAATCATCAGAAACCACATACCAGGTATTTTATCTACTTATTGTCTTCTATAAAACATGAATATATTCCTCATGACTTTGACTCTTTGTACACACACTTATCCACCTCATCAAGATATAGTGTAGAAAACATTGTTAATTTTTCTTAACCTGATCATCAATACATAGTTCATACAACCTTATTCTATGTTTATTACTCTACAAGTCTTTACAAAAACAATACTATGTTGACATCAATGAACAACACAATCATTAATGCAACATGTCAATCATGTAAATAGTCTCTCCAATTCTTAGGATACTCCCCCAAAGGAATATCATCAACATTCATTCTAACAATATCCCCCTTTTGCATTGCTGGAAATGTAGATGAAAAACATCTAAGTTCTAAGAATACCAAATGAAACTCTACAATAGATGTTGTTGTTCTCTTATTTTCAAATCAATCAAATCTAAAACTCACTAAAACACTTCTCTATCTGTGCTTTCTCATTTTTAGGATCAAAATAAATTGTTCACATTTCTCCCCTATTGATGTCTCTCAATTTTTTGCTATCAACATCAATCACTCTCATTAGTGCATCTATCCCATTGTTGCAATCACTCTCCCCCTTTATAGCACTTCTCTCCCATACATAGGAGATGTTTTTCATGTATGCTTCTCACCCATTGACATCTATGACAAAAGTTTCATTATGTCAATCATCTTCTCAAAGTCTTCAACCAGCTCAAGTGTCCAAAGAAACTATTCAATATCAACTGCCAAGAGTCCTTAATGACTCTATTCATCTTAGACACTCCTCCAAATAGGAAGCATCACCATTCTGCCAAGACAAACAACAGTGCTTTGTATTGCTAGATTGGTGCACTTTCTGCAACATCTACTCAGAAATAGGTAGGGGCATAACCCCAAGCATACCTTACAAATAATCAAATGTATCTTTAGGCAAGGGCTTAATAAAGATATCACAATCTTCTCTTTTTTACTTACATACTCTAATCTAATCTATTTCTCTACAACTTTTTCTCTCAAAACATAATTCCTAATGGATATATGCTTAGTCTTAGAATGAAAAATATGATTCTTAGACATATTGTACTTGTGTTATCCTATTTCTTTCTCAGCCAAGAAACCAATCTTCCTCCAAGAAATTTTTTTTCCACCACTAGTGCTCCTTATGTCATCCATATTGCCTACTCAATGCACATTAGTATATGCACACAAAGTAAAATCTATTGATCTATCATACCATAGTCCAAAATTAGGTGTACCCTTTAAATATTTAAATATTATTTTTACTGCTGTATAATGTGATTCCTTATGATCATCATGAAATCTTTCCTCTATCCCAACTACATTTTCTATATTTGGTCTATTATGAGTCAGATATTGCAAACCTCCAATCATAGATTTATACTTCTTTTTCTCAACTGTAGGTGTCTCATCTTTTCTAGATAACTTGTGACCAATTATCATAGATGTACCACTAGGATTAAAAATTTATAAACCAAATATTTTTAACAAGTCTTTCAAATACTTGGCTTGTGATAAAAAATTACCATTATTATTCTATACAATCTATAAACCTAAGAAATATTGTATCTCACCAATCATACTGATCTTGAACTCATTCTTCCTTTCATCAACAAATTTATCACTTTCTTCATCATTACCTCTAGAGATTATGTCATCAACAAATATTACAATGATCAACAATGCATTCTCAATTCTTTTCAAATATAAGTTACTATTTGTTGTACCTTTAGCAAATTCCAATTATGCGACATATTTGTCCAATCTTCTATACTAGGTTCTAGGTGGTTGCTTTAGACCATACAATGCTTTCTTCAATATGCATACCTATCCTTTAATTTTGTTAAAGGAAATCCTTCAAGTTGCTCAATGTAGATTTCTTCTTTAAGTTCTCCATTCACAAATGATGACTTTACATCCATTTGACACACTTTAATCTTCTTACTTGCTGCATAAGCCAAGAGTATTCTAATTGCTTCAAGTTTAGAAATAGGGGTAAATGTCTCCTCTTAGTCTATGTATTCTTGGTGTGAATATCTTTTTCATACCAATATTTCTTTATTCCTCACAACTTCACCTTGTTCATCCATCTTATTTATGAATACTCATTTAGTTCCTATAACATTCTTGCCTTTAGGTTTAGGAACCAATTCCCACGTCTCATTCTTCACAATTTGATCTAATTCTTCCTTCATTGTTTGAATCCAATGATCACCCTTCCATGCATCATCTGCATTCTTTAGTTCAACTTGAGAAATAAAATAGAATTGCTCATGTACTCTATTTCTTGTCATCACTGCTTTGTCTTTGCTTCCAATAATCTAATTCTTAGGGTGGTTGTTTATCAAATTGTTGTTCAATGTAGGATCTATTGTTTCAATTATTATTTCTTCTCTTAGTTCTAGTCTTAGTTCTTCTCTTTATTCAATAATTTGAACATCATTATGCAAATTATTGTTACTCTCAAAGAAAACTTAAATATTCTCTCTAAAAAGTTTAGGATTATCTTCTTCTTCATAAAAAATATAATCCAACATTATCTCTTTAACTTCTATCTTTCAATCCACTTTCACATTTTCACACTCAACAATAGTCTTAGTTCTTTGATTAAAATATCTATAAGATTTATTTTTCAATGAACAACCAAGGAACATACCTTCATCGCTTCTTGCATCAAAATTACCAATATCATCATCTCTCTTTATACAACACTTACTTTCAAAAATTCTGAAATATTTTTGTGAAGGTGCATGTCCAAACTATAATTCATAGGGAATCTTGTTTGTACCTTTTCTTATCGAGACTTTTTTCATGGTGTATACTAATATGTTGACCATTTCTCTCCAAAATTTCTTGAATACATCTTTCTCAAACATCATTGCTCTTGCTGCTTTAGTTATAGACCTATTTCTTCTTTCAACAACCCCATTTTGCTTAGGAGTCTTAGGTGATGATAGTTGTTTCTAAATGCCATTTTCTTTACAAAATATCTTTACATTAGATTTATTCTCAACTTTATTCTTGAACAACTTAAAGTTTTCAACATGTCATACTTTTCTTTAGGAAATGCTACCCAAATTTTTCTAGTGAAATCATCAACAAAAATCATAAAGTACCTTTCACCATAGAATCCTCTTGTTCTAATAGGAACAATCAAATCTATATGAATAATCTCAAATTTTTTTGTGGTAGTGAACTTCTTGTTGGAAAAAGAAACTTTCTTTTGCTAGCCATAATATATTCTTTGCAAACAACATTAGTAGGTTTCATGATTCTAGGTAGATCCCTAACAATAAATGTACTACTACCACCTTCAAAATATTGTCAAAGTTTAGATGAAAAAATATTCTATGCCATAACTAATTGTTATCTACCTATGCAACTAAACAAGTCATCTCTATATGGTTCAATTGGAAAACATTAGCTGTGGATCTTGTACCAATTCCAATCAACTTACCATATTTTTCCTTGATAATGCATGTCTTTTCTATGAATTACAACATATAACCTTTATCAACCAACTATGCAACACTCAATAGGTTATTCTTTAATCCATCAACAAAATAAACATCATCAATATTAGTCTTTTCATCAAGAGTAATAGATCCTTTTCCCTTGATATAACAAGATGCATTGTTACCAACTCTAACAATTTCTCCATCATGATTTCTAAACCTAAAAAACTTATTCATGTCTCCAGTCATGTGATCTGAATACCCACTATCTATAATCCAATCATATTTCTTTTCAACCTGTAAAACTAGTGCTTTTTCTTCTATAATTTCTTTTTCAGGATTTTCTTCTTTTATAACCAACAATCCTAATTCATCATCACTTTCACTCTAAACTCTTTCTTTAGATTCATCATATTTATTTACATACAAACAATCTCTAGGTCTTCTAGACTTGAAATTCTTCTTATATGTTTTCTCTTTTCTAAGACACTTAGAATCATAATGACCAAACTCATTGCAAGTCCAACATTTAAAAATTCTTTTTCTTACAAGTAGGGAAATTCCCTCTTCAATACTTCTATCCTCCTCATATATGAATCTATTCTTACTAGCATAGTCTCCATTAGTTCTTACACGTCTAGATAAAGAAGGGTTAACACTTGATGCACTATATGTTGTTTCCACTCTAGGAAAATCCCTGAATTTCTTTAAGCTCTTTTTTGCTACTTCTAGTCTTCCAAGTAGTGTCTCTTTAGTAAACTTCTTAGTGCAAGTTATCACTAACTAAATCATCTGTGATGTTTTCTTGAATTATGGTTTTAAAAATTTCAAGATCTTCTAGATAACCTCATCTTCTATCTTGGATCTATTGCAAGACTTAATACCTAAAACAATTTATGATATTATACCAATATAACTTCTTATAGATTCATCTTCCATCATTCTAGCATCTTGAAATAAACATATCCAATTATATAAATTAATTCTTTTAGCATGTGCATCACCTTCAAATGTAGTTTCTAAATCTTTCTAAATTTCATAGGATGTTTCTAAGGATTTTTCTTGATTGTATTCATTCTCAGGAAGAGCTGACAATAATTCTTCTTTGGAAAGAATATTTCACATAAATAGATCTCTTCTAGCTTCATTTTATTCATCAAGTGTTTTTTCTTCCACAATATTCCTTTTAGTATTTGTCATTAGCCATTACGTTGAACACATACATAGAAAATGAGTCTTCATCTTCTCCTTCCATCTATCATAATTAACGCCATCAAATTTAGAGCTATCTTTTCTAAAGTGACCCACAATTGATCTTGTTAAGCTATTAAGATCTTTCTTTAAGAACCTAATGCTTTGATAATAATTGTTAAAAAGTAAAGTCCACCAAGCTAATTGAGAGAAATGAGGGGGGTGAATCAATTATCCAACTATTAAAATAGTTATCAACATTATTAATCCTTAACCATGTGAGCAATATAATCAACAACCATAAGAAGATACTCATACACAATAACACAATATATGTTAACCAGGGAAACCCTTGATCAGAGAGAAAACCTTGGTGGGGATGTACCCACAAAATGATGTAATAATATAAATGTTCCTTGTAAGAGGATGGATTCTTTTAGGAGCCAATGAAATAATTTCAATATATATTAGTCCCTCTTAGGAGACTTTGAATTCTTGTTAGGAGATTCCAACCTTGTTAGGAGTTGTAGAAGGTAGTGTTGGATACAATTGATTAATTGTGTTTGTCTTTCATGTTACACAAATTTCATATCAATTGACAGTCAGTGCATGCCGAGCTCACTTGATTAGTAAAGATAGTTTTCCTAGTCTACCAAGTGTTCCTAAGTTTACTATGTGTAGAAGGTAGTTTCTATTGAGCTCATTTGGGCATCAAAGGAAGTTAAGTAGAAAAAAGTGTTAACCGAGCTCACTCAATTAACAAAGGGAAAGTTGAATAGAGTCAGTATTAACCCAGTTCACTTGGTCAACAAAGGAATTTTCTAAGTTTATAGTATTAACCAAGCTTTTTTTTGTTAACATAGGAAATCACTTTACAATTAGTTTCCACCAAGAAGGGTCGACTACCAAAAGATTTTCTTATTTTGGCATGTAAAGATTAATTATTTTACTTATTGATTCTAACCAATTGAGGTGATGAATATTGGCTATTCTAATTTTTATTTGACCCAACTTGAAAATCTATAAGATATAAGTAAAAGGTCAAGTTGTGATCTCAAAGTGTGGATGAGATGCAAGTTAAATAAGTTCATTGAAAGAGATTAAAGGAGAGGAAGCGAACTTGAAGGATAAGTAGATATCCTTGTGGAGTAGAAAAGTGTTATTCAATCAAGAAAGGATCAAGTATGAACTAGAATAGAGATCTGTAAAAAAAAATTTAGTTAAATCACAAATCAGGTCATTTCATTGTTACTCTCTAATCATTGTAGCAATGAACTAAAATCTCTTAACAGAGTTGGTTTACCAACCTTTTATAAATCCTCTAACAAGATGGCAATTCCATTGAATTGTTTCAAGACATTTTGCAAGGCCACTCCTAATAGGGTGATTAAATCCTTTAACAAGATCACACCTAATAGTGTGTTTTGTAAATTTTAACAGGGTTGGCTCCTAACAGGGGTCACTTCAGAAGAGTGAAAAATAGTAACTAGTTACATTGGTGGTTTTTTCCAAATTGGATTTCCATGTTAAATCCTGATGTCTTATGTGTATATGTTATTTATTTCATGCTTGCAAGTAATTATGAATAACATCTTAACATTTACTAAAGTAATTCACACTATACATTTACCAAGTTTCAACAGTGATCAATTTTATCAATTTGAATTTTATAGTAGACATCTAAGGGATCTAGGATTTATTTAAGTGGTAACTAATTCAACCCCCCCTCTCAGTTACTCCTCTTATATTTCCAACAATTGGTATCAGAGCTTTTGGTGCTTGTAGAGAAGATTTCAAGGACCCAAGCTAAAGATCAAAATATCTTACAAGAGAGAAATTCCAAAGTTGAACAGAGACAACTTTGCAACATGGCAAGGACTTATGAGGCTTCATTTAGATACCATCAGTGATTCAAGATGCAAATATCATGATGAAGATTATAAAACTCCCACTAGAACATTATTAGTTGATGATATTACTGAGAAGAAGAACCATAACATCATGATGATTGACATTCCATCTACTCTCAGATATGCTGAATTTGATGAGGTCAAAGATTGTAAAACTACTTTTGATATGTGGAACAAACTGAAAGAAATCTATGGAGATGATGACAATGTATGAAAAGCCAAAGTAGAAAGTCTTAAAGTATAATTTGATCAAATGAGGATGAGAGAAGATGAAAATGTTGCAAAATATGTGGAAAGAATCAAAGCTAGTGTTAGTACAATTAGAGAATCTAGAGGAGAAATCAAAGAAGAAATTTTTGCAAGTTCTCAAAACTTTGCTTCCTATCTATGCAATTAGAGTATTTGTTGTTCAAGAAAAGATATGTGATCCAAATAAAAAGTTAAGCTTGGATGCCCTAGTAGGAAGATTGATAGCTTTTGAACTAGACAACTTTGACAACTATGTTCCTACTTCCAAGAATATTGAGTTTGCATTTGAAGCTAAACTCTCACTCAAAGAAAAAGACAAGAAAATAAAAGATAATGAATCAGAAAGTGAGGAAGAAATTGAATAAATTTAAGATAGTGACCTTGAAATTGTTGAAGCTCTACTTGCAAAGAAATATTCTAGGAATAGAGGAAAGTACAAAGGTAAGATCCCTCTAATATGGTTTTCTTGTGAAGAAATTTGTCAGATTGCTGCTAGGTGTCCAAACAAAGAAGGAAAGGAAGAGAAGAAAATCCACAAGTACAAAGGAAAGAAGGAATTCAAAGGTCACAAATATTACAAAGACAAAGGTAAGAAAAATTATTTTATGGCTAAAGATTTTGATAACAATGAAGATGGAATAGTATATAGTCTTGTAAAAGATGAATCTGATGATGAAGGAGATAAGACAACACTTGTCTCTCATGTTAGCAAGAATGACACATTGATCATAGATAGTGGATATTCTCACCATATGATTGGAGAAAAAACTAGATTTGAACAAGTTGAGCACTATGATGAAGGTAGTATAAGGTTTGGGAATAATGAACCTTGTTGCATAAAAGGGAAAGGCTAAATATCATTAACCAATGACCTTGTATGTGACAATGCTTATTAGGTTGGAGGACTAAAACGTAATTTTTTGAGTGTGGCATAGCTAAACAACATTGGATTTAAGGTATAATTCATGAATGACAAGGCAAGATTACTAGATAACCAAGGAAATCTGATTGGATTAGGTAGGCAAACAAAAGGTTACCTATTTTGTCTTGATATGTGTGATTGTTCATGTTTCATTACTCAAGTAGAAGAAAGTTGGCTATGGCATAGAAGACTATGTCATGCAAGCTTTGATAATATGGTAGGGATAAGAAAACTTAGAAGGGTAAGAGGTCTTCCTAGTTTGACAAAACTTGATGTTGGATTGTGCACTAATTGCCAAATTGGTAAAATAGGAAAGACTAGTTTTAAAAGAAAAACCTATCAATTAGAAGATGTCTTGGAAATTGTGCATACTAATTTTTGTGGACACATTGGAATAGAAACTTACAGTGGAGAATTTTTTTTCATTCTTTTTGTTGATGATTATTTTAGAATGATGACTGTTATGTATCTCAAAGAAAAATCAAAAGCTTTTGAGAAATTCAAATGGTATCTAGCTAGAGTAGAAAAAAAAATTGGAAAAAGATTAAAATGCTTAACAACAGATAGAGGTGGTGAATTCATCTCAAATGAATTCAACAGTTTTTGCATTGAAAGAGGAATCAAAAGACAAGTATTAACCCTTGGTACTCTTGAGTAGAATGGAATAGCTAAAAGAAGAAATAGACCCATCATGGATTGTGTAAGGACACTAATGATTGAAAAGAATGTTGTTATCAAATATTGGAAGGAAGCTATCATCATTTCAATTCATACTTTGAACTGAGTTCAGTTGAAGGACTTAAACAAAACTCCCTATGAGCTATGGTATGGCTACAAACCCAATATAAGTTACTTGAAAGTATTTGGCAGCAAATGTTATATCTTTAAAGAATATAGAAAAGGAAAATTTTATGTAAAAAGTGATGAAGGCATATTTCTAGGATATTCCTGTAGAAGTAATGCATACAAATGTCTGAATTTATCCACTCACAAAATCATAGAAA
Source organism: Cupressus sempervirens (assembly GCA_028749045.1). Taxonomy (NCBI): domain Eukaryota; kingdom Viridiplantae; phylum Streptophyta; class Pinopsida; order Cupressales; family Cupressaceae; genus Cupressus; species Cupressus sempervirens. The sequence continues at coordinate 606,511,733 of CM053786.1, read as the reverse complement.
GTGCACATGTGAGAATTGATGAGTTTGTAGAAAAGACAGAAGAAGAAAGCAAAAAGGAGCCATACGACTATAGAATATTTGTCTCCTATGAACCTAATACATTGCCAAAAAGGAGACTTTGTCTCCCAAGCTCTTCAAATCTCCATTAGCTACCAAGATGTAGGAAGTGCAAATTGAGTCATAGGGACCTGAGTCACATTCAGAGGCTACCGAGTTAGTGCATACCGAGTCTTAAGAGCCCGAGCCACAAATAGAAGGACCAAGCCAGAAGTTGAAATTCAAAATGAAGACAGTGTAACTCCTTCAAAAGTCAAAGAACCTATATTGGCTAAATATGTCAAAGGGCATCATACATTTGATCAGATTATTGGAGATAAATATGATGAAACAATGACAAGAAGAAAACTAAAAGATACATGTTTACTTTCTGAATTTGAACCTAGAAGTGTTAAAGATGCACTAGAAAATGAAAGTTGGATTGAGGCTATGAATGAGGAAATAAAATAGATAGAAAAGAATAAAACTTGGACTCTTGTACCTAGGCCCAAAAATAAAAATGTGATTGGTAATAAATGGGCATTTAGAAATAAGCTAAATGAAGATGGAAAAGTGTCAAGAAACAAAGAAAGGTTGGTATGTAAAGGTTATTCTCAAGAAGAAGCTATTGATTATGGTGAAACTTTTGCCCTTGTTGCAAGACTAGAAGGTGTTAGGAATTTATTGGCTCATGTAGCTCACAAAGGATTCAAAGTATATTAGATAGATGTTAAATCTACATATTTGAATAGAATAGTTGATGAGGAAGTCTACATTAAGTAGCCAAAATATTTTCTTGATCCAAAAAAAAGGGACATGGTTTGCAAATTACACAAAGCCCTATATGGTCTAAAGCTAGCTCCTAGAGCATGGTATGAAAGACTACACAATTGTTTGATACAGATTGGTTTTCAAAGAACAAATGATAACAACAACCTATACATCAAATAAGGACTAGATAAGAAGATTGTGTTGGCAAAAATATTTGTGAATGATACTCTATTTACAAGAAATGATGATTTATGCAAGGTATTTTCAGAACAAATGAATAATTTTTTTGAAATGTCCATGTTTGGTGAAATAAAATTCTTTGTTGGATTACAAATATAATAGACAAAAAATGATATCTATATCACTCAATTTAAGTACATCAAAGAGATACCCAAAAAATTTAGAATGGAAGATTCAAAACCAGTTGGAATCCCCATGTGTACTAGACTTAAGCTTATAAAAGATGATGACTGCAAAGAAGTAAATTAGACCCTATATAGATCAATAATTAGGAAACTATAATATGTGGTACATACAAGGCCTAATATTGCCATATCACTTGGGATAGTGGCAAGATTCTTAGCTAAACCCAGAGAAAACCACATGATGACAATAAAAAGAATCTTGAGATATCTAAAAGGTACTAAAGACTATGGCTTATGGTACAAACTTGGAGGCAACCTTGACCTAAAATTATTTACTAATGATGATTGGGCAGGAAATCTTGATGATAAAAAAAGTACTAGCAATGGAGCATTATTTCTTGGTAAAAGGCTGGTATCTTGGAAAAACAAGAAGCAAAACTGCACATCTCAATCCACAACAAAAGTAGAATATGTAGCAACAACAATGAATTGTTCTAACATTGTTTGGTTCAGATAATTGTTGGAAGAAATGAAGGTTGAAATTGAAGAGCCAATAGTGATGTATTGTGATAACACAAGTGCAATCAACATATCAAAGAATCTAGTGATGCATTCCAAAACAAAGCACATTGCTATCAAATATCAATTTGTAAGAGAATTAGTATAGGACAAAGAAAACATATTGGAATATGTGCATATAAAAGAAAAAATTGCAAATATCTTGACCAAGCCATTACCTAAGGATGCATTTTTGTATCTAAGAGGCAATCTAGGGGTCACTCCCCTATCTAAAGCTCATTAAATAAAGTTTAGTGATGCATCAACAGGAACCAAGTTAAAGATCAATCAATTGATGTAGTATTGACAAGGACATATTGCTGATGAATATGTACTCAAGGTAAATTGGCACTAATTAGAATTGTTTTTGGCATGTGTTGTCAAAGAGGGAGAAGTTTACTATCTTATCTTTTTGAAATTTTGTAGAGGGAGAAGTTAAGTAGTTCCTTCATAGAGGAAGAATACTAAAATCAAAGAGGAAGAAAATTTCTAATAGAGGAAGTCTTGTTCTCAAAATTTCATTGTGATATGACATGTTGTGTTGCCATCAATGCCAAAGAGGGAGATTGTTGGATACAATTGATTAATTGTATGTTGTCTTTGATGTTACAAAAATGTCATATCAGTTGATAATTAGTACATGTCGAGCTCACTTGATCAGTAAAGACAATTTTTCTAGTCTACTAAGCATTCCTAAGTTTACTCTATGTAGAAGGTAGTTTCTACCAACCTCACTCGGGCATTAAAGGAAGTTAAGCATAAAAGAATGTTAACTAAGCTCACTCAATTAAAAAAGGGAAAGTTGAATAGAGTTAGTATTAACTAAGTTCACTCGATCAACAAAGGAATTTTGTAAGTTGACAATGTTAACTGAGCTTTTGTTGGTTAACACAAGAAATCAGTTCAAAATCAGTTTCCATTGAGCAGGGTCAACTACCAAAGGATTTTCTTATTTTGGCATGTAAAGCTTAATTATTTTACCTATTTATTCTAGCTGATTGAGGTGATGAATATTGGCTATTCTAATTTGCATTTAAGCCGACTTGACAATCTGAAAGGTATAAGTAAAAGGTCATGTTGTGATCTCAGAGTGTGTGTGAGATGCAAGTTGAATAAGTTGATTGAAAGAGATAAAAGGAGAGGAAGCGAACTTGAAGGATAAGTAGATATCCTTGTGGAACAAAAATGAGTTATTTAATCAAGAAAGGATCAAGTATGAACTAGAGCAGAGATCTATAATCAACAATTTAGTTGCATCATAGTTCAGGTCATTTCATTATTACTCTCCAACCATTGCAGTAGTGAACTAAAATCTCTTAACAAAGTTGGTTTAATAGCCATTTGTAAATCCTCTAACAAGGTGGAAATTCAATTTAATTGTTTCAAGAAATTTTGCAAGGCCACTCCTAATAGGGAGATTAAATCCTTTAATAGGGTCAAACCTAATAGTGTGTTTTGTAACCTTTAATAGGGTCGGCTCCTAATAGGGCTCACTTTAGAAGAGTGAAAAATAGTAACTAGTTACATTAGTGGTATTTTCCAAATTGGGTTTCCACATTAAATCCTCATGTTTTATGTGTGCATGTTGTTTCTTTCATGCTTGCAAGTAATTATTGATAACATCTTAAGATTTAATAGAGTAATTCACACTATGCATTTATCGAGTTACAACTATTTATGTGTGTTTATTGAGTTTCAGTAGTGATCAATTTTATCAATCTAAATTTTATTGTTGACATCTAAGGGATCTAGGATTTATTTTAGTGGTAACTGATTCACCCCCCTCTTAGTTACTCTACTTATATTTCCAATAGGTAGAAGGACCCACTGTTCAAATAACTTTAGGGACAAGACCACTGAAATCATTATACAATTGACCTTGATATTATTCCAAAAAAAGTAATAGAAATGAAATCATCTTAGTTCCTTCTCTATCCTCTTGACCTAACCAAACTTCTTTGGATCTCAATACTAGATCACTAACTTTACATCCAATAATTCCTTGGATTTCTTAGTCACATTTACCAAATACTTAACATATCATACACTTGAATACACTTTATAATAAGGAAAATAAGTTTCCTTTATATAGTGTCCTCAAAGTTATTCCTTGAGTTGGCCTTAATACTTTCCCAATTAATTAGAATAAGACCTTATTAAGGTATTACAAAACATTTACATCATTTTGTAATTACAAATCATTGTCAACTCACATTCTTTACAACTTCTCACAAATGCAACCTCTAACCTTATGCACATATTGACATCATCATTAGGATATCTACTATACCAGTCTAAATACTCTCATAAAGATTCTATCCCAGTTAAAAGATACAAATCAATTATCAAAAACTACTTAGGTACTCTGTCTACTTACTATCTTCTTAAAACATAAATATATTTTGCATGACTTTAACTCTTTGTACGTGCACTTATCCACTTCATTAGTGTTGAAATAATAGTCAAGTTTGTTATTAGTGACATAAACTTATTTAGATTGTAAGAATCTACCAAGGTTATTGTAAAGTTAATAATGTTAATCACGCATTTCAGTTGTTACCAAGTTCTATAGTTGCTATTGAGTCTTTGGAAAATTTTTAGTATGTGCCAAGTAGTTACAACTATGATAAAGATCAATAGTGTAAACAAAGAATCTCATTATATGCCAATTTTACTAGTGCAAACCAAGATGTGCAATGATTAACAAGTTCTTAGTTGATGTAATGCAAGTCCAATGTTAACTAAGCTACTCAGTGTTAACCAAGTGATTCATTTTATACTGAGCTCATAGTTGAGGCATTGATTGAGTCAATAGTGCAGACTAAGTTCAAGACCACTTGGAAGTGATAAGTATGGACTAATCTTCTTTGTCCACTAAGTGCATGATGATGTCGAGCATTGACAGTGGATGCCAAATATCATAACCTCACCGAGTTAGTCTTTAGAACCTAAGTGTTTACACTTGAGCCGACTTTGTAATATTTGTGTAAACTTGTATTGTGGCCAACTTTTTAATTTTGTAATTGGATTGATATATATATATATATATATATATATATATATATATATATATATATATATATATATATATATATATATATATATATATATATATATATATATATATATATATATATATATATATATATATATATATATATAATGTAATTAGAGAAAAGCAAAAGAATGAATTACAAAGGCTACAGTAGAATAAGGAGTAGCAAAGATATATCTATCACAACAAGGTGATTTTTACATGAAAGAGAAATCTTACTTAGCAAACCAAGTTGTAGATCAGAGATCAACCATTGCTTCATACTAAAAAGTGGACCAATAAAATCTTTTAACAAGGTAGACCTAACAGTCTTATATAAATCTCTTTACTAAGTGCATACTTCATTGTATGTTTGTAAATCCTTTTGCAAGGTGGGCCTAGTAGTTCTTATTGCTCCTAAAAGGGAAGATCATCAAACATGATCATTGTAAGCCTTAACCAACCAAATTTATACTATAGTACTAAAGCTTATGGGTATCATGCCCACCCTAGTTTTACTTTCTATTTGGAAGGTTTCTACGTCACCAAATCTTATGTGTTAAAGTGTTATGTATGCCTTCATGTTTTTAGTTTCTCATGCATGCAATTAGATTAGAATATATGTGAAGGATTAATTGGGTAATTAAGGTTAAAAGTTTTAAGAGTTATAGATTCACCCCTCCCCTCTCAATAATTTAGCCTATCATAATATTTTCAACAATTGGTATCAAAGCATTGTGGTTATTAGAGAAAAGTTTAACAACTTGAGCAAATATCAAAGGCCATGGAGATATTTAGACTTGACAAAGCTATTGACAATTAGAAGATAGATTTGGAAATGACAATTTCCTAACTCAAGAAAGAAAAGGAGAAATTCTCTCAATCCATGAAAAGAAGAAAAAATCTTGCAATTGAAATGAATGATCATCTCTACACTGAAGAAAGAATTGAAGACCTTCATTTAAGCCACCCATACGAAGCCAATGAAGCAATCAATGAGCTTTTAGAAAAGAATGGTTCACTGCAAGAAGATGTAAGGAAGCTAACAAGAGAACAAGAAATTCAATCAATAAGGCTATGTGAACTCATTGAAGAGAAAAACAAGATAAAAAAGAAATGGAAGGAAAAGATAATGAGATTGAACATTTATCCCTTCAATAGGCTGACTTTATTAATCAACTCACCAATGCAAATGAAGAAATCATGAATCTAAGATCATAAAATGAAAGATTATAGAATGACCTAAACACTAAAAGGAAAACCAATGAAAGAATGATAAAATCCCAAGTAGACATGAATTGATTGAATGAGAAATTCCTTCATAGACAAAAAGGAAAAATAGGAATTAGATATATAGAAGAAGGTGAATCATCTAAACAAGGAGCTCAAAAAAATCAAAGACCTACTTGCAATCACTGTGGTAAGATAGGTCATACATCAAACAAATGTTGGAGCAACCAGAAAGGAAAATTCAATGGAAAATGCTACAATTGTAATCAACATGGTCATAGAGTAAGTGAATGCAAAGAAAAACCTAAATTTGAAGGAAAACATCACAAATGTAACAAATATGGACATAAGTCACCATAATGCAAAACCAAGTTATTGAATCCAACAAAACAAATTGTGAAAGCTATATTTGGTTGGGACTGTAACACCTAGTGCAGATGTAATTACTATGGAGAATTTGGACACATTGGAATGAATTGTGTAAAGCATCATATGAGGAAAAGAGATACTACCAAAAGATGTTTTATTTGTACTGAACTTGGTCATCTTGCTAAGAACTTCATGAATACTAGAAGAATTGACGATGAAAAGAAGGCAAAAGTTGATAACACTAGAAAAAAGATGAGACAAAAATGAGTTTCTAAATCCTCTGAGAATGAAAGTCCAAGCTATGATGAACAAGTCACTCAACAATTGGGTGACTCTACCCTTTCTACTTGATCTCTCAAAGGAGAACTAGAATTGTGATACTAAATGAGACATCAGATATCAATTCCAGTCAGTAGGTTGAAAGATCCAAATCAGCATTTAAGATGTGAAAGGCATCATTAAGTAATAGATGAAAGTTATCACCAAGTAAGGTCAGGTTACTATATTACTGAGCAAGGTTAGGAGTAACTAAGGTGTGTATGGTAACCGAGTCATGGAGACTTTGTTGAGAAAGTGGAAAATAGTCTATCAATTTGATTTGACATTCATATCAAGCATTTATGGCAGAATTTGATAAAAAAGATGAAATCAAAGCCATTTTTCACTATGAATTTTTAAGAGGCAATTGTGCAGAGTGATCTTCAAGAGCATTCAAGTGATTTGAGTGAATTGTTATTGAAAGTTTTTTTGAATTCCCTCAAACCCTACCAAGTTAAGATGGAAGCCACCACCAAAAAAGTCAAATGAGGTTTAGACATGTTGGTTCATGGAGTGGAATGGAAGGCATTAGATTTCAAACTAACTCTTACAGTTATAGAAACCCTAGATCCAAGTGGAGCACAGTCTCAAATCCCTCCTAAGGTATTGTTGATTAATGATATCTGTTTGCATTTCAAATGTGCTATACAAGATATAGGAATACTAGAAATGGATGAATGTTTAAAGAAGTTATGCATTGATGGTGTGTTGAAACCTAAGCATCAACATCTCGAGGCAAAAGGTTTAACTCATAGTCCTCACATGCCATAGGAATTCCAAGTGAAATAGATAAGATTTATCCTCAATCATGTACGTAATGATTAGTTTTGGTTGGAGCAACAAATTTTGATCACAAAGAAGATGATCCATAGGATAACTAGTCTCCCAATGTTGGCAAAATCTAAAATGATCAAAACCCTAGGTTGGTTTGAACTAGAGAAGAAAACCCTAGCTAACTGGGATGGAAGAGGTATGACAATAAGCAATATAACTAACATGGAATTGAAGTTTGGAATTCACATCATTGCACACAATATCTACAGTTTGAGTAGATTGAATAGTGTGTCATGTGAAGCAGTAGGCTTGGCATACAAGGTGGTCAAGAACAACCTCTCTCTTGACCTTGTCAAGTTGGTGTTGAATCAGTTAAACAAGAACATGGAGAACATTAAAATGTCAAAGAACAATCCATGTAAGTTTGGCTCACTTTTGACATGTTTATTAGTCTATGTTTAGAAATTCTTTCTATCAAAAGGTACTATTGTTTGGTGGAAAGATGTGCTAGTACTCTATCAGATCAATGAATATATTGTTGAAATGGGAGAAAATTATACTAGTATCATGGACAATTATTTTGATGCATTCAAGAAGAGAATGAATAATAGATTTTGAATCCCCAAAAAACTAGTAGAGGATTATAAAGATGCTATTTGTTTCATGGTACATAGTGACAAAGTATATATTCAGGCAATTAGGCCTAGAATTATGTGGGTAAAACCTCTAGGATACAAGGTTAATATTGATGAAACAAAGGATATAATTGAGGCATTAGTAAATGAGACAATTGATCCAAAGGTAGCCTATTTTGGCACATATGAGGAGGCCAAGGATATAATTGAACTAGAGATTAAGCTACTTCAGATAGTTAACAAAGGCAAAAAGAGGATTTCCAAGTTGAAAACAAGTTCAACTCTTTTGTTAACTAAGGGAAAAGGTGAAGATAAAGAGGTAGAGGATGAAGAAAAGTCAAAGGAAGAAGAGCCACTAAAGAAAAAGGGTAAGGTAATCATTACCAAACCTACCAAGACTTCTACTACTATGTTCACCAGGAGATCCTTAAGAAAGAAATCAAACAAGGAAGGAAGAGACATAATATTCAGAAAACCTCTACCCACCTTCCAGGATAGATTGAAAGATCTAGAGTCAGAAGCCAACATCACATATTTCAAAGCACTAAAGTATGAAATCAAGACTAAAGAAGAGCAAAAGTAGATTGAAGATTTGGTGATAGACAAAATGGGTAAGTGGAAATACTCACCAAATCAACTTGCACTTCAGATTCTGATTGTTTTAATGGATAAAATTAAGCCAATATGGGAATTTGCTAAACAAACTGCTAAATACATCTATGAGAAAACCTTGAGGCAACTTATTCCAAGTTTAACTAACAAAGAGGTGAAAGAATCTTTAAAGAATAATGCTTTGAGATTCAACACCTATATTGTATTGTTAAAGGACATTGAGCATGTTGTGAAGAATGCCACAAATACATGGAAGAATGTATATCTTCTTCACAAATTGAGTGATTTTTTTGTTAATGTAAAAGATGATGATGATGATAATGATAAAGAGGAGAAAGATGAAGAGGAAAATGATGAAGAAGTAACTCATTTGGATAATACTAATGATGAAGATGAACAAGAGCAAGATGCTACTGAGGAAGACACATAAGATGTTGAGAAAACCAACCCAGTTAAGATTTTTGTAGTAGTTATAACCTCACTTCCTCATTCTCTAAGAAAAGCATTGATAACATCAAGCATGGAGACAGCCTCAGCAGGATTGACTATGACCAACACTACAAGCACAAGCATCAAATCAATATTTGCACCATTTTAGCTTAGCACAAGATTGACTGAAGTGTCAACCACTTCATCTATGAAGTTGTAGATGCTTCCTTCTTTAACAATTTTTGATACATCAGTTTTGGACATAACAGGTATTTGTACAACTAGTATTTCATTGAGTGTAGTATCAATTTTTGTAGTGAGTCCTACAATTTCTACAATTGTTTCTATTCCTAGTATACAATCAATAAGTGCAAGGATAGTGAAGACCAATCCTCAACCAAGAACCATTTTTTTGGGTAAAGGAAAAGAAAAGGAGGAGGATATAGATCTTAAAGAGGAGATTGTCATTCCTAAATGGGACATCTCAAATCTTATTCCTGATTAGATGTAAACATTTGGTGAACTTCTTCAAAAGAAAGCCATGCAACAAAGGCTAAGAGAAGAAAGGAACAAAGAGTTTAAGATCATTGATGATGCTAAGAACATTATACCAAAGGCTCTAAGTATAGAGGTTGATACTTCTAACAAATTTTTGTATTAGTTGGTACAGGTAGTCTAGAAATACAATGAATATTTAGATGGATAGGAGAAATTATTATAGAAAGTAGAGAAAAAGTTTTAGAATAAAGTTTTGGAATTTATTGCTCAACAAATTGTTGTTCTCCAAGGAGAACTCTCTATTGTTTTGAGATCTCTAGAATCCTCTTGCACTAATGTAACTTTACTTTTTGGTAAATTGTGTGATATTTCAATTTTTACTAAGGAAATAAAGGACAAATTGTCCAAGATTGATGAATATCTTAAGGCAAGTGCACAACAGTTGCAGCTTAACCCAAGCTTAAGCTCTGCTCATTTCAATAAGATCAGATTTTTGATAGACATTCAAGAAGAATTACTCAGAGAAGAAGCTAGAATTAGATCAACTTTGGTAGACATTCAAAATATGATTCTCCCTAACATAGATGCCTTGTAGAAGCATATTGCACATTCAAAAATGCTCATCCATGACCATAACTTCTCTATTGTAAACCACATGATTGAACTATAAGCAAAAGTGCAGGTTGCATTGAACACATGCAAGGTCTTGCAAGAGAACTAGGACAAGACTTTGGAACTCATACTAAAGGTACATTCAGATTTCTTGTCTCATTTTTGCATTATTGTGTAAACATATAGAATAAATCTTTGACATTAATGTCAAAAAGGGGGCGAAAGATGTAAAAAAAGTTGTAAAGTTTAGGGGAACAAAGATGAAAAAAGTTACAGGGGAAAAGATGTAAAATGTTCTAAAGAAAATTTTTAAAAGGGGGAGAGAGATGTATTAATATTGTAGAAGGAGAAGATTGAAAGAAGAGTGTGCAACAAGTGTATATTATATATGGAGAGGAGATGTATTCAGATGTATAGTATATTGGATATTAAACTATGGAGGAGCATTTCCATGTACATAAATATATCTCTTACAAAACCAATTTAAAAAAAAAAAAATTCTCAAAAACAATATACTTTATCAAGTTAGAATCACAAGGTGATCGATAAAGGTATTAAGGAATGTTTTGAATGATAAATGTTTTTGTCACTAATGCCAAAGGGGGGGATTGTTGACATAGCAGTCAAGTTTGTTATTAGTGACATACACTTAGGGTATGTGCACCAAGTTGTGGTGCCAAAAACATGACACATAAATTTTATTTTTAAAATTTTCAAAAGTGTGTACACGATATAGTGTGTACGCACTATAGAGCACACACGCTTTGGCTTGGGCTCTACAAGCCTTAGGCTTGTGGAGCCCAAGCCAAAGCGTATGCATGCTGTAGTGTGTATGCACTTTCTAAATGTAAGAAATTTTATAAATGGGCTGCAAACTTGTGGCCCATTTTATTCTTTTTGCATTTCTCCTCATAGCACGCACGTGGATTGAAGAAATTGAAGCATTTTGTCACCTACCTCCTCAAAATGCCTCCTTGTCATTGAAGATCAAGATTAGGATCACATTGTATGTTTTCTACTCTTGCTTTTGCATTGTTTTATATGTTTTTGCATTATTTTGTAAGTTTTTACATTGTTTTGTAAGTTTTTAAAAAAATTTCTTTAAATTTGTTTATTTATTTAGATTGTAATTGGTTTTTTATCAGGAAATGTGAATAATGAACTACCAAATCCCCAGCTGGATCAACAAAATCAAAATGGAAACCCTCCACAAGATGAAAATCAAAACCCTCCACAACAAGAGCAAGAAATTTTGCAACCTGCACCAATTAGAAGACCTCCTCCTAGCACCCAAGACAACATAATGAATGAAATAGAAAGAGAGGAAAATGAATTAGAAGCACTCATTGGTAGGTTGAAAGCTTGTGGAAAAACCAATCTAATGAGAGCACAATCACCATCCTCCCTCGAGTCCATGATGACCCATCTAGCTTCTATTAGTGGTCAGTTGGATATTTGGCATGTTAAGAGGGATGAACAAAGAAGATATTATGCAAACAAATTATCATATCAAAATGTTAAAAATAAATGAAATAGCAAATGGTAACATTTGTGCATTGTTTAAAAAGCCTAGAGAACAAGATACTATTAAACATACAACTAAAAGTATCATGCCCACAAATTCAGGCCAAAAAAACACACAATTTTTTTCAAAAGGTTAATATTAATTAAACCCACTAAGTTGATATGTTTAACTTAGTTAACAAAAACATGTACATTGCAAGATAATCAATATGTTTCCCCTATCAGTGTCCTGACAATTTCATAAAAGTTTATAACCAACGGGTATGAATAGATTGTTAAAAACTGAGCATTCGTTATTAACTTGATTTCGATCTTTGTTTAGTTATTACTTTACTTTAAAATAGTTATAAAATTTGTTAGTTACCTTTCAATAACCCTTGCAAAATTCAACTAATAATTCATTCTAGGTTAATCCAAATATTTTCTTAACATTTGAAGTCTATACTAAACTTTTAAATTAAAAAAAAATTATTTCTCTAAAAGTATATACTAACATATTTATTAAAACTAATATAAAAACATCTGTTAAATCTAAGCTAATATTATATAATCAATATAGTTAATTAAATCATAAACAATAATTCTACATTATTTAAAATCAATTCATCCTCCTTATACTTACCCCATAATTAACATAATACCAAACAATAATTGTATAAATTTTAGGTTAAACTAAATAATAGAACCAATAAAGGGCTAATTAATTTTAAAATGAAATCTAACACTATTATAAATCTAACATAAATTACCCAAATAAAATATACTAAATATCCTTTAACTAACACTAAAATTTATATGATTAACAACATATCCTAACAAACATCTTAACTAGAACTAATTATCTTCAAGGAATTAGTAACTAATATTTAAAAACAAATATATACTAATTAATTAATAAAGATAAATATTTTTTTTTTCTAAAATATAAAACTAACTAAAAATTAAACTCACCTTTATTAAGTAACTCCTATACGCTTAAACCAACTATAAATTACATTATAACAAAACTAAATTTGAAAATAATTTTTAAAAAAAAAAGGTAACTTGAATCAATTTTACAAGCTACTCAACTAAACTAGAATTAGGCCAACGTAATTCATATGAAAAAGAAATTAAACTTAAACTGAATTTAAAACTAAGTTTTTTTTTTAAAAACATCTAAACAAACTACACAACCAAAAAAAATTATTTAATGCTGAAAATATTAATAAAATAAACAACTACCCTATCCTACCTACCCACTCCCCCTATCACCCTATGCCCTACCCTATCTCCAAGTGGCCACACATTGCCCAAAGCAGCCCCAAGCGCTGGCCAATTCAATTCATGCCCTTCCCCATGTGATCTCATATCAACCAAAGGGACAAAGGAATAATTGGCTAACAAAACTGATTTACCCAAAGTCCAAGCATTAATGTTATTCTAGCTTGTTTCAAGGCTAAAACCATACTCCAAGATCCTCCTCAATCAACATGGCATCAGGTGTACACCAAGGGAATAGGTTTGCCAAATGGTATGTGGCAGCACATGGCTTGTTATCCAATCAAGCCTCCTTCCAATTGATTTGTGGATGGGTAAGATTTAATTTAAACAAACTTAATACTTCCCTCCAAGTATGCTACGACCATTACATTGAGTCATGGAAGGTGATGTCACCATGTCATGATGACACCTTTCTCATTGAATGACCAAGTTAAGATTGAAGAGAGAAAGGGTAGATGGGTTTTAGGAAAAGGGGTAGTTATGCTAAAAGTTTTATAGGTGAGTTAGGATATTTTAGATATTAGCTCTTTTTTTTTTATGCACATAAATATATTATTTTTTTTATTCAATTTCTAATAAAGGAATTCCAAAAAGGTTTTTTTTTTAAGGAATATGCTCTATCCAAAAAGAATAAAAATCTCCCTCATACAAAAGGCAGTGGCTTGTTTTTGCTCCAAGTTGAAAATTTTTTTTGTAAGACCCATTTACCATTTTCCTTGTAAGTATTAAATTGTACATTATATATATTTATTTAACCAATGGGGAGGTATTTTTTTTTCTATTGGATTCATCATAGAGTTTAATGTTTTGTTAATCCATCCACATAGAGCTATTTTTCTTTTATTATTTCCAATAATTACAAATATACAAACTACTCTATTGTTCAAATATTCAAGTTTTCTTAACATAGTTTGGTATCAAATTTGCATAACTTAATTTCTCCTTATTATCCTTAATTCCAATTGAATCGATGATTGCAAGATTGAATTTTTAAGAATATCATAGGATGTTTAAACATCGTTACATCAATTTTTTAAGTAACATATACATAACTGAAAAATAAAAATCTCATAAGCAAGGATTTCTCAATCTTTTCTCTTTTATTAATCAACCTAGTTCAAGGCTCTATCAGGAAAAAACCAGTAAGAGAACCTGACATCCTTGCCACTACAACAAGAGTTTAAAAACCCTTTTACATAACATTACAATACAATTTGAATTCTCTTCTTGATCCTTAACAATGAATCCTTTTCAATAACTCCAATGCATCAAGGGAATCATGGAGATGAAAAAAATTGACTCGGAGGTAAAACAACATAATATAAAGAACAATTCAAGCGTGCATCCCCATCCCATTTTTGCACAATAGGTTCAACATTGAACCAAACTAGGGGGGAGGTGGATTTTCCAAATAGGAGATGTTGATCACCATACCATAAAATAGCCCTTTTGAGGCTAAAACTCAAGAAACTTCATTCTTCTACAAATTTCCTTTCGAGGCCAATACAACAAGGATGTTCATTCCTTCTCTACTTCAAGAATTCAAATTTTCAAAACATGGTATGTGATGACAAGTAGGGGCCCATAACACCCTATCCTCTTTCCCTCTTCTCACCATGAGAAGAGACTCTACACTATTGAGGTCCAACTAAGGCCCTTTCCCCATCCATGGCCACTTCTTCCCTATCCAAGGGTGAGTAATGCCAAAACAACCCACAAAATCTCTTTGAAAATCAAACAAAAACATGAAGAAAAAACCATTCAAGAAAACATGATTCAAACCCTCCAGAGCATACCCAACATACATACAAGCATTCCAATGAAAACCACAATAACATAAACATGGACCAAGCATGAAACAACATGAACAACATGAACAAAGGAGATGAAGAACTCCTACCTCCATAACAAGGTTATGGCAACATGTACAAGTTTGAGATGAGCTTTTCCTTCCTTCAATCTTCAAAATTTCTCTCTAAAACTAGAGATTGGGTAGCAATCAAAACTTCTCCAAGATGCCTCTAAATAAGATCCTAACTCAACTACCTCTCCATTGCAATAACTTCCCCTACTTGTATAACATTCTAGAGGCTTCTAACCTACTAAACCTAAGGTTAACCTCTAAGTGGAGTTAAGGTCATTCAACCCATGGTATCAACATTCAATTTTCGCACTAAAGCAAAAATAGACTTTTTGAGTGACCACAAAAGTCAACAAAAGGGGCTAACGGGGTGGAAAATGCCCCCAACCCATACCCATACCCCTAGGGTACTTAGATTTCATGTTTTAAGGCCTTTAGGATTAATTAGGGACTTAACAAATGCTAGACAAAGTTAAGACTTTCTAACAACCTTCTAAAAAGTAAATCACTCACTAATCCTGATTAGGATAATTAACCTCAATTACTTATTGATTAGAAAATGGGCCACTAACTTAGTTCAACTTAGATCTTTAGGTTACTTGGTTAACCCTAACTATCATGTTGGGATGCATAAACAATTCACTAATATCAAGCAACACTATAAAAACACTGTTACGAAACATTAACTTTAAATATTACAGAATGATACGTTCATTCAATCCATGACACAAATAAAATCAGTACATAGGGTTTAGTTTCATTTCTCCATTAGATTTCTTGACTAAACACTAATACATTTGGTACCAAATTGCAACGGCAGTGCCATTGTAGTTTTTTCGTCACAACCTTGTTGTCATCGCAATTGCGACGGTCTACCATCACAATTGTGGAAATGACAAGGTTGTGACAGAAAAATTGTAACGACACTGCCATTGCAATTTGGTACCAAATATATTAGTGAAAATATCCTGCACACTCATTTCACATGTCAGTAGCTCAAGAAAATCACATGCATATATTCAAAAACCTATTTGGTTAGTTAAGTAAATCAAAACATGAATATTTCATATAATTAAGCATTTACTTTATTTCTACTCACATTTAATAATCAGAACTCACATAATCAATATAACATAACTCATTCATTAATTTAGATTAAAATACTAGAATAATCATCGTTAGGCATGCATATACCTAAACATCATAACATCACCAATAGGGCATACTGTAGCATCTAAATTACATATAACTTAATCCTCATGGTATCAAAATCAACATCCCCATTATCAGGTGAAAACACTTCATAACATCATTAATAAAAAAATTAATGTTTTACACAGTCGAGGTGATGTAGTAGTTCTTGAATCACTAAGTATCTAAATCATGAATGAATTAGCTAATGTTAGTTTCTTTTAGGTCATTCACAACATAACACATTACTTCATTTTCGATACAATCTCTTATAATAGTTTTGATAGAGAATTCATATTCCATAAGTACGTGTGAGGAGGGACCTTACAAAAAGGTTCCCCTTCAATTGGTGCATACATGATGGCATTACAAATAACTTTTGGGATAGATGGTGGATGGTCTTTGATTCCCCTCCCTACAATAATCACAAGGTTCCAATGTATTTCTTAAAGAAATTGTATTGTGAATTTTTCCTTGGGGAGATCCCCAATTATTTTGATATCTTAGAATCTCAAGGTAGAGGTGGGAGGTCATCATTTGAGAGGTTAGGGTCACATTGTGACCCTAATGTAGTTAGGGCACCTATTGTTTAGCCACAAGCTAAGCATGTGATTATTCCTTTAGTTGGAAAGGAACATGTAGAGACCAACAATCTAGGGACTATTAATGCTTTGACATAGACCCTCATTCATTGCATGAGTCCATTAGTTGAGGAGGAGCCTTATGTGCATCGCAGTCACATGTGCACATCATGTAGATCCTTATGCACATTTGGTACATTGACACATAGGTAAATTACAATTATAATAAACTAATTTGATCACATTTCATATGTATAGTGAATGAGTAATTAATTAACATGTATTTACATTGTTTAAAATTTAGGGTAAGAGCGTTGTTGGCCCTAGTATAGATTCCCTAGCCCCATTTATCATCCTATCTGTTGGTTATTGAAATCATTGGTTAGAAACCTATGAGCCTTGCCTGCTCGATGCTGGGAATCTAACTAATTTTGGCCAACATAACAAGATTAATTTGAATCCTCTATGCTTTTGGTTCCATTGGACCAAGACCCATTTACCCATCTCCAAAACTTGAATGCAAAATGATTTATAGTAGATTACAACATAAACAAATTCCTCAAATAGCAAGTCAAAAATCTAATAATCTCTTTATCATCTTCAAAAACTTGCTAGTTTTGTACATTGTCTGGTATCAAAGGTTTATTTTTCATTTCAACCTAAATAACCTCATCAAATGGGATATCTATTTGCCTAATAGCCATGTTTTCCATTATATCAGCTAGGTAATTAACTGACCTATCAATCTATCTAATTGAAAAAGCATCAAAGAATTCTAGCAAATCCCACACATAATTCTAATATTATTTTAACTGTGGGTTCCTAGTTGAAAACCTATGCCTAATTTGTGAAACAATTAGATTTGAATCCCTAAGATAGTTAGTAGTTTAATCCCATAAGCCTCTGTGATGTCAAGACCAATAATTAATGCCTCATATTCAACAATGTTATTAATATATTCAAAATTTAACAAGAAAGAAAATTTAAAATTTTTACTTGATGGTGAAATAAATATAATGCCAACCCCATTTCCTTCCTTACTACAAGAACCATCAAAGAACATTTTCCAAATGTCATTACAATCTTCTTTTACACAAATTGAAATTATATTAACAATTTTATAGGTAGGTTTAGTTATGCTTGCCTAGAAGTTGTCCATGTAAGAATGACAAAAATTAACTTTAGGATCCAAAATATAATCCTCAACCAAAAAGTATGACTAGGGTTCTCTTTTTGTTCTGATTTCCTTCCCCCCTATAGGAATGGTAGCATAAGAAAAATCCAATTGCACATGACCTCCAACCAAATTTGACCAATGCCTAGATAATAACATACCATAACTTTTTGATATCTTGACTACTGTAATGTTAGTTCGATATGATATATGTACAAATGATGGGAACAAAAATTCAACATTTTTAATAATTCCAACTATAGGTATAGATCTATTATCCATAGCATAACATTTTCCAAAAGGAGTATCAACTTTGAGACCTATTTCCTTCATTACATCAGCAAACATTATATTGACTACTACACCAGAATCAATCATACAATTCTTTACCAATTTATTATTTTTCAACAATGTTAAATAAAATGGGTCTACTTGATTTGACTTTTTATTCAATGTTGTTCATAAATATACAATAGGTGACTCTTTGCTATTTCTAACATCATCCTTATTATTAATATCTTGCACACTAGATAATATCTTCAAGGTCTCATCCCTGTAATAAAAAAATTTCATCATTTCAATTACAGGTACAATGATTTTTAACTAAGATAAAGCATGAATCATAAAACTATGACAATCAAATATTTTCTTACCATTAGTTTACATGACTGGTTGCTGGGTCATCCTATAAGATTGATTACGTTCCTTTTTCTTGGCTTGAGCTTGATTACTAGGTTTTTTAGATGCTTCAATCTACTATTGATTTCTTGAAAATATACCAGTAGGACTTCGTTGATTAGCATTATTGTCTTTATTCCTTCCTTGGTAAGTATTTTTAGCATGTTCTACCTCTGCAATGGTATAAGTTCTTTCTTTTTCCATTAGTCTGCAAAAAGTAGGTGTATCCTCCTCATCTAAAAATATCTATTGAGCATACTGCTACTGATTAGAGCCCCTATAATAACAATTAGCATTTTGGTCTTCATCCATACAATCATCTTCATCTCTTCCCCATAATGGTTTGGATGACATAGTGTTGACTATAGGTTTCTCTTCATTTTCCTAATTTTCTTCCTCAAAAATAGCTTGCACAACAATACAATGTTTAGGATCATGGGGTAACCAGCAAGCATCACACCATGGGATATTGTCAATGATGGTGACTTTCTTTAAAGGGTCAAAGGTGTCCTCAGCATAACCTAGTCTTTTAGGTTTCCCATCTTTCCAATTTGTATTGTAGTGCATGTCCTAGAATCTTACCCTGTCATTTTTACGGAAGGGTGGTCTCTCATTTCTATTTTTTTTACCTTTATTTCCTTTAACATATCCATTATTTCTTTTAGTTCATCCTTCTTATTGTTTTTAGGATTGTATAATTTTGGATCATCCCTCTTTTTTATTCTTCCTGTTGCTTTCCTATCATTCTCAATTGTCATGGAAATTATAAAAGCTTGTGGCAACAAAGAGGGTCTTTGAGATCTTATATCATAGTGGGTTTTACTATCAAAAGAACTTAAGTAAAAATCAACAAAAAATGAATCCACTGGTCTAGTTTCTCTTGGAATTTGGTTGAGAACTTTGTTAAATCTTTTGTTGAATTTTGATACGGATTCATTCGAGTTCTTTTTGATGCTTGTTAATTCATGTGATAAAAAGGATGTATCATTGTGGTCACCAGATTGCTCAATAAACTGATCAGTGAAATCACACCATCCAGAAATGGATCCATCCAACAAACTTCTATACCATTCTGTAGCATCCTTAGTTAATGATTGAACAAAGAGTTTCATGAATACATCTTCATGATCTTCCTCAAAATCTTCAATCACATTCTTTAGATTAATCACATGTCTTTTAGTCGATTTTGTTCCTTTTCATGAAAATTTAGGAATAACATTCCTTAAGTCATTTGATATAGGATTCAAATATCCTCTAGTAATCCCGCTAAAATCAAGTTTTCTATATCTTTCAATTTCCATAGGTTGCCTTATTACTTAATTTCTATTGGCTTGATTTTCCATCATATGTCCCTGGATGTTTAAATTATTATTATTTTGATTTAGCCTACAGGGTTGTCTAATGTTTTCACCATTTTTTTGATTTCCTCTATTATGTTTCCCATTGTTTCATGTTCATTAATTGTTATGTCTGTTAAAATTATTAGTTTGATTTCTATCTCTTTTGTTCTCATATAATGGATTGTCATGACTAGTAGCAAATTGTGCTTCCAGATTCTTTCTATGAGGCGGGATGTACTTTGGCAACGTATTTTGATTAGACAAAGCTCCCCTCCATCTATTAGATTTTTCTTCATTACAATCTTTTCTAGGTTGGGAAGCAATTCTGTTTTTAGATATTCCTATTTATGCAAGAATATCATCTGGTTGCATTTTAAATTTTTTTTCCAATATTGCACTATTACCATTTGTAGTTTCAGCCATCTTCTTTATTATCATATCCCATTGCATTATTTATTCTTGTTCTTCATCATCCTCAATACAAGTTATCTCGCATTCCAGTTCTTCATCAACCCTAGGAATGCAAAAAATGGATTATAATTTTCCTCATCTTTTTAGGACTATTGTGACTTGATTCACATATTTTAGGTTGTTTGTTGGTCCTTTCCTAAAAGTTTCTATGTCTTGTGTAAAATATTTTTGCCTTTTGATTTTGACCTCTCTTATTTCTTGGCTTTTTTCTCAAAAGTTAGCTATGCAAGTCTTTTAGGTTGGGGATTTACTGATCTTCTACCCCAAATACACTTCAAAAGAAAACAATTGATTCTCAGAATGTAATATCCAAACAAGATAGAGTCGCCACTTTCTCTTGAACAGAAAGAAATAAAGACTTAGGTTCTTTATCTAGTAGAGTTAATGCCCATAACTTGAGAACAATTTCCTGAAAATAAGAAGAAAACTTTTGTTTAAGTTGTTTTTCAAGTATTTATGTGAAATGTAGACAACTTTAGATTATGAAAAATTTAAGACTTTAGAACACAGTTAGAAATCTCAAGAAGAACCTTAGGAATTTTATTCAAATGCTAATAAGAAACTTAAATATTAGAATCTAAAAATTATAAACAAAAAAATGGAAATACTAAAAGAAAACTTACTTATATGTTTACACTTGTAGTGAAAGAAACAAAATCAGAGAACTCACCACAAGGCTTGTGCTTACATGAAACTCTAAACTGGTCTTGGAGTAAGTAAACCTTACTTACAACCTCCCTAGTAGAGTCACCAATTTGTTGGTTATCAAAATCACTAGTTAGAGACCTATGAGCCTTTCCTGCTCAATGCTGGGAATCTAATTGATTTTGGCCAACATAACAGGATTAATTTGAATCCTCTACACTTTTGGTTCTGCTGGACCAAGGCCTATTTACCGAAATCCAAAACTTGGATGCAAAATTATTTATAGTGGATTACAACATAAAAAAATTCCTCAACTAGCAAGCATTAAGGAAAGATTTTGGATTGTGATAAATAACTATTTCAAGCTTTGATTGCTTAAGATTTTTCTATTGCTGAAACAAAAAGGTTAAAATGAATTACTAAATGAAATCAAATCCTCAAAGAAAAAAGATAGAGAAATGCCAACATTGGATTCATAATTTATGAGCAGGCTTATAACTAGTGCCAAATTCTAATTGGGTAGTAGAGCCAAACATACATTTCTTACATACAATTTTATAGTATTGATGGTATAATATTTGTTAATAATTCAATTAATTTGATGCCACAAATTTTCACACTTTAACATATTAAAATTAGTCTATTATGCTTTAACTATCATGTGGACACAATAGATACAAATAATGGGAAAGCGGTGATATCCTACACTATTTGTATTGGTCAAATCTAAATAGCAATGAACAATTTAATGCACTTATCGAATCAATAAATTATAAACAAATGGACAACTAAATTATAAAGGATGAGCTATGTATAATTCAACTCTAATACAAATAAAATCTCTTACTTATTTTGTTGTTGGATAGACTATATTGAAGATACTCAACCTTTTGATGCTTTATTCAACACATATCGATCCTCACAATGCCTGGAATTAAAGCTTATGAAAAATTCTAAATTTATTTTGCTTGGTTCATATCTCCAATTTCTCCTTTAGAGAGATGCAAAATCTTCAATGACGTCAATACTAATAAGTGTGCAAATTTTTTTTACAAGAAAATCTTATATGTCCCTTATTTGATTTTCATCACACACATATATATAACTAACCAAAGGGTGTCAATTTGATTTCCCAAACATTTCACCTTTTGGTAACTCATAACCACTACTCCTTTACAAAGATTTAATTAATATAAACAACCCAACCATTTTAAAAAATAATCAAACAAAATGCATGTGGCTTTATGTAGTTATCGCTAATCACCATGAAACAATATACAATTGTTGCTTGATGTTTATTTGCCAAAGTGTATGCTATTCATGCTGTGAGGGTGAAACATTGCAACTTTAGACTGATCAATTATTTAAAACACTTGCTCTAGCTTCTACAGGAAAATGACTATGCTCAATCTTCCATATATCGAGCTCCATAGTAACGAAGAATCATCCTTCATTGTCTATGTGCAACATCTCACAAGGTCCTTTGTTTGCAACATCGAATCATATCGTTTGTCTAAAACCTCCTTCCATCTCACACCCATTAAGATCCTTTGTTTTGAGCATTTTGCACTGTATATCCACAGAAGATGAGTTCCAACTTGCAACAACAAAGAAAAAGTAAGCATCGATGTGAAATACCATGTCTATGCTTTGCTTATTCAACATGAACATTCCACGTTGCAAATCCTCTACTCGATAATGGCCCTTCTCTTAAGTGAGCCTTTGATAGTGATTACATCTGGAGTATCAATATTGTGCAAACATGAATCATCTACCACAAGATTCATATTTGATTTGGAATGTGAAATATTAGAAACTTTTTCCTTAATAGTAACAAGGTCAAAACCCTCAAAAATATCATCATCAAAAGTGTGAATAATTGGCTCCCTGGCTGTGCTTTGCTCTACCGACATAGTAAAATCTTATCTCAAATTTATGACTATGGTAGATGATGTTTGATTATCTAATTCATTCAAATTTTCTATAGGATCAACCTTTTCAAGAGTAAACCTTCTTTTCCTGGCTCTATTACTATATTCTTCCTTATTTGGGTAGGCATCGAGATCAAATATTAATTTGTCTTCTACATTTTCAAAACCTAGCAAACTGGAGGGGTTTTTAATGCTTGCATCCTACATCCAACATGGTGAAAGTTTGTTTTCCATGGATATCACATTAGAGCCATCATAATTATCTACAGAGGCATTAGTCATTTCTAAATTATCTGATATTTCCTTCCTAGAATTGAATTGAGCTTGGGGAGAAAAAATAGTTGGTAATTGAATAAACAATGATCGTTTGTACACTGCCATCATATCTAGCTAGCCATCCTTTTCTTGGGTTGGCAATGCTACTATACCAATCTTCTACTTTGCTCCAAAAATTGGAAGGATGGATGAATTGATATAGCCTATGGGTCCTACTGATAAGCTTGATCCAAGTTCTGTTGTCCTAAACCTTCATATGAATATAACCAAACTTTTGGTTGCTACAACATCATTAAGTGAACCTCCTCCTTTTGCATGGCCACCCATTTTGGTGATGATGATAATTCCCACTAAAAAGATTTATTTTAAATGCTTGTGCTTGATCAAATGCCACTCATCCAATACTACAAGTATTACAAGATCTGTCTGGTCTTATTGCCTCAGACACTTGCCACATCTCTTCAAAAAGTGTAGCTTCCTACATATTTTATCCACTCGTATATGTTGCAAAGTGACAATAAAGATCACCAAGAATCATTGTTATAAGATATCAAGAATGGACATTTCATAATTATTTCTTGCCACACAAATAACTGAGATCTACCTACACCTATCAAGATAAAGTGTATGATCCTAGGATCACATATTTTACTAAAGACTTCATAGACCTCCCTAATAAGACTACATTTTTAGCTCCAAATCTACAACTTCTATCATTTGCAATTGAGTGTGATGAGGAGTATCAACTATCACATATTCTCAAAAAATTTAACAGCACATTGATTTATCATTGAACACATCACATGACCCTAAAACCATTTGCACTTAATACTTGTGCAAAGTGCGCTTCTTGATGAATTGGCCAAAAATGGGCTCCATCACAGTCGACGAGTCGAGGGGTACGCATCAATTTAATAATTTAAATTATTAAATATATTTATTAAGTAATCATATGAAGGATTGACAAAATAATTTAATCATGTGCATCGGTTCTTTGCTAGACCATCGACATTCACAAGGGACTCTGAGCCTATGCATGATACGAGCTTTGTGGAGGTACATTTGTTTCATTTTAAATTTAATTCATTTGATTATATTTTTTTCATGTTTTATTTTACATGTAAATTGTATTATATGACATGCAACTATTAACATTTGAGACTCCTCCTCATCTTCCCCTGTCTATCATTCATGGAGTTGCTACAACAATGGCTAATTTAGAGCCATTGACCAAGGTATGACAGATTTTTCTTGGTTTATTTTGCTATTTATAATAGTTAGTATCAAAATTTCTAATGTTATTTATAAGTGATTATATTGATTGAATTGTTGTAGGGCCTTATTACACCCGATCGTTCGTGAACCTTTGAGGTGGATGTACAAAGTGATTATTTGATGGTAGTAAGAAAATAATTAATTTTGTGTGTACAAATATTTTATTTCAATGTATAATAATTATTGATTCATATCTACTTTGTTTGTATCAACACAAGCTATATAAGGGCCTAAACAAGAGGATGAGCAAGTGTGTGAGAAAGACCCCATCATCCCCATTATCTCCCTCCACACGATGACCAAAGACCTCTAGGAATTTTTTTCCTTGCCTTCATGGGAAGGAGAAGATATAGTTGATAGACACACATGTATAGGCATTAGTGGACATATATGCTAGATTTTATGTCATTGGACATATTTGATATACATTTGATGTATATATGACATTTTAGATTTGATGTATGACATACATTAGATGCATGAAATTATTGTTTATCATATTGTTCATGTATGCCATTATTGGTTATCATAATATATATATTTTTTTTCTTGTTTACATTTTAAGTACATATCATGTATTTTATTTTAAAGCAAATTGCATCCAAAATGATGCAGAGTGCTCACATCAAAAGCTAGTGGATTCCCAACAAGAACACTTTTAAGGCAAACTACCTTTCCCATCTTCGTAAGTGTCTTCAAAGACTCTTTCCAACTTGGTCGCAATATTGAAAAAGCTTCTACCCAACTTCACAATACTACTTGATCGCTTTCCCTATTCAAGACTTGGGAAGCAATAAGGGAAAATGATCAAATTTGAGAAATGGATCATAACCAACTTCTTACTTCAAACACTTCAAGGAACACCTAATACCTATCTCACAAACTTTAGTCTATCATCTATTCCATTCTTCCAAGAGATTATTCAACATCCTATGAGTGAAAACAATCTTCCAACATCCTATGATTGTATTTTCTTTGCAACAACATGCAATTTGTTGATTTTTGGAAAACTCTTTACAAAAGCAAGTGATTATGTTTCAAAGCCATGAAATGGCTATTAAGAAAACCAAGAAGATTCTTAACATCTTCCACTAACTCCATTAAATGATAATATGTAGGTAAAGTGGTGTTTCATTCTGACAAAGTATGAGTTTTCTTTTCCAAATAAGAAGTAATGATATTTGGCAATAACTCAATGATCCTATATACAAGTTTAACATCAGCAGTGATTCCTTGTCATATAAAAAAAACTTAATAATCACAAACACCTTATGCCTCCTCTATATTCATTGAGGGTATTTTCATCATTTGACATCCATTCCAACCAATTACTAGTTAATTTGATTGGTTACAAGGTTAGTTTCAAGGTTTTCCAAAAAATTGCTAAAATTGCCAAAAAGTTATCAACAACTTTTATTGCAAAATGCAATTTGTTCACTAACTCTTCTTTGAACTTAACCAAGTTGTTTTTGGTAACACATAGGACCTATATAAGGTGTAATGATTCTCAAAAAACTTATTAACAAAAACAACAAAAAAATAAATCGTTAGGACTAAGGCAACTTGGGTTTATAGGTGACCTCAAGTTCCTTGACCTTACAAATAAGGATTAACTTATTACCATAAAAAAATAACATTTTCAAAGTGAGGTGTATGATCACCACTTTAGCTTCTATCATGAGTCTTAATCATTGGATGAGATGACATATCTAGTTGCCACAGTCAAAGATTGCTACCGTATGGCATTTAGTGACTCTTAGGGATGATTTAGTTTGGTGTGCTTGAGAGTGTTCAAGTGCTCAATGGGATAGGAGAAGCATGGGGCTAGTGTTTACCTAGCCAATTGGAGCTAAGAGAATAGATAGTTTGATCCCATGTCAAAAGTGAGGGAGATTTGGTAGTTGACAAATTTGTATTGGCCAACACTACAAGTTTTAGCATCACTCGAGATGGCATCGCAAAATAAAAAAGGAACAAGATCTCCAAAAAGTGAGAGATGTTATTGTAGGTATATAAAAAATGGTCCTATAGCACCCAAAATTCTATCCATACCTCATATGAGCTCTAAGATATGCCCCTTCAAAGATCACTTCCCTATGGCATTTAGTGACTCTTAGGGATGATTTGGTTCAGTGTGCCCGAGAACATTTGAGTGCTCAATGGGATGGGAGGACTTTGGAGCTAGTGTTTACTTGACCACCTAGAGTTAACAAAATAGACATTTTAATCCCACAATGAATAGTGAGAGAGATTTGATAGTTAGCAACTTTGTATTGGCCAACACTACAAGTTTCATGATCACCCAAGATGGGGTCGCAAAATCAAAATGGAATAAGATCTCCAAAAAGTGAGAGAGGTTATTGTACGTCTTTGTAACATTATACCATAGCACCTAGAATCACATACATACCTTGCATAAGCTCTAAGATATGCTCTGTCAAAGATCACTACCCTATGGCATTTAGTGACTCTTAGCGATGATTTAGTTCAGCATGCCCGACAACATTTGAGTGCTTAGTATGAAAGGAGGAGCTTGGGGCTAGTGTTTTCCTAGCATCTAGAGCTAACAAAATATATAGTTTGATCCCATGATGAAAGGGGAGAGAGATTTTATAGTTGGCAACTTTGTACTAGCTAACACTACAAGTTTTAACATCACCCAATATGGCATCACAAAATCAAAATAGAATATGATCTCCAAAAAGTGAGAGAGGTTATTGTAGGTCTCTACAACACATTCCTATGGCATTTAGTGAATCTTAGGGACATTTCAGTTTGGCGTTCCTGAGAATGATTGAGTGCTCAATAGGACAAGATGAACTTGGGGCTAGGGTTCACCCAGCCACCCACAACTAACAGAATAGATAGTTCAAAGACTAAACTCCCAAGAAAAACATCGTTAGCCCTCTTGAACCCCTTGCAAGATTGAGTGACATGAAGGTCTTTATAGTATCGGTAGATAGTCATCTCTTCTATCTAGGGAATATGTGGAAGTTGCTCCCATTCTTTGGATGTTGCTAAAATATAGACTAGGTAGGAATACATAAAGAATGAGCTGAAACTACCCACCACTATGAGGCCTCTATGTAGATTCTCATCTATTAAATCTACCCAGTCAATAAATTTTTCACCTTCAATGACCTTTAGAATGAAAAGATACATCCAGATTTCCCTATGAAATGCATGATCATTACCTTTGATCCTATTCAAAAGTAACACAATGTCTGCTATTTACTTAATATAATGCTCAATTGTTAATGGCTTACGCAATCTAGAACCCCCTTCTGCTGGTCCTAGAAGCCAAGTTTGAGGTACGATGTTATCATAGTTCTTCTTTCTATCATGATAAGAATGCTTAGGTTTCTCAAAGGTCCATGGTTCATAGGGTTCCTTATGAGGGACTCTCAAGGATGTGCTAACACTTCCCCTACATATTCTTACTAAAAACTCCCCTAAAGTTTTCTTTATGCATCTAGTGTTATGGTCATAGTGATTTGTGCACTCCACAACTAGTTCTAGGCATTCAATAGTTGGTGGGAAGGAAATTTTTGATGTATGGGACTAGGCTGAACATCCCTCGCCCACTCAATTATATCCTCTAGGTTTTTATTCATCATGAAAGTATCCCAAATTTTGGTAAGGGAACTCAATAGGAAAGGTTTTCAAGCTTAGGCATTTTGGGGTGAAAAAGTGTCATGGTTTAACTTGAAAGATATAGATTTATAGAATTAAACTAAAACACTTCAAAGGGAAAACTAGGCATGGAAATGACAAAGTGAGAGATGATGCACTTACAATTTTTGGTAGAGTGTAGACATCCACTTTCTTTGCTTACTAGTTAGCATCGAGAGCTCAAGATGATGAAATGAGAAATTATGTAGGACAAAAGGTTATTATAGAGGATATCACAAGATAGATTTGAGCAGGAAAAAATGGTTAATTTCAAACATGATATGTATACTTTGACAAAAATTGGAAGGCTTATTTACAATTAATATCCATCACATCAGCATGTAGCTTTTCCTTTCATGATATCACAAAAATCCATGCACAATCTTTTTCCATAAAGTAACTGTACTTAGCATGATTTGTCATAATTGCCACAATTATTTCCTATTGCATCTTCAACATCACCATAGGGTGGGACCCATTCCTTTGGGTTATAAAAATGAATTTATAATCTTTCCATCTACTTTCTGCAAGGACACAAGTGCACGTTACAAAAATCACGAAGTTGAAGTTGAAGTTGAAGTTTAAATCAACTTCAACTTCAACTTCAAATTCCCAAAGTGGACCTGGGTTGATGGAGAGAACACTTTTTTGAAACGAAAAGAAAGGAATGAAGTTGAACTTGAAGTTGAAGTGAAATTAGGCTTCAACTTCAACTTTAAATTGCAAAATGACACTTTAGTGAAAACTTTGTACATTGGGGAAAATATATCGTAACAATTGGCTCCAATTGGGGAATGAGACTGGAAGGGATCATAGGTGAACTTAGAATCTGTAGTTTTATAGACTAGAAAGAACATACCTAGACCAAAGACACATAGAACAAGGAAAACATGAGAAAATGACTGAAAGGAAACAAAGTAGGAGAAAATAGGTAATTACAATGAGGGCGAAAAAAAAGTAGACTTACAACATATAAAGCTTAAGATCTTGTCCATTATATGATAGGGGAAAATCATCAGCATTAAAATATTTATGCTTGAATGCATTGGAACCCAACTCACCTGATATAACAAAAGGTCATTTGCAGAGGCTTTTGACTTTTGCATGAGCTCCTTTTGGTTCTCTTGTCTTGTCCCATAGCAAAACTTGATCTCCTGTCATGAACTTTAGAGGCTTAGTTTTCTGATAAAAAATCTTCTTTATCCTTGCCTGATGACTAGTAATGTGATCCACTATCTCCCTCCTTTCTTCTTTGATCTTTTGGAGATATAGTACCTATTTCTCAATAGCATTAGAGAACAATCCATCTTCAATTGCTTTATACAAATTTAGAGTAGTGAGTTCTAGGGGCAAAGATAACTATGCTTCAACTCCATATCCTAACTTAAAAGGGGTCATACCAATAGCTCTTTTGGGAGAGGTCCTATCTGCCCATACTACTTTGTACAAGCATTTATATGCTAATCTCTACCCTTTTCATCAACCAACTTCTTCATGATATTTATTAAATTTTTATTAGTTGATTTGGCTTGCCCATTTTCTTGAGGAAAATAATCAGAGGCATGCGATAATTTGACACCATGATCATAACAGAACAACTAAATTTCTTATGATGAAGCATTTTGAGAATTATTAGTTACTATTTTTCTTCAAACTCCAAAATGTGTTAGAATGTTTTCCATCAAGAATTTATAGACCACGTCAGATGTTGTAGATTTTACAGATACTGCTTCAACCCATTTTGTAAAATAATCAGTGGCAGTGAGAATATGGGTGTGACTGGCACTTGAGTTAGGATTAATTGAGCCAATAAAGTCAAGTCCCCATTACTGAAAAGGCTCTTCTATTATGACTGGTTTCAAAGGTAATGCAACCAACTGTGGTTTACCTGTACATAATTTACATTTTTCACAATTACCAACCCATTTATAAGTAGACTTAAACATACCTGGCCAATAATATCCACTTCTTAGTATCTTAAAGGCAACCACTGTGGATGAAAAATGTCCATTGCAGGCTTCATTGTGAAAAGTTCTGAGTAACATTTCCTATTGATTAGAATCAACACATCCCAAGAAAATGCCATCCAAACCTCTTTTATACAAGATATTATCAATGATCACAAACTTAGCTGCTCTAAGTTGGAGACTTCTTCTATGTTTTCCTTTAACATGATTAGGGAATTCCCCATAGGTTAGAAAATATTCTATATTAGAATACCATTCATCTTTCAAACCTGCTAGCCAAAAATTAGGGTAAACCTCTTCCTCTTTGATTTTTGATATAAGTTTGCAAAGGCCTTGGCCATGAACCATTTTGGTTAGTCTAATATCTAGGTCAAACTCTTGTATCTTTGACACCCAGGTTGCTTTGTTATTTACTGCTACATCTTACTATGTAAGAATACTTTTAACCACTATAGATGGTACATATACTAGAGAATGTGAATACAAAATGTAATACTAGAAATGTTGTATAGCCTTGACAACAACAAATGCTTTCTTTTTAGCTAGAGAATAATGTAGTTTATGTTTCTTAAGGGGAACACTCATAAAAGAAATAGGTGCTTCATAGCCTTTTTCATTTCTTTGAAGCAGTATGCTTGACATAGTGTGATCAAATGCATACATATACGTTATGAAGTCTCTCCTAAAATCTAGATGGAAAAGAGTAGGTGCCTTGGCAATAGCTTTCCTTACTTCTTCAAATGCCTTAATGGCTGAGTTATCCCACCTAAAATTTTTCTTTTCACTTAGGAGCTTTGCCATGGGTTGTATGGTTTCAGAAAAATCAAGAACAAACTTTCTAAGAAAGTTGATCTGGCCGAAGAAATATCTTACACCATTATGATTAACACACAAGAAAAATTGCTTAATATATTTTACTCTTTTTGGGTCAATATTAATACCCTCCTTGGATACTATATGTCCCAATAACTTCCCTTTGATTATAACAAAGATTGATTTCTTGGGATTTAATGAAATGCCATGCTCTCTACACTTCTTGAGAACCTTCCTCAAATCTTTTAAGTGTTTCTTTCTCCTTGAAAATATAGTCATATCATCAAGATAAACTGTAATACACTTGACTAAAAGATGTCCAAAAGTTGAACTCATTGCATGTTGGAAAGTTGCACCTGCATTTCTTAAGCCATAAGGCATTTGATTATAAGAAAAAGTGCCCCAAGGGGTTTTGAATTCTATTTTGTATTGGTCTTCTTCAGGTACCTCTATTTGATTATAGCTTGAGAAACCATCAAGAAATGACATCATTTCTAAGCCTGCTACTATTTGAAGTATCTGATCCATAATGGGCAAAGCAAAATTATCCTTTAGGATTGCCTAATTTAGGTTCCTATAGTCTACACAAATTTGTATCTCTCCATTCCTCTTTCTCATAGGTACTATGTTTACCACCCATGTGGAGTGATGTATGAGAAATATTATTCAAGCTTTAAGCATCTTATTAATCTCCTTGAATATTGCATCTGAAACCTTAGGGCTATAGGTTCTTAGCTTTTACCTAAAGAGAGAGACATTGAGCTTCAAAGTAATATTATGTTTGAACTGTCCTTTCCTAAATGTTTTCAAATCTTCATATGACTAGGCAAAAACATCAATATACTTGGTCAATAATTTAATGAATCTTGTTTGCTCCTCTATTTTATAGTAGCTTCCTATGTTTATCATTTTAGGGTTATGATTATCCCCTAGGTTGACCCTCTCATATTTACCACTCTCAACTTCTTTGGGAATTGAGTTTTGAGCCAGAAAG
The DNA here is from genome assembly GCA_028749045.1 of Cupressus sempervirens. Taxonomy (NCBI): domain Eukaryota; kingdom Viridiplantae; phylum Streptophyta; class Pinopsida; order Cupressales; family Cupressaceae; genus Cupressus; species Cupressus sempervirens. The sequence goes on along the minus strand of CM053786.1, from coordinate 606,479,836 downwards.
GCATCTCACCTGTCAAAAAGCTTCTAATGTTCAACTAGGCCTTTAGGTATCACATTTCCTTTCAATTGTATTGTATCTTCTATTTTCCCTTCTATCCAACTAGGAAAAAAAATTCTACATTCGGAATTAGAGCCTTCAAAATAATTAGTGGCAAACTTTTCCATACTTTGTGAGAAAGCATTAATATGTGCATCATCTTTGAATACTTGCCAAGAATTATTGTTATTTGGGATAGTTAGCCTATGGATGATCTATACAAAATATTTATCAGTTGTAAAATCAAGATGAGGGATAAGAAGAGAGGCTGATACTGCTAAGGAATCTGCTTTGGAATTTAACTCCCTAGGAATTGATTCAATGGAAAAGCTTCAAAATCTTCAATTTCATCACATACACAATTCTTATAATGCCTTTGTCTTTCATTTTCATAGAAAACACATTTCTAACTTGTTTGACTATCAGCGCTACATCACCTTTCATTTTTATTAATTTAATATGTTTCTTGTTGGCCTCTTCTATTCCCAAAAGTAAAGCCTCATATTCTACTCTATTGGTTGAGTTTCCAAAGGCTAATGTGTAAGAAGAAGGAAAAGTTTGACCTATAGGATATGTTAAGACATTACTAGCCCCAGACTCACTTGAGCAACAACTTCCATCAAATTCCAACATCCAAGGAAAATCTGAGCATCTTTGATCTGACCTACCAAAGGCACATGTTTAGAATCCATTGAAAAATACTTTCCAAATGTTTTAGTCAAAGGAAGGTCAAGGGCCTTTACCACTGCTATTGGCATTATGTTATCTGAAGCACCAGAGTCTATTATATAATTGCTTAGCTTAAAGCCATGAAGGTAAAGAGATACATAAATGGATATGGCTTTTCTTGATATCTCAATTCTAGAATGATTTTATTAGGATGGACCAAGTCTTTATGATGGCCAAGCTTTGAAGTCATGGCTTTTTCATTGCAAGTAACTTTATTAGCTTGTTTAGCAAATATATCAAATGAAGGTTGGTGAACATATTCAATTAGCTTATTGAGCTCATTAGGATTTATCCTCAAATACTCAATAGGAGATATTTGAATTCTAGAGATTTTACAAACTTCAACTATGTCCTAATCTCACCTTCTTCTCTTTCTTTAAAATCCTTTTCTTGGGCTGAGCTTGTAGCATTTTTGGGCTAAGAATCAGCTTTCCCTATTCTCTGTCCTCTAGTGAGCATTGAACATGAAGCTTCTTACAAAATTAAAAGAATGCCATTACCTCTATCAGAGTTAGATTTGTACTTAAGGTAGCCATTTATGGAGTTGCCAAGTTCTTCAAAAGGTGCTTCCTCTATTGCTATGCTTGTTGCCATTGATCTTTCTTCTTCAAGCTGCCGATGTCGTATATTCTTAGGACATGTGGCCCCTTCATGGTTATCGGTGAGGTGGAAGACACACATGTTGTTCTTGCTGGGAGGAGGTTCAATTCACAACCTTTGTTGACTTTGAGGTAAGGTGAATTGTTTTCCTTGAGAAGTGGCATTATAGCTTGGATACTTCCTCTAGATATCTTGATAAGGAAAAGTGGCCTTGGGGAGTTGCTTCTTTACTTCTATATGATCATTGGCCAACTTTTGAACAAGTGCATCATTTGAAGATGATGTAGAGGCTTGAGAATTAGGAATTTGAACCTCTTTCTTCCATTTGCCTGATATAATAAGATCATCCTCTAACTTTATGGAAAGGGTTTGTGAGGTTGCAAGCATTGGAAGATTTTCTCTTTTCAAAGGGAAAGCAATATCTGGAAGCATTGCATTTAAAAGGAACCCATTTTTGGTTTTCACCACTAGGTACACTTGTTGTGGGTATTTGATGTAATGCTTTGTTGAATCGAGACACAAACTCCCTCATGGGTACATGTGTCTCCTTCTTCATCTGACTCAATTGCATAAGCAAAGAATTTGCATCTTCGATGGATTTAAATCTAGCTTCAAAAGAATCTTTCATAGTATTCCAAAAAGTAATGGATGCATTAGGTAGGTGATGAAACCAATCTACCGCTGAGTCTATCAAACTTGGAATAAATAGCTTTACGGCAACATCTTCCATTTCTATAGCCAAGACACTACATGTTGTGTTAAAGGCATTCAAATGCTCCTCAAGTGACTTCTTCCCATCCCTCCTAAACTTAGGTGAGACCTCTCATGCTCCCTTAGGAAATCTACCCAAATTTCATGCTAGTTAGAGAGATCCTATTGCAACATCCTAGGGTTGATTGTGAGCCATTACTAGTAATCTATAGTTGATAGGGAGGATTGTGATAGCAGAAGGAATCAAGGTTATAGGAATAATTAAATATTGTAAAGAAGTGATGGGGCTACCACTTTTAGGAGGTGATGATGGTCTACTGGTAGTTTTATCTCTATTTCTTTTCAAAGAAAGGTTGGGTTTGAATTCAATTTTAGCTAGAGCTTCAAAATCTTCATCTACCAAGCCAAAGAATCTAGCAGCCAGGGTGATGTTTCAGAATCACTAGTTTACAAGAGCAACACTTTCTACCACAACTTCTTATTGAATGATTGGAAAACCTCTAATCCTCTTAGCTATTTATTCTTCTCTTTCTAGTACCAATTGTACTTGGAGATACTATTGGTTATTGGTTCTATTAACTTAGACAAAAGTGTTAAGGTTGGAGACAATATCCTCTTGTGTATGTTGAAATCCTAGGTTAGGTTGTAGGATAGGCAACTGATTGTGATTATGTAGTACCATTTCATAATACCATGAGAAGTTGTCGGAGTCTAAGGACAACTCTATCTTCCTAGTCCCTAGTAGAGTCACCAAAAATTGTTAGTTAACAGCTTTCCCCAAAATCTTTGACAAATGTGAACAAGGGAGAAAAATGCAAACTAACCAATTGAATTCCTATGCCTTGACTAGGAATTCTCTACTTTAAAGATTTATTCAGTATTTATTAAGGTGTAGCTAAACTTTATGAAAAGATAGTCATTCTTCCTCAATTGAGGGAAAATCTTTCCAAGGAGTGTTTTACTGAAAAATATTCAAAAGTTCAAAATCATCTTACAAATACAAGATAAATGCTGATGCTGAAAAACCATTTAATTTTAATGACTCATATCATGTACATGATTGAATGCAAAGATGAAGGGAAATTATTTAAAACAATAAAGATTTAACCTCCCACAACTTTCAAGATTCAAAACAGATAATTCTAGAAGAATGCAGCAATCACAACTTAAGTCCAAACATAACATACAATCTCAAGAATGCATATTATCACAAAGAAAAAAATAGTATTTGCTCCAAGAAGCTTTAGTAGAATAAAATTATAGAAATTTACTCCAATCGCTACAAATTTGAAATATTCTATTTCAAAATACAAAAGCATAGAGTATCAAAACAAAATTATTTTTGCTTATGTTTGCAGAGAGATTAACCCCTTCAAATATTAACTATATATATATATATATATATATATATATATATATATATATATATATATATATATATATATATATATATATATATATATATATATATATATATAGGCATAGGACTGGATAGTTATCCAAAATTACCCTCCCAGGAGTAAATAGTCCTTAGTTCATACAACTACATCAACTAAAATGTAGAAAGAAATAAATAGGAAAAAGAAAAATAGCTACCCATTGATCATTCACCATGTCAGGAGGAACTATTTGCTCCAGCCACAATCTTCATAGATTTCCATGTCTCATATGCAGTGGTGAATGCAGAGATAAGGGATTGATGAGGTAAGCTAACATATTCCATCCTCTGCTTCTAGATTTATTTTTCTCTCTTTAGCTCTATCATTTTCTCAGCATGCATCTCTAAATGCTTCAGTTTGATTATCAACATAGCCTCAATATGAGCAATGTTGGAGAAATCCTCCCTACATGGTGCCTCTTTTTCTTGAACTTCATGGAATTTTATTTGAATTTTTCTTACTAGTTCTTCCATGGAGACAACAGGGTCACTCTCTTTTTCGACATAGTGTTTACCAAACCATTTCAAATCACTCTAAATGATCTCATCCATGAGCCTAAGGTTATCCAAGATTTATTTAATCTCATTGATTGCTTGGGCTAGCACCTCATTCCTCCATTCAATGTAATCTTTTATCACATACAAGGTTTTCTCATCAAGGCAAGTGACAGGGTATTCAACTTGAAATTTTTGTAAACTGAATCCTTGAATTTCTTCGATCCAAAGCACTACCTTCACCCAATTATTTCTCTCTTTTTCAAAACTTTCATTGCTAGACTCCACCTTTTTAATGATGACAACAGTTTCCTTTGAGGCCTTGTCCAAGAGTCTAACCTATTCCTCGGTTTTCTTTAGGATGTATTGCAGCCATTCTTCAGATATTTTTGCAACAGTTTTGTACTTCTTTTGATTGTTAATAAATTGCTGATTTGCTGAAGAGGATACATTCACCAATGCTGACATCTCATTTAGTGGTTTGGGTTCTAGATGTAGGATGGCATTGATATATTGAGCCATGTTTTTGATTGGCTCTTTCATTTCTTTCTTGTCTTGAGTGTCCTTCTAAACTCTATCTGCTATCTTCTTATTTGACGCTTCAAAAATCTTCATATCAACTGCATGGTTCCCCTTTCCAAGATTGACCTTTGTTATTTGATAGTCCTAAGGAGAGAGTTTTTCAGGGGCACATCTTTCAATGGCTCAACTATTTTAATTGTCTAGTGTCCCAAATTCTTATCAAAGTTCAACTTAGACTCTATTTTGGCCCTTTTAGTCTTTGAAGGCTTTCCTAGGCATTTGCTAACCAAATCATCAATAGGCATGCATATGGGTACTAGAATCCTTTTCTTCTCAATAGATGTTTCCAGCCATTTGGGGTTAGTAGTTTCTTTACCTTCCAGAGGAGAAACTTTTGCTATGGCCAAGGTATCAGATCGAGAACTAGTATTATCAGGGGACTTCCGAGGATCTAGGGTACTATGAGCCATGATGGAAATGAAAGACTAACTCAAACTTGCCTTTTCTTTGATGGGATCTAGGTTAATTATGACTCTCCCCTTTTCTTTGCTTGACATTGTCATTTTAGTGCTGGAACAAGTTACCCTTCTAAATTTTGGTACCTCATCTTAAACTTGAAGTTGAAGTGGCTTTAAGGTTACTTCAACTTTGACTTCAGCTTTAGCTTTAGGAAAACTTGCAACAGAGTCAGAAATATCAAGGTTAGAGATGGCCTTAGGTATGTGCTATACTTTCTTATGCTTAGCTTTTGAGTATTTTTCTGGGACTTCAAGAGTGGTTGATTCAACATTCTTTGATTTTAACCACTTCTTAGTTTTTCTCAACACTTCTGAAGTGTGGGACATTAGGTCATCTTCTTCCCTCTTAGTCCAGTTGAGCTTAGGGATGGGTATGCATTCAACTTGTTCAACATAGAATGGGTCAATCACATTCTCAAATTCATCTTCTTTTATCCGATGAGTATTGAGGTTTACCTTAAATGCATTGATCTGATTGACTATCAATCTAGACCATAATCTCTTTTTGACTTCAAATTCATCAAGACAATTTTCCCAGTAATATTCCATATGAGGAATATGGGTTAATGAAGATGCATGCCCAAAATTAGTTTTAGCAAATCCCACATAATCAAACTCTTTTCTAGCAATATAGAGTTTGAGGCATAATTTTGACAATGTAGGTTGTGCTAACTTAGCCTATTTGTAATTTGAACACCTGTAGTGACCAATTTCAATAGGGAACAAGAATGAAAGTGACTTATTTGTTCTTTTAGAGGAGTCAAATACAAAAATGAGCTGTCTACATATCTCTAATAAAACAATACTATCTAAAAAGTAATGTGGCAACTTAAGTGGTTCACCAGGGAAACCCCCAATCCTCAGATATGTAAATTTAGGGAATTGGATATAAAAGCAGCCATAAATTTTAATAACCTACATGGATTCCTCCAATAACCTATGATTATCTTGACCTTGAAGCTCATAAACTAACCTCCCAAGAAAAACATCATTAACTCTCCTAAACTCCTAGCAAGATTTAGTGGCATGAAGGTCTTTATTGTATTGGTAGATAGTCATCTCTTTTGTCCAGAGCATATGTGGAAGTCCCTCTCATTCTTTGGATGCTACTAAAATATAGACTACATAGGAATATAGAAAGAATGAGCTAAAATGACCTACCGCTATGAGGCCTCTATGCAAATTCTCAGTTATTAAATCTGCCCAATCAATAAATTTTCCACCTTCAATGATCTTCAGAATGAAAAGATACATCCAACTTTCCTAATGACATGCATGATCATTACATTTGATCTTGTTCAAAAGTAACACAATTTCTTCTATTTCTTTAATTAAATGATCAATTGTTAATGGCTTAGGCAATCTAGAATCTCCTTCTGCTAGTCTCAGAAGCCAAGTTTGAGCTATGATGTTGTCATAGTTATTCTTTCTATCATGATAAAGATGCTTGAATTCCTTAAAGGTCTTTGGTTCATAGAGTTCTTTATGAGGGATTCCCAGGGCTACACTAACACTTGTCCTACCTATTCTTACTAACACCTACCTTGAAGTTTTCTTTATGCATCTAGTGTTGGGGTCATAGTGATTGGCACACTCCACAACTAGTTCTGGGCATTCAATAGCTGGTTGGAAGGTAGTGGCTTCTAACAAACCACTACTTGCCAAGTTTTTATGTATGAGACTAGACTAAACATCCCTCGCTCGCTCAATTACATCCTTTAGGTTCTTATTTACCATGAAAGTACCCCAAATTTTAGGAAAGGAACTCAATAGGAATTTTTTTTCAAGATTAGGCATTTTGGAGCAAAAAAGCATCATGGATTAACTTGAAAGATACATATTTATAGAATTAAACCAAAACACTTCAAAGGGAAAACAAGGCATGAAAATGATAGAGTGAGAGATAATGCAGTTATAGTTTTTGGTAGAGTCTAGACATCCACTTTCTTTGCTTACTAGTTGGTATCAAGAGCTCAAGATGATGAAATGAGAAATTATGTAGGACAAAAGGTTATTATAGAGGATATCAGAAGATAGATTTGAGTGGATAGAAAGGGTTAATTACAAACATGACATCTCTACGTTGCCAAGACTTGCAAGGCTTATTTGTAGTTAATATCCATCACATCTACATGCAGCTCATCCTTTCATCATATCACAAAAATTGGTGCACAACCATTTTCCATAAAGTAACCATACTTAGCATGATTTCTTATAATTGCCACAATTATTGCCTTTTGCATCTTCAACATCACCATAAGGAGGGACACATTCATTTGTCTCATAAAAATGAATTATAATCTTGCCATCCACTTTCTACAAGGAAATAGGTGCACATTAGAAAAATCATGAAGTTGAAGTTTAAATCAACTTTGACTTCAACTTCAACTTCCAAAAGGAGACCTAGATCAACAAGGAGAACACGTTGCCGAAATGAAAAGAAAGGAATGAATTTGAAGTTGAACTTGAAATGAAATTAGGTTTCAACTTCAACTTAAAATTACAAAATGACACTTGGGTGAAAAATTTGTACATCAGCAAAAAGATATGGTAACACATAGACACAAATTTTTTAGATAGAGAACTAACAAGTGCTATAGAATTTCCACAGAGCAATGTGAAGTGAAGCCTCAAATTGGCTCATTAGTAGGAAAAGAATATGGTCACACACCTCATTATAGCACAACAAATGTTTTAATTAAAAATTCCTATTCATCAATGGCCTTGCATTTATAGGACATGGGAAGCTAGGATACTCAAGCTAGGCATGATCTCTCAAAGTTCTCATCAAAATATTTTAATGATCTTAATAGAACAACAAAAAGCTCATTGCCACCTTTAAATGTAGACTTGAGCTTAAATGGAGATTGTCAATTCCCAAACATGTCCCTATCAAGTAGATGACTAGTGTAGGAGCACCCATTCTAGACTTATTGAAGAAGGCACCTAAGGATCCTAGATAGTTCACATAGGATAGGTTGCGATGTAGCAATGCATAGTGGAATCTTCTAAAAGGAAAGCCACTATGCAATTAGACAAGGTTGGAATCCTTCAAATTTCCCAAAAAGAGGGTTTAGTGCTGGGACACTTATCACAAGCATCAATAATGAACTTATCATAGGTTATCACAACTCAAATAAGTAGGGAACCCAATCACTAGGTTTGCCTAAGTTCAAAAGTACAAAAACATAAGGATTCTCCAAAAGCCAAATAAGGGAACATACCCCCAAACATGAATGAAAAGAGAACAATGACCATGAAATGAAATAAAAACACACCTTATACCTATTAAGGTATGTATATAGCAGATAAAGTGATTCTCTTGTGTCCAAACAACATTGATATATAGTTACAATAATTCTCCATTGAAAAGGCTAGTAGCCCTTCAAACTATAAATTGAACATAATATGGAAAAACCCCACATGAAGACATAGTTTAAATTGATATTCAAACACCCTTTTAGGACATATAAAACATAAGTAAACCTCACAAACTAGAAGACACTAGAAACCACTACTGTAACAACATTTATAAAGTGTCAATAGGCCTAATTAGGCTATAGTTACACTATAGGTACACTTTCACACATGCCAATCTGCAAAAAAATTATTGGAACATCTAGGAGCATGTGAAACAAGTCCAAATCCAAAGTTATAGACCTTGGATCACTCGAAAAAAAGTTATAGTGACTATGGTGAAATGTTTAATGGTGCATGTATGGAGCCATACACCTAGGGTATGGTGGGAAAATTAATTTCTTGCTTGGCCATCTATAAAACCTACAAAATAATGAAGAACATTTATAGGGCTTATATTCTACCAAGGGGCATGAAATTCCCATGGTGGAAAGTGCCAGAACAACAAGGCCTTAGGTGAAACCCTTGGTTTAATGCTGATTTCTAGGCACCATCAACAAAACTTGAATAACTTGCAATATTCAAAGGATAAAAACATGAAAATAAGTTCAAATGAAAGGTAACTCACCTCTCTAACTCCTAGGATCATTGGCACATGTCCCAATGTCTATACTAGTCTGTACAATGCTCTAAAACATGAAATTTTGTAGGAAAAATAATTTATTTGATTGATTTCTTGCCAAAATAAGTACATCATACCTATCACCCACCTATAAGGGCTAGTATAGGTTGTCCCCAAATTTTGCAAGGTTGGTTTGAACTACATAGCCATTTGGGGAAGATTTTTTGAAAGTTAAACAACTTTTTAAGAAGTTGCTCAAAAGTTGTCAAGCAACTTTTTCAGCAACTGTGAAAAGAAAGACAATCAAACCAAACTTCCTAAAACAAAATTGTTCTAAACAACCCAATCTACCATGGAAACTAGTACAGTCTACAAAAATAATGTAAAAATGCCTTAAAACTTAGTAATTTTTCCTTCAAATATCATGTTGACTGTACACAATGATATTAACTTCTCTCATTTTAGGGTTTGGAAAGTCTCTATATCTCCTCCTAGGTCTTTCCCCATCATCCTTATGGTTTTCATCAGCTTCCTTCAAGTTTTAAAAGGAAAATCCAAAATTTATTGCAAAATCAGCATTTTGCAAAAATTGCAAAATTGCAATATAGCAACTTTTGGAACTTTTCTTGCTTGCTCTTCTTAACACTTCTAACTTGTTACTTATGTTATCTCTTAGCAATTCCATGCCAGGGACCCTTCCCTAAGCTAATGAATCATCCTTTAGGTTGCTCATTTCCCTATGGCAATGTATGCCTTGATTTTTAGGCCAAAATAGCGACTCTTCTAAGGACATTAAATGACATCCAATACCCTAAGTACCACACCTAGGTCCAATGACCCTTATTCTACTTACAAGGCTCACTTGGAGCATAATACAACAAAAATGAAAAGATGAGGGCCCTATAATTGAAGGTACCCTTGCACCACTCTCTCTCTCTCTCTCTCTCTCTCTCTCTCTCTCTCTCTCTCTCTCTCTCTCTCTCTCTCTCTCTCTCTCCTTATCTCTCTCTCCTTATTCAATCTAATGAACCAACTAGATCTGCTCTACATTTTAATGTCTCAAGTATTGCGTCGTGGTTTGACTTGTGAATTTTCCAAAGAGTCTTATTATGTTGTTTTACACCATATTTTATCAAGTGGACATTTTATGTGACAACAAGGTTTGAATAATGAAGAATCTTCCTCTATTTGCCAATCCTCGAATAACCACAAGTTAGGGTTCTTCATAGAATATTGTCTAAGCCATGTGTTGATTACAAGCATTGCACTGATATAGTACTCTAAACCTTCACCATCTATAACCAAGTGACCTAATTATTGTTTGACTTGGACACAATGACACAAATAATAATCTATCCCTTCTTCATTGTCTTCAGGTGCAATAACAACAAAAACATGGCCTGCAGTGATAAATGTACAAAATGCGGTCATTAATCCAAAAAATACTTAGGTAAAAGTTATATATTTATTACCAAGCTGTACTAGATTAGAAAAGTGGTTAAAGTCAATGAAAAAATCCATCTCTACCATTTCCAGTGCTTGTGGGGGATGATAGGTGTCAATTGGGTCCAAAACCTATATATCCCATTTGTCCACCCATTCAGTCGACTCATGCTCATCTCAATTTTCCTTTGCACATGATGGAAAATAGGATGTAATTTTTTGTGTGTAGATACTCCATGAACCTACATCAAAGCTTCTAAAATAGTGCAACTCACTTGATCATGTTAGTGTACAATAATCCTCATATGGTGCAATGTTAGTATTATCTATCAACCAAAACATTCTATGAATTGTAGACTCACCTTCCTTACCTTGACACATTGTAGCGTTACAACACTAGATGATGGATTTTTCATCTATAAATATTTTTCCATCCTTTTACTTTAGTTCTTCATGATCTAAGGCTCTTTTGATGCATGCACTTGTACCATTGTGCTCTCCCTTTCCATGACTAGCCTTTTTGAAATTCCACATATAATGAATTCTAGAAAACCTGTGCATCTTGCTCAACCAATAGAACATCTGTGCATTCTTAAATTGAGATGCACAATTGTCTAACCAAATAATGTGCTAATGATATGGTATATCCCTATTAGAAAAATCTCCATAAAATAGTTGAAAACAACCATGTACAAACTCCATAGAATGTGATCAATCATCGCTGATGTAAAAATGGTGCTCCCTCAAAATCTTCATGTCATCCTCTGTACTTGTAGGTAAATGCATGAATGTTATGTAAAAAAATATGGAAACCTATTGAGAATTATATTACTTTGTTTTGCACATCATTTTGTGGTTGTAGTGTGTAGTTCTCTGTGAAGTCTACAACTGAAACAATGGTATGCAGTGGAAATGTATCCTTGCATAACTTGAACTGCAAATCCAACCATCGAGCTCTATGTGTATGCCTTGCATACTTCTAAATAATCTTTTCATGAACTTATACACTAGAATCTTTTCAATGACTAAATCACATCTTTTACCATGTTTCCCATCTTTTAGAGCATATGCCTCTATCTTATATTTTTCGTAATCTACTATTTCATTCCCAATTCCATGTGTACTATCCATATGTTCACAATTTGATAAAAGTTGCAAAGAGCCACAAAATAAGTATGTACCATCCAAGCATGATCTCTTGTAAAATTGTTGACCATCCTCTATTTCACATAAAATGTTGGATATGAATTCCCTAAAAGATCTAGGTGGCTCAGTCATGTCATAATCCCACAAAAAAAACTTAGAATGCAAAAACACACATATATGCCTAAAAACATCAAAATGGTTAGAAAATTCAAAATGTATCCTACAACAAAAAGTTGTGCATGTGTGATTTATCTTCACATAAAAAGGTTTACCCATCTCAAAAAATCTTTGATATATTCGAATTTGGGGATACACAATAATAAATTTTGCAAAAACTTATGTCTGAGTTGAGTCCAAAAAATGTTTCATATGTGGGTCACGGTTTTGGCTACCAATCCTCCTTACAAAATCTCTTTGATTAGGGGAAACACATGTGTTATTTTTCCAAAAATCTTCGATCAATAATTTCAAAGCTTCACTAATTTCTTTATCCTTTTGCTGTAGTCTATCATTAAATGTCCATAACTCAATTTTTGTTGGATCTTCCAATTTCTCATGCCTTACCATGGGTCTCCTTAGAGTACCTCTACCAATTTTCAATGTTTTACTTCTCTTTCTCATGAGTAGAGATTTCTTCATTTGGGTACTTACTATTGTTGTTGTAAGTACTCGTCTTGTGATATTACTATCTTTGATGTGTGATTTAGAACCCACTTTGTCATAAGCACACATTAGATTCTTTACAATATTTTTTTCATTTAAATCATCCATCATTCTTAGCCAAGAATCTTCATGATAAGAGTAAATTTTAAATTCCTCATTATTTCAAAAAATTATTGGCATTGACCTGTAATATCTAATTCTTCAAAGAATAATCTCCACATACGATTAACTTTTCTTTGACAAGAATGCTTGCTAATCTTGTTAGGCATTGATTTCAAAATGTTAGTACCAATATTTGGTCTTCTAAAATGAATTCTAGAAGGTTTTATAATCTCTTCCTTCCTTGAACATTTTTAACATCAACATAAGGTTGAGTGCTTTGCATACCTTGAACTAAAGATGATGTGCCTTGGCAATGCGATGCAAAAAATGAAATATCACCTACTTGATATGTTGATGTTATGCCTTCAACATGACATGATGGAGTGTGCACATCGTCAGATCTAAAAATAAGGGTCTCTTCAATATGAGATGATGATATGACTCCATCATTGGAAGATGGTGTAGCTTCACAATTCAATTGTCTTCTTGAGGGTTACAGTCTCATTTTTTCTCTTTGTCTTTCCAATTCTTCCTCTTTGTTTCTTTGTATTAGTGGTTATTGTTCCTCTTTGAAAGTCAATTCTTCATTATTGAAATTTTCTTTGTTCACATAGTAGTTTCATTTTATTTCCTTTAATTGCCAAATCTCTCTCCCTCTCTTCTGTTGTTTGAGATTTTGGTTTCTTGCTTGGCATGATGATGATTTCTATATGTAGAATTATTCACATTTGAGTTACTTATAATTTTTAAATTAAAAATCATTCAAATAGATATACAAATTATAATTATTTCAATAAATACAAAATATATATTAAACAACTTGTCAAATTTCTAACCATTTCCAAATAAAAATTCATTCAAACATATAAATTTCAATTAATTCACTATATATTAAACAAAATGTTAAATTATAATCAAAATTGTCTCTATATAATAATAAAGATATTTAAAAAGGACTGCACTAACCTTTTCTATACAAAGAATATTCAAAAAGCCTTCACATAGTGTATCCAATGATTGAATTTGGTGTTTACTAGCTACAAATAAAATGAAAGAATGTTCAAAAATCACTCAAATAGTGTTTTCTAACTTTCAACAGCATGAAACCCATGTTTTCTATCAGAACAAGAAAATACACAATAGACAAAAAATAGAATATGGATTAGTAGGGACCCAAACTTTCGTTATGACATTTTTTTTGGTATTTTCATATAGTGCATATGCACTATAGTGCATATACACTATAAAGCCCATACACACTATAGTGTGTATGCAATATTTGAAAAATAATCTCTCAGCATCCCCAATCCCCTACTCTATCTCCCTACTCTCTCTCTCTCTCTCACTCTCTCTCTCCTCTCCCATCCCCTACTCTCTCTTGCTCTCTCTCTCCTCTCCCATCCCCTACTCTCTCTCAAGCTACTCTCTCTATCTCTATCTCCCACTCCCTCTCCCATTGCCTACTCTATCTATCACTCTCTCTCCCATCCCCTACTCTCTCTCACTCTATCTCTCCTCTCTCATCCCCTACTCTCTCACTCTTTCTCCTATCCCATGTCCTACTCTATCTGTCTCTCTCTTGGGCTACTGTCTCTCGATCTCCCTCTCCCACTCCTTTCCCCACTACCTACTCTCTCTAACTCTCTCTCTCCCATCCCCTACTCTCTCTCGCTCTCTCCCTCACCCATTGCCTACTCTCTCTCTCTCTCTCCCACATCCCCTACTCTCTCTTTCTCTCCCTCTCCCACTGCTTACTTTCTCTCTAACTCTCTCTCCCATCCCCTACTCTTTCTTGCTCCCTCTCTCACTCCCTTTCCCACTTCCTACTCTCTCTCACCCTCTATCTCCCTCTCTCTCTCTTACACACACTCCCAACCCCCCTCTCTCTCTCCCTCTCCATCTCCCACTCCCCCTCCCACCACCTTCTCACTCTCTCCCTCCCTTCCCCTGCTCTCTCTGTCTTAGTCTCCCACTCCTCCTCCTCCTCTCTCTCTCTCTCATCCCCTAATCTCTCTCTCATCCCTCTCCTACCATCTACTCTCTCTCTCTCTCTCACTCTCTCTCCCATCCCTTACTCTCTCTCATTCTCCCACCTCCCACTCTCTTTCAATTTCTCTCTCTCCTATCCCCTACTCTCTCTCTATCTCTCTCTCTCTCTCGTCCATCCCCTACTCTCTCTCTCATAGGCACACACTCTCATTCCCCCTTCTCTCTCTCTCACTCTCCCTCTCCCACACCCTCTCCCACTACCTACTCTCCCTCACTCTCTCTCCCATCCCCTGCTCTATCTCTCTCTCACTCTCCCTCTCCCACTCTCTCTCCCTATGCCTACTCTCTCCCATCCCCTACTCTCTCTCTCTCTCTCATTGCTTACTCCCTCTCCCACTGCCTACTCTCTATCACTCTCTCTCCTACTCTCATTCTCTCCCTCTCCACTCTATCTCTCTCCCTCCCATTCCTTACTCTCACTCTCTCTCACATCCTGTACTCTCACTCTCTACCACCCCCTACTCTCTCTCACACTCTCACACTCTCTCCCATCCCTTAGTCTGTCTCTCCCTTACACACACTCCCATCCCCTCCTCTCTCTCTCCCTCTCCCACTGCCTTTTCTCTCCCATCCCCTAGTCCCTCTCACTCTCTAAGGCTACTCTCTTTCTCACTCTGTCCCTCTCTACTCTCTCTCTCTTTCTCTCGCATCCCCTACTATGACTCTCTCTCTCTCTAATGTAGGAGCATCTAGAGGTATAAGGGTAATCCTGTGTCACCCAAAAAAAAGTACTTAGACTTAGTTTCTATTTCATATGTTTTTATTTTTGGATACCCATTTGGGTCAAATAAAGGTTCCAACTCTCATAGTTCCACTATTAGTGTTCTAGGATAGAGTATTTGAACACGTTGGGATATGTGTAAATGCCAAAAAAATAGGAGTATGTAATTGAGCCATCATTTTGGTGAACTAGAAGGTGTAAATTGGCTGGATGAATGTAATTGTAATTTAGAGAATTCCAGAAAAAGAATCAAGTCAAAAAGCCCCATGATTTGAAAGTTATTGCAATTTTTCAATTTCTGGAGACCTCCTAAGAATGCTTCAAAGTCAGGTTAGGGGCATTAAATGACCTCAAAAGGGGCCAAAAAAGGGGGATGAGCAAAGCTCATCCACAGGGCTATAGAGCACTTTGAGAGCATTTTGGAAATGTAAACGATTCGTCAATCGAAGCTACGATTCAAAAGTTATGCCTCCTGGAAGTTCGGTTACCATTTTTGAATTCTTCTAGATTTGCACCAACTTCCATTACAATGAAGAAGGTCATCATGCAAAGAAGAAGTATTATGTTTATGATCAAGAGTTCTATGCAATAGTTTAGGCCTTAAAGAAATGGAAGCATTATTTATTGCCAAAGGAATTTGTTTTGTATACTGATCATCAGGCATTACAGTACCTAAATAGCCAAGGTAAATTGAATTAGAGGCATATGAAGTGGGTAGAGTTCTTGCAGAGCTATACATTTGTGATTAAGCATAGAAGTGGAATATCTAACAGGGTTGTAGATGCACTAAGTAGGAGACAGTTGTTGCTAACAGTAATGCAGGTTGAAGTAGTTGAGTTTGATGAACTCAAGAATCTGTATGTAGTGCCTACCCTCGTTCACATCTTTTCTAGACTCATTGTTGTTATTATTATCAGACTTTGATGGACTAGTATTATGTAGATGGATTAGTGGTATTGTTTTGAGACTATCAGACATTATGTTATGGATTTAGTGGTTATATGATGTGATCATTTAGACTTTACATTTCATGCATACATGATGATCATTATATTGTTTTCAATTATTAATGATGATTAGTTAGATGGTTTATTATCTCATGTGTTTTATTATGGATACTTACCCCATACTTGCATGTGTATGATGTGTGCGTTTTCTTATTGTATGGCATTTCTGATGTGGTTAAGGAAGGGAGTCGTAGTCACCTGCTTAGTCAGGATCTACACGATGCACCACTTCCTGCCATTGTCTGTTTAGCTTAGCATTATATATTGTATGTACATGCATGGTTTTTTTGCAGGTTGCAGGTATCAGGTATCGACTTCCTTGAATTGCTAGGATGAGCGTACCCTATTATACTATCTCAATGATAAGAGAAGGAAGATAAATTCTCATGTCCAAATCCCAAACCCTTAAACCATTTGTCCTAGTGAGTTAGGACAAGTATCAGAGTTGAGTACCCACCGAATGTGTCAGATGACATATTTCGTGATTTTTAACACTTTAGACTGATTTTGTATGATTTGTTCTATGATGGGTTTTCATATTTTATCTTGGAGGTCTATGGTGAATTTTCTATTAATTAAGTCTTAATAAATAGATTTAATTAATAAAATATCATGATCTTTGATATTTTGAGTATAATTAATTAAATGAGAATTAATTGAGGAAAAAGAATTAAATAAAAAAAAATTAGTAAATTAAAATTAATAATAATTATAAAATAATAATAAATTAATAAATAAAATAATAATAATAAAAGTTATAAAAATTAAAATGAAAGTTATAAAATTTAAATAGAAATTATTTAAAAAGTAAATTGGAGTTATAAGCTTGCATGGGAATTAATGCACTTTTCTATTTCTCATGTGTCAACAACACGGGGGTTAGTGCATCAATTAAGCACATGGTGTCTACAACCCTATGGCTCATCTTGAAGGTTGGAAAAGACCCATGTTTAGTTGGTGAGACCTTCTAGCTATTTCTAGAAGAATTCTAGAGGTTTCCTAAGAGCTCTTTATATTGAAGCATTCTTAGAAGCTTAGACATAGCGTTTGGAGTACAATTGGAGCTTTGGAGGATTTGAGAGTTCTGAAGAAGGGAGCTTGCTCTGCAAGTTTTCTGAGGAAGAGCGATTTAGCATCAGAATTCGGGTAGAGTCTTGTGATTTTACTTATGCTATTTCCGCATCTTGCTTTCCCTGTCTTCTTCGTGTCTTCCATATGTCTTCTGAGGAATTTCATATTTTTATTGTATGCATTCTCATTTTAGGCAATTAAATTTATTTGAAAATTTTATATGCGTAGATCAAAAAGGAAAACGGGGCTAGGGGTGGAATTCATAGTCAAACCCAGTAGATTAATTATTGGAAATTTTGGAAATCAAAGGTTTATAAAGAAATTTTGAAAATTGAAGATTGTATTCATAAATTTGCTTATACATACTTATATATATATATATATATATACATACATATATATATATATATATATATACATATACCTATATATATATATATATACATACATATGTATATATATAATATATATAAATAAGAAATTGCATCGCGATTTATCTCTGCGAAAAGCATTTTAAAAATGCTATTTAAAAATAATAATAAATAAATATGTTTGGGTGGGTATGTACCCCCCCACCTTTATCTGTCCACCGATATTTATATTGGCGGGTCGCAGGGTACCTGCAACGCAGTGTACTCGTGACAAAAGAACTGCCATATGGCAGTGGTCACAGGGTACCCGCGACGGGTATGATCGCACGTCATCGGCGGCGATTCAAACATATAAATTGCTTTCGGCTTTGGTTATAAATTGTGATCAATTTTTATATAATTTTAAAAAACAGTTATTATCAATTGATATTAATATATAAATATATATTTATGTATATATATATATATATATATATATATATATATGTATATAAGTATATGTATAATAGTTATAAATAATTACTTAAAATGATTTATATAGATGGATCATTTTGTAAAGATAAAAGATTAAAAGAATATGATTAATAATTATAATGAGGAGATAATAATAATTAACTTAATTTAGTTAATTAAGGGTAATTATTAGAATGTGATATAAGTTTTGATATATGCAAATTTTGTTCAATGGAAATGTCATTTTTCAAACAAAGTTTATATGAATAAAATATTATTAGATCAATTAGAAAATTGAGTCTAATGGAGAAACTTTTTATCTATCAAACAAATACATGGGTTAGGTAAAACGTGAAATTTCTCCACTTGATATAGTTTGGAAAAATGTAAACTGAGACTTTTAAATTCAAATTTGAAAACTTAGCAAAACCAAAACATGTGTCTATATTGTGTATTCTTTATGCTATTGTTTTGGGTTTTGGGTTGACTAGTGTTGACCAGTATAGGAAGTCTACCAGAGGCTTGGTGGCTATGTGATTGTGATGTCATGATGATGTTTTAATCTCAACCTTTATAAACCCAACCATGGTTTGTGATGAAATGCTCTATGTATTGGATGTGATTACTAATTGTTATAGTTGAGATTCTTGTGTATAAGACACTTGACCTAACCATTATTTTGGTCATCGATTAGTTATCCTTGATTATTTTCTAGTCGCCATGATGGGACTGAGATGTGGGTTTATTCTTGATGATGTCATGTTGTGACATGTTTGACTCAACCATTTTTGGAGTCTTTGATTAGTATGATTGAGATATATTCTGGTTATTGAGAACCATTGGATACTTTTGATTATCAGTGATACTTTAGTTGCCGATAGAGAGTTGTTGTGTTCATGATTTTCTATGGATGTTAGCTCATGGAGATTTGATGCTTTTATGCATATTTGATGATTTTATGGATTATCTTTTTTGATTATGAGATTTATGATTCCATGAGCATTAGGGTAGGATATCTGCATGTAGTGACGGGAAGTGGCTTGCAATGGGGGCCGGGGCCCTAAGAGGCTGCCAGGGTAACTCATTGTAAGTTGGATTAATAAGTGATAACATTCACACCTAATACTAACTAAATGAACCTAAAAAGATAAGTGTTTTTCTCTCGCCCATGCCTTGAGTGCTTGTATAGGTTAGGATGGGAGTAGTGAGAACGCATGGTTGCGACCTTGCATTCCATAGTATGTCTTGTCAGTATGAGAGGATACTAGTGGCCACATGAGATCAGTATGGACCCGTGGAGTTTAGCTAACTGCCAGGGTAACTTGTACGTGATAATTGCGATGACACTTTCCCGCTTGCATAGTAGGTTCCTACATGTCATTGTGCACCTCTGGGATTAGATGTCAGATTTTGTGATTGGAACCTTTGAGTTAGTATACTTTTAGGATTCCTAGACTTATAGAGATATGTGCTATGTGATTTTGATAGCTTGTTTGGGACTTGAGATTATCTCCTTAGCACAGTGGGAGTGGACCACTTTGGTACCATGCGGTTGGGTGGTAGTGTATTTTCCACTCTTATCATTTGAGACTCATTGAGACATCATGGCTGATGTGTCCTTCATGATGGTGGATATGTATCCTTTCATTGAGGATTAGCATATGTTAGATAATGTTATCTTATGCTTATATTTGCCTATTAGATAACTTTCTACATATGATGTTGTATATGTTAGGAGTGACATTCCTACTATGTTAATACCGATGATCTCTTCGGTGATTTGGGATGTTACGTACAGAGGGATGGCTAAGATCCATGATGGTCTAATGATGCTATTAACGGTCGGGAGGAACCGTGCACTTAGTTTATTTTGTTTGATCTTTATGATGGATGTATATGTCTTCTATGATGATGTATCATGTGATTATCTCTACTTTGATGTATCGTGGATTGGAATAGGATGATGTACCTTATTCTACATATGTATATTCTTTGAGCTTGTCATACCCTGTGACATGTACAGAGGATGATTGAGCATTTGGAAATGTAATGTTTAAACATTGGATTTATCATTATTATTTCATGTGGATGTTGTAATAGATGGATTCTTGTATGTAATTCAATGTTAAGGGATCTTTAAAGAATGTAATCTGTTATGTATATTATGTTTACTTTCAGATGGACATTGCTATTGCTTCCGTTATTGTGAATAAGTTATGTATGGTATTTACTTTTACGTAGAAAAAAAAAATGTTACCAAACTTAGTGAAACTCTAGGTTAATTCGTTGGATCCCTTGGTGGGGCGTTACACTGTACCCTAATGATCCTAATTTTGCTAAAGCTTGGAAAGCCTGTAAAGAGCATATTTTTGTAGATAGAACTAAGTGGTTAGACTATCTAATTCAAGATGGTATATTATTCAAGGGTAGCCAATTGTGCATTCCAAGGAGTTCCATGAGGGAAAATCTGATTAAAGAGAAACATAGTGGAGGGATGGAAGGACATTTTGGACAAGATAAGACCATTGCCATTCTTAGAGAACATTATTTTTGGCCTCAGATTTCACAAGATGTGAAGAAGTTTGTACAAAGTTTCCAAGTTTGTCAAGTTGCCAAGGGATTTAGCCACAATACTAGACTATATGAGCCATTGCCTGTTCCATCAAAGCCATGGGAGGACATAAGTATGGATTTTATTCTTGTATTTCCGAGGACACAAAGGGGTAATGACTCAGTATTTGTGGTGGTTGATAGGTTCTCCAAAATGGCTCATTTCATTCCATGCCACAAAACTCATGATGCTATCCATATTGCAGACTTATTTTTCAGAGAGGTGGTAAGACTACATGGTCTTCCAAGGAGTATAGTTTCTGACAGAGATACTAAATTTGTAGGGTATTTCTGGATCATCATTCTAGATAGAAGACATTCTAGATCATCACGTGGGTAGGAGTACCAGAAATAGGCAATATGAAGAGTATTTGGTCAAGTTGAAAGGATGGCCGATAGAGGACTCAACTTGGATTTTAGCAGTTGAGGTTTCCCATTTGGGATTTCCTCTACCATTCATAAAGTGATAGGGTCACTTTTCAATCTACCCTGGGTGTCTGATGCAGGAGCATCTAGAGGTATAAGGGTAATCCTGTGTCACCGAAAAAAAATGTACTTAGACTTAGTTTCTATTTTATGTGTTTTCATTTTTAGATACCCATTTGGGTCAAATAAAGGTTCCAAAACTCATAGTCGCATTATTAGTGTTCTAGGATAGAGTATTTGAACACCTTGGGATACGTGTAAATGCTAAAAAAATAGGAGTATGTAATTGAGCCATCATTTTGGTGAACTAGAAGGTGTAAATTTTCTGGATGAATATAATTGTAATTTAGAGCATTCCAGAAAAAAAAATCAGGTCAAAAGGCCCCACGGTTTGAAAGTTATTATAGTTTTTCAATTTTTGGAGACCTCTTAAGAATACTTCAAAGTCAGGTTAGGGGCATTAAATGACCTCGAAAGGGGTTGAAAAATGGGGGACAAGTGAAGCTCATCCATAGAGCTATAGAGAACTTCGAGAGCTTTCTGAAAATGTAAACAGTTCATCAATCAGAGCTACAGTTCAAAAGGTATGCCTCCCAAAATTTTAGTTACCATTTTTATATTCTTCTAGATTTGCACCAACTTCTAACATGGCTTCTAGAGCCTTCTACTATGTCGGTGGATGCCTACTAGCACTTTCTAGAATGTATTCCTAGTTCTTAACCCTTTGGGGTCTATTTAAGGACATTTCTAGCATTGTAAAAGGCAGTTCGGAGTGGAATTTGAGAGGAGGTACCAAAAGGAGAAATTATCTCCAATTTTGTGCTATTGTAAGCCCTTAGGGCATGTTTTGAAGTCTATTTTCTCTGTACTGAATGTACTAGCTTATTTTCACAGTTAATACAATTTCTCTTTTCCTATTGTGTCCATTCTGTGCTTGGGTTGTGTCCTCATCAAGTGGTATCATAGCGTACTTTCATCAAAGTGGTATCAGAGCCATGCCAAAATCTGGTGGCAAGAGGTTCAATTAGAAAGAAACAAAAGAGGAAAGGAGAAGATCACAAGGTGGGATCACATGGTGGACAAATTGAAGAAGCAATTCATTCCTATGGACTACGAGCTTGATTTGTTTAAGAAGATGCATGGGCTAAAGCAAGCTGGAATATCAGTCCAAGAATATATAGAGGAGTTTTATCGACTTTTGATTAGAGCAAGGCATGCAGAAGCAAATAAGGAGAAGGTTGCTCGTTATATCAATGGGTTGCGACCTAGCATCCAAGAGGAATTAAGTCTGGTAAGAATGACTAGCGTTGAAGAGGCATACCAATTTTCCCTATGAGTTGAAGAGAAGCTGAATAAAAGGTTTGAAGGGAGACAAAGAGGGCATGGTCAAGGAGGAAGGGGAAGGGGTAGGTCATTTTGAGGCTGAAATGAAACCCAAAAGAAAAATGAAGATGTGGGTACTAACAGGAACCAAAGGAATGAGGGTTTCAACCGCTCCCGTGATCAAGACTTTGGAAATCAGAGATGAAGAGGTAGAGGACGTGGACAAGGAAGATGAGGCTTCTGTGGTACCTATTTCCATTGCAATGAAGAAGGTTATCATGCCTTTGAATGCCCTCAATGACAAGGAAGGACATATAGGAGAGTTGAGGGTCAAGCTAGGGTTGCTCATGTGGATGAGGATGCATAGTCATCACATTCAGAGGATGCAAAAAGAGGAGAGACCTTGGTAAATGAAAAGGTCCTACTAAGTGGTGAGATTGAACCAGGACAAAGGAGGAGTTTGTTCTGTACTAGATGCAAGTGTGAGGATAAATGTTGTGATGTGATCATTGATGGTGGTAGCACTGATAACTTGGTATTAGAGGAGATGGTCTCTAAGTTGAAGCTCAAGAGGGGGAAACATCCCTAGCCCTATCGAATTTCTTGGGTGAAAGATGATCATAAGGTCCTGGTAAGTGAACAATGTCTAGTGAAATTCAAAATTGGGAGTTACCATGATGAAGTTCTCTGTGATGTTATTCCAATGGATGTTTTTCATCTATTGTTGGGTAGACCATGGCAGTTTGATAGACATGCAATACATGATGGTCATGCAAACACATACTCTCTAACAAAGGATGGAGTTCACCACAAAATGAAGCCCATGAAAAAGGAAGGTGAACAGGCATGTAGCAGTGCTAGGATTTGTCTTGTTGATGGAAGAAATATTTTAGATGGAATGAAACATCAGCGTATGTGCTATGCTTTAATTCCTAGAAAAGATAAAGAAGGTAGTAGTGAAATACCACTTGAAGTTTCAGATTTACTAGGGGAGTTTGGAGATATTATCTTTGATAATGTTCCAGAAGGATTGCCACCAGTAAGGCAAATTAGTCATCAGATAGATCTAATTCTAGGAGCTAGCTTTCCTAACAAGGCTGCTCACAAGATGACTCCTACTGAAATAGAGGAGCTAAATAGACAGGTTCAGGAGTTATTGAGGAAGGGTTTGATTCGGGAGAGCCTGATTCCATTTGTAGTACCTATAGTACTGGCACCAAAGAAGGATGGAGAGTGGAGGATGTGTACAGACTCTCAAGCTATAAATAGGATAACCATCAAGTACCAGTTTCCTTTGCCAAGAATGGATGATCTGATGGACTACTTGAGTGGAGCTCAATACTTCACCAAAATAGATCTCAAGAGTGGCTATCATTAGATACAGATACAAGGAGATGAGTGGAAAATGGCCTTCAAGACAAAGGAGGGTCTTTATGAGTTGTTAGTCATGCCCTTTGGATTGACGAACGCCCCAAGCACCTTCATGCAGCTTATGAATGAGGTACTTAAGAAGTTCTTGGGAAATTTTGTTATTTTCTATTTGGATGATATTTTAATTTTCATTAAGACTTTTGAAGAACATTTATTGCATATTCGTAGTGTCCTTGAAAGGTTAAGGGAAGAGAAACTATTAATTAATTTGAAGAAGTGTATCTTTGCAAAAATGGAGTTAGTCTATTTGGGGTTTGTTATATCACCTGAAGGTCTCAAAATGGATCCAGAGAAGGTAAAAGCCATCTTGGAATGGCCTAATCCAAGGTCTGCTACTAAGGTAAGATCATTTCATGGTTTGGTTAGTTTTTACTGGAAGTTTATTAAGAATTTCAGTGGCATATGTGCACCCCTAACTAACACAATAAGAGGGGATAGAAAAGAGTTCAAATGGACTGCAGCAGCTACAAGAAGTTTTGAAATGCTGAAGAAGAAGGTGACAGAACAACCTATTTTGGCACTTCCAGATTTTATAAAGGTGTTCTAGGTGGATTGTGATGCTAGTGGCAGCACTATTGGGGCTATATTGAGCCAAGAAGATAAGCCTATTGCATATTTTAGTGAAAAATTGAATGATGCAAAGAAGAAGTATTCTATTTATGATCAAGAGTTCTATGCAATAGTTCAGGCCTTAAAGAAATGAAGGCATTATTTATTACCAAAGGAATTTGTTTTGTATACTGATCATCAGACATTATAGTCCCTAAATAGCCAAGGTAAATTGAATCAGAGGCATATGAAGTGGGTAGAGTTCTTGCAAAGCTATACATTTGTGATTAAGCATGGAAGTGGAAAATCTAACAGGGTTGTAGCTGCACTAAGTAGGAGACAGTTGTTGCTAACAGTAATGCAGGTTGAAGTAGTTGGGTTTGATGAACTCAAGAATTTGTACCCTGATGATCCTGATTTTGTTGAAGCTTGGAAAGCTTGTAAAGAGCCTATTGATGTAGACAGAACTAAGTGGTTAGACTATCTGATTTAGGATGGTATGTTATTCAAGAGCAGCCAATTGTGCATTCCAAGGAGTTCCATGAGGGAAAATTTGATTAAAGAGAAACACAATGGAGGGATGGAAGGACATTTTGGTTGAGATAAGACCATTGCCATTCTTAGAGAACATTATTTTTGGCCTCAAATTTCACAAGATGTGAATAAGTTTGTACAGAGTTGCCAGGTTTGTCAAGTTGCCAAGGGATTTACCCACAATACTGGACTATATCAGCCATTTCCTGTTCCATCAAAGCCATGGGAGGACATAAGTATGGATTTTGTTCTTAGATTGTCGAGGACACAAAGGGGTAATGACTTAGTATTTGTGGTGGTTGATAGGTTCTCCAAAATGGCACATTTTATTCCATGCCACAAAACTCATGATGTTGTCCATATTGCAGACTTGTTTTTCAAAGAGGTGGTAAGACTACATGGTCTTCCAAGGAGTATAGTTTCTGACAGAGATACTAAATTTGTAGGGTATTTCTGGAGAACATTGTGGAAAAAGTTGAGAACAGACTTGAAATTCAGTTCCACACATCACCCACAGACTGACAGCCAAACAGAAGTCTAGGTAATTTGCTGAGATGTTTAGTTGGGGATAAGCCCAAGGGGTAGGATTTGATTCTACCACAAGCCGAGTTTGCTTACAATAACTCTGTAAATAGGAGTACTGGTAGATCACCATTCCAAATTGTATATGGAAGTAGCCCAAGGACTGCGCCAGAATTAAGGAAGATAGAGCAAGGGGAGAGGACAAGTGGTGAAGTTGAAGAATTTGTTGAACATATCAAGCGTCTACATGAGGAGGTTCAAGCACATATTACCAAGATGAATCAAGAGTATAAAGCTAGGGCTGATCAAAGGAGAAGACATAAGGAATTTCAAGTAGGGGATCTAGTCATGGTACACTTATGAAAAGAAAGATTCTAGCCGGTACTTACAATAAGCTAAAAATGAAGAAATTTGGTCCCTGCAAAATTTTGAAGAAACATGACTCAGGAAATGCATGTGAGGTGGAGTTGCCAGATGGTATTCACATTTCTCCTATTTTCAACATTGCAAACTTAACAGAGTATCATGATGATGGTGCAGATGAGGAACTGATGTTAGAGCCATGTCCAATTCTTGCTTCTAAGAAGGAGGAGATAGAAGACATTCTAGATCATCATGTGGGTAGGAGTACCAGAAATAGGCAGTATGAAGAGTATTTGGTCAAGTGGAGAGGACGGCCGATAGAGGACTCAACTTGGATTTTAGCAGTTGAGGTTTCTCATTTGGGATTTCCTCTACCATTCATAAAGTGACAGGGCCACTTTTCAATCTACCCTAGGTGTTTGATGCAGGAGCATCCAGAGGTATAAGGGTAATCCTGTGTCACCCAAAAAAAAATGTACTTAGACTTAGTTTCTAGGATAGAGCATTTGAACACCTTGGGATACGTGTAAATACTAGAAAAATAGGAGTATGTAATTGAGCCATCATTTTGGTGAACTAGAATGTGTAAATTTGTTAGATGAATGTAATTTTAATTTAGAGCATTCCAAAAAAAGAATCAGGTCAAAAGGCCCCACAGTTTGAAAGTTATTGCAGTTTTTCGATTTTTGAAGACCTCCTAAGAATGCTTCAAAGTCAGGTTAGGGGCATTAAATGACCTTGAAAGGGTCCAAAAAATGGGGTATGAGTGAAGATCATCCATAGGGCTATAGAGCACTTGGAGAGCTTTTCGAAAATGTAAATGGTTCATCAATCGAAGCTACGGTTCAAAAGTTATGCCTCCCGGAAGTTTGGTTACCGTTTTTGGATTCTTCTAGATTTGCACCAACTTCTAACGCGGCTTCTAGAGCCTTCTACTTGGTCGGTGGATGCCTACTAGCACTTTCTAGAATGTATTCCTAGTCCTTAACCCTCTAGGGTCTATTTAAGGACATTCTTGGCATTGTAAAAGGCAGTTCAGAGTGGAATTTGAGAGGAGGTACCAAAAGGAGAAATTATCTCTAGTTTTGTGCTATTGTAAGCCCTTAGGGCATGTTTTGAAGTCTATTTTCTCAGTACTAAATGTACTAGCTTATTTTCACAATTAATACAATTTCCCTTTTCCTGTTGTGTCAATTCTGTGCTTGGGTTGTGTCCTCATCAAGTGGTATCAGAGCGTACCTTCATCACTCTCCCATCCTTTACTATCTCTCATTTCCACCCCCTACTCTCTCTCACACTCTCACACACTCTCCCATCCCCTACTCTCTTATTATTACACACACTCCCATCTCCCCTCTATCTCCCTCTCCCACTCCCTCTCCCATCACCTACTCTCTCTCTCTCTCTTCCCTCTCCCGTCCCCTACTATCTCTCTTTCACACACACACACACACTCCCATCCCCCCCCCTCTCTCTTTGTCTCTCTCTTTATCTCTCTCTGTCTATCTCTCTCTCCTCTCCCATCCTCTACTCTCTCTCTCTCACACACACACAATCCCATCCTCCTCCTCCTCCTCCTCCTCCTCTCTCTCTCTCTCCCCCTCTCCCACTCCCTCTCCCACCACCTACTCTCTCTCTCTCTCTCTCTCTCTCTCTCCCCCCATCCCCTACTCTCACTCTCTCCCCCATCCTATACTCTCTCTCTCTCTCACACTCTCACACTCTCTTCCATCCCCTACTCTCTCTCTCTCTCTCTCTCTCTCTCTCTCTCTCTCTCTCTTACACACACTCCCATCCCCCCTCTCTCTCCCTCTCACTCCCTCTCCCATCACCTACTCTCTCTCTCTCTCTCTCTCTCTCTCTCTCTCTCTCTCTCTCTCTCTCCCATCTCCTACTCTCTCTCTCTCTCTCTAGCTGCTCTCTCTCTCTCTCTCCCCTCTCCCATCCCCTACTCTCTCTCTCTCTCTCTCTCTCTCTTTCACACACACTCTCGTCTCTCTCTCTCTCTCTCCCCCCCTCTCTCTCCCTCTCCCTCTCCCACTCCCTCTCCCAATGCCTACACATTCTCTCCCTCCCTCCCTCCCTCCCTCCCTCTCTACTCTCTCCCTCTCTCTCTCTCCCATCCTCTACTCTCAGTCTCTCTTCGATCCCCTACTCTCTCTCTCTCGTCTCCCATCCCCTACTCTCTCTCTTTCACACACACACACACACTCCTATCCCCTCTCTCTCTCCTCTTGTATCCCCTACTCTCTCTCATACACACACTCCCATCCCCTCTCTCTCTTTCTCTTGCTCACTCTTCCTCTCCCACTCCCTCTCCTAGTGCCTAATCTCTCTCACTATCTCTCCCTCTCCCTCTCTACTCTCTCACTCCTATCCCCTACTCTCTCTCTCTCTTCCACCCCCTACTCTCTCTCTCACACTTCCTCTCTCTCTCCCATCCCCTATTCTCTCACTCTTGTTCTCTCTCCCCTCTCCCATCCCCTATACACTCTCTCACACACACACACACTCCCAACCCCCCTCTCCTCTCCTCTCTCTCTCTCTCTCTCTCTCTCTCTCTCTCACTCATTCTTGCTCTCCCACTCCCTCTCCCACCACCTAAACTCTCTCTCTCTCACTCTCTCTCCCACCCCTACTCTCTCTCCCACCCCCTATTCTCTCTCTCTCTCTCTCTCTCTCTCTCCCCCACTCCCTCTCCCACTGCCTACTCTCTCTCACATCCCCTACTTTCTCTCTCTCTCTCTTTGATTCCCTACTTTCTCTCTCTCCCTCCCTCCCTCCCCCTCTCTCTCTCTCTCTCTCTCTCTCTCTCTCTCTCTCTCCCTCTCCCACTGCCTACTTTCTCTCTCACTCCCTCTCTCCCCCCATCCCCTACTCTCTCTCTCTCCCACCCCCTACTCTCTCTCCCCCATCCCCTACTCTCTCTCTACCACACCCTACTCTCTCTCTCATCCCCTACTCTCTCTGAAAAAACACACACACACTCACTCTTATCCCTTTGTCTCTATCTCCCTATAATCTCTCTCTCTCTCTCTCTCTCTCTCTCTCTCATCCCCTACTCTCTCTTTCTATCTCTCCATCCTTCTCTCCTTATCCCACCTTCTCTAATCCCCTACTCTCTCTATTTCTCCCTTCCTCCCTCTCTCCCTATCTCACCTCCTACTCTCTTCCCATCCTCTAATCTCTCTCATTCTCTACCCTCTTTGCGTCTCTCCTTCCATCTCTATTGAAATTTAGGTCTTAATAGTGTGTGCACACTAAAGCGTGTATGCACTAAAGCATGTACATGCTATTAAGAATCAAATTAAAAAACCCTTTAAATAGTGCATGCGTGCTATACCATGCATGCACTATTTAAAGCTTTTCATTATACCAAGCCTAAGGCTTGGTTTTACCTTGGGGATCCAACCCAAAGGTTCAGAGTCCCTAAACTAGCCTTAGATGTTGTTTACTACAAACATACAAAAAAATGATTGATTTTTCTTGTGTTCTCTCCTTCAAGTTTCCTCATGGTTGAGGATTGATAAAATTAGGTTAGATAACATTGTAGGTCTTTGTGTTAGCTATATAACCATATAATTTTTTTTATTTGAAGTATTTCAAGCCTTTCAACTATAATTTCTTTTGAATGTATGTCTATTTTTTGTCAAAAACCGACATGTACTAATTAGGTTGTAGATTTTGGCCTGTTCATCAAATTTTGAACAACTTAGTTTTTTAGAAACCAGACTCCATTCTATGCACTTTAAAAGAAAGAAGCTTTGATTTTAGATTAGTTTTCAATAATTTCTAGGGGGAGCACATAGATATTTCATATTTTTGGGATGTTTCCAATTAAAAAATTCTTTAAAAAAATTACACATTATAAAATTATCCGAAAAATCTAGGATAAACTACATAGTGCTAGGTAAGTTTTAACTAGAGTGATTAAAGAATTTGAAGAAAAAAAGTTAAAATTTTTGATGGGCCACACATTATACTATGTTATGTTTTTTTTTAAATTAACAATACCACTTTCTATGGCCCCCTTTTTTGAGGACCTAAAACTAAACCATTTTGAAAAAAGTTAGTAGTTTAGAAGCTAGATTCAAAGGACTACTACTTTTGTTTTTGTCATATCTTAAAATTTTAAGTGTAATTATCTTCAAATTCTTGTTGAAGTTCACAAATTCCTGATCTCAAAAAAAAAGTGTTCACTTATACTCCCCTTTTGGTACCACAACTTGCTGCACTTACCCCTTATTCAAATTGTAAGTATCTACTAAGCTCATTGTACAATGAACAATGTTAATCAAACATTTTAGTTGTTACCAAGTTCTACAGCTGCTATCGAGTCCTTTGGATAAATTTTAGTATATGTTGAGAAATTACAACTATGATAAAGATCAATAGTGTAAACTAAGCATCTCACTATATGCCAAGTTTACCAATGCAAACTAAGTTGTGTAGTGCTTACCGAGTTCATAGTTGATGTAATGTGAGTCTAGTGTTAACTAAGCTACTCAGTGTTTACCAAGTGATTTAGTTTATGCAGAGCTCATAGTGGAAGCATTGACCGATCTAGGCAATTTGAATCAAGTGATTTAGTTTATATACTGAGTTTATCAATATTCACCAAGTCACTTGTGTCGATCGAGTTCAAGACTACTTGAAAGTGATTAGTGTGGACTGAGCTTCTACATCTATCAAGTTCATGATGATGTCAAGCAAAGATAGTGGATGTCGAGTATCAAAACCTCACTGAGTAAGTCTTCAAAACTGAGTGTCTACACTTGAGAGGACTTTGTAATATTTGTGTAAACTTGTATTGTGGCCAACTTTGTAATTTTGTGATTGGATTGATATATATGTAATGTATTGTATCACATCCAAATCATCAAATAGAATAAAATACAATTAAATGTAATAAGAGAAAAGCAAAAGAGCGACTTATAAAGGCTATAATAGTATAAGGAGCAACAAAGATATACCTATCATAGCAAGGTAATTTTACACAAAAGAGGAATCTCACTCAACAAACCAAGTTGCAGATTAGAGATCAACCACTGCTTCATTCTAATAGGTGGATCATAAATTCTTTAATAAGGTAGACCTAATAGTCTTATGTAAATCTCTTTACCAAGTGCATACTTTATTGTATGTTTATAAATCCTTTTGCAAGGTGGATCTAGTAGTCCTTATTGGTCCTACCAGGGTAGTTCATCAGAAGTGATCATTGTAAGCCTTAACCAACCAACTTTATACTTTAGTACTAAAGCTTGTGGGTATCATCCCCACCCTAGTTTTACTTTCTATTTGGAAAGTTTCTAGGTCACTAAATCTTATGTGTTAAAATGTTATGTATACTTTCATGATTTTAGTTTCTCATGCATGCAATTAGATCAGAATATATGTGAAGGATTAATTGGGTAATTTAGGTTTAAAATTTTAAGAATTATTGATTCACCTCTCCCCTCTCAGTAACTTAGCTTGTCACAATATTTTTAACAATTAGGATATA
Source organism: Cupressus sempervirens (assembly GCA_028749045.1). NCBI lineage: Eukaryota > Viridiplantae > Streptophyta > Pinopsida > Cupressales > Cupressaceae > Cupressus > Cupressus sempervirens. The sequence continues at coordinate 606,448,521 of CM053786.1, read as the reverse complement.
GTGTAGAACACTTCCTTAACTATGCTTGACCTAATTATCAATACCTAGTTTGTATGACCTCATTCTCTATTTTTTATTGTGACAATCTTTACAAAAACAATACTATCTTGACATCATAGTCATGAATGCAACATGTCAATCATGTAAATAGTCTCTCTAATTCTTAGGATACTTCCCCAAAGGAATACCATCAACATTCATGCTAACAAGATATAGAGGCAATTTAGTACATGTTTTGGATTGCATGGTAAATAGAGGTGTTTCCATAGAGGCCAAAGAGGGATATTGTTGGAAACTACAATTAGAATGATTTTTGTGTTGTTGTTGATGTCAAGCCTTATTAGTGAGACAATTTTCTATCTAATCTGAGTTTTATCTATATGATTGATGAAGATAATTTGAGAAGTTGGTCATAATATAAGCATCTAGTGCAAAGGTTGATTTATGAGAAGAAAATACAATGAAGACTTGATTAGTTAGACTTTGACAAGATAAAGTGATTATTTAAATCATGTTGCTAGTGGAGAATATAGTAGTACTATAGACTTGATGAGGTAATCAAAGATTGACCAAATGCATAGGCTTGACTAAGAAATAGAGCAAAAGATTAAGAAACTTGAAGTTTGTGTTGAGTGATGCTAGTGTCAATAGAGACACAATATGTGTCGAGTAGAAATAGTGATGACCAAGCATGAGTATTGATTGAGTATTAGTGTATTTGTGAAACAAAAACATTTAGTAGCAACTGAGTAACCCAGTGATGACTGAGTGTTAGAACATAGTTTTGGTCGAAAGATAATATTTTGATGGTTTATTAGAAATTATAATTTTCAGCCAAAAAAGTCAATTTCTTGGAATATGGAAAGCATGTTGAAGATAAGGATGGATGACTTAGAACATTAAAATCAAGGGAAACCATGTTTTCATGTTTCCATGCAAGGATTCACAAAGAAGTTCAGAGAAGTTTCTAGAAAAGAAGAGTATGAAAAAGAAGTTGGATATATTCATTGTATGTGTTGAATCTGATCAAAACTGTAAGACCTACAATGATGTTTAAGTGGCAAAAGATCAAAATTACATATTGAAGGAGGTACAAGGGCTAAAATTTAGAGATTTTTGAAGGTTGGAACAATAGAAGGTGGCTAAGAAGAGTTGAAAAGTGATTTCTTGAAGGGTTACCAAGAAAATCAAACTTGTTATTACTTTCTGACCATTGTATTAGTTTGAAATCCTTAAATCAATGTTTACCAATAGTCATATATAAATCCTTTAATCAAGGTGGAAATCTAATGAAATATTCTAAAGTCCTCTAACAATTCCACTCCTAACAGGGTGATTAAATCCTTTAACAAGGTCACATTTAATAGTGTGTTTTGTAACCTTTAACAGGGTTCGCTCCTAACAAATCTCACTTCAGAAGAGTGAAAAGATTGGTGACATGTTATTAGTGATTTCCAAATTGGGTTTCCATGTAAAATGCTAGTGTCAAACTTGTGTGGATGTTATTTGTGGTGATTTATTGTTAATGTTTACATTCTACAAGTTTGTTATATTTAGCACATTTGATTGCTAGTTTATGTTACTAAATGTTTACTATAAAGGTTGGACTATGGAATGTTAGGATTTGAAGTTGTTTAAGTATGTGTTTGTTTAATTGGTAGTTATCAACCTTGGATAATTGAATCACCAACCCTCTCAATTATTCTAAATATTTAAGCAAAAAAAACCCCATGTTGTCCAAGGAATTTTATGTCCTATTTATATATATATTGGATCATTAGCATTTTTTTCTCGAGAAAGGTCTTTCAGATTCACCACATGATTTTATTCCTTCAATAATCTCAAATATTCTACTAACATAGCTTCTCATAGATTCACCTTCCAACATCTTAGCATCTTGAAATAGACATATCCAATTCTGTAATCTTATTCTTTTTGTATGTTTATCTCCTTCAAAAGTAGATTCAAAAGCTTGCCAAATCTTATGAGATGTTTCTATTTATTTTACTTGACTGTATTCATTTTTAGGAATAGCTTCCAATAAGGCTTCTCTAGCTTGCATATTGCACACAAAAGAAAAATCTCTTTCTGCTTTGCTACATTCTTCAAGCTTCTCTTCTTTTACAATATCTTTATCATTCTTTTTCAAAAGCCAATATCCTAGACCCATACATAGCAGATGGTCTTCATCCTTTCTTTCCAACTATCATAGTTTACCTCCATCAAACTTAGGACTATCTTTTCTAAAGTGACTCACCATTGATCTCCCAAAGCTATTAAGCTTTCTCTTCAAGGATGTGATGCTCTGATATGAACTATTAGAATGTAAAGTCCACCAATATAATTGAGAGTTGAGTCGGGGGGGTGGTGAATAAGTTATCTAACTATTACAATAATTATCAACCTTGTTAATCCTTAGCCATATGAGAAATATAATCAACAACCATAATATGATACTCATACACAATAACACTAGATATTATAAGTAGTGAAACCCTAGTGGTGATAGTACCCACAAAATGATGTACTAATATAAATATTTCTTGTTAGAGGATGGACCTTGTTAGGCATCAATAAAAAAATCAATACATATTAGTCCATGTTAGGAGACTTTGAATCTCTATTAGGAGATTCCAAACCTATTAGGAGTTCTAGAAGGCAGATGGACCCATTGTCCAAATAGCTTCAGGGGAAAGACCAATGGACTTAATGTCCAAATGATCTCTTTATCATTCCTTGGAAAATAATGAAAATAAACCATACTATTACTTCCTCTTCCATTTTCTTGTCAACCTAACTTCTGATCCTTTTGATCTTAATACTAGATCACCAACTTCACATCCAATAATCCCTTGGGTCACTTGCATTCACCAAATACTCTTCTCTTGTTTGCACACTTTGTACTTCATCCACATTTAATTCATACTTTACCAAAAGGATAATAACCTTCCTTTATACCATGTCCTCAAAATAATTCCTTGAGTTGGCCTTGAGGCTTTCCCAATTACTTATAATAGGACCACAATAAAGATAATTAATTATTTTACAATGACACAATACTGTTAGCTCATAGTCTTTACAAATTCTCACATGTGCAACTCTAGACCTTATGCACTCATTGACTTCATCATTAGACCGTCCTCTATTACTATCTAACTACACACATCCTAATTCTATCTCTATTAGCATATATAGGCCAATCACTAGAAACTGCTTATTAGGTACTCTATCTCTTTACTACTTTATGTAAATCAAGTATATCTTCTATACATCTTTGACTTAGTTGATATGCACTTGACCTTGTTATTAGGATATAGTGTAGAACATGTCCTTAACTATGCTTTACCTAAACATTAAACCTCTATTTGTACAACCATGATCTATGTTTGCTACTCTGCCAGTCTTTATAGAAACCATTATAAGCTTTCATCAATGAAAAGCACAATCATAAATGCAACATGTCAATCATGATGCATGCTTACCAATGCTTAGGATAGTCCACCAAAGGTATACCATTAGCATTCATGCTAATGACATTTTCCCCTTAATTTTTGGGGACTTTGGAAGGCATACCTTCCATTTACAATGCTAGTTTTATACAAATATCCAAGGCTCTTGTATACGCTTACAAGAAATCTTTATGTATAAATAATTTTGCAAAATAGTCTTTTTTTGATTCAAGGCTTTTCCTTCGTACTTTATCTTCTTTGGTATTGAATTTATGCATTCCTTTTACTTTGTGTGACCCTGCATTTACAAATGCACTTCCAGCTCCCCATTAAAAATTAGTTTCTAAAACCATTATACAAGAATCTATTTTGAGATAACATAGGATTCAGGCCCCTCTTTGTATTAAATTTGAAAGATTTCTTTACAAAGGTTAATTTTAAGAAGTGCTTTCATTGACTATATTGACAATCTTTAATTTATATCTCCTGTTATTGGCTCTTAATTTTTTATAATTTGTAACTTAATATTACTTATTCAATTACCCTTGATCATGTCTCGTGCAATAACACGATTCCATCTTCTTTTTATCTTCTTCTTCTTCAATGATTTTATTATATAACCATTTGTATTCATACTCAAATTTGATTTACCTTAAGAATGAAATTTTAAATATATTTGTTACATAAGATTCTATATAAAGGATGGAATTTTAAGTTGGAAATAAAATAGAATATTGATTCATGAGATGAGTGCTGCTAGTACTCAGGTGAGTCTTCTTATTACTTAAGATTATAGACTTAATTCTAACAATTATTTCTTCACAATCTAATTGAAAAATATGGATTCTAACATTAATGTTTAATAATTTGAGTATATGAGAGTAAACTTCCTTGCATCCGAAATCTTCTTGTTTAAGTTGTTGTTAACTGTTTTGTAGACAAAGCTTCCATATTTAACTTATCCTTTTAAGAATTTTTTTATTTTTTATTTTTCTTATAAAAACCTTGATGGCAAGGATAACAACACAACAACTTAACCATCACAACATGCCACTTATCCTTTTAAGAATTGAAATCTTACTATTTCCTTAATTTTTAAGTTATACTTCAGAAAGATTAAATTAACATTTTCATATTTTTTACCAAATTGTTCAGCTCTTTGATTTTTAGCTTACACATAAATATTTATTGATTGAGGAAAATACTGATTATAGTATTTAGTGTTAGAAAGGGTTTTGTTATCGTTTTGATTCTGATTAATGTTTTTGATCATAGTTCTACCAAGACCAAAACATAGGAGATTGTTATTGTTTGAAAGATTCGAATTCTCATTTTAATTTTTTTCCATGATATCTTCTTAGGTTTATTTTAAGAGGATCTGTATTAGTAGATTGTATCGCTGCTCAGTTTCATCAACTTCCTTATACAAGCTGGATTTTGTTTCCTATTTTGCATTAAGAGATGTATGAGAGGCTGACTCTCCCTTGCTTATTAAGAATTTCACTTTGTTATATTAGACTATTAATATATGATTTCGTTCATATCTCATTCGATCTTAATTTACACTTTTCTTCTATTATCGTTTTGAAGTGGGTATTTCTTGACTGTCAATTATGAAAAATTCTATAATGATAGATGCATCTTGATTTATTATCACAAATCTTATTGCTCTAACACTTATCTTATTGTATTAACCATTGACCTGACACTTATCTGAGAGAATGAAGTTATTGTGTGAGACTCTATCTACTGTAAATTAGTTTGAAAATCTATATCTACCCTTTACGCATTTGAATCTTTCCGAATGAAATAATAAAAATACAAGATGCAATTATAAATTTACTTTTCATATTACTTGAGTGGTGTACAATACTTAATATTCAAACTGAAAATTATAGTTAGAGTCTATTCTAAATTATTCTTTATATCTAAAATTCCACTAAGGTATGTCTTCACTATAAAAGATGACAAAATGAGGGATATACTATACAAATTTAATGTGTTGTACTAGTAAGAAGAGACCTTACTATATTACAAAAACTTATAAAATGAGTTACAGACACGCTAATATATACATAGATAGGGGTTACAATTCATAGGTAGGATGACTAAGAAAATAAAACCATGCTAATACCGAGATACAAAGAAATATAAAATGAGTAACCAGGATAAGAATACTAAACTAAAACCTTATATAGTATCCAATTCAGTTACAGTCGCCAAGGTTTGATTACCATGATATATTCATCAGATTTTGAATCAGAATTTAGGATACTTGCCCCTGTTACCAACCTTCCACACTTCCTCTTATTAAGTTGAGCTACTTTATGAATGAATGTAAGTTCCACTTCATACTGCTCATGGTCTCTGCAATCTACGTTAGGAGGAAACTCTGTCCCAATAGCTTTGAATAATGCTTTCACCCTTTTACTCTTATCTTATACGTTGTTATGCCATTGTAACAAAAAATGCATGTGCCTTTCCATCTCTGGTCACACTCTCTTGAAAACCTCTTGGTCTTTGATGTACAAGATAAGCCTTTTTGGCACATTCATATATTTTAGACCCCTAAATATCTGTTGAATAATAAAGGCCAACAGTCACGTGAATTGTTTTTCCTCCTTTTATTGTGTCTCTTCAGCTGATTATTTGTCATCTATAAATGCTGATGGCTTGTATTGTAAACTCATTTTATTTTCCTTATCAATATAATTCCTCTCCTCTCAGTGTGGACATAGACATGATTTGTGGTGAACTATGATAAACATCTGTGTTTATGTGTCTTGCTGTTCTGTATTTTTCCTTTTGCATTCTTAATTAATTTACAATTGGTATCAGAGCCCACAATTGATTTTGCTGATCAAATTCCGAAGTTATGGAGGAATCAAGAGTACAAAAATTTTCAAGGAAGAATTTTAGTTTGTGGAAGGTATAGATGCAATCATTATTGGTCAAGCATGATCTTGCAATAGCAATCGAAGGTAAAGCGAAGAAGCCTACCACCATGACACATGAGACTTGGACTAGAATTGATGAGAAAGCAATGGCAGAGATTTTTCTCTCGTTGTCTGAGAATGTGTTGTTCAATGTGAACAATGAAAAGACAACAAAGGAGGTATGGGACAAGCTCCATAGTATGTACCAAATGACATCTATTGCAAACAAAATTTTTATAATGAAGAAGCTTTACAAGTTGATGATGAAGGACAAAACAATGATGTCAAATCACATAAATGAGTTAAATACTCTTTTATGTCAAGCACACTCCATTGGTATGCCCTAAGATGACAAAAGTAAAGTAGTCATCTTATTATGTTCCTTATTAGATAGTTGGGATGGTGTGGTAACAGTGGTCAACACTTTCGTTATAGGCAAAAACAAGCTGGTTATGATGAGGTGGCCTCTACATTGCTTAGTGAAGACATGAGGAGAACTAGTAAAGAGTCTTCATCCTATGATGCGCGAATGATGGCTAGTATGAAAAATAGAGGAAGAACTCAACATATAGGCATAAATAACAACCATTGAAGGTCACAATCAATTACAAGATCACAGTCTCAGGGTAGAAAAAGTGGTTATTGGTTTTGTGGAAAGGTTGGTCATGTTAAAAAGGATTGCAAAAAATATAAAAGAGCTCAAGAAAAGGTTTTAGACAGCAGAGCAAACATCATTCATGATCGCAGTGATGGTGTTTTGGTTCTTGTGAAAAGTGACACAACTTCAAATTCATGGGTAATTGACTCCAAGGCTTCATTTCATGCATCTTCTTGTAGCAAAGCCTTCACAAACTACAAGAAAGGTAAATTTGGGAATGTTTATTTGGGTAATAACAAAGCTTGTCAAATTGTAGGAAATGGTGATATTTTGTTATCAATAGAAGGAGATGCTCAATTATTGCTTCAAGATGTTAGTCATGTTTCCAAATTGAAAAAAAAATTGATTTCTGTCAGTCAGTTATATGGTCAAGGTTTGCTTACACTCCTCACAAACACATGAAAAATTACTAAGGGTTCCATGATTATCGCCAAAGGGGATAAATTCAGCAACCTATATGTTGTAGAAACTAATGATGAGGTGGGAGTTGTGATGACTATTGCAGACAGTGATGCCACACTTTGGTATCACAGATTAGGCCACATGAGCAAAAAGGGATTATAGGTTATGCTTAATCAAGATCAACTTCTAGGTCTCAAATTAGTAGATTTAGAATGCTGTGAGCATTGTCTTCATGGGAAACAAAAATGTGTCAGCTTTATGAAGCATGGTCATGACAAGAAGACAACACCATTTGAGTAAGTGCACTCATATGTCTTCAGTCTAATAGAGGTAACCTCTCATGGAGGGGCAAATTTCTTTATTTCCTTTCTTGATGATTGTACTAGAAAGCTTTGGGTGTATATGATGTTTAGAAAGTTTGAAGTTTTCTTGAAATTTAAAATTTTTAAAGTTCTTGTTGAAAATTAGAGTAGGCACAAAATCAAATAATGGAGGTGAATTTTGTTCATTGGAGTTTGGTAACTTTTGTGCAGATCAAGGTATTGAACGAGTGAAAGTTGTGTCATTCACCCCCAAGAAAATGGGGTAGTGGAAAGACTAAATCAAACTATATTTGAGAAAGTTTGATGCATGCAATCTAATGCTAGTTTAAGAAAATAATTTTGGGTGGAAGCTTGCAATATAGTAGTGTACTTGATTAATTGCAGTCCTTCATCTTGTTTGTATTTTGGAATTCTGGAAGAGGAAAGGCTAGGTAGAAGGATTTCCTACTCACATCTTCGAGTGTACGGGTGTCAAGCATTTGTTCATGTTCCTAAAGAAAAAAGGAGCAAGCTGGATTCAAAATCATAGCAGTGTATCTTCATGGGCTATGGTGAAGATCAATTTGGATTTTAGTTATGGGCTCGTATTGCAAAAAAGATTGTGTGGAGTAGAGATGTGGTCTTTCGCGAGACAAAGTTTTTGGCTCTTCAATTAACATCACAGGAAAGAGTTGTTGAAAATTTTATTCCTGTGTCCTTTTAAAATGAGAACAACTCTTCATTCAGTCCATAGTATTAGCCTATGGTGTCTACTCCTACCTCTATTTTAGCTCCATTTCCTAGTATCAACAGTGATTCATCTGAAAATATTAGAGAGTCTTCTTCTACCATGCTACTGATAGTTCAAATAGAGCCAATTTCTCTCATAAATTACTCAATACCCTATGAGCATATGGAGGGACATTGTTTAGATATAACCTTGCCCTTGCCTACTACAAATAATCAAAATGTAGATCATGTAGGAAATAATAACACTTTGGGGGATTTCTCACCCACATCCCTGATAGACAGGTCCATATGGCAAGTTAATGATTCTACCCACTGTGATACATAACTTTTCTCAGTCAATAAGAATCCTCTGCACACCTCTCACCTATGTGGAGCATCCACTCAGGTAGGAAATATCTTTGAACACAATGTTGGATATTATCAATGCTTTCTCCCTTCTAGGTAGTCTCATTCATACATGCCCGATGAAGCCAATGTTTATAGTGGAGCTTGCATCGACACTCATCATTTCTAGAACACTATGGTGGATATGGGATGCAAGACATGGGATGCAGAACATGAGCTCAATGAAGGAATAAAAAGTGGTGAAAATTCAGTTAGATGTCTTTTTTAGCCTCACAACAAGCAATATGAATGGTATGGTGGCCAAGTTGAGTAGTTAAAACAAGATTCTAGTGTTGTTGCTACTGCCAAAAGACATGATTCTTTCCATCTAATGGAGCTTCAATTCTCTACTCCATATGATCCTAATAGGAGTTCTTTTGGCCTAAATGGTAGACATGAAAAATTAGTCCCAACTATGATCTATAGGGAACACCATATCATTGACAGTTTTGCAGTTCAACACAGTGATGATTGTTCTAATTTTCAAATTGGGTCATTACCAACATTTCCCATTACAGGAAATCTGACACCTACAGATGTCTTTGAATTCCACATTCAACCTACCATAGATAGAGGCATCCAAGAAAATGAACATTTGGTCAAAGTTAATACCCAGAATAAAAAAACTCAAACATCTTCACATGGGAGTGACCATGAATTGCTACAAAATAATTGTGAGGAGACAAATATTCTAGACTTAAGGTGATCTACTAGGTAGAGAAGAATGCTTGCAAGATATTCAGATTATGAATTACTTTATTCTGAGGAGGTAGACCTTGAGATTTTAATGTTTGATCAAGTGGAGCCTGCTAATTTCGGAGATGCTTGTAGAAATACTAATAAAAAGAGTGCATGATTGCAATGGAAGAAGAGATGAATTCTCTTAATACCAATAAAACATATGATTTAGTTTTGCTTCCACCCAATCGGAAAGCTCTTAAAAACCATTGGGTATAAAAGGTGAAAGAGGAAGATGGCAGAAGAAAGAGGTACCATGCTTGACTAGTTGTCAAAGGGTATGCTTAGAAAAAGGGCCTAGATTTTTGAAAAAAAATTCTCACCATTTGTATGGATGACTACAATCTAGGCAGTTTTGGGATTGGTAACCATTTGGGATCTTGAGCTCCAACAGCTTGATGTCAAGATGAATTTTCTACATGGTGACATCAATGAGGAATTGTATGTGGAATAGCCTGAAGGTTTTGTTCAAAAGGGGAAAGAACACCTTTATTGTCGATTGAAGTGGAGATTGTATGGGCTCAAGCAAGCTCCAAGATAGTTGTACATTAATTTTGATCAGTTCATGGCTGAACATAACTTCACCCGATGTGAATTAGATCTGTGTGTCTACTATAAAAGACTTCCTAGTGGTGAGTTTTTTATTCTTCTACTTTATGTTGATGACATGTTAGTTGCTGGTACTTCTCAAATAGTCAACAAGCTAAAGAAAGAGATAGCTTCTTAGTTTTCCATGAAAGATTTAGGGGTGGCCAAAAAGATTCTTGGGATGACTATCACTAGAGATAGATAGAAAAAGGTGCTTACTTTGTCACAAAAATCCTACTTTGACAAAGTTGTGAAGTGGTTTGGTATGGATGAAGCTAAAAACATTCCTATTCCTATTGCTCCTCACTTTTGCCTAAGTTCTGATTTGTGTCCCAAAACACAAGTAGAGAAGGATTTTATGGATAATGTTCCTTATAAATCAGCGGTTGGTAGCATAATGTATGCTATGGTTTCCATACATCCTGACATTGCTCATGCAGTGGGAGTAGTTAGTAGATTCATGAGCAATCCCAAGAAGCCTCATTGGGGAGCAATAAACTAGATATTGCAGTATCTCAAAGACACTTTTGATTATGCATTTTTCTTTGGTAGAAATCATGCTTAGCTGCAAGGATTTAGTGATTCAGATCTTGCCAGAGATTGAGAAAAATGTAGGTCTACAATTGATTATGCTTTCATATTTGCTAGGGCTACCATTAGTTGGGCCTCACTTTCTTTTGCTAAAGTTGAATACTTGGCTCTTTTCGAAGGAGCTAGAGAGATAATTTGGTTGCAATGATTTTTCAATGATCTACATTGGTAATAAGATGATTATGTTTTATTTTTGGATAGTCAGAGTGCAATTTTTATGGCTCACAATCATTCCTCTTAGCGAATCTCTAATCATATTGAAATGTATGCTCACTATGTGATAGAAGAAGGGAAACTAAAGTTTGCCAAAATTGATACCAAGATCAATCCGAAAGACATGTTGATGAAGGTTGTTGCCAAGGAGAAGTTTGAATGTGCCAGGACTTCTCTTGACCTTGTTAAAATGAAGTAGGTCAGCATCTAGAGTAGGGGAATGGATGATCAACTAGTGTATCTATTTTCTTTAGGTGGGAGATTTTGATAGAAGAAGGGAAACTAAAGTTTGCCAAAATTGATACCAAGATCAATCCGACAGACATGTTGATGAAGGTTGTTGCCAAGGAGAAGTTTGAATGTGCCAGGACTTCTCTTGACCTTGTTAAAATGAAGTAGGTCAGCATCTAGAGTAGGGGAATGGATGATCAACTAGTGTATCTATTTTCTTTAGGTGGGAGATTGTTGAATATTGAAGGCCAACTATCACGTGAAGTGTTTTCCCTCCTTTTTATTGTGTCTCTTTAGCTAATCATTCCTGATCTATAAATGTTGATGGCTTGTATTGTAAACTTATTCTATTTCTCTCATCAATATAATTCCTTTGCTCTTAGTGTGGATGTAGCCACGATTTGTGGTGAACCATGATAAACATCCGTTTTTATGCATCTTGTTGTTCTATATTTTTCCTTTTGCACTCTTAATTAATTTACAATATCCACTTCATGTAGGCCTCTTGATGTGGAATTTCAAGGTGATGGTTTATATTTTCCACTAGGTTGCTAAGGCCTTTCATCCAAGTCTCATCAAATAGAGTAAGGAAAAGTGACTTAACATGCCAAAATTTAACCTATTGTTGAAATATTAATTATATTTGGTTGTCTTGTGAGCCTCCAATTCACCTACCTATCAAAGACATTATAGCTCCAATAGTCAAGACATTTAATGTGGTAGGTAAGTTTGAATTTAAAAATGAGAGGGAATATATTGTGTAGACATAAAGAGACAAAACAAGGGAATTTTCTGTGATTCTTTAGAACTAACATTCTAAGTGATTCATAAGGGTTTAGTAGAGTGATAACAGCACAAGGTTTTGTCAGAGTACAATAGTATGGGTGATTGATTATTCTAAAGTTTTTTGTGAAAGTGAACGTTTGTCCTATATGAGCAGTGATTGCGCCAGGATTATTGTATACAACCATATGTTGCTATAAGTTTATTTAGTAGTTAGATATTTTTCTTTCTAGGTTTGTAGTGTTACTCTCTACATTTGTAATAGTTTGAATTGGTTAATAGAAAGTAAGCAAGCAAGAAAACTTGCCAATCTTTAGTATATTGTGTTTTTGATCTTGTCTCCTTTTATCTATTCCACTATGTATTTTTTGTGTATTATCTAGAAAATAATGTTCTTACTTCTCACATAAGTTAAACCACTCCACTATTGAGTGTTGGTTGTTCTCACTCGGTCTCCATTACCAAGTAATTTTGATTGAGCAACTTGGTCTATATTGACTGAGCAACTCAACCATTGTACTGATAAGTGTCTCAACCTTTACTTTGTTGAGCATTTCTTTGATGAGTGAGTAACTCATCCTTACCTTGCTAAGTCACCCCTTTTTTGGTTGAGTGACTTGACACCCAACATAACTAACTAGCTTGGCTCCCTCTATTGTTTTGAGATTTTTCACATGGCATTAGAGCTATTTGGCCCCACATCCTTGTGAGTTTGGGAAATTTTATTTTTTGGGTGTTAAAGTTTGTTGTGTAGGAGACATGGATGGAGATGTAGGAAAGACTTGGTAATAGCCACCATCCTTTAATGTACAAAATTATGACACTTGAAAAAATAAAAGATGAGAACCATTATGGTTGCAAATATCTTGTGGGAGTTTTTGGTTAATGGTTTCAATGATGTAACTGACCCAACTCAATATGATGTCCTCACCAAAACTCAAAAAACTCAGCTGAAGGAGTCAAGAAGAAAGGAAGCAAAAGCTTTAAGCTTGATTGAGGGAGCCATGACAAAGGCAATTTTTCCCAAGATAGCAGCAGCTAATTATTCAAAGGATGCATGGGATCTCCTCGACATGAATTTCAAAGGGACTGAAAAAGTCTGAGTAGTGAAGCTACAGATGATTCAAAGGGAGTTTGAGAACCTTCAAATGAATTAAAATGAGTCTATTATAGATTTTAGCTCAAGGATCTCTTGTTTGATAAACCAGTTGAAGTCAAATGGAGAAGATTATTAGGAACAAAGAATAGTGGGAAATATATTGAGAAGTCTACCTCCAAAGTATGATAATCTTGTTATGACCATCGAAGAGGCAAAGGACCTCACTACTTTGACAATGGATGAGTTGATGGGTACTCTTCAAATCCATGAGCACTAGATCAATAGATCAACTTCATCTTCCCAAGAGAAAGATTTTAAATCTTAGGGCAATGCAAGGGGTAGGGGGAGAGGACGAAATGGCTCCAATAGAGGTTCTAGTGGCAAAGATTATGGAAACTTTGGATAAAGAAATGCTGGAGGATAAAGCCCATGATGAGTAGTTAACCAAGAGGGAGCAAGAAACTCTCAAAATAGGTCTAGAGGAGGTAAGAAGAATGAAAAATCCAATATGAGAAATTTGGAGTGTTATTACTACCACAAATTTTGGTATTATGCAAGTGAATGCTAGAAAAAGAAAGGCAATCAATCAAGGCAGAGTGAAAATGTGGCTAATATAAATGTGAGTGAAGCAAACAATTCCATAGTGTTCATCATGTGTAACATTGGTGAAGAAATCAGCCTAGAGATATGGTATTTGGACAATGGTTGCAGCAACCACATGAGTGGTAATGAAAAATTATTTTCATTTAGTGATAATAATTTCAAATATGGTATTAGAATGGTAAATAATGGAACCATTCCTACTGTGGGAAAAAGATCTATTATGGTCCACACTAGGTAAGGTGAGTAGAAAGAGATTCAAAATGTCTATTTTTCTCTAGGCATGAAGTACAATTGATGAGTGTTGGAGAACTCAACCAAAGTGGTTACAAGGTGTTGATGGAAAATGACTAAGTGTGTCATTCATGAGAAAGATGGTAGTAAGAAGATTCTTTTAGCAATTCAAATGACAAGGAACCAGATGTTCCCCTTGAGGATAGAGACATGTTTTTCTTCTCAATTTGTTGTTGCAGCTCCCAAGTATGCATGTATAGTAGTACATCAACAATCAGCTCTAAAGAGCATGATTGAAGACCCCTCCAAGCTTTGGCATCTAAGGTATGGACATCTTGGTTTCACTAGTTTAAATTTTTTGTCAAAGAAAATCATGGTAGATGGTTTGTTAAATATTATAGAGTCATGTGATAAGTGTGACACATGTATTTTGGGTAAGGAACATAGGTTTTCCTTTAATCTTGGTAACTTTAGAAGGGCAAGGACAACATTAGAGCTGGTGCATTCTAATTTAGTTGGCCCTATGCAAACCACTTCTATTGGGGGGAGTACATATTTCATGACATTCATAGACAACTTCAAGCGTAGGACACAGGTGTATTTCTTTTAATATAAATGTGTTGCATTTGATAATTTTGTAGAGTTTAAAGCCTAAGATGAAAAAGAATGTGGACATTATATAATAGTCCCAAGGTTAGATAGGGGGAGGGTGGAGTATACCTCCAATTCTTTTGTAATATTTTGCAAGAAAAATGACATCAAGAAGGAGCTTACATCTAGCTATACTCTGCAACAAAATGGAGTGGCTGAGAGAAAGAACAAGACCATTGTTGAGATGATAAGGAGCATGCTGAAAGAAAAGGAACTCCACACTAAATATTGGGGAGAGGCAACAAAAATAATAATATATTTGATAAATAGGTGTCCAACAAAGGAAGTCTATGACAAGATAAACATAGATGGATAGTTGAGCACTTGAGGGTGTTCAAGTGTGTCGCATATGTACACATGCCAAAGTAGCCAAGGCAAAAGTTGGATGACAAGGGTGTGAAGTGCATCTTCACTAGTTATAGTTCATAATCAAAGGTATACAGATTTTATGACCCTATCACCAAGAAGATCATCATCCCAAGAGATGTAGAGTTTATTGAAAATTATTCATGGGATGGCTTGGTCGATATATCAGTAAGAACTTCAAGTAAAGTGCAAATAATTGATGAAGAAATTAAAGTTGGTAATCAATATGATGAAGTTATAGAAAACATAGACAACTTTGGAAAATTTTAGAATGCTCTTAATATAAATAAGTAGAAAGGAAAGCAACCATAGGCAGCTAGAGATTCACTTTTGAGTAGCTCCAGATAGATCTAGATTGGTGTACAACATGTACTAAATAGTAGGAGCAGTAGTAGTGAAATTTTAGACCCTAGTCTTGCCTCCCTATTACCAATAAATTCTAAGAGTCTAAGAGATATATACCAAGATGAATGGTATGATGAAGAGTTTGATAAGAGTGTTAATTTTTCATTATTTTCTCATACTAATCCAATTTATTTTTAGGAAGCTATGAAAAAAAAGAACTAGTGTAAGGTCATGGATGAGGAAATAGATGCAATAGAGAGAAATGAGACATGGCTGAAGATAACTGCCTTGCCTCCCAAGAAACAAGTTATTGGAGTTAAATGGGTCTATAAGACCAAGTACAATGATGAAAGAAAAATAGATAGGCATAAGGGATGATTATTGGTCAAGGGCTGCAAACCATACTATAGAAGAGATTATGATGAGACATATGTCCTAATTATAAGAATGGAAACTGTGTGTGTTGTCATTGTTATTGTAGCTAAGCATAAATAGAAGGTGTTTCAAATGGATGTGAAGTCCTCCTTCTTGAATAGAGTATTGAAAGAAGAGGTGTATGTGGAGAAGACACTTGGTTATGAAGTTTCAGGTAAAGAAAACAAGGTGTATTAGCTAAACAGAGCTCTTTATAGGTTGAAACAAGCTCGACGGGCATGTTATAGTAGGATTGACTCATATTTGATGAGAAATGGCTTTAGCAAAAGTGATGGTGATCCCACTCTCTACATCAAGGCATCTTATAGAATTTTTTTGATTTTTATCTTGTATGTAGATGACTTAATTACTAGAAATGATAATTTACTAATTGATGATTTCAAAGAGGCCATGAATAATGAGTTTGAGTTGACAGATTTGGGTCTGTTGAAGTACTTTCTAGGCATAGAAGTAAAAAAAATGTAGGATTACATCTTTATCACTCAAGAAAAATATGTGGATAAGATCTTGGAGAGATTTAAAATGCAAAATAGTAAGCCAACTCCAACACCAACAACTTTATGTATGAAGTTGAGCAAGGAAAATTGCATCAACAATGTGAATCCAACATTCTATAAAAGTATGGTTTGAAGCTTAATATATTTAACAACAACTCAAATTGATATGATGCATGTAGTAAGTGTAATTTCTAGATTTGTGGAAACTTCAAAGGATTCCCATTGGCAAGTAGGAAAGAGGATCTTAAGGCATGTGAATGGCACCAAAGAATTTAGTTGTTTGTATCTTGTAGAAAATAAGTTTGGGTTGGTTGGTTATACTAATAGTGATCATTTTAGAAGTTTGGATGATCGGAAGAGAAGTTCCAATTATGTATTTCATATGGGTTCGGGTGCAATCTCATGGGCATCCAAGAAGAAACCAATTGTTTCTCAATCTACAATAGGGGATGAATACATAGCAGAAAATGCAATAGCATGGCAAGGTATTTGGCTAAGAAGAATCTTGGTAGATTTAAAGGAAAAAAGAGAGGATGGAACCACAATCTATTGTGACAACATTTCCTCAATAACTTTGTCAAAGAATAAAGTATTTTTTGGAAGAAGAAAGAAAATTGAGATGAGCTATCATTTCATTAGAGAGCTATTTTACAATGGTGAAATTTGTTGAGATAATGGGTGTTGCACACATTGCATAATATTGTTATTTTATTATTTTATTTTATTATGTAATGTTGTGCCTAGATGGACGTGCAACATGTAAAGATTCTCATAGAATATTCTTGATGAGTTGTATTGTAACATTGTAAAAATATTTTATGTAATTATTTAATATTGGGGAAAAGAATTAAATGCCCAATATTAAATGTGAGGTCAGTGGGTTAGGTAGCACATGGTTTTAGCACATGGTTTATGTAATACCACTAAGTAGTTTTGTGGGACTTGCTACTATATAAGCAGCCACAAGGGTAGTTTTTGTATAGAGAAGAGAGAGTGACAAGAAGACAAAAGGCAAGAGTCGAGCGAGACAAGGCTTGACAGGTTAGCCAAGGGAGCATTTGTGAAGGTTGAAAGCATGGCATGGGATGTGTGAATTCATGCTTGTTCACATGGTTTGCTCGGTTGTGGCTATGGCCATGAAGGCTTCCATGGTTGTATGGCAATGATATTTTTGCTGAATAATACATGGTGATGGATGCTTTTGGAGGCTGGGTTTTTCCCTCAATGAGGGTTTCGTAGGGTATATCTTGTGTCACATTTTGTGGGTATGTTGTCTATTCTCTTGCATGTGGATTTTAATTCCGTGTTTATTTCAGATCTATCATGGGTTATGTGGAAACGGTTATATTCTTTGTTGCCAAGTTTCCTTACAAGTGGTATCAGAGCTATGGTTTTATTATTGTAACCCTAGATTGAATCCATGTGAATGCATGAGAGGATAAAAGAAAGGGCAAGATATATGAATAATTAATTGCAGATCTGAGGGTTTTGGGTTTGCTGTTATGATGGGATGTTAAAAGATTTGGGCATGTGAAATTGTTGGACAAAAATATTTTTTTGGATGTTTCATTTAAATGAGGCTTTTGGGGGGGATAGCTTGCAGAAATGACCTCCTGGGTAAAAACATACCTCACCATTGGATCCAGGTCGACATTTCCATAAAATTTGATATATAATATGCCCTAGTTTGGCCATGTTAAGAGGAAATGAAAGAGTTTTTTGGTTTCAGCTCATGATGGCCGTCAAATTTAATCCCGTTGGAATTTTTGTCACTAAAAAAAAAAATAAATAAAAAATCGTACTGAAAATGGTAAAAAGACTGTCTTAGTAAAACGGCAATAACTTTCTCTCAGAATATCAGATTTTAGAGTTCTTATAGGTGTTGGAAAGCTAATTTAGAGCACTACAACATGGTGTAGGTTTGGTTCTGTGATTTTGAGATTTTGTCAGGTTTTAAGAGCCCTAAAGTCAGATGTTGTTTATTTTGAGCACGAATTAGGGCATAACTTGGGCATACGGAGTCAGATTTTGGACTTCAAGTAGTCAACGAAAAGCTCTTGGAGAGCTCTACACATTGGTTCAGATTTGGTGTAGGTTTGGCATGATTTATTTGGTGATATATTGATCTAAACAGTTTATTAATATATTTTGACTATGGTAACATTGTGAGTTTATGGCATTGGAGATTTAAGATTTGATGTCATTGTATACTCAGTTCATATTTCAGTTTGGTCTCATGATGATATGGTTATCAGTGTTTGGTTTGGATATGCATGATGACTTGTTGGGTCTACAAGTTGTGCAGTGTTGTAAGCGGTCTATACTTACAGGTTGCATTTATAGCTTGGTTATGGGTTGTCTTTGCCCATTGATCTTTCATTATTGATGCATATTCAGATTGGTGGTTTGGATTTGGGTTGTCTATGCCCTAAGTCACATGATTTAATTTTTTATCTTCATGTAGAAGGGATGAGATGTTGTTACCAAGTACAGTCATAGTGGAGGATTGTAGTTGACTATGCTGATAGGTTGGACACTTTGAGAGACAGATGCTCAGTTCATGGATGTGATCATGGTGTCATGGATTTTGGCATGACATGATTGGTTATACAGGTATATCCTTGATGTTCATTAGCTTGGATTTCTGATTCAGTTATGGTGGTATATCTTCTTGGTTGAGGATCATGGTTATTTGGTTTCTTTTGAGGAGCTCATGATGTGCACTTTGAGTTCTTTGATAGTAAGATGCCTTGGTTGATTCTCATGGTTAGAGGATGGGTTTTCATCATGATGTCATGGATAGCTTGGATACACGGTTTTAGTGGGAGCTTGTGACAGTGATGGGGTGATAGTGCAGGATTAGTTCTTGGTTTGGTTTGGATCTTCATATAGGAGATGGATTTTATGATGCCATTGGTGACTTGGTACCACGGTTGAGTGGGAGTTTTTTGGCATTGATATATTTATTGAGTGTTTGCAGATGTTGGAGGTTTGTATTAGATCTTGTTGTTGCAGAAGCGTCTTTGACATTTGCATGGTGCCCTTGTTATCTTCATGGTGTGTGAAGATGGTTAGATCTTGAGGACTCATTGAGTTCTTGGTTATCTTCATGGTATGTGGAGATGGTTTTTTCTTCATGGTGTGTGGAGATGGTTGCATCTTGAGGACTCACAGGGTTCTTGGCAAAGGTATGGTTTATGCTTTTATTTGGCATGTTATCCTTGGTGTGAGGATGGTTTCATTATTATGTCATGGTATACTCTTAATACACGTTTAGAGTTGTGACATGTTATGGTATGCTCATGTGGAGCATGTTATCTCTTTGGTTGAGATGGTTAGATCATGTTGTCATGTTTATGTTCCTGAGGCCATGGTTGGAACTTGGACATTGATCTTGGTTTAGTTTCTTGGTATTGAGGACACTGATCATAAGCTGGATACTTCATGATATTGCTATGTTGCATTTGGAGTTGTCATGGATTGATTGGTTACAGGTGCTCATGGATACTTAGAGACGGTGATGATGCTGATTTCTCTTGGATTAGAGAAGTATTTGTTGGGACAATTGATGGTTTCAACAGGAAGTCCGAGGGGTAGTCACCTGATATGGACTTGAGAGAAGATTGTTCTTAGATGAGTCTTGGTTGGAGACTTGGGTATCTTGATGAGAATTCTCATTCCCCACTCTTGGTCTACTCGGCGGTTTGCTACTTGAGAGGTATAGCCCATTGTTTCTCTTAGTTGCATTATATTTATGCTTGTCTTTCATGGAAATGGATCTTGAGCTATGGTACATAAGTTAGTTCTGGAGGGTTCATTTGAGAGATGGTTTAGCATTGGTTATCTCCATGTGCATATGTTGTTATGCTGGTTGAGTTTGGGAGATAGTTTTATTTTGGGCATATTCCTTGGATTAGGAATGGTTATTCCTTGGTTTAGGAATAGTTTATTGAGTTTGATCTTCTTGTGAGAGGCTTACATCCATGATTAGTTATATGGTATGGTTTGGGTGTTGTTGAGGCTTCTTGTTGGGGTTTTTAATGGAGGAGATCATACTTGCACAGTTTACATCTAGAGGTGTGTGTAGAAGGACATGATACAGGTTATGATTTGCATGGTTTCTCCAGTCTTGGTTATCTTCCTGGATGTTAAGTTTTGACTACATTGGATTTGATATTGGTTAGAGATTGTGATCACTGGTTTGTGCTCATGTATGTCGTGTGAGAGATGACATGGTTATTCCTTTATCTCTTTCCTTTGTTGGTTGTGGTGAACTTGGGAGAGCATTGGAGACTTGTTATGAGAGTTGTTCTTGCAGGATATTAGTTTATGTATTGTGGATGTCCTTGATACTACATGGATTCACTTCTTTGAGATGTGTTGAGTGGATTGGTTATAGGTTTGACATTATCTTTTGCAGTGGGAGCTTCTTGGTATATATGTGGCAGGTATTGCTCTTGAGGCTTGTGATTGCAGGTTATAGATTGGATATGTCGGTGATATGAGATTCACTTGTTATACCTTTGAGGTATGGATAGTTGGATGGGTTTGGCACTTGTTGTGGGTGCTATTTCAGCTATGGATATTTTGACAACTACGGATACATGTGATTACCTTTCGATCAGGTTATTTGTGCTTGGAATTTCAGTTGGTATAGGATTTTATGATCTTCTAATGCGATAGGTTGGGTGGCTTTCTCTTTGGATGGCTTCTATGTATGTCCAGTGGGAGTGGCATAATCAGAGGTGAGATCATTCATGTTTGAGATGTTGGATACTTTGATTTTGTTGCGGGTACCAGGATGGAG
Source organism: Cupressus sempervirens (assembly GCA_028749045.1). Taxonomy (NCBI): domain Eukaryota; kingdom Viridiplantae; phylum Streptophyta; class Pinopsida; order Cupressales; family Cupressaceae; genus Cupressus; species Cupressus sempervirens. The sequence goes on along the minus strand of CM053786.1, from coordinate 606,427,462 downwards.
CACTTGGTGTATTTTGATCCATGATGGTGGATGTGCTAGGAGGGATTGTTCCCTTGTTCATTTTATGTAGCTACGGATTGACCCTATGCAATGTATACAACAAGTGGGAGATTGTTGAGATAATGGGTGTTGCACACATTGCATAATATTGTTATTTTAGTATTTTATTTTATTATGTAATGTTGTGCCTAGATTGACGTGCAACATGTAAAGATTCCCATAGAATATTCTTGATGAGTTGTATTGTAACATTGTAAAAATATTTTATGTAATTATTTAATATTGGGAAAAAGAATTAAATGCCCAATATTAAATGTGGGGTCAGTGGGTTAGGTAGCACATGGTTTTAGCACATGGTTTATGTAATACCACTAAGTAGTTTTGTGGGACTTGCTACTATATAAGCAGCCACAAGGGTAGTTGTTGTATAGAGAAGAGAGAGTGACAAGAAGACAAAAGGCAAGAGTCGAGTGGGACAAGGCTTGACAGGTTAGCCAAGGGAGCATTTGTGAAGGTTGAAAGCATGGCATGGGATGTGTGGATTCATGCTTGTTCACATAGTTTGCTCGGTTGTGGCTATGGCCGTGAAGGCTTCCATGGTTGTATGCCAATGATATTTTTGCTGAATAATACATGGTGATGGATGCTTTTGGAGGCTGAGTTTTTCCCTCAATGAGGGTTTCGTAGGGTATATCTTGTGTCACATTTTGTGGGTATGTTGTCTATTCTCTTGCATGTGGATTTTAATTCCGTGTTTATTTCAAATCTATCATGGGTTATGTGGAAATGGTTATATTCTTTGTTGCCAAGTTTCCTTACAAAATTAAGGTGGAGTATTGTAAGTCCAACCAATAGCTAGCAAACATATTCACTAATCTATTAGGCATAGCATGTTTTGTGCACCTAAGAAGATGTTTAGTCATAGTTGACTTGGATCATCAATGATAATTGTCTTGTTGGATCAAGACAAAGGGGAAGTGTTAGAATATTAATTGTATTTGGTTGTCTCGTTAGCCTCTAGTTCACCTACCCATCAAAAGACATTGTAGCTCCAATAGTCAAGACATTTAATGCAATAGGTAAGTTTGAATTCAAAAATGTAAGAGACAAAAGGAGGGAATGTTCTTTCCTTCTATAGAGATGACATTCTGAGTGATTCAGAATGGTTTAGTAGACTAATAAAAATAGAAGGTTTCATCAGAGTGTCACATCATGGGTGATTGATTATTTTAAAGTTTTTTGTGAAAGTAATGTTTTTCCTGTATGAGCAGTGATTTCTCTAGGCTTATTGTATGCAACCATATGTTGTTGTAAGTTCATTTAATAGTTAGATATTTTTCTTTGTAGGTTTTTAGTTTTACTCTCTAGATTTTTAATAGTTTGAATAATTTAATAGAAAATAAGCAAGCAAGAAAACCTACCAATCTCTAGTATATTGTGTTTTAGATCTTGCCTCCTTATATCTATTCCACTATGTATTTGTTTGTGTGTTCTTTGGAATGAAGTTCTTGCTTCTCACACAAGTTAAAACACTCCACTACCAAGTGTTGGTTTTTTTTTTGCTTGGTCTCTACTACGTAGTATTTTGATCGAGTGACTCCGTCCATATTGATTGATCAACTCAAGCATTGTATTTCCAAGTGTCTTAACCTTTACCTTGCCAAGTTACCCATTTTCTCACCAAGTGACTCCACACCTAGCATAACCAACTATCTTAGATCCCTCTATTGTTTGGATATTTTTCACACCTATGACATCTCCATTGGTTCTCCAACTCTGACTATAGTCTAATTTATGCTCTTCTATTGCTTTCTTCACTTCTAGCCATGACACATCATCTATTTTCTTAAATATCCTACCCCATCACTCTAGTTTGATATGACTGACAAAAACCATTGTTCTCTCTTCATGTGAGTGATAAAGAGAGATGGAAATCTCCATACTATAGATTGGATTAAAGGATCAAAGATATGACTAAACATAGAAATCAAAGGAGAGGGATAAAGAAGGTTCAAGGAAGCCTAAAAGAGAGAGAAGAATAGTCTTGCACCTTCAAGAGAAATATGGAGATTTCGAGAGCCTTATCGGGTCATGATAAAAACTAAACCAAACAACACTTTGGGACATGATGATTACCCCAATTTTGAAACTAAGGTGAATAAAAGAAAATAGGAAAATATAACAATAAAAGTGAGGTAAGAAAACCAACAAATAACATAAGCTAAAAAAACTACTAATGAAATAATATTTAGAGGTAGTCAAAGGGATCTAGAACCTAAGTGACTCATAAATAAGATTATAAGAGAGGAAGAAAAATGAGTGACAATAAATCCAAAATAAATTATAAAATAATACCAGTGATTGCCCCAAACATGATCTAGAATACTCTCATAGGTTTAGGATCTTGCTAACCATACTTGATTAAGGAATGATGGCTATAGAAAGCCTAAGAAACAAAAATAAAGATAAAAAAGAATCACAAGGACCTTTGACCATAGAATCTTGAGTGAAAAAAAGCCTTGAGTCTATCTAGATAATGAAACATGCACTACATAGAACTTCTATAAGATAAAAGAGAAGATAAGGGGAAGTATTAAGGGGAAAAAACTATAAAACCAAAGGCCTGATTTGGGGAACGATGGAAGAGATACAAACAAAGAAATAATACAATAATCAAGATAAATTTAAGACACATAGGCTGATATCATTGATATAGGAAATTAAATTAATAGCCAATTTAAACTAATATATTGTTAAAGCCTTATACATTCCAATGGATAATTTAGACTTACCCTACCATGGGTGAAATGCTATGTTATCTTAATCACCATTTCTTATACTAATATTCTTCCATGATCTAAATTAAGCCCCATTATATTTTTTAATGAATGGTACACTGAGAAAATCTTGATTAGATCAAAAATCTTTGTTTATTATAATAATATCTTCACCTTCAACCCCTCAATTAGCCAAAGCATTTAATTTTGCGTTCCCCTCTCTATAAACATGATTGTCAAATAGATTCTTCCAACTTATAGTTTAGGACCCAATTAGGAGTACTTATTTTCCATTATGTGTTGAGGATAATTTGTTAGTCACTTTCAATGATTGTCTTAATGATACCAATCTCCAAACTTAATTTTAAGCCTTCTATTAGAGCTTCTAATTCAATGAGCTTGTTGGATGTCCTACCTAGATGTTTGTCTCATTTGGCCAACCAAGAGCTAGAGTTGTTTTAGATGATGCATCCTAGTTATGCTACCCCCAGGTTTCCCCTCAAAGCACCATTAATGTTCAATTTGGCCCAACCCACTAGAGGGGGCCCCCATTTATAGGTAGCCCTAATTTTCCTATTAACCTTAGTATAAGTCATTGGAGGATTGATTAAATAATACCAATTATTATGCATGTCTATGTCCCAATTGGTGAATGTGCCTTCTTTTTTATATGTGTTCCTTAGATGATCATTTGCAACTTCTAAAATACTTGCCTCCACTTTGAAGGGATCAGAGATCCATCTTTACGTTGGTAAAGATTATTCTATTTCTTTCTTTCCAAATTTATTATAGAAGAATAGATAGAAAAATTTTCCAGTGGTTGCTATATACTTTAGAGGATCCCTTTTGAGGTCAATGCTTAAGAAAGCTCCAAAGATTCTCTAAGAATACTATTTTCCAAGATAGATATTTCAAACATTTCTTAGAGAAAGGGAATCAATACATGAGATGCTTAACCATTTTAGATTCCTTTTTACATAGCACACATATTGATGGCCCGTCAAAGCCTATTTTAGTAAATCTAACCATGCTTAGGATTATGTACTATAATTCTATCCATAGGAAGATACCTTATTCTAGTAGATGTGTTGTGTCCAAACATAGGTTATGGGGTATTTCCATTTTTTCCCCATCCTTGTGATTTGACAATAGTCACATAACCATTTTAAACACTACACTTCCCATTCTTAGTCACCCCCCAAATTTATCTATCTCTCCTTTCTTTATGATTTTTCATTCTATTGCTCATAAATTGTTCAAAGATTTATTTTTCTTCATTTAAAATTTTGTTTCCATAACAACTCTCTAGTACCAACTTTCATATCTATCCTCACTAACTTCCTCTCTATAGCCCTTACCATATGAACCCCATTGCTCTATTAGATTATTCTTTATATTAATGGGTAAGTTTGAATTATCTAGGGAGGGGAGACCATCCCATGTGTCTTCCTATAAAAGGGCTTCCTAACCATTGCCTATATCCCAAGTAAGGTTACTTGATACTAGATGTTGAAATTATAACATAAAGTTCCATACTTTAGAGCCTTTAGAGGGATTTCTAGTTCAAAATAAGGTTATAGGTTCCAAATTATTTAGTTATTTGTGATATAGGATTTATGCCCATTTACCATCGTGTTCTTGATACATTATCCACACTAATTTGGCCCCTAGCACCTCATTTGGCGACCTTGAATTTTTAATACCTAGACCCCCATACTCTTTGGGCCTACATATTTGATCCCAATTTTATCATTGCTAATTTATTTTAGTCATCTCTACCTTGGTTAAAGAAATTCCTTAATTCTTTATCTAGTTATCTTTTAAGACCTTTTGGTAAAGGTAGGAATGGCATCTACTATGTGGGTATGGTTGAAAAAATTGCTTTTATCATTATTGACCTATCATCTTTCTATTTTTCTATCTAATTTTTCTGATATTAAGTTCCAAGTTTTACTCTCTTTCACTCCTCTTTCTAGCTAAATCCCAAGATATTTACAAGGAAAAATCATTTTTTGGTATCCCATGGTATTACATATGTTCCTTTCTAGATCTTGGTGAGTATTAAGAAAAAAGATTTCAGATTTTTCTACATTTACTTCTTGGCATGAGGCCTCCACGTATGTGTTATAATGATTTAGAGTAACCAAGAGTGGTGGAGGGGGTGAATTAGTTATTCTTAGGTCTCTAGATCTAATCATTAAGTAGATTAGTCTCTATAGAAAATAATCAGCAACACAAAACTTGTAGTTGATTGTCCTAATAATTTAAAAAACTTGCACAATGTAAAAGATTAATAGTAAAACATCTCAAATAAAATTCAAACAAGTATGACACTAGGATTTGACATGGAAACCAAATTTGGGAAAAAAAACCAATAATATGCTACCAATTTTCACTCTTCTGAAGTGAGCCATGTGAAGAGACAACCTTATTAAAGATTACAAACACATTATGAAACATGACCTTGTTAAAGGATTTAATCACCTACTAGGAGTGGCCTAGTTAGAGGGCTTTGGAACATTCCATCAGATTGTGACCTTGATTAAAGGATTTCAAAATGATACAATGGTTAGAAAATAACAAAAGGTTGATCTAATAAATAAAACTCACTTTGCAAATATAGATCACAACATAGCTCATATGTTGATCCACTGGTTGACCTCCATTATCATCTTTATCTCTGATCTTCTTGACAGTCCTTCAATTGATCACACTTCACATCTTCATAACTCTTCTAAACCTCGTGCTTAAGTTTTCTAGTTAATAGCATCTACTTTTTAACCTTGATTAGGTTATCCTTATGCCTCCTTAAATAGGTAGCTCTAATATTTTTCTTCTTAAACATCATCATAGATGTTAGGGTTTCAATCATATTGAACACATACAATGAGCCTATCCACCATTTCCTTCTCCTTATCCCCTTTTATTTACTTCACCACACTTCTCTTTGAACCCATTCATAGGAATGTTCAATTACTATTTTCCTTTAATTAAATACTCCATCTCATCCATCCTTATGCTCAACATGCTTTCCATATTCTAAGAATTCAACTATGTCAGCTAGAAATTATAATTTCCTAACAAACTTAAAAAATATTGTCACTCAACCAACACTACATTGTAACACTTGACCATTACTCAATTAATTGATCAACATTAATCATTCTATTTAGCACATTTTTTGATTCTTGGTCGATATTGATGCTCAGTTGGGATTATATTATGCTCAGCTTATACTGTTGCTTGGTCAAAACTAGCATCACTTGATATATACTTCTAGTCCCTTAATGTTTTTCACTTTTCTCGATCAAGCCTTTTCATTTGGTCCTCTACTAATCAATTCTTCTAGGCTTCAATACTACTATCTTCTCCACTTGGGTTATTATTAAACAATCATATTATCTTGTCAAGGTCTAACTGATCAAGTACCCATTGTAGTTTCTCATAACTCAACCATTCCTCTAGGTCCTTTTATTATCTCTTCTTCTTAAATCCTCTTCATCAATTATCTTGATATGATACTTTACTCAGTTAGAAACTATCTTACCATTAAGGTTTTACATCAATGACAACATAACAATTGTTCAAACTGTAGTTCCAACAATATGTTTTGATAATTTTCTAAAATTGATAAGCTTCCTCCATTGTACTTTCTCTTTGTAAAATGATGTTGTATGCAAATAGTTGGTATATGATTATATCCACATCATCAATTGCTTTGATACTTTTGATTCTTCTACTTGAGCCATTTTTATGGCTCTGCCACATGCTTTAGCCATAATTATAAAAAGGAAGGGGAAATTAGGTCTCCTTTCCTTATTCCTCTTGATATATTGAAAAGATATTTAGTTGTGTCATTGATTAGCAATGATATCTTTGGTGTTGAAATATAGCTAAAGATTAAGTTAATCCATTGATGTGAAAAATCAAATGCTTTCATTTTTTTGATAGAATCTCCAATCCACCTTGTCATGGGGCAGAAGGAAAAGTCATGATATGGACCTTGTCAAAATTTTGTGAGGAAGCAAGTCTAGGGCTTTCCAAATATATAGTTTTATTAACATTCATGGGTCCTTATTGATTTGTGCTAAGTGAATTAGTTCTTCGATAATGATTATTCCATCATACATACAACTGCTAGTAACAAAACCAATTTTTTTTGGTGAGATTAGTTTACTTTAAACCTTTTGAAGCCTATTCACTAATTATGCTTTATAAAGTATTTTTTAAATAGTGTTGCAAAGTGCTATTGGTATAATTAATTTTTGTATTTCTTGGAGATCAAGGCTAAAAATGTGGTACTATTAATTCTTATAACATTGATCCTAAATTCCTAGTAGCTTCTAGAGCTTCCAATAAATTCTTACCTAGGACATCTCAACATTTCTAGAAGAAGAAGGCTTGGAATCCATCAAATCCTTAGGGTTTATCAAGATTGAGGGAAATGAGAGTTTCTTTAATCTCTTATATGGTAAATTCCTTATTAAGATATTTATTATCTTGAACAGTTAATAATTTAAGAATAATTTCTAGCATTTCATTTTGAGCAACAAGATCTAAATTCATTATTGTTAAAAATATTAGAGTAATATTTAACAAATTTATCTTCTATTAGATTAAGGTTTTTTGTCTCCTAACCCATACTATCTTTTATTGTAATGATTTTATTGATATTACATTTTTTAATCATGCTATTGTGAAAGAACTTTATGTTTATATCTCCTTTTGTTAACCATGTCTCTCTCCATTTTTGCTTCCATAATATTAGAATCATTTCTTATTTAATTATTCATTCTTTTTATTTCATGAATTTTTCATTATCCATTCCATGCTTAATCACTTTCTTATTAAGTTTTTAATTTCTACTTTATTATCTAGTTTTTCTTTAAATATATTATTGAAATTTTCATAGTTCCATTTAATTATTAAATCTTTTAATGCTTTCAATTTATCCATGAAAGAAATTTTTTTATATCCTTCAAAATCCTCTTCTATCTACCTTTTCTTAATTTGTTGTACGAAGTTTTCATCTAGAAACCACATTTTTCATATTTAAAGGTGTTCCTAGATGGCTTCTGTTGTTTGCTAATTTCAAGTTTGGTCAAGAAATGATCTAAACCAACATAGGGAAGAATAAATGAAGTTAAGGAGAAATTAAAGGAGCTAAGATCATTTTTGTAAATAAATCTATCAAGTCTTTCTACAATATAAAAAAAGCCTTAAATCTCCTAGTGTTCTAAGTGTAAACCCTATTTGTTGTTGGAATGTCAATGAGGGAATTCCTTGTAAAGAATTCTCTAACATCTATCATGACTTATGTTACACTTTGTCATCCTCCTTTTCTTTCTTCTAGATCTAATAGTGCATTGAAATATATCCTCCTAAGAATATATTTTCTTAAGGATATGTATCTGAAAAGTTACTTATTTCTTTCCATATTACTTTTTATCTATGGTTGGTGTTGGTCCATACACATTTATGATAATAAACCAAATACCACTTTTGAAACTTCTAAGTCTATCACCCATCCAATTATTGTTTTCCATTAGGAGAGTAAAGTCTTTCTTTCTTGGGTCCCAAAGGATTCCTTATCCATATAATGCTCCTACTAATTCAACCATTTCACTTTCCTAGTAGCTCAATTTCTTTTTAAATTGTCATCCCTCTTGTTTGTTAAATTTTGTTTCTTGTAGTAATATAATCTTTGATTCAAATAGTTTTAGGTTATGATTGAGAAATCACTTTTTGTTAGGGGCATTTAGGCTCCTAACATTCCATGAGGTGACCTTCATGGTTTTATCAAAAGGCTCTTCCCCTTCCCTTCAATAAGGATATCTTTAATTTTTATTTGATTTTCAACTCTACCCATGGCTGTTCTTATTTGCAAGCTTTTGTGCTGCCTTTTTTCTTCCTTATTGAGCTACATTTTGGTTTTTCTAGACCATCCATATTGATTGAAATTTGTAAGTTATTCAAATTTTTGTTTGTATTTTGTACACTAGTTGTAATTGATGTGTCTTCTTTTTGATCTTCTTCTTCTCTCAACTCTTGTATTATTAATTACTGATTCATGAATCTATATTTCTTTCTTCATTATATTGACTCTAGTTGCTCAACTTGGTTTTCCTTATTTTCTTTCTTGTCCTGATCTTACATCCAATATGCTAGGATTTGTACACCAAATTCTTCTTAATTCTCCATAGTGGCCACCTAAATCTATTTTGTCTCCTCTTGGTTAATAGATCCACATTTTCTCATAATTATTTCTATTTCTATCAAAATACTTACAACTTTTTGTCCAATTGGTTCTTTTTCTGTTAGAAGGGATGATTATGTATCCATGTCATCAAAGATTATTTTCTTGTTGTCACATGTTTCCCATAATTTCCAATGTTTTTTCTTAATCTCCTTGGTTTTGCTCCTCTTATTGTTAGATTCTTTATTATTCTCTTCTATCCTATCATTTTGAATGATAGTGTATCCTGGATGATTTTTGACTAAAACATCATCCATAATTTATTTTTCTTTTTTCTTTCTTTTGTTTGTTTCTGGCTTCATATTTTCTTCCTAATTATTGATATGTCCAATTTCTGATCCTTCTTTTAAATTGCTAAAGTTAACATATTTTACTGAGTAGTCTATATTTCCTCTTAGTTATATTATCTCTTGACTTGTTTGTAGATCTTTTATCAATTTACTCTTTGTGGCCAATGGAGATTTTATTTCTATTTGTGGTTTCTCCTTACCTTGATTTGATTTTGGAGATAAAGAAACAAAGTCTTCTTTATTCTTTTGATTGTTCCACCCAAAACTATTAATTTGTCTCTTAACTTGATTAGGTATGAGTCATCTATGTACTTCATCCCAAAGGCTTAAGATCACTTAAATCACTTTTAATTAATAGCAAGTCAAGGGATAATCTTCCATGTTCCTTCAAATTTCCTTTGATACCATCTATGAATAAGTTTTTTTGGACACATATTTCACATTTAAATGTAAATTTTTTATGTTGTCCTCAGATACTACATTCTCTACCAAATCCTTTCTATTCTTATTTGTGGAGTAAATCTTGGATACTTAGACTCTTCTTTATTTACTAGATCTTCTTGATCCTGATTTGACTACTTATTGGAGTAGTGTGAGGCTTTTCCAATATCTTTTCCTTCCTCTATTGTTTCCCTTGCCTCTATTTCCTCTATTGAGTAGAAATTTTCTCTTGCTAAGTTCAACTTTGGAGTGCATAGGTTGTTCTCTATAGCTTTCCTTGATGATTCTATAATCTGGTGCTCCTGCTTCTAATAATTTGGAGGTTCTTGCTAGAATTCTTTAGAATAACTAGGGTGGGTGGGGGGCATGGGGTGAATCAGTTATCCAAGGTCTAGATTTACAAATAAATCTTTACAGTGCTTAGTGAACCCATATCCATAAAACATATTCATTCTACATGCATCCAATAGATCATACTATCACTTAAACTTGTAGGTTACTGCCAAATCAACTTTACAAAAATGTAAGAATGAAGCCTAACAAATTCAATAACACACATGACACAATGATTTTACATGGAAATCCAATTTTGGAAAACCACTAGTAACATGCTACTCATTCTCACTCTTCTGAAGTAATGACCTGTGAAAGGCCAACCTTGTTAAAGGTTACACTACATACTGTTAAATGAAACCTAGTTAGAATATTTCAATCACCCTATTAGGAGTGAGTCTTGTTAGAGGACTTTAGATCATTCACTTGGAATGACATCCAATTAAAGGATTTATGAATGGTTGGTAGGTCAACTGTAATCCAAAGAAATAACTCTAGACTGGTACAATGATTAGAAAGTAATAGTAAGGCTTGATCTAATAACAATTTACAAAACACTTATAGATTACAGATCTCTATTTTAGTCCTTCATTCCGATTGGCTTTCACATGCTTTAGCTTTGATAGTTTTATCACCTTTCAAGCATTCATACCCTTAATCCTTCTTTCTTTGCTTGCCAATATCAATCTCTTTCTTTTTGTTACTGAATGAAGTAATACCTTAGACTCCTTATCTTCCTTAGGTTCTCACACATGACAATCTTTGCTTCTAACCAGCCATCTCTATAAATAGAAAATTAAGATCTTTTGTCTTTCAACCTATATTGTCCATTTTAGGGTTAGGTAGGATTAGGTAGGATTTAATGAATCTACCCATCCTTTCATTTTATTCCCTTCTAGAAACTTCTCCTTCAATCCTCTTTAAATTTTCCTCAAAATGGTTCATCTTGAATTCTATGCCACAAACTTATCAATCTTATCTTCCACATGGTTCACACAATCTGAGAAATTAAACTTGTTGGATTAGATTCATCGAATTCATGATCTTTCTCATATTGTTGTCACTTGGCATTAACTTTCTTCTAATGTTCGGCACAAACTATGTTGCTTAACATCTAATATCAAATAACTTGGCACAAAATAAAGTTTTCTGGTGCTCAACATCAACTAAAATTTACTCCTCTTACACTATATCACTTGGCATACACTAAAATTTGACTTTGCTTAGCTCCAACAATTTTTTTGCTTGGCTTACACTAACATTGCTTGGCACCTATTTGCTTATGAGTTAGCTTTTGAATAACCCATTGATAAGAACATATACACCTAGGGGTAGTTAATTCCCATGGGAAATGCACCTATTCAAACACTAGGGCCAACTATAAGGCTATACTCTCCTTTTTGTCTTTAGGCTTTGCATTAGGCTTTACAAGACCTAGGCAGGTGGACCTCAGATTCTTTATATGGTACTAGTGTAAAGGCACGTAACTGAATCTAGATAACAGATGAAAACCCCTAAATCTTCTATTATTGTGCAAACATTCATGGACATGAAATAGCTAATCACAAGGCACACAAATTTGATAAAACAAGTGAGGGAAAATTATTTTTAGTTCTTTAACATAAATGGAAAAGATATTTCATTAAAGATTGAATCAACTTAACCTATGTATGTAATAGAAAAAATATGTAATCTCCAAGCTAGCTAGTCCCTCATCCATTAGGCATTCAATAAGTCAGAACATACACTTGGATATGAAAAATAATTAGATATCAGATCTATCTATCTACCTTGCAAATAAATATCAATCTTCAAGCAAAATTCATACTTACTAGATCCTCATATGATACCTATAATTTTGTCAATGCAATATCAACAAAATTACTTAGCTTCTTGACCCAACAAAAAGACATATAGTGGAATACAACTTTGAATTTTTTTTGTAACTATATAGTATGTACCTTGTACATAGTCAATAGAAAAACTATAGACCCATAAAAAAGAAGACAAATTCATGATGAAACTCCAATGATGCTCTATAATCATTTTCTTGAAATCAATACATCATGTGTAAGCAAAAAACTTAGGGAATACATTATGAATGACTGTATAAGTTAAATGCTTCAAGAAAATATTATATTGTTGTTGATAGCAAAGAAAGTGATGAGAAATGTGAAATCACAATTATGGAAGAAATTTCAATCAAAGTGGAACCGACAGAGTGTTCACACAATAGTGAAAAATGTCTAGAACCAAAGCCCTTACAATGAGAAGAGAAGAAATATTTATAGAGAAGAAGAAAACTCCTAGATCATATTATGATATAGACATGTGTCTTGTTGAAACTCTTCTTTCTATTTTTTTGAACTCATCTCCCTTTTTATCTACCAACAAATCAAATCCCATCAATGTTGTCTTTAGAAATTTTGAGAATATCTTCCTTAAAGAGTACTGAGGAAACCCCTCTTCTAAAGGAATATTAGATATTTTATAAGATGTGCATAATTTTTATAATCTAATATTTCTTTGTCCTGTTATGCCCCTACCATTAAAAACTAATGTGAAATCACAATTATGGAATAAATTTCAATCAAAGTGGAACCAACAGAGTGTTCACATAGTAGTGAAAAATGTCTAGAACCAAAGCCCTTACAATGACAAGAGAAGAAATATTTATAGAGAAGAAGATAACTCCTAGATTATATTATGATATAGACATGTGTCTTGTTGAAACTCTTCTTTCTATTTTTGTTGAACTCATCTCCCTCTTTCTCTACCAGCAAATCAAATCCCATCAATGTTGTCTTTAGAAATTTTGAGAATATCTTCCTTAAAGAGTAATGAGGAAACCCCTCTTCTAAAGGAATATCAGATATTTTATAAGATGTGCATAATTTTTACACTCTAATATTTCTTTGTCCTGTTATGCCCCTACCATTAAAAACTTTAACTACCTCAACTGACAAAAAATTCATCTCAGCAACATCCTTTAAAACATTCAATTTTTCCTTTATGGTTGTTAGTGCATTTGATCCTGTCTAAAACTGATCACAATATTATTTTATATCATTCTAAAATAGAAAATCCTCATTAATGTTGAGAATGCCCTAGATACACAAAATTTCACATAACTTCTACTCCTTAACACTTGTGCAAAATCTGATCTCAAAAATGGAAAACTCATCTTCTCTTAATTTTGGGAGTATATAACACTACATATTTAGGATAGAAATAATGCCTCTGAAGTGTAGTTGAAAAACCAAGCCCTAGGCCATGAGTAGAAGAATTAAATGGAAAATTTAAAATGTTGTATAGTTTGAACTATATGATATCATTAAAATGATTTCAAAATCTTCAACATTTCAACTTCACATGAAATATGCACTCATATTCAATTTACATTCATTTTATATTCATTTCCCCTATCACTAGATGACACTTTTTGATTGTCCATTGGTCAACTACCTGAGCAAGCCCCACATCACCTTATACAACATTGAAAATATTTTAATTAAAATCTTCCCATCATAAGATCTTAAGACTAATTTTCCTCTCTCGATCTTATGATTCCATCCCCATCATAGCATCTCCACTTCAATATTTGCTTCTTCCAACTATATGATATGTTCATAAGATCTTACCTCTTTCAATTCCATCTTACAATCTCCCAATGACCAAAAACCATCATAGCATCATAGACCTCCAATATTTTGTAACATCTTATCTCATCAACCTTAGTCTTATGATCTCATGAAGCCATTGTAGGATCATATCTCCTTAATTCTTCCTCCTCTGATCATACGCCAATACACCATGTCATGATATCTTAGCTCTTCATTATTTAGTTCTTGATCCTATGATATTGGCATGCTATCATAACTCCAATTCACTTCCTTTATGAACTTACAAAGTCCTCCATATTGTTTTATGTGTCACCTTTTCCTCTTTGCATTGACTGTAAATATATTGTTGACTTCACCATCCAAGTAGTTGTGTGTGGTCCCTCCACATATGGTCGTCACAACCTCAAAAATTTCTTTGTCTTTAAGACATTGAGGGTGTGAGCATCAAGGCATTTAACCACCTCACTAGGCCATCTAATCCCCAATGTGGGATTAAAACCTCAAGCATCTTCCTCCAAATTGTGGATGACTATTGAGAGTAGAGGTGTCCATTGTTTTGTTCACCTTTTTCGTGGGCTTCCTCACCTCCTCTTGTCATGGATGACCTTATAACTTCACCCATCTAATTTGCATGGGGCTCTGTTCTTCTCCATTGTGGACTGCAATGTGGGTGTTCTACTCCAACATTTTCTGTCATCAATTTGGACATCACTATATGATCCAAATGTTATGATATGGTGAAACTTGGCAGCAACCTCCATTTCAAAACACATCTCCCCTATTCTATTATGGCTTCTCCACTAGTCATCTCCCCCCTTCCATGCCCTCAAAATTGTTCATGTTCCTCTTTTAACACCATGGGTGATATGATAGACCTTACACATTTTGCCCCTACCATGGATGTCCCTCTTCAAACTGATACATGACATCCTTCATCTTTTCATTCATGTGCATGGTTTTGGAAAAAGGCTTTGCAATGGTGGAATCCAACAATAATTCCAATCATTAGTAACAAAAGAGCATCAATTACCCCTCTAAGTTTTATCAAAAGATATGCCTTGAGGAAAAAAAAGAAAATGGAGGAGAATGGGCATTGACCATGCTTATTATTTCACTACCATCTCTATTTGACCATTCCAAACATCTATTAAGTCATAAAAATAATGCTCTCTGGGTACCAAAAGACCTTTGAGTAACATAGTAGAGAAATAAAATATATTCACTCTTTTTTTAAATTCTTGTCGATAGATACAATAGGGATTAAAAACTCATTACAGGAACTCAAAAATTTAGTTACAATCACAAGTGTGGATCAAAATGCCTAAAGTCAAGAAGAATAAAATTGAAATCATCTATGATGTAAAGCTTCCAACATGTTATTCCATCTCAAGATAAAAATTTGGTAACATTCTCATAGGAGGACCAATTGTCACAATTGATGCCAATATGCATCTATCATGAGACCTTCCTAATGAATTTAACTACTCCTATAATCACCTAATGAATGTATAAATCTAACATTCATTCAAAAGAACATAATAATATGTACATGCACTAATCACTATAGTGATCAAAACCACTATAGTTTCCCCCCTTTCTCACCCTTAATCTACACACTTCATCAGTTTGATGGAATCAGTTAGACTCCAAAGTAGGTACAACTAAACTTTTTTGCATTTTCAAAAGACTAAAAATTCAAAATTATAGTTATTAAAAACAAATTCGATCGTTGATTGATCAGTTAAAATTGAGTTTTCTCTATTATTTTCAATCTAAGATTTTCCAATAGGGAGGCTTATAGGCTAACCTTAAAAACTGACTAAAAATAATAATTGGGCTCTAAAAGTTGACATGTTGGTTCTTCATTCCACATTCCTTAACCCTAATAGATCTCATTACATGATGAATTTAGGGTCAAAGGATATTGACCGTAAAATTTTCCCATTTGAAACTACCTGCAAACACATGTCAAAAAACAAGAAAGTGCATTTAGTTTTGACTTTGAAAATAGGCAAATAGATACTTGAGGGCTTGAAAATGGGGGCATTAGTTCATGATCATGAAGATAATATGAAACTATTATTTGAGCTCATGATAGATAACAAAGTGAGTTTGAAAATCTTGAGAAGTGAGGTACTCAAAATTGCAGAATTGGAGACATCAACATAACTGTGGTTTTCACAAATGGAATGGACCTGGAAAAGTGTGCAAATGGATAGGTCAAGACTCAAAAACTAGGAAATGTGAAGAATTTTCATAGTATAACACAATGGTATAAACCATTTGATTTAGAAAATCATATATTAAGAGTTATGATATCCCGAACAAGGGTACTAATCAATCTACACTTCATGACACCAGTAAAATTTCACAAGTTGCATTCAAAATCTTGTTTGAAAAATGATCAAGTGGATTTTTCATAGACTCAAATATGGAATTTAGAAAGTGTATGACCTTGAGAATGAAATGAAAAATTAATTTTCCCAGTATGATTAACTGGGTCAAATTTATAATTGGTCAAACAAGGCCTCCCAAATTCTTGAGAAATACACATCAACATGAGAGAGATAAGTAAAAACCTTTGAGGGATTCAAAACCTAGTCAAAACATATCAAAATGACATGAAATTGAAACATAGGTTATTTTATATGCATAGTAAATACTCCCAGAGTAGTGAGCCATGAAACATTACTAGGTGCAAGATATTCAAATGAAAACTAGGCTTCCTATCACTATTTGACACAGGCAAAAATGTAGATCTAAACACTGCTCAATATGAAACTTCACATAATGACTCACTATGACACTTTATCATTATAGGACACATGGATATACTAAATTAAAGGTGTTAGAAACATAAAATACCTCTTAGGCCTCAAAATGATAGATGGGTACACATGTAAGATAAAGTGTTTGCAAGGCTCAAAATAACTCAAAATTTTGGAATGGTACTCAAAATGAGAATGAAATTTGAGTGCCATCAACACCTACTATGCAGATTTTTAAGCTTACCATACTCAATTCTTCTTACTTTTTCTTCTAAACTAAATCAATGCATCCATCCTTTGCAACCTTAAGTAGATAATCAATGCACTGTAATATTGCGATCTTAACTAATCCTTGTACTCCTTTTACATAACATAACTCAACCTTTCCTCTAAGTGCTCTTGTTACCTCATTTGATAAAATCTTCTTCATCAATCAAACAAATTATAGTACTCAAATAATCTAAGTAGTTATCTTACTAACAATTAGTAAGTTTGACATCAGTGAAAAAAAAATAATTGAAACACATTTTCATACTTGTATCAATCTATTTTCAAGGCTTCTTTTATAAAATATGAAATTAGCTATCATGGGGTTCTTGGTAGCGTGAGGTTTTGGCAATATCTTTTCCTTCCTCCAGTATTTCCCCTACCTCTATTTCCTCTATTGAGTGGAAATTTTCTCTTTCTAAGTCTAACCTTAGAGTGCATAGGTTGTTCTCTATAGCTTTCCTTAATGATTCTATAATTCGGTGCTCCTACTTCTAATAATTTGGAGCTTCTTGTTGAAATTCTTTAGAATAACTAGTGGGGAGGGGGTTGGGGGTGTGAATTAGTTATCCAAGGTCTTGTTAAATGTGACCTCGTTAGAGGATTTCAATCATCCGATTAGGAGTGGGCCTTGTTAGAGGACTTTAGATCATTCACTTGGAATGTCACCCAATTAAAGGATTTAAAAATGATTATTAGGTCAACCTTAATAAAAAGGAATTACCCTAGACTAGTACAATTATTAGAAAGTAATAGTAAGACTTGATCTGATAAAAACTCATTACACACTTGTAGATTACATATCTTTGCTTCAATCCTCCATTTTCCTTAGCTTTCACACACTTTAGCTCCGATAGCTTGATAACCCTTCAAGCATTCATACCCTTAAGCCTTCTTTCTTTGCTTGCCAATAGAAGTCTCTTCTCTTTCATCACTGAATGAAGTAATACCTTAGACTCCTTGTCTTCCTTAGGTTCTCACACAACAATCTTTGCTTTTGACCAGTCGTCTCTATAAATAGAAAATTAAGATCTTTTTTTCTTCAACCTCTACTATCCATTTTAGGATTAGGTAGGATTCAATGAATCTACCCATCTTTTCATTTTATTCCCTTCTAGAAACTTCTCCTTCAATCCTCTTTGAACTCACCTTAAAAAAATTCATCTTGAATTCTATTCCACCATCTCATCAAGCTTATCTTCCACATGGTTCACACAATCCAAGAAATCAAACTTGTCAGTTTAGATTCATCAAATTCATGATCATTCTCATAATTTTGTCACTTGGCATTAACTTGCTTCTAATGCTTAGCACAAACTATGTTGCTCGACATCCACTATGAAATCACTTGGCATGAACTAAAGTTTATCGGTGCTCGACATCAACTAAACTTTACTTGGCTTACACTATATCACTTGGCATACACTAAAATTTGACTTTTCTTGGCTCCAACTAATTTTCTACTCGTCTTACACTAACATTGCTCAATGCCTTCTATGTAGATTCTTAAGCTTAGAAAACTCAATTATTCTTACTTGTTCTTCTACACTTAATTAGTGTATCCATCCTTTGTTACTTTAAGTAGATAATCAATCCACTATAATATCATTGTCTTAACTGATCCTTGTACTCATTTTTAATACCATAACTTAACCTTTCCTCTAGGTTCCATTGTTGCCTCATTTGATAAAATTCTCTTCATCAACCAAAAAAAAGATAGTACTCAAATCATCTAAGAAATTATCTTACGAGCAAGTAACAGGTTTGACATTAGTGAAAAAACAATGATTGAAACACATTCTCATGCTTGTATCAATCTATTTTCAACACTTCCTTCATACAATATGAAATTAGCTATCATGGGGTTCGTGGTAGGGTCTAATATAACTATATCATGGATATATCCTTCATATTGTTGGAAATCTAATTGAAAAGCTCATTGTTGTTGAAGACCAAAGAGGGAGATTGTTGTAAAAGAATGTTTCAATCATTCTTTTTCCATTGATGTCAAACCTACTATTTGTAGGAATGATATTTTTTCATAAGATTCAAGCACTATCACTTAGTTGATTGATGAAGAGGATTTGATCAACAAGATGTAACAAGAGCACCTAAGGGAAATGTTGAGTTATAATGTTGTAATGAAGTGCAAGGATCAAAGACAATGGTTAAGTAGTGTATTGATAACATACTCAAAGATATAGAGGATGGTCACACTTAGACATAATTGAATGAAGAAGTTGTAACAAAGTTGACTATAATGCTTTAACCTTGAGCAAATCAGTTGCAGTTGAGAAAATCAATTGAAGTGAAGTAAATTTTTAGTAGAAGCCAAGTAATAGACATTTTTAGTTAGTGCCAAATGATCTTCAAGTGCCAAGTAAAAGATTAGATGATGAGCATCAAGAAATTTTTTTAGTTGGTGTCAAATAATCTTCAAGTGTCGAGCATCAAGAAAAACATAGTTGATGGCGAGTAACACAGTATGTGCCGAGCACTAGTATTTTAATAGTGTTGAGCTACTGCATTATTTTGAATAACAAAGATTTCACAAATCCAAGCTGACTTAGTGGTTACATTGAATTTTGTGAACAAGTTGAAGGATAAGGATGATGAGTTGTTGGCATAGAATCCTGTGTTAACCATTTTTGGGTGAATTCTAATGGATTATTCAAGAAGTTTCTAGAGGAAATAGAATATGGGTTAGATGCAATGAATCCTACCTAATCCATGTGAATTGAAATTAAACAAAAGATTAATTGAGTAGAAAAATGAACTTCAAGACTTCTATTTAAGAAGCCATAAACCAAGAAGAATAGAGTTGTTGATACTATTGCTATAGAAGTGTGAAATCTATGAAGTGATTGAAAGAGTGTCAAGAAGGAGAAGGAAGAGAATAGAGGCTCTACATCTATAAGTAGTCATGAAGAGGTGATTGCACTAGTACATTGAGTATGGAGACTCAAGGAGACAAAGCCTGAAAGATAAGGCAAGCAGTTAAGAGTTGCTGAGGTAGAAGGCCAGACAAGGGTATGAGTGGAGAAGTGATCTAGGATCTGCAAGATAAGTTGTATGTTGTAGTTAGGACAAGATTTTCTAATACTCTCTAGCAATTGTATTAGATCTAAAAATCCTATGGACTTAGGTTGGCCTAATAGCCATTTGTAAATCCTTTAACAAGATGGCATTCCAAGTGAATGTTCTAAAGTCCTTTTACCAGGCCCACTTCTAACAGGGTGGTTAAATCCTCTAACGAGGTTACATTTAATAGTGTGTGTTGTAAGCCTTTAATAGGGCATGCCTTTCATAGGGCATCACTTTAGAAGGGTGAGAATTGAGTAGCATGTTACTAGTGGTTTTTCCCAAATTGGGTTTCCACATAAATCACTGTGTCATGTGTTAATTTCTTGTGTGTTATACTTGCATGTTGATTTATAGTAACTTGCTAATTAGACATGTTAAAAGTTTGAATGAAATAAATGATTAAATGGATTCACCACACTTAGTGAAAAGTTTGAAAGGGACATCTAGACCTTGAATAACTGATTCACACCCCTGCCCCCCCCCCCCCCCAATCCCCTCTCCATTATTCTAAATAAATTCTAACAATTGGTATCAAAACCTTCTACTAATTTGGTTTCAAGGTACTAGAAGCAGGAAGATCAAGATGTCCAAGAGAGAAGTTTTCAAGCTTAACAAAGAAAATTTTGGTGCACAAAAAAGTTTGATGAAATTGCACCTTGGATCAATAGGTGACTATGCACAAACTTCAATTGGAACATAACATGTAACTCCAGCAGGACCTCTTACTAAAGATAACTTGAACAAAAAATAAGCAATGTTGGAGATTTCCTCTACACTTAGCTATGCCAAATATGATAATGTCAAAGACTGTGACATTGCATTCAAGATGTGAAAAACCCTGTTAGAAATATATGGAGGAGATTAGAATGTCCAGAGAGAAAAGAGAGAAAGAAGAGGGAAGTTTAATGACATGAAGATGGAGGAAGGTGAAAATGCTACTCAGTATGCTACAAGAATGAAAGAAGTGGTGAATGCAATAAGAAGTCTAGGTGGACAATTGGAAGAAGAAACAACTATCAACAAATACCTAAGAACTCTGCTCCCTATCTATGCTATTAGAGCTTTAGCTATCCAAGAGTTGAAGTGTGTACAAGGAAACACACTAACTTTTGAAGGAATTGTTGGAAGAATGACTGCATTTGAGCTATCTAATTTTGACAATTATAGACCTAATAAATTTTAATA
This sequence comes from Cupressus sempervirens, assembly GCA_028749045.1. NCBI lineage: Eukaryota > Viridiplantae > Streptophyta > Pinopsida > Cupressales > Cupressaceae > Cupressus > Cupressus sempervirens. The sequence goes on along the minus strand of CM053786.1, from coordinate 606,406,438 downwards.
TGCTTTCAAGGCCACAATGACAATAAGAGATACTAAGGAGGACACATCAAGAAAAAGAAGAAAAAAGGGAAAACATGCATCCAGTGACAGCATCACAGATCAGGAAGATGTGGAACAATTACAAGCACTACTGGCTAGGAGATTTCATAGAGGTAAAGGAAAATTCAAAGGTAAGCTTCCTATCATATGTTTCAATTGTAATGAAGTAGGTCATATAGCTGCAAGATGCCCATAGAAGAAAAAATTTAAAGAAGGAAGCAAGTTCAGGAACAAAAGAGAAGATTATAGCAAAGATTGCAAGGAGAAAGGTAAGAGATGCTACATTTTTGAAGAAGATTCTAATGAAAATGATGATGAAGTAGTATATGTAGCCATGAAGGATGAATTAGACAAAGATGAAGATGAAGCTGCAACATTGGTTACCTATGTGAACAAGAATGACAAGTGGATCATAGACGGTGGATGCTCACATCACATGACAGAAGATAAAAGTAAATTCATTACCTTTACTCAGTATGATGGAAATAGCATTAGATTTGGTGATGATGCCCCATGCCAAATCAAAGGAAAAGGATCTATCAAACTTATAGAGAAAATTTCATGTGATAATGCATACTATGTTGAAGGATTGAATTACAACTTGTTGAGTGTATCACAATTAGACAATGTAGGTTGCAAAGTGGAGGTTAGAAACAAAACTGCCAAGATTTATGACACTAATGGAAATCTAATAGGAAATGGTAAAAAAACTAGGAGTAATTTGTTTTACCTAGATATGTAAGAACCAACATGTCTTGTTGTTAGACTTGATGATGTGTGGTTGTGGTATAAAAGGTTGTGTCATGTTAATTTTGATAATTTGATGAACATTAGTAGAAAGAACAAAGTTAGAGGATTTCCTAAGTTAAAGAAACCTAAAAACACAATGTGTAAACAATGTCAACTAGGGAAGATGACTAAATCTAGTTTCAAAAGAAAAGCATACACTTCTAATGAAGTTCTAGAGTTAGTTCATACAAACTTATGTGGCCAAATAGAAGTACAAAGTTACCTAGGAGACAAATACATAATGCTATTTGTAGATGATTATTCCAGAATGATGACTGCTATGTTCTTAAAAAAAAAATCTGATGCATTTCAAATGCTCAAGTGGTATTTGGCCAGATTTGAGAAGGAAATAGGAAATAACATAAAATGCCTAAGGTCAGATAGAGAAGGTGAGTTCATATCAAGAGAATTTGAAGTATTTTGCAATGATAGAGGTATCGAAAGGAAAATGTTAGCACCAAGAACTCCACCACAGAATGGTATTGTTGAAAGGAGAAGTAGGTCAATGATTGATTGTGCTAGAACCTTGATGATGGAGAAAAATGTTGCACTTAAGTACTGGAGAGAAGCTGCAAGTACTGCAGTCTACACATTAAATAGAGTTCAAGTCAAGAAAGGTACAAATGCAACACCCTTTGAATTATGGTATGGTCATTCACCTAATGTTAAACATTTCAAAGTATTTAGTTGTAAATGTTATATTCCAAAAGACATTAGATATGGAAAGTTTGATGCAAAAAGTGATGAAGGAATATTTCTTGGGTACTCCACTAAAAGAAAGGCATATAAGTGTTTAAATACTAACACTAACATCGTTGTGTAGAGTGCAAATGTAAATTTTGATGAGCATGTAGAAGTTCCTGATGATGAGTCAAAGAAAATAAAGGATTATAGATCCTTTGTATACTTCTATGAAGGAATGATAGCTGAAGACAATGCTACATATCAAGTTGGGAATCAACAACAAACTTCAGTATCTACCAAGTCTCAACCTGTGAATGTCGAGTTAGATTTAGAAGCCAATCTACAGAATGTAGAAAATGAACAAACTAGTTCTAAAAATAGTATACATGAAAGGAAGGATGAATTACCTGATGAAGAAGAATGAAATGACTCTGAAGAAAAAGGATCAAACATGGAAAGAAGGACTAAACCCAGATTAGCCAAGTATGTAAGAAGACATCACCCTATAGATCAAATTATTGGTGATAAGGATGCTAGACCAATGACAAGGAGTAGACTCAAAAATAAATCATTTCTACTAAGAAAGATTGAACCCAAAATAGTCAAAGATGCACTGTAAGATGATGACTAGTATAAGGCCATGAAAGAATAGATAGATCAGATTGAGAAAAACAAAACTTGGTCTCTAGTTCCCAAACCAGCTGATAAGAATGTGATTGGTACCAAGTGGGTGTTCAGAAACAAACTTGATGAGAATGGTGAAATTACGAGAAACAAAGCCAGATTAGTTTACAAAGGCTATGAACAAGAAGAAGGACTAGATTATGGAGAAACATTTTCTCTTGTTGCAAGAATGGAAGGAGTAAGAACATTACTTTCATATGCTGCATATAAAGGTTTCAAAGCCTACCAGATGGACGTGAAGTCATCTTTTCTAAATGGTATACTAGAAGAGGAAGTCTACATAGAACAACCAGAGAGATTTTTTGATGAGAAGAACAAGGACATGGTTTGCAAACTACACAAAGCACTTTATGGACTGAAGCAAATGCCAAGAGCATGGTATGAAAGGTTGTAAAAATATCTTGTAAAAATAGGATTTGAAAGAACAGATGACAATAGAAATTTGTACATCAAATCTGAGGAAGGTAAAGACATTTTTATTTTAGAAATATTTGTTGATGACATAATATTTGGAGGAAAAGATGTTTTATGCAAAGATTTTGCAAATCAAATGAAGCATGAATTTGAGATGTCAATGTTTGGAGAAATCAAATTCTTTGTTGGATTACAAGTACATCAGTTGAAGCATGGCATATTTGTGACTCAATCCAAATACATCAAAGAAGTACTCAAAACCAGTTAGCACACCAATGGAAACAGTTCATAAACTATCAAAGAATGATGAATCTGCTAAAGTAAATCAGACATTGTATAGGTCAATGATTGGAAAAGTGTAGTATGTTATATATATTAGACTAGACATAGCATTAATTATTGGAATAGTAGCAAGATTGTTTGCCAATCCAAGAGAAAATCACTTAATGACAGTAAAGAGAATATTGAGATACCTGAAAGGAACTAATTAATTTGGTTTGTACTACAAAAGGAATGAGAAATTTGAACTGAGAGCCTATACTGATGCAAATTGGGGAAGTAACATTGATGATAGAAAGAGCACCAGTGGAGGAGAAATTTTCTTAGGAAAGAGGTCGATTGCATGGACAAGCAAAGAGGTCCTATGAAGTAGTGATCGCTCCAGGCTTTGTTATATGCAATCATTAGTGTTGTAAGTTTGAAGTTTAAAGCTTTATTAGTTTGAATTTTTTAGGTTTTTTTCTAGTTGAAGTCAAATGCTCCCAGACTTTGTAATAGTTTTAACCTAGTTAAATAGTAAGCAAACAAGTAGGCATACTTGGCTCATTGTTGTCTCCCTTCTATATTGACATTACATGAATTTCATTTAAGATATTCATACTTGCAAGTTTTGAAGTTATCCTCTCTGTTTTTTAATGGAAAAAATATCCAAACTCTAAATCTATTAAAAAACTGACTCAATTTACTCTTTAATTGAGTTCTCTCTTCTATTGTCCCTACTAAGTTCACTTGATATCCTTGTCGACTGAGTTCACTCAACAACCATTGAGTAGAGCTCCACCTTCCCTTTGGTGAGTGAGGTCACTTGACAACCTCTTGTTCCAAGCTACTTAGCTTCTTCTTGTGCCAAGTTCACTCGGCTCCTACTTCCTATCACTTGGCATCCATTGCATGTCAAGAAATTTTTTAGAGTTTCTAATTTATTTTTCACATTTATTATTTGGGAGGTTAAGGTTAATGGTAAAGAATGTGTGTTTTTATCAAAATGCATATTTTGTACTCCAAACCTTAACCTCTAAAAGGTTAAGATTAAAATTAATGATATCAATGAAAAATATGTATTTTAACACATTTCATTAACCTACAATATCTTGAGAATCGGGCATTGAAAATTAAAATTTCTTTGGGCAAAACTATGAACAAGTTGGGGAGCTTGAGATCACAAAATTATTTAAAATGCAATAAATTGTAGGATCTTGAAACATCTGTAACTTGTTTTGGCTTGAAAAGATGAAAAAAACTATAATTTTGGTGAGCACGAGAATTGAGGTAATAGCTAGCTCTAATTGCAAAAAAGGACTATGAGGGACACATAATGAACCTAGATGAAGGAGAAGGTAGTACTTTATCCATTGGGCTATAAAGTCATATTGAGAACAATGAATTTGCAAAGGACTAAACATACATAAAAAATGGGACAACTAAAAGGAAAACTAGACACAACAAAAACTAAAAGACACAAGAGAGACTAATAGAAAATACAAAAAAAAGTCCTGACTAATTTTGTGCAAGGAAAATGTCCCTAACTCTCATGAGTCAAAGTATAATAATATGAATGCATTCACTGGCTAAGGAAAATAAATACCATGGCACATTAACATGTGGTAACTCTCAGGTTCTTGTGGACTCAAATATAAGTTTACTCCTTAAATCCAAATTTTGAGATTCCTAGCATGCTCCACATATATGGATAAAGGAATGTATGAAAATAACCAAACTTAATAAAAAATATCTAACTTCATAATCAACTCTTTCTCATGTCACATTTTATTGATTACTTCATTTTGAAATATTAGAAGTATAAAGATCTCAAGTTTATAAATGCATTTATGATCTTCTCTTGTACTTGGAAAGCCCTCTAATTGAGTTTCTAGTTATTGGTCATCATGAAGTCCTAAACTCATTTATAACACTAGGAACTCTTTCTTTTCCATTGGCATGATCATAATTGAACCTTTTTAAAAATCATTCTAGCCTAGATGTGTATCCCTATCAAATTGGATTTTCTCATGATGCAACCCTTCCTCTTCTCCCATTTGAACATCCATTTGATCATAACAAGAAATGCTCATGTTTACCCTTTTAGCATACACATCTTCTAAAAAGTCCATCTAATTTGAAGAATTGATCATAGCTTTAAATTTCTACAAATAAAATTCTTTTAAAAGAGTATTATCATCAAAACCCCCATCTTTACATTTTTCAATCCCTTGATCATAACACATTTCTCCAAGTAATGATGTTTTTGTAGTGTGAAATATCATCTCAATATTTCCTTCTAATTTGTTTGTATGAAGCAATAAAGTATGAATTCCCCTAATTGATCCATTCACATCATTATCTTCTATCATTTTAGCCATCTTTGGAGAAAATATTGCATTGGATGTTTGTATCTCATTCAAGAATGATTCAAAACTAGAAGAAAAAGTTTGAAAGGATGTGTACTATTGAGAAACACATTGTCTAAAATGCCAGGATAATGATTAGGGTTAATGCTTTCATGTAGATGATCAATCACTTGGATAATACCTCCCATACTAATAGTTTCCTTATCAGACTGTGATGAAGTTATGTTTTCCATCATCTTCTTTCTATAGGAAATTCTTATTTCATCCATATTATCATGAACTTTGTGCACAAGGTTCCTTTTAGTATTTTGACCCATGTTTTGTAGCCTTTTCAATGTGAAATACTTTAATCTAGGATGATAAACATCTTTTCTACTATTTTCCTCCTCTTCCACAAGATCATCATGATTCTTTAGGCATTTTTTAGTTATATTAGTGCTATCCTCAACATTGTTGGTCATAACTTCAAGTTTCCTTCCATTAATATCAAAATGCTCTATCTGAAGGAGCTTTTGGTCTTTAAAACTAGAAGAGATAAAACCCTGTATTTGATTTCCTTCATATAATTTGTGATGTGAAGCAACCTATGGAGTTATAGTCATTTATCATTGTCTTTGAATACCAACTTGAGAACCGTCAATAGAAATGCCTTCTTCTAAAAAAAAAAGATTAAAATAAACACTTTCTTTATAGAGAAAATTACCATCCAAAGCTTTTGAGTACAAACCTAGGGTAAAAAATGTTAGAAATAGGGACAACTGAGAGGGGGGGTGAATCAGTAATCTAAAAACTTTGGTTGCCAACTGGATATTATTACTTACTTTAAACCATGCATAACTAAGAAATAAAGTAATGTTGAATAGTAACAATAGCAATGCAAAACGATAACTCATAACACCATATTTTGTTAACTAGTGAAACTCTAGCCAAGGGAAAACCCTCGTGGGGATGATACCCACTAGATAATATACCGATATATAAGTTTCTTGTTAAAGGATGGACCCTATTAGGAGTCAATGAGAAAATTTAGTATAAGTAGTCCCTATTAGGAGATTTTGAATCCCTATTAGAAGATTTCAATCCTATTAGGAGTTTTAGTACAAATTATGCAAGAAGAGCCCACTACCCAAACATGCAATTTCAACTACAAGAAGACCTCACTACTCAAATGCAATTTCAACTACAAGAAGAGCTCACTGCTCAAACCAGTAATTTACTATTATTTCTATTCCTTCTCTGATCTCTGATCTTCAGCTTGATCTCAAATCACTAGATAGCTCATACACAACTTTACATATACCACTTTCACAAAAGTTCACTCACTTCACATAACTCCATAAGCACATATAAGTACTCTACTTCCTCATAATATCAAGATAGCACAATTCTTATCACAAAAAGTCTTTTGCAAAAATATCATGCCTTTACATAAGTTATTGCTAGGTCAGCTAAGATCAAAATTCACTTTTCAAGTTAGAGTAAACATCTAGGGTGTTGAACCTAATTGGAAAAATAAGTCTTTCCTTCAATTCTATTGTCCTACATTATCAAAACATGATTATATCTATTTTGTAGAGTTTGTACAAACTTTTGAGGTTCTACACATCATCACCAACATCCATGATATCTCCATGTAACTTCACTTAACATAATATTATGTTTGCAACATGTTATGAACAAAACAACACACTGTTGTAAACCAAATTCTATACTTAAACAATTTTCTAATTACCAACCACTAAGTATCTTTATTTTTGAGGTTTCCTATCAACATGTACATCATGTGTTGCCATTAGTGACAACAATTACAAATCACTATTAGCCAATTGTAGACAATCTCCCCCTTTTTCATTGATGGCAACAATATAGGGAAAATTGGCTAAGTGACAAAACTTAACTATAAAAATAAATATTACATCTATTAAAAATGTATGTGTGTGTGTGTGTACTCCCCCTTACAATATACTTTATACTACACATGTATACTATTTTCACATCTCTCCTTTTTATTATCTGAATAAAAAATGTTTATATATCTATCCTTGGCCTTGACACATTCTTCTAGCTATTTTTCAACACATGATAACTTTAGAGCAATAGATTCTCTAAAATTAAATATTCTAATCAAAATATGTTCTTTATGAAGTTCTAATTTCCTAATCTCACTATGAACACTGGAAACTTGATTCTCAAAATCATCAAATTTGCTAGAAAGGTGCAAGATTTGGCTGGATAAAGCTTCAAGCTCACTTATCTTTGCCTCTATCTAACTGCCCAAATCCTTAGTCAGTTTGTGTGATAAGGTAAACTTAACATATAGAGTTTTCCCTTATTGCTGACATTTCCAAAGTTCTTTTATGCATGTATCAAGATTGACCAAATCACTCTTGATATTTTGGTAGATGGTGCTAAACAAGTTAACATCATGGGAAATTTGAGCCTTCACCTTTGTAAAATTTAGAAAATTAGTAAACTCTTCATATAATGACTTTAGCACTACTTGTGCTCTTAGTTTGGGATCTGACTTTGTATATTGTACTGTCAAAGTACTATGCAATCTGTTTGTCACTTCCATTAGAGATTTTTGTTAATTTTTCTCCATTTTATTCTTTTGTAAGAGTTTAGATAAGGATGAAATCAAATCGGTCTAATCATCATCATCAATAGCCAAACTAGCAAGAGAGAGAGGAGTATATGAACTAGATGGTTTAGTTTCATTCTTCTTATGTTTCTTTGCTACTTCCTTAGCTTTCCTCTCTTCCTCTTATTTCCTTTCCTTTTTTTCTCTTTCTTTCTTCTCTTTTGATCTTTGCTTTTCTTCCTCCTCTATTTTCCTTTTCCTTTCTTCTTTTGCAATTCTCCTATTATCTTCTTCTTCCTTTCTTTTCCTATCTTTCTCAAGCAATTGTTGGTTGGCTTCCTCTATATTTTTCTTTTCAACTTCAATTTTCCTCTTCTCTTCCTCAATTTGTTTGAACTTTTCCTCAACATCTTCAATATTAGGTACATTTGGTTTGGAACCACCAAATGTATTGGTGTCATCAATGTTAAGAGTAACATTGGTTTGACCAATCTTCATAGTGTCACCACTAATTGGCACTTTCAAGGTTCTAGGAGCTAGAGGAGAAATTCTCCTAGATTTTGACAACATCTAACTAATAACTTATTCTATCTCCTTTATCAACTTATCCTTCTCACCAACCATAAATAAAAATGGACTTAATTTGTTCCTCAAGTAAGGAGCAAGGTTGGTTTACAAACTTTTAATCTCAACTTCTAAAGTTCAAGGTCTTCTTCCCTTGCTAGAGTCTTCTTATCTATAAGTCTATCATAGACTTTTTGGTTCACTACTCCTTTGATATCTTTCATACTAAGATCATTTTCTATGATATATCTTACAATAGATATATCAATCTGGTCCTTCTCAAGAGTATTGTATAAGTCATAAATTTTTTTAATTTGAATAAAGTTTCCCTCATTGGCAATCATCATGTTAATCTTCTCAATCTTTGGTTTCCATGGTTGTTGATCTTTTCCTGCTACTTGTTTAGGTGAAGTCACCTTTTTAGCTTATTTCATTTCCTATTCCTCAAATTTTTCATCACTACTAGATTTAATTGTCAACAATGCTTTCTACTTCTTGCTAGGTCCTATAACCATCTATTTGACTCTCTTAGTCTTTGTAGCTATTGCTTCAGCTAATCTCTCTAATTTTCTCTTATGTTCATTGGGCTGAACATTAGGCACTATTGCATATGGTATGCTCTACTTTGTAGTTGTGTTAGCAACTAAAACTAACAAGGGTTGTATGTTTAGTACACCTTGTTTCAATGACTTTCTCATAGCCTCAAATTCACTCTCTAACATTTTGGCCTCAAATAATGTCTTCTTCATAATGGATTCAATCTTCTTGTGAGATTCTTTCTCCAAGGTTACTTGATGAGTATGTTGTTTAATCTCATCAAATGTGCCAAAGTTGTACCTAGCTTTGTCTTTCTCTAAATTCAGCAATAAATCAATGTAGCCAACTACAACATCAGCACTTAACTCATAGATCAAAGGATCCAAAAATGTTTCCTAATGTTCCACTACTTGAATGCAAGTATAATTTGTATCAACTAGAATACATATGTCTTTCTTGAGCCTATCCACAATTGCAGGTGAGATCCTAAATCTTTGATGCATCTCATTTTGGAATATTTTCATTATTAGATTTTTGCTATCCAAAATCTTGTTTGTAGGGTGTCTTATGCATACCTCTATAATTTTCTTCATAGTGCATCTCTCACTACTCATTATATCTGTTACTGATAAGTAGGTAAATCTCTTCAGCATGTGAAAAAATATGTAATTAATCAATGATTAGAATCTAAACACACCATTCTTTTTTCTCTTAATCTTTTCTAGGTTTTCCAAGAGTTGCATCCTTAGTATTTCACTTAGATTTACCTATTCTTTCTTAACACATATCTTATAAGATGCATAAATAAATCTAGTTGAAAGTTCATCTATCTTAGAACTTGCACAAACTGAATGAGAAATAATTTTGCTAAGAAATCTCACATCATCCTTCTTGATGGAGCTGATTACCATAGCTTTTTTGTTGTATATTGCCTTAGTGTAGCTTCCTACTTTCCTCTTAACCATCTTCTCTACTATGGGTACACTACCTTGTTTGCTAAGACCATTACCTCATGAATAAGGTCGACAGAAATGTCTAATATGTTGTCTTGCATCCACAATTTTTCATCACGTGTTCTACTCAGTATGATTTGAGTCCATTCATCTATATCTAATTCATAGTAGAAATGATACTTAAACAAGTCTAATTCTTTTAAGTGTTCACATCTAGGCTTCATATTCATGTCAAGGTTAAAGACCAATTCCATATCCTTATTTATATATTCACTTCCAATCATCTCAAACTTGTAATTCAAATAATTTTCTATGTCTTCCAAATAGACTATGTTGTTCAGAGTGATAGACAATGTAGAGTTAGGGTTTCCATCACTAGGTTTTATGGAAACTATATTAAACTTAGGTCTATCCTCATTTTCAACATTGTGAACAACTGAAATATCCATGAATCTTTGTCAACAATATCTTCTTCTAAATTTTTTTTGAAGAAAAATGATAAAATACCTATTTCTAAAAATAAGGCTTGCTTAAAAATTGCTCTCACAAGTCACTTTGGAATGCTGTTCACTTTGAATGTGTTTGTAATGAAGCAAAATCAATTATGTACTCCATTTATCCCTCAACTTGAACTTGCATTAATTGCATACTTTTGTGAATATGAAAAAGTTGTTACTTGGATTCTGCAATCAGATAACTGCTCAAAATAATCTATCTGATCTTTGGATGTTAGCTGAGGTTTACTATAGCCTCCTTTCATTATGAAAAATATCCTTAAAACTTTGCATCACAAAATTCTCTGCAAAAACTTACTTTTTATCTTCTATCATAGAATTAATCTTCATTTTAATATCAGTAACTTTGAATTTCATTATAATTTCTTTATATGATCTCTAAATCATGAGCGAGCTTAGGTATCATCTAAACATAACAAGCTACATCTTTTCCCAAATTCTCTACTTCTAATTTTGCCTCTATCTAAAGTTCTCAAATTCTAATGTTGTGACCAAGTTTAATTCATCTTAATTGAATCAAAGTCAACAACTGACTTCAATCTTCCTGTCTCATCATCTAACTTTTCTTTTGAGATGTCTATTCCTTTCACAAATGCTTCATTAATTTCTTCTCGAGGTTAACTGACAATGTTTCTTTGTTCTTCATTGACTCTACTAGTTTTGGAGTTCCTTTCATGGTTCCTTTTATCATTTCTTATGTTCCCAATGTTTCTTCTATCTCCAAAATTTCTATCCATTTTTTAGTGCTTTGCTATGTGTCCAAAGTTGTTGCATAACTAACATATCAGTTCTCTACTTCTAGAATTCTGTTGAATATCAGGTGCATGATAATTTTGAGCAATGTTTCCTAAGTTGTTACACTTATAACACACAATCTATCTTCTATCTTCATAGGATCTTCCTTCTCTCAATGTATTTTCATTATATCTTCTTCTATCCATAGGGTTAGTATGTCTAGACATTCTACTATTTCTCCTATCATTATCATACTTAGCTTTCCTACAATCAATTGCATTATGACCCATACCATGACAATTATGACAATAAAAGTCTTTAACATGATTGAATGACTTATTAGTACAATCTCTTTTCATATGACCTATTTCATTACATAAAAAACACTTACCTCTAAATTCATACCTAGTTTCTTTAGGAGTTTCCACTTTCTTTGGTTCATCCAAGATTTTAGCTTCCTTGTTTTGCTCAGCTTCTTTAAGTTTCTCAAAAGATTGACTAGATTCAATTTTTTCATCAAATTTTTATTTTTCTTTTAGATCTGATATGATCTCAAGTTTCTTTGTAGAGATGTTAATTAGATATCCAAGATTAGTCTTGTCATAAGAAGGTCTCTCTATAGACATTGACTTATCAATCTTTTCTGTGCTAGAATAAAGCTTCTCAAGCTGTTTTTTACACTGTTCTAATTCACCTTTCACAATAGTATTGCACTTAAGGAGTTCTTCATGATCTTCTTTCAATGTTTCAAGTTTGAATGTTTCCTTTGCTAGACTTGCTCTCAAATCTGCATTTTCAGTCTTCAAATCAGACTCAATTTTGCTAGGATGATTTCTTAGAGTCAACTTTAGATTTGTAATTTTAAAATTCATGCTTCAAGATCTTGTATTCTATCTCCAACTTTGAATATTCATCATAAGTGGTTCTAGATTTAGTAGATCACGGCTTGGATTTCAGATGCTCAATCTTTTCCTTTCATTGACCAATATATACTTTGAATTCTTCATATCTATCCTTCAGCTTATCTCTTTCTTTAGTAACAAGATCAATTTGTTCGATAGCTTTTCAAGGTTCTTCTTCAACTATTTAATATCCATAGGGATCTTGATTGAGTTTTTGAGCCTTTTCAAAGTAACTGTACTCTGGTACCAATTGTTAGAAATAAGGATTACTGAAAGGGGGGGGGGGGGGGGGGTGAATCAGTAATCTACAAATTTTGGTTACTAACTAGATATTATTACTTACTTCAAGCCATGCATAACTAAGTAATAAAGAAATGTTGAATAGTAATAATAGCAATACACAAATACAACTCATAACACCATATTTTGTTAACTAGGGAAACCTTGGCCAAGGGAAAAGCCCAATGGGGATGATACCAACTAGATAATATACTAATATATAAGTTCCTTGTTTGAGGATGGACTCTGTTAGGATTCAATGAGAAAATTTAGTATAAGAAGTCCCTGTTAGGAGGCTTTGACTCCCTGTTAGGAGATTGAAACCCTATTAGGAGTTGCAATACAATGTATGCAAGAAGAGTCCACTACCCAAACATGCAATTTCAACTACAAGAAGAGCTCACTACTCAAACAAGTAATTTACTATTATTTGTGTTCCTTGTCTAATCTCTAATCTTCAGTTTGATCTTGTATCACTAGATAGCTCATACAAAACTTTGCATATACTACTTTCACAAAAGTTTTCTCACTTGGCATAACTTCACAAGCACATACAAGTACTTTGCTTCCTCATAATATCAAGATATCATAGTTCTTATTATAGGTAGTATTTTGCATAAATACCATGCCTTTACATAAGTTACTATTGGGTCAGCTAAGACCACAATTCACTTTTCAAGTTAGAGTAAAGATCTAGGAAAAATAGTTCTTTCCTTCAATTCCGTTGTCTTGCATTATCAAAACATGATTATATTTGTTTTGTAGAGTTCATACAAACTTCCAAGGTTATACACGTCATCACCAACATGTATACTATCTCCATGTAACTTCACTTGACATTATATGACATCTACATGTTATGAACAAAATAATATACTGTTGTAAACCAAATTCTATACTTGGACAATTTTTTGATTACCAACCACTAAGTATTTTTATTTGTGAGTTTTCCAGTCAACATGTACGTCATGTGTTGCCATTAATGACAAAAATTACAAATCAATATTAGCCATTTGTCAACAAAAACATCATAAGAGTTTGCTTCATCAAATTCCTCCATAAGATCCCAAGCTAACTCATTACTCCTTTTATCATGATTATTCTTCTCATAGAAGTTATTTGACATAGGATTTTCTATTTGATGAAAAGACCAAGGTATTTTTTAGTGGCTAATATTCATAAATTGTCTAATTTTAGAATTTTTTTGCTAGTAATTTGGCTAATAATTTAAGATCTAATAAAACCTAAATTGCCACAATTTTATTAAATTTAGTTCTAAAATATTTTTAATCACTCAATCATTTATTTTATTATAAAAATTAAACTCAAAGATTTGCCACAATATTGGATACATGATTAGATTTGATTTACCTAAATATTATATATTATCAAAGAAATTAAAATTAATTCATCACTAATTATCATAGTTATTAGTTTCTTTAGGGAAATATCAGCAATATTTGGTTTTCACTATTGATTTAAATATAATGTAACTATCCTCATAATTTTCATGAGATAAAACATGTTCAATTTTGATTTGGAATATTGCATGACAATTAGCAAACTTCCTATTACTATTGAGATTCTCCAATATTTTCTACTCAAAAATTATGATTCTAAAATAATTGTCCATGTAGATAATATCTAAAATAAAAAAAAATTGAGAGATTTTTCGATAAAAATAATTTGGTTTTTCAAAATAATGAAAGATTCACCAATATTTTATATCATTTTTCTGGAGGGGGTTTCTTAAAGTTTACCCTAGAAAAGAGTCAAAAAGAGGATTTCCTAATTTTGAATGATCCATAGGACAACAATTTCACTTCTGTTAGACTAGAGGCAATTTTGGTCATATCCATAGAGATTACATTTTCAATATTTTTAATAATATCTATGTTATTTTGAATGATTGATTCTTCTTCATGAAACATGAAAGGTTGATTTTAGGGTAGCATGCATGATAATAAATGGAAATTAGATGATTTGTCTTCTTTTACTTGAAGCTAATTTTTATCCTTTTCATCAACTAATCTCTTAATCAAAAGTTCATCAATGTCATCAAATGTAAAGCTCTCCATTTCCATAGGGAAAGTGGATATTTGTAGAGGTTCATTGTTTCTTTTGTCTCCATCAATGGTAGTGGTACAAAATTGTACCATATAGAGTATTGATTTTTTCAATAGATTCATCATCTTGAAAAATAGTGGAAGGGTGAACTCTTCTTAGCATATGAATTTATCATCTAAGGCCTCCAAAAATCAAGTTGGAATAACCACCATGTGAGGTTCATCTTCTAATACTCCTTCATCATTCCCTTCAATTTGTGGCTGCAAGATGCATGAAAAGACTTTGAATTTTCTTCTTCAAGCTTCTTGCTTTTAGATTGATGGATGAGTCCTTCTTATTTTCCCTGAAGATCTTTGTAATTCTTATGAAAAGAATCAATAAAAATTTCCTATTCTAATGCACCTTCTTCCTCTTCATATTTTTTTTTTCATGCACTTTCTAATTAATCTTTTTCAATATTCTTCTTGTAGGGTATTCCATCATGATCATCTGAAAAGAGCTAGTTCTTTCCTCCATCTCTTGCTTCAATATTTTTCAATGTTTGAAGGAGAGAAGGATGATTATTTTCTAGATCTAACTTCTTATCACCATAGAAACTCTTTGGAAATATCATTTTTCTAGGATCAACTAGAATATCATTTCATTGAGACATAGGTGTATGAGAGACATTTTTATGATTCTTCATCATTGATTTAGATGAAAGACATTTTTCAACAAGGCCTCCTTTATCTTTATATATTGAACCTTTTTCTAAAAATGATTCTTCATCATGAGAAAGGAAACCATAATTTTTTCCATCTTCTTCTTTGATCTTTCGTAAAACTTGAAGTAAGTGGGGACAAACCATTCTAGGATCTAGCCCCCTTCCACCATAGAAACCCTTCAAGAAATTAACCTATATGGGCTCATCAAGAGCTTGCTTCTTTTGACATGCAAAATATTCATCATCATTGTCATTATGATTGTCTCTTTCAAATTTTCCTTTGTACCAAACCATGTTTTGAACTCAAATCTTAAGATAGAGTCACCAACATAAATATTTTATATAGAGTCACCAACCTTCATTCAAGGGAAGATACCTTTTATCAAACAACTTACTAATTATTGTTTACTTGTTCTTGGATGAGACCAAGATTTTTCCCATTTCTTCTTGGAATAGAAACTATTATTTCAATCACCACAACATTTTGACCAATAGCATTTGTTTGAAATATTTCCTAGAGTTCTTCTTCTTCTAGAACTCAACTCACCTGATGATATTGCTGAGAACTTTGTCTACACCTCTAGGATGGAGTGTTCAAGTCTAAAATAATGTCTTCTCATGTTTCCTATAAACCAAGATTCAGCTAGAGAACTGGAAGCACGGTATCATGTGGCAACACCATCTTACTCTATCACATGTGACTAATTAATATTTCTTGTTCATTTATCCCTAACAGAGTCACCAAAAATCTACTGGAAAACAAAATTGTCACTTGAAAATGATATAACTTGACCCAATAGAGTGTATGTGGAAAACTATTTCCAATAGTTGGATAGGCCCTTGATAAGTGACCTTCCTCTACATTAAGAGGCACAACTCCCTAGTATGATGTAATTTTTTTTAAGGTTAGAGATATAACCAAGTATCAAGATTTGCAATACTTCATCCTTGCTTAAATAATATAAAAAAAATTTAAAAGAACTAATACAGATAAAGATTCAAAATCCATCATAGATACCAATGAACTACACATGTACAGGTACTAGAAGTAACTTTAAATTTCTATATCATGGGCATATTTTTAAGATACCAAGAAACATGATTGATCACATAGAATAGATTGTTAATTGGCTAATTTCCTTTACAAAAGAGAGAATAAAATTTTATATCCTCGTACGATGAACATAACTGAGAAGAATTTGAACAACCAAAGGTATTTAAATTAATTTCAAATTAACTAGGCTGTCAATACATGAAGCAATACTACTTTAGTAATAAAGTTTTCATCTCAAATCTTCAAGTTTCAAAAAGTTCCCTTTATAAAGAAAAGTGATCCCTTATATAGGCTTGAGGTTAAGAACTACTCTTCTATGGTTTATAACTACCTCCAATTTGTGTGTTTTGGGAGAGGTTAATTAACCTCTACAAAATTAACCAAAAATGGTCCAATCCTTAACCTTTTGACCAAGACTGACAAAGGTTATGTTTATAAATATAGAAAATTTACACCTATTACATATGTCAAAGGAAAGATGTTGCTCTTCTCTCAATGCACAAATAATTCATTCCAACAATTTCCACTAGATTCCTTGTGTGGAAAAATCATCAAGAACACATTCATCGGTGATCTTGTAGCACTCGAATGGATGCATTTATTCCTATTCTAAGGAAATATGAGCTCCTTAAATTTAACATGATATCGCTTCATATGATCTTGATATTATGGTTGTGACTAATGGTCTCCATCTCTGAGAAATGTTGCCAATGATGGATCAAGATATTTCTCCTCCAAATTCTGGGTGACAACATCAAAATCTAGAATCCATCTATCATCCATCTTCATAAGGGAACTTTTTCTTCTATACTAATTTGTAAAAACTAGTCTAGCTTATCACTAAAGTTTATCAACTTTGGGTTGTATGGTATATGCTTTTCCTCTAATGTCAAAAAGACCCTTCAAGTACATTGGCCAATTTGGAATTGGGATTATGGAGAACTTTGATCAACACCCTAAATATTATTTCAACAAGGATGCAACTCTTGGAAGAACTCTATCAAGAATATTGTTTTCCATCCTTTTCATGTATAAACTTTCTCCTTGCATTGTCATTATGGAACCCATGAACCCAAGGTTAATCTAGAGGCACACCCATTTAGCTTTGTAATCTTTTTCCTCAAGATCTAATGATACACATCCACTTCATGGTTTCAGATTTTTCCAAATGGTTCAAAATCCATCTTTTATTCATATTTGTCAATGTCTTTGTCTAAGCTAGAGTATTTGTGCCAAACAATAAATTAGTAATCAATGTGGCTTATATAGAATGAAAGACAATAGTTTGGACTATTGCCCACATACAATTTGACTCTGTCCCCACTTTTGTTTTCTTTAAATTATTTCAATCAACATCAAAATAAAATCACATAACATGAATGGGTATACACAGGATTATGGTCAACGAAACTATGGCCTTAAGTGGCAATGAAAAACCAGCAAATCAAGGTTATGTCAACTTGACACATAATTTTAAAGTGGTTTTGTAATTTATATCAAAAAGTTGCAAGAAAATATTCTGTAGGAAATTGACTATAGTTTCTAGACTACTAGGCCTTATCTAGAGAAAAATTATTTGATTGGTCAAAATTTTGGATTTTAATGCAGTACTACAAAAATTTTAGGGTGAAAATAAAAAGTAGGTTTATATTTGACCACCGTAATCAAAATCAAATGATAATATTTTTTAGTAAAATTATAGATATAATAAGTAGATTCATGCCCAGATGTGACACATAGTTTTGGGTATTTTTATTCCATATAAATAATTAAATATGAATTTTCTACTATAACTTTTCCAAAATAAAAAACTCCCATGTCTAACCATCCTAACTAATTGAAAACCTTACCAAATTGTTATTTTATTTTATTTTCTTTATACTAGGTGAAGCATAAAATGTGACACAACTCTTGGATTTCAAAAATGTTATACCATTTGAAAGTTATAGCTATTTTTCAATTAGTATGTCAATCAACACTTCATAGATGTCTTCATTAAAACTTAACTAATAAATAATTATCAAACTTAGAATTTGACAACAATTATATCAATGGAATCTTGAGAGTGTTATAAAAAAATCCCTTTTTGTTTCATTGAATTTTAAGGAAAATAATATTGTTAAATGACTACTCAAAGTTTGAATGTTAGTGAAACCTCTCCCAAACACATTTTTTGAGTTGACCAAATATGTTTGGTAAATACCAAGCCTAATCAACTATTTGATTTGAGATCAGATACTTGATATGAAATTAGGTACCCAAAAAGAGGTGGCCAAATTTTTGAAATTTTAATTCTGGAGGAAAACCACCCAAACTTCGTAGGGAAACCAAAATTTGAGTGGTGTAGGCATTATTATCAATAACTAATATTATTATATATGATTACTATTATCATTATATATGATTATGATTATTATTATTAATTATATTATAGTAATATATCAAATTATTATTATGATTATTATTAAATATAATATAGTAATAAATATAATAATTATTCTAACTAAATATAATATAGTAATATATATGATAATAATAATTATTAAATATATATAGTAATATTGTTTGATTATTATTAATATTAAATATTGTAATATTGTAATACCCCAAAATTGGCTCATTGCCATGATACCAATTCTGGTCTATTTCTGATCAATCCTAAGACCTATTCTAATAGGCAATTCTCATTCTGCTACTCGCTACTTGACTTAATTGTCAAATGTAGAAAACTCAAATTTGTATTCATCATACTCTTTATTTAATTCCTATAGTACATACTCATATTAGTCGCATTAAACCTATTTGATTTAATTATAATTTAATTATTAAGTATTTATACTTTAATTAAATTAAATTATATCTTAAGGCTAATGTACTATGGAATTAAATTTATTTAATTTAATAAATGTGCATATTTTAATTAATTAAACAAAATTATTTAATTAAATGGAGAAAGCTATTTCTAATTAATTAAATGAAGTTATTTAATTAAATGGGGAGTCATTCCTAATTAATTAAATAATATTATTTAATTAAATGAAAAAGGTAATTATGAGAGCATATCTCATTTTATTAAATTAAATATCTCAACAAAATTTCTCTTTAGTTCAAAAAGGGAAATTTCCAGTTCACTATTGATCAAAAATGAGTTAAATCAGTTAACTCCTTTTTTTACTCAAATTAAATCAGTTAACTCCTCATTTTACTCAAATTAAATCTGTTAACTCCCTTTAATTTGGGAATCTCCCTTTGTGACTGAACCTCATCTTCAATCCTGATCGTTGATCTGAATTGATCTCAACCGTTGATGGATTCCAGGGAAGTCTATTTAAGAGACCCTCCTCTCTTCATTTCAGAGAGGATCAATTTTGGAGAATTTGCATCGAATTGTTGTTGGAATCCATACTCACATTTGCTTAAATTTCTTGCATACATTATCATTCTTAGTTTAATCTCATTTTAGTTTAATCATGCATATGCTTAATCTAGTTTGTTTTATTTGTTCTTAGATTACATTGCATCTTTCATTTTAGATTAATCTGCATACTCACTCTTAGCTTAATTCCATTGTCAAATCCTTCATTCTTAGAGGGTCTGGTTGCCTGTACCTTGATTCTGAGGATGTTAATAGGAAAAATCCCTTTAGATAGAAGGCAACAGGTCGCTTCGCAGGGCAAATTTCGGATGAACAATCCAATGTTCATTCTGAGATCAATCCGCATGCAATGACCATGTTGAAGTGTGTGTGTTAGCATAGGCCGCATTTTCACATATACAAATATATATGATTATTATTGTTATAGAATCTAGTAATATATTATTATTATATTAAAATATATAGTATTATATTACTATTAATTATAACATTGTCATAAAATGTATTGAAAGGGGTCATAGGTTAACCTATAACCCCTTTTGATGCATTTGAGCCAAGCAAATGGGTCTCCAGGGGTTCTAGGGCCCCTAGGAACACTTGTCATGAAATGTGTCAAAAGAGGTTATCGGTTAACTTATGACCCCTTACAACACATTCAAAACAACCAAATAGGTCCCTAGGGTTCCTAGGGCCCCGAGGGACATATGTTGCTATGAAATGTTTCAAAAGGGGTCATAGGTTAACCTATGACCCCTTTGGATGCATTCAAACCAACCAAATGGGTCCCTAGGGGTCATAGGGCCCTTAGGGACATATATTGTCATGAAATGTGGGTCATAAGTTAGCCTATGACCCTTTTCAATGCATTCAAACCAACCAAATTGGTCCCTAGGGGTCTTAGGGACCCTAGGGACATATGTTGTCATGAAATGCATCGAAAGGACCTATGACCCCTTTTAACGCATCCGAACCAACCAAATTCGTCCCTAGGGGTCCTAGGGCCTATGGAACATATGTTGTTATGAAATGCATTGAAAGGGATCATAGGTTAACCTATGACCCCTTTCGACACATTCAAACCAACCAAATCAGTCCTTGGAGGTCCTAGGGCCCCACAAACAATATGTTATCATGAAATGCATCAAAGGTTTCATAGGTTAACCTATGACCCCTTTCGACACATTTGAACCAACCAAATAAGTTCCTAGAGGTCCTAGGGCTCCTAGGGCCATATGTTGTCATGAAAAGCAATAACAAGGGCCATAGGTTAACCTATCACCCCATTCAACACATTCAAACCAACCAAATGGGTCCCTAGGGGTTCTAGGGCCCCTAGGGACATATGTTGTCATGGAATGCATCAAAAGGGGTCACAAGTTAACGTATGACCCCTTTCAATGCATTTGAACCAGACAAATGGATCCCTAGTGGTCCTAGGCCCTTAGGAACATATGTTGCTAGTAAATGCATCAAAAGTAGTCATAGGTTCTTTTGATGCATTCAAACCAACCAAATTGGTCCCTAGGGTTCTTAGGGCCCCTAGGGACATATGTTTCCATGTGTTGAAAGGGGTCATAGGCTAACCTATGAATCTTTTCAACACATTAGAACCAACCAAATAGGTCTCTAGGGGTCATAGGGACCCTAGCAACATATGTTGTAATGAAATGGATCGAAAGGGGTCATAGGTTAACCTATGACCCCTTTTGATGCATTTCATGACAACATATTTCCCTAGGGGCCCTATGACCCCTTTCAACACATTCAGAAAAACTAAATAGGTTCCTAGGTGTCCTAGGGCCCCTGGGGACATATGTTGCTATGAAATGCATCAAAAGGGGTCATAGGTTAAACTATGACCCCTTTCAATTTATTCAAAACAATCAAACAAGTCCATAGGGGTCATAGGGCCCCTAGGGACATATGTTGTCATTAAATATGTTGAAAGGGGTCATAGGTCAATGATAGAATGCATCGAAAGGGGTCATAGGTTAGCCTATGATCCCTTTTGATGCATTCAAACTAGTCAACTTGGTCCCTAGGGGTCCTAGGGCCCCTAGGGACATATGTTGTCATGAAATGCATTGAAAGGTTTTATAGTTCAATGCATTTTGAACCAGCCAAATAGGTCCCTAAGGGTCCTAGTGCCCCTATGGATATATGTTTTCATGAAATGCATCAAAATGGGTCATACAAAAAAGAGGTCATAGGTTAATGTATAACTAGTTTCTAGGCATTGGAACCAACCAAATTGTTCCCTAGGGGTCCTAAGGCCCCTAGGGACATATGTTGTCATGAAATGCATTGAAAGGGGTTATAGGTTAATCTATGACCCCTTTCAACAAATTTGAAACAACCAAATAGTTGGACCCCTAGGGACATATGTTGTCATGAAATACATTGAAATGGATCATAGGTTATCCTATGACCTTTTTTGATGCATTTGAAACTACCAAATATAATAATATCCTATTAAATATAATAATAATAACACACACACACAAGCACACACATATATATTAATATATTATATTTATAGGTCATAATAATAATAATACTAAAATAATAATAATTTAATATAGTAATCATATATATTAATATATTATATTTATAGGTAAAAATAATAATAATTTTAATAATAATAATCATAACAACAATAATATCATTTGTATAAATTTGTTCACATTTCCCACACTTTCCAAATTTTGACTTCCCTCCAAAATTTGGGCGTCCATTTTGGGTACATGATATCATATCAGGTATCTGATTTGAGATCAGATACCTGATATGGGATCGGGTACTTGAAATACTGGCATACTTTTTCCAAAATATTCTTTGTCACTACAGACCCTATAATCATGGTTTTTGGGGGCCATTTTCATAGATTTGGAGAAAAAATGATTTCTTGGGGCCCATACGATTGAAAAAGGTTCTATAATGTATGATTAGGTGTCTGATATTGTTTTCTAAATGGAGAGTAGTAGTCATTGAAAGGCTAAACACAAAAGGAAGGTATTGAATGAAGACATTACAGCATATAGAGAAAGGGACAAGGTAAATCACCAAAGGAAGAGGCAAAGTATGTTAAATATGAGTTAATTTGATGATGTATTGATCAAAGTTGAAATCATAGAGTCAAATAATGAATATGTACACAGTTGGGGAATGAAAATGTACAAATTGATAATGATAATTCCAAGATTGAAAATTTAGAGAATGAAATCTTACTAGTTCATAATGAATATTACATGATTGACCATGTTGAAAATGACAATGCATAGGAATGTTACATATCTCCTAATTATAATCAACATGAAGGTTCTAGAACACCAAAATGGATAATTGAAATTGATGAAATGATTATTACCAATTTGGAAAGGAAAAAATCACAAAGAAACATTGGAATATGGTCTTCAAGACTACATAAGATATTTCTTGACAACAAGATAGTGGTGGAGCAAAGTCAACTTTTTATGCACTTATTAAAGATGAAAAAAGATGAGACCTATGCTTTCCAAATTCAAGATTCGTGTCAATAAAAAATTAGAAAGAAATGCCATTATTGTGAAAAATCTTTTCAGTGCTCTCAATAGCATTGAAAAAAATAGTATAGAGAAGGATAAGAGAGCTCATCGATGGGTTATTGCAACTTCTTAAGTAAGTCATCATTTGAGAAAGGGTAGATATATGAGACAAACTTGTATTGACTTGAACCTAAATCATACAACTTTGAGAAGAAAACTTAGTAGACAAGAGAGACTAGATGATCCTCTTGAAAATGAAACATGGACTTTTGGTGGGAGGCTTCCATATTTTGATAAGAAGCTATCTGATGATGTGAAGGAAGAAATTACACGGTTTTGGCTCTCTAGCTCAAGAGTATCACCCAATGCTAAAGACATGTTAAAGTTGACAATTGGCATTAGAGACCGCATGTCACATCCTAAAAATTATTTGGAGGTAAGCCAAACTATGCTGTTCAAATAATTTAGAGAGGGTCATCCAAGATTGCATATATCACAAAGGGCTTTTGAATCTTTGAACTCATTTTATTGTGTGCCACTTAAAATTTGAAATACATGTTTCAAATATCATGTCAAGTTTTCTATACACCATGAACTATTATGCTCCATCCATTCTACTTTGCATATTAAATAAATGTTGGAGAATTGTGGTGCTAGTGGGCTTCCAAAATCATCAACAGACTTGCTAGATACATTTTTATGTCATAGAGTTGATGGTTGTTTCTTTTAAAGAAATGCTTGCTTAAATGAGAAGTTTTCATAATGTGGTGGCTTATCTAAGTTTGACACATGTTTCCATGAGGGGTGCGAACAAGATCTTGGGAAGACAATAGTAAAAATAAATGGTATATGAAATAGTGAAATACACAGTGAAGAGTTAGGGTGAGGGCTCTAGATGTGAACTGATTGGAAAAGAAATCAGTATGGCTAGTTTTATTTCAAATTTCAAGACAAATCTTTTCTACAAGTATGCAAGACATAGTCACTAATCTCAGTGGTTGGATCAACAATTAAGAATGTATAAGGAGACTTTTCCAATTGGTACTATTATATAAGTTTTTGAATTTACTAAGAACTACATATTGCAACCTCAAAATGAGACACAATATCAGCGTTACAACTCCATTAGATTGCTATTTTTGTCCACATAACATATAGACATGCCCCTGATAGTGTGGAAGATAATTGGAAGATTATTAGAGAGTTCCACTTTTATATGAGTGATGATAGATCTCACTCATGAGTTTTGTAAAAGTACAAAGCCATGTTACCTTTCAGGCTGACTTATTAGAATGACTAAATTTGAGTATTTCTACCCAAAAATCATTTTTTTTCAAACATATGATCTAGAAAAATTTATTCTAGCTAAGTTATATATGGTCTTACACTTTTCTAAGAAAATGTCTATTAAATGCATGTTTTATACTAGTTTGAATCCAATTACTAAAGAAATATAATTATTTCAATAAATTGATGTCTCAATAACTCTTACTATTTTTTATAATATATTTTTAGTAACTTATAAACACCATTTTATAGAGGTCAAAGTCAAGAATATTTTCATTTTGAGTTTATAGTGTTTTAGTTAGATATAGTATATTATAATTTGAAAAATCTACAAGCACATATTTTAACACTCAAAATCATGTCAATTTTGAGAGAGAAAAAATATTAAATCATATCAAAAAAATTTGAAACCTATATGATGTTCTAAAGGAGAGAGTCCTCTTCTACAATGTATAATTTTTATTCTAGTAAAAATATATTTGTTTTGAAAAATGTGGTGGGAAATGAAAACTATTGATTTTAGGCGAGTTGAAATTTGAATCATTATAAAAGAGAAAATATAGGTCTAAACCTAATTTTTATTTTTGGATGTGCTCGATATATATGTTATCTAAAACATAGTCTAATATCAAATGGAAATAAGTTTATTTCAATATAGTTTTGTGGTGGGAACTAGACCCCTAATTTTTAGCATTTTTCAGCAACTAGAAAATTATCTATAAAAATTATGAAAATATATCATTCTTATTCCAAATAAATTTTAAAAATGATAATCCTAAAATTGATCAATTTCTACACATTTCATTAGCTTACTTTATTTTCAAATTCTAAATAATAATACCAATTTTATATTATTGAAGGTGAACAGTTATAGTTTTGTTAGCCTTTTCCTTTACAAAAAGGTTGACACAAGTTTGTGCTTTTACCCTTCAAGTGTAACATTGTTTCAAGAATTATTTTGATTTCTCATAGGAGCATGACATCTCTATGGATAGACATATCATTTGGTCAAATAATTGCACAGGTCAATTTAAGAATGCTCCCATGTTTTATTAGTTGTATAGGATGCACATAGAGAGGGGAATATTTTTGAGTCCGGGCATGGGAAAGGGGAACATGATGGAGTAAGGACATGTGTGAAGAGATCTCTAATTAAGGATAAATTGAATATTTTAGGAGGAAAGCTTCTTGATACTTGTAGAATTGTTGATTGGTGTAGTTCAACATTATCAAAGGCAGGGGGGCGGGGGGGGGGGGGGGGGGGGGGGGGTGTGTGGTCTCTTGATTTAGTAGTATGAAAGTTCTTTTGGTTGGTTGAGGAAGGATATATAGCTGATAGATTAGATTGTTCTATAGTGAGAGACTCATAAAAATGCATTCATTCCAAAGCTCTAATTCTAGTACATGGACCATTTAGACACAACAACTAGCTTGCTTTTGTCATAGTTTTTTTTAGTGTGATTGGGATCACCATGAGTTGAGTGAGTGGGTGGAAACATGAGCTCCACATTATCTTACTTCATTTTATATCATGCCCTCTATCAAAAATGATGACATGGAAAGTTCACTTGAGCATAACCATCTATTAGATCTTCTTCAGCCAGGACATGTCTTTGCATTGGTTGCACCGTAGGGGAATGATGATAAATCAAATTATTGGTTAGGAAATTATGTAAGAGGTAAAAAAAATCTTGCATAATCGATCACAAATGATGATGGATTCACATATCCTACTATTTCAATGGTTTTTTCTAGAACATGGATGCAGACATACATGCTTAAAAGGAAAGGAATCCATGTATTAGAAGACTATAAGAAGCACAAAACAATTCTCATATATTTCCATCTTATTATAGCAAAAAATGTGAAGTTGTTGAAGCATCAAGGAAGACCAAAAGTAAAAGATTTTTTTACTATTACTAATGCTAATCATGAAGCCCTATTAGAGACCCTAAAACAGAGAGAGGACCCTACTAGAACACTCAATTAGGTATATTTACTTATGTTATTTTGTTCATAATGATTCGATGAACCGATGATTATCTTGTTTAATAAAATAATTCACTAATATTTTTTATGATATTGGAATGTAGGTACATCATGAAGAATAAACATGCTAAAGATAAAAAACTAAATAAGGAGCAGAATGAAGAAAAATCTATTCTGTTTTTGACACTACTATTTTTGACCCTATAGTTTTAATAGTTGTGTATTGATGTAATAATGATGAAATATTTGAGACATTGTAAATTTAAACTTTTTGATTAAATGTAAGCAATAAAGATGATTTTCCTTAATGCAATTTGTGTGAAGGGACCTAAAAAATGATGATTTTAATACATACTAACACCATACTTCCATTGTGCCCAATGAAAAAAACTTGAGAGAGGTAAAAAATAATATTTTTACTTAATACTAACCCTAGTGACACCCTTGTTCTAGCCACAAAGAGCCTCCATTATTCATGGTCACTCCATACCAAGAAGTCTCCAAGGTGTTTTAAGTGCATTTTGAGGTCGGTCTTCTAAAGGTCATAACTCAGAGCTCATAAAGGCTATCGATGAAGCATAAAATACTAAATGATGGTCATGCCAAGGACTAAAATAATTTATCTCATTTTTTAGAGATCACATTCCATTTAGATTCGATGCAATGATCTCGCTTGATGCCAAAACTCGCAGTGTGCCTTAATTCATAGGTGCATTATAGTGTAACTTTGAAATCACTGATCTTTGAATTTAATCATCAGCACCATTAACTCCCTATGGGTGGGTGAACCATAGAGACACCCTTGTTCTAACCACAAAGAGCCCCCATTGTTCGTGGCCACCCCATATGAAAGAGTCTCCAAGGTTCTCTAATTGCATTTAGAGGTCAATCTTTTGAGGGTTGTAACTCATAGCTCATGAGGTTTATCAATGAAATGTTGAATGCTACAATATGGTCATGCCAAGGCCTAAAATAATCTATCTGATTTTTGAGAGATCACATTTCATTTGGATTCAGCATAGTGATCTTACTCAATGCCAAAACTTGTAGTGTTCCTCAGTTCATAGGTGCATCATAGAGTAACTTTGAAACCACTGATCTTGGCATCAAATCATCAACACCATTAACTCTAGATGGATGGGTGAACCATAGTGACACCCTTGTTTTGACCATGAGATCCTCCATCGTTCACAACCACTCTGTACTGTAGAGTCTCTAAAATGCTTTAAGTGCATTTAGAGGTCAATCTTCTGAGAGTCTTAACTTGGAGCTCATGAGGGCTATTGATGAAATATTGAATACTATAGGACAATCATTTCGAGAAATAAAATAACCTATCTCATTTTTTATAGATTGCATTATGTTTGGATTTGGCACATCGATCTCGCTCGATACCCAAACTTATAGTGTGCCTCAGTTCATGGGTACATCACAACGTAACTTTGAAATCACTGATCTTGGCATCAAATCATCAGTGCCATTAGCTCTAAATAGGTGGATGAACCCTAGTGACACCCTTGTTCTAGCCATAGAGAGTCTCTGTCATTCACAGCCACCCCATACTGAAGAGTCTCCAAGGTGCTCGAAGTGCATTTCAAGGTCAATCTTCTAAGGGTCATAACTTTGAGCTCATGAGGGATATAAATGAAACATTGAATGATATAGGACAATCATTCTGAGGCCTAAAATAACCTATCTCATTTTTGAGAGATCACATTCCATTTGGATTTGGCACAACAATCTCGCTCGATGCCAAAATGTGTAGTATGCCTTGGTTCATAGGTGAATCATAGCGTAACTTTGAAACTATTGATCTTAGCATTGAATCATTAGTGCCATTAGCTCCAAATGGGTAGATAAACCCCAGTGTTTCCCTTGATCTAGCCACAAAAAGCCTCCATCATTCGTGTCCACCTTGTACCAAAGATTCTCCAAGGTGCTCTAAGTGCATTTCGAGTTTCATCTTATAAGGGTCATAACTTAGAGCTCATGAGGGGTATCGATGAAATGTAAAATTCTATAGGATCATCATTTTGTAGCCTAAAATAACCTATCTCATTTTTGAGAGATCACATTCTATTTGGATTTTCCACATCAATTTCGTTCAATGCCAACACTTGTAGTGTGCTTTGGTTAATAGGTGCATTACAGTGTAACTTTGAAATCGCTGATCTTGGCATTGAATCCTTAGGGCCATTAGCTCTAGATGAGTAGATTAACTCTAGTGACACCCTTTTTCTAGTTGTAGAGATCCTCTATCATTCGTAGCCACCCCATATCGAAGAGTCTCCAAGGTCCTCTAAGTGCATTTCAAGGTCAATCCTCTAAGGGTTGTAACTCAAAGCTTGTGAGGGCTATTGATGAAACACAAAATTCTATAGAATGGTCATGTCGAGGCCTAAAATAACCTATCTCATTTTTTAGAGATCACATTTTGTTTGGATTTGGCACAAGAATCTCGCTTGATGCCAAACTTGTAGTGTATGTCAGTTCATAGGTCCATCACAATGTAACTTTGAAACTACTAATATTGGCATCGAATTGTCAGTGCCATTAGCTCTAGATAGATGGATGAACCCTAGTGAAACCCTTGTTCTAATTGCAAAGAGCTTCCATCATTTGTGGCCACCCCGTACTGAAGAGTCTCCAAGGTGCTCTAAGTGTGTTTTGAGGTTGATCTTCTGAGGTTCATAACTCAAAGGTCGTGAGGGCTATCGATGAAATGTCGAATGCTATAGGTTAGTCATTTTGAGGCCTAAAATAATCTATCTAATTTTTGAGAGATCACATTCCATTTAGATTTGGCACAACAATCTCACTCGATGCGAAAACTCATAGTGTGTCTCAGATCATAGGTGAACCATAGTGACATCTTAATCAATCATAGAGATTATTTCAAATTAAAAATTGCATCAAAATTTGATAATAAAGGTTGTTAATATATTATTCACAAATTATTGCATTTGAATTGAATATAACAAACATGATCAAAATGAATGATATTCCATAAACATGAACAATACACATGATCCATGATAAGTTAAACAATACTATACTAAATAATATGTATATCATTGTGCACATAAATGATAAAAATATATATATCAAAATACATGTATCCATAGATAAATTGCACATAGACATAAACACACACACACACACACACACACACATAGAAATATGTACATATATGTACATATATGTACATATATATACATATATATACATATACATATGTATATATATCTACATATATATATATATATGTATATATATGTACATATATATATATATATATGTACATATGTATATGTATATATATGTACATATATCTACATATATCTACATATATATACGTACATATATGTACATATATATACATATATACATATATATATATATATATATATATGTATATATATGTACATATGTATATGTATATATGTGTGTATATATATACATATATACATATACATATATATGTATATATATATGTACATATGTATATGTATATATATGTATACATACATACATACATATCAAAGTTCATGTATCCATAGAAAAATTATGCAAATATATATCAAAATACAAAGATTCATATACAAAATGTGGCTGATCATGCCATCAGAATGTGTATAATATCAATGTTTCTATATACAATGTAGAATATGCCATCTCAAAATGTCTCATGATGCATCCTATGACAACTATACTATCCTATGCTATTGGTGGATGATCAAAATGCAACCTTTTCACTGCACTAGATGGATTGGATGCCTCCTACATAAACAAAAAAGGAAAACCCAAAGTTAGACTACTAAATTTATATGATTCTATATATCTAACATTGAATTACTCAAATGCATAATGATCATTTTTTTAATGACTATTTATAGTATTAAACTTTCATCATAAATACCTCTCTCGTTGACCTCCTATACTAGTCAGGAGTCCTCTCATATGTCCTTAGAAATGCTTGAACCTCATTGATTGTGGCTTGTGTATGTTCAAGTATGTTTTTCATATGAATCTACGACTTAAACTATAACATTATAATTCATAGCATGCTAAATTTATAATATATAATGAAGAATTCAAACTATAACTTACCTGTGTCGACCTCTCCTTTGGATATAATGGCTGCATTAGCAAAGATATAAAACCTTGGTGTCCAACCTCCTATATACTAGGTGTTTCCTATGAGATACAAAATACTAGTTATTAATAGCACATAAACCAGTTTTGAATTTATTTATGAAAATAAGGAAAATAAAAAATAAATGATACTTATACATATCATGGGGCTCTCACTGCGAATGGAAATGCCAAAGGGTCTATGAAGTGGAATCTTCTTAGACTCATCACCCATAGCCATGCCCTATACAATAAAGAATGTAATTAAATTTCATTACCACTCACATTTTACAAGAATGCATCGATATTCAATCACTTTAAAAGCACCTAATTACCTTTCCCTTGTCAATGGGTTGTGCCTCATCCCCCACACTCTACCCCACACTGACAAGTGATACCTATAAGAGAAAAGAAATATTAGAAACCAAATATGGTCCAATATCAAATAGAAAAAATAATGAGAACACAACATAATATATCGTAGATGCCTAAAGGCCAAATGAAATAGCTAAGAGTATGACATTATCAACCTATCTGAGCTCCTCCTTAGTCATCAACTAAATATGAATGAAGATCACATAGTGTTACATCCCAACTTTTGTCCTAATTCCTCTTTAGTTAAAAATAGCCATTGAACGAGAATAAATTTTTATGTTCATGTGAAGTTAGTTGTTGTTCCATCATGGTAGTTATAGCCGTTATGTTCATGTGAAATGAATATAGTTTATAGCCGTTTTGTTCATGTGAAATGAATATAGTTTATAGCCATTGTGTTCTTATGAAATGAATATAATTTATAGCCATTGTGTTCATGTGAAATGAATATAGTTTATAGCCATTGTGTTCATATGAAATGAATATAGTTTATAGTCGTTGTGTTCATATGAAATGAATATAGTTTTTAACCGTTGTTTAATTAGTTATTATTTATGATGAAATTCCTAACAATATTATTTAAGAAAATTATGAATTATGAAATTGAATTTTTTTTTTGGCAAGAATGATTTTTTTGAAGGTTGCAAGGTAAAGATTCGAGAAGGAGGGGAAGCATTACGAAATGAGGTCATCTAAAAATGGGACGATCATGTGACCTAGTTATCAGGAATATTAGGTTCGATCAAAAAGACGCCATGGAAAATTTGTTAAAGCTTGACAATTAAAGTTCAAAGTGAAAAGTTACATGAGCTAAAAATAATACAAGATTATTAAATTAAATAATAAAATTCTTAACTTTATTTATTGAATAAGTAATATCATTTAATATTATATCATTATTTTGATTAGAATAACAATTAAATATTTGCAAAGTGGCACTATTATAATAGGATCTATAATACAATAATGTCACTTTGAATATAATTAACTATAATCTAACCAAAATAATAATATAACATTAAATTATATTAATAAAACTTTTCACCCCTTGTCCCAACATTTCATATTTTCCAATTGATGGGAATTTCAATCGCATTTCAATCTTGTAATGACAGGAGATGAAGAGCCGATCAATATCTTTTATATCCTGCCTTTGTCATTTTTGAATGACAGTAACAAATGTTCCTGTCTATTCATGCTTTCACCATAGTATTAGGTATTGTCTATCAATAATCCGAGTTGGTGTTAAGTGAAAGTCTCTCTCTCTCTACCATGAGTTATCTGTTCTAGATTTCCTTTTAAGATTCCTCAATCTTCTTGCCAAAAAATCACTGCCTGCAACCTCATTTTGATTAACCATGAAATCATTCATCTAAGCAGACGTGAAGCCATTCATGCATGTTTTCTGAGAGTCAGGATTTAGCTTATATTGAAGACTTCACGAGAAAGGTACTCAGTAAACTGTAGACAAGTAAGGGTGTATTAAAAACATTTTTATTTCCTTTGCTCACGAGTTTCCATCTTTTTATGTCTTCTTTCTTTCTAAGTCAAGTTGAAATAGAGTGAAGGAGTTATGTGTAATATTGAGTCATAATGTTACACTTGTGTTCATCATAATTGTAGTAAAACCAATAGAGTTTGTAAAACATTATTTAGCAATTAAAGTAGATGATGCTTATGATAATATTAAGACTTCTGATTTCATTTTATTTTGTCTGATATTCCACTTCAATCAACAATACTTTTGAATATAGAACTATTCCATTATCAGCCTGTGTCATAAATCTATAGAATTGTGTCATGAACTGTTTTGCCTCAATCAACCAAAATTAGTAATAATGATCAATTCTAAAA
Source organism: Cupressus sempervirens (assembly GCA_028749045.1). Classification (NCBI taxonomy): domain Eukaryota; kingdom Viridiplantae; phylum Streptophyta; class Pinopsida; order Cupressales; family Cupressaceae; genus Cupressus; species Cupressus sempervirens. Next base: position 606,373,772 of record CM053786.1, on the reverse strand, counting down.
ACCATGGAAATTTTGAGAATGCAAAATCATAATCTTATGAATAAGATATAATGAGTTCAGGCACCAAGGAATCACCGATCTGAAGATCTATTAATGGTGTGAGGTGTAGATGAACCTGACACAAGAAAAAAAAGAAAGATATCAATAATTAATTACAATCAAAATAATCTGATTAGCTCATGTAAATCCACTTTGATAATTAATTGTCAAGCTGAGTGGTGGAGATCGGGTTATAAAAACCCACCTCTGAAATCCTTGGCCAGTGTGATAAAAGGGCAAACATGCCACAACAAAGATCGCGTTGTTGTCTTGATACTTCAGCTATTCAATCGAATAGCTATTGGGGCCTCAACCCACCTGAGTACTCCGATGACTAGATCAATGAACATCCCAAGCCTGACCTCAGGGTAGGGAGGGCCATTTTATTTATTTAGAACTTGTAGGGATAAGTAAAAAGGTCCGTGGTTGGAAGGTTAAGCCTATGTCAATGCTTCTTCTCTCACCAAAGTCAGAGCTTGGTCAATTAATTTGATAAGTCTCTCAAGTAAATCAGTACGTATCTTTGTTTTTATTAAGATTCTTTATTTTTTTTATGCAATATATATAACTGAAATATTCTCTCTCTCTAAATAGATGTATCATAAATTGAATCTTTTTAGTATGTTAGTTTGTAGTTTTTCTTTACAATAATCTAGATTAGGGTTAAATTTCAATATTTTCAAATGTTAGAATGAATTTGAAATTTAGTAATTAAAATAGATTTAGAATTTAGATTAACTTCAGTATTAGTTTAGATATATCTCATCATATAATTAGAATATTAAATTCATCTAATTTTGTATTTGTAAAAGAACCTAATGTTACATATGGTATCAGAGAGCTGGGTTCAACATTGAACCTGGGGCTCATCTCGTCCATAAAATCTAATAAATATGAATACAAATACAAGATGCTAGTACATAGAGCACCCCGCAAGAAAAACTGACATCCTATATTTCCTTACCTCATAAAAAATATGGCTAAGTATGACTATTCTAGCTGCTTCGAGCCTCGAGATGATGAAACATTGTATCAAGCCATACAACGAATAAAGAAGGAAAGGATTCAATGGACCCTAGCCAAGAAAGTAGCGTACAGGAACAAACTGATTCAGAATTGGAACGCTCAGCAGAACAATCCCCTTCTTCATTTTCATAGATCTTGGATGGTATGGGACATGTACCAAATTAAGCCAAAAGTTGCAAAACAAAAATAAACCTATTCTATGAATGTAGGTAACCTCATTAGAGGAATTTTTGTAATAAAGGATTGCTTTATCGAGCAATCTTAAATAAGATTTTTTCTTTGTTGAGCAATGTTAAATTTTTTTGCTTTGTCGAACAATAGATCTATTTTTGCAATTATGCTTTGTCCAACAATAAGATAGATTTTTTTTGCAAAATTTGATTTTTCGAGCAATGGATGTGATTTGTAATTAAAAATTTGCATAGATGTGCAATAAAATAAATAAATATCTTGGCAAACAATGGGGATTAAACTTTTGAGCAACAAAAGCTAAACTTTAAACTTAATTGTAATGAACTAATAGGTGCAATTCCTGAAAATACAACATGAATAACAATGAGGATGTAGAAAACCAAGAAATAATCTGAGAGAATCAACAAGCCTCTAATGAATTATTACTTCAAATTCTTCAAAAAACACAATTAAAATTAGAAGCAATGGATAAAAGAATAAGTGAGATGGCAGCCTAGATGGGGAAACAACACGAGGAAATACAAGAGGCACCCAGAGTTGAGACTGAAGTCTCAAAACATAATAGGTCTCCCTCCCCTAAGCAAACTAATAAATAGAAGAAAAAAGACATTGTAGCTGATTTATTAGCTGATATTAAGAAAATTAAAGCTCCCAAATTCTGTGGTACTAAATCTGGGGAAGAAGCTGAGGCATGGCTGATGGAGATGGAACAATACTTTGAGATTGAAAATTTTTTAGAGACTTCTAAGGTTGTTTGGGGTATATACCAATTCACTGGGGAAGCAGCAACTTGGTGGGGAAACACTAAGGTAGAATTGAACATTAGATCTACCAACATAAATTTAGAAAAGTTCATCAACATATTTAGAACACGGTGGCTACCTCAAACCTTCTACGACTAGAAACTCACAGAGTTTTAGAATCTAAAACAGGGGGAAATGATAGCTCATAAATATTGGGAGAAATTTACTAGATTACTTAAGTATGTACCCCCTTACTAGCAGGATACCAATCTAAAAGTAAGAAAATTTATAATGGGATTGAATAATAGAATAGGGCGAGCCGTAGATGTTTTAGCACCACGAACCATGGAAGAAGCCTTGGAAAAAGCTGTACGTCAAGAGCATAAAGTCAAAAAGGATGATTCTATTAGGGACAGCAAGAGAAAAACCAATTGGAATTAAAAAGGGGCTGAATCTGGACCACCAAGGAAACAATTTAAGGACTTTAAGAATAACAAACCTGATAATAGAAGCAGCAGAACTAGATATAATCAAAAAAATGTTCATATAAACAAAAATGACAGGAACAATGAAAAAAGAGGACCACCAGGAGGTTGTTTCATTTGTAAAGGAAATCATTTTAAAAGACAATGCCCTAACCTCAATCAGCAACAATGCCCATCCTTGCCGCAACAACAATAGGTTTTCAAACAAAGAATTCATGCAGCCCTGGATAATCAATAGGCAGAGCAACAACTAGGCCCCATTGAAACACCGGGTAAGATTTATGGCAACCCTGTAACTATTCTTATTGATACTGGAGCAACAAAATGTTTTATTTCACCTAAATTATTAAGTAAATTTCCAAAAAGATGTGGCTTTATGGAAAAACTATGGACAGTCAAATATGCAAAAAAGACAAGGGCTAAGGTAGAGCAATGTTTGTTCAAAGCCCAGGTTGACTTTCCAAACTTCTCTACAGAACTAAATTTATACGTAGCACCATTAAGATCTTATGACATTATTATAGGAATAAATTGGCTCAGCGAGCACAAAGCTAAGGTAGATTGTCTTGCCAAAACAGTAAGTTGTGTGGATGACCAAGGCAGGCCTGCAAATATTTCAGGGGTCAAACATAAAATACGAGCCCAACAGATTTTAGCAATGTAGCTTAAGAGGTATGGAAGACAAGGTTGTGAGATATTTGTAGTAAAAGTTGAAGATTTAATGGAAACTACACTCGGAGATGACTATATTTATGAAGATGGGGAAATTAAAAAAAAATTAAAAGAATCATTTGAAGAAAAATATCCCTATATCTAAAGAACTATCAAGATGTATTTCTTGAGGAACTTCCTGGATTACCCCCTTCTCGGATATTTCACTTCTCCATAGATTTAGTACCAGGAGCAAAACCTATATCCAAAGCCCCGTACGGGATGACCACCATAGAACTTATGGAATTATAGATTCAATTGCAGGATATGTTGGATAAGAAAATGATTCGACCCAGTGTCTCACCATGGGGAGCCCTTGTATTATTCATAAGAAAGAAGGATGGAACCATGAGGCTATGTATAGATTATCATATGCTTAATAAGGTCGCCATCAAAATTTGGTATCTATTACCCAGGATAGATTATTTATTTGATTAAATGAAGGGTGCAACTGTGTTTTTAAAAATTGATCTGAGATTAGGATATCATCAACTACGAATCAAGGAAGCAGACATACATAAAAATGCCTTCAAGACTAGATATGGGCATTATGAGTTTACAGTCTTACCGTTTGGATTAACTAATGCCCCTACAGCTTTCATGAATTTAATGAACAATATATTTCATGATTGTCTAGGAAAATTTGTGTTGGTATTAATAGATGATATTCTTTTTTATTCTAGAAATGAAAAAGAACATCAGAAGCATTTAGAGATAGTACTACAAAGACTTAGAGAACATAAATTGTATGAGAAATTATCAAAGTGTACTTTCTACCAGAAGGAAATTCAGTATCTAGGGCATATAATTTCAGCACAAGGCATAGCAGTAGATCCATCTAAGATTAAGGCAATCAAAGAATGGCCAATACCCAAAAAAGTGTCTAAAGTCAAGAGTTTTATGGGGTTAGCTGGATTTTACAAGAAATTTGTCAAGGACTTTTCAAGAATAGCTTATCCAATCACAACACTTCAAAGAAAGGGAAAGAAATTTATTTGGACAGAAAAATGTCAATAAGCTTTTGAGTTTCTAAAGGAGAAACTGACTATTGCACCTATTTTAAGAGTACTTGATCCACAAAAACCATTCGTGGTAATCATTGATGCTTCAAGTGAAGGATTAGGGGGTGTGTTAATGCAAGAGGGACAAGTCATTGCCTATGAATCTAGAAAATTGAAGAATTATGAACAAAACTATGCACCACATGATCTGGAATTAGTAGCCATAGTCCATGCTTTACAAATGTGGAGACATTATCTGATTGGAAAACCCTTTGAACTTTGATCTGATCATCAAAGTTTAAAATATATTTTTACTAAAAAAATTTTGAATGCTAGACAAAGGAGATGGTTAGAGTTCTTAGCAGATTATGAATTTGACATAAGTTACATTAAGGGAAAGGAAAACAAGGTTGCTGATGCCTTAAGTCAAAGGAGGCACATTTCAGTAATGACTAAGGTAAAATTTCAATTGAAAGATCAGATTTTACAGCATTTGAAGAATGCTGATTTTTATGCAGAAATTAGTTTGGCACTGATTAGAGATCCACATGACCCCAAATATTCAAATTTTAATTTAGAGGAGAATGGATTGTTGAGATATTGCCACATGATTTATGTGCCCGATCAATTTGAGTTACGTGATTAATTCTAGGGGACTATCATTTAGCTCCATATTCAGGACACCCAGGAGTCACACAAATGTTATCAGATATAAAACTTTCATACTATTGTAAGGGAATGAAAAAAGAGATAATTGAGTTTGTAGCAAGTTGTTTAGAGTGTCAAAAGGTGAAAGCAGAACATAGATACCTAGTAGGACTGTTACATTCAAATGAGGTACCTGAATGGAAATGGCAAGTAATATCCATGGACTTTGTACAGGGGTTGCCTATGACTCGAAATCGACATAATACTATTTTGGTTGTGGTTGATAGATTGACTAAGGTAGCACATTTTATTCCAGGGAATTTATCCGATGGAGCATCCGAGATAGCCCATAAATTCATAAAAGAAATTTTCAGATTACATGGGGTACCAAAGAAAATTATTTCAGATCATGATACAAGAATAACTTCTAGATTCTGGCAGACATTATTCTCAGCCTTGGGTACTAAATTGAATATAAGTTCAGTGTATCATCCTAAGACAGATGGTCAAACAAAGTGAGTTAATCAAGTATTAGAGGGTCTTCTAAGGGTTTATTGCATGGATCGATAGTATCAATGGGAAATGTATTTTCCTTTGGTTGAATTTGCATACAATAACTCCTATCAGTCTTCGATTAAAATGGCACCTTTTGAAGCCTTGTATGGTCGTAAGTGCAGAACCCCAGTAAGCTGGAATTGATTAGAAGACAGAGTTATAGTTGGCCCGAAAATGCTTCTAGAAATGGAAGAACAAGTACTTCAGATCCGCCAAAGATTGAAGGAAGGTAATGAAAGGAAAACAAGTTATGCTAATGCAAAAAGAACACCTAGAGAATTTACTGTAGGGGACAAGGTGTTATTAAGAATTAAGCCCCAGAAAAGTACTATTAAATTTGGCAAAAATGCTAAATTGGCCCCCAGATATGTGGGACCCTTTGAAGTTTTGGAGGTAGTTAACCCAGTAGCCTACAAGATTGCTTTACCTCCAACCCTTACCAGGATGCATAATGTCTTCCATGTGTCCTACCTTAAAAAATTTGTTAGTCACCATGAACACATGATTGATTGGAAGTTTTTGTAGGTACAAGAGCCAGGGGTGGTAGAGGTAAAGCCAACCAGAATACTTGAGGTGCGTAAGTTGTGCTTACAAAATCTAGAAGTAACTCAGTGCAAGGTTCAATGGGACCTGTATTCAAAGGATAATGCTACGTGGGAAGACTATCCTGATATCTTTCAAAGATACCCTTATCTATTTTCAAAAACTGGGAACAGAATATTTCTCTTATTTTTTATTTTATTTATTAGTTTTCTTTTATACTATTTCATTGTGGATGATGAAAAACCTAAGGGGGTGGGTATGTTACATCCCAATTTTTGCCCTAATTTCTCTTTAGTTAAAAATAGCCGTTGAACCAAAATAATTTTTTATGTTCATGTGAAGCTAGTTGTTGTTCCATCATGGTAGTTATAGCCATTGTGTTCATGTGAAATGAATATAGTTTATAGCCGTTGTGTTCATGTGAAATGAATATAGTTTATAGGCGTTGTTTATAGCCATTGTGTTCATGTGAAATGAATATAGTTTATAGCCATTGTGTTCATGTGAAATGAATATAGTTTATAGCCATTGTGTTCATATGAAATGAACATAGTTTATAGCCATGGTGTTCATGTGAAATGAATATAGTTTATAGCCATTGTGTTCATATGAAATGAATATAGTTTATAGCCATTGTGTTCATATGAAACGAATATAGTTTTTAACCATTGTTTAATCAGTTATTATTTATGATGAAATTCCTAATGATATTATTTAAGAAAATTATGAATTATGAAATTAATGTTTTTTTTTTGGTGAGAATGATTTTTTTGAAGGTTGCAGGATAAAGACTCGAGAAGGAGGGGAAGCATTATGAAATGAGGTCATCTAGAAATGGGACGATCATGTGATCTAGTTATTAGGAATATCAGGTTTGATCAAAAAGACGCCATGGTAAGGTTGTTAAAGCTTGACAATTAAAGTTCAAAGTGGAAAGTTACATGAGCTAAAAATAATACAAAATTATTAAATTAAATAATAAAATTCTTACCTTTATTTATTGAATAAGTAATATCATTTAATATTGTATCATTATTTTGATTAGAATCACAATTAAATATTTGCAAAGTGGCACTATTATAATAGGATCTATAGTACAATAATGTCACTTTGAATATACTTAACTATAATCTAACCAAAATAATAATATAACATTAAATTACATTAATAAAACTTTTCACCCCTTGTCCCAATGTTTCATATTTTCCAATCGATGGGAATTTCAATCGCATTTCAATCTTGTAATGGTAGGAGATGAAGAGTTGATCAATATCTTTTATATCTTGCTTTTGTCATTTTCGAATGATAGTAACAAATGTTCCCACCTGTTCATGCTTTTGCCATAGTCTTAGGTATTGTCTATCAATAATCTGAGTTGGTGTTAAGTGAAGGTCTCTCTCTTTGCCATGAGTTATCTATTCTAGATTTCCTTTTAAGATCCCTCAATCTTCCTACCAAGAAATCACCACCTGCAACCTCATTTTGATTAACCATGAAATCATTCATTTGAGTAGATGTGAAGCCATTCATGCACATTTTCTGAGAGTCAGGATTCAGCTTATATTGAAGACTTCACCAGCAAGGCGCTCAGTAAACTGTAGACAAGTAAGGGTGTATTAAAAATGTTTTTATTTCCTTTGCTCATAGGTTTCCATCTTTTTATGTCTTCTTTCTTTCTGAGTCAGGTTGAAATAGAGTGAAGGAGTTATGTGTAAGATTGAGTCATAATGTTACACTTGTGTTCATCATAATTGTAGTAAAACCAATAGAGTTTGTAAAACATTATTTAGCAATTAAAGTAGATGATGCTTATGATAATATGAAGACTTCTAATCTCATTTTATTTTGTCTGATATTCCACCTCAATCAACAATACTTTTGAATATAGAACTATTCCATTATTAGCCTGTGTCATAAATCTGTAGAATTGTGTCATGAACTGTTCTGCCTCAATCAACCAAAATCAGTAATAATGATCAATTCTGAAAACCAAGGAAATTCTAAGAATGTAGAATCATAATCTTATGAATAAGATATAATGAGTTTAGGCACCGAGGAATCACCAATCTAAAGATCTGTTAATGGTGTGAGGTGTAGATGAACCTGACACAAGAAAAAAAAGAAAGATATCAATAATTAATTACAATCAAACTAATCTAATTAGCTCATGTAAATCCACTTTGATAATTAATTATCAAGTTGAGCGGTGGAGATTAAGTTATAAAAACCCACCTCTAAAATCCCTGGCCAGGGTGATAAAAGGGCAAACACACCACAACAAAAGATCTTGTTGTTGTCCTGATACTTCAGCTATTCAATCGAATAGTTGTTGGGGCCTCAACCCACCCGAGTACTCCGATGACTGGATCAATGAACATCCCAAGCCTGACCTCAAGGTAGGGAGGGTCATTCCATTTATTTAGAACTTGTGGGGATAAGTAAAAAGGTCCGCAGTTGGGAGGTTAAGCCTACGTTAATGCTTCTTCTCTCACCAAAGTTAGAGCTTGGTCAATTAATTGGATAAGTCTCTCAAGTAAATCAGTATGTATCTTTGTTTTTAGTATGTTAGTTTGCAGTTTTTCTTTACAATAATCTAGATCAGGGTTAAATTTCAGTATTTTCAAATGTTAGAATGAATTTGAAATTCAATAATTAAAATAGATTTATAATTTAGATTAACTTCAGTATTAGTTTAGATATATCTCATCAGATAATTAGAATATTAAATTCAACTAATTTTGTAGTTGTAAAAGAACCTGATGTTACACATAGATGTATAAGTCAGTATGGGTTAAAAATTAAAATTACTCTATTATAAAGATTAACTTTAAATTTCATATATTGTAACAAAAAGATGTATACATGTACCAACATAGAAGGATTTCATGGCTCTATGTGCCCCTCCTCTCTCACATTAAGGTGTGTATCCTTTGTACATGCATCTAGTGTATCCTCATCAAATACAAACTGATACTCAAAAAGATCACCTATGGGACCCAAAAAAATATTCTTGCATGTTATGAAAGTATGGGCACATAAATGTGTGATGAGCTCGTTGATGATGAACTCAAGCTAGGATCATCAACATGGGGAGGCAAAATTGACCTAGCTTGGGATATCAATAGGCTATTCAATCTATGGATGGCTCTAATAGTCAAAGAGATAACCTCTATAATGATATCAAGATGCTGCACTGGAGGAGGGGGGAGACATTAGTAGGGAGGACAAAAGTGTGTTTTTTTTCCCACTAGGCAAAGGGTCTATTTTGAGGAGCTCCTCCTCCTACACCCATGTTGGGCCTCATGCTCCAATAGTTCACCTTGAGGTGCAACACAAATTCAGCATACAATTTTTTAATGAAATAAAATGGCACCTCTAAATTGTTCTATGGAGAGATGTCAAAAACCATCCATTAATGATCCCAAAAGTTCACATGCATAGTCTCATTTGTGCACCACTTAATTGATAGTTTGGGCTTTGTGTATTCTACTCATTTACCAGTTTTTGGATCCAAAAAAAGGCTAATTATATCATCTTTAGTTATATTTAGGGCCACAACCTCATCATAGTCCAACCCATCATCAAACATTCCATGCAACTGATCATGCCAGTGAAGAGAAGCATTTTGATCATTAATAAGTGTTTCAATATTATCCACTATGGTGTTTAATGTGGACAACATGGGAGCCAATGCAGGTATAGTGTTATATGTGGTTCGCAAAACCCTCAGTTCGGTGAGATTTTCAAATATTAAATCTTCAATTTGAGGAGGGTTTTGAGAGGGAAGGGGATCATTTGGTGGATGGTTTTGAGGGGGTACTGGATTGTTTGGTGGAGAGTTACAAGGAACATTGTTTCCTACCTCAGTATCATCATTTTGGGTCAGTCATACCTATTAATTTGCAAAACATAATTTCTATTAAAAACAACCTAAATTAATAAAAAATCTATTAAAAAACCTAATTTTTAATAAATTCAATTTAAAATAATTAATTTATAATAATATTCATTCAAAACATTAAAAAAAAGAAATTTTACCTTATCTAATACCCATTCTGAAATCTGATACCCACATCGACCTCTACACTCAAACCAAAAAAAATGCAATGTAAAAAGAGCTCTTATGTTTTTTATTTAAAAAATCTATGTTGTAGATTTTAGGTATCTTATTTCATATCAGATTATATCGGGTATCTGATTGTTGAAATATCTTAATGGAAATAATGCTTCTGAGAAGGGGCGGTGAATCATAAGTATTAGCTTCTTACCTATTTTTCTCAAATCCTTAATAACATAATTTTGAAATGTACATGCATGCATATCAACATTAAGCAATTATGAAAAACATGTGCATCACCACATAACACTCAAAATTTTCATAACCCAGAAACCCTCAAGGAATAAGAAGATATAATTGGGGTGGGGATGATACCCAAAAAATTACTATAGCAATAATGTTTGACCACTTCTAATGATCTGCCCTGTTAAAGGATTTACACTGTATCAATAGTGACTTGGTTAAAGGATTTACAAACACTTTACAAGAAGTATTACCCTATTAAAGGATTTAATCACCTATTTAAATGATCTACAAAATAGCTATTAAGCTAACCTATCACCATAGGGTTTCCTTTCTAATACAATTGCTAGAGAGTATTAGGTGTGATAAACCTGATAGCTTACAATCCTTTGATTGCTGAATACAGGCACTTGATCTTCTTTCTCTGATCTTGATCCTCTAAGATCTGATATTCTTCACTCTGAAAATAGTTTTTCTTACACCCCTTCATCCATTCTCTTATAAAATGAGTTTTGGTCTTCCTTATAAAGACATTCGACGACTTAGGGTTAGATGTGGATCTATGATCCATATTGAATTTCTATTTCCCGCTCATTCCTTGCACTTTTATAATTCGTTGCATGCCTTCTCCATTTTTCTTAATGGATGCATGTAGATTGCATAGGAAATACAAAAGATTTGATCTAATTATTTAATACTTCAAGATTCGTCATATGTCGGCCATGAAAATGGTTCACTACTAAATTAGTGAAGTTACAAACTCATATATGCATTCTATGTTGCTAAGCACTTGCTGATTCTAGATGCTCATCACATGTAACAAACTAGCTTACTCAACTCCTATTGCATTTTTGTATTGCTTAGCATCGTCTGTGACTTGGCACTCAAATATCACCCGGCACTTGTATCATGCTTGGCACCTAAATTCATTCGACACTTGTTCTTCACTCTACACCTAATCTTCACTTGACACCTGAAGGCTGTTTGGCACCTAAAGATCACTTGGCACCAGTTGGATTTCCTGACTTGGCTTATGTTGTGGCTCGGCTCCAATGTGGAAAATGGTTAAGTGTGTTGGAACTCAAATGTCAAAACCATTTTGAGACTAACAATCTCCCCTTTGAAATGAGTGACCAAAAAAAACACTTAACTGACCTAATGAGTACATTCAGGTTTTAAAACCTTGACCAAAATTTTGTAATATACAATATATACCTCAAAATTGTTGTAACTCCCCCTGCGTTGATTGTGCCATTATTTGTGTTATTTTGGTAACCAAAATTTTATGATGTATATGATGCTCCCCTTTTATCTTGTCTCCCCATGTTAACTTCCCCTTTTATCTTATCTCCCCCATCTCATCTTATCTCCCCCTTTTCATCTTGTCTCCCCCTTTTTGACACTTATGTAAAAGGGTTTTAAAGGTTAAGACCATATTTCACCAAAAATGTGTTGTTTACCTCCATAATCATCCTGAGAGCTACATCCCAATTATGCAAAGCAATTTCCATTGACTTGTGTTGGATGGCAATCTCGGCAGCAAGGTGAATAAGTCCCTCTGAAGTAGAAAGATTAGGATCTTTCTTGAGAACAGTTTTAGCATAGACTTGTTCTTTATGGAGTAATTCTAAATGTGGGGTAATGGAGGATTAGAGCTGTATCAATTTTTCCTTGATGGTGGCCTCTTCTACTGTTAATACAACTATTTCTTTCTGAGTGTGAAGCATTTGAGCAAAATGCTTCTCACTTTGGGCTGGAACTTTGGGTAGTTGCGTGCTTGAAATATTCAATTTCCTCTCCATGCTCATTATCTTTTGGCTTGTCTCCTGTGTGAAGTATGAAAAGTCACACAACTTTTTGTACATTGAGAATATATTCTCAAGTACCTTTTTCACTTTATCTATGACCTTTGCCAATTCAATCTATGAAAGTGCTATTTCACTAGATATTTTCTCATTAACTTTCACTTGAAATTTTCTTTCAGACCATTCCATAAGTTTTGCATTTGTCTCTTGGTCTGCATTTGTCACCTGGTCAACAATATCTGTCATTTGTTCCATTATATGCTTGGACCCATCTGGTGATTCAATACTAAAAGCATCAATAAATATGTCTTTAATTTCATGTAAAGTTTGTTTTTGTTGATACTCCTTCCTGAGTATCTCTTGCCTCTTTTTTCTATTTAATTTTTCCTGCACCTCATTTATTTGATCAATGTTTATTGTTTTTGAGTCATAACTTGGTATGACTATCTCCTCATCTAGTTCGGGGTCTCTATAGTGAAGTACCCTTGCAAATTTTGTAAAGCTTGATCTTGGTGCTGATATTTGTAGTGGCTAGTGTGAAGGAGTCCCCAGGGTAGGAACATTTATCAATGTTTGTATTGCCTCCTACTCTTTAGGGGTTTCCTCTATTTTCTCCTCCTGCAGTCTACCTTGATCAATTATTGTAATTTTAGGAAGTGCACCTTGTGTTTGTGCTGTAGGATCAAATGTAATAGTTTGTCCTATTTGTTTTACTTCTTTGTCTGCTACTGCACTCGACTTTTGTATTGTTGTGTCAACTATGCCTAATGAAACAACTGTTGGCATTTGAAGTCGACCACTAGTAGCTGTAGAGATGAAGGAAGGTGGTTCTTGTGGATTCACCTTATCTCTAACTATGTTTTCTACTAGTTTTTGTAATTCATCCATACTGACCAATATCGGATCTGCACATAATCTTGCTTGTTGCATGGATTGGTCAAGGATTCTTTTGAGATCTTCTGTAGTTAATGCATTGATGTTCTGAGCAAAAGTGTCAGGAACATCTTGTACTGTTATAGTTTCTGTAGGTGTGATGGGTACATGAGGAGGGCTAGAAGGTGGTAATTGTGTGTCTTTCACACTCTGATCTTGTTGTTGTTCTTGTTCAGCTATTGCTGTTTCATCTTGCTTTTGTGTCTCCTCCTTTGTTTCTTTCTTTTCTTTTTCCTTCTTTTCTTCTTCTTGTTTCTTTTCTTCTTCGTTCTTTTCTTCTCTACCTTGCTCTCTTTCTATCTTCTCTTCTCTCCTTTTTCTTCTTTCTTCTGGTGGAGCAGTAGCTTCTTCCTTGTATTCTTCTTCAAGAAAATATTCAATCTTTTTGTACAAGGTCTTCAATGATTTTGTTGTTCTTTGTACAATTTCTTCCATTTTGTTTTGGAGAATGAAGAATGCCTTGTACGTAGGTGTAAACCTAGTATTATGCCTTTTGACTACTTTCTCTATTTTCTCCTTAGTCAAATTAGGCAGTATTCTTGCTAGGGTCGATTCTCTCATCTCCTTCTCCATTTTCAAACAAAAATGCCATCTGTCTTCTACAATTTTAGACAGTTCATTTGGCAATTGTCCATCTAGTTCAAGAGGAGTATACTTGAACTGTGCCATCATTCCATAAACTGATTTTTCTATTTTATTTTTTTCATCTTTAGTGAACTTATTGAAATCAACTTTATTTATGTTGCTTAAGTCTCCATTTACAATCTTTTTACATAATGTATCAACTAAAAAACTGCTTACCTTTTCAGATTGATCTTCTTCATCAATATCAGGTTGAGCCACATATTTTCTTCTTTTCCTTGGCTCTTCCTATGTCTTCTTTATTGTTTTCTTCTTTGTGGCTTCCTCTTTATCTTTTTGTGTGGAGGCCCTCATTGCAGCTCTGGTTGTTGGCTTTTGTGGTCATGGCATGGCAGTTTTCTTTGGTTTGGGCTGAGCTGGAGGTTGTTCTATTGCCTTTCTCTTCTTTGGCTCAGCTTGGGTTGGTGCTTCCTTGGCTTCTTCTTCCTCAACACCTTCCTCCTTGTCTTCACCTAGGCCTTGAGTTAATTCCATTGGGCCTTGTTCTTATTCATCCTTATCATCATCATTGTCATCATCATCTTCTTCAGCTTCAGCCTCTATTCCTTCACCAAATTTCTTCTTAATTTTCTTCATCATTTTTTCTTTCTTTTTCAATGTGGAGGTAGTTTTTAATTCCATATTTATCTTTGACCTTACCACATCATAAGTGCCAAAGTGTGGGGCACTCTTATTTGTCTCTTCTGCCAACAATGTAGTTATTGTTGTAGATGCTTCATCTATGTTGATCTCATAACCAAATGGCCCTAGCCATCTCACCCTTTGAATTTCTACTTGGATATAGGTGAAGTCAATATCAACTAGGAAGCATATATCATTAATATGTTTTTCCACTAAGGAAACTGGTATTCTCACCCTTTGCTTCATGGATTTCTTAAAATCCTCAAAATAGCTTGTCATCAGGGTATCAAAATTGTCTCCCATTTGTTCTATATATTCATTAATTTGGGATATGATAGTTCTATCACTTCTCCATGTAACTTTTCCAAAAGAGGGAAATTCATTCTGAACATAAAAGAATACACAAACCAGAATTTCTCCAAATTTACATTGAGCACCCTTTGTCCTTCTTATGGCTGCTAGGTTTTCATTAATTATTGTAGTTGCAATTTTGCAAGATCATAAGTATGATCATTTTTTACCAGTTTGTAGCCTACATCTACTGCAATACATGGCACACTGTTGAGTCTAATGGATTGGTAGAATTTGTGGGCAATAACTCTAACAACAAACTCAACTAGAGGATCCTGAATGGTGTGAATTTTCATTCCTCTTTTGTTCCACTGAGCACCTATGTTCTTTTCAATAACCTCCTTGGATTCACTTCTCAAGGTCTTGAACCGATCTAGGTTAGGATATCCAGTTACCTTATGAATGATTCTTTTTTTGATTTTGACAAGGACATCTTCTAACCACAGACTACCATCATGAATTATGCTCAACACAAGTCTAATCCATTTTTTTTAAAATACGGTAGGAAAACTCAAAACTTGTGTTAAACCCTTCTTTTCAGTAATTTTGTATTCATCTTTCAAGACTCCATCGACACATAGCTTCACATAGGCTTCTCTTATTTCCATGTCTCCTATGGCTCCTATCTTGCAATTATAACATCTCCTTACATCTTGAACCATAACAACATTTGAGGGTATGCAAGAAAGGGCTCTGACAGGATCATTCTTGTATGCAACTTCAGGGATGGGATGAAAATCAAGTTGCCTAACCTCATTAGATACTAGTTGGACTTCAAACAATTCTTTGTCCTGGGTTGTCTTAGACCTCGAAGCCATTTATGCAAACTAGGGTTTCCTTTACACAAAAATATGAAACTGCATAGCTCGACACAAATGAAAATACCTCAAGATTGATGAAAATACATTGTAAGAGGTTGCAATCTGCTTGGAATGTTGGATTTTCTATTATGAAGTCACTCTGCTCTCTTTCTCTTCTTTGCTTCTTGATCGCGATGAGGAAGAATGATTAAAATTGTGATAATATACCCTATTTCCATTGCATTAAATGCTCAACTGCAAACTCAGCCTCTGAAGGATTTTTGACATTACTTGACTTGAACTACATTTCAACTTTACTCAACTTCCATAGGAGTTACTCAATTTGGCATCAGCTATCAACTCAGTTGCTATTAGGAACTCGACATGTATTGGAGTTTTACTTGACATCCAAAGACAGCTCGGCACCGTCATTTAAAATTTTGTCTTGGCATCTTGTTTCATGCTTATTTCTACTTTTCATTACTTCTTTATCTTGGGACTGATGTATGATGTAAATTTGTATATCAATCCCATACAGTTCTCTTATGCTTAGATTGATAAAGTGTGATCACTTGACCCACTGGATGAAGTGATCCCTCCACTTGATGTGTCACACTCATCTTTCTTCTTCCAAGTCTTATTCATTTGTCTTCTTATTTTCTCGACATCAATCTTTTCTTTTCCCTTATTTTCTTTGTTGGATTCAATTTTTGGTGCTTTGGACCTTGTAGGATAGTTTCTGCTAATATGGCCAGTTTTCAAGCAACTAAAACATGTGGTTTGGTTTAACCATCTTTTATAGTTCCCTTTGAAATGTGTTCTTATGCAATTCTAGGGTATATGTCCATATTCCTAACAATAATGATAGCTATACTTGGTGTTCTAATCCCAGTGGTAGTGACTTTCATTTCCTTTTGTTTTTGCTGGTTGATTTGATGTCCACATAGACTTTGATCTAAATTCAAATGCTCTATGCCTATACTTCTTACAATTATGACAATGTCCATCAAATCTTTGTGTCCTTTAGACTTTGGATTTGCTATCTTGTGTCATATGTCCTTGTATGTTGCACTTGTGAAAATAACTCTTGCTCTTGGGTGTGTTTTGCTGATTGAATCTTCTACTCCTACAAATATTAGCAGTATGCCCCTTTTTATTACAGTAATGACAAATGGGTTTAGAATCCTTAACTTTGTCACCTTTTTGCTCAACATTCTTTGATGATTCCCCAATTTTAGTGCTATTGTATCCACATCCTAATGTATCATGGGTTGATCTTGGGAATTTCATCAACTGTTCAAAGTACTTGATGGCTTCACTTGACTTGTTTAGATTCTCTGCTACCTCTTTTTCTCTATTCAATTCATTCACTAGTTGTTCATTCTGCATCTTCAAAGTAAAGATCTCAATATCTTTCATATTGAGTTCATGATGAAGGTTCATCATTTGGGCAAGTGTATCCATCTGCATGTTTGAGATCCTTGTTAGTTCAGTACATTTTTCTTCAAGTCTGTTTGCAAGATTTCTTTTGTCATCTTCCATCATGACTCTATCCTCAACTGCTCTTTTCTTTTGTTCAATGATTTCACATAACATTATGGTCTGTGATTCTTGTTCCATCTTGAGAGATCTTATCTCATCTACTTGAACTTTGTTTTTCTCCATCAATTTTGCTATTGCTACATCAAACTCTTTAGTGTCTCCATTGGCAAATAGTTTTGTGGTATTTATCTCCTTGTAGTTTGTATCATTTTCAGCTATGGCTATATCCTTTCTTCTTCTCAAGGATTTTCTCAGTTCCTCCCTTGCTTCCTCTACTTTGTGTAGAGCCAGTTGCACATCAATCACTTGATTGTCAATAATCTTTCCAAGTTTGAAGACTTCCATATTCAGACCTTTTTCTCCAAGCTATTAGACTCCTTCTTGTGAGAACCTTTTAGCTTTGATACCAATTATTGAAATATCTTAATGGAAAGAATGCTTCTGAGAGGGGGGGGGTTGAATCAAAAGTATTAGCTTCTTACCTATTTTTCTCAAATCCTTAATAACATAATTTTGAAATGTACATGCATGCATATCAACATTAGGAAATTATGAAAAATGCATGTGCATCACCACATAACACTTGAAATTTTGGTAACCTAGAAACCCTCCAGGAATAAGAAGGTAAAATTGGGGTGGGGATGATACCCACAAAATTACTACAGCAATAATGTTTGACCACTTCTAATGATCTGCCCTATTAAAGGCTTTACACTATATCAATAGTGACCTGGTTAAAGGATTTACAAACACTTTACATGAAGTGTTACCCTGTTAAAGGATTTAATCACATATTTAAAGGATCTACAAAATAGTTGTTAAGCTAACCTATCACCATAGGGTTTCCTTTCTAATACAATTGCTAGAGAGTATTAGGTGTAATAAACCTAATACCTTACAATGCTTTGATTGCTGAATATAGGCACTTGATCTACTTTCTATGATCTTGATCCTCTAAGATCTGTTATTCTTCACTTTGAAAATATTTTTTCTTACACACCTTCATCCATTCTCTTATACAATGAGTTTTGGTCTTCCTTATAAAGAAATTCAACGACTTAGGGTTAGATGTGGATCTACGATCCATATTGAGTCTCTGTTTCCCACTCATTCCTTGCACTTTTATTATTGGTTGCATGCCTTCTCCATTTTTCTTAATGGTTGCATGTAGATTGCATAGGAAATACAAAATATTCGATCTAATTATTTAATCCTTTGAGATTTGTCATATTTTGGCCATGAAAATGGTTCACTACTGAATTAGTGAAGTTACAAACTCATATGTGTATTTTGTATTGTTGGGCACTTACTGATTCCAGATGCTCGGCACATGTAACAAATTGGCTTACTCAGCTCCTGTTGCATTTCTATATTGCTCGACATCGTCTGTGACTTGGCACTCAAATATCACTCGGCACTTGTATCATGCTCGGTACCTAAAGTCATTCGGCACTTGTTCTTCACTTGGCACATGATCTTCACTCGGCACCTGAAGATCACTCGACACCTATTGGATTTCCTGACTCGGCTTATGTTGTGGCTCAGCTCCAATGTGGAAAATGGTTAAGTGTGTTGGCACTCAAATGTCAAAACCATTTTGAGACTAACACCGATATGAAATTGGATATCCCATTACCAATCGGATCCCTGAAAAGGCTTGGTCCTAACTTTTTAGCCTTGGTATCAAGATGGGTGGAAAAAAGTCAGAGTGGATTTTGAAACACTTTTAGATATTTTCAAACTCTACTTTTCTCACATCGGCACTTTTTTGGCACACCATGATCCTACACATACCCTCACATAAAGTACATACCCTTCATAAAACACAAAGATTCCAATTTTCTTTTCCAAGTATTACTATTTACAAAGTTTTCAATTTCAATCAGGGTTCATGTTTTCATTTTCTCAAAGTATTACAATTACCTGGGTTTTTGAATCATAAAATTTCCCTAGTGTTGATTTGCTAATTTTTTTTGAGTTCACAAGAATAATAGATTCAAAAATCATATTAAAATTTAATTAAATATGACATTGATCTATGAACCAAAACCCAAGTTTACCAATTTATCCCAACTCACAATTCTTAAATTACTAAACAAATACATTTTAATAATGAATTGATTAAAGACTTCAATTAAATATTAAAAAGTTTCAACAAAAAATTATTAAATTATTAATGACTATAATTATCTATTAATAAAATAACAATTACCAATAATAATAATATAATTAACAAATTAAATTAATTAAATTAATTAACAATAATAGTAATAATTTTTTGTTAAATTATTTAAAATTTAATAAATTTAAATATATATAAAAATATTTATTAATTTACAGCTCTCTCTTTTTTTTGTGATAAAACCAAAAACTATACTAACATTTTTAAAGCCATGTCAGCTTATACATAAACTGCCACAACAGTCTACCACGGCCATAATAGAGTAGCAATGAACACTGCCACCAACATGGAGGGAAAAAGGAGAGGAGGGGAGGTGGGGTGTGGTAGCCCACCTCCCACTCATAATTAATTTTTTATTAATATTATTTTTAAATAAAAACCAAATCGCATCCCCTCAATAAAATCACAATATAATGTTTTTTTTAAATATTTAATAATATAATTACATAGTAATTTCTAATTACTTTGTAATATATATATATAGATAAGTTTTCCAATATAAACCCAATATAGAAACCTAGATCAGAGAGTTAAAATCTATAAAACAAAATTGGTTTTCTTTTCAAAACCCACATCCCAATTTTAATAAATCCATTGTAAATCACCCAATTTAAATAAAATAAGGGTTTCTAATTTCCAACTCAAATATAGATTTTTCTCAATCAAAGAATGATAGTTCGTATACAATGGTTGCAATCATCAATTGTTTATAGAGATTTTTAGAAACAAAAAATAATAGAATCACAAAAAAGGTTTCAGATTCTCAATTCATATACAAAGGTTTCTCAAACAAGGGTTTCACCCAAAGGAATTCTAAAAATAGACTCGCAAATAGGGAGAAAATAGAGAAATCAAAGAACAAAAAACTACTGCACAAATGCACAAGATCCTACCTAGATCTAATGCTAAAATAATGAGTGCAGAAAACAAGCAAGAAATTTCCTTCCTTTCAAAAACCCTCTTCTCGAAAATTGGCTCCTCCAAACTTGTGTAATTGAGAAATGAACTCTATAACTTTAATAAAGAGTTTTTCCCCAATTTAGGGCTTCAATTGTGGAATCATGTAAAAGTCATTTTTCCTTTATTATTTTTATTAATTTAATTTCATGCACAAACTTTATGTAATTTAATTAAAATATACTTTATTAAATTAGTGTTGTCTCTCTTATTAAATCATGAGATACTTTTATAAATAATATTTGTTGATTTAACTAATAATACTATTTAGAGTTTATTAATTAAAATAAAACTTTTAAATAAATTATTATTAAATTAAATAACTATAAATATGCCAAAATTAGAACTTTAATAAAATCTTTTAAATTTAATTCTTTTATTTAATTAATTCCTCAATTAATTAAATATAATTAAATATTGAATTTTCTTTATAAATTTTTTGTTAAATTAAATCACTAAATTATCTTTTCATATGATTTAATTACAATTGAAAAACACACCAGACCCACAAAACTAAATATGATAACTCAACGGAAGATAAAGAACATAATCAAACTCTAAGGTCAGAATCATGAATTTGTGTCACTTGACGAATTTGGACGGGTAAATAACTCAGATACTTTTCCTATTTTTTAAGAAAATTGGCTTAGGTTAGGGTTTGGATTCAAGAATTATCTCCCCACTTATACCATTGAGATACTACAATAGGGTACGCTCATCTTGGCAATTTAGGGAAGTCGATACCTGGTACCTACAATCTACATAAAACCCATGCATGTACATATTCATATATTCTAAACTAAACATGCAATGGCAAAGAGTGGTACATCATGTAGATCTCCACTAGGAGGTGACTACATCTCCTTCTCTCAACCACATTAAGAATGTCAATCATAAAGTAAAACATACATGTACACCATACACATGCAAGTATGGGGTAAGTATCCATAAAATTGCATATAAATCATGTTTCTAACTAACATCATGCAATAACTGAAATCGATGTATGGACATACATATATCATCATAGAAATAATCCTGAACACATGAAATAACTAAATAACTCATGACATAAATCAATTGAGTATGAAATACATTTAATCTAATTTGGTAACCAATTATTGATAATCATAAACATAAACATAAAATAGGCCTAAATAAATCTAACAATATAATTAGAAAAGTCAACTAGGGGCAGACATTACATACCAAAGACCACTTCCTCCAACTCAGCCAAAGAGATGGGGCACATAAGATAATCATTCATTTCTTGAGAAATAAGGGTGGGAATACAAGACAAAATAATATGCTCTTCATTATCAACATGAGAACTCTCAGAGAAGAGGTTAGAACAGTACCGAGTAGCCTCCTAATACTCAAGTGGCAAGGAAGATAACTGGACACCTTCAAAATTGACCAAAGAAGAAAAATAACTTTGGTTCTCACTAGATTGTATAGTTTTGTGTAAAAAGGTAGTGTTCCTATCACCTTCTAAGAGCTAATCAATTATGGATTTTTGCCTCCATAATATTTCCTACTAAAGTTCCCATTCTTCTACATATGTAGAAGCAAGGGATTCAGCCTTACCCAGATCCAATAAGAAACCAAGATCTCGAAACTATCTAGTAATGACATCTAGTTGCTCTTGAACAAGCCTCTTCATGGAACGAAGGTTAAAAAAAAATCTTTGTTCCATCCCTTGAGATGCCTTTTGACATATTGAAGTTTTGTAGAAAGAGAAAACATAGCAATACCAAAAGAGAGTCATCATCCCTCCACCAGCTAGAAATATGATCATGAAGAGAGGAGTCTAAAAGCCACGCGAGATAAAAATTAAAAGAAGGATTATTAGGAATTATCACCCTAGTAGTAGATTATTTAATTAGCCAATGATCAAAACCCCTCTAGTCCAAAATTTCAAAAGAGAGAGTGAGGGCATCACTAATCCAAAAGAAAGAAACTAGAAATCTATCAAGATGTTTTCATATAGTATCAACTCCAATCCTTCTATTATTCCAAGTAAAGAGACTATTAGTGGGCTTAAGATCAAAAAGATGCAAGAGATCTATATTTTAATGAAAAATATTAGATGAAGGCCCTAATTGGGCCAACCCACCCCACTTCTCTTCTAGACTTAAAACTAAATTGTAATCTCCTGCTAACACCCAAGGATGGTAAGGATGAAAGTTTCTAACATGTCGAATATGTGTCCAAAGTTTCATCTTTCCCACAAAATTAATAGCCACATACACATTATTAATCAAGATCACCTTGCCAGAGTCCATCAAAGAAGCCACCATGGATAGAGCTGAACAAGAAGACACGCAGCCAAGGGGAGAAATTTTTTGAGGGTCCCAAAAGATAGCTAACCCACTAGTCATCCCCATAGCCCCAACACACTAATATTGCCCATGAGGCCAAATACTAGAGGCAAATTAGTCCATAGACTCCATTGAAAGCATAGTCCCTCAACACAAAAATGCTTGGAGAATGATCAATCACCAAATCATGAATAGCCTTTTGTCTAGGGATTCTATTCAATCCCCTAACATTCCATTAGAGGATGATCATCACTAATTAGGATGGGGGAAATGAGTATCCAAGGGTTTCACAACCCTTGACTCTATCAACATATCTCTTATAAATCTGAGCTTCCCTTGGTCTTTTTCATGCCCAGTCTTAAGAGGAGGAGTAAATGAAACCCTCTTAAAAGGTTTTTGGAACAAACCTAAAGGGAGGGAATTCCCCTTACCCTTACTAGATGCTAGCACATGCTAAGCTAAGTTGATCAGAAAACCAAAATTATCTTGAGGCACCATAGGAGTCACCAAAGCTTCAAAATTGGGAGTAATAGGGAGCTCATTGGGATGATGAACCACAACTTGAGATGATTCATAAGATTCATGAGGTAGAGCTTCCTCATTGCAAATGAGATCAACTGAAATACTAGGAGGAATACCCTCCTCTAAAACCATACTTTCTAGCACCTCAAATCTATTAAAACCAGAATCTATCTATCATTCTATGAAGGGCCTTTTCTGACCACACCCCTTAGCTCATGGGTCAACAAGAATAAAGCCACCTTTGTCCAAACCAATATCATTCAATTGAGTCTTCCCTTTTCTCACATTATCTTCTTGTGGATGCCATTTAGCTATGTTATCCATCTGAGCTTTACCTTTTCTTGTAGTTTTTGATTAAACTTTATCATTTTCAATAGTAGAGCTATCTGTCCCTTTAGAAGCTAAGATCTGAGGGCATTCATGCTGCAAATAACCATACTCATGACATATTTGAGATCAGAAAGGAAGGGATTCATAATCCAATTGTTGTACCCAGGAAGAAGACCCAAGGAAAATTTCCATAAAATATGGTAATGGGTTATTCAAATCAATTTCAACACAAATTCTGGCATAAAAGAGAATCTTTTTATCAAGGGATTGATGCACAATGATTGTTTTCTTTCCAAGAAAAGAAACAATTTGAAAAGAATGTCTTCTTGCCAGAATTCAAGAGGAAGACATGGCAGACAAACCCACACTAGCACATTTGATGGGAGATCCACAATGAAATTAACTCATGATTGCCAAGGTTTAACAAATAACCCCAGATGGTTGTAAAAATAAGGACACCCTTCAAAAACACAATCTTGATCAGGCATGTAAGAGAAAACAATAAAGAAATAGGTATTCCCAACCAACATTATCTCCATATCTCCTTGCACCTACCATGAATGATTTATCCATGCCTCAAGAGCTAATAAGGATATCCAAATACCAAGAAATTTACATATCAAAGAATTCTTAGTCTAGTACTTAATGTCCTCCATCACTATCTTAGTAGGAATAACTAGGATTGGGTAGTCATGGCTTCATGGGAGACAATCACTAACTTTTTAAGCTTAGAGCTCTCCCCTAGTGCAAAAGAAATTCCAGACCCAAGATTCTGATTGGATTGCTTATCCATGTTGTTTGGTAGAGTCACAGCTGTTGCAATAGCATTGTAACCATAAAATTCCATAGTTTTCCCCAACACCTATGGTTGATCCATTAACACTCCTTGCTTGGTTGAATCTAGCTCAAAACTCTTTGGCTTGTTTTTAAGTCTTTCCACTTCTTTTTTAAGATTTTATTTTTTCTAAAATAGATAATTAATCTTTTACTATACAATTTCTTGTCAACTTCTAAAGTTTCATAAAGTAATTTACATAAAATATCTCTATAAGATTAAAAAATTTATCAAGATAAATCATTTTCTATATTAGATCATATTGTTACGATATTATGAATATTAAATAAAATTATCTAATTTCATTTTATTATTAAAATAATGAGAAATTATTTTCAAAAAGAAATAAAATAGTGAATTCACAATACAACAGTAAAAATAAATTAATAAAGGTCTTTTAAAATATTTTAAAAATAACTTATCAGTAATTTTAACTAGGCTGATGGTCTTTATTATTGTCTAAAGCCATTTTGCTATGGAATAGTGTGGCATCCTTATCCAAAATTAGGGGATTGTATATATGAATGGTGGAGCATCTACATATAAGGAGAAACAATATAGAGCTTGACCAAGAGTCTGGAAAATGCTAAAAGGAATACAATAGACTAGATCAAGTAGTTCTTTGGTGACATTTTGAAGAAAAAAGGAGGAAATTAAGGGAAAAATTAAGCATCTCCAACAAGCCATGGCTAAAGGAAATTATACTATTAAAATGTGTAGCAAGAAATAAGATTTTTGTAGTAAATGGGAATATATTATTACTAGAGAAGAGGTGTATAAGAAGAAACAATCTAGAATATAGTGGCTTATAGATGGTGACAAGAACACCTCCTTCTTTCACAAACCTACCTCCAAGAATAAGAAAAAGAATACCATGCTATTCCTATAAGATAGTAAAATAACATTTTGGATGAGTAAGAAGCAATAGAGAGATGGGTGGTTCAATTCTTTTTTAAGTTATATGCTAGAACTAACAAGAGTGTTGATCCAGAGGTTAGGAGAAATATCATTCATTCTTTTCCCATTGTGTTGAGTGCTAAGGAAAATGATAGTTTAAGTGACCCTATCATTGAGGAGGAGGTTAAGAAGGCAATTTTCTCCATGAAATATTTCAAGACCCCATACCCATATGATCCCCTCCAACCCTCTTCCAATAATTTTTGGAGATCATCAAGGTGGATTTTACTAGGGCTACATGAGACTTCTTCACAATAGGTAAGTTGTTGAGGAGGTTAAACAAAACTTTTTTTGTTCTTGTCCCCATGGTATCTAATCCTAATACTCTTACTGATTTTAGACTGATTAGTCTTTGTAACACTATCTATAAAATCATTTCTAAGGTCCTTAAAAAAATAAAAATCTTCCTTGGTAATTTTATAGGCACTCTCTAGAAAGGGTTTCTCCCTAGAAAATATATTCTAGATATTGTGATAACTACTCATGAAGTAATATACACTCGATGGGAAAGAATAGAAACCAAACTATGGCCTTCAAACTAGATATTTCTAATGCATAAGATAGAGTTGATTGGTCCTTTCTTTTTGATGTTTTGGATAGAATTGGTTACAATAGTAAGGTTATGGAAATGATCAAGATAATGGTGGAAATTTGTATATATTTTGTCATGGTGAATGGTACCCCCATGGAGAACCTTGGGTATGGGTTGTGGGATGAGATAGGGAGAGCCCATGTCTCATTTTTTTCTCATTATAGTGGCAGAGGTTCTAGGTAGGTCCTTCACCAAGCTAGTTTGCATAGGGGGAATTAAGGGAGTGGAAGCTTCTATTTCCTTGCCCCTGTAGGTCATACAAAATTTTTTGGATGACACTTTCCTATTTAATTATTACTTATTTATTGAAACAATGGTCTAGATTAAGGTATAGGATGATTATGCTACCATCTCTAGATGATAGATAAATTATAATTCATAATCAGGTTGATCTGCAAGCATGTATAACTACTATTATGGGATCTCAATACAATAGTATTTTGGATACTTACCTTGCCCCCCCCCTCACAATAAACAGACTTACTAATCAATTTTGGAACCCTATTTTGTTAATCTCATTGGTTTTGAAAAGGCAGTGACAAAATAGTTAGTCATTTTCTATTAGTATTATAGTTCACATTGAGTAATTAGAGAAAGCCAAGAAAATAGTGTGAGTCGAGTGATCGAAGCATGTTGAGCATAATTTTCCAGACAATACACACCAAGAAATATACCTAGTCAGTGTCAAGCACTAGTATGTCAAGAAGATTGTATGTGTTGAGTCACTCATGCATTGAGCAATCTATACATGCTAAGTAATTTAGGAGCCAAGTAAACAGTATATGTCAAGCCATTTAGAAGCTAAGTTACAACATTGAGAATGTAGTGATGACCATGTCAAAGCCTTTAGATGACAAGTGAATAGTTTTTGGCATTGTTGTTTGTAATGGTACAAATTTCTATATAAATCATTTTTGGGCCAACATAACGATTGTTTTACAATTCTAGAAGATAAATATGAAAGTGTATTTTGAATCACTATGTAGTACATGCAACCAATCAAATTAAGGGATGAATTAAGTAGCAATATGAATCAACTAGAGCCGTTGATTATTAACCCATACCACCTAAGTTTATTTAACAAGGAAAACCCTAAAGAGTTTGTATGTGTGGAAGGAGATGAATGCTAAGTGTAGAGAGAGCATTCATGGTGGCTATGGAGGTTATGATAGTGATTTGAATTGTAGAATCAGTTAGAGAAAATAGAGAAAAGTAGAGATAGGATAAAGGAGACATATAGGATTAGATTGATCAAGGATTTATAAGCAAAGTGAAGATATGACTAGCAATAGTGTTCTAACTAAAGGGTCATAGTGTTGAATCATTTTAACAAGTAATGCAGAGGAAATCTCCTAACAAAGTAGTCCTAAATAGGGTTTTGTAAATCTCTTAACTAAGTGCTTTCTTTATTGTAAGTTTAAATCATCTAACAAGGTGAGACCTAATAGTCTTTATAAGCCTTTAACATGGAAGACCCCTCATAGGGTAGATCATAGTTTATGATCAAACTCATTGTAACCATAATTGGCTACACTTTACAACTACAATAGTGGTGTCATCCCCATCCTAGTTTTACCTTCTCATTGGAGGGTTTCTGGGTAACAAATTTATTATGTCATCTATTATTTGTTTCATGTTATGGATGCAAACATGTAGTTATCTATTTTAGTTTATATTATAAATTATGAGATGGATGTGTGGTGAATGTTTTATCATTAAATTTTAGAAGTGCTAATCCACCCCCCTCCCCCCCCTAAAGTTTACATTTCCATTGTTATTTCCAACATATTCTAGAAATAATGCAGCAAAAACTTTTAGGATGGACACAAAGGATCTTAAATAGTATGGGTAAACTCTAGCTAGTGGTTGGTTCTCTTCAATAAATGCTATTGTACTTTCTCTCCTTGTTCAAGATCTCTCATCGTATGTCAAACTGTTGAGGTAATGGGTGTTGCACACATTGCATAATATTGTTATTTTATTATGTAATGTTGTGCCTAGATGGACGTGCAACATGTAAAGATTCCCATGGAATATTCTTGATGAGTTGTATTGTAACATTGTGAAAATATTTCATGTAATTATTTAATATTGGGGAAAAGAATTAAATGCCCAATATTAAATGTGGGGTCAGTAGGTTAGGTAGCACATGGTTTTATCACATGGTTTATGTAATACCACTTGGTGGTTTTGTGGGACTTGCTACTATATAAGAAGCCACAAGGGTAGTTGTTGTAGTGAGAGATAGAGAGAGAGAGAGAGTGACAAGGAGAAGATAAAAGGCAAGAGTCAAGCCGGACAAAGCTTGACAGGTTAGCCAAGGGAGCATTTGTGAAGGTTGAAAGCATGGCATGGGATGTGTGGATTCATGCTTGTTCACATAGTTTTCTCGGTTGTGGCTATGGCCATGAAGGCTTCCATGGTTGTATGGAAATGGTATTTTTGCTGAATAAATGTGATGATGGATGCTTTTGGAGGCTGGGTTTTTTCCCTCAATGAGGGTTTCCCAGGGTATATCTTGTGTCACAATTTTTGTGGGTATGTTGTCTATTCTCTTGCATGTGGATTTTAATTTCGTGTTTATTTTAGATCTATTATGGGTTATGTGGAAATGGTTATATTCTTTATTGCCAAGTTTCCTATCAAGTGGTATCAGAGCTATGGTTTTATTATTGTAACCCTAGATTGAATCCATGGGAATGCATGAGAGGATAAAAGGAAAGGGCAAGATATATGAATGATTTATTGTAGATCTAAGGGCTTTGGATTTGCTGTTATGATGGGATGTTAAAATATTTTGGGCATGTGAAATTGTTGGACAAAAATATTTTTTTGGATGTTTCATTTAAAATGAGGGTTTTGGGGGGTAGCTTGTAGAAATAACCTCCTGGGTAAAAACAGACCTCACCATTGGATCCAGGTCGACATTTCCATAAAATTTGATATATAATATGCCCTAGTTTGGCCATGTTAAGAGGAAATGAAAGATTTTTTTGGTTTCAGCCCATGATGGCCGTCAAATTTAATCCCTTCAGAATTTTCGTCACTGAAAAAATAAAAAAAATGAAAAATCGTACTGAAAATGGTAAAAAGACTGTCTTAGTAAAACAACCATAACTTTCTCTCAGAATGTCAGATTTCAGAGTTCTTATAGGTGTTGGAAAGATAATTCAGAGCACTACAACATGGTGTAGGTTTGGTTTTGTAATTTTAAAATTTTGTCAGGTTTTAAAATCCCTAAAGTCAGATGTTGTTTATTTTGAGCACGAATTGGGGCATAACTTGGGCATACGGAGTCGGATTTTGGACTTTGAGTAGTCAACGGAAAGCTCTTGGAGAGCTCTACAAATTAGTTCAGATTTGGTACAGGTTTGACATGATTTATTTGTTGATATATTGATCTGAACAGTTTATAGGTATATTTTGACTATGGTAACATTGTGAGTTTATGGCATTGGAGATTTAAGATTTGATGTCATTGTATGCTCAGTTCATATTTTAGATTGGTCTCATGATGATATGGTTATTAGTGTTTGGTTTGGATATGTATGATGACTTGTTGGGTCTACAAGTTGTGCAGTGTTGTAAGCGGTCTATACTTACAGGTTGCATTTATGGCTTGGTTATGGGTTGTCTTTGCTCATTGATCTTTCATTATTGATGCATATTCAGATTGGTGGCTTTGATTTGGGTTGTCTATGACCTAAGTCACATGATTTACTATTTTCTTCATGTAGAAGGGATGAGATGTTGTTATCAGGGACAGTCATGGTCGAGGATTGTGGTTGACTATTTTATGCTAACAGGTTGGACATATTGAGAGCCAGATGCTCGATTTATGGATGTGATCATGGTGCCATGGATTTTGGCATGACATAATTGGATATACAAGTACATATTTGATGTTCATTAGCTTGGATTTTTTATTTGGTTATGGTGGTATATCTTCTTGGTTGAGGATCATGATTAATTGGTTTCTTTTAAGGAGCTCATGATGTGCACTTTGAGTTCTTTGATAGTTCAATTCCTTAGTTGATTCTCATGGTTAGAGGATGGTTTGTTCATCATATGTCATGGATAGCTTGGATACACGGTTTAGTGGGAGCTTGTGATAGTGATGGGGTGACAGTGCAGGATTAGTTCCTGGTTTGGTTTATATCTTCTTGGTTTGGAGAGGATGGATTTTATGATGCCATAGGTGACTTGGTACCACGGTTGTGTGGGAGTTGTTGGCATTGATATATTTATTGAGTGTTTGCAGATGTTGGAGGTTTGTCTTAGATCCCGTTGCTGCAGAAGCGTATTTGACATTTACATGGCGCACTTGTTATCTTCATGGTGTTTGAAGATGGTTAGATCTTGATGACTCATGGAGTTCTTGGTTATCTTCATGGTATGTGGAGATGGTTCTTCCTCGTATGTGGAGATGTTTTTCTTCATGGTTTGTGGAGATGGTTGCATCTTGAGGACTCACAGGGTTCTTGGCAAAGGTGTGGTTTATGCTTTTATTTGGCATGTTATCCTTGGTATGAGGATGGTTTCATTATTATGTCATGGTATACTCTTGATACATGTTTAGAGTTGTGACATGTTATGGTATGTTCAGATAAAGCATGTTATCTCTTTAGTTGAGATGGTAAGATCATGTTGTCAGGTTTATGTTCCTGAGGCCATGGTTGGAACTTTGACATTGATCTTGGTTTAGTTTCTTGGTATTGAGTACACTGATCATAAGCTGGATACTTCATGATATTGCTATGTTGCATTTGGAGTTGGCATGGATTGATTGGTTACAGGTGCTCATGGATACTTAGAGACGGTGGTGACGTTGATTTCTCTTGGATTAGAGAAGTATTTGTTGGGATGGTTGATGGTTTCAGCAGGAAGTCCGAGGGGCAGTCACCTAATATGGACTTGAGAGGAGATTGTTCTTAGATGAGTCTTGGTTGGAGACTTGGGTATCTTGATGAGCATTCTCATTCCCCACTCTTGGTCTACTCGGCGGTTTGCTACTTGAGAGGTATAGCCCATTGTTTCTCTCAATTGCATTATATTTATGCTTATCTTTCATGAATATGGATCTTGAGCTATGGTACATGAGTTAGTTCTGGAGGGTTCATTTGAGAGATGGTTTAGCATTGGTTATCTCCATGTGCATATGTTGCTATGCTAGTTGAATTTGGGAGATGGTTTTATATTGGACATTTTCCTTGGATTAGGAATGGTTTATTGAGTTTGATCTTCTTGGGAGAGGCTTACATCCATGATGAGTTATATGGTATGGTTTGGGTGTTGTTGAGGCTTCTTGTTGGGGTTTTATGGAGGAGATCATACTTGCACAGTTTACATCTAGAGGTGTGTAGAGAAGGACATGATACAGGTTATGATTTGCATGGTTTCTCTGGTCTTGGTTATCTTCTTGGATGTTCAATTTTGACTACATTGGATTTGAGATTGGTTGGAGATTGTGATCACTGGTTTGTGCTCATGTATGTCATGTGAGAGATGACATGGTTATTCCTTTATCTCTTTCCTATGTTGGTTGTGGTGAACTTGGGAGACTGTTGGAGACTTGTTATGAGAGGTTTTCTTGCAAGATATCAATTTATGTATTGTGGATGTCCTTGATACTACATGGATTCACTTCTTTGAGATGTTGTGAGTGGATTGGTTATAGATTCGACATTATCTTTTGTAGTGGGAGCTTCTTGGTATATATGTGATAGGTATTGCTCTTGAGGCTTGTGATTGCAGGTTGCAGATTAAATATGTCAGTGATATGAGATTCACTTGTTATACCTTTGAGGTATGGATAGTTGGATGGGTTTGGCACTTTGCTGTGGTTGCTATTTCAGCTATGGATATTTTGACAACTACGGATACATGTGATTACCTTTGGATCAGATTATTTGTGCTTGGGATTTCAGTTGGTACATGATTTTATGATCTACTAATGCGACAGGTTGGGTGGTTTTCTCTTTGGATGGCTTCTATGTATGTCCAGTGGGAGTGGCATAATAGGAGGTGAGATCATTCATGTTCGAGATGCTGGATACTTTGATTTTGTTGCGGGTACCAAGATGGAGCACTTGGTGTATTTTGATCTATGATGGTGGATGTGCTAGGAGGGATTGTTTCCTTGTTCATTTATGTGGCTACAGATTGACCCTATGCAATGTATACAACAAGTGGGAGATTGTTGAGATAATGGGTGTTGCACACATTGCATAATATTGTTATTTTATTATTTTATTTTATTATGTAATGTTGTGCCTAGATGGACGTGCAACACGTAAAGATTCCCATGGAATATTCTTGATGAGTTGTATTGTAACATTGTGAAAATATTTTATGTAATTATTTAATATTGGGGAAAAGAATTAAATGCCCAATATTAAATGTGGGGTCAGTAGGTTAGGTAGCACATGGTTTTATCACATGGTTTATGTAATACCACTTGGTGGTTTTGTGGGACTTGCTACTATATAAGAAGCCACAAGGGTAGTTGTTGTAGTGAGAGATAGAGAGGGAGAGTGACAAGGAGAAGATAAAAGGCAAGAGTCAAGCGAGACAAGGCTTGACAGGTTAGCCAAGGGAGCATTTGTGAAGGTTGAAAGCATGGCATGGGATGTGTGGATTCATGCTTGTTCACATAGTTTGCTCGGTTGTGGCTATGGCCATGAAGGATTCCATGGTTGTATGGCAATTGTATTTTTGCTGAATAAATGTGATGATGGATGCTTTTGGAGGCTGGATTTTTTCCCTCAATGAGGGTTTCCCAGGGCATATCTTGTGTCACAATTTTTGTGGGTATGTTGTCTATTCTCTTGCATGTGGATTTTAATTCTGTGTTTATTTTAGATCTATTATGGGTTATGTGGAAACGGTTATATTCTTTATTGCCAAGTTTCCTTACACAAACAACCTTGAAAAAATAAAAAATAAAAATTTTGGATTGGTTATGAAGAAAGAAACATAATGAGTTTGGTGAATTGAGAGACAATGTGTAAACCAACGAAGAAAGGGAGGTTAGATTCAAAAAGATTTTTAGTTTTAAGAAATCCCTCATAAAAAAAATTGGTTGGTATTTGGCTTTGAATCAATCTAGTTTGGGAGATATTATGAAGGTTAAGTATCTTAACAATAGTTCCTTTGTTTATTTCCTATTATATAATGATTGGTCATTTGACTCTATGATATGAAATAACATAGTTAAAAATAGAAACTATTAGAGTAAATATATATTTCCTAATTAACTATAGTTGCTTAAGCTAAACTTTAGGCATCTAATAATTAATTTCTTTTATTAATTATTATGATGCAACCTAGGTTAGAGCTTTTTAGGGTATCAATCTCCTTTATAGGGATGATCTCTCATTGTAATTTTTTTTTTTATAGTTTTGATTATAGCAATCTCTTTTTTTTCTAATCATAAATATCTCATCTATGGATTTCGCAATTCTTGCCTTCGTAGCTTTTTGCTTCTCTCTTTTGTAACAAGTGTTTGCATGCAGGTGATTCTTGGGAGCTATGGGGTTGATCATTCATCAACTTCAACATGGTATCAAAGCTCAAGATCTTCATGCCCCTATTATGTTCTTGAGGTTTTTAGCATCAGTTTTTCAAATTTGAGCTCTTAGAGGATTTCTTTATTGGGGGGGGGGGCGCACTAATTTTTAGACCACTTTGAGCAAAAATGGACATCACCATTGAATTTAGAGCACTCGAAAAACTCTCATTTCCATACAAAATATGTCAAAATCAGACGTTGTTGAAATTTGAGGAAAATGTTTTTTTCACCTAGGTCATTTAGACTTGGGCATGCAAATCAAGACAAAAAAGAAATTAATAAGATAAATCAGAATATTTTTCTAGACTACTTGTTTTTCAATGATTTTCAAATACAAAGGGGGAGGTGGATGTGTTTCTTTATTCACAAGACAGTTTTTGGGTTGGAGTGCCTTTAGAGGCTGCACCTTGTCCCTACGAGCTCCTTGGACATCCTTAGTTTTTGTGTCCTTCCATGCATTGGTGAATGGAGGCAACATCTATCTAGGCAATTTTTTAGTCATGGGTTAGATGTCCATTCACATACATATGCCCCATGTCCCTCATGCCTCGATAACCATAACTCCATTGTACTGTGGGAAAATAATATGACTATCAAAATAAAATGATTTTTTTTAAAAGTGGAAAGTGCCTCTTCAAAATTCATTGTTGAATTTATTAATATGATTTTAAGATACAAATTATTTATATATTTTTCCTTTTATTTGTAGTGGGGAATAGAAATATGTGTGGTAAAAATTAGAGAAGTTTTTAAGATATTGAGTTTTGCATACTTATATTTTTTATTATCATATAATTAAATTTAAATTATTATTTTAAATTTAATTAGGCATACATATATTTAATTTTGAGTTTAATTTTCTTAAATTTTTTATTTATTTCTTAACAAAATTGGCATAGAAAAATATATAATTAAATATATTAATAATTTAAAAATTTTCATAATTTCAATTACAAAAGATATACAATAATTTTGTGAAATGTATTATAGTTTGTTTTGATCAATATTATATTAAATTAAGATTTGTTATTTTATAAGCGGTTTCTCTTTAATGATATTCAATTTAAAATTGATTATTTAAAATATTATTTTTTTGTAAGTAAAATCTTGTGATTGGTTTATTGCAAGTTTTCAATCCTTTCTTTTAGATAGAATATTTTGAGTCATTTTTATCTAAATACTAAATTCTTACATTCATACTAAGTCAAATAAATCAATCTACTAATTCAAACTATATAATAGATTTTAATAGTTCTTATTTGCATATTTATTTTTTCTTTTCATTTTAGTTTAGTCAATCAACAAAAAATAATATTAAAAAGATATAACAAAATCTTTATTTTTAAAATTAAATCTCCACATTATATTGAGAGGACATATATGTAAATAATAATTATTGTTACATATAAGCTTAATATATATATATATATAATGAAAATATAATAAAGATATTTAAGATAATTTAAATAATAATAAATAAATTCTTATATAACTTAATTAAAAAATATTTTAAATTTACTTATGAAAAAATTTAAGAATACTTATATAATTTAAATAAATAATAATAAATTCACACATAGATATAACATTTACATATTATATAATGTGTTAAGAATATTTTAAAAATAATATTTAATATTTAATAAGCTAATAAGCTAGTAAGCTCTTCCTGTGGGACTTTAGTCAGACTTTTCTAATTTTTTGGTGTTGTCGGACATCAAAAAAAGGGATCTATTGCTCTAGTTTACTTCAACGTATCAACTTTAAGATAACAATTGTTGTAAATGTTTTGATTCACACAGACATGCCAAACTTATAGTGAGATTGGGGAATTGATTAGGGTTTGGATTTCATAGTTAAGCAACATTCTTTAACACATACACAAAAGATATCTTAACATAGTCCACAACTCAAGTTGGTTTTGTGGTAAAGTTGATGGCTGTTTGTTGGCAATTTTTTTAATTATTATGATGATTAGTCATGAAATAATAATAATGTAATGGAGTGAGTGATTCTTATTTTGATATCCTCTCAACGGTTGCCCTTAAAAAATATACACTAACCTATTATCTTTGAAAAAGTTTAGACAATTATGAGTATTTGAAACTAGGGCCATATTCTATTTTCAAATAATACACCTGGAATCACATGATGGAAGTGTGATGAGGATTGTGGTTTCTCAATATCCTCTATTTGGATGGCTAACTAGGGGTGCTTCTTATAATAACATGTTTGGATATTAGACAGGGATTTAAAAAAATATATTTTCTCAAATACCTGTAGAATAGAATGATTGTCTCTCCACATGTCCTTCCATACATATGCATGGCCACATTACCTCTATAGTGGGCCATGCATGAGAACATGCATGATTATTGTTAATCTTGTCACCCCAACATCTAAGTTAAAAAGGACCAAGCACATACAACCCTCTCCACTTATGCCTGCAAAATCTCCTTCAGGAATTCACTAAAATTTCTACCTTTAGCTCCTTCTCAATACTATCCCACCAAGTAAGTTGTGATTTATCCATGGCTACTTGCTTTTAGTTTTTTGGTGTTTGTTAGTTTCAATTTAGTCTTCTGTGAATTTATCCCTTCTCACAAAAGTTTCTGCAAGGTCATCTGCTATTGATTTGACTGCTGAAAGGATAGGTTCTCCTTTGCTACTTCCTTTTGCAAGTTTTTTTAGGTCATTTCTCGACCATGCATACATTGTGTTAAGGAAAACATGGTGGATTGTGATAGACAAAAAATGTGTCTTTGAAACCTTGAGTAGAGTCTTCAAAACCTTATGGTATATTTTAAAATAGCTATGACATTGTGCTTTTTATGGTGACTCTTTAATTAGAACAATCATGTTATTGGTTATAAGGTTTTTGAAGTTTTTATTAGTAGCAATGAGTTGAATATACACATATAAGATGCCAATGAAAAATACATGTTAAGTTGCAAAAATAGATTAATTTGGATGTGCCATATTTTGATATATGATCCTATATCTTCACCTTTTCTTCACATCTTAAGAAGATTTTATGGTTAAGGGACTATCATCGGTAAATTGGAATATAAGATATGGAGGAGTGTTGCTATAGAATCCTTAGCTATCACTGCTGAATATGTGTTCTTTTATTGGTAAGTGTTTAGCACTCAAACAAATTATATGATCTTTAGTGTCATTCTTTAAGTAACCTTAGAGAAATACTACTCAGCTAGGGGAAGCCCACAGGCAGAGTATCTCCTTTGTTTAAATACAAAGAGCAAAATATATTCCCACAATCCTTATAGAGTTTCTATACACCTTCTCTTTTTATTCACAAGGGTTGGCCACCATGTCTTTTTAGGCCTTCTTGCATTGCAGCACTATCTACTTTGCAAGATCAAGCCCCTTTAATTCTTAAATCAATCCAAGAGTCATTGCTGATTTACAAAATCTCTATTCATTTTCCTTATTTTTATTACTATATTAGTGTCTCGATAGATTTATATATTTTAATTTTCATTATATTAATTTGGGGTTTTCTTCTCCAAGTATATCTACCTCCTATCTATGTTACGTCAAGAGTCAAGCCTCAAGCTTTCCTAACAAATAAGATTTTTCTATGGTTGACAACATAGCTTTAAACCACTAATGCCATTTCAAAAGCTTTTAGTTAAGTGAAATAGTATATGCACATTGTGGTTTAGAATTGTTTTAACAAGAAAAGGAATGCCTAAAAGAAGGGAAAATTTATGAGAGAAGTAAAAATACTAAACTTTGTATACTTTCTTATTATAATATTTATATATAATTAATATTACTATATAATCTTAATAAATATTTGATTCCCACTTATCAATAATATGAACTTAAAATTAACAAAGTTGTTATAATTAATTTAAAAATAATTAAATCATTATAATTTAAATAACTGGATTCTTATAGTTATTAAAAAAAACTATCATTTAGAAAGAAAAATAATATTGCCATAAAAATGCAACAATCATATGTTTGCTTATAGTAAAATTTGTCAAATCAAATATGAGTAAGCTATTGAAATCTGATTGAAAAGATCATTGTTGAGAAAAGGAGATTGTTGAAGAAGAATGTTTCAATCATTGTTTTGTCACTGATGTCAAACCTACTATATGTTGGAAAGATAATTTCTTATAAGATCAAAGTATTATCACTTAGTTGTTTGATGAAGAGGATTTAATCAATAAGATATAACAACAACACCTAGAGGAAAGGTTGAGTTATGATTATGTAATGAAGTACAAGGATTAGTTAAGACAATGGTGAAATGATGTATTGATAATCTAATTGAAGTTATAGAGGTTGGCCACACTTAGAAACTTTAGCAGAACAAGTTATAACAAAACTATCTAAAAAGCCTAACTAAAGTTAATAGTGTGTGTCGAGCAAAGTTAGTTCAAGCCGAGAAGAAAATTAGTTGGTCCTAAGAAAAAGAAAATTCTACTATGTGCCAAGTGAAGTAGTTGGTGTCTAAAAAAATGCAATAGGTGTTGAGCACTAGAAAATCATAGTTAATGCCAAGTGAAATCGCAGCAGGTGCTGAGCTATGTAGTATGTGCCAAGCATTAGAAGATTAATAGTGCTGAGCTATTGCATTATTTGAAAATTCAACGATTCACCAAATCTAAGACAATAAGTTTGTTATCTTGAATTTTTTGAACTAGGTGGAAGATAAGGATGATGAGCTGGTGGTATAGAATTTGAGGTTAACCATTTTTAGGAGAATTCAAATGGATTCTAGGAGAAGTTTCTAGAAAAGATAAGATATAGGGTAGATACATTGTATCTTACCTAATCCATCTATACCCCAATTTGGGTCATGGAAAATAGAGTGGGAAAAGTATTCTAAATTCTTATTTAAGGAATGTTTGGTCATTAAATAGAGAGAGAGGAGTGTGGTAACAAGGAGAAGATAGTGAGGGTCAAAAAAGATCAAGGGAGAATAAAGTATAGAAACTCTACTTAATTAAGTGACCACAGGAGTGACTGCATTGACACAACAAGCAAGAAGGCTTAAGGAAACAAGAGCTTGAAGAGAGAACTATTAGAAATATAGATGAAGTAACTGAGAGGGGAGGGGTGAATCAGTTACCACAAAAACAATTCCAAAAATCCCTTAGATGTCTATAATGCTTACTTACTACTGATACTTGGTAGATTAACTAGTTACTAATCATCTAGCATTCATAGTTATTAATATTCTTGCAAAAGTTAAATAAATGAACACAAGAGACACTAGATTTAATGTGGAAACCCAATATGGGAAAAACCACCAAGTAACTAGTCACCAATTTTTCACTCTTCTGAAGTGAGCCTTGTTAGGAGCCAACCCTGTTAAAGGTTACAATACACACTGTTAGGTGTGACCTTGTTAGAGGATTTAATCACCCTATTAGGAGTGGCTTGGTTAGATGTCTTTAGAACAATTCAACTGAACTATCACCTTGTTAGAGGATTTACAAAATGGTTGTTAAACCAGCTCTATAAAGAGATTCTGAATTCACTATTACAATGATTAGAAAGCAACAATGAAGTGACCTAAATGATATGCAACTTATCTTTTTCTGATTACAAATCTATGTTATACTTTTACTGGATCCTTACTAATTGAAATGCAACTTTGCAGCTCCTCCAGGATATCTAATCCTTCATTAAAATTTTCTCGATATTTGCTTATTCCATCCTCATTCATATATTCACACTCACTCTTAAATTCACAACTTGAACTTCTATATATATACCTTTTAGATTATCAAGTCAGCTCAAATATAAGTTACAACAAATAAAAAAATTATTACATCAGTTAGCTACATTTATTGCACGAAACAATTGAACTTAATATCAAAACAATAAAATCCTTCACTAGCTGACCCAGCTCGATAACCACTGCTCTAGAATGGCTTTCTAGTGTTAACCAAGTGAAGCTTAGTAAACACTACAAACCTTGCAAAAATACTTTAGAGACCAAGTGAAATTGATTAGCACTGACCTTCCTTTGCTGACCTTGTGAGCTCGATAGAAGCTAACTTTCTGCCACATTTCCTTTGATGACTGAGTGAGCTTGGTAGACATTAACTTTTCTTTGTTAACCTTGGGAGCTTGGTTAATACTAACTTTCTACTACAAAAATCCTTTGATGCCCGAGTGAGCTCGGTAGACATTAACTTTTCTTTGTTAACCTTGAGAGCTCAGTTAATAATAACTTTCTGCTATAAAATCCTTTGATGCCTGAGTGAGCTCGGTAGACATTAACTTTTCTATGTAATGTTTAGGAACGTTTGGTAGACACTATAAATTTCTTTGGTGATCATCTGAGCTAGGTAGACTTTGTATGATGACTAATATGACATTTGTGTAACATCAAAGACAATACACAATTAACAATTGTATCCAACAATCTCCCTCTTTGGTATTGATGGCAACACAATATGTCATAGAAAAATAAAATTTAAAAACAAGTCTTTTTCTGTCAGAACAACTTTCTCTATTAGATAGAAAACTCTTCCTCTTTAAGTAATCTCCCTTTGTGAAGGAATTCCATAGCAAACTCTTTCTCTCAAACAAATTTCAGAAAGATATATAGTAAAACTCTCCCTCTTTGACAACACATGCCAAAGACAACACAACTCAAATGAATTTTAATGTACCTTTAGAACTGATTCATATGTAATATTTCTTGATTATGTTGCATCAATCGATAGATCTTCAACTTGGTATGTGTTGATGCATCACTAAAACTTCATTTTAGTGAACTTCAGATAGGGGAGTGACCCCTAACTTACCTCTTAGATAACAGAATGCATCCTTACGTAATGGCTTTGTGAATATGTCAACAATTTGTTCTTTTGTATGGACATATTCCAATATAATCTCCTTATCTTGCACCAATTCTCTGGCAAAATTATATTTTATTGCAATGTGCTTGGTTTTGGAATGCATCACTGGATTCTTAGATATGTTGATTGCATTTGTATTATCACAGAACATAACAACTAGTTCTTTGATTTCCACCTTCATGCATTTCAACAACTATTTAAACCAAACAATATTAGAACAGTTTACTGTTGCAGCAACATACTCTACCTTTGCTGTAGATTGGGATGTACAATTCTTCTTTTTGCTTGTCCAAGAAACCAACCTCTTTCCAAGAAAGAATGCTCCACCACTTGTACTTTTTCTATCATCAAGGTTTCCTTCCCAATCAGCATCAGTAAACACTTCCAAATCCAGATTACCTCCAAATTTGTACCATAAACCATAATGTTTAGTTTCTTTCAAATATCTCATTATTCTTTTGATTGCCATCATGTGATTTTCTCTTGGTTTTTCTGAAAATCTTGCTACAATACCAACTGCAAGGGCAATATCTGGCCTAGTATGAACTACATACTGCAACTTTCCAATCATAGATCTATACAATTTTTTATCTACTTCTTTTGATTAATCTTCCTTGGTAAGTTTTAATCTAGTACACATAGGAGTCCCAACTGGTTTACAATCTTCCATACCAAACTTTTTCAATATCTCCTTGATGTATTTTGATTGAGTGATGTAGATACCATTTTTATTCTACTAAATTTGAAGACCAAGAAAGAATTTGATTTCACCAAACATAGACATTTCAAATTCCTTGTTCATTTTCTTTAAAAATTCTTTGCAAAGATCATCATTCCCTGTGAAAATAGCATCATCGACAAATATTTCTACCAAGACAATCTTATTATCTGGTCCTTCCTTTATATACAAGCTACTGTTATCATTAGTTCTTTGAAAACCAATTTGAATAAGATAGTTGTGCAATCTTTCATACTATGCTCTAGGGGCTTGTTTTAGACCATACAATGCCTTGTGTAATTTGCAGACCATGTTCTTCTTATCTGGATCAACAAAACCTTCAAGTTGTTCAATGTAAACCTTTTCATCTAGTATACCATTGAGGAATGCTGACTTGACATCCATCTAATTAAATTTGAATCCTTTGTGAGCAACATATGCTACTAAGGTTTTGACTCCTTCCAATCTTGCAATAGGAGAAAAAGTTTCTCCATAGTCTATTCCTTCTTCTTGAGCATATCCTTTGCATACTAGTCTAGCTTTATTTCTTGATACCTTACCATCTTCAGTCAACTTGTTTCTGAATACCTACTTAGTTCTGATCACATTTTTATCTTTAGGCATGGGTACAAGAGTCCATGTCTTGTTTTTCTCTATCTACTCTATCTCTTCATTCATAGCCTCAATCCAACTATCATTTCCTAATGCATCTTTGATATTTCTAGGTTCAAAATCATCAAGTAAATAAGTACCTTTCAACTTGCTTCTTGTCATGGTTTCTTCATATTTGTCTCCAATGATCTATTCTACTGAATGATGTCTCTTGACATCTTTTGCTAATACAGGTTCCTTGCCTTTTGAATGAATTTCATTTTTATCCTCTTGCACTTCAACTTCAGGTTCTAGCTATTCTGGCTCGATAGATATTGGCTCAGGTCCTTTAGACTCGATAGAAACTTGCTCGGTAGCAGCTGAGTGTAACTCATGTTGCTGTAGCTCGGTTTGAACTTCCTGTAACTTGGTTACTGATGACTCGAGAGTAGAAGATTCCTGATTGAATGGTACTATATCAGGTTCAATGAAAACAAACATTCTATAATCTTCTGGTTCCCTTTTGCTTTCTTCTTCAGTCCTTTTCTGCAAACTCATCAACTTTCACATGTGCACTTTCTATGACTTTGTAAGTAGACAAGTTCAAACATCTATATGCTTTACTTTTGCAAGAGTATCTCAAAAATATTCCTTCATCACTTTTCACATCAAATTTGCCTTTTCTAGATTCTTTCAAAATGTAACATTTACTTCCAAATACTTTTAGATAACTTACATTAGGTTTATAGCCATACCATAGCTCATAGGGAGTTTTGAATGAGTCCTTTTTTAGCTATACTCAATTCAAGGTATGAATTGCAGTGCTGATAGCTTCCTTCCAGTATTTGATAG
Organism: Cupressus sempervirens; assembly: GCA_028749045.1. NCBI lineage: Eukaryota > Viridiplantae > Streptophyta > Pinopsida > Cupressales > Cupressaceae > Cupressus > Cupressus sempervirens. The sequence continues at coordinate 606,331,557 of CM053786.1, read as the reverse complement.
CAATGCTCCTTTCAATCATTAAGGTTCTTGCACAATCCATGATAGATATGTTCCTCCTTTCAGCGATTCCATGTTGCTCAGGAGTTCCAGGGGCTGATACCTGTCTTTTGATTCCTCTTTCAATGCAAAAGTTATTGAAATCATGTGAAATGAATTCTCCACCTCTATCTGGCCTCAAGCATTTTAATCTTTTCCCTGTTTCCTTTTCTACTCTAGCCAAATACCATTTGAATTTTTCAAATGCTTCTGATTTGTTCCTTAAATACATGACAATCATCATTCTTGAGTAATCATCAACAAAAAGAATGAAGAAATTTTCTCTAGTATAACTTTCAATTCCCATGGATCCACATTAATTAGTATGCACAATTTTTAATATATCTTCAGACTGATAGTTTTTACTTTTAAAACTAGTTGATGGGGACACAACCCAAGCACAAAATGGACACAACAAGAAAGGAAAAATTTTATTCATTGTATAAATATGATAATACATTTAGTATAGATAAAATAGACTTCAAAACATTCCCTAAGGGCTTACAATATCATAAATTTGGGGATAAATTCTTCTCCCAGTACCTTCTCTCAAACTCCACTTCGAACTGCCTTTTACAATGCCATAAATGTTCTTAAATAGACCCCGGAGGGTTAAGGATTAGGAATACATTTAAGAAAGTGCTAGTAGGCATCCACCAACCAAATAGAAGGTTCTAGAAGTCGCATTAGAAGTTGGCACAAAATTAGAAGAATCCAAAAATGGTAACTAAACGTTTGGGAGGCATAACTTTTGAACCGTAGGTCCGATTGATGAACTGTTTACATTTTTGGAAAGATCTCAAAGTGCTTTATATCCCTATGGAGGAGCTTTTCTCATCCCCCATTTTTCAGCCCTATTTAAGGTCATTTAATTTCCCTAACCTGAATTTGAAGCATTCTTAGGATGTCTCCAGAAACCAAAAAACTGCAATAACTTTCAAACCGTGGGGCCTTTTGACCTGATTTTTTTTGGAAAGCCCTAAATTAAAATTACATTCATCTGGCCAATTTACACCTTCTAGTTCACCAAAATGATGGCTCAATTACATACTCCTATTTTTTTGGCATTTATACATATCCCAAGGTGATTAAAAACTCTATCTTAGAACACTGATAGTGGAATTGTGAGAGTTGGAACCTTTATTTGACCAAAATGGGTATCTAGAAATGAAAACACATGAAATAGAAACTAAGTCTAAGTACATTTTTTTGGATGACATAGGATTGCCCTTATACCTCTGGATGCTCCTGCATCACTAGTCTTTCCCATTTTACCAATCTAACAATTCTTCAATAGACCAACCTCAGGTTTCTTTATGTTAGGAATGCCTCTAATTTTTTTGAATTTTCTTATCTTTACCAAATTATGAAAATTGACATGACACAACCTTTTATGCCATAACCAACTTTCTTCAACTTGAGCAATAAAACATGAACATTCACCTAGTTCAAGGTAGAACAAGTTACCTTTAGTTTGAGTTCCTTATCCAATCATCTTTCCTTGGCTATCCAACAATCTTGTTTTTCCATGCATGAATTGTACTTTGAATTCATTATTGAGTAGCTGTGCCACACTCAACAAATTATGCTTTAGTCCTTCTACCCAATAGGCATTATCACATATAAGTTCTTTGGTTAGAGAGATTCTTCCTCTTCCTTTTAAGTAATGAGGTTCATTATTACCAAACCTTACACTACCACCATCATAGTATTCAAAGTATTCAAACTTGATTTTATCACCAGTCATGTGATGAGATCAACCACTATCTATGATCTATGTATCATTTTTGCTGATATGAGAAATGAGTGTCATTTCCTCATCATTATTAGACTCATCTTTCATAGCAATGTAGACAATTTCATCTTTTTCTTCATCATTAAAATCATTAGAATCGTTAGCCATAAAACATGTTTTCTTACCTTTATCCTTGAATGATTTGAAGTCTTTCTTGCCATTATACTTTTAACCTTTCTTCCTATCTTTGTTCTACTTGTTTGGGCACCTAGTAGCAATATGACCAACTTCTTCACATGAAAAATAGGTTAGAGGAACTTTACCTTTATATTTTCCTTTGCCTCTGGAATATTTTCTTGCTAGTAGAGCTTCAATCACCTCAAGATCACTATCTAATCTTTGGTCTGATTCATTTTCACTTTTTGACTGAGATTTTTTTTCTTTTTTCTTTTATCCTTGAGTGAAAGCTTGGCTTCAAATGCTGACTCAATGTTCTTGGCAATTGGCACATAATTGTCAAAGTTGTCTAACTCAAATGCAGTCAATCTTCTAACTATGCCTTCTAGATTTATCTTATGATTTGCTTCACATCTTCTTTCTTGAATTGTAGAGACTCTAATTGCATAAATGGGTAGTAATGTTTTGAGAACTTTACTTATAATTGTCTCCTCCTTGATATCTCCTATAGATGCTTTGATTGCACTAACACATGCTTTGACTCTTTCAACATATTTTGCAATGTTTTCATCCTCTCTCATCCTCATCTAATCAAATTGTCCTCTTAGACTTTCTACTTTGGCTCTTCTTACCTTATCATCTCCTCCATAGATTTCTTTTAGCTTTTCCCACATTTCAAAAGAAAATTTGCAGTCCTTGATGTCATCAAAGTTTTCATAACTCAGAGCAGATGCTATATCTATCATCATAATGTTGTGGGTCTTCTTTTCAACAATATCATTGACAGATAGTGTACTAGTTGGTTCTGCATATTTTTATCAAGGTATTTTAGTCTTGTATCTCCAATAGAAGCTAGATGAAGTCTCATCAATCCTTTCCATGCTAAGAAGTTGTCCTTGTTAAGTCTTGAAATTTCTCTCTTATAAGACATCCTGATCTTTGGCTTAGATCCTTGAAATCTTATGCTGTGAGCACCAAAAGCTCTGATACCAATTGTTGGAAATATAGATGAAGTAACTGAGAGGGGAGGGGTGAATCAGTTACCACAAAAATAATTCCAAAAATCCCTTAGATGTCTATAATGCTTACTTACTACTGATACTCGATAAATAGTGCAGGAATATTGTAACTCGGTAGATTAACTAGTTACTGATCACCTAGCATTCATAGTTATTAATATGCTTGAAAAGGTTAAATAAATGAACACAAGAGACACCAAATTTAATGTGGAAACCCAATATGGGAAAAACCACCAAGTAACTAGTCACCAATTTTGCACTCTTCTGAAGTGAGCCCTGTTAGGAGCCAACTCTGTTAAAGGTTGCAATACACATTGTTAGGTGTGACCTTGTTAGATGATTTAATCACCCTGTTAGGAGTGGCTTGGTTAGAGGTCTTTAGAAAAATTCAATTGAACTATCACCTTGTTAGAGGATTTACAAAATGGTTGTTAAACCAACTTTGTAAAGAGATTCTAGATTCACTGTTACAATGATTAGAAAGCAACAATGAAGTGACCTGAATGATATGCAACTTATCTTTTGCTAATTATAGATCTTTGTTATACTTTTATTGGATCCTTACCAATCGAATGCAACTTTGAAGCTCCTCCAAGATATCTAATCCTTCATCAAAATTTGCTTGATATTCACTTATTCCATCCTCATTCATATATTCACACTCACTCTTAAATTCACAACTTGAACATTTATATATATACCTTTCAGATTATCAAGTCGGCCCAAATATAAGTTACAACAACTGAAAAAATTATTACATCAGTCAGCTACATTTATTGCATGAAATAATTGAACTTAATATCAAAACAATAAAATCCTTCGATGGCCGACCCAGCTTGGTAACCACTGCTCCAGAATGGTTTTTTAGTGTTAACGAAGTGAAGCTTGGTCAACACTGCAAACCCTACAAAAATCCTTTGGAGACCGAGTGAATTTCGTTAGCACTGACCTTCCTTTTTTGACCTTGTGAGATCAGTAGAAGCTAACTTTCTGCCACATTTCCTTTGATAACTGAGTGAGCTCGGTAGACATTAGCTTTTCTTCATTAACTTTGGGAGCTCAGTTAACACTAACTTTTTGCTACAAAAATCCTTTGATGCCAAAGTGAGCTAGATAGACATTAACTTTTTTTCGTTAACCTTGGGAGCTCAATTAATACTAACTTTCTGCTACAAAATCCTTTGATGCCCGAGTGAGCTCGGTAGACATTAAATTTTCTGTGTAATGTTCAGGAACGTTCGGTAGATACTGTAAATTGATTTGCTGATCATTTGATCTTGGTAGACTCTGTCTGATGACTAATATGTCATTTGTGTAACATCAAAGACAATACACAATTAACAATTGTATCCAACAAGAACAAGTTGTCAGAACTACAAAGACTAAAAGCCAAGCAGAATTGAGAATTGAATTGAAATCTAAAATCTACAAGATGAGTTGTAAATTGTATCATATCAAAATTCATATTGTTACTCTCTAAAAATTGTACCATTTAGGGTAAAATCCTTTGGACTAAGGTTGACTTAATAGTCATTAGAAAATCCTTTAACAAGGTAACATCCCAAGTGAATGTTCTAAAGTCCTTTAACCAGGCTCACTTCTAACAAGGTGATTGAAGTCCCTTAATTGGGTCACACTTAATAGTATGTGTTGTAAACTTTAATAGGGTTTACCTTTCAGAGGGCATCACTTTAGAAGATTGAAAAAGGAGTAGTATGTTACTAGTGGTTTTTTCTAAATTGGGTTTCCATGTTAAATCATTGTGTTATGTGTGTTGATCTTTCATGTTGATTTACTAGTAACTTGTAAGTTTGAGTGATTAGCTTGATGCATAAATGTTTAATGGATTCACTTAGACGAGTAAAAAGTCTTATTGGAATATTTGGACCTTGAATAATCGATTCAACCCTCCCCCCTCTCATATATTCTAAAGAATTTCTAACAATTGGTATCAGAGCCATCTACTAATTGAACTAGTTTGAAGGTAATGGAAGCATAAATATCAAGATGTCCAAGAGAGAGTTACCCAAGCTCAACAAAGACAACTTCCCTACATGGAAAAGTCTCATGAAGATACACCTTGGAGTAATAGGAGATCATGCACAATCTTCAATTTCAGTGGAACATGTTGATCCAGCTAGAATTCCTACTATTGAAGATATGAAAAAGAAGAAAGAGCACAATCAAGCAATGTTGGATATTGCCTCTACCCTTAGCTACACAGAATTTGATGACATCAAGGTTAACACTTCATTCAAGATGTATAATACCCTATCAACTATTTTATGGAGGAGATAAAAATGTCCAAAGAGCCAAGGCAAAGAGTCTAAAGGGTAAGTTTGATGACATGAGAATGGAAGAGAATGTTGCTCAATATGTTTGTAGAATAAAAGAGGTTGTTAATGCAATAAGAAGTGTTGCTAGTCATTTAGATGATGATACGATTCTAAGAAAAGTCTAAAAAACTTTACCACCTATCTATGCTATTAGAGTCTCAACTATCCAAGAATTGAGGTGTATTCCAGGAAACAAGCTAACTCTTGAAGATTTAGTAGGAAGACTCACTGCATTTGAGTTATCGAACTTTGACAACTACAAGCCAAAAAGTCTTGACTCTACTTTCAAGGCCAAGTTACTATTGAAAGATTCTGATGATAAGAATAAAAGGAAGAAGAGAAGGATAAAACATGTGTCTAATGATAGTGACACTAATGAAGAAGATGTCAATCAACTAGAAGCACTACTGGCGAGAAGATTCTACATAGAAAAAAGTAAATTTAAAGGTAAGCTACCTATCATTTTTTTAAATTATAATGAAGTTGGACATATTGCTGCTAGGTGTCTAGAAAAGAGAAACTACAAAGGAAATGACAAATACAAAGGAAAAAGAAATGAAGACAGTAAAGAGTACAAAGGCAAAGGCAAAAAGTGCTACATTGCGGAAGAAGATGATTTAGATGAAAATGATGATGAGGTAGTCTATGTTTTAATGAAGGATGAGTTTGATGAAGATGAGGAAATTGCACTTGTAACCTATGTAAACAAGAATCATAAATGGATAATTGATAGTGGATGCTCATATTACATGACAAGAGACAAAAGTAAGTTTGTTACCTTAACCTAGTATCATGGAAATAGTGTTAGATTTGGAAATGATGCTCCATGTCTAATAAAAGGTAAAGGTTTCATTAAGCTTACAAAAAAGATCTCATGTGATAATGGATATTATATTGAAGGATTGAATTACAATTTGTTGAGTGTGTCATAGGTAAGCAATGTAGGTTACAAAATAGAGTTTGAAAATAAAACCACCAAAATATATGACACAAATGGAAATCTGATAGGAAAGGAAGACCAAAATAGAAGCAATCTGTTTTACCTAGATATAGAGGATGCTACCTATCTTATTGTAAAATTTGATGATATGTGGCTATGGCATAAAAGGCTATGTCATGTCTCAAAAGAAAAACCTTTACTTCTAAAGAAGTATTAGAAATTGTTCATATTGACTTATGTGGACTTATAGAAGTACAAAGTTACAAAGAAGATAAGTATATAATGTTTTTTGTAGATGATTACTCTAGAATGATGATAGTCATGTTTTAAGAAAAAAAGTCATGTGCCTTTCAAATGTTTAAGTGGTTTTTGGCAAGGGTTGAAAAAGAAATAGGTAAGAGTCTGAAATGTTTAAGGTCAGACAAAGGAGGAGAGTTCACATCAAGAGAATTTGAGATGTTTTGTAATGACAAAGGAATCAAAAGATAGAATTCTGCACCAAGAACCCCTCCACAAAATGGAATTACTGAAAGAAGAAATATATTAGTAATGGATTGTGCTAGAACACTCATGATGGAGAAGAATGTTGCTCTAAAGTATTGAAGAGAAGTTGTAAGTACAACTATCTATACCCTAAATCAAGTATACATCAAGAAAGGTAAAAATGAACTCACCTAATGTGAAACATTTTAATGTATTTGGTAGAAAATTCTATATTCTTAAGGATACTACAAATGGTAAATTTGATGCAAAAAGTGATGAAGGTATATTCCTTGGTTACTCCACAAGAAGTAAGACATATAAGCGTTTAAATACTAACACTAACAAAATTGTGGAAAGTGCAAATTTAAATTTTGATGAATAAACAAAAGCTCATGATGATGAATCCATCCAAAGACAAGAAGATTACAAAAAAATTGTATACTTCTATGAGGGAATGCCTGCTGAAGAATATACTACCAATCAAGTGGAGATCTAGCAACAAGTCTCAATAACTACTGAGTCACAACCAGTGAATGCTGAACAAAATTTAGGTACTAAGTTGCATTTAGATGCTGAGTTGTAGAATGAAGAAAATGCACATTCAAATTCTAAAGTTAGTACACATGACAGAGATACTAAATTACTTGAAAGATATATGCATAGTGACTCTGAAGCCAAAAGACCAAATGTGGAAACAAGAACTAAACCAAGACTATCTAAGTATATCAGAAGACACCACCCTACTAAATAAATTATTGGAAGTAAGGATGCCATACCAATGAAAAAGAATGGACTAAGGAATGAATCATGCTTCTGAGCCAAACAAAACCCAAATAGTGAGGACTGCACTAGAAGATGATGATTGGTGCAAAGCTATGGAAGAAGAAATTGAGCACATAGAGAAGAACAAAAATTGGAGCTTAGTTCCAAGACCAGCTAAGAAAAATAAGATTGGTACCAAGTGGGTGTTTAGAAACAATGTAGATGAAAATGATGAGATCACAAGAAATAAAGCCAGACTAGTTTGTAAAGGATATGCATAGGAAGAAGGAATAGATTATGGGGAAACATTTTCCCCTGTTGCAAGTATGGAAGGAGTAAGAACACCACTTGCATATACTTCCTACAAAGGATTCAAAGTCTACCAGATAAATGTTAAGTCTACATTTCTGAATGGTATATTAGAAGAAGTCTACATAGAATAGCTAGAAGGATTTGTGGATGACAATAACAAAGATATGGTATGTAAACTGTATAAATAAATTTATGGCTTAAAACAAGTGCCAAGAGCATGGTATGAAAGGCTTCACAAGCATCTTGTAAAGATTGGATTTGAGAGAACTGATGATAACAACAATTTGTACATCAAGATATTAAAATAGAAAGACATATTGTTATCTGAAATCTTTGATGATGATATAATATTTGGAGGAAAAAATGCTCTATGCAAAGATTTTGCTAATTAGATGAAGCATGAGTTTGAGATGTCAATGTTTGGAGAAATCAAATTCTTTGTTGGATTACAACCTAATCAACTGAGGTATGGCATATTTGTTACTCAATCAAAATACATTAAGGAGATACTAAGAACATTTGGACTAGAAGATTTGAAACCAATATATACACCCATGATAACTAGACATAAGTTATCAAAGAATGGTGAGTTAGTTGAAGTGAATCAGACACTGTATAGGTCGATCATTAGTAAGTTATAATATGTTTTACATAGCAAACCTGATATTGCACTATCTATTGGAATAGTTGCAAGAGTTTGTGCAAATCCAAGAGAAAATCATCTAATGGCAGTAAAAAGAATAATGAGGTATGTAAAAGGAATAGAGGACTTTGGTTTATACTCTAAGAGGAATGAAAAGTTTGAATTAAGAGCCTACATTGATATTGATTTGGGAGGAAATATAGATGACAAGAAAAGCACCAATGGAGGATCACTCTTTTTAGGTACGAGACTAGTTACTTGGACTAGCAAAAAGTAAAGTTGTACCTCATAGTCTATAGGTGAAGCTGAATATGTTGCAGCTACCATAAACTATACTAATATTGTATGGATCAAGCATCTACTCAAAGGAATGAAGGAAGCGATGACAAAACTTGTAATACTTTATTGTGATAATACCAGTGCCATTAACATATCAAAGAATCTATTGATGCATGCCAAGACAAAGCACATTGCAATCAAGTATCATTATGTTAGAGAGCTAGTTGAAGACAAAGAGATAAAGATGGAATATTTCAAGTCAAAGGAACAAATTGTTGACATCTTTACAAAACCATTACCTAAGGATGCATATGAATATCTCAGAGGTAAGTTAGGGGTGATTCACCTATCAAATGCTACTTAAGCAACATAAGGACTACCCTGAATCAAATAGGCTAAATGTGGAATGACATAAATTGATGGAGAGGTTCTTACTTTAGGTTTTGTCTAAAGTAATTAAAGTGCTGAAATTCCAAATTAGTCACATGCAAGGTGACAAAGGGAGAAACTAGAGCTACTACAAACTCAATATCTACATGATAAATATTGGTGGTGTAAATAAGTATTTACTATTTACATTTACTTAATTTTACTAAGGTTAATGCATTATTTTATTATATTGCATTATTTAATTATTTTATTTTTTGAGACACTTAGGAGTTCTTGCACCTTTATGAGTTGGCATGTTGACAACATAGAAGTATGCAACTCTATTTTAGCACATGGTGTCTACAACATTGGAGTTTGCATCATTCACTGAGTTGTCATGTAGACAACAAAGTTATTCACACTCCCTTCTCAGCATGTGTTTTCTACAACATTGATTTGTGTGTTACACCATTGTAGGCTTATCCTCTCATTGTCGCACTTAATTCCATGCTTAATGGAGGATAACCCATATTTGGTGGACATGTGCCTAGTTGTATGATGTTTTCTACAACACTAATTTGCATGTTACACCATTGTAGGCTTATCCTCTCATCATCACACTTACTTTTGTGCTTAATGGAGGAGAACCCATATCTAGTGGACATGTTCCTGGTTGTATGACTTATCATGTAGCTGATTCTTAGGCATTATAGATGCATCTTAGAGGCTTTTATATATAGGCACTCCTAGTGTACTTTAATGCATATTGATACTCTGATCATACTCTTTCCAGTCTATAGTTGTGCTTGTGTTTGAGTTCTTAGTTCTTGGGTGAATTTTTCCCTAAGGAAAATTTTACATGGTATTAGAGCTTGGATATTTTCTCTTCATATAGTCATTAAAGACCATCTTGTTGCTTTATCACCTTAGCTTGAATATGGAGTAATGCAAAAATTGGGAGCATCTAGAGCCAGATCTGACCTCACCATTATGTATGAAATGTTAATTCGATGAAAATCAACTATAAACTTGGCTATCCTAGGAAAAAGTTGATCGCGAGGCAAATTTTTTTTGTAAATTGGCACCCAAATAACTTGGGCACTTGAATATTGGAACATTTGGACCTTGAATAACTAATTCACCCCCCCTCCCCAGTTATTGTAAAGAATCTCTAACATAAACATGTTACTTCATATTATGCATCTGTGTTTTTCTAAACAATTTTTTTGAAGTTGAAAATTTCTCAAGCTTTGAAATGGATATTACTATTTTCATTTTACTTATTTTGTATTATTTATTACATAGTTTCTTAAGGTCAAACCAATCTATGAATAATGTATATTATTTTTGCAAAATGGATTACTCCATCTAATAAAAATTTATGGGAAAGGCTCAGAGGTGGCTTTTAACCTATTCCTTTTAGGTGTATTTGTATATTTTAAAATGAAAAGGATTTTAGAGTTTGACTCAACATGGGTTGAATTCTAAAGGCGATGGAGAAATGGATAATGAATTCTCTAAATAAATACACAAATTTTGAATTTCTTTGTCAAGATGTACTCTATGTCTGCAATTAAGCCAAGTTTCAAAGACCAACCCAAAACAATGAGGCAATATATGATTTGTGCAAATATCAATTGTCCGCATTAAGATAATCATCTCTAGGCTTGTGTGCTATTTCTAAGATCCTTATAGGTCAGACTGTTGACGTCATCATCTAACTTGAGAGCCATCTTGGATAACCTACACACATCTACATTTCCCTTTCTTTTAATATGTGTGACACTTCAAGATTCTTGAATGTTGATAATATACTTGTTATTATCGTAACTACCTTGTCTAATTAATATCAGGTGCATCAATATTCATTGATATCTTAGAATGTTTGAAACTAGACCTAAATTGGTAACTTATAATTCAAGATTTAACAACAATCTGCCATGTAATATAAAAATTGACATATTTGAATCCTCACACAAGAGAAGAATCCCTAATAATTTGTAAACTTAAAACATTGAATTCTCAATCAAAAATTTAGATCCATGGAAATGCAAAAGGGATAGTAAAAAATGGTGTGATCTGTACACCTCTGTCAATTGGGAATGTTGCACAACCAAAAAATAATCCATGCTCTATTGTTTGAATGACTTTTCTCTGCACCAATTATTCTTTCTTCATAATTAAATATACATTATCTTTCTTGTGTATGTCATATTCTTTTTCTTATTCCATTTCTTTGCTTTGCCCCAATAATTTCTTCCTTCAAATGCTTTCCTCATATGTTTCTCATTTTCTATGTTTTGATTTATATTTCACCTAAATGGATTTTAATGTGAATTTCTCTAACTTTGTTTACTATTTCTATTTTAGTGTACTAGCATCTAATGAAGGAAATGATACAGTTTCATTGAGAATGTTTTATTGATTTGGCATAGATGGCATGGCATTGATGTGTTAGAGGTTTCTTGGCTACTTTTTTAAAGCCTTTTTCAACTTTACTTTTAAATTGAATTTAATCAAAATAGTAAAATCTTTCTTGTTTAAAAAGAAAAGACAAAAAATACTACTCTCCAATTTAAAATTTAGTATCTATATTTTGACTTCAACAGAAGTTCAATGATTTTTGTTTTAGGATAGAAATATATTGTTACTTTCTTAGGAAAATATTATTTTATATGAAAAAACTTGTATTATAAAATATGATTGGAAATTTACATCATGTTTGGTGAAATAATCAATTGTTTTTTACATTTCCTCCTCATTTAATTTTGTAATATGTAGAATATTAAGAGTTATACTTATGTTTCACTCAATGATAGTGTAATTAGATTTAGGGTTTCCCCTACAATGAGTGCAAGGTTTGTAAATGATATTAGTGGTTAGGTTTAAAATTATTATCCAATTATAGATAGAATTGTGCTTATGATTTAACAAATGATATTAGGGTTAGTGTTTAATAATATGTTTTAGTTAGACTATACTTTTATTAGAAATAGTGTGAACATTTGGCAATTCATGAGACTATTATTAGAATTAGTATTTAGTATGGATTTCTATGTCAGGAAAAAAGATGGCACTCAATCAAGATAGTAATGATGTGGTTACCATTTTGGGATCCACATCTAAAAATCTATCTACATTCTCCAACCTTGTTGCATCACCACAAAGCTCAACTAGCTCTGCACCTATTGAATCTTCTTTATTTATCAAAACAACTATCAAGGAGCTATTAGATTTCCACAATCCATTAGTGTTGTTGTTTAATTTTTGGATTTGATTGTGTGAGCAATTTTTTGCATCAATGTTTTGGATCACACTCCGTGATCCATCATCAGGATGCATGCAAGAGAAGAGAAGGAGAAATGTTGATCTCTATGATCTCCTTCTCTTCTCTTGCATGCATCCTAATGATGGATCACAGAGTGTGATTTGAAACATTGATGCAAAAAATTGCTCACACAATCAAATCTAGAAATCAAACAACAACTATCGAGGATCTTACCACCGAGATTATAGAAACTTGTACAAATGTCATAGAGAAATTAAAAAAGGAGAGTGAGAATTTTGAACACATGGAAGAACATGAGTTGTTACTATTTTGGGATGCAAAGGACATATGTCACCTTATTACCACTATAATGAATCAGTTTTATGCTCATGCTAAAGAGGCATACTATGAAAAACTCTATGGAGTAGATGAGGTAGACTATCTAAGGAGATCATTCCTCCTCTCCTTGAATAAAGTATGGAAACCATAATCATTGTATTCCTATTCCTCCAAGTGTTAACTTTACCATATTGTGAATGTGTCCATAGTTTTACTCCACATTATATAGACATCATGTTAATCACATGATCTTATATATTTTTACTCCACATTGTATCTAGAGAACATGTTAATTTCATGATTTGATATAGTTTTACTCCACATTGTATATACATCATGTTAATCGAATGATCTTATATACAAGTCTCCACTTGTGCTATGATATAAACTTTCTCAACTATACATAGTGTTCCTATGTTGAATTGTTATTAAATAAACTAATGTTAATCATATTAAGAAAGCACATGAATAATTAATTTATACTTTAATAATGAAATAAATGCATTTTAAAGGGACCACTCACCTTCAAATCAAATTTAAAATAATACTTACCTCTTACCTTACTTTTTGGAAGACCAATAAACTTACCGGCGATGATAGGGTTAGGGTTCCTTTTAAACTAGAAATGTAAGCTTATACTTTGACAAATAATATTTCCATATGCAACAAAGAATAAATATCTCATACAATTCCTTCTTTTTGTTATCTTAAATAACTAAATGGTGAAATTATTATCTTTTAATATTGATATTAAAGCCTTCTAATTTCTATATAATTTCTTCAATAAATGGATATCTTTTTTGAAATATGAGAAACAAATGTACTAGATCTTATGTTCTAACCTTGTGTCACTAATAGTGAAATCATTATATCTAAACTAAAAATATAGATCATCAATATAATTCTAGTATTGTTAGATGTCAAATGTGAATTCATCATATGATAAACATGTCTTCAATAGTTGGATAAATAAGTGTTAACAATGTTGATTATTTAGAGTGAAGCTCCAATGATAAATGGTGTAAAGTGTTTCTAGAGTTATATCTACTATTACATAGGTTATGACTTTGGAATTCACATAAATACCAAAAATGTTCCAAATGGTGAGGCCATTGACATTAAATATTCTAGAGGAGTTATTAGCAATGTTGATTGTTTAAGTCTATGTTATATTCCACTTGTGATTTCTCTAAAGTTCTCCCAAAGTTATATCTATTTAAGCACATACTATAACTTGAACTTTTGCAGATATACCAAGAATGTTTCAAATAATGGATCCATTAATAGTAGGTGTTGTGAAATTATTGTACAATGGTAGTGCAGCTTTGGCACCAACAATACAAGTATTCTCAATCAAACAAATTGGAGATGAGCTTGAAGAGACTTTGCAATATCAGTTATACATCATGCAACACTACCAAAGAAATATAACAAATATATTATCTGAGGACATCAAAGTTGGAATAGTTGTGCATTTAGTAGAATATAGTTGTTCGAAATCAACAAAAATGCGGTGAGTGCATAATTGTACCCTATTTTTAACAAAAGATATTTTATTGTGTTTATAACTCTCTGACTTACAAACCCTTACATCTAAATATGTAGGTGGATCATAACAATGGATCTAGAGATTGTTCACATAGAACATGTGACTATTGGGAGTCCAAATAATTTAGATGCATACTATAATTATAAGAAAGTTGTACACATGGTAGTCACTACATCATCAAAATAAAAAATAGGAGTCCCTCCTGCAATAACAACCATACACAAGCCAACTAGACTCTTGGGTGTAGTGAGCCCTAAAGTAAACAATGAAATGCCCACCATATTGATGCCTATTAAAGATTTAAATCCTTATCAAACAAGTTGGTATATAAAGGCTTGTGTAACTACAAAGAAAGATATGAACCATTGCATCAAGGATAATAAACCTAGCCAAGTGCTCAATTTTGATGTAGTAGATAATGAAGGCACTAGAACTCAAATCACATGCTTTAATGACATAGCAAGCATCCATTATGACAATATACAAGTTGGAGCTATCTATATAATAGGCTGTGGTACTATGAAAAGTGCTAATAGATTTTATAATAAGCTCAATAGTGGAATAGAGATAACCTTGATATCAGATTCAAAGGTTTCCTCCTATGAAGATGATCTATCTATCCCTATATGCCAAATCACTTTTACACCACTTGATGAAATTATCTAGATGCCAACCAATATGGATGTTGATCTTCTTGGAATTGTTTTCTATGTACAAGAACCCTCAACAATTAAAAGAAAATATGGTGAAGAGGTTCCTAGATGTACTATCACTATGTTGGACATGTCTCGTACAACAATAGATATCACATTGTGGAGTGCAATTGTTGAGCAAGAAGGTGCAGATCATCAACAAAAGTATTACCTCTAAGAAACTATAGTTCTTGCTATAAAAAATGGAATGAAATATAAATTTAATGGAAGGTTTATAACTACCCTAAGTAACACATCTTTTTTGATAAACCCTATAAGACCAGAAACTGAATACTTGAAGCACTGGTATGAGGAAAACATCACCAACCTCCACATAGCCTCAATAGAAATCAATCTCGTGTTGTTACCAACTACAAAAATGAAAATTAGTAATATTAAATAACATGGACTAAAAACATCTCAACAATTCCAGTGCATTTTGAAGGCA
This sequence comes from Cupressus sempervirens, assembly GCA_028749045.1. Lineage (NCBI taxonomy): Eukaryota > Viridiplantae > Streptophyta > Pinopsida > Cupressales > Cupressaceae > Cupressus > Cupressus sempervirens. The sequence continues at coordinate 606,316,170 of CM053786.1, read as the reverse complement.
ACACTAATATTTCTCAACAAAGAGAAATTTTGTTACTCATCTTGTCCTAGAATAGTTAACAATAACTAGTGCAAGAAGGGACTAGATAAAGCAAACAATATGGGGTGGTATTGCCCAAAATTTGAACAAATTATCACTCAATTAAATTATAGGTACATAGCTCAACTAAAATTACTGGATCACATATTTGAAATATGGGCTTCTACCTTTGATGAGGCCAGTACATTGATGGGCATGTTAGTAGTAGTTTTGTACAACCTTCAAATTGATGACACTATTGATAAGAGTATGGAACAATTTATAAGAGATGTTCAACATAAAAAATATGTATTCACGCTCATGTGTGCACATGAGATGTATAATGATGAAGAACACATAAAGGAAACTATTATAAAGGTATCTCCAGTAGATTTCATATTAGAGAGCAATACATTGATCGAAAGGATTACAAATTTTTGTACTACTCAACCTCCCAACCAAGAAGCCCAATAGATCACATCATCCATAGAGAAAAGGGAAAAAGGGAAATTGTAAAGGTGTACTCTAATGTTTTCATGTATATATTAAACATATGCGTGCAAAAATTGGATTAGAAATGTACATGGTACAAGTGTTTAATGGTGACATCGACATAATGTTTAGTGAAGAAGAATGTCATGTATTATTCACATTAAAAAAGAGCTCTACATGATGTGGGTTTGAGTTCAATATGAACTTAATATTCTTTTCTATGCATATAATTGAAAATGTATTCTACACAAAATATGGAATATATACATACTACTGATCTATATAAAATATCAAGATAGTGATCTTATACATGAATATGGTGTACTCTATAAAGGAAAATAGAATACCTCTCCTATTTTGATGTTGGGAATAGGCAAGAAAAACCCAATCTATACATTCCATATTTCCATGGCCATACATATCCATTCTAGTAACTGTGTGTCACTATACACTAAAAATATCATGTTATGTCTTCTAAGACACTAATTAGCAAGAGAAAATTCTTGTATAAGTGATAGGCATTAATATTGAATCTTAAATTATTCGACACTCCATAATACAATTGAAATAATTCTTCATAAGGCACACAATAAGTTCATTTGTTGATATTTGGAACTCCTAAGACATACCTAGTAGATATTGGCATGTTCATAATGTCATGTACATTACATGTTTGTAAGTTTAGACATCATTACTCTAAAAAATGTCAATCAATGAACATTTCAAAAATACTATTATATGTTATCACTGACTAATTAACATGAGGAATTGTTTTTATTGCAGATGGAAAACATTAATATTGAAGGAAGTGAAGTAACATCAAATCAGCCACCACTAAAGGTATAGAAAGCTCGTGAAAGGAACCAAGCTTATTATGGTCAACACAAAGAATAGATATTAGAATGTAGAAAGAAAAAAGGATACAATAACAATAATCTAATCTTGTACATGGGGCTCAAATACCTCCTCCAATAAGTGAGACACAAATTGAGGAAATGCAAGAAGATGTTGAACAAGATAATGCTCAAAGGTTGCAACATCGTAAACATAGTCATAACTACTACATCCACCACAAAGAAGAATTAGATAGGAAAAATTACACATGGTAAAAACATAATCAACCAAAAAAAGCTAGAGGTTTGATGGAAGATTTCATACCTCCAAGTGTATCATTTAATGGTAATTCTAAGTTCATACTCGCAATGGAAACTTTTTGGTGCTAGTTAAATGTACTTTCTCAACAACACGCATGCATGACATGTAGTAACAATATCCATGAATGAATCTACACTTCTCACATAGGAATTTTATATGTAAGATGTGTTCTAATGAGAAGGGTATTCATAGGTTCTTAGCACTCAACAACATAGACCCAGGTGACCAACTAACTATACTAAAAAGATTAACCCAAGTAGAATAAATTTTGATTGCTAGGGTGGCTCGAATATTACAAGTAAAACATGCCATGGGTGACTAGTATAAATATAGTGAACATACAATTAGCTTTCCATAAGATATTCAAACCATTACCAAGATATTACCACGAAGGTTCGATGAGCTAGATATTTAATAGTATATCAAGAACACACAGAAGAGAAAACATATGATTGTTATGTGAGAAGAAGCCATGTTAGAGATGCACTACAATAAAAATTAAACAATTATCTATATTATCATGATATCATTGTGATTGAAGAAAATTTATCTTGATTTCCTAATGAAAATATGGATATATCAAGATTTCTACACACAGTTGACATTGAAAGTGATGATTTCCATAGATAATCAATTAGGCTTGGATGATATTGAAGATGAACCACTTCTAGTCCAAACCTCCTCAGTTATGAAAAGGTTACCAATTAAGCAATGAGAACTAGACACTTTGAAAAGGGAGCTTGATCTACAAGATTTTGCAAAAGACATCATGTATTGGCCTAACATCAATTCATCTCTTGTAAATGAGTAAATACTGAGGGACTACTAGATTTAGCATTTCCAACCCTATTCCCTAATGGCATTGCATGTCCATTGCAACCCCAAATACAAAGAGTATACATGCATGAATATGTAGTACATTTAATAAAGTACCAAGAAAAAAGGTTTGGAAGACACCCAAGATTATGATATTTAGTTCACAATATGATGATGTGTCATCGTACTCAAAGCATAGCTGCAATTTTTTTGAAAAAGAATGATGAAGAAAATATCCCAACAACTATAGAGGATCTATCTACACATTTGAAGCAACTTCCAAATTCATAGTTAGCAAAAGAACTTATGCATTTTGGATCCACAATGCAGGGTACAAGGCCATTTTGGAAAAAATGTTGTGCATACCTTGTAGATGTGATCAACCAACTTGGACCACCTACCCTGTTCTTTACATTGAGTGTTGCAGATATGAAATGGCTAGATTTACAAATATTATTAAAGGAAAACATAAATATAGGTATGCAAACACATAAACAATGATCAAACAATGTCATTAATAATCCACACATTGTTGCACTACACATACATCAAAGGTTTACAATATTTCAAGAGGAAGTGATTGAAATGCTCCTTGGTGCAATAGATTGGTGGTATAGAACTGAATGGCAATATTGAGGAACTAGACATGTACACAGATTTATCTAGATGCTAGATGCACCAAATATGGATACACTGGATTTGAGAAACAACAGTGAAGTTGAACATGCTAGAAAGTTTTTGATAGGTTTGGTATTGCTTGGAATCCTTGAGATGCATGCCTTCACAATAATATGGTATATCATTCTCCCTTAGATGATCCTTGTCTTTTGAACATGGCTAAGATCTTTTCTGCAAATATTTCTCATGATTATGAAGAAATGGTAAACTGAGTTCAAAGACACACAAAATTCACTAAGCATACATGTCTATGCAAGAAAGGAAACAAAGTCACTTGCAAATATAAAGCCCCCTGGAAATAGAAAGATGTATCTACATTATCATGTGATGAAACTAGAAGAATACAATATGAACCTGCAAGAAATGATGATAGGTTAAATATACATAATGCAATGGTGCTATCAATTTGGAGAGCAAACATAGATTGCCAACCTATCCTTTCATGGAAACTCAACTTGAAATATATTGTCAAATATGCAGCAAAGGTAGAAAAATGATCTGAGACATGATTAGAAATGCTCAAAAGAATATCTATAACATAAAAGCCAGATGACTCAACCATGTCTGCATATCATAAGTTCTTATCTAAAGTTATTGTTGAATGTGATATTGGAGCACAAGAAACATGTCATATGCTACAAAAACTACCACCCTTTTTTTTCAGTCGAGAGTTTGTAGCATTAAATGTTGGACAAAAAGTGCTTCATCTAATAATAAGAGAGCCAAGAAATTCTCAAATTTGACCTAGTTACCTACATTCCTACATGAACCACCCTCCTAAACTTGAAACATTAAGTTTGATTGAATCTACAAGATCTTACTCATATGTTACAAATTGGAAAAGATGCAAATGGAAAGAACAAGAAAAGATAACTATTGTCAATGTTATCCAAAATTTTATAAAATGCCACATATTGAATCTGAACATTTTGAGACATTGTGTTGGAGTGAGTTACTCTTATATAAGAAATTTCTGTAATATAGAAGCAGAGATAGGACTCACAAATGAACAAATAGTCAAAATTTGGTATCAAATGAATAATATAGGTTACATTGTGTGGCATGTAAGTCACGCCAATGATGTTGAGAAAAACTCTGAGGAAGAAGATGATAATGAAGAAGAAAATGAAGATAATCAAGATACAAATAATGTGTTAGGTGCATATGAATGGGGATTTCTCTGGAAAATGGGACCATTATGTACTATAGTACTCAATGAATTAAATATGCTTAGAAGGCATGAATTTGACATAAACAACAATTAAGACCATATTACTACCCCACCATTTCTACATGCAAATGTAGCACAATTCATATATGATAGCAAGACTAGTCGTTATTATAATACCATACCTATGGTGTCCACCAATCCCCATGATACATTATCTCCTAAGCAAAGACTAGCACTCCAAATAATTATGAAGCATGACCACAATTAATCACATCAACAATTACACATGATTGTGCAAGGCATAACAGGCATAGGAAAATCCTATCTAATTGCATCCATAAAAGAAATTTTCAATAAGAAGGCTTATTAAAAAAGGGTGCAATTACTCCTCTTAGCTCCCACAAGCATTGTTGCATTCATTATATGTACTATAGCTATACGGTCAAAGCTTAGGATTATTATTAAGGATATGCAACTGCTACAAGGTCAAGTATTAATAACATTCCAAGAAGAATTAAATTATATCAAGTACATTATTATTGATGAAATGAATTTCTTGGGTCCAAAACTCCTACCAAAAATTGTACCTGATTACGAGAGGCCTTTTCTCATCAGTAATATGCCCATTTTGGTGGAGTATAAATTATTCTATTCGATGAACTTGTACAACTACCCCCTATTATGGACAAACCAATCTATATATCAAATTCAGGGTCTAAGTTAATTTGGGAGCAGTTCACTACAGTTGTTACCTTGCAGACTATCTTCCAACAACAAGGTGAAACTACCACACAAGAAGAATTCCATCAACTTTTACACAACATAGGAGAAGAAAACCCTACACAACATTATTAGGAGCTCCTAATGAGTCATAAAGACATCCACTTATGCAAAAATGAAAATGAAGGATTTAATAGGTTGATACATCTACACACTAATGATGCAATGAAACTACATAATAAGAAACTACTAAAATCATTACATCGTCCAATCGCCAAAAGTAGACAAAAAATTATGGATGCAAACATAAGAGTGAGACCTTGTATAATGAACAATTGGAAAAAACATGTACTCCTCTATATAGGACAGTGCATCATGCTTATAACAAACATTTGGATAGAAGCATGACTCATCAATGGAGCAATTGGTGAAATCATAGATATTGTCTATAGAATGAGCACCAAGCCACCAGACATGCCCATGTATGTTGTTATATGCTTTGAAAACTATAATGGACCACCATGGAATCAAGATGAACAAAAATATGTTCCAATAGTACCAATCACATTAGGCAGATGAAGACAACTACCACTCACCATGTCATGGGCTACCACAATACACAAATCCCAAGGACTCATGCTACAAAAAGCAATAGTTGATATTGATGGAATTGAAAGATAAAGACTCACTTTTATAGCTATATCTAGAGTCAAAACAATAGATGGTCTCTGTATTTGACCCACTTTCACTTTTGAAAGATACTAAAAAATGAAAAGCAATACATATACCATTACACACAAGAAGGAGGACTGCCTATTAGATGGCTCTTTAAACAAAGCATTTGCATTATGAGTCTAACAAGAACTCAAAATGACACAATTGAACCATCATAAAATAAAAGTTTTCCATTATTTTACTTACTCACACATCTCTGCATGCTATATTTTTGGTTTCCCCCTCAATCTCAATTTTTAATCATTTTTTTAGCACTTGATAGCATTTCACTTTAAAACTACAATTTGGCATTTTTGCATTTGAAACATACTCAAGCAAATACTCAAAAGTACATAAGACTATTGGCATAACCCCTTACACCATCAAAGGTGCAAGTGCTAGTATATAATTAGAAGTGATATTTACAATAATGAAATTACAATTCAAATGATTAAAAAATATAAGTATGCAAAATGAGATATCTTTAAAACTTTTATGATTTTTAGTTTGAAGAGACACTTTCCACTTTTTAAAAAAAAATCATACTATTTTGACAATCAATATTCTATTCACATAGCATAATGGAATTATAGTTACTAAGGCATGAGGGACATGGGGGCATATGTGAATGGGCATCTAACTCATGTCTAAACAACTTCCTAGATAGCCATTGCTATGAATGGACTCCTGCCTTGGGCTTTGTGATCATGGAAGGTGGAGTGGTTTGGAGGGAGGCATATTTTGGAGGCCTAATACATGAGTTTTTGGTGGAGCTTTCATCTTTTTGCAAATCTCTTTCCCTATCTTTTCATGACTAGCTGAGCTTCATGCCTACTTTTTATTTGCTTTGGTGATCATTTTTTCATCCATGTGGCAGTTTTATGATGTAAATCAAGCACTAGAGACCATCTATCATGTATGTTCCACCCAATTAGTGATTCCTTGTCCAAGATGACATAATTTTTTTGGAAGCCTATGCTCAGTTGGATGGTAACTGCACATATGTTGGTTTCCCAAAATTACACTTCATTCATGAATTGTGCACTTTTCTAACTACCTTGAGCTCATGGATTCTAACTTTTTACTATGCCATTATTGGAGTCTTTAATGGGCCACATGTTTTTCGCCCAGCACTGATGCATCCCATCCAAGCCTAGGTGGATTCATTCACACATGCTCCTCGAAGTGTTTGACAGTCTTTTTTAGCATTTGGATGACTTTGATTGTGCCATATTCTATGATGTATCATCATTGTAGTCTTTGCTCCAACTAGTAGCCTTCATGTAGTTATTAGTGATTTTGGTGGAGACTTTCAAATTTGTTAGGGTGGAGCAATATTTCTGGCATGCATAAAAATAATGCCAATGTTTTTTACTTGAGAAAAGGATGACCTTGAGCAGTGTTTGGAGGTTGAATAATATTGGAGGAGTGACTTTGCATGTAGTTTTAGGCAATATGTGGCAAATTTTTTCATGTTTTTCAAGAATTGAGGCAAAAAATTTGTGCTTCTTAAGGTTTTGACACTAATTCTAGAATTGATTGTTTATGATTTTGGATTAATTAGCATTGCTTTCTGCACTAATTGGTCTGATTGGTGGGTTCAATCAGTTTATGTGTACTTTTTATTGATGCACTCTCTTGGTCTACACCCTTTATTTTGGGGCTTTAAACTTTTCTATGTCATCTACCTCATGTGCTTCCACATCATCTTCTGATGTGAGCCATGATTGATTTGTTGACAAATGGCAGGTTCCTTTTAGAGCAGTGGTTTGCCAATTTTCTTAAACATATTTTTCTAGGCCATCAGTTTTTAATCTGGACTAGCTCTTTTATCGACATCAATAACTTTTTCATCATCCTATCTTGTTTTCGATGGTTGGATATTCTTTTCCTGATAGGGGTTATTTTATGGAATTTATTGCCTTGACAGCCATTTGGCCATCAAATTTGGGCTCTTCACTTGCTGGCATCAGTGCCATGTTAGCACTGCATCACAACTTCATGTCAACTCCTTGGTCTCTATTTGGACCTATCTTCACATTTTTGCCCATATCTCTAGCATGGAGACTCTATTTTTTGCAAATGAGATATCATTAGAAAGTTGGTTCTAAGCCCATCACAATAGTATAATTAGTTTTTAGTTTTGATATTTTGATGGTTTTTTCTGCTATCAAAGTCTAGAGTTAAATTTTGTACTCTAGGGGACATATCTTGAGCATATGATCTTCAATTTGGGAATTTTTTTATGTCATTGGAAAGCTCTTTCCAAGCTCTTTCTAGTGATGCTAGTTTTTTTTCCATGTTTTGCTCCAGGCACATTCTATTTAGTCTTCTACATTTTTGCATTCTGGTAGATATCTTGGTTGTTTCAGGTTTGGGGATTGATTTCTTTGCTTCAGATGATTCATCATGACTTGTATTATCTGTTATATTAGTCTTATGTCTCTTTTGGTCTGTTTAGACATCATTTGTATGCATTCTTGCAAACACACTGAGATAAAGTACCTTATTGCATCTATATTTTTGTCTCAATTGTTTGCCTTGTTTTGCCTTCTAATTTGAGAAATGTCATATGGGGACACTTGTGCAAATTATTGTATTCTTGAGATTCACCATATCTTGTGCCTTATTATACATGCACTACTCTTATAAAGTGTCATTGGGGGTTGATGTTTTGGCATTGTTTTCCATCTTTCTTGGTCTAGTGAGTGTCCCTTCCATGACATTAGCTCATGACATGTTTAATATTGATGACCTCAGTACACATATATGTACTCTTTTTTGCATCTTGATTGTGGTCCTTGACTTGCAGTTCTTTTGGCCTTGACTTTCAAAGTTTCCACCAAAATTAGTAGGTTCTAATGAATTATCTATATCAATTCATCATGAATTGGGTTTTCCCTCTTAATCACCTTTTGATCATATTATTATGGAAAATGATCCTCCCCCACCCCGCCCCCCCCACCCCATGTTTTCTAGAGAATATGAAAGGAAAGAAGTAATAGGATTTTTAGGGAGGAGGATTGTTCAATGCAAGTGATTGCCAATATCATTTTGAAATTCTTAAAGCAAAATATTGAGTGCATCAAATGGAGAACCCTCGCTTATCCTCCATGTAATTAGTGATTAGAAGATGGCTTTAGACTAAAACCTTCCATAGGCTTTCAAGGCTTATAATAATCTTACTACTAGTGCAAGAAGGAACACTAGATGGTCACCTTGCTTCCATCCAATGCTAAAGTTAAATTTTGTTGGGCAGCTAGATGTGGCTATGATAATAATGGAGGATTGGTTAGAGAATTAGTTGGTCACCAGATGATAAACCTTGTAGGAAAATTTTTTAATAGTTCAAACAATATGGAAAAGGATATGTCCTTATTTTGGGGGCTAACATTTGTTGTTAGTATTAGGTGGAAACAACTAATACATTAAGGGTGACTTAAAGATAATAGTAGAAACTATCAAAAGGAATATGAAACTGCATTGGTCCACCTCTAGCATCATTGGGGACATTTGGTCCCTTTGGATTGGTATGCAGAATTTTAGCTTACAACACATCTATAGGAAAGGGAACTTTGTGGTGGATTATTTGGCTATCTTGCGGCTACGAATCTAAGGAATAAGGTGTTGGAAGAAGCTGTCCTCTTTACATGTTGAAGTTCAATCCCTTCTAGAAAGGAAATAAATTAATACACAAAGAATATAATGGTTACTTTTCAAGTGATGTTTCATTATGGGAAACTTATATAAATTCTTACTATTAAGAGAAATATCACTTGAAATTTGAATTTAAATAAAATGATGAAACAAGGGTTGATTTAAATAATTTAAATGAGAATTCAATTTTTTCTTAAAAGTAATTACAAAAATTAATGGGAGGGTTATGGAAAGAATTATTAATTTTTTTCTTTTTAGAAGGAAACTAAATAAAAACATTTATTACCTTTACACTATACCCTTGGCTTGGATTAAAGAGCACAATTTTTGTAGGCAATTAAATAGTAAAATTGATTGCAAGAAAGGATGTACACACATGTCACCCCACCAATGATGAGATAGATAATACTCCACCACTTTTAAGTTATAATTAAAATATATTAAATCACTTATTTTATTACAAATATGGGCATCCTATAAGTTTTTTTTTTACTAAGTCTAATTTAATGGTGTAAGGGTTTAAACAATTTTTTCAATCTAGAGCTATTGAAGGATTTTGGTCAAGGGTCTTAAATGGGTGGCGACATGGTGAGGATTAAATTGTCAAAAAATGAGGTATATGTAAGAAAGCCCTATACTTGGATGCTCTAAAAGAAGGGGGTCTAGAACCATTTATAGAAGCTATGGCAAGTAATAACAACAACTATTCTTCTTGGTTTGTTAATTCTTGGATTGATAGGAGGGTCCCAATTAATGTTATTTCCTTCCAATTAAATGAGGAAATCATAGCCATATCCATGAAGTTATCAATGGAGGGAATAAAGTGGAAGGAATTCACACAAGTTCTTGATGAGATGAGCCTCAAAATATTTTTCAAGGTTGAAAAAGAGCCTCTAAAATTTAGAGGTGGGTTCAACCATGAAGATCTTTTGTAGACTTTGGATGAGGTATCTCTTGTATTAATGAAATATCTTACACTAGAAGGTAGATTTGGGCTATGTTATTTTTATAATTTTCCTCTTTTAAACCATTTTAGACATCAAGATGAGGTTTCTATTGAGTTTTTTCTCCTGCATGATTTGGAAGCTACAACAATGGAGGTTGAGGATAGAAGGGCGAAGTGTAAAAACTATACCATCCTACACCATGGCATTATCCTTTGTATCTATAATTTTTATCTTGCTATTTATCCTTCATGACATATTGCTCTAGTTGATAACCAAGGCCCACAAAATCCACCTAGAAATGGGGGTTGGGGTTTCTTTGAGGTCCCCACTTCTTAATCATCACCATATTACACTTCCTTTGGAAATTCCAAGAAGAACAAGAAAATATAATATGGGTCCCATACTACTATTTAAAGCCCAAAATGAAGTGCTTCATTAAAATCAATTATGTTGACTCTAAGGAGGAGAATGATGGGGTTTATAGGAAGTTGGGTACACTAGATAAGACTCATAAAAGGAAAAAAAAAGGCTAATAGGTAGATAGATATTGGGGAGGATGAGTGAGGACTAAAACAACAAGAAAGGAAATAGTGGTTAGGAAAGATTATTTTGGTAAGGATGAAGATGACATTGATGATGGGATGAACAAGGAGACCTCAAACTTGGAATTGGAGAAAGATATAAAAAAATGAAGGAGGGCAACCATGACTTAACATATGTGTTTGCTAGTTTCATTATGAACACCTTTGACTTCACATCCACTTCCCATCCTCTAACACTTACTACCAAAGATTCCCCCATCCCCATTAATGAATGCTACCTAGTGAGAACTAAAATGAAAGAAAAAGATATTATTTCTACTAACCCCAACGTGATTAGATCCCCAAGATGGTTATACCTAAAGGGAAATGTATTAGTTTCTAGGAGAAAAGAAAAATATTCAAAGATACTAAGTGAGAGATTGAAGCTCTTATATTCATATTCACTGTATTGGATGAGAGCTCTAGGACTTTGTCTAGGTTTTTAGTCAAGGTGTCTAGGAGGATAAGGACTAGGGTTCTAATGCAAGAGCATCTTGGGTCAATGAGAAATATTGCATCACCCAAAAAAAAATTTTTTTTTGTACCAATTTTTTGTTCACAAAGTATCCATTGCTACCTTTATTTTTGTGTTGTGCACAATTAGCATCTTGTTAAGGACCCATTTTCAATCCTTTCCCTAAAGTGGAAAAGCTAATGTGTCATATCCTTTGAGTTCTATGTCATTCTTTATAGACTCTATTTCATTCTATTTTCATCTAGTGAGGTGTCTTATTTCATTTGGTGCATTTTCCTATGATGATATAGCATCTTGCATAGTTACGAGTTGACTCCTAGATTTTATTTGGATCTACCTTCAAGGGCGTGTAAATAATTGATTCTTATTACTTGTGTTATGGCTTACACATCCAAGGAAGGACCTATTTTTTTATTAAATGTATGACTAGCCAGCTTGTGGTCTAGCTAGCTATATAAGACCTTGGATTTGATGTAGGAAGGTAGTATAATGAGTAGTATGATTAAGAGATAGAAGATGAAAGTCTCTTGATTACAATATTAGACTTTGATGTTGTAATTATTTGTATAAGGCTTCAACCCACAAGACCTCAAAACTATACATGTTGGTTACTTTTTATCATGTGTAATCAATTAGTAATTCTCTAAATTATGTATTCTCTTTGCTATAATTTTTTGTTTTCTTCCATGTGAAAATTCTTAGCAAGGTGTTAGTAGCTTTAAGTTGATTTTATTCTCTTATTCCTCCTACCATCCTTGCATCAAGTGGTATCAGGGCTTGAGCTATTTCTTGTGAGTTGGATTGTGGAGAACCTGAATTGGATTAGTCGTAGGGTTGTAGTTCTAAAATCTAACATATAACTTGCAAAATATTATGATCCTACAAGAACTATTGTCAATGTGGTTCTAGGTAGAAGAAATATCGATACTGTTATAGTGGACATGTTGAGATAGATAATAGAAAGACTTGAAGCTATAGAGATAGCTTAGAGAATAGGTGTATATCTTGAGGATGTTAGTGATGATGAAGAAGTAGAACCTAAGGTGGAACAAGATGAGGAAAGGCTTCTTAGAGTTTTCTCTATTGAAGTTGCTTTCTATGATGGAAGACTTGAGAAATTTTTTGTATTAGACTAGATCTTTGAGATGGATAATTAATGTGAGTACAAAATCATCCCTAACAACAAGAAGGTGAAGATAGTATTCACAAAATTGAAGTGTCGTGACTCACTTTGGTGGGATCATTTGCAGATTGAAAGATAAAAAGAAATGAACATAAAAGATCAAGAGATTGGAAAAGATAATTGGAAAAATGAAGAATAAGTTCTTTTTAGTGGATTAATAGGTTAACCTATTGAGAATAATTCTTATTCTAAGGCAAAAGGATTTGTGTGTGAAGGAATATGTTGAGGAATTTTCTAAATCTAATATTAGATCTAGACATGTGGATGACGAAGTTAAAAATGTGGCTAGATACCTGAATGGTTTGAGAACATCAATTCAATATGAAATCACTTATGTTAAGTTGGATAGTGTAGAAGAAGCATATCACCATGCATTAAAAGATGAAGAAATGTTGGCAAAGAAACATGATCAATGAAAAAGAAATCAAGTTGGCATATTTCAAAGTAGCAAAGGGAGAACCTATGGATAAAGTGGCATATCTAATAACACAATGCAAGATAAAGGAAAGATAGAATGGAAAGAAGAACCTAATTGGTAATAACACTAGAGGTAGCTCTATTCATTACTCTAGGAATAATAATGGTGGTAAGATAGATGAAATTTTTTGGTTTAAAGGCACTTGATTCAAGTGTGGAGAAAAAAGACCTAGAGGATCTAAATGTAGTAATTATGGTAAGAAGATTGGAGGTAGTAGTAGAAATATTTTGTCTTGTGGAGAAGTTTTTAAATATAGTGAACCTAAGCATGCTAATAAAATGATGATAAGAAGAGTTTTTGGGAATGAGGAAGTTGTTGATAAACCTGTTTTGAGAAGAAGTTGTTTCAAGACTAAGTGTAAGATTTCTAGAAAGTGTGGCAAGGTGATGATTGATAGTGGAAGTTCAAAAAATTTGGCATCTAGGGAGCTAGTTAAGAATTTATATTTGCAGAGATTGAGACATCCTAAACCTTATCATGTTTCTTGGATCTAGAAGGAGAATAATTACTTATAAGTGAACAATGTTTTGTTAAGTTCAAAATTGGGAATTATCACAATGATGTCTTGTATGATATTATGCCTCTAGATTGTTGCCATATTCTATTTGGTAGACCTTGTTAGTATGATAGAAAAACCTTTCATGGTGGTAGATTGAATTAGTATGTTCTTTGGATTGATGGAAAGAAGAAACTTTTTAAATTGTTGGTAGAAAATCTTGATGAAAATCATTATATCATATTTAGAGTATGTTTGGTTGATGGAAATTAGTTTTTAAAAGATGTAAAGTAGTAGAATGTTTGTTTTTCTTTGATTCCTAGAAAGACTAAGAAACAAGATGAATTGGAGCATGGACTTGAGATTGAATCTTTTTTGGAAAAGTTTCAAGACATCATTTTTTACAATGTACCTAATGGTTTATCTCATGTGAGAAGTATTAGTCACTATATAAATTTGATACTTAGAGATAGCTCTTACCTTAAAAATAATCACATAGATTGACACCTACTAAACATGTTGAATTGAAAAAACAAGAACAAGAATTACTGATAAAAGGTCTTATTAGAGAAAGTTTCACTCCCTATGTTGTACTTTCTATACTAACACCTAACAAGAATGGAGAATGAAGAATGTGCTCTGATTCTAGAGCTATTAATAAGATCATAGTTAAGTATAGATTTCCCTTACTTAGGATGGATGGCATAATGATTTTTTTGACTAGAGAAAATTATTTTAAAAAGATTAATTTAAAAAGTAGTAATCCCCATATAATAATTACATAAGGGGATGAATGGAAAACTACTTTTAAGATAAATGAAGAAAGATATGAATGGTTGGTTATGCCTTTTGGTTTAACTAATGCACCTAGTAATTTCATGAGGTTGATGGATAAAATTTTGAAGAAATAATTGGATAAGTTTGTGATTGTATATCTTGGTAACATTCTAATATTTAGTCAGACTAAAGAAGAATAGCTTGAGTGTATCGGACAAGTATTATAGAGATTGAAGGAAGAAAAGTTGATGATTAACTTGAAGAAATATTCTTTCATAGAGGAGGAAATTTTCCAAATTGGTTTGGTAATTTCAAATGATGGTTTGAAGATGGATCCTAAAAAGATAAAAGTTATTCTTGATTGGCCTACACTTGAGAATGTTGGAGAAGTTAGATCATTTCATAAATTAGCAAGTTTTTATAGAAATGTCTTCACAAATTTTAGTTCAATATGTAATGCTATGAAAAAAACTATAAGAGGCGGCAAAAGAGATTTCATGTGGACACATGGAGCATATAAGAGTTTTGAAGCATGAAAAAAAAGGGTAACAGAATTACCTACTTTTTCTTTGCCTAATTTCATATGATTTTTTCTAGTTGATTGTGATGCTAGTGGAAGTGCCATTGGATTTGTTTTATGTCAAGAAGGAAGACCTGCAGCTTTCTATAATGAGTAGTTGAATGATACTAAGAAAACTTATTTATTTTATGATAAAAAATTCTATTATTTTTCAAGCTTTGAAGAGATGGAGACACTATTTGATGCCTAAAGATTTTGTGTTACACTAACCATAAAGCTTTGTAGTATTTGGGAAGTTAGAATAAGTTAAATGAAAAGCATATGAAGTGGGTTGAGTACTTTAATATTTTTTTCCTTCGTATTGAAATGTAAAGGTGGATAGTCAAAAAGGTTGTTCATTCTTTGAGAAGAAGGAAACTACTAACAAAAATGAGGGTTTAGATACATGGTTTTGATGATTTGAAGCATTTGTATGAAACTCATCCTAATTTTACATAACCTTGGAGAGCTTGTAAGAACTAGTTGATGAGTGAGATAAATAAGTGGACTGATTATTTAGTTCAGGAAGACATGTTATTTAAAAAAACTCAATTGTTCATACCTAAATGATCCATGAGGGATAATATCATGAAGGATAAACATAGTAGAGGACTTGCTGGACACTCTAGAATTGATAAAATAGTGAAGTGTTTTTTTGATAGGTAGTTTTGGCTTCAAATTTATAAGGATGTACATAATTTGGTTAGAAGTTACAAAATTTTGTCAAAAAAAAAAAGGGACGAGTCAGAATCTTGGGTTATATTCACCATTACCTATACCTAATAAACCTTGCAAAGTTATCAGCATGGACTTTGTTCTTGGTTTTCCTAGAACTTAGAGAGATAATGATTCTATTTTGGTAGTAGTTGATGGATTTTTAAAAAAGGCTCATTTCATACCTTGTAAGAAGACATCTGATGCACTACATGTGGCTAAATTATTTTTTAAGGAGATACTAATATTGCATGGATTACCTAGAACTGTCATTTCAGACAGATATACCAAATTCACTAGCCATTTTCGAGAACAGTTTGGAGGAAAATGGATACAGAGTTGAAGTTTAGTTCTACATTTCATCCACAAAAGGATGGACAAACTAAGGTTTTGAAAATAAGTTTGGGTAACTTACTAAGATGTTTGGTTGGGAATAAGACTGCTAATTGGGATTTTCTTTTTCCACAAGCAAAGTTTGCATGTAATAATTATGTGAATAGGAGCACCAAGAAGACACATTTTAATATTTTTAATAGATTAAATCCTAAGGGAACTACTAAACTAAGAGATTTTACTACTAAGATGAGGAGAAGTGATGAAAGAGTGCAATTTGTAGATTTCGTGAAAACTTTACACAAGTAAGAAAGAATCTAAAGCACAATAACCTAGAATATAAATATAGAGAAGATAAAGGGGAAGACATCAATTTTTGATGTTGTGGATAAAGTGATGGTTCATTTGAAGAAGAAAATAGTTCCGGTATGTACATAAAGTAAGCTAAAGAGGAAGAAGTTTTGTCCTTATAAAATTCAAAGAAATTTTGACAATGGAGATGCTTTTGAAGATGTATTACCTGGAGACAAGAAAATTTCACCTATATTTAATATTGTTGAATTATTTAGTACTTTGAAGAAGATGAGGAATTAAAAGAGTACCTAGATTATCCTAAGAAAAGGGCTAAAAAAATTGAGGAGATTTTGGATAGCAAAATAAGAGTGCCAAAGGACATGATTACATGGAATACCTTTTTTAGTGGAAACATAAACCAAATGAAGATAGTTCATGGATAAAAAAAAGTTGAGTTGGATCTTTATGATTCAATTCAGAGCATTAGAGTTATCTAATGTGGACATCAATTCTTTACTTATCCCAAGTGTGTAATGCAAGAGCATCTTGGATTCATGAGCAATCTTGCATCACCCAAAAATATATATATATTTTTTAACTACTTTTTTGTTTGCAAAGTAGTCATTTCTGTCCTTAGTTTTATACTTTGTGTAGTTATCATTTGTTAAGGACCTGTTTTCAATCCTTACCCGAAGAGCACAAAATTGATGTCTCATATCCTTCAAGTTCTATGTTTTAGTTTCTGGTCTCTATTTTGTGTTGTTTTCATCTAGCAAAGTGTGTTATCTCATTTGGCATAGTTTCCTATGATGATATGACATCTTCCACAATTAGGATCTGACTCCTAGATTGTGTTTGGATCTACCTTCAAGAGCACATGAACAATTGATTCCCATTACTTAGGTTATGGCTAAGACCTTCTAGGTAGGAACTATATTGTAATTAAATGCCTAACTAGCCAACTTACAATCTATCTAGCTATATATGAACTTGGATTTATCATAGGGAGGAAGCACAATGAGTAGTATAATTAGGAGATAAAAGTTGTATCTAAATTGTGAACTTGGACTCTAATGTTTTAATTATTTTTATAAGGCCACAACCCAGAAGGCATCAAAGTCAGGCATGTGAGTTACAATTTTATCATGTGTAATCAATCACTCATGCTACAAATTCTATGGTCTCTTTTTTTCCATTAAGTTTTTTATTCCATGTGTAGTTTTTGTTAATTATAAGTAGGAAAGGTTAAGTGGTGAGAAGGGGGTGGGGGTAGGGGGGTGCATCCATACTTAGACAACAATTTCAATTTTCACTTTTAACTGATAATTTGTAACAATCTTATTTCAGTAATTGATATCTACCCAATAGCTCAAAAATTTAAACATTAACAATCTATATGCTTAGAAGTAAATAATAATCCATAAAACTAAACTCACACATAACACAATATTTTTGGTATCGTAGAAAACCCTTTTAAAGAGGGAAAACTATAGTGGGAATGGAACTCACAAATTTTTCACTGCAATAAAAAAGGTTTGTTAATTAGGCATACATTGGTGATTCCTTCTAAGAAAATCCTTTTGTCAAAAGTGACTGGTGCATTGCTAATTGTATCATAAGCCTATTAAGACTACTTTGCTAAGAGATTTAATCTTGCCTTTCTAGGCATTCACATGGTTAGAGGCTATAACAAGAGCTCATAAACAGGCTCAATAGTCTTGTAAGAGACTTTGTAAATCTTATAAAAACTAGTTACATATTATACAAGATAATTTTACTCGTATTGTGCTTCTCTTTAATCTTGTTAGATCAACTTGTTTCTTCCCTAGTCAGTTAATATTTTCTTCACTTTTTCTTGTTCATAGTCTTTCTTTCATTCATGCTTTTTTATCTTTCCTTTCTTTCTTTCTATCTCCCTTAAATTATTTTTTGATCAATAAACCTAATCTTAATCTTGACCATAGATCTTAGGATTAGATAAACAATCTAAATTCCTTCATAATTTTTCTAATTAACTTTCTAATTGACCTTGTTTGATAAGAATTCTCTGATAATGTCTTCTTTACCTTCTCTAGTAGTGACTTATCCTTTACTATGATATTAAGTGTAACTTACTAATTTTGACATCAACGACAAATTGTTCATTCAATTTTTTCCATTCATCCAATGTTCAATAATATCCCCCTTTAGTATTGATGACTAAAACTAAAACTACAATGTCTCTATATTATATCTTTTGGTCCTATACCTATACTCCCCTATGTTGTATTCTTTAATATCTTCTATCTCTACTTTCGTGTGTTCCTCTTCATATGTCATCTATAACCTTTGTATATCTCTCCCCTTTTTCATAATAAGCTTTGTATATCTTACAAGTAATCTCTATATATTTCCCCCACTTTCTATTTATGGAAGTCAATGCTGATAAACAACTAAATAAAAAGTGTGCAGTGAAAATTTTATAATCAATTTACCATTTAATTACAATAGCTATATACTTATATTGATGACTTATAATAGTGTATCCCATGTTCTCCTCAATGCTTTAATTGCCAAGGTATGCTTCTCAAATTCTTCTGCCATATTCTCCATTCCTCTTAATGTTGATTCCTTTGGCATCTGTATGGTCTATTATGCTTCCAATAAGCTCTATTTCATCACATCAATTTCTCCTTCTCTAATAATAAGATCTTTGAACTTCAATGCATGTTGAACTATATTAACTCATGAGTCTAGGTTCCTAATATGATTTAGTCTTTAATTCTGAAATTTGATAAGCCTATTATTGATATCTAAAGTAAATATCTCAAAGCTACACAAAGCTTTATAATTTCTTAATGTAGTGTTAGCAATGTCTTATAATCCATTTATATGTTCCTATAGCTTCCCTTTCAAAGTTTTAATCTTGATTATCAAATTTTTGCTTGTGTGTTCCTCCAATTTTCTTGTGGCTTAATTTTCCAAATCTACTTTTAAATTTATTCATTCTTCTTGCATTTTATCCAAGTAGACTTTTAATTGTATCTATATCAGTTTCTCCTTATCTAATGTAACTTTTTGCATTAGATTCTTGAGCATTCTCAATGTCTTTAATAGAAGTTATTTTTTAGTTCTCTTCAATCTTCTCTCATCAATTTCCATCTTATAGTCAAATTATCTCTTAAATAATTTTTTGTCCTTCTTATTCATTTTTATGGTTGGCTACTTTCAATATGACAAACTAGGGATCATCATCAATTTCATCATCATCATCTTCTTCTCCTTTCCTTTTACCTTTGAATTCTGTCAATTGTATGCTCTTTTCATGTTCTTTCTTCTTGTATTAATCTCTATCTTTATCTTCATCTTTATCTTTGTCTTATCTTTGTCCTTGTTGACTAACCTTTGTGTTACAATAGTTATCAACTATAATAAACTCAGAGCTTTCTTATTGGTGTCCTTATCTCTTTCTTAGGCTTCCTAATTTTTTGTTTACTTAGATTGGCTCTATGTTTCTCCATTATCATTTTGTTCACTTTTGATACACATCTATGAGTATTGATTCTTTTGATGTTGGTGTTGGGATTGATGTATTTTCCTCATGTGTTCTCATAGTTTTTACTACTTCCTCTATTGATATTAAAGATTGAGTATTTAGATCAAGTTGATCAACACTACTTATCAATTATATTGTACATTGACCATATTGGAATTATAAATGGGAAACATACACTTCTAAGAGCGGGGGGGGGGGGGGGGGGGGGGGGTAGCGAATCAAAAGTACAGACTTTAGCACTTAAAACCTTCTACCATTCATTAGATGCATCAAATATATCAACTGAAAATAACATGTAAAGTAAATGCATCAAACATGTAAGCACACACACACACACTTGAAACCTAATATGATTACCTAGAAACCCTCCAAATGAGAACATAAAATTGGGGTGGGGATGGCATCCACAATTCTTCACTACTGTAGCAATGAAGTATCACCAATTACGATTACAAAGTGTTGACCATGAAACATGATCTACCCTATGAAAGGCTTGCCCTATTAAAGGCTTACAAGGACTATTAGATCCCACCTTGTTAGAGGATTTTAACACCCTATTAGAAGGTGTTCTTGATTAAAGGACTTTAGAACATTCACTTGGAATGCCACTTTGTTAAAGGATTTTGCAATGACTGTTAAGCCAACCTTAGTCCAAAGGATTTTACTCTAACTAATACAATTGTTAGAGAGTATAGTAGAGTATTTGATTAGATATGACTTAAAAATTTAACTTTCTGATTTTAGATCTCCATTCTATCCTTCTTGATCCTCTTTGATCTGATTTGTCAATGCTATGTCTTCGATCCTTTGTTTTGCCAATTGATTCTGCAATTCTTTCACTCAACTAAGTCACCTTGAATTATCTATAATATATTCATTCACCCCTTGATATCACTTCTCTTTCTCAACCATCTGTAGACTATTTAATGTTTGGGGCTTCATCTTCCTTATAAAGAATTTGGTGGCTTAGAGTTAGGTATGAATCTATGGCTAAGATTCATCCTTTTTGATGCTTAATTCCTCTTATTTTTTGATTGGCTACATGTGATTGCATAGGGAATACAAATTGATTCATCCTTATCTTCAAAAGCTTTGAGATCTATCCATAAGTTGGCATAAAAACAATTTTCATAGTTGGTTGTGCCATTACAAACAATTATGTCTAATTTGTGTTACTTGACACTTGATAATACTGATTCTTGGCACATACTATAATTTTGTTTCTTGCTTGGCACCTAAAATTTCTTGGCATCAACTATTTGTTGGGCACTTGAATCACTCAACATGGTCTATCTACTCAACATTTGAGTGACTTAGCACATGAGTGACTCAACACTCATTGCAACTCAGCATCTATATATTTACAAATTATACTTGGCATATATTACTAGCTCGGTATGAACTAAGTAAATGTCTTAAGTGTGTTGACACTCAATTTTCAAAACCAATCTAAGATCAACAGACCAACTATAGCCTTGTTAGACATATCCACTTCCTTATGTTCAGTACTAACAGTAATTGCCAACTGTATTTGGGCTTCTACAATCTTCATTTGATTATCTTCCTCTTTTGATATCTATAATTATAACTTGCTCCTCTATGGATGTCTTATCAATTCTTATTCTTGTGGCTCAAAGTAATTCACTTAATGAGAATACATCATTAACATTTGAACTTCCTCCTTGCTCAAATACTTCATTTTGCTCCTTTTATAGTTCTTCAATCTAAATCTCTTTGATATTTTGTAGTAAAATGATTTCTTCTACTACTAATACCTTAGTCCTAAAAGCTTTTTTATATTTATCCATCTAGACTTCTACATCATTGGTCAATAGATTAGGTCTGTCATGCCCATAATACGAGGCAAAAACACATGTACAATTTTTTTTAAACTTTTAAAGTAATAAAAATTAAATCTACTAACTTTAATAAGGTTTGTCTTCACAAGTTAAAGTAGTAGGTACAATGTAGATAGAAATAGGTTCCTAAATCAACACCTTGACATACCATTTAATTTTTTTGAAAAAAAATCAATATGTAGATCTAGATCGATAATTTGAACTTTTATAGTTAAATTGATTAATTAATTTCAACAATAAAAAATAAATTAATTAAGAGATTTAGCTCATAATTACTTTAAGACTAAATAATAATATAGATAAATCAATTAACTAATACTTTAGCATTATCTAAATTTTATCCTATTCAAGTCTAAAGATCAAGAAGAAACTTTATCCTAAAAACTTTGACTATATATATATATACACTAATGAAATCTTAATAAGAAGTTAAAAACTTAATCTAACTAATGCATACTTAAGCTATATCTAAAGTGTGCTAGATAACCTTTAGCTAACACTAAAATAAATATAATCATCTATGTTACTAAATTTACTAATTGACTAATATAAAAAAATATTAATTAAGCTACTTAAAAATAAAGACTAACCATCCTTATTTAAATCTAATTAATTTTTAAAACTAATACTAACTATACTTTAACATAACACTTAAATTAATTAATCATATACTAATATTGGAAGAAATTAATAAATTAAATCTCTAACAAATTAAAAACTAACTAATATTTAAACTAAAACTAATTTAACAAAAAAAAACTAACTTTCTTTAAAATACCAACTAAAACTAATATTTAAACTAATACTAATTAATTTCTAAAATAATAAAACTTAACTAACTTTAAAAACTTTTTTTTATAAAAAAAAAGTATACTAACTTTATACACAAATCCTAAACAATCTCTAAACTAAACTACCCACGTGCACCCACTCCCTACACATTTCAATTTAATCCTTATCCTCAAACTACCCACATGAATGATAAGACCCAAGTTAGGCACTAAAATGGTAAGTAGAGAAAGGTTTTTAAAAAGCTTGTTTTAAAAGCTTGTTGGGTTATGTCTTAAATGCCCCACATTAACCTTGCCACATGTATGAACAACACTCACAAAATGGTCACTCATAAGGTAAGAAGAGATGGTGAAATGCTTAAGGCTTTGTTATGAGTCTTTCTTATCTTGACTTTGATGCCCAATGTAAATGCTTTGCCCATTTCTTTTAAAACACTTGTCTTGCCTGCCAAATTCATACTAGGCTAAGTGGGAAATTCCTGTGCAGGCCCAAGTGGAGAATGTACGTGGGTACCAAGGAAAAAGGAAAGATATAATTGTGTTATAGTGTAAAGCAACAAGAAAATTAAATTTATTCCCTCTCTCCAACTTGTCAGTCATAGATTACTTTGACTTTGTTATAAACTCCAACCTATCCATACTGACACCTAGGATAAAGGCATAAGGAGGGTGTATTAATAACAGAAAGTTAAATTGGTAGAGATTAGGATATTTGTGTTAACATGTGTGTGTAGTTTTATTTTATTTTATTTTGAATTAATTAATAGTTGAAAGGATTTTTTTAATAGAGAATCTTTAGAGCATATTCTTTATTCCAAGGGGGATTCTTTTTTTCTCTCATCCAAAATCCAAAGAGTTTTTACTCCTAGGATACTTTTTTTTTTCTAGGTGTGGAAATTTTCTAAGTTGTATAATTTTTCAATAGAAATATATTTTTTTCCTATATTTTTTTCTAAGTTTATTTTAGGATTAAATGTAAAGCATGAATATTCAAGTTGAACATTTTAACTTCCTAATACACCCAAAAATAACTAAATGAGATGCAATTCAACCAATGAATCTTCTTTATCATATTTTGATTTTAAGATGCAAAATTATATATCATCATAT
This sequence comes from Cupressus sempervirens, assembly GCA_028749045.1. Lineage (NCBI taxonomy): Eukaryota > Viridiplantae > Streptophyta > Pinopsida > Cupressales > Cupressaceae > Cupressus > Cupressus sempervirens. Next base: position 606,292,617 of record CM053786.1, on the reverse strand, counting down.
TTACCTAATTAACCTTAATCAAATAAGAATTTTTTTGAAAACATAAGATTACCATATGAAGAGTAAACATTATTTTATGTCATTTTCGATACACATACATATAGCTAAAAATACAAAAATCTCATAAGCAAGGATATTGCTCAATCATTATTTTATTGACCACCTGATTCAAAGGCTCTACTAGGAAAGAACCAAGAAGAAAATTCGACATCGTTGCCACATCAACAATAAGTTTAAATATATTTTCCATAGAATTTCAATCCCGAGGAGAAACCTTCTCAACATAACTAAATTTCAATAACAAGTTGAATTTCCTTCTTGACCCTTAACAAGGGATCCATTTTGAATTTTTGCAAAACATCATGGTGATTGTCGAGAGAGTAGAAACTTACTGGGAGACAACCAAACATATCATGAAGAAAAAATTAGACATTCACTCCCATTTCTAGTTTACACAACAGGTTCATCATTGAACCGAACTAGGGAGAAGTTGAATTTTTCCAACAAGAGACATTTGACACAACACCAAAATAGGTGCCCTTTCAAGGCTAAAATTCAAGAACTTTTGTTCTTCCATTCTTACATTCCAAAAATCATACATGGTTTGTGCTAATGAGTAGGGGCCCATAACACCCTACCCTCTCTCCCTCTTCTCATCCTAAGAAGAGACTCTACACTGTTGGAGTCCAACTAAAGATCTTCCCCCCATACATGGCCATTTCTACCCTATCCAAGGGTGAGTAATGCCAATACACCCATACAATTCCTTCAAAAATTCAAAACAAAACACAAAGGAAAGACATCTAAGAAAACTAGTTTCCCATCCCTCAAAAACATGCTCAACAAACACACATACATACATATACAATAAAACTAAAACATGAAACACAACATGAAAAAATTAGGTGAAGTATTCCTAACTTCAAAAATCAAGTTATGAAAAATGAACAAGTTTGAGATGAGCTTTCTTTCCTCTCCTTCTCCTTCAATTCTGAATTCCACTCTAAAACTAGAGGTTGGGTGAACACTCCAAATCCTCTCAAAATTGTCTCTAAATAAGATCCTAAACTCAACCACCTCTAAAAGAAATAACTCCCCCACTTGCCTAAAAGTTCTAGAGGCTTCTAACACAACTAGACCTAAGGCTAACCTTAAGGTGGAGTTAAAGTCATTCAACTCATGATGAAAACTATAAATTTTCGCAATAAAGTAAAAATTAAGTTTTTGAGTGACCATTAAAGTCAACAAAAGGGGCTAGGCGGGTGGAAAATGCCCCCAACCGATACCCATACCCCTTGGGTACTTAGATTTCATGTTTTTAGTCCTTTAAGATTAATAAGGGACCTACCAAAAGTTAGAAAAAATTTAAGACTATCTAACAACCTTCAAAATGCAAATTAAACACTAATCCAGATTAAGGGTAATTAATCTTGATTATAAACTGATTAGTAGAAAGGTCACTAACTTAGTTCGACTTAGATTTTTAGGTTATTTGGTTAACCCTAACAATCATGCTAGAATGCATATACAATTCACGAGTGTCAAGCGACACTATAAAAACATAGTTACAAAACATTAACATTTACTAATTACAAGATGATACATTCATACATCTCACTATACAAATAAAATATGAACAATGAGGTTTCCACAAGTGGTACATAGGGTTTAGTTTTGTTTCTCCGTTAGATTTCTTGGCTAAAATATCTTACACACATCAGTAGCTCAAGAAAACCACATGCATATATGTATATAATGTATCAGGGAAATCACATAAAATTAAAACATCCATCTTTCAAATAATCAGTTGCCTATCTCGTTCTACTCATATTTTCAATCATTAAAATTGCATAATCAAAGGGTTAATTTTGCATTCACTTACTTCATCAATATACATGTTCATAAAGCATTAAATGATGAAATCAAATATCTAAAAGTAAAATATCACACAACATGAAATAACATAATATGTTCAATGTATTTGATAGTGTCTTGACATATCAAGTCATAAGTATCAAAATAATAATGTATCAACTATGCTACAATGGGTTAAGGTGAGGCCTCGCATCCTCCCTCACTAGGCATGAACTTCCTCCTAGATTTCATCAAAAAGATAATGGTACTAATATCACATCCATGTTGCATCCTTCCATGAAATCATGATCTCATCATAACAATCCCACTGGACCCTAACCTGGTCTAGCTCTTAGCCTCAAAGATCTAAGGTCTGTCGGGCAATAATACAAATAGGCTCCAATGCTAGCTACCCATTTGACTCCATCTGCAAAGCATCCCAGTCTATAATATGAGACTCATCATAAATTTATCCTCTAAGTACTAAAATGTGAAACACATCGTGGATGCGTGACAGGCTAGGTAGAAAAGCTAAATGGTATGCAACTGGTCCTATCCTCTCTAGGATCTTGAATGGTCCAATGAACTAGGGTGCCAACTTAGAGCCCTTTTTGAATTGAATCAAACTCTTGTGTAGTTATGTATGTGTGAATATGCGGCCTCTGCTAACACACACACTTCAACGTGGTCTTTATTTGCGAATTTATCCTAGAATGAACATTGGATTGTTCATCTGAAAATCAGCTGGCAAGGCAACCTGTTGCCTTCTATCTAAAAGGATTTTGCTTTTTAGATATCCTCAGATCTGAGGTGTTAAGCAACCAGACCCTCTAAGAATGAAGGATTTAAGAAATGAAATTAATCTATATGATTATGGAGATTAATCTAGAATGAGAAATGCATTCTAATCTAAGAACAAGTAAAGGAAACTAGATTTATCATATGCATATTATGCTAAATGAAATTAAGCTAAGGATGCAAATGTATGTAAAATATGAGCAAATGTGAGTATGAATTCCAGCAGCAATTTGATGCAAATTTCAAATTCATCCTGCCCCAAAATGAAGAGATGAGGGTCTCTTAAATAGACTTTCTTGGAATCCATCAACGGTTGAGATCGATTTCAATCAGCAGTCAGGATTAAAGGTGAAGTCCAATCATAAAGGAAGATTCCCAAATTAAAGGGAGTTAACTAATTCAATTTGAGTAGAATAAGGAGTTAATTGATTTAATTCCTTTTTGATCAACAGTGAACTCGAAATTTCCTTTTTTGAACTGAAGAGAGATTTTGGTGAGATATTTAATTTAATAAAATGAGATATGCTCTCATAATTACCTTTTCTATTTAATTAAATAATTCTATTTAATTAGTTAGAGACACTTTTCTTATTTAATTAAATAACTTCATTTAATTAATTAGGAATGGCTTCCCATTTAATTAAATAACTTTGTTTAATCAATTAGAAGTAATTACTCCATTTAATTAAATAATTTCATTTAATTAATTAAAATAGGCACATTTATTAAATAAAATAAATTTAATTCCATAGTACATTAGCCTTAGGATATAATTTAATTTAATTAAAGTATAAATACTTAGTAATTAAATTAAATATTAATCAATAGGTTTAATATGACTAATATGAGTAAATACTATAAGAATGAAATAATAAGTATGATGAATGTAGATTAGGGTTTTCTGCATCTGACGATTAAGTCAAGTAGTGAGTAGCTGAATAAGAATTTGCCTAATGGAATAGGTCTTTAGGATTGGTCAGAAATAGACCAAAATTGGTATCATGGAAATGAGCCAATTTTGGGGTATTACAAGTTACACCCTCAAGAAAACTCTATAACCAACCTAATACTCTCGATCTATCTTCTTTATATCAGTGGACTTCTTTTGCCTATCATATGCCTCTCTTAGGTGATATCTAATCATGGTCACTTGTTGATCCATCTCCTTCACTAACTAAGGACCAATAGATACTCGATCCTCAATCCTATCCCAACTCAAGGGCATTCTACAAGGTCTTCCATACAAGGCCTCATAAGGTAGCATACCTATGAAGGAATGGTACCCATTGTTATAGGAAAACTCGACAAGATGTAGGTATTCCTCCCATTTCACTTGATGGTCCATCACATACATATGTAACATGTTCTCCAAAACCTAATTCACTTGCTTGGTCTAACCATTGGTCTAAGGATGGTACACTATACTCAAATTGAACTTAGTGCCCAAAGCTTACTACAACTCTCTCCGAAAGGATGAAGTGAATAGTGAATCTCTATCAAAGATGATCTTATGGGGAATGTCATGAATTCTAACAATGTCTTGCAAGAACACCTAAGCTATGTCTAATGCTATATATGTAGTACGCATGGGTGAGAAATGGGCAACCTTGGTCAACATGTCAACTATCAACAAAATGGCATCATGGTGGCGAGATGACATGGGAAGACCAACAATAAAATCCATAAATATAGCATCCCATTTCCACTCTACAATCTCATGAGGTTGAAGAAGCCCACCGGGATAATGATGCTCTACCTTCACCTTTTGACACTCGAGGCATCTCACAACTATATCAGCAATCTATACTCTCATGCTTGGCCAGTGATACAATTGTCGCAGATCTACATGTAACTTCTTAACACTAGGGTGCACTGCATAAGGTGCTTTATGAGCCCCAAGTACAATGAGCTTGCGCAAACCCCCAATGGAAGGTACATACATACATCCTCTATGATGCAAGAGTCCATCAAGCTTCAAAGAATACTCTAAATACTTCCCTTCCAAGGGTCTCTAAGAATGCACCGTCTGGTTAACTTCTACATAAATCTCATCTACTGGCAAGTGTTGTAGGATCCGTTCTCTCAAGTCAATGCAAGTAGTCATAGATGAAAGATCATGGAACCTTCTACTTAAGGAATCTACAGCCACATTCTCCTTTCCCTTGATGTAATGAACATCAAAATCATACTCACAAGGAAACTCTATCCACCTTCTCTACATATCATTAACGTTTGGCTGATTAAATATGTACTGCAAGCTCTGGTGGTTAGAATAAAGCTCAAATCTATGACCTAGAAGGAAGTGTCACCACCTCACTAAAGTATGAACCATTGCCACAAGTTCTAGGTCGTGAGTAGGGTAATTGAGTTCATGAGTCTTCAACTTCCTAGACTTGAAGGAAATAGGCCATCCATCCTTCATAAGGACTACCCCTATACCATCTAAAGATGCATCTATGCACACCACAAAATCTATAGAAGGATTTGGCATTGCAAGAATTGATGCACTTATGAGGGCTCTCTTGAGCTCTTGAAAAGCTCTATCTCACTTCTTTTTCCATTCATACTTTTTCCCCTTTTTCTAAAGAGATGTGATTGCGTGTGACAATCTAGTGAATCCTGCAATGAAGCGTTGGTAATATCTTGCTAGACCCATAAAGATCCTCACTTTAGTGACACTGGTGGGTGTTGGCCAATCCATGATGGCCCTAATATTTGATGGGTCTACTGAGACACCATTTCCTGAAATGACATGACTCAAATAATGTATCTCAGGTCTGTAGAATGCAAACTTTGACAAGCTGCCAAACAAATGGTTCTCTCTCAACTTTTGCAATACTTGTCTTAGGTGTTCCTTATGTTCTTTCTCATCATGAGAATATATTAGAATGTCATGAAGGAAAATGACCACAAAATTATCCAAGAAGGTATGAAATAATCCATTTGTGAGGGTCATGAATACAATTGGAGCTTTCATGAGGTCAATTGGTACCACAGTGAACTCATAGTGACCATACCTCATATGGGATGCAGTCTTGGGGATATCATTATCCACAATCCTCAATTGATGATAACCTGACTTTAGATCAATCTTTGAAAATACTTGGGCACCCTATAAATGATCGAAGAGATCATCAATTCTAGGAAGAGGATATCAGTTCTTGATGGTCACTTTGTTCAACTACCGATAATCGATACACAACCTTAGTGATCCATCTTTCTTATTTACAAAGATCACTAGTGCACCCCAAGGTGACACACTAGGTAAAATATGCCCCTTCTCTAAGAGATCCTTCAACTAAGTCTTTAGTTCACTAAGCTCATGAGTAGTCATCTTGTATAGTTCTCTCAATACAAGCTCGACTCCTAGCACAAGGTAAATATGAAAATCCACTGCTCTAGGTGGAGGCATACCAGGGAGCTCTGAAGAGAACACATCTGCAAACTCCTACTGGATTGGAAAATCATCAAGGGATGGCTCTCCCTCTAAATCTTTCTCTTTGTCACTAATGGTGATAGTGAAAAATTGACATCCCTTTCACATGCACCATCTAAGCTGCATAGCAGAAATCAGATGAAGGGATACTGGTCTCTTTACTCTGAATATTACTCTAGAGATCCCATCTTCATCCACACATTCCACCCTCTTATTTGACAATCCACCTTGGTGCTATGGGCATAAAACCAATCCATGCTAAGAACAACATCATAAGAACTTAGAGGGGTAATGTGTAGATCAAAAATCATGGACATGTCTCCAATCTGCATTTGACAATTATGCACCATGGAATTAATTGATACTCTAGCTCTTGAGGCTAACTGTACTTCCCAACTGACATCTTGTCTAATTGCCACTAGCCTACAATGCTCCACTACATATGGAGATATAAAGGAGTCAATAGCTCTGGAATCAAATAAAATAGTAGCCATACGACCTTGTATAATAATTATAGCCTTGATAACTATGGTCTGATGCTCAACCTGGCAATTGTCAACTGCTACAAAAACTTTGTGGCATCTACCCATGTCTCCAACTGTCAGCTCTGAAAAGGCCCCTCTTTAACCACTAGATGACTATTCCTACGGACATTCTCTAGCTATATGACCCATGCCATTACAAGTGTAGCATGGTCCTCGGGTATAAGATCATGCACCCTATGATCTAGACTGATGTGGGCCTCCTGGCCTATTAGATCCACTGTATCCTCCCCTGGAAGACTGCTAAGTCTTCACTAACTATGACTATGGGGCCTATACCTTCTGATCTTGTTTGGGACCCTATGATATCCACTGCTTGGGCTTGGAGCCATGATAACCCTATGAGGGTTTTTGCTACTACTATTGAGACTATTGGCCCTTAGAGGACCTTGTTGTATAGTTCTGATTCCCTTTCCAAGGGGGTTTCTACTAGGTAGAGTTTCAATTTTGAGATCGATCATGTGACTCCTATATACCCCAAGTATCCTTGACAACTAATGCTATCTCAACTACCTATATGAACATGGTAGAGAAGGCCAAATGGACTAGACCCTGGAGAGAGAATTTTAGGCCCATGATGAAGTGATGGACTCATAGTTTCTCATCCTTCATGTATTCAACATAAGGAAGGAGGTTGAGAATCTTGCTCTCATATTGAGCTATTGTGAGACCCCTCTAATATAGAGAATGAAATTCCTTTATTTGCTTCTATCTGAAGTGCTCAGACAAATACCTCTCTTGGAATCTCTCCAAGAATGAAGCCTATGTGAGGGTATCCATCCTTACTCCTCCTATAGTCTCCTTCCGATGCCACCAATTGGAGGCATCTCCCCTCAGTTAATGGACTGCTAGATGTGCCTTCAGATTACTCCCATAAGGATATAATCCAAAGAACCATTGTAGACTCTACAACTAGGCCTCTACCACTATTCCCTCTATGGAATCGATAAAGAATGGTTGCCTAAGTCATATCAACACCCTAATATCATCTCCTATATGTCTAGGAGGTCTATCAAGTGGTGGTCCTCTCTGATGTATTGACTCACCCTCATGCTTGCCCTGTCCCTCTACCTACTTTAGTGGGGGACTCCTACTCCTCTATCTACCTATAGACCCTCCTCCTATGGGTCCCTCTGCTTCCACTTCAGGAATCTACTACCCAGGTTGTACTACAAGTAGTACCCTCTACTAGACTACACCAATCAATGTCTGAAGGGCCTCCAAAATATCCTAATTCAGGTTTAGTGGTGGTGGTGGTGGTCCATCCTCCTATTCCTCTCTACAACCTCTCGCCCAATGACCTCTACCTCATCAATTTCTTCGAGTAATATGAGGCATCTTACACAATTTAAAGTTTAGTTAAAGTTTAGAAGCATAATGGTTTTAGGTTCCTAGTGTTGAAACATGAGCTTTGATACTAAAATGTCATGCCCATAATACAAGGCAAAAACACACGTACAATTTTTTTTTTTAAAGTAATAATAATTAAATCTACTAAGTTTAATAAGGTTTGTCTTCACAAGTTAAAGTAGTAGGTACAATGTAGACTAAAATATGTTCCTAAATCAACACCTTGACATACCATTTAGTTTTTTTGAAAAAAACTCAATGTGTAGATCTAGATCGATAATTTGAACTTTTATAGTTAAATTGATTAATTAATTTCAACAATCAAAATTAAATTAATTAAGAGATCTAGCTCATAATTACTTTAAGACTAAATATGAATTTAGATAAATCAAGTAACTAATACTTTAGCATTATCTAAATTATATATATACACACACACTAGCGAAATGTTAATAAGAACTTAAAAATTTAATCTAACAAACACATACTTAAGCTATATCTAAATTGTGCTAAATAACCTTTCGCTAACACTAAAATAAATATAATCATTTATGTTGCTAAATTTACTAATTGACTAATATAAAAAATATATTAATTAAGCTACTTAAAAATAAAGACTAACCATCCTTAATTAAATCTAATTAATTTTTAAAACAAATACTAACTAGACTTTAACATAACACTTAAAATAATTAATCATTTACTAATATTGGAATAAAATAATAAATTAAATCTCTAACAAATTAAAAACTAACTAATATTTAAACTAATAATAATTAATTTCTAAAATAATAAAACTTAACTAAGTCTAAAAACATTTTTTTTTAGAAACAAGCATACTAACTTTATACACAAATACTAAACAATCTCTAAACTAAACTACCCACGTGCACCCACTCCCTACACATTTCAATTTAATCCTTATCCTCAAACTACCCGCGTGCATGATAAGACCCAAGTTAGGCACTGAAATGGTAAGTTAGAGAATGGTAAAGGCATGAGTGGGGTGTATTAATAACATAAAGTTAAATTGGTAGAGATTAAGATATTTGTGTTAACATGTGTGTGTGTGTGTGTGTGTGTGTGTGTGTGTGTGTGTGTGTCTATATATATATATATATTTGTTTTATTTTCTTTTATTTTGAATTAATTAATAGTTTAAAGGATTTTTATACAATGCATATGATTTTTTAATAGAGAATCTTTAGAGCATATTCTTTATTCCAAGGGGGATTTTTTTTTCCCTCATACAAAATCCAGAGAGTTTTTACTCCTAGGATACTTTTTTGTTTTCAATGTGTGGAAATTTTCTAACTTGTATAATTTTTCAAGAGGAATATTTTTTTGTCCTATATTTTTTTCTAAGTTTATTTTAGGATTAACTGTAAAACATGAATATTTGAGTTGAACATTTTAACTTCCTAATACACTTGAAAATAACTAAATGGGATACAATTCAACCAATGAATCTTCTTTATCATATTTTGATTTTAAGACGCAAAATTATATATCATCATATTTACCTAATTAACCTTAATCAAATAAGAATTTTTTTGAAAACATAAGATTACCATAGGAAGAGTAAACATCATTTTATCTCATTTTCGATATGCATACATATAACTAAAAATATGATAATATCATAAGAAAGGATATTATTCAATTGTTATTTTATTGACCACCTTATTCAAATGCTCCACTGGGAAAGAACCAAGAAGAAAACCTGACATCATTGCCACATCAACAATAAGTTTAAATATATTTTTCACAAAATTTCAATCTCGAGGAGAAATCTCCTCAACATAGCTGAATTTCAATAACAAGTTGAATTTCCTTCTTGGCCCTTAACAAGGGATCCATTTCAAATTTTTGAAAAACATCATGGTGATCGTCGAGAGAATGGAAACTGACTGGGAGAAACCAAACATATTATGAAGACAAAATCAAACATTCACTCCCATTTCAAGTTTACATGATAGGTTTATTATTGAACCGAACTATGGAGAAGGTGGATTTTTCCAATAGGAGACATCTAATACAACACCAAAATAGGTTCTCTTTAGAGGCTAAAATTCCAAAACTTCCATTCTTACATTCCAAAACTCATACGTGGTTTGTGCTAACTAGTAGGGGGCCATAATACACTACCCTCTCCCCCTCTTCTCATCTTTGAGAGACTCTACACTATTGGAGTCTAAATAAAGACTTCCCCCCATACATGGCCACTTCTGCCTTGTCCAAGGGTGAGTAATGCTAATACACCCATAAAATCTCTTCAAAAATTCAAAACAAAATATAAAGAAAAGACATCTAAGAAAACCAATTTCCCATCCCTCCCAAACATGCTCAATACACACACATACATATATATGTAATAAAACTGAAACATGAAACACAACATGAACAAAATAAGGTGAAGTATTCCTACCTTAAAAAATCAGAATATGGAAAATAAACAAGTTTGAGATGAGCTTGTTTTCCTCTCCTTCTCCTTCAATTCTGAATTCTACTCTATTAAAATTAGAGGTTGGCTAAACACTCCAAACCCACTCAAAATTGCCTCTAAATAAGATCCAAAACTTGACCACCTCTAAAAGCAATAACTCTGCCACTTGCCCAAAAGTTCTAGAGGCTTCTAACACAACTAGACCTAAGGCGAACCTCAAGGTAGAGTTAAAGTCATTCAACTCATGATGAAAACTATCAATTTTCGTAATAAAGCCAAATTTGGATTTTTGAGTGACCATAAAAGTCAACAAAAGGGCCTAGGGGGGTGGAAAATTCCCCCAACCCATACCCATACCCCTTGGGTATTTAGATTTCATGTTTTTAGGCCTTTAAGATTAACAAGGGACCTATCAAAATGATGTAGGAGCATCTAGAGGTATAAGGGCAATCCTGTGTCACCCAAAAAAATGTACTTAGACTTAGTTTCTGTTTCATGTGTTTTCATTTTTGGATACCCATTTGGGTCAAGTAAAGGTTTCAACTCTCATAGTTCCACCATTAGTGTTCTGGGTTAGAGTCTTTAATCACCTTGAAATATGTGTAAATGCCAAAAAAAATAGGAGTACGTAATTGAGCCATCATTTTGATGAACTAGAAGGTGTAAATTTGTTGAATGCTTGTAATTGTAATTTAGAGCATTCCATAAAAAGAATCAAGTCAAAAGGCCCCATGGTTTGAAAGTTATCACAGTTTTTCAATTTTTGGAGACATCCTAAGAATGCTTTAAAGTCAGGTTAGGGGCATTAAATGATGTCAAACAAGGCTAAAAAGTGGGGGGAAATTTAAGTTGGTCCATACGGCTATAGAGCACTTTGAGAGCTTCCCAAAAATGTAAACAGTTCATTAATCAGAGCTACGATTCAAAAGTTATGCCTCTCAAAAGTTTGGTTACCATTTTTGGATTCTTCTAATTTTGTGCCAACTTCTAATGTGACTTCTGGAGCCTTCTATTTGGTCAGTGGATGCCAACTAGCACTTTCTAGAATTTATTCCTAATCCTTAACCCTTCAGGGTCTATTTAAGAACATTTCTAGCATTGTAAAAGGTAGTTAGGAGTGGAGTTGAGAGAAGGTACTGAGAGAAGAATTTATCTCTAGATTTATGCTATTGTAAGCCCTTAGGACATGTTTTGGAGTCTGTTTCTCTGCATTAAGTGTACTAGCATATTTTCATAGTTAATAAAATTCTCTCTTTCCTATTGTGTCCATTCTCTGCTTGGGCTGCGTCCCCATCAAGTGGTATCAGAGCGAGTATTCCTGAGTGTGTAGACAGAGCACCGATTGTGAGGCAGTTTGCACCAGGACTGTGTGGTTGTGGATTTGAATTAAGAAGATGCCTCCATGAAGAGAGTGTGGTGGAAGGGCCAAAGCTATTAATCCTAAGGAGGTTAGAGCCCTCCAAAGGCAGGTTCAAGTGTTGCAGGAGGAGCTCCATAGAGGAACAAATGTTGTTGTAGGCAACGAAAGTGAGGACGACAATGAAGAAGAAAAAATTGGACCAAAAGGGGAAGTTGACAGGGAAGTTTTGAATCAAGTAGAGGGAAGACTTTTAGGGCCATTACTAAGTTTGGGAAAAGACCTACAATTTATGTGGGTGTATTTTTAGGAAATCTGAAACCAGATGAGTTGATCGACTGGATTAATGAATTGGAAGAATACTTTGAGTATGAGGATATTAGGGACCTAGATAGGGTTAAGTTTGAAAAGGCCAAACTAAAAGGACATGCCAAAATTTGGTGGCAAGAGGTTCAATTGGAAAGAAATAGAAGAGGAAAGGATAAGATCACAAGGTGGGCTCGCATGGTGGACAAACTAAAGAAGCAGTTCATTCTCGTTGACTACGAGCCTGATTTGTTTAAGAAGATGCATTGGTTAAAGCAAGTAGGAAAATTAGTCCAAGAATATAAAGAAGAGTATTATAGACTTCTTATTAGAGTGGGGCATGCAGAAGCAAATGAGGAGAAGGTTGCTCACTATATCAATGGGTTGCAGCTTATCATCCAGGAGGAATTAAGTCTGGTAAGAATGACCAGCATTGAAGAGGCATACTAGTTTGCCCTATGAGTTAAAGAGAAGCTAAATAAGAGCTTTTAAGTGAGAGAAAGAGGGCATGGTCAAGGAGGAAGGGGTAGTGGTAGGTCATCTGGAGGCCAAAATGAAACCCAAAAGAAAAATGAAGATGTGGGTACTAGCAGGAACTAGAGGAATGAGGGTTTCAACCGCTCCCATGATCAAGACTTTGGAAATCAAAGAGGAGGAGGTAGAGGATATGGACAAGGAAGAGGAGGCTTTTGTGGTACCTGTTTCCATTGCAATGAAGAAGGTCATCATGCCTTTGAATGCCCTCAACAACAAGGAATGACAGATAGGAGAGCTAAGGGTCAAGCTAAGGTTGCTCATGTGGATAAGGATGCACAATCGTCACATTCAAAGGATGCAGAAAGAGGAGAGACTTTAGTAAATGAAAGGGTCCTACTAAATGGTGAGATTGAACCAGGACAAAGGAGGAGTTTATTCTATACCAGGTGCAAGTGTGAGGATAAATGTGTGATGTGATCATTAATGGTGGTACCACTAATAACTTGGTATCAGAGGAGATGGTCTCTAATCTGAAGCTCAAGAGGGAGAAACACCCCCAGCCCTATCAAATTTCTTGGGTGAAAGATGATCATAAGGTCCTGGTAACTAAACAATGTTTAGTGAAGTTCAAAATTGGGAGTTACCATGATGAAGTTCTCTGTGATGCTATTCCAATGGATGTTTGCCATCTATTGTTGGGTAGGCTGTGGCAGTTTGATAGGCATGCAGTACATGACGGCCATGCAAACACATACTCTCTAACAAAGGATGGAGTTCACCACAAATTGAAGCCCATGAAAAAAGAAGGTGAAAAGGCATGTAGCAGTGCTAGGATTTGTCTTGTTGATGGAAGAAAGTTTTTAGATGGAATGAAACATCAGCATATGTGCTATGCTTTGATTCCTAGGAAAGATAAAGAAGGTAGTAGTGAAATACCACTTGAAGTTTCAGATTTACTAGGTGAGTTTGGAGATATCATCTCTAATAATGTTCCAGAAGGATTGCCACCGATAAGGCAAATCAGTCATCAAATAGATTTAATTCTAGGAGCTAGTTTTCCTAACAAAGCTGCTCATAGGATGACTCCTACTGAAACTGAGGAGCTAAATAGATAGGTTCAGGAGCTATTGAGGAAGGGCTTGATTGGAGAGAGCCTAAGTCCATGTGTAGTACCTGTAGTACTGGCACCAAAGAAGGATGGAGAGTGGAGGATGTGTATAGACTCTTGAGCTATAAATAGGATAACCATAAGTATCAGTTTCCTTTGCCAAGAATGGATGATCTTATGGATTGCTTGAGTGGAGCTCAGTACTTCACAAAGATAGATCTCAAGAGTGACTATCATTAGATATAGATACGAGAAGGAGACGAGTGGAAAATCACCTTCAAGACCAAGGAGGGTCTTTATGAGTGGTTAGTCATGCCCTTTGGATTGACAAATGCCCCAAGCACCTTCATGCGGCTTATGAATGAGGTACTTAAGAAGTTCTTGGAAAAATTTGTTATTGTCTATTTGGATGATATTTTAATTTTCAGCAAGACTTTGGAAGAACATTTATTGCATATTCATAGTGTGCTTGAAAGGTTAAGGGAAGAGAAATTGTTAATTAATCTAAAGAAGTGTATCTTTGCAAAAAGGGAGTTAGTCTACTTGGGGTTTGTTATATCACCTGAAGGTCTCAAAATGGATCCAGAGAAGGTAAAATCCATCTTGGAATGGCCTACTCAAAGGTCTACTACTGAGGTAAGATCATTTCATGGTCTAGTTAGTTTTTACAGGAAGTTCATTAAGAATTTCAGTGGCATATGTGCACCCCTGACTGACACAATAAGAGGGGATAGAAAAGAGTTCAAATGGACTACGGTAGCTACGAGAAGTTTTGAATTTCTGAAGAAGAAGGTGATAGAAAAACCTATGTTGGCACTTCCAAATTTTAGAAATGTGTTCCAAGTGGATTGTGATGCTAGTGGTAGTGCTATTGCAGATGTATTAAGCCAAGAAGGTAAGCCTATTGCATATTTTAGCGAGAAATTGAATGATGCGAAAAAGAATTATTATGTTTATGATCAAGAGTTCTATGCAATAGTTCAGGCCTTAAAGAAATGGAGGCATTATTTATTTCCAAAGGAATTTGTTTTATATACTGATCATCAGGCATTACAGTACCTAAATAGCTAAGGTAAATTGAATCAAAGGCATATGAAGTGGGTAGAGTTCTTGCAGAGCTATACATTTGTGTTGAAGCATAGAAGTGGAAAATCTAACAGGGTTGCAGATGCATTAAGTAGGAGACAGTTGTTATTTATAGTAATGCAAGTTGAAGTAGTTGGGGGTTTGATGAACTCAAGAATTTGTACCCTGAGGATCCTAATTTTTTTGAAGCATGGAAAGCTTGTAAAGAGCCTGTTGCTATAGATAGAACCAAGTGGTTGGACTATTTGATTTAGGATGGTATGTTGTTCAAGGGCAGTCAATTATGCATTCCAAGGAGTTCCATGAGGGAAAATCTGATTAAGGAGAAACACAGTGGAGGGATGGCAGAACATTTTGGTCGAGATAAGACCATTGCAATTCTTAGAGAACATTATTTTTGGCCTCAGATTTCATAAGATATGAAGAAGATTGTACAGAGTTATCAGGTTTGTCAAGTTGCCAAGGGATTTAGTCACAATACTCGACTATATCAGCCATTGCCTATTCTACCAAAGCCATGGGAAGACATAAGTATGGATTTTGTTCTTGGATTTCCGAGGACACAAAGGGGTAATGACTCAATATTTGTGGTGGTTGATAGGTTCTCCGAAATGGCACATTTCATTCCATGCCACAAAACTCATGATGTTGTCCATATTGCAGACTTGTTTTTCAAAGAGGTGGTAAGACTACAGGGTCTTCCAAGGAGTATAGTTTCTAATAGAGACACTAAATTTGTGGGGTATTTTTGGAGAACATTGTGGAAAAAGTTGAGAACGGACTTGAAATTTAGTTCCACACATCACCCAGAGACTGATGGCCAAATGGAGGTGGTAAATAGAAGTCTGGGCAATTTGCTGAGATGTTTAGTTGGGGATAAGCCCAAGCGGTGGGATTTGATTCTACCACAAAATGATTTTGCTTATAATAACTCTATAAATAGGAGTACTGGTAGATCACCATTCCAAATTGTATATGGAAGTAGCCCAAGGATTGCACCAAAATTGAGGAAAATAGAGCAAGGGGAGAGGACAAGTGTTGAAGCTGAAGAATTTGCTGAACATATCAAGCATCTACATGAGGAGGTTCAAGCATACATTACCAAGATGAATCGAGAGTATAAAGCTAGGGCTGATCAAAGGAGAAGACATAAGGAATTCCAAGTAGGGGATCTCATCATGGTATAGTTAAGAAAAGAAAGATTTCCAGCTGGTACTTACAACAAGATGAAGATGAAGAAATTTGGCCCCTATAAAATTTTGAAGAAACATGACTCAAGAAATGCATATGAAGTAGAGTTGCCAGACGGAATTCACATTTCTCCTATTTTCAACATTGCAGACTTAACAGAGTATCATAATGATGGTGCAGATGAGGAGCCGATGTTAGAGCCATGTCCAATTCCTACTTTTAAGGAGGAGATAGAGGAGATTATGGATAGTCATGTGGGTAGGAGTACCAGAAATAGGCAGTATGAAGAGTACTTGGTCAAGTGGAAAGGATGGCCAATAGAGGACTCAACTTGGATATTAGCAATTGAGGTTTTCCATTTAGGATTTTATCTACCATTCATAAAGTGACAGGGTCACTTTTCAATCTACCTTGGGTGTCTGATGTAGGAGCTTCTAGAGGTATAAGAGCAATCATGTGTTACCCAAAAAAATGTACTTAGACTTAGTTTCTATTTCATGTGTTTTCATTTCTGGATACCCATTTGGTTCAAATAAAGGTTCCAACTCTCATAGTTCCACTATCAGTGTTCTGGGTTAGAGTTTTTAATCACCTTGGAATATGTGTAAATGCCAAAAAAATAGGAGTATGTAATTGAGCCATCATTTTGGTGAACTAGAAGGTGTAAATTGGTTGGATGATTGTAATTTAGAGCATTCTAGAAAAAGAATCAGGTCAAAAGGCCCCACAGTTTGAAAGTTATTGCAGTTTTTCAATTTCTGAAGACATCCTAAGAATGCTTCAAAGTCAGGTTAGGGGCATTAAATGACCTTGAACAGGGCCAAAAAATGGGGGACGAGAGAAGCTGGTCCATAGGGCTATAAAGCACTTCAAGAGCTTTCCAAAAGTGTAAATGTTTCGTCAATCAGAGCTACAGTTCAAAAGTTACGCCTCCCAGAAGTTCAGTTACCATTTCTGGATTCTTCTAATTTTGTGCCGACTTCTAATGCGACTTCTAGAGCCTTCTATTTGGTCAACGGATGCCAACTAGCACTTTCTAGAATGTATTCCTAATCCTTAACCCTTTGGGGTCTATTTAAGAACATTTCTGGCATTGTAAAAGGCAGTTAGGAATGGAGTTTGAGAGAAGGTACTGGGAGAAGAATTTATCTCCAGATTTATGCTATTGTAAGCCCTTAGGGCATGTTTTGGAGTCTGTTTCTCTGCACTAAGTGTACTAGCATATTTTCATAGTTAATAAAATTTTCCCTTTCCTGTTGTGTCCATTTTGTGCTTGGGCTGTGTCCCCATCACAAAAGCTAGGAAAATTTTAGGACTACCTAACAACCTTCAAATTGCAGATTAAACATTAATCTAGATTAGGGGTAATTAATCTTGATTATAAGCTGATTAGAAAAAAGGTCACTAACTTAGTCCAACTTAGATTTTTAGGTTATTCGATTAACCCTAACTATCATACTGGAATGCATATACAATTCACAAGTGTCAAGCAACACTATAAAAACACTATTATGAAACATTAACATTTACTAATTATAGGATGATACATTCATACATCTCACAATACAAATAAAATACAAACAATGGGGTTTCCACAAGCAGTACATAGGGTTCAATCTTGTTTCTTCGTTAGATTTCTCTGCTAAAATATCCAGCACACTCATTGCACACATCAATAGCTCAAGAAAACCACATGCATATATGTATATAATGTATCAGGGAAATTGCATAAAATTAAAACATCCATCTTTCAAATAATTAGTTGTTTATCTTGTTCTACTCATATTCTCAATCATTAAAATTGCATCATCAAAGAGTTAATTTTGCATTCACTTACTTCATCAATATACATGTTCATAAAGCATTAAGTGATGAAATCAAATATCTAAAAGTAAAATATCACACAACATGAAATAACATAATATGTTCAGTGTATCTGATAGTGTCTCAACATATCGAGTCATGAGTATCAAAATAATAATGTATCAACTATGCTACGATGGGTCGGGATGAGGCCTCACAAGGTCACAATTCATATAAAACTTGTTTCCTCAATTCTTTTACCCTCATACTTGTTGAATGCCATCTAGTCAATAGAGTAGAATATAACTCATTAAGTACCATGTCATTGATATTTTCATGCTCCCTTGAAATGTTTTTATGATTGAATTCTATATCATTCTTTTATCTTCTTTGACCAATTTCATAAATGAGTCAATATCCATCTTACCAAATAACCCTATTTATGTGATAAATCTGGCAAATTCCATGTGACTTGTAGGAATCTTATACATTCTTCATCCTAAATTTCTTCCCCATGACCTCACTTCCTTCTCCAATTTAGTTTGTGATGAGCTAACACTCAAATGGATAGAGTTGAAGACTTTTGTTACTAAAGTATAGAGTCCTAATGTAAAAATCATGGACTTAGACAAAAAACTTAGTAGGATTCATGATGATATTGGGCTACTAGAACTTAGAAAGGAAAGGATATTGAAAAAATTCTCAATATTGAGAGAGAACCTTACTTTATAGATTGACTATGTGCATAAACAATTGGATGAATTCCTTTTCACTAAAGCATCATATGACAAGTTTTTATATTTATTTTTGAATGTAGTAGAATTTACAACATATGGGCTATGTTCATTGCTTGGCATATCAAAAGCAATCAAGGAAAGGTTTGAAAAATAATTCTCTACCTTAAAGAAGACTATTGTGGATTGCATCACACCTATACCCATTTAGTAATCTTGGAGGTAGAAATTCAAAATTTTGATTTATATATAAGTTTTGACACCACATTTTTCATTGATGTCAAAGGGGGAGTATTAGTAATAAAAATTACATGTAAATAATATAATTGTATATAGGACCTATAAGTAAGAGCATAATCAAAGAGGGAGTATCCTTATGTAAAGATGGTAAAAATGAGAAAATGATTCACAAGTTTTTATAAATTTTATAATGGCTATCTAATAGTTGTTACAAGTTTTGAAATTTTGTAATTTTGAGACTTTGGGACTTAGCCAATTTGCAACATGTTTCCATCAACACCAAAGGGGGAGTTTTTTGAAATTTGGCTAGGGTAGGTAGTATAAGGTTGTCATTTATGGAAACATATATCTAGGATTAAATGAGAAAATTGTGGAGATAAAGATTTGATAGAAGTACTTAGAAAATTATCTAAGTATCACAAAGTTTATTTGTCATCATAGGCACTATTTTGATTAGCAATGTGCAAAGAGATATTTTTGGCACATGTTCACTAAGGTAAAAATAGAAAAGATTATGGGGATTCAATGGCTAAGATAATGAGGTTCTACAAACTGTATGGATGAAGTTATTACAGCTTTCCTAGTTGTAGTAATGGGGCGACAAAACAAAACAAAGACAAGGAATCAAATATTTTATATTATGGAATTATATTTTGTTATCAAAATAATTACTTTATTAATTAGGGATGACGTCCTAGATGTCAACCCTAAGTCAGAAAGAGCTAATTTTGTATTTTGGCAAGCATGTAAAGGTATGAAGGTTGATAGTTTAGCTTATCATGAATAACTTGGTATAAAGGATAGAACTTGAGATGCAAAGTTTGTAGCTATTTATGATGTTGATATGCTATTGTTTTGAGATGTGAATTCTAATGTTTAATCCTAGAGTAGTATGGATATGTGATTAGTTTTGTGAAGATTAGGAAAATAAAATTAGATATTGGAGATATTGGCAATAGTAAGAGGGCTTGTAGATATATATCTCTTCTATTGAATAACATTATTGTATATTGCATGTTTGGTAAGTGGGCTTATCTTGCATTCTTTTTAAAGTTATAATAACAACTCCTAATAGAGTTGAGGCTTCTAACAAGGCTTGGTCTTATAACAAGGACTAAGACAATATACATATTTAATAGAATCCTAACAAGGTCAATATCTTTCACTAGATTCTTTTGATTAGTGGATCATTTTGTGCATACCATCCCCACTAGAGTTTTTCATTTTCCAAATTTTCCCTAGTTAGAAAAATATGGTGTTATGTGTTGCATTACTTTATGGTTTTTTTTATTGTTCAACTTCATTAGTTTACTTTCATATGTAAGTTATAAGATTATTAATGATATCCATAATTGGGCAAAATTTTGTGGAATATATTATACCCCCCCAACCCCTATGTCACTATTTCCTATTTCTAACGTTCATACATTAGAGATCCTTTATTCCATCTTTTGCATTCATCTTCTCAAGATCTACATTCACCAACATGCATTCATAAAGGAAATTTCAAACACATACATTAATGAAGGTTTTGGTTTCACTTTGATTACATTTCCTCAGTTTTTTGTAGTTTAGTTAGAGCTACTACATCTATGTGCTTGATTACATTCCAAATTCAAGAGCATAGTCATTGATTTAGGTTGATTTTATGTTAGATCTATCACTACTACTTGCTAGAAATCTATCTTTATTTTAATTCAATGTTAATTCCTAAACTAGAGTTTGACTATGGTAAACCCCCGCCCACTCCAACAACAACAAAAAAATCTCTTTATTTTTTAGGCTTCAAATCTTGAACTCACAAAAAGATTATGGATTCAGATACCCTTTTCACCTCTGCAGAACTACAAAATTAGAATCAACATCACATAGTCAATCAAGGTTGTAGTGCACCACTAATGCTCTAATTTTCCCCTAATTATCCAGGTTTCCCTAATAGAATGTCAAATGATTTCAAGGTTTTGTTTGTCTTGCATTTTTTAATCTAGCTTGTGATAATCAACCCTTTAAGAGGTAATTTGATAGCCCATTTTTAGGTTTTTATTTCACCAAGTATGTCATATTCCTCTCTTTCACTTCTATATACTTTATCATTTTTTCATATCTTTTTATATGAACTCTACATTTCATATCTTCTTTCTTAAACCCTCTTAAGGTAGAGGTGAGACAAAAATAAATCCAATTTATTCATCCTTTTTTCCATTACATATGCATTGATACTTCATTTTGTATTAATCAAACATAATCCAAGTGATGGGTCTTGGTCTCCCCCCTTCATTAATGTATGGTTGATCCACTACCATTTTCCTACCCTATAATAATTGGTGAACCTGATGACATATATATGCCCTCCTTGTACATAGTTTTGGTTGATCTCATGGGATAGAAAATACATAATCTAAGCATGGCTCAAAGTAATTTAGTTTTGGATGCTTGGTATTCTTTCTAAGTCCTTCTCAAATATATACATTGTTACTTCATCTCTCTTTTGCACACACAAACATATATGCTAAATCACATAATGTGTAATGTAGATAAACTTGCTAAATCTCATCCATGGGTAATACATCCACACACATATGCTAAATCTTATATATGGGTAATTTGCATAAAAAATACCCCATTATAAGTAGCACATTCAGGCACATCATGCTAATTCCCATACATGGGTAATACATTTTTATAAGACCATGATATGGTGATATGATGTATGTTTTTATATTGGCGGGTTGACTAGTGGGTTATGATCCCATTAAACAACTTAGCACCATCTTTTGTAATAACTCTTTTGGTGGTTCATAGTAGGTTGGGCACTCTACTTGGTGAGGTAATCACTTTCCTCTCTCTTCTCTCTCTTTTTCTTTCATACTAGTAGAGATAGATCCCAAAGCTATGTTATTAATGATATTGATCTTGCATTTATTATATAATAATTTAAGCTCTTCTAATAGCTTTCCAAATAGGATATTAGTGGGTGAGACATTTCTTTAGCTAAACTGTCTTTCTCTAGTTGATTAGGGTATATTTTTAGTACTAACCCCTTATTATATCTTTTTATCTTTCTTTGCACCCTAGTTAGAACCCTTGGTCTTGGGGCTGATTTCCTTTGACTAAGTGATGTTCTATATTGTTTTTATTCATCAATTTTTTCTCTTCTTCTTCTTTGTACTTTATCACAAGTGTGGGTTGAGCCACACTCTTGCTAAAGTGGGGGCTTAATGTACCATCTTAAATTGGTTGTACCTCAATTTAATGTTGTTTTATCACCCATTTAAGGTGATTTCATCATTCTTCCTTTTTTCCCTTTTCTTTCCTTTCTTCTAGGTGGAATTTTCATAAAACCTAATAGATCCTCTTCAAAGCTCTTATTTTAATGGTATTAAGCATGAAGTAGGATCTATCCTCCTAGATCCTCCCTTCCATTTATCTATCCACCCGAAATCTTCTCTTTGCATTGTAATGACTATATCTCAAGCTCTGTACCTAATTTTGGGGATCTAGGACATGTTTTGGGATCCTGAAGAGATCCTAGAGGTCTTGAGACCTAATTGTTAGGGGAATAGTGTGCCCCTAATTGGTACCTATATTGAGTCCACTCTTTCAGTCCCATATTTGAATACTTTTATGGTGTTAATTCCTAGGCATGTTGGCCCATGCGAGTTATTCTATTATGAGCTCTATATAAACCCTTCTATTTTCTTCATTTCTCATCCATTAATTACATCATCAAGTGTTCAAGCATTCGAGCATCATCAAGCTCTCAAGTCTTCAAGCATATTTCAAGCATTCAAGATATTCAAGCATTTCTCCATTAATGATTATGGATTCATGCACTCAGATATTTAAGGAGCTTATGCTAGATCTTCTATTTCATTTTGAACATTCAATATCTCCCTTCATACTTTCAAGATCCTTTATTTCATCTTCTACATTTATCTTCTCAAATCTAAATTCATCTACATACATTCATAAGGATGATTTCAAGCACACACATTCCTTAAGGTTTTGGTTTCATTTTGATTTATTTTCTAAGGGTTTTTGAAGTTGATCCAAAGAAATCACATTTGCATACTTGATTATATGTATGAAAGAATGAAAGAAAAGGAAAGATACATGGGTTTCATAGGTTGTTTATTGTACAACTAAGGGTTTGGGTTCACTATCATGATAGGTTATTGGCAAATTTTGGGTATGTAATTTTTTTGTGAAAAGGGTTTCTTGGATGTTTTTCTTAAATGAGGATTTTAGGGGGGAGAGTTCAAAAATGACCTCCTAAGAAAAAATAGACCTCACCATTGGATCAGGGTTGGCCCTTTCATAAATTGTGATATATAATATGCCCTAGTTTGGCCATATTGATAGAGAATGCAAAAGATTTTTAGTTTCATCCTCTAATAGCTGTCAAATTTAATCCTATCAAAATTTTCATCACCTAATAAAAAAGTTTCTTTGAAATGGGTAAGGAGATTGTCTTGGTAAAATGGGAATAACTTTTACTCAGGATATCAAATTTTGGACTTATAGTCATTGTGAAGCTAATTAAGAGCACTATAACTTGGTGTGGGTTTGATTCTATGATATTTATATTTTGTTATGTTTTAACTATCCAAAAGCTAGTTATTATTTATTTTGAGCATAAATTTAGGCATAACTTGAGCATGCAAAGTTAGATTTTGGACATTTAATGGTCAACAAAAAATATTTTCAAGATATCTATGCATTGGTTCTGATTTGGTGTGAGTTTTGGCATAATTTAATAGGTGATATATCGATCTAAATGGTTTATGATGTATATTGATTATGGTAACATTTTGAGTTTGTGACACTGTATATTTTGGAAATTTGAGATTTGATGTTATTGTATACTCATCTTATAGTTTAGATTAGTCTCACAATGATATGGCTATTAATGTTTGGTTTGCATATGTATGATAACTTGTTGGGTCTAAAAGTTGTTCAATGTTGGAAGTGGTCTATACTTATAGATTGCATTTATGACTTGAATATGGGTTGTCTTTTTCTATTGATCTTTCATTATTGATGCATATTCATATTTAAGGCTTGGAATTGGGTTATCTATGCCCTTAGTTACATGATTTGGGGTAAAAGCACAAACCTGTGTCAACTTTTATAAAGGAAAGTGATATTAGAATTTAAACTCTTCAAATTTAATGACATAAAAGTGGCATTTATGTTTGGAATTTGAAGATGATGTAAACTAATGAAATGTGTAAAATTGGATGAAGTTTATGTTTGTAATTTTTTTTTAAAAAATTGAGTGAAAAATTTTATTTATTTTTGAATTTTAAAAGTCTATTTTAAATTTTTTTTTAAATGTTGAAAATATAGAGTTTCTTTCTCGTCAAAAAAAATATTCAAATAATCATATTTTGGTCTAATTATGGAATATGTTAGAGTTGACATGTATACCTAGTGTACCAAAAAAAAAATGAAATTTGGCTAATATTTTTCAAGTTAAAATTGGTCAAAGTCAAAGTTGTTAGAAATTGACAATTTTTTCTCCCATCAAACCTTTTCCATCAAATCTACATATTTTTTAAAACAAATTACATATTATTGAAGGAAACATCTCTTCTCTAGTGCAACATTAAAAAATAATAATAATTTTTGAATATGATTTACTATTTTTTCTATTTTTTAATAGACATCTTCCTGATTCTTAAAATACCTACTTGTAATATTTTCAAATTATAACATATTATCCATAATCAAAATAATAATAAAATTATATGATCATAATCTTGACTTTGAGACCTATAGAAGTATATTTTTAGTTTCAAAAAAACTTCATTTTAGTAGGTCAAATTGGCCTTCAAAGTGAGATGTTTATAGAAGTTCTTATTTTTGCTTGTGTGGCTACCACTTAGGATGCCATATAGACAGTTACAACCAAAACCCTTTTGCTTGAAACACTTTTGGCTAAAAGTGTTTCAGCTGTAACCCCTGCCAGCCTATAAAATTGTTAGTGGTTAATTTGGTTGTTTCATATAAAATAATTTATTTTTAATTTTTAAAAATAAATATAGAAAACAATGAAAAATAAAAGAGCACTTTTAGAAGACAACAATTTTTGAAGCCATTTTCAGCAAATATTTTGTAGATTTAATCACAACTGCAAAGGATCAAATATTTTTAAGGTATTTTTTTCCTATCTACTTATTTTTATGTATTCTATATTAAAGCTTTAGCTAGTATTTAGTGAAATCTAAATTATTATTATTTTCTATAGATTAAAGTATTCAATGGGCAATGCAAAGAAAAGATCAAGGAAATATGATAGATTAAGATATGACAAAATGAAAGGTCATACAAAACTTAACCAACACCAACCTACTAAAATTCTTGAAGAGGATGAGATTCATGAAGAGGAAGAAATTGGTAGTTGTAATGATAGAAATAGATTAAAAAAGCATAGCAAATTTGATGGATTTGAACGAGGAACTACTTTTTAACCAAATTCCATCTAAACATATGATAAATGATAACACTATTAGAAAGCATTGTCAAAACATGTGGGATGAATATTTCAAAGATAAAAGTATATTTGGATAGGCACAATTATTTGTCAAGTTATTTAGGAGAAAATATATGAGACCTATTTTGGAGTTGTTGGGTGTTGATAATAGGAAAAATCATGCACATAATATTAATAAAATAATAGTTGAAAACTTGCAAAATGCTTATGAAAAAATTGACAACACAACTCGAGGATGTGATTTGAGTGCACCTAAAGCATTGACAACTACTATATCTAGTAGAAAATTGACACATAGAAAATAGGTACATGCAAGTTCTAATGTATTACATATGTCTAGAAGAACTATTCAAAGATACATCAAGAGAAAAAATATGCTAGATGATAACATTAAGAATAACTGGGTGAATATTTCTAGAGTTTCTCAAAAAGATAGAATTTATGAAGATGTAAATGTTGGAATTATAGATGGAGTAACTGAGAGGGGGGATGAATCAGTTACCAAAAAAAAAAATGCACATATCTCTTAGATGTCTGATAAAACTACTTATTGTTGTCACTCAGTAAACATATAGAAACTGTTGTAACTCAGTAAATGCTTTAATGTAGTGTATGTTAACTTTAATAGATCTTAAACATTCACAGTGATTAAGATGCAAACATGAAAGAAATAACATGAACACATGAGACACTAGATTTAATATGGAAACCCAATATGAGAAAAACCACCAAGTAACTAGCTACTGATTTTCACTCTTCTGAAGTGAGCCCTATTAGGAGCCAACCTAGTTAAAGGTTACAAAACATATTATTAGGTGTGACCTTGTTAGAGGATTTGATCACCCTATTTGGAGTGGCCTTACAAGAGGTCTTTAGAAAAATTCAATGAAACTGTCACCTTGTTAGAGGATTTACAAATGGTTGTTAGACCAACTCTACTAAAAGATTTTGGAATCACTACTAAAATGATAAGAAAGTAACAATGAAATGACCTAAATGAGGTGCAACTGAATTGCTGATTATAGATCTCTATTTTGCTTCACACTAGATCCTTCCTAATCAAATAAAACTTTGATGTTCCTCAAGGATATCTAACCATCCTTCAAATTTGCTGACACTTTCTTCTTCAAATAACTAATGCACTCGCATACTCGCTCATACTCTTTAGAATCTCAACTTGACCTTTTATTTATACCTTACAAATTGTCAAGTTGGCTCATTTAAAATTTACAATTCCCAATAATCATTACCTCAGTTGGCTAGAATCATTACTTGAAATAATGAAACTTTATTTCTCAAATTAAGAAAATCTTTCATTGACCAACCTTGCATGGTAATCACTAATCCTGAAATGATTTCTTGTATTAACCAACAGAAGCTTGATTAACACTGCGAATCCTGCAAAATCCTTTGGAAATCAAGTGAACTCAGTAAACACTAATTTTCCTTCATTAGCCATGAGAGCCTAGTTACCACTACTTTCTACCACATTTCCTTTGATGCTCGAGTGAGCTCGGTAGACACTATCTATGCAGAGTAATTTCTAGGAATGCTTGGTAGACACAAAAAATTGGTTTGCTGACCAATTGAACTCGATAAGCACTATCTGAAAACTAATATGACATTTGTAAGATCAAAGACAACACACAATTAGATAATTGTATCCAAAAATATTCCTCTTTGGCATTGATGGCAACACAACATGTCATAGCACAATGAAATTTCAAAACAAGTTCCTCTAATAGAAATTTTTCTCCCTCTTACGTTTTATGCCACAACGTTATCTAATGTAGTAATCTCCCTCTCTAAAGGAATTACATAGCTTTCAAACAAAAAAATTGTCCTCAAGCAAATTTCAGAAAGATATGATTGTCTAATGTAGTAATCTCCCTTTATAAAGGAATTACATAGTTTTCAAATAGCAAACTTTTCCTCAAATTTTCTTTTAAAAAGATACAATAGTAAACTCTCCCTCTTTGACAACACATGCCAAAGAAAACACATACCAAATGAGTATCAATGTACCTTGATTACTAATTCATATGTAACGTTCCCTTGACTATGCTACATCAACGGATAGATTTTCAACTTGGTTCCTATTGATGCATCACTAAAACTTTATTTTAGTGAGCTTCAGATAGGGGAATGACCCCTAACTTACCTCCTAGATACAATAATGCATCCTTTGGTAATTTCTTGGTGAATATGTCAGCAATCTATGCTTTTATATGGACATATTCCAATTTGATTGCCTTGTCCAACACCAATTCTTTAACAAAGTGGTATTTTATAGTAATGTGCTTGGTTTTGGAATGCATCACTAGATTCTTTGATATGCTGATTACACTTTTATTATCACAAAACATAACAACTGGTTCTTTGATTTCAACCTTCATGCCTTCAAACAACTATTTAAAACAAACAATATTAGAACAGTTCATTGCTATTACAACATACTTTGCTTCTGTTGTAGATTGGGATGTGCAATTTTGTTTTTTTCTTGTCCAAGATAGGTCAACCTTTTTCCAAGAAAGAATGCTCCACCACTTGTGCTCTTTCTGACATCAATGTTTCCTACCCAATCAACATCAGTAAAAACTTTTAAGTCTAGAATTCTTCCAAGTTTATACCACAATCCATAATCTTCAGTACCTTTCAAGTATCTCAAGATCCTTTTGATTTCTATCATATGATTTTCTCTGGGTTTTGCCAAGAATATTGCCACTATACCAACTACAGGAACAATATCAAGCCTTGTATGAACTACATACTATAATTTTCCAATCATTGATCTATATAAGGTCTGATCTACCTCTTCTAAATTGTCATCTTTGTTAAGCTTTAGTCTAGTACACATGGGAGTTACAACTAGTTTTGAATCTTCCATACCAAATTCCTTGTGTATCTCTTTGATATCTTTAGACTGAGTGATGTAGATACCATTCTTGCTCTGTTTAATTTAAAGACCAACAAAGAACTTAATCTCACCAAACATAGACATTTCAAATTCTTTATTTATTTTCTCTAAAAATTCTTTGCATAGGTCATCATTCCCTATGAACAAAGTGTCATCCACAAATATTTCTGCCAAAAAATTCTTGTTATCTAGTCCTTGCTTAATGTATAAGCTATTGTTATCATTAGTTCTCTAGAAACTAATCTAAATAAAGTAGTTATGAAATCTCTCATACCATGCTCTAAGATCTTGTTTCAACCCATACAATGCTTTGTGTAATTTTCAAAACATGACTCTTTTGTTTGGATCAACAAAACCTTCAAGTTGTTTAATGTAGACTTCTTCATCAAGAATACCATTGAGAAATGTTGATGTGACATCCATCTGATATACCTTAAATCCTTTATGTGTTGCATATGCAACTAAGGTCTTAAAACCTTCCAATCTTGCAACAGGAGCAAAAGTCTCACCATAATCAATTCCTTCTTCTTGAGAGTAGCCTTTACATACCAATCTAGCTTTTTTTCATGATACTTTACCATATTCATTCAACTTTTTCCTAAATACCCATTTTGTTCCAATCACATTTTTAACTATAGGCCTAGGTGCAAGACTCTAGGTTTTGCTTTTCTCTATTTGGTCTATCTCTTCATTCATAGTCTCCATCCAACTTTCATTTTCCAATGCATCTTTGACATTTCTAGGTTCAAAATCAGAAAGTAAAGAAGTACCTTTTAACTTACTTCTTGTCATAGTACCTTTTGATCTATCTCCAATAATTTGATCTAGTGCATGATGTCTCCTAACATACTTGGTCAATACTGGTTCCTTGCCTCTTGAATGAATTGCATTGTCATCCTCTTGAACTTCAAATTTAGGTTTTGGCTACTCAAACTTGGTAGGCATTGGCTTGGTAGCTTTAGAATGTGACTCGAGTCCTTGTGACTCAGTTTGAGTTTATTGCAACTCGATGACTGATGAAGACTTGAGAGTAGAAATCTGTTGATTGAAAGATGTGTCTAGCAATGTATCAAGTTCAATGTAAAAAAATCTCTTGTAATCTTCTAGTTCCTTTCTAATTTCTTCTTCAATCCTTTCTACAAACTTATCAACTTTTACATGTGCACTTTTTATGATTTTGTGAGTAGACAAATTCAAACATCTATATGCCTTACTCTTGCAAGAATATCCTTAAAATATACCTTCATCACCTTTCACATCAAATTTGTCTTTTCTAGATTCTTTCAAGATGTAACATTTACTTCCAAATACTTTTAGGTAACTTACATTGGGTTTATAGCCATACCATAACTCATAGGGGGTTTTGAATGAGTCCTTCAACTATACTAAACTTAACGTATGAAATACAGTGTTGATAGATTCCTTCCAGTATTTGATAGAAATTTTCTTTTCAATCATTTGAGTCCTTGCACAATCCATGATAGATATGTTCCTCCTTTCAGCTATTACATTTTTCTTAAGAGTTCTAGGTGGTTGATACCTAACTTTTGATTCCTCTTTCAATGCAAAAGTTGTTGAATTCATTGGAGATGAATTCACCACCTCTATCTAACCTTAAGAATTTCAATATTTTCCCTATTTCTTTCTCTAGTCTTGCCAAATGCCATTTGAATTTATCAAATGTTTTTTACTTCTCTCTTAGATACATAACAATCATCATTCTAGAGTAGTCATCAACAAAAAGAATAATGAATTTCTCTCCACTATAGCTCTAAATTCTAATAGGTCCACACAAATTAGTATGCACAATTTCAAAAATATCTTTAGACTAATGGTTTTTACTTTTGAAACTAGTCTTTCCCAGTTTACCAATCTGACAATTCTCACATAGACCAACATCAAGCTTCTTTAAACTAGGAATGCCTCTTGCTTTCCTGAATTTTCTTATTTTCACCATGCTATCAAAATTTACATGACATAACCTTCTATGCCATAACCAACTATCTTCAACTTGAGCAATAAAACATGAGCACTCACCAAGATCAAGATAAAAAAAGTTACCTTTTGTTTTTTTACCTAATCCAATCAACTTTCCTCTACCATCCAATAGTCGTGCCTTGCCATGCATGAATTTCACCTTGAATCCAATATTGATTAGCTATGCCACACTCAATAGATTATTTTTTAGTCCTTCAACACAATAGGTATTATCACATACAAGTTCTTTGGTTAATGATATTTTTCCTCTTCCTTTTATGCAACAAGGTTCGCTATTTCCAAACCTTACACTACCACCATCATAGTCTTCAAAGTGTTCAAATTTTGTTTTGTCACTAGTCATATGATGTGAACATTTACCATCTATGATCCATGTATCATTTTTACTCACATGAGAGATAAGTGCCATCTTATCTTCTTCTTTATTATCAAATTCATCTTTCATAGTAATGTAAACTATTTCATCTTCACTACTATCAAAATCCTTAGCCATAAAACATGTTTTCTTACTTTTTTCCTAGAATGATTTGAAATCCTTCTTGCCATTGCACTTGTGCCCTTTCTTTTCATCCTTTGTTTGTTTTTTTGGGTACTTGGTGTTAGAATTATTTAGAATAACTGAGAGGGGGGGGTGAATCAGTTATCCAAGGTCCAATGATGTCCAATAAAACTTTTTCTACAAATCCTTAAAGGCACATAACTGAAATTATCATGTATGCAATTGAACATTTAAACAACCATGAAAAGTAAACATGCATCACACCATAACACTAAGGATTTGATAACCCAAAAACTCTCCAAGAATAAGAAGGTAAAACTGGAGTGGGGATGATACCCACAAAATAATTGTGCAATTGATTTCAACCACTTATGATGGTCTGCCCTATTAAAGGCTACAACACATTGTTAAATGTGACCTTGTTAAAGGATTTAAGAACATTCAACTTGGAATGTCACCTTGTTAAAGGATTTACATAGAGCTGTTAGGCTCACCCAAGTCCATGGGATTTTTAGTCACCTTCTCAAAAGAATCTTTCATCCCTCCTAAGGATCTCCTATCCTTCTCCTAAAGAACTCTTATCCTTTTCTTGAGGATCTCTTTATCCTTCTCCTAGGGATATTCTATTCTTTTCCTGAGGCTTATCCACCTAGCTGTTAAGCTAACCTAGCAATGTAGGGTTTCAATATCTAATACAAT
The DNA here is from genome assembly GCA_028749045.1 of Cupressus sempervirens. Lineage (NCBI taxonomy): Eukaryota > Viridiplantae > Streptophyta > Pinopsida > Cupressales > Cupressaceae > Cupressus > Cupressus sempervirens. The sequence goes on along the minus strand of CM053786.1, from coordinate 606,261,280 downwards.
GGTAAGAAAGTATGAGAAGGGTTTTGACTTGATATAGATTGCAACCCTAACTGTGCAGATTTCAGATCACTTCTTCAATTCTCTTCTTTGCTTGGCTTTCCTCCTTTGCAGTGCAGACAACTTGTTCACCCTTCAAGATCTGTCTCCTTGAGTTCTTCCACTCGTTATGCCAATGCAATCTCTCTGGTCACTTGATCAACTCAGAGTCTTGATGCTTTGTTCTTACTCCTCTTTGCTTCTTCGCATGATTACACTTATGACCAATTCCCTCTCTTGCATGTGCACTTGATCTCTAACTTGTAACTCCTTATAAAGAAGTTATGTTCTTCATTTCCTGGTCAAATCTTAATTTGCTCTTGAGAAAATGGTATTATTTTCCCTCTAAATTGTTTCTTCTAGAAACTTCATGATAAATCCATTTGCATTCACCAAAAACATTTTACATAGTGTTCTATGCCACTAGCTCATCATTCTTATCTTCTATCTGGTTCAAAAAATTATAGATAACTACCGTGTCAGCTTAGATCTAGTGAATCTTCAATTTTCAAAATAATGCAACAACTCGGCATTATTGGTTTACTGATGCTCGACACCTTCTATGTTACTTGGCTTCTTAATGTTATCTTTACTGGTGCTCGACATCTTAATGTTATTTACTGGCGCTCAGCACTTGAAGAATTACTTGGCATTCATTATCTTTTGCTACTACTCGACACTTGAAGGATTTGGTGTTACTCGACATCTGATTAATCACTCTACTTATACTGAAGTTGAACTAGCTCAACTTCAACTAAGAATGTGTTTGGCTCTAACTAGCTTACTTGGCTCTTTCTAATGAACTTAGTTAGTCCTTACATCTTTGATATATCTTAGTGTGTCCATCCTCTTTTAGAGTATGTCATCAGTATATTATTTCATCAATGGCTTAGTTGATCCTTATACTTCATTACATCATCATAACTTCAACCTTTCTCTAGGTACTCTAGTTACATCTTATTGATTGCCACCTCCTTGTCAATCAACCAATTAATAGTACTTGGATCATTAAAGCAATTGTCATTCCTGCAAGTAGCAAGTTTGACATCAATGACAAAAAAAATGATTGAAACATTCTTTACCAGTTCCATTATCCTTTATTCATGATATTTTCAATCATTTCCAACACTTGGCTACAATATGGCCAATTTCTTCACATGAAAAATAGATTAGGGGAACTTTACCTTTGTATTTTCCTCTACCTCTAGAATATTTCCTTGCAAGTAGAGCTTCAACAACTTCAAGATCATTGTCATAAATTTCCTCTAATTCTTCTTCACTTTTTGACTATCCTTTTTTTTTTTTCCTTTTTCCTTGAGTGAAAGCTTGGCTTCAAATGTAGATTCAATATTCTTGGAAGCTGTAACATAATTTTCATAGTTATCTAGCTCAAAGGTTGTCAATCTTCCTACTAGGGTATCCAAAATTATCTTATGATTTATCTCACATCTTCTTTCCTGAATTACAAATACTCTAATTGCATAAATGGAAAGCAATGTTCTAAGAACTTTTCTTACAACTATTTCCTCCTTGATCTCTCCTCTAGAAGCTTTGATTGCACTGACACTTGCCTTGATCCTTTCAACATATTTGACAATGTTTTCATCCTCTCTCATCCTCATCTAATCAAATTGTCTTATGAGACTTTTTTCTTTGGCTCTACTCACATTGTCATCACCATCGTAGATATCTTTTACCTTGTGGCACATAGAAAAATTTGTTTTGTAGTCCTTGATATCATCAAATTCTTCATAGCTTAGGGCTGATGCATTGTCTATCATTATGGTGTTATGAGTCTTCTTTTTAGCAATCTCATTAACAAATAATGTACTAGAAGGAGTTGTGTATTCTTCATCAAGGTATTTCAATCCTATATCACCAATGGAAGCTAGATGAAGCCTCATGAGGCTCTGCCATGTTGAAAAGTTATCTCTATTAAGCCTTGGAATTTCTTTCTTGTAAGACATCTTGATCTTTAGCTTAGGTCCTTGAAACCTTTCTTGCAAGCACCAAAATCTCTGATACCAATTGTTGGAATTATAGATGGAGTGACTAAGAGGGGGAGTGAATCAGTTACCACAAAAACAAATCCACAGATCCCTTAGACGTCTGATAAAACTACTTACTACTATCACTCGATAAATATATTGAATGTTAACTTTAATAGATTTTAAACATTTACAATGATTAACATGCAAGAATGAAGGAAATAAAATGAACACATGAGACACTAGATTTAACATGTAAGTCCAATATGGGAAAAACCACCAAGTAACTAGGTACTAATTTTTACTCTTCTGAAGTGAGCCCTATTAGGAATCAACCTAGTTAAAGGTTACAAAACACACTATTAGGTGTGACCTTGTTAGAGGATTTAATCACCTTGTTAGGAGTGGCCTTGCAAGAGGTCTTTAGAAGAATTCATTGAAATTTTCACCTTGTTAAAATATTTACAAATGGCTATTAGACAAACTCTACTAAGAGATTTTGGAATCACTACTACAATGATAAGTAACAATGAAATAACTTGAATGAGATGCAACTGAATTTCTGATTACAGATCTCTGTTCTGCTTCACATTAGATCCTTCTTGATCGAATAAAACTTTTTTTCTCCTCAAGGATATCCAACCATCCTTCAAATTCATTGACACTTTCTTCTTCAAATAACCAATACACTTGCATACTCATTCATACTCATTAGAATCTCAACTTGACCTTTCATTTATACCTTACAAATTGTCAAGTCAGCTCATTTACAATTTACAATTACCAATAATAATTACCTCAGTTGGCTAGAATCATTACTTGAAATAATTAAACTTTATTTCTCAAATTAACAAAATCCCTCATTGGTAGACCCTGCTCAGTAAACACCGATCTTGAAATGATTTCCTGTGTTAACCAACATAAGCTCGGTTAACACTGCAAATCCTACAAAATCCTTTGGAAACTGAGTGAACTTAGTAAACACTAATACTCCTTCATTAGTCATGAGAGCTTAGTTAACACTACTTTTTATCACATTTCATTTAACACTTGAGTGAGCTCGGTAGACACTATCTATGTAGAGTAATTTCTAGGAATCCTCGGTAGACACAAAAAATTTCTTTTCTAACCAATTGAACTCAGTAAGAATTGTCTACCAATTGATATGACATTTGTGTAACATCAAAGACAAAACACAATTAGACAATTGTATCCAATAGTAAAAAGACAAGTTATTGAATTTTGGACCACACATTCTTTTGTTTCTTCTAATAGATGTGATACTATACAAATTAAAGATCGAGAGACAAGAGCCAAAATTGAACATCCAAAACATTTCATAGATATAACTCAAACTGAATTCCTTCAAACATTCAAGCAAGAATTTTCAAATGTCAAAATATGTCAGAGAATGTTTGAGAGTTTGCATCCTTCCTTTGTACACATAAATAAGATATATGAAACTTGTTGTTGTTGAAATCATGTTGAGTTTGGCCTACACTTGCAATCATATAAAAAAATTATGGCAGTACTTGATCCTAATTTGGTTATCCCTAGTAGTACAACACAATTTGGGAAGTCCATATTATGTGATAAACTAGAAGATTGAGATGAGTTCAAAGTGCAATGCATCAAAAATCAGTGTGAAGATTGTGGAGATTTATGTAAATTTTCAATGCAAATTGAGAATATTAATGAATTGACACCAATTTTATGGATGAGATATGAATATGAGACATACCAAAATAAGACAGGAGACAAATCCAAAAAAATTATATTGAAGGAGAGTGAATTGCATTATGATGAGTTTATGACCAAGTTCTATACATTGATATATCCACATATCTAACATTGTCATGGTGCACGATGGCAAGCTAAATAGTTTTGTGATTCAAAAAATTGTTTTCCACCTGGTTGTATACTTTCAAATACAGATTTTTCTAAGAATTATACATTTGCACCTCAAACAAAACTTGAAGGGCAATATTTTCATTCTGAACAAGTTGCAATATTTATGCAAGTGACCTATGGACATGCACAATTTGAGGTGGATGAGATTGAAAGGTTCGATGAAAATGAATGCATCATCATCAAAGAGCTTCATTTCTATATTAGTGATGATAGAGTTCATGATAGGTGTTATGTGGCTCATTATTTTGCAATGTTCTCTAAAGATCTTAGAAATCATGAAATAAATGTTTCACAGCACTGGATTTGGTTTGACAGTTGTGTAGGTTAGTATACATGGACTTACACATTTATTTAAATTTATTTAAATTTATATTTATTTGTATATGCCTATTTTGATTTGATACATGTACACTTATAATTTTTTTTACTTATCATTTCATGTTCATAGGACAATTCAAATTTGCAAAATCATTTAATTGGTTAGCAATGCAACATGCTAGAACCAATGTCAGGTTTTGATGGAATTTCTTTGAAAATGGACATGGAAAAGGAGAGAATGATAGAATAGGAGCTTTTGGAATAATCAAATGGGAAGAATACTTTTGAGAGGGGGGGTGAATAAGAAGTAATGTATTTTATCCATTAAAACTTTTAACTGAAAATAAACATCATGCATGTAACATATCAAATAACCATAAAGTAAACACATGCATCAACAACACAAAACCAGAAATTTGGTAACCTATAAACCCTCTAGGAATAAGAAGGTAAAAATGGGGTGGAGACGATATCCACAAAATCACTATAGCAATAATTGTTTGACCACTTCTGACGTTCTACCCTATTAAAGGCTTTACATTGTGTCAATAATGACCTAATTAAAGGATTTAAAACACTTTACATGAAGTGTCACCTTGTTAAAGGATTTAATCACCTCTTTAAAGGATCTACAAAATAGTTTTTAAGTTAACCTATCATCATAGGATTTTCACTATCTAATACAATTGCTAGAGGGTATTAGAAATCTTTGACCTGATTTCTTACAATCTTCAATTGTTGATTTCAGGCACTTGATCTACTCATTCTATTGTGATCCTTTTTTGATCTAATATCTGTTCATAGCCCTTGTTCTATTCTAATCAACTAGATATGCAATTGTTGCTCTGTTCCTCTAAGTCTTTCACACTTCCCACAAAATTTTGTTACAGTTTACCCATACACTATTCTCATCAACACATGCAAATGGGGTTTTCATCCTCTTGTTAAAGATTACAAAGACTTAGGGTTAGGTATGGATCTATGATCCATATTGAATCTTTAATTCCCACTCATTCCTTGCACTGTTCTTATTGGTTTTATGCCTTCTCCATTTTTCTTATTGGTTTCATGTTGATTGCATAGGAAATAGAAAAGATTTGTTCTTATCCTTATTATCCTTTGAGATCCTTCTATGTTGGCTCAAAAAATGGTTTATATTTGAGTTTGTGAAGGCACAAACTCATATGCTAATTTTGTGTTACTTAGCACATAGTAGATTACTAATGCTCGACACATGTATAATTCTGCTTTGCTTAGCACCTATAGTATTTTGGCTTGCTCAACATCAACTGTGACTCAACACCTATATATTACTTGGCACTTGATCTTCACTCGACATCTAAAGATTGCTTAGCACATGAAGATCACTTGGAACCTATTGGAATTTTGGCTCAACACATACTGTAGCTCAACATATATAATGTACTTAGCTTCTATATGAAAAGTGGTTAAGTTTATTGACACTCAAATGTTAAAACCAAACTAAGACCAAAAATCTCCCCCTTTGATGTGAGTGTCAAAAACACTTAACTAGGCATTATTCATCTAAACTTATGAGTACCCTATCTAATCTTCTTTGCATATGTACAAAATTCCAAAAAAAAAAAACTTGTTTAGAATTTTGTAAGAAACAATATACCTTATTACTCCCCCTAAGCTAATTGTGCCATTTTATTCTTGTAACCAAAATTCTTGTGCTGATGTATTTGATACTCTTTATCTTTGCCCTCTTTTTGTTTCCTATGCCTGCTTGCTAAGTTGTTTTGTCTACTCTATTTACTCTAACACTTGCAGTCTTTATTCATATCTCCCCCAAAACATTATTTCTCCCCCTAAACATTATATCTATCTCCCCCTTTTTGGCTATCTACAATCTTTTCCCTTTTATTCTCCAAAAGAATAAATGAAAGAATGTAATCACTAGAATACTTAGTATTCTCCCCCTTAGTTATATTTCCCTCTTTATTTTCTTTCTCCCCCTAAACATTATATATATCTCGCCCTTTTGATACTTATGTCAAAGGGTTCTAAGGAGTAATACCATATTTCACCAAAAATGTGTTGTTTACCTCCATTATCATCTTGATAGCTGCATCCCAATTCTCCAAAGCAATTTCTAGTGATTTATGTTGGATGGTAGTCTTCACAGCAAGATGTACAAGCCCATCAAGTGTAGAAATATTAGGATCTTTCTTTAGAACATTCTCTACATAGGCTTGCTCTTTGTGGAGTACTTCCAAATGTGGGGTGATGGAAGATTGAATTTGCATTAATTTGGCCTTTATATTGGCCTCTTCACTTGTGAGTGTAGCTAATTCCTTTTGGGTGTGAAGAGATCGAGAAAAATGTGTCTCACTCTGAGTTGGATCTTTTGGTAGTTGCATGCTAGAAATCTTTAGATTTCTATCCAAGCTCATGATCCTTTGGCCTGTCTCTTGTGTGAAATAAGAAAAATCACACAGCTTATTGTACAATGAGAAGATATACTCAAGTACAATTTTTACCTTTTCAATGTTCTTGGCCAAATATCTTCTCATTTACCTTCCCTTGAAACTTCCTCTCAAACCATTCCATGAGTTTACCATTAGTTTCCTGGTCTTTACTTGTCACCTAGCCAACTATATCTGATAATTGTTCCATTATAGGCTTTGACTCATCTGGTGACTACAAGTTGAAGGCATCCATAAAGATGCCTTTAATCTCATGTAGTGCTTGCTTATGTTTATACTCTGTTTTGAGTATTTCTTATCTTCTCCTTCTATTTAATGCATCCTACATCTATGTGATATACTCAATAGTGATAGTCTTTAAGTAATAAGAAGGTATTACTATCTCTTCATCTAGCTTAGGGTCTCCATAGTAAAGTACCCTAGTCACCTTTTTTGAGCTCAAGCTTGGTGTAGAGATCTGCAAAGGTATTGCATCAGTGCTTGGCTTCTAAAGAGTTTTTGTAGGAGTGTTTGTTTTTGGTAATTCTATTAGTGTTTGTATTGCATCTTGCTCCTCTTCTTTTGATTTATCCTCCTTTTCCTCATCAGACTTCCCCTGATCAATGAAAATTACTTGGGGTGTACCTTGGATTTCTACTATAGGATCAGATGTATTAGTCTATCTTGTTGGCCCTATTGTTGTATCCTTCCCTTCTTCTGCACTCAGTTTCTGAATGGTGTCACTTGCTCTTGATGTGTCAATTGTTGCAATTGTTGGCGATGGTGGTGGAAGCATTAAAATTTGAGTTCTAGTAGCTATAGAAATAGAAGGTGGTTCTTGTGGATTCACCTTGTCTCTTGAAGAGTCAGCTACTACCTTTTGTAGCTCATCCACACTGACCAATACAAGATTTGTGCATAACCTAGCTTGTTGTGTTGATTGGTTAAGGATCTTGGAGAGATCCTCTGCAATTAGGGGATTGATGTTCTAACATGATTTTTTAGTAACATCCTTGACAGTTATTGTGTCTAAAGGTGTGATGGATACATGAGAAGGGCTACGAGGTTGGCATTTGTTGTCTTGCATAGTTTGTTCTTCTTGTTGCTGCTACTCGTCTATTGCCATTACATTTCCCTTTTGTGTTTCCTCCTCTCTCTTTTTCCTTATCCTCTTCCTCTTTCTTCTCTTTTTCTCCTTTCTTCTCTTCATCTCCTTTCTTCTCTTATTCTCCTTTTTTTTTTCTCCTCTTCTGCCTTCTCTTATATTTTTTTTTCCTTCTCCACTACTTTTGCTTCCTTTTCCTTCTCACTAGCTTTAGCCTTATTTGCTTCTTTATCCTTGTTATCAGTCAATTTTTATATTGACTTCCATAATTTTGTGGACTTATTCACTACATATTCAATTTTATTTTATAGAATACTAAAGGCTTTATATTTTGGTGCAAATTTTCCACCATGTTTCTTAGTGGCCTTAGTAATTTGACCTCTTGTCAGATTAGGCATCACTTGTGCTAGTATTGATTCTATAATTTTAGACAATAGGGCCATTTGTTTTCAATGATCTCATATAATTCCATAGGCATGGTATTGTCTAATGCTAGAGGCATGTTCTTAAACTCTACCATCATGGCATACACTAATTCCTCTATCTTGTTTTGGTCCTCTCTATTTAACTTATTAAAATCAACACTTTTTAAATTAGTAAAATATACATTTTTCATAACATTATCACAGATTTTATCTATGGCTGACTTGGGAGGATGACTTACCACTCTGAATTGACTGATATCCTCTGATTCAATCTTCTCTTCCTCATCAAAATTTGGTTGTGCTACATACTTTCTTCTTTTCTTTTGTACTTTACTAGTCTATTCAGTGGCCTTCTTCTTCTCTTTTGTTTCCTCCTTAGCCTTTTTTTTAGATGCCCTTGTGGTAGCTCTTGTTGTAGGTGTCTTTAGTTTGGTTTGTGTGGTATTTTTAGCCTTCTTTGCTTTAGGCTGGGCTGGAGGCTGAATTTTAGCCTTTCATTTCTTAGACTCAGCTTGTGTTGGTGCTTCCTTGGCTTCTTCCTCTACACCTTCCTACTTATCTTCACCTAAACCTAAAGTGAGTTCCATTGGGCCTTGCCCTTGCTCTTCTTCTTCTTCACTCTCACCTTCTTCTTCTTCCTCCTCTTTAGCACCTACTACCTCTTCAATTTCTGCATCAAATGTCTTCTTTATCTTCTTTACTAGTTTATCTTTCCTCTTAATCACAGAGGCTATCTTCAACTCTATTTCAACTTTAGATTTTACAAAATCATATGTGCCAAAAGGATTTTTCAGCTTTATCTATGTCTTTTGCAAGTAATGCAATGATTATTGCTAATGCTTGATCTACATCTAGTTCATAACCTAAGCATCTGAGCTATTTGAACCTTGGAACTACTACTTGGATATAAGTGTAGTCAATGTCTACTAGGAAGCATATGTCATTGATATGTTTCTCCACTGGAAAAATTGGTATCCTAACCCTTTGCTTCATGGATTTCTTTAAATCCTCAAAATAACTTGTCATTTGGGCCTCAAAGTTGTCACCCATCTATTCAATGTATTCATTGATTTGAGTGATAGTAGACTTGTTTGAATTCCACTTTACCTTTCCAATTGAAGGAAACTCTTCCATGACATAGAAAAAAATGCAGGCAAGGACTGAACAAAACTTGCATTGAGCTCCTTTTGACCTTCTTATTACACCTATGTTCTCATTTATTTGCTGCAACATTAGTTTTGATAGATCATATGTATGATCTTTCTTTACAAGATTATAGGCTACATTCACAACAATACATGGTACACTATTCAATCTACTAAATTGATAGAACTTGTGAGAAATGATTCTCACAACAAAGTCCAAAAAGGGATATGTAATTGTGTCAATTGTCATGCCCCTTTTATTCCATTTAGCCCCTATGTTCTTTTCAATGGCTTCTTTAGAATCATTGTGCAGGGTCTTGGGCTGATCTAGGGTTGGAAAGTCTATAACCCTATGCACTATCCTCTTTGTTATTTTAACTTGTCCTCCTTCCAACCACAAACATCCATTGTCTATTCTACTCAAGACAATCTGTATTCATTCTGTTTTGAAACCTGTGGGATAAACTAGGGCATGAGTTAAACCCTTCTTCTCAACTATTTGAGATTCATCCTTGATTTTTTTTTATCACACAATTTATCATACCCTTATCTCAATGTCTCCAATTGCACCTATCTTGCAATTGTAACATTTTCTCATATCCTGCACCATGACAACTTTGGGTGGAATAATGGACATTGCACCAATAGGGTCATTTTTGTAGGTGACTTCTGGGATTGGCCTAAACTTAGGTTTTTTGACCTCATTATTGATTAACTGGACCTCATAGCCTTCCTTATCCTTTGGGTTCTTGGAACTAGATGCCATTATACCAATCTAGGGTTTTAAAAGTTTAAACTTTAAAAACTATGTAACTTAGCACTAACTATCAACTTGGTCACTACTAACTACTCAGCATCCACTGGAGCTTTACTCAACATCTAAGGACAACTTAGCAACACTAGTAAAAACCTTGAATTTTAAATTTTGCATCGCTAATCATGTTGATTCCTTATTTGAAGTGCTTGTTTGTCTTGGGACTGATACATGATATAACTATGTATATCAGCCTCATACACCTATTCATGCTTATTTGGATGAGGTGTGATCACTTGACTTCTTAGGTGAAGTGATCCTTTCATTTGATGTGCTAGCTCCATCCCTTCTCTTCCATGTCTTATTCATTTCTCCTCTAATTTGTTCAACATCTACTTTCTCTTTTCCTTTGTTGACTTCTAACATGGGTGCCTTGGCCCTTGTTGGGAAATACCTATTGATATAGCCTATCTTCAAGCAATTGAAACATGTGATTTGGCTTAACCATCTACTGTAGTTCCCTCTAAAATGTGTTCTTATACAATTTTCAAGAACATACCCATACTCCCAACAATAATGATAGCTTTTCCTAGTATTGTAATCCCAGTTGTAGTGGTGTCCATGATTGTTTCTCCTTGTAGGCTGGTTAGGTGTCCACATAGGCTTTGATCTACATTCAAAAGCTCTATGTCCATATTTCTTGTAGCTGTAGCTGTGACCCTCAAATCTTGGTGTTCTAATAGTCCTAGTCATGCATTCTTGTGCTTGATGTCCTTGTTTATTGCACTTGTGATAGTAGCTTACATTATTAGGCTTATCATGTTGATTGTTCTTCTTACTCTTACTTACATTAGTAGTGTGTCTCTTTTTACCATAGAAATGACAAGTGGGTTTAGTGTTCTTACTTTTGTTACTCCTTTCTTCTGTAGTCTTGGATGATTCTCCTTGTTCAGTGCTAGTGTAACCAAGTCCTGAATTATCATTATTGGCCCTTGGTGATTTCAATAGCTACTCAAAGTACTTGATAGCCTCATTGGGTTTTTTGAAGCTTTCTACTTCTCTTTTTAGGTCATTTGGTAGTTGATCATTTCGTTTCTTCAATGTAGAGATCTCAATATCTTTCATATTCAGCTCATGATGTGCATTCATCATTTGGTGTAAGGTGTCAAGCTACATGTTTGAGATTATTTCAAAGTCAATTGTCTTCTCCTCTAGTCTATTGGTAAGATTTCTCTTGTCATCTTCTATCATAGCCTTGTCTTCAATGGATTTCTTCTTCTATTTAGTTACTTCACAAAGCATTATGGCTTGTAATTCTTGTTCAAGCTTGAGTATTCTGATTTCTTCTACTTGAGCTCTATTCTTTTCCATCAATTTTGCTATTGCTTCATCAAACTCTTTTGAATATCCATTGGCAAACACTTTTGTGGTATCAATCTCCTTGTAGTGTATGTCATTTTCAGCTATGGCTATATCCTTCCTTTTCTTCAAGGATTTTCTGAATTCTTCTCTGGCTTGCTCCAAGTTGTGTAGGGCAAGTTGCACATCAATCACATGATTCTCTATAATCTTCCCAAGTGTGAAGACTTTCATCTTTAGATCTTTTCTCTAAGCTGTTAGGCTTCTCCTTGTGAGAACCTTGCTCTGATACCAATTGTTGGAATAATCAAATGGTAAGAATACTTCTGAGAGGGGGGGTGAATCAAAAGTAATGCATTTTATCCATTAAAATTTTTAACTAAAAATAAATATCATGCATGTAACATATCAAATAACCATAAAGTAAACACATGCATCAACAACACATAACACCAAAAATTTGGTAACCTAGAAACCCTCCATGAATAAGAAGGTAAAACTGGGGTGGGGATGATACCCACAAAATCACTGTAACAATAATTGTTTGACCTGACTTTAATGGTCTACCTTGTTAAAGGCCTGCCCTGCTAAAGGATTTAAAAAACTTTACATGAAGTGTTGCCTTGTTAAAGGATTTAATCACCTCTTCAAAGGATCTACAAAATAGGTGTTAAGCTAAACTATCATCATAGGATTTTCACTATCTAATACAATTGCTAGTATTAGAAATATTTGAACTAATTGCTTATAATCTTCAATTGCTGATTTTAGGCACTTGATCTGCTCATTCTGATGTGATCCTTACTTGATCTGATATCTATTCGTAGCCCTTGTTCTATTCTAATTAACTGGATATGCAATTGCTACTCTATTCCTCTACGTCTTTCACACTTCCCACTGAATTTTGCTATAGTTTACCCATACATTGTTCTCATCCACACATGCAAATGGGGTTTTCATCTTCCTTTTAAAGATTAAGAAGACTTAGGGTTAGGTATGGATCTACAATCCATATTGAATCTTTAATTCCCACTCATTACTTGCACTTTTCTCATTAGTTGCATTCCTTCTCCATTTTTCTTATTGGTTGCATGTTGGTTGCATAGGAAATAGAAAAGACTCATTCTTATCTTTATTATCCTTCAAGATCCTTCTATGTCAGCTCAAAAAATGGTTTACATTTGAGTTTGTGAAGGCACAAACTCATATGTCAATTCCATGTTACTCGACACATACTAGATTACTGATGCTCGGCACATGTATAATTCTACTTTTCTTGGCACCTATAGCATTTTGGCTTACTTGGCATCAATTGTGACCCACCACCTATCTATCACTCAACACTTGATCTTCACTTAGCATCTAAAGATTGCTTGACACATGAAGATCACTTGGCACCTGTTGGAATTTTAGCTCGGCACATAGTGTAGCTCGGCATATATAGTGTATACTTGGCTTCTATATGAAAAGTGGTTAAGTGTGTTGACACTCAAATGTCAAAACCAAATTGAGACCAATAGGAGCATGTATAAAGTGTGTGCTTCGACAACATGAACTTGCAGGTAAATATGCATTTAATGTGGATGTTGTATGTACATATAGGAAATAGGATAGAGAGTGCAGATCAAATTGTTGAATGGTACAAAGTTCATTTTTCTACTCGAGATACTAAATACAATGAGTGTTACTTTTGGGAACTGAAAGGTGAACTTTATATTTATTTTTAATATATTTTTCAAATTCAAGTTTTTTATTAAATATTTATTTTGAAATATGAAAATTAATTTTTATACTTGTAATAGATATAGATTGATCTAATCCTTACAATTGTCAAACAATTCTTGGTATTAGAATTTTACATCAAGTGATGACTACAAAAACCCATAAACCTCCAATAATTAAAATAAGAGAGAAAACATGTTTTTGTGATGACTGCATTAAGGAAAATCCAATAAGTATATGTAAAAATATTGTGAATGGATGTGCTTCACATTGGAATTTGAAGGAGATAGTTAGAAAGCCTCCTTTTGAAAATGTTGACATTGACATTGACATTCATGATCTTGTATATTCAGCTAATTATGAGTGCATTTCTAATTTAGCTATGGCAAGTTATATATATATATGTACCCAATAAGTATATGTAAAAATATTGTGAATGGATGTGCTTCACATTGGAATTTGAAAGAGATAGTTAGAAAGCCTCCTTTTGAAAATGTTGACATTGACATTGACATTCATGATCTTGTATATTCAGCTAATTATGAGTGCATTTCTAATTTAGCTATGGCAAGTTATATATATATATATATGTACACACACACATATATATATATGTACACATATATATATATATGTACACACACACACATATATATATGTATATATATATATCTATATATGTACATATATATATGTACATATAGTATACATATGTATGTATACATATATAGATATGTAAATACATATCTATATATGTATACATGTACATATATATATGTACATATATATATATGTACATATATATATATATATGTATGTATGTATGTATGTATGTATGTATGTATGTATGTATGTACATATATATATATATGTACACATATATATATGTATGTATGTATGTATGTACATATATATATATATATATATGTATGTATGTATGTATATATATATATATATATATATGTATATATATATAGATATATATATATATATATATATATATGTACATTACATATATAGATATGTATGTACATATCTATATATGTATACATACATATGTATACTATATGTACATACATATATGTATGTACATATATATATGTACATATATGTACATATATAGGTATATATATATGTACATATATGTACATATATAGGTATATATATATGTACATACATATATATATATATATCCATATATACATATATATACATATATATATATATATATATATATATATATATATATATATATATACATATATATATATATATATATATACATTTATATAGATATGTATATATATATATACATATACATCTATATATATATGTGTGTGTATATGTATATATTTGTATACATATATGTATACATTTATATATACATATATATGTATATATGTATATATACATATATATATGTTTATATATGTAGATGTATATATATACATGTATATTCATTTTAAAATTAATTTATATTTATCTATTTTTATATACATGCAGGAGATATTTTTGTAGTTCAAGCCTTAGCAGATAATGAAGAAAATGTGAACTATTATCTTTTGAGATGCACAAAAGTAAAACACAAGTTGTTAGAAGGAACTATAGATGTTGATGAACAATCATATCCAACTAGATCAGTTGTTATTGAAGGAACATATTATCAACAAACAAGGGTAACTGATAATGGTGTTGAATTTATTGAATTTGACTACCATTAACATTTACAAATAAAAAACACTTTAAAAAAATTTAAAATGAAAAAAAAAGCCACTGACCTGTTATGACCAAAACACCTTAACCATTCTCCAAGAATCTCGTAACTGCTACAGTGAAAATGATAGCCGAAAAGTAATTTTTGGCATTTATATAATGCATCGGGGTTATGGATGAAACCCTTTCAGCCAAAATCATTAACGCCATGTTGACGAAGAAATCTACCATGTCTATACAGCTAGAAAATGTTTAGCCAAAACTTGTTTGGCCGAAAGCATTTTGGTCGTAACCCTTCTAGATATCATAGGGGGTGACACAGGTTTGTGCTTTTACCCTTTGATGATTTATCTTTGATTTATCTTCATGTAGAGCAGATGATATCTTTTGCCTAGAAATATAATGGTGGAAGATTATGGTTGACTATTTTATGCTAACAAGTTGGACACTTTGAGAGTTAGATGCTTCGTTTATGGATGTGATCATGGTGCCACAAATTTTTGCATGACATGACTAGATATACAAGTATTTGTAGGTGCTCATTGGTTTGGATTTTTGATTTGGTTATGATGGTATGTCATCTTGGTTGAAGATAATGGTTAGTTAATTTCTTTTAAGGAGCTCATGATGTGCACTTTGAGTTATTTGATGGTTTGATGCCTTGGTTGATTATAATTTATCATGACTAGAGGATTTTTTTTCATCATAATGTCATGGATAGCTTGGATACATAGTTTAGTGGGAGCTTGTGATAGTGATGAAATGGTAGTGAAGGATTAGTTCCTAGTTTGGTTTACATCTTCTTGATTTGGAGATCTTGGTTTCACTTGGTAATAACACTTTGGTAGTGTATGTGTAGACCTAAAGGATCTTCATGTAGGAGATGGTTGTTATGATTTTATGGATGACTCGATACCATGGTTGAGTGAGAGTTTTTGATATTGATATGTTTATGGAGTGTTCTTAGATGTTGGAGGATGTCTTAGATCCTATTTTTATAGATGTATCTTTGGTATTTTTATGGTGCACCTAGTTCTTCAAGATGTGTTGAGATGGTTATTCACAATGTGTGGAGATGGTTTCATCTTAAGGACTCATATGGTTATTGGTAGAGGTTTGGTTTATTCTTTCATTCATCATGTTATCCTCAATGGTAGGATGGTTTTATTATTATGCCATGGTATACTCTTGATACATGTTTAGAGTTTTGACATGCTATGGTATGTTCATATGAACAATGTTGTCTCTTTTGGTTGAAATGGTTCAAGTCATATTGTCATGTTTATGTTCTTGAGGCCATGGTTGGAACTTTAACATTGATCTTGGTTTTTCTTCTTGGTATTGAGTACATTAATCTTTTTTTGGATACTTCAAGATATGGTCATGTTTCATTTGGAGTTGGTATGGATCAATTGGTTATAGGTGCTCATGGATACTTAAAGATGTTGGTGATGTTGATTTCTATTAGATTAGAGATGTATTTGTTGGGATGGTTGATATTTTTATAAGAAATTATGAGGGGAATTCATGTGATATGAATTTGAGAGGAGATTTTTCTTAGATGAATCTTGGTTGGAGACTTATATATCTTGATGAGAATTCTCATTCCCCACTCTTTGTTTGCTTGGCAGTTTACTACTTGAGATGTATAGCCTGACATTGTTTCTCTCAAGTTCATTATGTTTATTCTTGTCTTTCATTGATATTGATCTTGAGATATGGTACATGAGTTAATTCTATAGGGTTCATTAGAGAGGTGGTTTAGCATTGGTTATCTCCTTGTGCATATGTTGTTATTATGTTCGCTGAGTTTGGGAGATGTTTTTAAATTGGCCATATTCTTTGGATTAGGTAAGTTATTCCTTGGTTTAGGAATGGTTTATGAGTTTTATCTTCTTGTGTGAGGCTTATAGTTATGATTAGTTATATGGTATTATTTGGGTTTTGTTATGGCTTGTTGGCTGGGGTATTATGGAGGAGATATTACTTTGCAAAGCTTACAACTAGAGGTGTTTGTAGAAGGACATGATACAAGTTATGATTTGCATAGTTTCTTTTTTTGTCTCAGTTATCTTCCTAGATGTTCAATTTCACTTACATTGGCATTGGTTGGAGCTTATGATATATGGTTTGTGATCATGGCATGGTTATTCATTTATCTCTTTCCTTTGTTGGTTGTAAAAAAATTGGGAGAGTGTTGGAGACTTGTTATAAAAATTATTCTTGCAAGTTATTTGTTAATGTATTGTGGACATCCTTGATACTACATGGATTCACTTCTATGAGATTTTGTAAGTGGATTGGTTATAGATTTTCCATTATCTTTTTTAATGGGATCTTCTTGGTGTATATGGTGCAAGTACTTCTCTTGAGGCTTGTGATTGCAAGTTATAGATTGGATGGGTTCATGATGTGAGAATCACTCGGTATACCCTTAGAGGTATGCATACTTGGATGGGTTGGCACTTGGTGTAGGTGTTATTTCAGCTATGGACTTTGATAACTACAAATACATGTGACTACCTTTAGATCAAGTGTTTTTTCTTGGAATTTCAATTGGTATAGGAATTTAAGATTCTTAAATGATAGGTTGGGTGGAATTCTCTTTGGATGGTGTATATGTTTGTCTAATGCCAGTGATATAATAGAAGGTGGGATCATTCGTATTCAAGATGCTTGATACTTTGATATTATTTTGGATACCAAGATGGAGCACATGGTGTACTCTGATCCATGATGGTGGATGTGCTAGGAGGAATTATGTACTTAATCATTTATGTAGCTACAGATTGACCCTATGCAATGTATACAACAACTGAGAGGTTATTGAGATTATGGGTGTTGCACACATTGCATAATATTATTTATCTTTTACTATTCTATTTTATTATGTAATGTTGCTCCTAGGAGCACCTAGATGGATGTGCAACATGTAGAGATTCCATGGAATATTCTTGATGATTTTTAATGTAACGTTGTGATAATATTTGATGTAATCATTTTATATTGGAGAAAAAAATTAAATGTCCAATATTAAATGTGGGATTAATGGGTTAGGTGGCACAAGGTATATACGATACCACTTGGTGGTTTTGTGGCACTTTATACTATAAAAGCAACCAAAAGGGTAGTTATAGATGCAAGACAGAAAAGGCCAAAAGGAAAAAAAGGAAAGTCAAGAAAGACGAGCCAAGATGAGATAGGATAGCCTTAGGAGCATTTCTCAAGGTTGGAATCATGGCATGGGATGTGTGGATTCATGATTGTTCATGTGGATTGCTTGGTTGTAGGTATGGATTTGAAGGCTTCCATGCTTGTATTGCAATGTCTTTTTTGTTGAATAACACATGGTGATGGATGCTTTTGGAGGTTGGATTTTTCCCTGAAAAAGGGTTTCCCAAGACATATATTATGTCACATTTTTGTGCGTATGTTGTCTATTCTCTTGCATGTAAATTTTAAGTACTTATTTGTTTCAAATTTATCATGGGTTATGTGGAAATGGTAAAAAAATAAATTTGAAAGTTTCCTTACACTAACTCTAGATTTACAGTCTCTAGCATTATGTCCATACTTGTTACACAACTAACAATATCCTTTAAATATTTTCTTATTGAAGTGTGATCAACATTCTTGTGCAACAAGCCCATACTAGTGGAAGTTGTGATAATATCCATTGAAAGAACATTGCATACTAGGTGAAACTTGTTTGTGCCAACATACATCAAGTATGTCCTATTTTACCACAATAATGGGATGTTGGTTTCTTAAGATTCAAACATTTGGTTGATGTCTTTTCTTTCCTTTTGAGCTTGAACTTTTTCCTTCAAAGGACTCGCATTTCTCAGTCTTTCTATCAACTTCATATCCAAGTCTAGTGATGCTCTTGGTCTTTCTTTGAGCTTTAAGTTACAAATCTATTTTCTTAGAGCTATCATTAAAAAATTTCTTGTTTTTATTTCTCTCATTTGTGCCTTTAGACCGATCTTTCAATTTGTGGATTTGTTCATCCTTTTGTCTTTCATCTTCCTTACTTTCTTTCTTGGCCTCTAGTGCTTCTCTTAGTGCTTCCTCATCTTTTTATTTTTATAGAAAAACATTTCTCATCTTGAGTTTGACTCATACTTGCTAGATTTTCTTCTTGTTCTTTCTTTATTGGTGCAATAGTTTATCTTAGTTTGATGGGGACACAACCCAAGCACAGAATGGACACAACAGGAAAGGGAAAATTTTATTAACTATGAAAATATGCTAGTACACTTAGTGCAAAGAAAATAGACTCCAAAACATGCCCTATGGGCTTACAATAGCATGAAACTGGAGATAATTTCTTCTCCTAGTACCTTCTCTCAAACTCCACTCCGAACTGCCTTTTACAATGCTAGAAATGTCCTTAAATAGACCCCAAAGGGTTAAGGATTAGGAATACATTCTAGAAGGTGCTAGTTGGCATCCACCGACCAAATAGAAGGCTCCAAAAGTCACATTAGAAGTCGACGCAAAACTAGAAGAATCCAGAAATAGTAACCGAACTTCCAAGAGGCATAACTTTTGAACCGTAGCTCCAATTGACAAACCGTTTACATTTTTGGAAAGTTCTTGAAGTGCTCTGTAGCTCTATGGACTAGATTTTCTCGTCCCCCATAGTTTGGCCCTGTACGAGGTCATTTAATGCTGTGAACCTGACTTTGAAGAATTCTTAGGAGGTCTCGAGAAATTGAAAAACTGTGATAACTTTCAAACCATGTAGCCTTTTGACCTGATTCTTTTTTTGGAATATTATAAATTACAATTTTAATCCTCCCTCCAAGTTACAACTTCTAATCCACCATAATTATGGCTCAATTACATAGTCCTATTTTTCTGGCATTTACACGTATCCCAAGGTGCTCAAATATTCTAACCTAGAACAATGATAGTGGAACTCTGAGAGTTGGAACCTTTATTTGACCCAAATGGGTATCCATAAATGAAAACACATGAAACAAAAACTAAGTCTAAGTACTTTTTTTTTTTTGGGTGACACAGGATTGCCCTTATACATCTAGATGCTCCTGCATCATAGTTTATCGTTATAAGTCACGAGATCCATAATCACTTCTTCAGATTCATTTGATCCACTTTTCTCCTCAAGTTTCTTAATCAGTTAATGACTCACTAATTTTCTTTATAAGTTTCTTTTTCTTTGATAAGGAAACCATTAGTTCAGTGTTCAAATCTTCAATAGTGTCAAGAGCATCATCAAGATGCTTTTGAAGTCTAGTGGATACCATTTGATCCTCCCTCAAGCTAAAAGGCTTGTCACTACTGGGGTTTGTGCTCTGATACCAATTTTTTTCCCAACCAATATTAAGAGGGGGGCTAAATTAATATGAATTCTTGAACCTATTTTCTTAGTTGTTACACTAATTATTTTAACTAGTAGTTTCTTTACCAATAGTGTAATGATGAAAGAAATAAGAAAAACACATACAAATTCACACATAAATGCAAACATCAATGACACATGAATTTTTTGTGTGGAAGCCCTGGATGAGAGGATGAAACCCTGGTGGGAGTAATATACCCACTAGCCTTTTACTACAAATAAAACATTTCCTTAATAGAGGCTATCTCTATTTTTTTCGAGAACACATCTGCTTATGAATGATATCATACTATTGGGATTACAAAATCATTTCAAAGATATCTAGTTAAAGGATTTACAATACTCCTTCTAGGAGGTACCTGATTAGAGGATTTACAATATGCTTTCCACTGAAGCATGCATGTTCAAGAGCTCACAAATGATTATAATGATAAGAAAGCAATCAAAATGGTTGATCTAAATCAATGGCACACCTTACCTTGCATATCTCATTTTTATACCTTGAAAATTCCTTTATCTTATTCATGTTGGCTTCGCTATATCTGTAATCACCATTGTGTCACCTCTCTTCCTTTCTACTCAATTGTGTATGTAATTACTAGTCAATAGTCTTGGCTCATTGGTTGTCTTTTCTCTAGAGTCTTCTTGATTCTACTTCTAATACTCTCAATAATAGCAACAACAAAAAAATCCAATAATAAAGTTCCCAAATTATATACTTTCTCCATCCCCTGGGTGCCAAAACTCTAAAACTTCCTTCTCAAATCATGAATTCAAAATTTTGTTTACATAGACAAGTCTATCACAAAATTCCCTTCACTACCTATTCATAGTTTCCTATTCATCAGTGTCTATTTTTAGGCTTGTCTATCTTCCTACAAGTCTACATTTAGACTCTCATCCTTGTGTCCTTCTACCACTTCTATTGACATGCATGTCACACCACCCTTTGAATATCGTTCTTCGTGTCACATCATTGGTGACTCACCACATTGTCCATGACTTAACATATTTTTTGTATGTGTATGCTTCTATGTCCTCACCTCTTTCTCAATTTGATGGGTGTATATTTCTATTGAAGGCCATGAGATTGAATGCATGTACCTTCCTTTTGTTCACCAATTTCCAATTAAGCAAAACACCTAGGTATGATAAGTATTAGCATCATCAATCTTCAATCTTTTTTCCAATGAGAATGGTAAGTTAAATAGAAAGAGAGTGGGAGACAAATAAAGAGAGAGGGATAGTAAGGGAGGGAGCGAGAGAAGGGGATATGAATAGATAGAGAAGTTGGGGGAGAGAGAGTGAGAGAGGCATGCCTTTGCATTTCCAAAATATGATTATTTTATGGAGAACTACAAATGTACTTTTCTTTTCAGACCCTGAGCACATTTTGATGGATACTAAAACCCAAGTGCATTTTAGGCTTGGAAGAGGTTTGGTAAATGACCCTAAGGCTTGAAAACCCCTTTTCCCTCTATTTTAGTCCCTTTACACATTTTTTCATCTATGAACTTTGATTCTTGACTTTTTCCTCGTCATGTTTATAAATAATTAGGTGGGTTTCTCTAAACCAACCACCATAATCTCACACACCTTCTCATCTTTCTAACCATATAATGTTTTCAACTTTTGGAGAATATTAAAATACTAAAATTTAATTTTCTTTACTATTTCCTTGAAAGGCCTCATAGACACATGTATACTATATTTCAACAACTTTTGATCTACTTGACCAATTGCAAAAAAAATTCCATTCTACTATTTTGCACTTGAATCTACACTTTAAAAAAATGCACTTTCGATTTGTTTGATACAAGTTATGCCCAATGCATGAAGAAGTACCATTTTTTTAAGGATATGGTGTCTTTAAAGTATCATTTTAAAAAGGTGCTCACTAGAAAATTATAAAATAATATGCAAATTCTAGATCTCACTCTTAACCACCATCCTAGAAAATGATTTTTCAAAATACAAAATCTAGCAATATTTTTGTTAAGCACACAACAATAATATATGTTATGTTTTTAAGGAAAAAAAAAGAAAATTTTTCATGTGTGAAGGGTCTAGTCCTCTTAATCTTATCCATTAAGAAAAAAAAATTAGTAGTTTAGAAACTAGATTCAAAGTACTGCAATTGTTATTATTTACACATTTTCTAATTTTATGTACAAGAGCCTTGAATTTCACTTTTAAGTTTAGATTTACCCAATTTTAGGAAAAGATTAGCCATGTAAACCCCCCTTTTTGCACACCATCTTGGTGAACTTTCCCTTTATTCCCCTAAATCAACCCATTCAAATCATTTTTTCATTATTTGCAAAGGATCATTTCAACTTGTTTGGCATTTAGGTCCAATTTGGGCCTATTAGGCCATCTTCCTTCCAATTGTACATTAGAAAATGGTAGACATGCACCTCTATTTCATTATTCACATTTCCTTCTTATACAACTTGCTACTAGAGTGTTTAAAAATATAAAAGCTTAATTTCCTCTATTTTAGACCTTTTGGACTTTCATATTTGTTGTGGTTATCATTACATTTTTGTTTTTATATATCTATGTTAAGTTTTTAATACTAATATATAGTAATATGAAAGATTACTCATGCTTTATAATGAGCTCTTACATAGATCTTAACTTTTTTCTTTTAATGCACTTTACTTTACTTTAATAAACTCCCCTTTAGATAATTAGGTATTATTGTGGATAATGTTTTCATTTGTGAGAAGACCAAATCAAATGAAGGTGATTGGACAAAGTTAATGCTAGCACTTGTACCAAATAGAGGTGCAATGGATGCGTTAATAATAATAATGTGTAAAGAGAATGAAAACCGAAATATGAATGAATGGAAACATATTTAGAAATGCAACATATCATTAGAAACACAATCAATAATATTTACATCTCACATCATATTTCAAATCAAAAACAAATTTATACTTGAAATTTATGACCAAAAGATAACAAAGTCTAGATTCTCAATATTTAGACAAAGTCCTTACGTTCCTAACAAATTAACATGAATTTTGTACTATATTAGAATGTCATCTAAGAAATACGCATACGCGGTTTGAATGGCAAGGAAAACGCGTTCCAACTAATGCTATCACCGACTAAACTTTACTGGACAGGCAATGAAAGAGAAAAGAGCCGATGGAATCCTCAATGGTGTCATGCTAAGGCAGTTTCTTTGTCTCCTCAGAACCCTGGCGTCGTGAGACTCTTTTCTGATATCTTATTTTTCGTGCATACAAAATTTGTAATTGGTAGGGAGTAACACATGCATTAGGAATGGTATTGGTTGATAGATAAGGAATGATAAGAGTTAATGTATTATTGGGTGCATTATTGTTCTGGAGGGTCTAATGGATGGACGGGACTGCAAGTACTGATTTAAGGTTGAAAGAAGTATTATTAAAAAGTGGGCGAGGAATGGTTTTTGTTCAAATTAAGGCTCGGAGAGAATGGGTTTCGGATTTATATAGATTGATGTACTCGCTATTCTAGGATTTGTATAGGTCAAAGTCCGGTTTGATGGATCTAAGATTAGGATTACAATGGACGGATTTGAGGTTTAATGGACTATATTTTGTCTAAAAATCCATCATTTGGTCGGTGCCAATAATCTCAATTTGGTTGTTATTATGTTTCTTAGATGTATGAATGGATTCTCCTCCTAATGCTTTATATATATTTCTCACTCTTTGTTTGTGCAGATAATCTTGATAGGAAGTGCGCAAATATGGAGATGAAGAAAGCAAGGATGGTGGCGATTGTGGTGGTTGCAGTGATGATGATGAGCAGTGTGGAGGGTGACCCAAGATGCAACCCAGCTAGGAAAATGCATTGCAATGAGGGGAGGTATTGCAGTAAGTACTAGCAATCGCACCTTAGTGTGCAATAGGTACGCCGTATTTTGGTGTAAATTCGTTTGCTTAACTAATACAAACGAGACATTTTATTTTTTCTTCACATTTAATACAATATCTTATTCTCTTTACCTCTTGATGGATCTCTAACTCTCTATCCATTTTTCTTCTATCCTCTCACTCTATATCTATCTAGACATATATCCCTCTCTATATCCATCCATCTCTCCTCATTCTATGTGTGTGTGTGTGTCAGTCTCCATTTCCACACCTCTCTTTATCTCCTTATTCTCTCCTTCTCTTCCCTCTACATCACACCCGCTTTATTTTCCCTACTCTCTCTCTCATGTCTCCTTTATAAATATTTTCTATATAGTATTAATTAAATTTCTATCGAGACATTAGATTGCTATTCCAAGGGAAGACTAAAGTGTTAATGCTTGGATTTTGAAAGTTGTGATGCTTTTAGGTGCAAGAAGAAATGTGATTATTACCATTTTTGTGATGACACCATTAGTGTGGAATGTATGCTTGTAATTAAAGATGATACTTTTTCATGCCTACAAATCACTAAACAATTATTTTTAGTGCTTGTTGCAAAGTAGTGTCCAACAAAGATGTGAAAGAAACATATCATGTACCTTATATTGTTGGATAGATTTGTTATTTTGGGTGCATTTATTTAGAACATGAGGCCAATGAAGTACGAGACCTAAACATAATTGAATAAATTCTTGTAGATAATATCTTGGTAAATTTTTATATATTTTCTAAATAATAAATTGAAAACAAAAATCTATATAGAAATGGAACATGTATGCAACATTGATTTAAAAATATTTAACATAAAATGAAATACACTTATTACTCAACACAGTAAAATGTCAATTTAAAATGGAAGTGTTTTTATTGACAAATAGTATATGCCTCTCATGTAATTAATTTTACTAATGACACATAAATTTATAATAATCAATTATTACTATCTATCAAATTAGGTAATATTAAATATTAAATCAAATATTGAACTAAAATTTTAATAGTAAATTATTACTAAAAATTAAATTAAATATTGAACTAAAATTTGCACACTATTATTGAAATATTATTTAAATAAATTCTATAAGCAACTCATATTAATTTTTTTAAAAAAAGAAAATAATAATTAATACAAAATCTAAGGACAGGCCATGACCAATGAGGACATGGGAAAAAATATCAATGGACCGGGTAGATGAAAACTATTAATTTGGCTATAAAAAGTCTCTCGAGGTGAGTCCAAAATGATGTGCAAATGAAAATGGGGAGTGCTTATTGTATGGTGGTCTATTGAATGATGGTTGTACATTAAATGTGGAAGAAAAAAGTGGCTGGAAAATCTAACGGCCAGCCAACCTTCAATGGTCTTTCGTCCTTCTACAACGGTAGGAACCCTAGATTTAGAAAGTTATTTCCATTCTCTCTCTATGTATCTCCCTAAATTTATTTCTATCTTTACCTCTCGATCTCCCTCTATCAATATTTATTTTTTCAATCTCTCCTTCCCTCTCTATCGTTGATATATCACCCCCATTGACATGGCCATATATGTATATCTTTCTATCTAGTTGTAGATGTATATTATCTATGTTTGATATCTCTCTACCTACCTATTTATCTCTACCTCCCTCATCTCCCTATCCATCTCTCTCTCTCTCTCTCTCTCTCTCTCTCTCTCTCTCTCTCCATATGTCCCTCTCATTATTTCCCCATGATTTCCCCATGTCTCTACTCACTTTGTATGTCTAAATTTATCTTTCTATCACTTCCCCTTTTAAATGTAATTACAAAAATATTGACTGATAGTTTTTATTTGTTCTGAGGATGGGATTCTTCACAGTTATTAAATGTAATTCTAATATATTGATGAGTTATCCCTATTGCTCACCACAAGAGCTTCCATTCATAGGCCATGAATCTATTAACAATGATATTTGAATGATGGGAGGGATATAGATACAGTAAATATTGCATGCTTGTGTTTTGATTCTTCTACAATATGGATACTATGATGAAAATTGTAGGGCTCCTGAAATGAGATGTAAACAAAATGATTGATTTCAACTCTTTGTTCCATGGACATCTTCTTAGTAATGCTCCAGCTAGACAAAATTTCACCACTAGAAACTCATTATTGTAATATCTGCTAGCGATATGATAAATATTCTAGAGAAACTTGACTAGTGATTCCCACATTTATTTTGCAGCTTGATTGCATAATATGATTTGTTCTTTTTCCAAAGCGAACACCGTTATTTACTATAAACAATATGGATCCCATTAAATTCAATACTTGAAAAGTTCACATAGAATATAAATATTTTTACTTGATCCTCTAACTTATATAATATAATGAATATAAACTTTGTTTAAAACGTTAAAATTATTGTATTTTTATTTCTTATAAAAGTAACAAGGATTTAGAAACATTTTACGAAGTTCAAAAATTCAAAAAAAAAAAAAAAACAAATGATAATTTATTAACTATTTTTATTTATTTATTTATTTATTTATTTATTTAATTCTTATACAAGTTATATATTCTTAAATATAACTATAAATTAATATAATATAATATAATATCTACATATAATACTAACTAAAATATAATTTATATTTAGTAACCAGCATATGATCTTTTTTAGTATGGATCCATAAATTTATTTCAATTTGCCCATCAATTTCATATAGTATGCAACCGATGTTTGCTGGGGATTTTGAAATATGAAATCCTTCTTGTTGTCTCTGTTCATACGTGAGAATATGTGAAGTATACCTGTGAAAAGTTCTCAATTGCCAATGGGGCCTTCGTCTACTGGTGAAGTTGAATGACTCACAAAGAGCCCATCAGGAATCAAGTCTTGTGGAGTGCAAGTCTCGAAGACATCATAAAGAATGAAGTCGAAATCGTGCCAGCTCTCAGCTGGAAAGACAATTGTATCAGATTTGTTTTGAGTATATTATTTGTGTCAGAGCGACAGAGATCGTAAAGGCAATGGCATCTGCTCAAGCCCAATCGCTCCAGGGAGTTGCTTAGGATGCGGGGAAAAACAATTTGTTGCCATTTTAGAAGGGGATTAAAAAACAACATCAATTTGGGGTTTGAGAAAACCTCTTTAATTACTGTTTACTACGGCTCTTGGGGCTGAAAGGGCGTGAAAGAAACGGTCAGGAGAGGGATTGTCGTTGAATGGTAGCACGGGAGCGGTGGAGGCAATGCGGAAAAACCAGGGGATTTGCTGCAGATTCGAGCAACATGATGCTCTCCAAATCTTCTATTCTGGCTGCACCAGAGCTCGGTTGCACCCATTCCTTTTCCTCATCCTTTCACTAGCCCCTGCTCACATTACCCTTGCTGCCATATCAGCCTTGTCCGGCTCATCGGAGAGGGCTTTTAAAACAGGTCGGACACAGCAGCCACTACCCTACTCTCACTCGATCCGCCCACCAAAGAAGACAACTCCAAATATCTGGCAGAGAAGTAAGCTCTCTTGAAAAACACTGATCCACACCTCTCGATCTCTACTTACAGTGCCTCTTCACTGCTTGCACAGGCGTCTACGCTCTCGACCTCATGACCTCGATGGTCAAAAGGGGTTCTGAATTCCTTAAGCCTCTACTGAGCATCCCATTCATCAAACCAACTCCAAAATCCCCACAAAGCAAAACCTCCCAAAATCCACGCCCAAAGCACTCAGAAACCAGGCACTAAACCTCCAGCTAGAGATTAGTACTCTCTGAACAAGCTCAAACTTAGTCAATCGATTCTCAAACTCATGACTTCCATGCTCTTTCAAAGTTTCAATGGCGGAGGGGACAGGTAAAATGAGGGACGTTTGATATAGTATTTGTGTAGAGTGTACCACCCCGCGCTCACTTGAATAAGATGCAGAAATACCACTAGGAAAACCATGTATGCAACTTCTCCCCTATTAGTACCAAGTTAGCTTGAATTAGCTGTAGGTTTTTCGTGACTGTTTTGCTACGTCAGACTGACATTGTCGCATCTCCTCCATCACACTACGTGTGGCTAAGATTTCGCTGATGGTCGTCTAAGTCTTCTCCACGATTTTCGAGTAATGATTGTCAAGGAAAATATGTACCAAAAAGATCAACGGTTGAAAGCGTCTCAATGGCAGCCATTTGCTCTCCATGGCTGTAAACCGTTGGATGTCAAACTGAGCCTCTCAACTTCATAGAGGAAACGCCTACGGCGTAACAAGTGGTGTGGGAGCAATTCACACTATTGTGAAGAGGACAACTGCATAGTTACACAATATCTCTTCCCACAATAACCAACCACACAACGATCTGATCATCAATGCAGAATAAGAAGATGCCCTAGGCCACACACGAAAAACAATCCTTAGGGCGCTGGCCTAATCTTTACACAAAATATTATTTTTAATTTTTTGTTTTCGATCACAAAATATGTAAATTTTATAGGAAGGATGGCAGCATGCAATGTTACACCTTACAAACAAAGTATTATCTAGAATACTAATACCTATGGTTAGTAACAATACATGTTAGGTATTGGAGTATTTAGAAATGTAGAATGTTATTATATTTTTTAAGTACCTTTTAGTTTTCGCATGTAATTTGACATTTTTTTGATGAATAGTCATTTTCCATTAATAAATTAATATGCTCGTTACAAAGGACCAGGGATACAAGATCATGGATGCATAATAATTAATTAATATACTTTTTGACATTTTTTAAGGATCTTGATCATTATAATGAGCTCTTACATGGCTCTGTAATTTCTTATTTTACAAGGTCATGTGTGATAAGACCAAATGCAATGAAAAAGTTTGGAAATTTTCATGATTTATAATGTCTTGAAATGTTTTCAAATGCATGTCTTACCATTGATAATGGGATAGGCTAATCTCTAGACAAAATGCACTAAAAGACAAAACAATGTTTTTTCTTTTTTCACATTCACAAAAACATATTGATTTTTTTCCAATTTTTTTTTTTTTTCTTTTTGGTTTTCAACTAGAAACTATGAGATCATGAAGATCAAACGCTAATATTTTTGGAAAAATCCATGATGGATTTTTTGAAAATTGGTCAATTGTAGAGTTTGTAGAGAAGATAACTGTGTCCATTGATAATTCTAGAAACTTTTCCAAAAGCATTTAAGTAAGATTAGTCATATCTAATAATTTTGTCAAAAATGTTTGTACAAAGCTAATA
Organism: Cupressus sempervirens; assembly: GCA_028749045.1. Classification (NCBI taxonomy): domain Eukaryota; kingdom Viridiplantae; phylum Streptophyta; class Pinopsida; order Cupressales; family Cupressaceae; genus Cupressus; species Cupressus sempervirens. The sequence goes on along the minus strand of CM053786.1, from coordinate 606,231,888 downwards.
ATACTTTGTACTTATCTCATTACTTATAATTCTTTTCTATAACTTATCTCATCATTCATAATTCTAGAATCTTTGTCAATATATATGTGCGTGTGCGTGTGCGTGTGTGTGTGTGTGTTTAATGTATGAACATTTTTATTTATATGTTTAACGGAGACACTAATTTTGGTCATAAATTGGGGAAGTTAGGAATGATTGATTAGTTTGATTTTCTTTTTCTATGACATATGTATGCATATATTTATATGTATATGTATTTATTGAAATTTTGCACAAGAACACAAACTAAAAGAGACAATAATAATCTGCTAAATATGAACACATCAACTTAAATAACAATTTTGGAAGGTACAAAATATAGAACTTTGCATCTTTACTGCAACTTACAAAGACCAAAGCAGATTACAAGTTGGATTACTCATTGAATTTGTATGTTTTATTCCTATTTAATTATAAGAAAGATTGATCATGCTTGTTAATAAACTCACTGACAACATAACTATGCACTCTATTTCATTTCAGAGTTAAATATTTTATCTATTTGCTTGGCCATATTAATTGACTAATCAACGACATTTAACACTTATTGGATTCATCATGGATCTTATGCACAACATAAAAAATGGTGAAAATTTCACTCATTTGGCTTCTTTGTGTAGGTTAAAGTTCGAGGGTTCAAATGCTGTGAGGTTTTTGGCTGAGTTAATCAACGTGATTATATTGTCAGCGGTGTCATAAAACTTAAATTCATTTTTTTCTTATGATACATGTTTTTAATATTTTATTCATATTTAGGCAGAATTCTCAATACCTTCTTTTAAAGCTTTCCTTATCCTTGTGCAACTACTCTTTTTCATACTCACGTTCATCCCAGGGTAATATTTTATCATCACTCACAAGTCTTCATTTGCCAATGTTAAAATTCAGAGGACTCATATGATATCCAGTTTTGTTTTTCAATATTAGAAAAAAAATTACGTTGACCGCATTATAACCCTATTGACATTGATGTCATTGACTAGAGTTTTATTCCCTCTAGACTTTGTCATTTGTAAATTTTAGTTTATCTTTAAGCAAGTTTTCTAATCATTCATTTTAAAAATGTGAGGAAAAAAATTTAAAATTCTATTAATAATATACGTTGTATGTAGCATTAGTTAATTATTTTTAACTTTTCATATTCATTTGTGTATCATTATTAGAACATTTTTCTATAAGTAGTGACAATTTTAAGTACTTGGTTATTGAGCACCTATTCTTTAACTTTTTTAACCTCTTGTTGTACCACTATTAGGACTATTTGTGTTGGGATATGAAATCCAATAGTCTCACTAACTGTTCAGCTTCTGTGGTTGTTTACTTAAGGCTATATGTAAATATGTAAATAGACATATATTGTCCTGTACTATATCACATTGGTTATTCTTTATCAATATAAGAGTTACTTGCTGAGTGTGGACGTAGCCACAATTGTGATGAACCATGATAAATATATGTGTTTTTGTATTTTCTCTTCTAAGTTTTTGTGCTCATCTTTTCTTTTTCTGGGAAAAAGATGGGTAAAAATTCATTGGGACAAAAAGGATTACAACAAGGAGCTCTATCCTGAGCAACAAGTTCATCAAATTCTTTCACCAACTCAAAGGGAAGCTGCCCCCCATCCATAATATTCCAACCTGAAGCATGACCAAAAGCCCATTTGACAAAACAATTAGCAACTCTATTCCATTCACGAGGAATGTAATTAAACCTAATGAAATCAAGAGAGGTACAAAAGAGAAGAGTTTGATTAACAACAGTGGCCAACTGCCAACTACCATCGTCAAGCACCTACGAGGAAAGCAAGTTCACAACCACTTGAGAGTCAGACTTACAGATTTATCAAAAAAAAAGTTACCAAACTTATCAATTTTTTCTACCCTATATTCTTTTTTCTCACTCTCACACATATATGTCCCCTCCCTAATGTCTCTTTATCTTTCTTTGTCTACCTAATGTATGTCCCCACCTACCCATCTCTCTCTCTCTCTCTCTCTCTCTCTCTCCCTCTCTCCCTCTCTCTCTCTCTCTCATCGTCATCATGTCTCCATCTCTTTTGGACCTTGATTATCATCCATCCCCTAATTACTCTCTCTCTCTCTCTCTCTCTCTCTCTCTCTCTCTCTCTCTCTCTCTCTCTCTCTCTCTCTCTCTCCCCCTCACACACACACACACACACACACACGCACACACACACACACACACACACACGCACACACACACACACACACACACACACACACACACACACACACACAAGATTTGCCCCCCACATCACCATTTCCATTGATTTGATGCCCTAATTATTCTCCTTCTCTCTACCTCATCTCTCTCTCCTTAGACATTGTCACTTTCTTCCTTATACCTTCCCTTATTTCTCCCTTTCTCCTATTTCCATCCCTACTTGCCATATACTCTCCTTTATTACTTATCTCTACATCATCTCTTTCCCTCCCCACCTCCTTAATCTCTTTAAGTCTCTCCTCTCCCTCCTCTCATAATATCTTCCCCCTATTTGGCAAAAAAAAGTTACCAAATTTATCAATTCTACAATTTTATATCTAAAATATATTTTAAGTTCATAAGATCCAACATTTGTTTCTCATATGATGGCTCCATTGCTCAAAATTTAGATGTGCTAACTTGCACATGTTGAAGTAGTTTATCTGAAATATCTAAAAATAAATTTAGCAAGAAGCAAATACATAGAAGAGAATAAACATAGTAGAGCCTAGCAATCATTAATTAAATCTAATAATACTTTGCTTTCAGGTGCATAGTCAAACTTTTCTACTTTCATGACATAACACTTAATCCTTTTTCCATCATTGTAAGTCTCTTCTTTCATGTGAACTTTAAATATGAATTTATATAAAAGGAACTTGTGTATGATTTATCCTAGCTTGACACCATGTTGTTCTTCATCCTTCAATATCTTTAATTCATTTGCTACAATACCCATAATCTCTTCTCCTACTTTTCCAAAAATAGTAACCCAAGTGAAACTTGTGTGATCTTGCACTATATATTGAAGCATGTATATGCAATTTCATTTAGAAAAACTCTTATCACATCTTTGACAATACCATTTATCATTTCAATCATTGCTCACCTTCTTTTGCATTATCTATCTTCAAATTTTAAGAGGCAAGTTGCATAATAAAAAATTTCCACCTTTACAAAACATAGGGTAGCTTTTATCACACCCCAACAAGGTGTGTTAGATCTAAGTCACGAATCATTAAATATATTATTAATAAATTTTAGTTGAAAAAGGCTAGAGTCTACAGTATGATGGGAACTTGTGAGCCTCTTGTGTGGGAGGTCTTGGGTTCGAGTCTTCTCAAAGTGAACACATACATATAATAACTGTTAAGAAATAATAATAATTAATCTAGACTTATCGTAGAGAAAGAATGAAGGATGAATTTCACATTTAACAATTATTTTATGAACTTTGAACCTTTGAAGATTACTCCTATTGTTTGTCAATATTTGAATGAAATTATATGTAACATCATAGTTTTGGTCTTGTTTTTGGCTCTTATGTGTTTTGTTTGAAAATTTAGTTGCATTAGTGGTTAAATTAAAAGGCATTCATTTTGATTGGATTTATTCATATTAGAAACACATGATTCATAACTTAAGTTAAATGAAGAAAGTTTCACTTAAGGTAGAATTAAACAACACTTCAATATTATATCAAGTCCAATACAAAATCAAATTTCTATGAGATTAAAATAAATCTAATTACAAGAATCTATGAATAAAGAAAAGGAAACTTTCTATTGAATCTACTAAAAACTAAATCAATTGTGTATGAAATTACAATAGAATCACATTTCTATAAAACTAAAATAGTATCTTTCCATAACTATTAGTTTAAAACAAAAACTTTCCATTAGGACTATTAATTAAAATTGAAAGAAGGATTAATAAAATGAACCATCCGAAATTCAAAATTTATATTTCATGAAATGTTATCTAATAACAATTTCTATTTAAATTCATCTCATTAATATAATTGTTATGATTATTTAATGAAGATTTCATTTGGAAGCCTGTTGTTTAATATACAGAGTCCGAGCTACTTCCTCTAATCATTTAGAACAATCAAACTACACCTTTGAATTTAGTTTGGTGGATATCATTATCAGTGGAATTCTATGAAAGAAAGACAAAGAAATTGAATCTTCAGAAGCCTGATATGACCATCTGCTACAGATGAAATTTATAAAGAAGAATAAGAGATATTAAAGTAGTTAGTTCAGGCATAAGACAAAGCCTGATGGAGAATCAAGGTAAATAGAATTAAGAGAATTAGAATAAACACTAAAATCATCCAAAAATTATTAGAATAAATACAAAATAAAAATCCTTCCTTCTTGGGAATGTTCACACAGGAAGAGTCTTTATTGTATTTCTTTTAATCACACTTGACACTTGTCTCCCACTTGGGCACATCTATGTGCCTGTCATATGTAAAGTGTAGTCATAATACCCACCTCGATTACATCCATATATATTGATAATAGCACAAAATAATCCAAATGAAATAACTGGTACCAAATCAAAATGAAAGAATTATAGAAAGGTCTCCTTACTTGACTCAATGCTATGCAGTCAAATTGGCTATAACCTGAACTTCAGACACCTTCTTCAAATCTCCATAGGAAGAAGTGGATTATGGCATGCAAATATGTATAATTTTGGGTGTTAAGGACATCGTATTCGAGCAAGGGAATCAAGAGAAATTGCAAAACAAAGCAGAAGTTGAATATCTCTGTGCATGTTTCAATATGAGAAGGGCAACATATTTAAAGTTTTGGAATGACTTTACGGCTTCTTGTTGTTACAAGATTGACAATCGATTTTCTTTCCATTGGTTGGAAAAGGAAAATGAAAATGCAAATTGAAATGAAACACAAACACAAATTGAAAATGCATTTTTTTGTTAAATTAGTGTGTAACTACTCCCATTTCTTTTTTAATTATAGAGAATCTATTTTGACATATTCTTATGTTGGGAATTTGTGCTATGATTGTATAGAATGCCTCTTGGCATAACTAGTCATCAACTTAACCATATAATAGACTATATAACTCCTTTTCCAATGTGTTGCCAACTATTCCTTGTAAAACATCAATAACTACATAAATCTAATGATAAAATTAAGAGAAAGATAAAGTAGAGTTTGAAAGCTCCCATGTTAAGAAATACCTGCATGAAAATGTATTTTTAACTATTACATATGAAAGCTAATTCATCTTCCACTTTAATATTAAAGTAAGGGCTTCTTGGAGTTTTTAAATTGTAAGTAGGCAAGTTCAAGTAGTTAGGCCCCCCAACGAAAAATAAAATTGATTCTACCTGCATAGAAACATGATGTTTCTATGTCACTTATTTTACCCTAGTTTGAAACTTAGCAAAAAGAAATTGGAGACCATGAAGGTGACTAGTGTAATTGAAGTTAATTTTGCTCCCTCGTTGGTTGTAATGGGCATTCTTCTAGAAAAAAGGCAATAAAAAATGAATAACCTCAATCTGCAATAGTCGAGAGGGATACTTTTACACTTGTTTATTTCTATTTAATAATATTATAAGACTGAGTAATCTCTTTTGTAACAAAAGGCTAATAACCTATATAATTTTTAATAATAGAAAAATTTGTACATAGATTTTAGTGAAAACTATTGTTGTCAGCCAAGGTCTTTCAATTGAAGCTCAAAGAAGCAAGCGTCTCAAAAACCTAGGGCCACAAGGAAATAGAAAATTAGAAGTAAGAATGAATAAATTTTGAGTGCGATGACATGATCTTATCTCTAGTAATCCTCCTGACCACACAGTGTAAATGAGGGCATTGAATGTGGAAGAGGAGGCCCAACGTATCATCTATTGCATGTCCTATTACTAGATGTTCCCACACTTCAATCTTCATATTTCTAGGCATATTATCTATGTGATGTTGTCTACACTCAACATATTTTTAGCATTCCCTACTTTGACCTTCCATCAAAGATGAATACAGATGCAACATTACTACAAGCATTTTATAAACCTTCAAAGCCACTACATTTAGATAAACTACTTCATTGACAAGTGAAAAGGTAATAAATATAATAAAAATCTCAATCTTCAAAGAGTTGGTTGATATATGATAAGCCTTCCCATAATTGGTTTGTCATTGTCATTAATTAGTATCTCTGTAATCTCTAAACATGCATTTACCTCCTCCATGTCGTCCCCAAAAATTACCTCACCACTATCACATGCCCAATTTTCTAATAGGTCAGCCATCTATTTCCCTCCCCATAAGTGTGGGAGATAGAAAATGTTAGATTTCATTTTTGTGAAAGCACAGTTGGAACCATCAAAACATAGCCAATGGATTGAGTTGCTATTAGGCAAGTATTATGAAGAATAGCATGATCAAAAAGTGAAAGACAACAAAATAGATGGTGAAATTTACTTCACAACAACATTTATGACTATATTTTCTCTGTATATTCAAGTTTTTCTGGAAGTTGATTGTGTACAATTTTTTTAGCATCAACGTTTTGGATCACACACAGTGATCCATCACCAAGATGAACAACAAGAGAATAGAAAAAATAATTTAGTAGACTAGGGGAGAAAATAGAGATATAAAAAGAGGATGGAGTAGGGGGGGCACGAAGATTTGAAACATTGATACTAAAAAAAATTTACACAATCAAATTCTAGAAAAACTCAAATATACTACTAATGGATTGTGGAAATCAAATGAAACATTTTCTCTTTTGGAAATATATATGATACTTCATAAAATATTGAAAGAAAGTTATGAATTCAAAGCTTTGACACTTTGTAAAATGTACAACCAATAATACATTCTCTTGTACACCAAAAGAAGTGGCACTTTACCATTAACTAATTAAACTCTATTCATTTTCCAACTTATGGTAGCATTGAGAATGCACATAAAACAAGAGCCCAAATATCTATTACAAGCTTTGCAATAAACACCAACTACATTCCAATCATTATATATATAGTCAATCGAAAGTGGTTCTGAATTCTTTGGATCATAGAAGACTCACCTTATGTGCAAAATAACAAAACTTGCAGCATATGGAAATGTACATTTTTTAGTCCTACATAAAATCTCTATGTTTATAGAGATAGATGAATGCATACCAAAAATATATTTATTTTCTTTGATTTACCTATGTGCCCTAAAATAACTCAAAGAGAATGCATGCAATTATGAAAGCACAAGGCAGGGCACGTGGATAGTCAATTCAAATGCCTCAAAGAAATGTTTCCTCATGACATGCAAGATATTAGACAAGTGAATTGATATAAAGTTGTCATATGTCAAATGATTCTCATATGTGTATGGTGAAACAAATGTCCAATTGTTAGCAAATTACTTTTTCTATTTTCTATAATAGAAAACTAAAAATACCACCAAAGAAATCCACAATGACCAATCAGAAAATAAAAATTAAATAACAAAAAAATTCTTTAATGAAATAATTTCTACAAAGTAGAGGATAAAAAACTATGCACAGATTCCAAGAAATGAATTAGTAGGTAAAAGTCATCTAAAGACTTTAGTCTCCACCTATTTATAGGTGGCACTAATAATCTTATATATAGTTTAACATAAATATTTATTACATAAAGTTACTTATAACAACTCACAACCATTAATAGACTTCATCTTTATAAATTGAAGTGACATAGAACTCATTGGTAGTTTTGCTATGATCTATTGCATTTCAATGTGGGGCCCATTTAATGTGTTTCCCCTTCTCCTTTGCATTTTTTCAGTAACATATGGTTGCATTAGTATGGCGGGCAAGGGACACATTAAATACAATTTTATAGCTCTTTATTAAGAAGCCACGTGGAGAGATTAGATGGACACGCAAATACTAATATGATATTTAATATCTTTTACTGAAAATTTATCATTTTTAAATTGTTGTTGTTAATATTTAAAATTTTAATGTTTTCGAATGGCTATAATTAATAATTGTCGTTTTTAGGTAGATCTACCAATTGTATTCAAATATTTTTATCTTATTTCAATATTTCTAAAGTTTACAATTTTTTTAAACAATTAAATATATTATTTTAAATTATCTATCTCAATTACATTTGATTAAATTATTTGATGTTAGCTTCCTCCATATTGTATTTTTAAGGTAATATTTTGAAGATTACGTAAGTTCAATTATATAATTAAGGCAAGTAGTTAATTTTTCAAATGCATCATGATAACAATTTCTATAAACTATAATTATAATTATTATGTAAGAATATAAAACAAATTCATAGATAATATTTAATTTTAAATGCACAACCAAGTTGATTTTTAATTTTTAAAATAATATTATTTTTTATTTATCTCTTGTAATTAGTTTATAATTACTATAATAATTTTGACTATCTATAACTATAAGGACAAGTAATGTCACTACAAGACACTTGTTTATTTGGATTAAATATTTCCTTGTAATAAAACTAGTATAGATATCTTTAATAAATCTATCTAAAGAAATGCCCATAGATATCCACTACGAAATAATTATAATTTAATTTACTACATCTAAAAGTATTTATATTTCCTTCATCTCTATTTGTTTGGTTTTTAACTAACTAAACTTTTTATTTTAATTTCTTAAAAAATGATGATTTATATCTACATATATTATAATCTAAATGGATATTTTTATGTGGTATTTATTAAATTATATTAAAAATCATATTCTATTTATAATAAGATTTAAATTTTTGACATGTAGATGGTTGTCAAATTTAACCTAGAAGAGTAAAAGTTAACATTAACATGCTCACTCCATCTCACTTCCCCATTCTGCCATTGTAGAGTGCCTATAAACATTAATAAATTAAATTTAACATTACTATCAATGGTACAAATATATTAAATATTAATTTGTAAAATTCATACACTTTTACACTCTAGCATTACACCTCAATCTAAATTAAAAATAGTTAGAAGCACTATGAAATCAACTAAATTGTGAGGCTTCTTATAATCCTTCTTTAGACCCTTAGACAAGGAGTAAATTTATAATTTTATTTTATGTTCATATCCATGTCTAAGAAATTGAACTAGTGTACACATTTAAATAGGTATAACTTCAAGAATTTGAGAGAAAAATTACTACTTTAAATTGATTTTCTTTGATCTCCTAATACATAAATCTCAATATAGATTCATGGTGTTTAGTTACACTTTTGAAGAATGTACTAAATTGTGAAGGTCTCATTCTCCTCAATTAGACCTATAAATAAACCAATTCCATCACTTTGGAATAATATTTAAAGACATGATTATATATGTTATCAACAAGTTCTATTGCATTTCTCTTAATGGAAGTGCTCTTTTGATAAATCCTCATTGTAATAATAATATTTGATAATTTTAAATGATTAAGTGAATGTATTTAAATCAATACAAAATGCCTATGTAAGTTCATAATGATTAGTGGGAAAGTGTTGTTGAGATTTTAAATGAATTTACATGTCAAAAGTGTAGGGTTCAAAATTTCAATTATGAACAAGGGATGCAAAGCATCAAAGTTCCTTCCAATAATAAATGAAAGTGAAATTGTAGATAGTAAATCCAAAGCAAAACTTGTGATTAGATTTGCCTATCAAAATTTGAAAGAAAATGCAAATATAAGTAATAAATACATTAAAATATTGCTATAAAAAATTCAAATAATATAGTGAAGACTATTATTTAGCAAAGAAAAACAATATATATATATATATATATATATATATATATATATATATATATATATATATATATATATATATATATATATATATATATATATATATATATATATATATATATATATATATATATATATATATATATATGTATGTATGTATATATTGGAGTGTAGCTTTAGTTTGTACAAATTAAAGTGAAAACTACATATGAAAATTGAGCCATCAAATCTACAACAAAGGAGCTTCTAAACATATCAATAAGAGTAAGAAGATGAGTCTCAATTTCGTGAAAGTCCTTTTTGCAGATTGAGACTTGTTCAGAATTGGGTGCCTCATTTTTTTAAAATTGGGCACCTGATTAGGGGTTTGGTAGCATGATCTATTTTCAAAAATTGGGTGACTAATTTATGAGTATGGATTAGGCTACCGAAACAAATTGGGCAGTTGATTTTAAACAAATTGGGTGCCTGATTTGTTCAAAGTTGGGCACCCAATTTGTAAAATCTTAAACCCCTTTTTTATCATTTGTATTGTTTTAGTTATAGGATAGTGATATTCGGAGATGGGAGCCCAATTTTGAGAGCCCTACTAACCCCTACCACCCCCCTGCTTCCCCGTCCCTCCCTCCAATTGATTTTTACACTCTTCAAGTATGTCTATTTGTTTTCTATATTTTATTTCATTTTTTTCTTTTTTTTTCTTGAAAAGTAGGTTGCTTTATTGTTCATCATTATTATTTTTATATCAATAATAAGATTTTAATTATATTTACTTTTTAAAAAAATTCACAAGTTTTAGTATATAAAATGTAGAATAGGTAACCTATAAACAAAAACATAAACTATAGGTTCAATTTCAATACAAAAACATAAAATTTAAGTAGAACACATAAAAATTAGCATTAGGTAAAACAATAAAAATAAAACACATTAACATTGGGTAAGACAATAAGCTTGTCCCTTTGGTGAAATGGTGGGGCTTCTTGCCTGTAGGACCTACAACCAAGGTTCAAGTACCCATAGGGCCATTCTCTACTATGGATCTTATTTGAGCATGTTTTCCATTGACCTTAAGTGAAATAATGGGGCTTCTTGCTTGTAGTACTTACAACCAAGAGTTAATAAAATTTTAGGAATTAAAGATAACTTAGATGAATTCTAGACAAAGCTTATAACTCATGCAAGTAAAAATCTCACTTAATCAAATTATTTGAAATCATCCTGATTGCAAGTGGGAGCAGATAGGGAAGAGGATGGGGAAGTGTGCCTTTTCAAAATTTGAATCCTGTCTTGGGCAGGATTCCTTAGGGAGGAGGGAATTAGAAGCCTGGAATGTAGGAGGGATTTATAGAGTGTGAGGGGACAGTAGATAATGGATATGTGACAGAAAATGAAGATGGGGACCCACGTGACAAGAATAGGGCTCTAAACAAGCCTATTTTACCACCCAAGGTGGATCAGTCTAGGGTATTTCCCAAAAAATGGTCTTCTCTTTTTGGGGTTAAGCCTACTTGTAAGTCTTCCTTTCCACTAGTTAAAATTCTTTCTAGCTTGGATAAGGGTTCTTGTGCGATTGCTATTCCAGATGAGTTGATGGATCATAGCATTGCTTCTATGGCTTCTACCCTGATGGGAAAGTTTATTGGGCCAAGGCCGAACATAGATATTGTAAGATCCTTCACTCAAAAGAAATGGAACCTTAAAGGATAGGTCATTGTTACGATGATGGCAAAAGGCTTCTTGTCTTTTGATTTCTCTTGTAATTAGGACTTGTCAAACATCCTATGTGAAGGGCCATGAAGCATAGGTTGCTCGACCTTGGTGCTCTAGAAGTGGTCCTCGAAGCTGGATTTGAATGATTCATTTTTTGTGCAAGCACCTATTTGGGTTAGACTTCCAAAATTGCCACTGAAGTTCTAGAATGAAGATGTCTTTATGGGGGTGGAAAATTCCTTTGGAGAGCTATTGTCTATAGACCCTATTAAGGCTTCAAGAAGGAGACTAACATACACAAGGATCTGTATTGGAGTGAGGGAAGGGGATGATATGCCAGAAGTAGTGAGCTTTCACGCAAAACTTGGGACACATACTCAAAAGCTACATTATGGAAGTTTTCTTTTTGCTTGTTTTGATTGCTTGAAATATGGGCATAAGGTGAATCTGTTGGCATTATGATACATTTTTGTCATTAGTTACAACACTTATTGGATTCTGAATGCTTACTGAGCTCTCACCGGACATTCCTTTATAAGCCAAGCTTTACCTAGTTCTCAGTGTTTACCGAGTGATCGAGGTGAACAAAGCAGCCAATGTTTACCGAGTGTTCGAGGTAAAGAAAGGAATTAGTTTTGACCGAGTGAAGATGTACTTAGTATTGACCGAGAACTTTGTGATAACTGAGCTCCTGAGGTTATCAAGGAAATTAATTTTACCAAGCTCAGACGGTTATCAAGGAAACTAACTATCATTGAGTCACAAGTTCTATCGAGTGTTTCCTTTGATCGCCGAGCTACAGTTCAGATAGAAGTGTTCACCGAGTGACATCTCTTCTACCGAGTCTCCAGTGGTTACCGAGTTTAGAACTACTCGAAGTTTTTAGTATGGACCATGCCTTCACTTCTACCGAGTGCATGACGATGCCGAGTAACGCAGTGGACACCGAGTATCAGAAGGACACCAAGTCAGTTCAGTGAACCCGAGTTTTTACCTTGGGCCGACTTTGTATAGAGATTTGCACTTGTTGTTTTGGCCGACCTTGCATGTATTGTTTATTTGGATGGTATATATATGCAATGTATTGTATCATTCAAATGTAATGGTAATGAATGAAAATGTGAAAGTGTGAAAGAAATACATGTGTGCGAAAGTATGTGTGCTGAGTTGTGAAGGTATTCAGCAAGGTCAAGTTTTGGAGCAGAAAAGTTTTATCTATCACATCAAGGTGAATCAGAGCATAGCAGATCTTATCAGCAATCAGTTGTAATTAGATCCACTGTTTCATTCTAACAGGTGAATCAGTTTTTGTAAATCCTTTAACAAGGTAGACTTAACAGTCTTTTGTAAATCTCCTAACAGAGTGCATACTTTATTGTATGTTTGTAAATCCTCTAACAAGGTGGATCTAGCAATCCTTTGTGCTCCTAACAGGGCAGATCACCAGAAGTGGTCATTGTAAGCCTTAACCGGCCAACTTCATACTGCAGTAACGAAGTTTTGTGGGTTTCATCCCCACCCCAGTTTTACTTTCTATTTGGAAGGTTTCTGGGTCACCAAATCTGTGTGTTCAAGTGTTGCAAATGATTTTGTTTCATGCTTACAGTAGGTTACCTGGATGAATGGTGAATATATCAGTATGCAATTTTATTGTTTGAAATTTTAAAAGTTACTGATTCACCCCTCCCCTCTCAGTAACTTGTCATATCTTGAATATTTCCAACAGAATCAGTGTCTAAAGGATAAAATTGGAAAGAAAAGGTTTTTTATTCTTTCTAAAATTGGTAAGGAGAAAAGGATCTAGAAAAGAAAGGATAGAAAGGAAGGCCAGAAGCCCTAGGAGATTCTAGAGGAGGTCCTGGTGGCTCCTTCCGAAGGAGAAATCCAAGTAGTCTAGAATGACCCAAAGGCTGATGAGATAGTCGAAAAGGTCATGTCTAGATCAAATATTTTTGAGGTGGTAAATTTAGAGGTCTTTCTGGATCCTTCTAGAGGAGAAATCAAATTGGTCTAGAATGACCCAGAGGTTTTTGAGATAGTTGAAAAGGTCATGCCTGGATCAAATATTTCTAAGGTGGTAGATTTAGTCTTTAAAGGGGTAGACCCTATCAGAGTAGAAGACAAGGTAGAGGATAAGGTTTTTCCTAGACCTAGAGAGGTGGTTTATCTAGCCTTATACTCTTGTATCCCTGGATTCAAGGAAGTGGATTCTCCAGATAAGGTAGCTATATTGGAGAATAGGATAGAGGATGATAGTCTTTTCAAGAGCAAGGGGGAGCAAGTGTTGATTATTGAAGGGTTTGTTGAAAGGGAGATCCAAGAGGTAGTAGAGGGAGTTTCTCCTTCTTCTAGTAAGGAAAACTTAGTTTCTTGCAATTTGGAAGAGAGATTTGAGAAGGACATTTCCTTATCTCTAGTTAAGATGGTAAGGGCTAATTACTGTTTGAAGGGGAACCTAGGAAAACCCAAAAAGAAAAAGAGCTAGGAGCCCTCCCTAGCTTCTCTAGCATAGACTAGGAGTCATGGTAGACTAGATGTGGGAGGGAGGCCAAGGTCAGTAGGAAGGAGGATTGTTAGTTAAGTCATTCAAGATGAGGCCAGAAGGATTTTGGCGGATGGGAGCCAAAGAGCTATTTTGGAATGTACTTCTACTTTGAAATGAAGATAATTTCTTGGAATATAAGGGGCCTCAATGGGGTCCATAAGTAGGAAATTCTTAGGAATATTATTAGAGACCATAGACCCAATATTTTGATGATTCAAGAGACTAAAATGAAGAAGGAGATTCTAGATAAGATGTCCTTTAGTAGCAATATGGTAGGTGAGGCAGTGGACTCTAAAGGTGCATCAGGAGGTTTGCCTACTCTTTTTAAGATTAAAAAGTTTAGATTTACTACTTTTCATAATGATGGTAATATTCTCTTTTGTAAAGTGTTTCATCTTCATTCCAATGAAAATTGGTTCATTTTGAATATCTATGCTCCTAACTCTAAAAGGTAATGGAAGAATTATTGGACTAAGATTTTTGATATGGTCTAGACTAGTAATTTGAATAAAGGTATTATTATGGGAGACTTCAATACTCCTCTTATAGATGAGGAGAAATTGGGAGGCTTGGCTTTGAATTGGGAATGCAAGATGGACCTCTCCAATTTCATTAATAACTTGGCTTTGTTGGATGTGGATCTATCAAGAGGATCTTACACTTGGTCCAAAAAAAGAGTTGGAAGTGATTGCATCCAAGTTCAATTGGATAGAGCTCTAATTTCTCCAAACTAGTTGAATTCTTTCTCTTGTAGGTTGTCTCTACTCCCAAGAGATGGTTTAGATCACTCTCCTCTATCTCTCTTGATTGTCTCTCTTGAACCTATGAGGAACTTCTCTTTTTGGTTTGAAAAGATGTGGACCTCCCATCTCGATTTATTGCATAGGATATACTACCAATGGGGAATGGAAGTGGAAGGAACAACTATGTTTAGAGTTGCCAAGAAATTGAGTAATGTGAAGTGAATGATTAAAGTATGGAATAAGACTGATTTTGGCCATATCTTTTAGGAAAAAGAGGAGCTATCTGTCAAGCTCACCCCTATCCAAGACATTTTTCAACAAGATGGGTAGAATAATTTGAATAGGAATGTTGAGATTTCCATTTTGATTGATTTGCATAATATTATTAGCAAAGTGGAGAAGTTTTGGAAGCAAAGATCTAGAATCAATAGGCTTAAAGAGGGTTATCAGAATACCAAGTTTTTTCATATGTCTACTCTAAAGCATAGAGCTAATAATTACATATTAGGCTTAAAAAAGGGACAAGATCTTTTGACAGGAGAGAATGATATTGTTGTTGAGGTTATTTCTTATTTCTCATCTCTTCTGTCTTGGGATCCTTTGTTATTGAAGGTGGATCAAAATGAAATAATCTCCTGTCTCCCATGGATTATTCAACCCCATCATAACAAGATGTTGAGGGCAATCCCAAAATCATATGAAGTTAGAGAAACTTTGTTCTCTCTTCCTACTGACAAATCCCCTAGACTTGATGGTTTTCCAACTTTCTTTTTCCAAATTTATTGGGAGGTGGTAATGGAAGATGTGGTGAAGGCTATTCAAGAATTTTTTGGAGAAAGGAGTATTCTTAAGGAGATCAATTCTACTTTCTTAGTCCTCATCGCTAAAGTCCCTGGGGCAGATTCTTTGGATAAATTTAGAGCTATTAGACTTTGTAACTCCTTTTACAAGATTATCTCAAAGGTGTTAACCTCAAGAATCCTCAAAATTCTCCCTTTGATTATATCATAGCAAAAAATTGGCTTTGTCCCTTGAAGGTAGATATTGGATTCTATCATGATGGTTCATGAAGTGATTCATTCCATGGAGGCAAGAAAAAGAGAAGGTATGCTTCTTAAGCTTGATCTTTCCAAAGCCTATGATTAGGTGGATTGGACTTTCCTAAGTTTGGTGCTTCAAACTTTTGGATTTGATTAGAAAGTTTGTAAGCTTATTTATTAGCTTATTTCTACTTCCTCCCTTGAAATCTTAGTAAATGAGGCTCCCTCAAATTTTTTAAACCTTCAAGAGCATTAAGACAGGGGGGTTCTATTTCTCCTATTTAGTTTATTATCATGGCTAAATGTATTGGAAGGTTGATTGAGAGGAAAAAACAAGGAGGGAATCTTAAAGGGATCAAACCATCTTCGAGGAGTGCTTCTTTTTCCCATCAACACTTTGTGGATGATACTATTATGGGAGGGGAGGCTTTTGTTAAGGAGGGTAAAGTGATGAAATAAATTCTAGATTTTTATATTAGAGGATCAAAATAATTTATTAATTGGGGGAAAAGCTTTGTCTTCTTTATTAATACTCTAGAGCATAGATAAAGGAAAATAGAAAGGATTCTTGGATGTGGAGTGGGAAAGCTCCCTTCTACTTATCTTGGTCTCCCTATGGGTTCAAAGCCCCCTAATTCCTTTTGGAATGGGATTCTTGATAGGTTTAGGAAGAAGCTAGGAGGCTAGAAAGGGGCTTCTCTTACTCAAGTAGGCAAATGTCTTTTGGTAAAATCCACTCTTCAGAATCTCCTGATGTATACCTTAAGTCTTTCTGGGATACCAATAAAGTTTGCTGAAAAAAATGGAAAAGATCTAGAGAGATTTTGTTTGCTCTGGTCTTGAGGGTTGGAATAGATATCTCCTTGTGGCATGGGATAATGTCTATCTTCCAAAGTGCTATGGGGGCATGGATATTAGGAAATTAAAGCATCTTAATAAGGCTCTTCTAGCTAAGCAAATATGGCACATTTGTAGTAGCATAGGGGAGTGGAGAGATATTTTAGTAAATAAGTATATCAAAAGACCTTCTATTTAGTTCTTGCTCAATAATGAAGATATCTCAAATGGATCAGTCATTTGGAATGGAATCCTTAAGGCAAGAAATTTGGCCGAAGCTAAGATTAAGTGGAAAGTGGGTAATGGTGAGCACATCCTTTTCTGGCATGATAATTGGTTGATTTAAGGCCCCCTTATTAATAATCCTATATTTGAAAATTGGTCAAATCTTTATATTAGGAAATTTGGTTTGAAAGTTTTAGATTATAGAACTGACCAGGGATGGAGAGACCTATCTCTCATTTCAGATGACCTGAAGTCGGTTATGATAATTCTAAACTCTTTGATTCTTAACAACAAGAGGGATGAGGTTATTTAGGGAGACAACCCAAATGGTTGTTTCTTAGTTTCATTGGGATATAACTCTCTTTTGAGCTTGAATGAGAAACCCCCTGGACTAAAGCCTAGATACCTAGTCTTACCCCAAAGATCAATATCTTTTTTGGGATGGCTTTACAAGAAAAAATCCTTACCCAGGATAATATTATTAAAATAGGACATTATATGCCTAATACATGTATTCTATGTAAAAATTAGTTGGAAATGACTAATCATTTTTTTATCCATTGTTCTTGTTCTAGGGAGGTTTGGGATAGTTTAACTAAGAATCTTGGGGTAAGTTGGTGTAAGCTAGCTAATGTACTAGATTTATTTTTCCAATGGAATAGTATGTTTAAAGGAACTAGTTTGCAAGATTTAAGTACCTCAATTTTTCCTCATTTATGTTGGGGAGTATGGAAGGAAATAAATAATCAAATCTTTAGAGAAAGAGAAGAACCTGCTTTCATACTGATTGACAAGATATATAGAGGCATGAAGGAAAATTATCAAGTAAGAAAGGGGGGAGATTTTGAAAGTGGGGATAAGAAGGAGAAAGACAAGGATAGTAGGGCTAAAAGATAGGAGATGAAATGGTTTCTACCTCTAGAGGGATGGCATAGAGCAACTTGTTATGTTGCGACCAAAGGGAACCCTAGACCTTTGGGTTTTGGAGGTATCATTAGAAATAGCTATGGTGGAGGGGTGGAAACTTTTTCTAATCCATTGGGATATGAGACAAACCATTATCCAAGAGCCAGTACTACATGCCATGTGGTGAAATTAGCTTTGGACATGGTAATTAAAAAATTATGGTTGGAAGGGGATTCATATAACATTATAAGGTGTATTGAAGGGATCACTCAACCATCATGATCAATTAAAAATATAATTGGTAAGACCCACTCCCTTCTTGAAAATTTTGAAAGTGTCCACATCACCCATGAATATAGCGAGGCAAATTCCATGGTTGACTGGTTTGCCAACAAAGCAGTCAGATAAGAAAAGGGGATGATTTGGAATTCTGATGGAAATATTTCAAAAGAGGCAAAAAGCCTAATTGAACTGGATAAAATCCAAGGTGGTATGATGGATATCTAACTATCATAATGGTATTTAATAAAATTTGGGGTTTAAGTAATTATAATAATAGCATTTACAGAAAATGTAGTCAGATGAGGTTATTGGTGTCACCTCAACATGTTTCTTGGGTCATTTTCTCTCTCTTCCTTTACCATTTTGGGGGTAAAGATACACATTTTGGTGATTATCATAAAGGTGGCCATCAAGGTTTCTAGAGGATGGAGAAGAGTTATCAGAAGTTGGGGTTTATGAGAATTGTGAGCATTAAGAACTCAGAGATGGTGGGGTAAAGAATAAGGAACCTATTGGTGAAGCAGAAAAATGGAAGCACGGGATGAAAGTCTATGAAAAGATAGAGAAGGGGGGTATAGTCAACTAAATTTCAAAACTTCATGGTTTTGACCCTACAGTCACTAATAGTATGGTGGATTCATGGAAGGATGGAAAAGTGAAAGTGGATGGGGTTTTGTTTCAGGTTACTGAGGAAATCATTTCTCTGGTAACTAAAATTTTGGTAGAGGGGATGAAGGTTTTTAGGGACAAGAAGATATCAGTGAATGTCATGATTGAATTTGTGAAGAATACAGATGAGAGAAATGAACTGGTAAAGTGTGAAAACTAGTAAAAAATGGATTCCATCAAGAAGCTATGGAGGTATGTTTTATGGGCCATTATAGAATATATTTCTTTCGGCACTAGATTTGATAGAGTAAGAACACATCACTTTGTTTTACTCAATCACTTTCGCTATGGTGTCAAGATTTCATTCCCTTATTATTTATATACTTCAATGAGTAAAATTATTTCTATGCATAAGAAGAAATCCTCAGTGAATTTGGCCCTACATGAGGGGTTGTTGCTTCTAATCTATAAGAATTTCAAGGCTCAGACCATAAGCAAACCCCCACTGTAGGGTGTAGATGCTTCTATAGATATGGGAAGCTCTAGTTTCTCATCTAATTTAGAGGATGTCCAAAGTATTATTTTAGAGGGGGAAGAGAAAATTACACCTGTGAAAAAGGTCAACAATTCTGAAAAGAAGTTGCCTTCATCAATAAAAACCATGAGTAGGAAGAGAACTAGATGCCATGGGTCAAAATATTTTGGACAAATAGAGGAAGAGCATAATGAGGAAGGGGATGATATGAAAACTGATGATGAGGGTGAAGAGAAGGCGAAAACCAAATTAGTGGAGCTGGTGGCTAAGAAATAGAGGAGGCCAAAAGAGAAGGATGTTGAGGGGATTGTGGATTCTAGGCCAGAGCTTCCTACTATTCCTCTTTCCCCTATTCGTCCTTAGGGACTAGACATAGAGAAGAAAAATGGTGAGTGAGGAGAGGTGGTCATTAAGGATAGGCGCATGGCCTGCAGCAACTTTAATGTAAGAACTTATAAAATGGGTATAGTAAGAGAGGTAATGAACCCACAAATTTTGGAAGAAAAATAGGGTCAGCTGTAGTTTGAGGATCTCATTGTTCCAACAATGGTAGCCATAATGGATAATGCTAGGGAGATAAACATGAATTTTTTTTAAAATGACAAGAACAACATGATTAGGAATTTGAAATCAATCAAATGGCTTTACCATGAGTTGGAGGAGTTTAGAGAAAAAATAGGCCATCTAGAATAGAAAAGGAAGATGTCGGATTGTGGGAATTACAATGACTAGGGGAATCATCTTAGTTTGGCTGAGAAGAGAATCCACAATTTGGAAAATTACAACCAAAATCTGGCAAATCAAATGCTTACCATTTTGACCTCTATCAATGACAATATCTCATCCCTTACTGGAATGTTGAAAACAAAGGGTCTTCTAGATGAAAGTGACTAGAAGGATAGAGAAAGAGCTGGGATGGAAGCAGAAGTGATTACTGATATAACCTTGATTAGCATGGAGTAGGATAGTCAAAAGAAGAAGGACCAGGTGGTTGAGGAGATTAACAATGCCTATGAAGCAGTGGAAATGATGCATGAGCTAGAGAGAAAGATAGAGGATTAATAATGGTTTTTCTTTTCCTATCTTTTGGAATGAATGATTGCTATAGTTATTTTTGTCTAGTAGGTTTATTAGTCTGTTGTAATTTCCTATAGGTTGGCCTTCATTCTCTAGTGGGGCATTATCTACTTATTATCAACCTTGGTTTTTTGTCTGTCTATTGAACTAGCCTTTTGGTTGGCCTTCTTTTACTAGCTAGGCTCTTTCTACTTGTTATCAACCTTATGATGTGTTTTAACTCTCAAGTTTTAGTATCCCTGTAAAACCTATTTTTCTTATCAAAAACATTGGGTAAGACAATTAAAAACAAAACTTCATCACACAAATCTAAATTTAAAAATTCTAAATGTAGAAAACCAAAAAACATAAAAATTCAAGTTCATATCTTGTTGTCCTTGAGCTCCTCCCTTTCCCTCTTTTCTCATCCATATTCATCATTTGAGAGAGAGAGAGAGAGAGAGAGAGAGAGAGAGAGAGAGAGAGAGAGAGAGAGAGAGAGAGAGAGAGAGAGAGAGAGAGAGAGAGAGGAAAATGATGGGGAGGAGAGAGAAAAAAGAGAGGGGACACCCTCTCTTTTCTCCCTCTCCTCCCTCTCTTTCTCCTCCCTTCCTCTTTGTCTCTCCTACCATCATCTTTCTCTCTCCTCCTCATCTCTCCCCTCACTCTCTCTTTCTCTCTCCTCCCTAGCACTTATATTAGCGATGAACCTCTCATATAAGTTCATGTACATACAAATGGATAAATTCACTTTTCATAATAATTCATTAAGATAAATTTATCTTATAATCTCTTTACTTTTAAATTAAAAAATATATGTTTCTTTAAATAATATAGATCAATAAGAATATAATATTGATGTTCATTTAAATTTATGTTTTAGATGTTCATTTAATTATATAGTTAATTATAGTTTAATTGAGCTCTCCTTCCCTTTTTGATATATTTGTAGGTAAAGACGTATTAGATGTTTAGATTGTTTAAAATATTCAATTATATTTATGTTTTAAATTTAAAAATGAATTAAAAATAACTTTATCCTAGTTTTAACCCTAACCATAATCTAATCCTAACTAGAGTCACATTACTAGTTTGAACCCAAACTAATACATAATCCCAAACCTTACTCTAATTCTAAAACTAGCCCTAAACCTCAAATGTGTAGAACTAGATAATAATCCTACTATCATCTTTCTCTCTCCTCCCTTCCTCTTGTAATGCCTACCCCTAGTTTAGTTTCATCTTTCTTGTATGTTTCCAGGAGTAAGCCTAAGTCTAGGGGGATTGGATGCAATGCCTACCTCTAGTTGACTTTTCTAATTGTATTGTCAAATTCTTTTAGGCCTATTTTATGTTTATGTTTATGATTATCGATACTTGGTTACCATATTAGATTAAATGATTTTCATATTCAGTTGATATATGTGTTGAGGTACTTAGTTATTTCAATGATGATACATGTATGTTCATTTAGTGATTTTCAATTGTCTCAAGATAATAGTAGATGGATTATTTATATGCAGTTCTATGGTTGCCCCATACTTGCAAGTTGTACTTGTCTATTTTACTTTATGATTGACATTTCTGATGCGGTTGAGGAAGGGAGTCATAGTCACCTTCTAGTCGAGATCTACACAATAAACCACTCCCAAAAATTGCTTGTTGTGTGTGTGTGTGTGTGTGTGTGTGTGTGTGTGTGTGTGTGTGTGTGTGTGTGTGTGTGTGTGTGTGTGTGTGTGTGTGTGTGTGTGTGTGTGTATTACCATAGTAAATTTCTTACTATGATAATTTTTATCACATATTACCTTTTGAAAAAAAATATGAAATTTTGTATGATTTTTTACCGAGGGGGGGTTGTGATTGGTTTTTTTTATTTAAAAAATTAAATTAAATTATTTTGGGGAGCTCCCTTCCTATTTCATACAATGACTTGTTGTTTTAAACAAAAATAAATATAATTTTAAATGATGGGTGGGGACCACCCCGCCAACCCCCTATCCTCCTTCCTTTCTCTCTCCTAAGTAGCTACCAAGGCAACAACTACCATTGGCAGCCAAGCCACAAGTGGATTTCCAATACGATATGGGATATGTGATTTGTATCACATTTAATGATTGTGATTTTATTTATTTGTTTGTTTAAGTTTTATTTATATTTATAATATTAATTATTAATTATTAATTATAATTATTAATATTATTATTAATAAGATTATTGCTATTATAAATATTTAATTAATAATATTTGTAGTTAATTTAACAATGATTATTATTAATAAATAATATATTATATATATTAATTATTATTAATTAAATAATTATTAGTATTAATAATTTAATAATAGATAATAAAATTTTAATAATACTATTTAATTATGAAGAGGTTGTTGTAAATATAATGATGAGGTAAATGGGTATTTGTAAATTTGGGAAAAATAATTATTTTAAAGTAGACTCTAATTTTACTTGATGATGTAATTATGGAAACAATTTCTAATATTAAGAAAAATGTATTATGTCTTTTATATTTCAAAAACCTTAGTAGTTATCATACTTTGAAATGACAAAAACTGAAACCCTACTTGTATATCAAATCTTGTGTTTTGAAAATGAATTGAAATATGAAAGCTATGTTTAATCAACTTTTGATGATTTGTTTAGTGTTGAGACTCATGTGGACTAGAGAACTTTAGCGAATTTCTAGTACTTGAAAATGAAAATGAAAAATTGAAAACCAAAGTGAAAATTGAACTTCTGTGTTCTCAAAACCTAATGAATTATGAAAGTGACATTGTTATGTTTTTTGTTTGATGTGTGGTATTTTATGTTAACTTTCAGGTTTTGACTTATTACTTTGACCAATCAGCATGTTTACCAGAGGCTTGGGGATTTTGTTCTGTGAAGATGTTGTGTCTTATTTTGGTTATGATCTTTTATACCTAACCATAGTGATGTGTCATGTATGTTCTATGATGAGTTTGATCAGATTTTTTTTGTGCTTTTAAGTTCATTCTATAGAATTGAGGTGAATGATTTGACTTTTTTGGTGTAACCTTTGAGTCATTGAACAATTATCTTGGATTGCTTCCTAGTTGCTTGTATAGGACTGAGGTGATTATGTGATTTTCTTTAGGTGATGTCATGCTATGTCATGCTTTGGTATATGTGTACTTGATTTTAGATCAATCCTGTTAAGATGATTGTATTGGTAAAATTTGTGATTTTAATTAGTGATGTTTCAGTACATTGTAGTTGCTTGTTTAAGAACTGATGTGTGGTTTCTATCATATGAGACCTTCTACTTTTGTAGAGCTTAGGGTAGATTATCTATATGTCATGTTTGGAAGTGGCTTGCAATGGAGGTAGAAGCCCTAAGTGGTTGCCTGGGTAACCCATTGTAGGTTGTTTTAATAAATGATAACATTTCATTAAATGGGTTTTAAATGAATTAATAAGATATCTGTGCCACATAAAGTCACTGGGGGGGAGGGGGGAGTCTTGAGAGACTACCAGGGTAACCTTAGAGTTGACTTGTTAGTACGCCTTGTCTGTATGAAAGGATATTGATGCCACATAGAGACACTAGGAGGCAAAGTGTAGAGAAGCTACCAGGGTAACCTTACAGTTTACTTATGCAATGAAACATTCCCACTTACATAGTATATTTCCTATGTGTCTTTTTTGCCTTTGGGATTAGTTGATACTTATGTCTTGGTACCCTTTGAGATAGTTCTCTTTCTGATGTTTCCTTGACGTAGATGTTGGTTATGAATTGTGATTTGATATATGTATGGGACTTGAGTATATCTCCTTGGTGTAGTGGGAGTGGGCCATTTAGGTTCCACGAGGTAGGGTGGTAGGGCATTTTTTCTTATACCATTGAGATTCGATAGCTAGATGTCATTGTTGGATGTGTTTATGTAGATGTTCCTTTCTACCTGATTTTTTTTTTATGATGGACAATTATATCTTGTTATACTATACTTGATTTATATAGATCTTATGAGATGATGTATTTTATATATGTTGTATATTCTTTGATCTTTTTACATCCTATGACTTGTACACTGGATGATTATCCATTCCAATTATGCTAAGTGGCATCTTATTTAATTGTATATTTGTTTAAAGGGATTCGTACTTGTATTTATTCTTTAATGTGGAATTTGTTATATATTGGATTTAGTATTAATTAAACTTAAATGTGATTCAATGTCATGGGACCCTTAGGAGATGTAATATGTTTATGATGATTTAATGTAGTGAGTTATTGCTTCTGCTATTTTATCTCTTGTTATTATTGCTTCTACTATATTATATCTATTTTTGTTTATTATCTTTCAAAAAAATGTTTGACAATCTCAGTGAAACTTTAGGTTAATTTCTTTTGGGTTCCTTGGTGAGAGTTACACTTTCTCTCTCCCCACTCTCTTTTTTCTCTCTCCTCCCTCTCTTTTTCCTCTCTCCTCCTTTTCTTCCCCCTCTCTTTTGTCTCTCTCCTTCCTTTCTCTCTCCTCCCTATTATTTTCTCTCTACTCCCTCTCTCTCCTCCCTTCCACTTTCTCTCTCCTACCATCACCTTTATCTCTCCTCCCTATCTCTCTCCTCATTCTTTCTCTCTTTCTCTCTCCTCCCTACCTAGGACCTATTATTAGTGATGAACTTCTCATATAAGTCCATGTATAGAAATGAATAAATTCACTTGTCATAACAATCTCTTTGTTTTTAAATTAAACAACATCTTAATGTTTCTTTAACAATATAGATCAATACTCATATAAGAATGATGTTCATTTAAATTTATTTTTTAGATGTTCATTTAATTAATCTCTCTCTACTTTTTGATATATTTGTAGTTAAAGATGTATTACATGTTTAGATGGTTTTAACAGTGTAATTATATTTATGTTGTAGATTTAAAGATGAATTAAATATAACTTTATCCTAGTTTGAACCCTAACCGTAATCTAATCCTTAAAAGAGTCATATTACTAGTTTGAACCCTAACTAATACATAATCCCAAACCATACCCTAATTCTAAAACTAGCCCTAAACCTCAAATGCGTAGAACTAGATAATAATCCTACCATCATCTTTCTCTCTCCTCCCTTCCTCTTTCTCTCTCCACCATCATCTTTCTCACTCCTACCTTCATCTTTCTCACTTCTACCATCATCTTTCTCTCTCCTACCACCATCTTTCTCTCTCTTCCCTCTCTTTTTCATTCCCCTCCCCATCTTTGTTCTCTCTTCTCCCTCTCTTCTTTCTCTCTCCTCACTTCCACTTTCTCTCTCCTAACATCATCTTTCTCTCTCCTCCCTCTCTTTTCTCTCTCTCCTCCTCTTTCTCTATCCTAGCATCATCTCTCTCTACCCCTCTTTCTCTCTACTACTATATTCTTTCTATCTCCTTACTTAAATTAGTACCAACCTAGATGACAAAATAGGTTTCAATTTTTTCAAATTAGTGCCAACCTAGATTTCTCTCTCCTCCTTTCCTCTTTCTCTTTCCTCTATTAGGATATGTATTAATATCTTTGAATATTTTCAACATTAAAGTTGTATGCATAGTTAAAGACATGTATTAAGGTGTTTAAATAGTTTTAAAGATGTGTAGTTAGATTTATGTTTTATATTTTTTTAATTAAAAAGTAATTTTGTAGTTTTTCATGTTTTATATATATGTAGATTATATTTCATGGATGAAACATTTGGTGAGGACCCACACCCCCCCGCTCCTCCACCATCTACCCCGAAGGAGTTGTGGGAGAGCATGAGGCACAATATATATGACATCATGCAAGACATTGAGACCCTTAGGCATGAAGCACATCTCCCCCCTCCCCCCCTAACTACTTCACCTTGTAGATAACATGCAAGCCATTATACACTCTATATCAATCTTAGACTATGAGATAGATAGCTTTTTAGCATGTAGGAGAGATGTGTATGCATTTTATTTTGATGACCTATCTTACAAACATGTCTTTGACTTGAAAATAAATAATGGTTGTTTAAAAAGACATTTTAAGACCCTAAAGATGGGTGACAAGATAAGTGACAAGAAGCCACATATCTCTATTAAATGGTGCACATACCCTTCAATATTAGAGAATTTTTGGGAGTAGTGGTGGATGGTATTTGACCATCCACCACATGCTAATAATGAGTTGCCTATGTAGTTGCTTAGGAAATTATGGGGCATAGTTTGAATTGGGTTTAAAACCCAATTATTTTGATATGAAAGCATTTCAAGGGGTCAATAGAGGGAAGCCTTAGGATAGGCCTAGGGAAGACCAATGCTCTCATCCTCTCTTCCCTCTTCTTAAACTAGTTGTTTTAGTGCTTATCCATCATCAAGAAGTGTCATCTACTCTTAGTGTTGATATATGATTGAAAAGATCATTTGAAGTGGAAAGACTGTTGGAGAAGATTGTGTATTTCAATCATTATTTTTTCACTGATGTCAACCATGCTACATGTTGGTAAGACAATTACTTATTTTTCAAATACTATCACTTAGTTGATTGATGAGGAGGATTTGATCAACAAGATGTAACAAAAGTACCTAGAGGAAAGGTTGAGTTATGATTATGTATTGATGATCTACTTGAGGTTACAAAATGATTGGCTACACTTAGAAAGTTTAGAAGAATAAGGTTGAACAAAGTTCATTTGCCAAGCTTGACCAAGTTGATAGAAGGTGCCGAGAAAAGTTAGTGCAAGCTAAGCAAGAATTCAATTGGAGTTGAGTGAAAGCAATTTCTAGTAGATGCCGAGTAAAATTTAGTTGATACTAAGCACTAGTAAAATCTAGTTGATGATGAGTGATTTTACAATAGATGTTGAGTAACATAGTATGTGTCGAGCATCAGTAAATTGATAATGTCGAGTCACTGCATTATAAAAAAATCAAAGATTTGCCTAATAAAAGACATCAAGTTTGTTTTCTTGGAACTTTTGAATTAGGAGGAAGATAAGATTGATGAGTTGGAGGCATAGAATCTTATGTAAACTTTTTTGGAGGCAAATTTAAATGGATTCTAGGAGAAGTTTCTAGAAAAGACAAGATATGGGGTATATACATTGTATCCTACCTAATCCATCAAAAACCCTAATTTTGATGATGGATAATGAGCAAGAAAGTGTTCTAATTTCCTATATGTAGGGATGTTTGGTCATGAAGCAAAGAGATTAGAGAGTTTTGATGTGAAAATTTGACAAGGAGAAGGAAAGGGGTTTGCTTCATCAAGTGACCTAAGAGAAGAAGTCTATAATGGCATACTAAGCAAGAAGGCTTAAAGAGGATGAATGTTGAAAGGGTGAACAAGCTGTCAGAGCTACAAAGATTGGAAGCCAAGTAGATTTGAGGACTGAGTAGTTATCTATAATCTACATGTAAGGTTGTAAGTTGTATCAGATCAAAGCTCTACTGTTACTTTCTAACAATTGTATCAGCATAGGGAAAATCTTTTGGAGTAAAGTTGACTTAACAGTCATTGGGAAATCTTTTAACAGGGTGGCATTCTAAGTGAATAGCCTAAAGTCCTCTGACAAGGCTCACTTGTAATAGGGTGATTCAAATCCCTTAACCGGGTCACATTTAATAGTGTGTGTTATAACCTTTAACAAGGTTGGCCTTTAACATGGCATCACTTTAGAAGAGTGAAAAGGGAGTAGCATGTTACTGATGGTTTTTCCCAAATTGGGTTTCCACATTAAATCATTGTGTCAAGTGTGCTAATGGATATGTTGTGTTTTATGCTTTACATTTTTGCATGTTGATTTAATAGTAACAAATCAGTTTTAGTTAACACACAATGAATGCATGCATGGTTAAGAATGTTTTATGGGTTCACTGAATTGTGAAAAGTTTTATTTGTACATCTAGAACTTGAATAATTGATTCAACCCCTTCTCTCAGTTATTCTAAAATAATTTCCAACACTTAGTTCATTAAGTGCTCTTTTGGGTAATTTAGTATAGCAGTGGACATAGGTGAGGGATACTCGTCCCCTAGACACATTTGTACTAGTTGTGGGGATATATACAAAGGCCCCCAAAGTGATCCAATTACAACACATGATAATCAACATGTTGAGGGTGGTCATTTTGATGATGAGGCATATGTTGCTTATGGTAGTGGCTGTGATGATTTTGACGTGTCATCATATGTTGACCTTCTTTGTGCAGAGGAAGACAATAAGGAGTAGAACATAAAAATATAATTATAATTTATATAAAGTACATAATTATTAACATTCTACATATGTATAATTGTATGAACCATAATGTCTACTAATTTTGAATGAACAAAGGATGGATGATATTCTTCCTCCTAGGAGACAATATAGCCTCTTTTTTAGACCTTCGAGCATTGCCAGCCTTCATATGGTATGCACTTTGAATTACACTTAAAATAATGTACATTGGAACTTAAATTTAATAACATGTGCTAACAAATTTTTTTGTTTGATTTTGTAGGCATTGTCATCTATTAAATAGTTAGGTGCTTCCATAGGTATCGATCCATCCACTAGTGAGGCACAACCTCAAATACCTACAGTATGAACTTTAAATGAAAAATACAAGTTTTTATTATTTTTATGTACACATTCTTATTAACTTATATCTTCAACTCTTATTCATAGATAATAATGTATGTTGGTGTTATGAATAGGGTATGAATGGTACAGCTCCATCTAGGCCTCCATGTAGTCTATTTTCAAGACTTTAACCTTTTCACAATTTTGGATATGTCAATGCTTCCAGCTTTGAGGTTTAGCCTTAAATACCTACTGTATGTACTTTTTCAAGATTGTTTTGTTACATACTTATATTCATCTTTGTGTATTGTAATTGTAGATCATTGGAGTATGTAATCATCATGCTACAAGCACATCTATAGACTCATCTATGACACTAGGTAGTACACAAGTGATATATGTGTTTATATATGTATATGTAATATTATATGTATATATATATATACATATGTATATGTATATATATATATATGTATATATATATATATATATACATATACATATACATATATACATATACATATACACATATACATATACATATACACATATACATTTGTATATATATGTATATGTATACGTATATATATATATACATACATATATATATATATATGTATGTATATATATATATGTATGTATATATATATATGTATATATGTATGTATATCTATATATATATATATGTATGTATATATATATATGTATATATATATGTATATATATATATATATGTATATATATATATATATATATATTCTTTTATTTCATAAATTTTTAGTATAAATTATGTACTTTTAAATTTATGAACTTTATTATTCATGTATACATAATTTTGACTCAAGGTTTATGTATTCATGATCTTAGGAAGATGTCACCATGAGTTTAGGTGGGAGCATAGTACAAAGCCAAATATAGGTACACACATCATCCTTTGAGGTCACTATTGTTATTTATGTAGTTCAGTATGATCTTATATATATAATTTTATTTCATAAATTTGTAGTGTAAATTATGTACTTTATAATTAATGTATATATAATTTTGACTCAAGGTTTATTTATTCATAATTTTAGGAGGATGTCACCATGAGTGTTGGTGGGAGTATAGGACTAAGCCAAATGGAGGTACACACATCATCCTTTGATGTCACTATTGTTATTTTTGTATTTTAGCATGATATTTATCAACTTTTTAAAATTTATGTATTCTCTTACAAGACTTGACCACTGCCACATTTGGTGACCATGAGAGTGTACATTGTCCTCTCACAAAGGGATGCCAATCTCACATGGTAAAATTTTAAATAAGTTCATTATTTAATTTTGTTTAGGAAGTACATTATGAAAACCATTTCAATTAAGCATGTACACATTGTCTTCTCAGAATGCCACTCAAGATGACACACAGGATGTCACACAAGATTATCCACATGATGACACACATGATGTTACTTAGGATGATGCATCTCAGTCCTCTTCACATGGAGTAAAGAGGACTATAGATTAGATAGATTAGGTCTTTTGACAGCTTTACATTTTGTTGTTATGACACATTTTGTTTATTACGATACACTTTATATTAGGAAACTTATCTATATTATAATTTTTTTATTGCTTTATATCATGTTATCACATATTAGACCATGCTATATTTTTACAACTTTCTATCATGCTAGTATATGGTATGTAATTCCCTGCTAGGGAACCTAAAAGAAATTAACCTAAAGTTTCACTAAGTTTGTCAAAAAAAAATTTTTGAAAGATAATAACATCAACAGATAATATAGCAGAAGTAATAACTAACATACATACAACCATCCAACAAAGATTACACCTCTTAAGGGCCCATGACATTGAATTGCATTTATAAGTTTATTAAAATTAATTCTAACACATAACAAAAAATCCATATCATGGAATAATCACAAGTACAAATCCAATTAAATAACATACAATTACATATGATGCCACTTGGAATAACTAGAATGCATAATCATCCACTGCACAAGTCATAGGGCATGAAAAGCTCAAAGAATATACACCATAAATAAAATACATCATCTCATATACAAAAATTATTGGCAAACTTAGTGGAACTTTAGGTTAATTTCTTTTGGGTTCCCTAGGGGGGCGTGCTAGTAAACAACTATATCTCATTCAACCAACTAAACACAAATTACCCAAATTTATTGAATAAGCATTTCAATCATCAATTTGTTTATAGACATTTTTAAAAAGAAAGAAATAAATACAAAAAAAGTGTTTCAATCTAATTGAAATTCTAAATATAGATCCACAAACACGAAGAAGACAGATATTTTAAAGAATGAATCTATTGCACAAAACCCATAAGATCCTACTTGGATCTGATGCTAAACAACCGAATCCACTGAACTCACAAGCAAATCTCTTTTTCCTTCAAAACCCTCTTCTTGAAAATTGACTCCTCCAAACTTGTGTGTGGAGAAATAAGCTCTGATTTCCTAATAAAGGGCTTTCCCCAAATTAGGGCTTCAATTTTTTAATCACTTGAAACCCTTTTTCTTTTATTATTGTATTATATTTTAATTTCAAGTGCAACCTTTTTGCAACTTTAATTAAAATAACTTTATTAAATCAATTCCTTTCTCTCTTTTATTAATTCACATGACATTTTTAATTAAATATTTATTAATTTAACTAATAATATTATTAAGAGTTTATTATAAAAATGAAACTCCTAAATAAATCTTTATTAAATTCAATAAATATAATTACGCCAAATTGAAACTTCAATAAAATCTTTTAAATTTAATTATTTTATTTAATTAATTTCTCAATTAATAACATATAATTAAATATTAAATTTTCTTTATGAAATTTCATTAAACTAAATCATTAAATCATCCTTTAATTTTATTTAATCATGATTGAAAATCACAATAGATCCACAAGACTAAATATGACAACTCAATTGAAGTAAAGGACATATTCAAATTCTAGGGTCAAAATAATGAATTCACGTCACTAGATGAATTTGGAAGGATAAACAACTTAGATACTTGTCCCACTTTCTAGGACAATTGGCTTAGGTTTAGGATTTGAACTCAAGAATTATCTCCCATCTTTTACCATTGAGATATTGTGATATAGCACTCTCATCCTAGCAATTCAAGGAAGTCAATGCCCGATATTGACAATCTACATAAAATTTGAGCATGTACATACACATATAATCTAAACTAAATAGGCAATGGCAGGGAGTGGTGCATCATGTAGATCCCAACTAATATGTGACTACGACTCCCTCCCTCAACCACATCATAAATGTCAAACATAAAGTAAAACATACAAGTACACCATACACATGCAAGTATAGGGTAAGCATCCATAGAAACTGCATAACTATAATTCATATAACTATCATCATGATATACTTGAAATCACTATATTAACATACATATATCATCATCAAAAGAGTAATCATGAACATGTGAAATAACCATGAACACATAAAATAACTAAGTATCAAGTAGCTCATCAAATATGTCAACTGAATATGAAATAACATCTAATTAAATTTGGTAACCATGTAACACTAATCATAAAACATAATCATAAAACTAGCCTAAAAGAATTTGAAAATACAACATGAAAAGTCAATTACGAGTAGGCATTACATATCATAAAACATAATCATAAGACTAGCCTAAAAGAATTCAAAAATCTAACATGAAAAGAAAACTCGGGTTAGGCATTACATGGTATCTTCTTATGTTTTCATGTTCTAAGTATTACACATTTTGTTTATTATGACACATTTTATTTATTATGACACAATTTGTTAGAATATGACGTGAACAATAATTTAAATATGTTTAAATGTAAAATAATGGAAACATATAGGAGACCATTACAAATTGACAAATAATTTTCTATCAAATGTACACTAATTGTTGATATTACAGCCATGTTTGTTATTAGTGACACACACTTATTTAGATTTTAAGTATCTACCAAGCATATTGTATAGTTAATAGAGTTAACCAAGCATGTCAGTCTCTACCAAGTTTTACTGTTGCTACTAAATCCAAAGGACACTATTTATTTTTTGCCAAGTAGTTTCTACCATAATGGTGATCAGCAGTATAAATTGAGCTTCATAAGGTTTACCAAGTTCCTCAATGCAGATTGAGTTATGTAGTGCTTACCAAGTTCGTAGTAAAAATAATGTGAATTCAGTGTTGATTGAGCCACTCAGTGTTAACCAAGTGATTTATTTCATACTGAGCTCATAGTGATAGCATTTACTAAGCCATGTAGTATGAATCAAGTGATTCAATTTATACATCAAGTTTCATAGTATTCACTGAGTCACCAATGCAGATCAAGTTCAAACAACTTGAAAAGTGATCAGTATGGATTGAGCTTGTATGTCTACCAAATGCATGATGATGTCAAGCATTGATTGTGGATGCCGAGTATCAAAACCTCATCGAGCTAGTCTTTAGAACCCAAGTTCCTATCGTTTAGGCTAACTTTGTGTATTTTGTGTAAATTTGTATCGTAGTCGAATTTGTTGATTTGTGAATTGGAATCATATATATGTAATGTATTGTATCACATCCAAAATATATATGCAAGTAATGTAACAAATAGAGAAGAGAAGAAGAGTGAAGTAGAAGGCTACAAGCAGTATAAGGAGCAACAAAGATTTATCTATCACTGCAAGGTGATCATTACACTCAAAGGTATCTCATTTGGCAAACCAAGTTGTAGATGAGAGATTGGCGACTATTTCATCCTAATAGGTGGATCAGTTAAATCCTTTTATAAGGTAGACTTAATAGTCTTTTCTAAATCTCTTTGTCAAGTGCATACTTTATTGTATGTAAATCCTTTTGCAAGGTGGCTCTAGTAGTCCTTATAGCTTTTAATAGGGCATATCATTAGAAGTGATCATTGTAAGCCTTAATAGGCCAAATTTATACTACAATACTAAATCTTGTGGGTATCATCCATACCCCAGTTTTACTTTCTATTTGGAAGGTTTTTGGGTCACCAAAATTGTGTGTCAAACTATTTTGAGTACTTAATATTTTGGTTTTCTCAGACATGCAATTAGATCAAAATACATATGAATGATTAATTGGCAATTAAAGAGAAAAGTTTTCATAGTTACTAATTCACCCCTCCCCTCTTAGTAACTTAGCTTGTCATATATATTTCCAACAATTGGTGTCAAATCTTTTGTGGTTCTCAGATAAAAGGTTAACAGTTTCAGCAAAGATGAAAGGCTATGGAGGTATTCGGACCTTGACAAGGCTATTGACAATGAAACACTAGATTTGGAAATGGCTATTACACAACTCAAGAAAGTAAAGGAGCAACTCTCTCAATCTCTAAAAATAAGAAATGGTCTTGCAATCTAGATGAATGACCATCCCTATATTGAAGAAAGAATTGAAGACATCCATTCAAGAAGCAGTCTAGATGAAGCCAATGAAGCAATCAAAGAATTATTAGAAAAGAATGCTTCACTTTAAGAGGAAGTAAGAAAACTAAGAAGAGAGCAAGAAATTTAGCTAGTAAGACTATGTGAAGTTATGGAAGAGAGAAACAAGAGAAAATAAGAAATAGAAGGAAAGAATAATGAGATTTAGCATTTATCCCTTCAGCAAGCAGACTTCATTAATCAGCTCACCAATGCAAATGAAGAAATCATGAATCTAAGATTAGAAAATGAAAGGTTGTTGAATGATTTAAACACTAAAAAGAAAACCAATGAAAGGATGATGAAATCTCAAGTAGACATGAATCAATTGAATGAGAAAAGTCACTTTAGACAAAATGATAAAGTAGGAATTGGATATATAGAAGAAGGTGAATCATCCAAGCAAGGAGCTCAAAAGAATCCAAAACCTACTTGCAGCCACTATGGTAAGATTGGACATACATCAAACAAGTGTTGAAGCAATGGGAAAGCTAAATTCAATAGAAAATGCTAGAACTCCAATTAGCATGGTCATAAAGCTAATGAATGCAAAGAAAACAATAAATTTGAAGGCAAATATCACAAATGCAAGAAACATGGGTACAAATCCTCACAATGCAAAACTAAGATATTGAACCCAATAGAACAGACTTTAAAAGCTATATTTGGTTTGGACTATAACACCTGGTGCAAATGTCATTATTGTGAAGAATTTTGACACATTGGAATGAATTGTGTAAAACATCACATGAGGAAAAGAGACACCACCAAAAGTGTTTTATCTATATTAGAACTTGGTCATCTTGCTAAGAATTGTATGAATATTGGAAGAATTGAAGATGAAAGGAAGGTAAAAGCTAATAACAACAGAAAGCAGATGAGACAAAAATAGAACCCAAAATCTTCTAAAAATGTAAGTCCAAGCAGTGATGATAATGTCACTCAAGAATTGGGTGACTCAAGTATTTCCACTTGATCTCTCAAGCAGAGTTGGAACTAGGATTTTGAAGAATAAATCTTACACCAGTTCCAGTAAGTAGAATGAAAGATCCATACTAACTTTAAATATGCAAAGGGATCACTGAGAAAAATATTTTAGTCATTACTCGCTAGTGAGGTTAGGTTGCAAGACCCTACCGAGCAAGGTTAGGAGTAACTATGTTTTGTGTGGTTACCAAGTCATGAATGACTTTGCCAAGCTTTCAATCCAAGAAAAGTGGATGATATTCTATCATTTGAGAAAATAATCATACCATACATTTATGGTGATCAAAAGATGAAATTTGATAAAAGGATGAAATCGAGGTCATTTGTCACTGTGAATTTTAAAAAGCTACTTGTGCAAGGTGACTTCTGTGCATCTAAGCAACATAAGTGAATCATTGTTGGAGATTTTCATATTTTCACAAAACCCTACTAAGAGAAATGGCATTCACCAATAGAAAATCAAATAAAGGATCTGATATGTTAGTTCAAGGCATGGAATGGAAGGCACCAGATTTTAATCTAAGTCTAACCATTGCAAAAACCTTAGATTTGAAAGGAGCTTAATCAAAAATTCCATCGAAGGTATTGTTAATTAATGACATTCATTCACATTATAAGTGTGATATTCAACATATTGGAACATTGGAAATGTACAAAACCTTGGAAAAGATGTGTGTGAATGGCGTGTTAAAACTTGAGCATCAACACCTTGAATTGGAGGGGGGTGGGGATGGGTTGCTGTGAATCAATACTTAGACAACAATTTCAATTTTCACTTTTAACTAATAATTGGTAACAATCTTATTTCAATAATCCATATCCACCCAATATCTCTAAAATTTAAACATTGACAATCTATATGCTTGGAAGTAAACAAGAATCCATGAAACTAAATTCACACATAACACAATGTTTTTGGTATCGTAGAAAAATCTTGTTAAGATGAAAAACTATAGTGGGAATGGAACTCACAAATCTTTCACTACAATAAAAAAGGTTTTTCGATCAGGAATACATTAGTAATTCCTTCTAAGAAAATCCCTTTGTTAAAAGTGATCGGTACATTGCTAATTGTATCATAAGCCTATTAAGAATACTTTGTTAAGATAATTTATCCTGCCTTTCTAGGCATTCACATGGTTAGAGGCTATAACAAGAGATCATAAACAAACTCAACACTCTTGTAAGAGACTTTGTAAATCTTGTAAAAAATAGTTACATATTATACAAGGTAACTTGACTTGTATTGTGCTTCTCTTTAATCTTGATACATCAACTTGTTTCTTCCCTTCTCAATTAAGATCTTCTTCACTTTTTCTTATTCATAGTCATTTTTTCCTTCATGCTTTGTTCTCTTTGCTTTCTTTCTTTATAGCTCCCTTAAATTATTGTTTGATCAATAACCCTAATCTTAATCTTGACCATAGATCTTATGGTTAGATAAATGCTCTAAATTCTTTCATAATTTTTCTAATTGACCTTCTTTGATAAGAATTCTCTGATAATGTCTTCTTTACCTTCTGTGGTAGTGACTTATCCTTTACTCTGATAGTAAGTGTAACTTACTAATTTTGACATCAATGACAAATTGTTCATTCAATGTTTTTCATTCATCCAATGTTCAATAATCTCCCCCTTTAGTATTGATGACTAAA
Source organism: Cupressus sempervirens (assembly GCA_028749045.1). Taxonomy (NCBI): domain Eukaryota; kingdom Viridiplantae; phylum Streptophyta; class Pinopsida; order Cupressales; family Cupressaceae; genus Cupressus; species Cupressus sempervirens. The sequence continues at coordinate 606,194,940 of CM053786.1, read as the reverse complement.
ACAAAAAGTGCAATGTCTCTATACTATATCTTTTGGACTTGTACCTATACTCCCCCATGTTGTATTCTCTAATATATTCTATCTCTACTTTCATGTGTTCCTCTTCATATGTCATCTATAACCTTTGTATATCTCTCCCCTTTTTCATAATAAGCTTTGTATATCTTACAAGTAATCTATATATATTTCCCCCCCTTTCTATTTATGGTAGTCAATGTTGATAAACAACTAAATAAAAAGTGTGCAATGAAAATTTTATAATAAATTTACCATTTACTTACAATAGCTATATACTTATATTGATGATTTATAATAGTGTATCCCATGTTCTCCTCAATTCTTTAATTGCCAAGGTATGCTTCTCAAATTCTTCTGCCATATTCTCCATTCCTCTTAATGTAGATTCCTTTGGCATTTGTATGCTCTATTGTGCTTCCAAAAAGCTCTATTTCATCACATCAATATGTACACTAATTGTCCCTTATAGCTCCAAAAATTTAGCAATCAGTCTATCTTTGTTTGATAGTATTTCTTATTCTCTAATAAGATCTTTCAACTTCAATGTATGTTGAACTATATAAATTGATGAGTCTAGGTTCCTAATATGATTCAATCTTTCATTCTAAAATCTGATAAGCTTGTTATTGATATCTGAAGTAAAAATCTCAAAGCTACACAAATCTCTATACTTTCTTAATGTAGTGTTAACAATGTCATGTAATCTATTTATATGTTATGATAGCTTCCCTTTCAAAGTTGTAATCTTGATTATCAATTTTTTCCTCATGTGTTCATCCAATTTTCTTGTGACTTAATTTTCTAAATCTACTTTTTGATTTCTTCATGCTTCTTGCATTTTATCCGAGTAGACTTTTAATTGTATCTATATCAATTTCTCCTTATCTAATGTAACTTTTTGCATGAGATTCTTGAACATTCTCAATGTCTTTAGTAGAACTTATCTTTTAATTCTCTTTGATCTTCTCTCATCAATTTCCATCTTAACGTCGAATTCTCTCTTAAATAATTTTGTGTCCTTCTTATTCATTTTTATGGTTGGCTGCTTTCAATATGTCAAACTAGGGATCATCATCAATTTCATCATCATCTTCTTCTTCTCCTTTCCTTTTACCTTTGAATTCTATCAATTGTATCCTCTTCTCATGTTCTTTCTTCTTGTATTTATGTCTATGTTCATCTTCATCTTTATCTTTGTGTTTATGCTTGTCATTGTTGACTAACTTTGTGTTCCAATAGTTATTAGCTATAATGAACTTGATGCTTTCTTATTGGTTTCCTTGTCTCTTTCTTGAGCTTCCTAATTGTCTGTATACTTAGATTGGCTCTGTGTTTCTCCACTATCATTTTGTTCACTATTAATACCACCTATAACTATTGATTCTTTTGATGTTGGTGTTCATATTGATGTCTTCTCCTCATGTGTGCTCATAGCTTTTACTACTTCCTCTATCAATATTAAAGATTGAGCAGTTAGATCAAGTTGATGAACACTACTTATCAATTGTATTTCACATTAACCACATTGGAATTAAAAATGGGAAACATACACTTCAAAAAGGGGGGATGAATCAGAAGCACAAACTTCAACACTTAAAACCTTCTGCCATTCATTAGATACATCAAATTTATGAACTTAAAATAACATGTAAGCACACACACTTGACACCTAATATGATTGCAAATGAGAGGGTAAAACTGGGGTAGGGATGGCATCCACAATCCTTCACTACTACAGTAATGAAGTGTCACCAATTATGGTTATGAAGTGTTGACCATGAAACATGATCTACCCTATGAAAGGCCTACCTTGTTAGAGGATTTAAAAACAACCTATTAGAAGTGTGCCTAATTAAAGGCCTTTAGAAAATTCACTTGAAATGTCACCCTGTCAAAGGATTTTGTAATGATTGTTAGGTCAACCATAGTCCAAAGGATTTTGCCCTAACTGATACAATTGTTAGAGAATACAGTAGAGTATTTGATCTAATATGACTTACAACTTTAACTTGCTGATTTTAGATCTCCATTCTATCCTTCTTGATCCTCTCTAATATAATTTTTTAATGCTATGTCTTTGATCCTTTGTTCAATAAACTGATTCTACAATTCTTTCACTCAACTAAGTCATCTGGAATGATCTCTAATACATTCATTTGCCCCTTGATATTAGTTCTCTTTCTTGACCATCTATAGACTATTTAATGTTTGGGGCTTCATCTTCCTTATAAAGACTTTGGTGGCTTAGGGTTAGGTATGAATCTATGACTGAGATTCATCCTTTTTGCTACTTAATTCCTCCTATTTTTTGATTGGCTGCATGTGATTGCATAGGGAATACAAATAGATACATCCTTATTTCAAAATATTTGAGATCTATCCATAAGTTGGCATAAAAATGGTTTACACAGTTGTTTGTGCCATTACAAACAACTATGTTCAATCTGTGTTACTTGACACTTGATAATATTGATTCTCAGCACATACTATAATTTTGTTTCTGGCTCGGCACCTGAACCTTCTTGGCATCAACTATCTGCTCAGCACTTGAATCACTTGGCATGGTCTATCTGCTCGACACCTGAGTGACTCTACACATGAGTGACTCGGCACTCATTGCAACTTAGCATCTATATATTTACATATTATACTTGCCATTTATTACTAGTTTGACATGAACTAGGTTAATGTCTTAAGTGTGTTGGCACTTAATTTTCAAAACCAATCTGAGATCAATAGACCAACTATAGCCTTGTCAAACATATTCACATCGTTATGTTCAGTACTAACAGTAATTGTCAACTGTATTTGGGTTTCTACAATCTTCATTTTATTATCTTCTTCTTTTGATTCATCTTTCCTATCTATGATATCTGTAATTATAACTTACTCCTCTATGGATGTCTTAGCAATTCATGTTCTTATGGCTCCAAGTAATTCACTTAATGAGAATACATCATTAACATTTGAACTTCCTACTTACTCAAATACTTCATTCTACTCCTTTTACAGTTCTTCAATTTAAATCTCTTTGATATTTTGTAGCAAAAAGGTTTCTTCTACTTATAATACCATGGTTATTAATACTTTAGTCCTAAAAGATTTTTAATATTTATCCATCTAGACTTCTACATCATTGGTTGATAGATTAGGTCACAAAAACTTATTTCCTCAATTCTTTTACCCTCATACTTGTTGAATGCCATCTACTCAATAGAGTAGTATATAACTCATGAAGTACCATGTCCTTGATATCTTCATGATATTTTTATGCTCCCTTGAAATGTTTTTATGATTGAATTCTCAATCATTCTTTTATCTTCTTTGACCAATTTTGTAAATGAGTCAGTATCCATCTTACCAAATAACCCTATTTATGTGATAAATTTGGCACATTCCCTAGGATTTGTAGGAATCTTATACATTCTTCATCCTAATTTTCTTCCCCATGAGCTCACTTCCTTCTCCAATTCTATTTGTGATGAGCTAACACTCAAATTGATAGAGTCGAAGACCTTTGTTACTAAAGTGCAAAGTCCTAATGTAAAAATCATGGACTTAGATAGCAAACTTAGTAGGATTCATGATGATATTGGGCTAATAGAGCTTAGAAAGGAAATGATATTGAAATGATTTTTAGTATTGAGAGAGAACCTTACTTTATAGATTGACTATGTACAGAAAAAATTGGATGAATTCCTTTTGGCTAAAGAATCATATGACAAGTTTTTATATTTATTTTTGAATGTAGTAGATATTACAACATATTGGCTATGTACATTGCTTGGAATATTAGAAGCAATCAAGGAAAGGTTTGACAAATAATTCTCTACCTTAAAGAAGAATATTGTGGATTGCATCACACCTATACCCACTCTACAATCTTGGAGGTAGAAGTTCAAAATTTTGATTTGTATATAAGTTTTGACACCACATTTATCATTGATGTCAAAGGTGTTAGATTGTGGTGACTAATCAAGAAAGTACTGTACATACTTCATAAATTCTCTAGGGTTAGATATTGTATGCTATAGTTTGTACTAGGCCAGATATGGCACATGCAGTGGGAGTTGCTAGCAGGTATATGAGTCATCCACAATTTGAGCATTGGAATGCCATCAAATGATTTCTCAAATATTTAAGAGGAACATCTAATAGGTATTTACACTTTGGGGGCTCTACTACTGATTTACAAGGCTATGTTGACTTAGATTTGGCAAGGGATATTGATACCAAGTGGATTACTATAGGTTATTTCTTTACTATTGGTGGGGCAGTTGTGAGCTAGGTTTCTAGGTTACAAAAGGTTAATGCTTTATCCACTATAGAGGCAGAGTATGTAGCTACTACAAAGGAAGCCAAGGAGATGATATGGCTTTAGTTTTTCTTGGAAGAATTGGGACACCCTTAGAATGATAATTATTTGTTTACAGATAGTCAAAGTGTCATTCATCTTGTAAAGAATTCAGCTTCGCATTCAAAAACCAAACACATACAGGTGTGGTAGCAAGGTAGTAACAAGGGAGAAGATGAACTTCTCTTCAGCTTTGGTTGGTCTTCTAGACTAAACATGAATAAAAGAATAGTAGAGTCTAGGGTGGTTTGATCTAGTGGGAGCCTCATGGAGTAGCGACATAGCTACAAGATCAGTCTCCAAGTGGAAGATTGTTGTTTAGTGTGGAGCCTAATTAGTCCCCAAGTGGGAGATTGTTAGATTGTGGTGACTGGTTAGGAAAGTATTGTACATACTTCATAAATTCTTTAGGCTTGGGGCATCAGCTTGAAAAAAAAAATTGGGCCCTATTATATCAAGATTTTTGGCTGACATGTAATTATTAATTATAACCCTAAAGCAGTAAAAATACTTGTATAAAAGAGCTTAGGGTTAGGGATTGTTTCATAGTTGTGATGCAAAATTGATTCTTGCAACAATATTGAGTTGTAAGAGGTTACTGATTGTAATCAGGTTATAATCACTAGATCATAATAATATCGGACTTGCTGTTTGGTGGACATAGCCTAGGGATTGGGTGAACCATGTTAAATCTTGGTGTCTTGTGTTCTTTTCTATGTGATCTATTTTTTATTTTTATTGGTTATATTTGCATGTAATTTTTATTTATGTTTGTGGTTTAATCCTAACAAAGTGGTATTAGAGCCAAGTTGTTTTCTCAGTTATCCTTTGCAAGAAAGTCTAACAATTGAATGGGAGCCTCATGATTGAGTAAGAGTGATGGCAGACGAGGGTAAGCTGAGGGTTGACAGGTTTAACGGGTAGAACTTCCAATTGTGGGAGATGCAAATGGAAGACTATCTTTATCATAAATATTTATGGAAGTCATTGGAAGGCAAAGCCAAGAATTAGGGATCTATGTCAAAAGATGAATGGAATCTTTTGGATAGAAAGGCACTTGGAAGCATTTGATTTTTCCTAGCACCATTGGTGGAATTTAATATTACAAAAGTGAAGACAATGGAATAGTTGATGAAAACCCTAGTGACAATGTATGAAAAGCCCTCTACTTCAAACAACGTATTTCTCATGAAGCGTTTATTTAATATGAAAATGGTAGAAGGTGGATCTATTATAGATCATTTAAATGAGTTTAATACTATTACTAGTTAGTTATCTTCTGTGGGTATCAATTTTGAGGAGGAAATTAGGGCTCTCTTGATTTTGTGTTGTTTGCTTGAAAGTTGGAATGGCTTGGTAACAGCTGTGAGAAATTCTATTCCTAGATCTAGTACCCTAAAATATGATGATGTGATTGGTGTTATTTTGAGTGACAAAACTCATAGGAAATCCTCAAGTGGATCTACATCAGGAAATGCTTTGAATGCAAAAAACAAGGGTAGAACAATTGAGAGAGGAAGTAATTCTAGAAATCATGGGAAATCAAGAGGAAAGTCAAAGGGGAGAAGGTCTTAATTGAGAGGACAAAATGATTGTTGGTACTATGGGAAACCAAGTCATAAAAAGAAAGATGGTTGGAATTGAAAGAAAAATGAAGGAGATAAATTGGATGGAGACAAGGAGGCAAATGTGGTAAGTAACAAATCTAAAGAGGATGCTTTGCTTCTATCTTAGAAAGTGTTGATGATCCATGGGTTTTAGATTCTGGTGCTTCATTTCATGCTAGACCTCATAGAGGTTATTTCATTGATTATGTCCAAGGGGATTTTTAGCTTGTTTATTTGGGGGATAATGAACCTTGTCAGATTACTGGAAAGGGGAAAATTAAGATTAAGTTGTAGAATGGGAATCATTGGCTACTACATGAGGTAAGACATGTTCCAAGGCTGAGTAGGAATTTAATTTTAGTAGGGCAACTTGGTGATGAGGGTTGTGTAGTTACTTTTAATGATTAAAATTAAAAGGTTTCAAAAGGTTCCCTTGTAGTAGCAAAAGGTGTGAAAGTAGGCACCTTATATCTTTGTATAGGTCATATTGTTCCTTCTACTTTCATTGTTTCAGAGAAAAATGAATGTTCAGGAATAATTGCTGGAGTTGAGTAGGGAGAACAAATAGCTATTGTAGATTCTAATACGGTGTTATGGCACAAAAAACTTGGGCACATGAGTGAGAAAGGTATAAAACTACTTCATTCAAAGAAAGTTTTACTAGGTCTAAAATGTGTTAAACTAGATTTATGTGAAAGTTGCGTGTATGGAAAACAAAAGAGAGTGAGTTTTGTAAAGATTGGGAAGGAAAATAAAAAGGAGAAATTAGAGCTTGTGCATACAGATGTATGGGGACTAGCTCAGGTATCTTCCCTTGGTGGCTCTCATTATCGTGTTACATTTATTGATGACGTAACTAGAAAAGTATGGGTTTATTTTCTTAGACAAAAATCTAATGTATTTCAAACTTTTAAGAAATGGAAATGTTTGGTTGAAAATGAGACTAGTAAGAAATTACAATGTCTCAAATCTGATAATGGTGGTGAGTATTGCAGTCATGAATTTAAAGATTATTGCTCCATTAAGGGTATTCAATGATAGAAAACTATTGCAAGGACTCCACAAGAAAATGGAGTGGTTGAATGCATGAACAAGACTATAATGGAGTGTACAAGGAGCATGAGGCTTGCCCTTACACATATGGGTGGCGGTTGTCAATATTGCTATATATTTGATTAATAAAGGTCCCTCTACTCCTTTGGGCTATGGTATTCCAAGGGAAGCATGGACTGGTAAGAAGGTGAGTTATTCTTTTCTCAAAACCTTTGACTGTGAAGCATTTTCTCACATAGATTTTCAAAAAAGAACCAAGCTTGAAGCTAAGTAAAAGAAATGGGTATTTTTTGGATATAGCATTAATGGATTTGGTTATAGGCTTTGGGATTTTGAAAATCATAAAATTTTAAGAAGCACGGATGTCATATTCAATGAGAAAGTGTTGTACAAAGATCTGTTGCAGCAACATGAGAAGAAAGAAGATGATTATGTAGTGTTGGATGATACTCCACAAGCTGATGTTCCAACCATTCCTCATGATGTACAACAACTACAACAACAAATACCACACACACCGGTGAATGTTAGACAGTCAATAAGGCAAATTAGACCTCCAAAAATATTATCTCCCTCTTTGTATTCAATTTTACTTACTGATGCTGATAAACCTAAATGTTATGATGAAGGTGTGTAGCTGGATACTAAGATTTAGTGGGAGTTTGCAATGAAAGATGAAATGGGCTCTTTGCTAAAAAATAAGACATGAGATTTATGCAAGTTGCCTATAGGTAAAAGAGCTTTATAGAATAAGTGAGTTTACAGGTTGAAAGAAGAGGAAGGAGGTAAGAAAATTTTTAAAGCTAGGTTAGTTGTGAAAGGATTTGCACAAAAAAAGGGCATTGATTTTGATGAGATATTTTCTCATATTGTTAAGATGACTTCTATCTGTACTATTTTAAGTCTTGTGGCTACTAAAGATTTGCATTTAGAGTAGCTTGATGTTAAAACAACCTTCCTTCATGGTGATTTGGATGAAGAGATATATATGGCTCAGCCACAGAGATTTGTGATCAAAGGTAAGGAGAACTTAGTGTACAAATTGAAGAAAAGTTTATATGGCTTGAAGCAAGCACCTTGACAATGGTATTTGAAATTTGATAGTTTTATATATGAGCATGGATACAATCAGTGTCATTCAGATAATTGTGTTTATTTTAAGAGGTTAGATGATGATAGCTATATTATTTTATGTTTATATGTTGATGATATGCTTGTAGTTGTGTCTAACATGGATCACATTAAAGGGTTGAAATGCTAATTAGCACATGCATTTTCTATGAAGGATTTGGGGGCAGCAAAACAAATCCTTGGTATGAAGATTTACAGAGATAGGAAGAACAAAAAATTTGCACTATCTCAAGCTGATTATGTGGAGAAGGTGTTGCAACATTTCTCTATGGAGAATGCTAAAGCTATCAGCACACCTTTACTTGGTCATTTAAAGTTGACTAAGGAGATGTGTCCTAGGACATAGGAAGAGGAGGATAAGATGTCCAAGATACCCTGTACTTTAGTTGTAGGAAGTTTGGTATATGTTATGGTATGTACTAGGCCAGATATTGCACATGCAATGGGATTCGTTAGCAGGTATATGAGTCATCCAGGAATTGAGCATTGGAATGTCATCAAATGGATTCTCCAATATTTGAGAGGAATATCTAATAGGTATTTATACATTGGGGGCTCTACTACTGATTTATAAGGCTATGTTGACTTAGATTTTGCAGGGGATATTGATACTAGGTGGAGTACTATAGGTTATGTCTTTACTATTGGTAGGGAAGCCATGAGCTAGGTTTCTAGGTTACAAAAGGTTAATGCTTTATCCACTACAAAGGCAAAGTATGTAGCTACTACAAAGGTAGCCAAGGAGATGATATTACTTCATTTCTTCTTGGAAAAATTGGGACACCCTCAGAAGGATAATTATTTGTTTACAGATAGTCAAAGTGTCATTCATCTTGCAAAGAATTCAGATCTACAGTCAAAGACCAAACACATATAGTTGCAGTACCATTTCATTCGGTCAGTTTTGGAAGATGGACAGTTAAAGCTACAGAAGATACATACAAATGAATATCTAGTAGATATGTTGACAAAAGTAGTAACAAGGGAGAAGTTGAACTCCTCTTCAGCTTCGGTTGGTCTTCTAGACTGAACATAAATAAAAGAATAACAGAGTCTAGGGTGGTTTGATCTAATGGGAGCCTCATGGAGTAGCGGCATAGCTATAGGATTAGTCTCCAAGTGGGAGATTGTTGTTTAGTTTGGAGCCTGATTAGTCCCCAAGTGGGAGATTGTTAGATTGTGGTGACTAATTAGGAAAGTATTGTACATACTTCATAAATTCTTTGGGGCTTGGGGCATTGGCCCAAAAACAAAATTTGGGCCCTATTTTATTGAGATTTTGGGTAGACATGTAATTATTAATTATAACCCTAAAGCGGTAAAAATAATTGTATAAAATAGCTTAGGGTTAGGGATTATTTCGTAGTTGTGATGAAAAATTGGTTCTTGCAGTGGTATTGAGATGTAAGAGGTTATAGATTTTAATCATGTTATAATCACTGGATCGTAATAATATCAGACTTGGTGTTTGGTGGATGTAGCCTAAGGATTGGGTGAACCACGTTAAAGCTTGGCGTCTTGTGTTCTTTTTTGTGTGATCTATTATTTTCTGTTATTGGTTATATTTGCATGTAATTGTTATTTATGTCTGTGATTTAATCCTAACAAAAGGGGGAGTATTAGTAACAAAAATTACATGTAAATAATATAATTGTATGTGGAAGCTATAAGTAAGAGCATAGTCAAAGAGGGAGTATCCTTATGTAAAGATGGTAAAACTAAGAAAATGATTCACAAGTCTTTATAAATTTTATAATGGCTATGTAACAATTGTTACAAGTTTTAAAATTTTGTAATTTTGAGATTTTGGGACTTAGCCAATTTTCAACATGTTTCCATCAACACCAAAGGGGAAGATTTTTGGAAATTTGTCTAGGGTAGACAATATAAGGTTGTCATTTATGAAAACATATACCCAAGGATTAAATGAGAAAATTGTTGAAATAAAGATTTGATAGAAGAACTTAGAAAAATCTCTAAGTATCAAAGAGTTTATCTGTCAATATACGCACTATTTTGATTAGTGATGTGCAAAGAGCTATTTTTGGCATGTGTGAACTAAGGTACAAATAGAAAAGATTATGGGGACTCAATAGCTAAGATAATGAGGTTTTACAAACTGTATGGATGATGTTATTGCAATTTTCCTAGTTGTAGTAATGGGGCGACAAAACAAAACAAAGACAAGGAATCAAATATTTTATATTCTAAAATCACTTTTTTATCAAAATAATTATTTATTAATTATGGATGAAATCCTAGATGTAAACCCAAAGTCAGCAAGAGCTAATTTTGTATTTTGGCAAGCATGTAAAGGTATGAAGGTTAATAGTTTAGGTTATTGTGAAATAACTTGGTATAAAGGATAGAACTTGAGATGCAAAGTTTGTAGCTATTTATGATATTGATATGCTATTGTTTTGAGATGTGAATTCTAATGTTTAATCCTAGAGTAGTATGAATATGTGATTAGTTTTGTGAAGACCAACAAAATAAAATTAGATATTGGAGATATTAGCAATAGTAAGAGGGCTTGTAGATATATATCTCTTGTATTGAATAACATTATTGTATATTGCATGTTTGGGAAGTGGGCTCATCTTGCATGCTTTTTAAAATTATAATAACAACTTCTAATAGAGTTGAGGCTTCTAACAAGGCTTGGTCTTCTAACAAGGACTGAGACAATATACATATGTAATAGAATCCTAACAGGGTTAATATCTTTCACTAGATACTTTTGATTAGTGGATCATTTTGTGGGTACCATCCCAACTAGATTTTTCCCTTGTCTAGAGTATCCCTAGTTAGAAAAATATGGTGTTATGTGTTGCATTACTTTATGGTTCTTTCTATTGTTCAACTTAATCAATTTACTTTCATATGCAATTTATAAGATTATTAATGATATCCATAATTGGGGAAAATTTTGTGGAATTTATTATACGCCCCCCCCCCCCCCCCCCCCCCTCCCCCCACCGAGCCCTATCTCACTATTTCCTATTTCTAACATTCATACATTTGAGATCCTTTATTTCATCTTTTCCATTCATCTTCTCAAGAATAACATTCACTGACATCCATTCGTAAAGGCAATTTCAAACACATGCATTAATGAAGGTTTCGGTTTCACTTTGATTACCTTTCCTAGGTTTTTTGTAGTTTAGTTAGAGCTATTACATCTATGTACTTGATAACATTCCAAATTCAAGAGTATAGTCATAGATTTAAGTTGATTTTATGTTAGATCTATCACTACTACTTTCTAGAATTCTATTTTTATTTTAATTCAATGTTAATTCCTTGAGTTTGACTAAGGTAAACCCCTTCCCACTCCAACAAAAAAAAAATAATATCTTTATTTTTAAGGCTTCAAATCTTGAACTCACAAAAAGGTTATAGATTTGGATACCCTTTTCACATCTATAGAACTATGAAATTAGAATCAACATTGCACATAGTCAATCAAGGTTGTAGTGCACCTCTGATGCTCTAATTTGCCCCTAATTATCTAGGATTCCCTAATAGAATTCAAATGATTTCAAGGTTTTGTTTGTCTTGCATTATTCAATCTAGCTTGTGATAATCAACCCTTTAAGAGGTAATTTGATAGCCCATTTTTAGGTTTTTATTTTACTAAGTATATCATATTCCTCTCTTTCACTTCTATATACTTTATCATTTTGTCATATCTTTATATATCATCTCTACATTTCATATCTTCTTGCTTAAACCCTCTTAAGGTGGAGGTGAGAGAGAAATAAATCCAATTTATTCATCCCTTTGTCCATTACATTTGCATTGATACTTCCTTTTGTATTAATTAAACCTAATCCAAGTGATGGGTCTTGGTCTCCCCCTTGCATTAATGTATGGTTGATCTACTACCATTTTCCTACCTTGCATTAATTGGTGAGCCTGATGACATATATATGCCCTCCTTGTACATAGTTTTAGTTGATCTCGTGGGGTAGAAAATATAGATTCTAAGCATGGCTCAGAGTAATTTATTTTTGCATTTTTGGTATTCTTTCTAAGCCATTCTTGAATCTATGCATTGTTACTTCATCTCTCTTTTGCTCACACAAACATATATGGTAAATCACATAATTATGAGTAATGTACATAAACTTGCTAAATCTCATCCATGGGTAATCCATCCACACACATATGCTAAATCTTATATATGGGTAATTTGCACATTCTCAAATCTATGCATTGTTACTTCATCTCTCTTTTGCTTACACAAACATATATGCTAAATCACATAATTATGAGTAATGTAGATAAACTCGCTGAGAAGAACCTCCTTATAGCAATATCGTGAGAATGCTCGAAATAATAGAATACAAAGTGATAGCAGAACTCAAAATAAATCTACTGATCGCAGGCCACTTCGAGGGGGTAACCTCCTTTGAGCAAGCTCAATACAATAAATTCGTCCGTACCCATCAAGGGCCTCAACCTATTCTTATATACTGGGTACGATCTAGAAAAGTAATACTACCTATGCATGTGGGATAATAAAATAAACTCACAGGACGACTTACAAAGCATATGCGTCCAACAACTCTACTCTAACAAAATAAACAGAAGGAACACACAGGTTCCTAACATCCCCTCTCCCTTAGAAAAAAGCTTTGTCCTCAAAGCTTAAGGTGTGGAAATTGTTGTTGAATCTGAAGAAGGGGTTCCCAGGTAGCATCCTCTGGTTGCATGCCATGCCACTGAATCAAGACCTCAGAGATGGAGCGAGAGCGAAGCTGGCGAGTGCGCTGGTCAATGATTGCTACCGGCTCCAGGATAATGGATCCTTTCGTATCCATTTCAGGGAGAGTAGTTTGTGCTCTGACAGTGGTACCCAGAACTTTCTTTAGACAAGAAACATGAAAAACTGGATGAATGCGGGAAGAAGGAGGAAGTTCCAGTTTATAAGCAACTGAACCAATCTTCTGCAGAACCTGATAAGGCCCATAAAATTTTGGGGCCAGCTTATGACGCCCTTTCAGCTTTAGGGAGGATTGTTTGTATGGCTGTAGACGAAGAAAAACCATATCCCCAACTTGAAATGAGCGCTCAGAACGGTGTTGATTTGCTTGCTGTTTCATCCGATTACGGGCCATGTGAAGATTATCCTGTAAGGTACGAAGAATCTGATCCCTGCTGCGGAGAACTATGTCAACTGCCTGGACTGGTGAGCTGTTGGGAGTGTAGGGAAGGAGCACTGGAGGTGCCTGACCATAGACTGCTTCATATGGAGTCATTTTAGAGGCAGTGTGGTAAGAGGTATTGTACCACCATTCAGCTAAAGGGAGCCACTTGGCCCACTGATGTTGCTGTTCGGAAGTGAAGCAATGAAGATAAGTTTCCAAGCATTTATTGGCAATTTCCGTTTGACCATCAGTTTGTGGGTGATAGCCCGAACTCATCTTCAGTTTGGTGCCAGTTTTCTGAAACAGTTCAGTCCAAAAATGACTGGTAAAAGTTGCATCACGATCAGAGACAATGGAAGAAGGGAGTCCATGAAGACGAAATATCTGGTCCATGAAGATTTGTGCAACAGAGGAGGCAGTATAGGGGTGGCTGAGGGCACAAAAATGACTATATTTCGAGAGACGATCAACCACAACCAAGATCACTGTCTTGCCACCGGATTTAGGAAGCCCTTCAATGAAATCCATAGAAATATCAGTCCAAATCCGTGTAGGGATGGGCAATGGTTCGAGCAAGCCAGGAAGGAGGGTCGTTTCACCCTTGTGGCGTTGGCAAGTATCACATTCAGCCACCATCTGTTGAATCGTCTGTTTCATTCCTTTCCAAAAGAAGTTTCTCCTTGCTCGCTCATAAGTTTTGAGGAAGCCTGAGTGCCCTGCTGAAGGAGAAGCATGGAGTTCATAAAAAATAGCCTGATGTAGAGCTGGGTTCTGAGGAAGCACTAGCCGACCCTTGTATCGAAGAGAAGCACCATCCCAAGAGTAATGTGGTATAGCAGAAGGATTATTGGCTAGCTGGTGAATGATTTGAGATAAAGAAGAGTCACTATCATAGCCCTGCTGAACAGACGCTAACCAATTGGGAATGGGCTTAGAAATAGCGGAAAGGGAAGCTTGATTATCAAATGTGCGAGAAAGAGCATCTGCCACAATATTCTCCTTACCCTTCTTGTAGGTGATCTCATAATCATACCCCATGAGTTTGCTGACCCATTTCTATTGTGTAGGAGAGGATACCCGTTGTTCCAGGAAGTATTTCAGACTTTGGTGATCGGTTCTGATGCAAAAATGACTCCCTAAGAGGTATGGCCGCCACTTCTGTACAGCATGCAAAATAGCCATCATTTCTTTTTCATAAGTAGAGAGGGCTAGATTCTTACCAGAGAGGGCTTTGCTAGTGAACGCAATAGGATGGTCATCTTGTAGGAGAACAGCACCCAATCCATTGCCGCAAGCATCACTCTCAATAGTGAAGGGTTTGGAAAAATCTGGCATCGCGAGAACAGGTGTACTGCACATAGCCTGTTTCAATTGTTCAAATGCAGTCTCAGCAACAGGGGTCCAGGAGAAGGCATCCTTTTTTAACAGAGCTATCAATGGTGCTGCAATTTTCCCGTAATCTTTGACAAACTTGCGGTAGTAGCCAGTCAACCCCAAAAAACCCCGAAGGCTCTTGAGAGTTTTAGGATGCGGCCAAGTTTTCATGGCATCTATTTTTGTAGGATCCACCCGCACTCCATGGTGTGCAACAATATGCCCGAGATACTCCACTTCCTCCTGGCCAAACACACATTTAGATAGTTTTGCATAGAGTTGATGATCAGAGAGAAGTTGCAAGACAAGCTCCAGATGATGGAGATGCTCAGCCCAAGTTTTGCTATATATGAGGATATCATCAAAGAAGACCAGAATGAATTTCCGGAGGTATGGTCGAAATATGTTATTCATCACTGCCTGAAATGTTGAAGGAGCATTCGTGAGGCCAAAGGGCATGACTAAAAATTCATAGTGACCATCATGTGTGCGGAAGGCAGTTTTAGGTATATCCTCCTCATTAACCCGAATTTGATGATACCCAGAACGAAGATCTAACTTGGAGAAAAAATGAGCCCCATGAAGTTCATCAAGAAGTTCATCAACAACTGGAATGGGAAACTTGTCCTTTATAGTGAGATGATTAAGTGCTCGGAAATCAATGCAGAGTCGCCATGACCCATCTTTTTTGCGAACAAGCAGAACTGGAGAAGAAAAGGAACTGGTACTAGGGCGAATAATACCTTGCTTCAGTAAGTCACGGACAAGTATCTCAATTTCGGTCTTCTGATGAAATGGGTAGCGGTAGGGCCTGATGTTGGGTGGAACACTGCCAGGAAGGAGCTGAATACGGTGGTCCTCTGGACGAGAAGGAGGTAATCCCACAGGTTCAGCAAATATACCAGAATACTTGTCCAAAATGTGTTGGAGATCGGCAGGAGTGCTAGAGACTGCTGATGGCTGCATCTGAATGGAATGGAGCTGAGCGATGACACCATGTGAATTCTTCTTAAGAAGTTTTTCCATACGGTGTGAACTGATGATGCTGAGAGACCCTGGTTGTAAGCCTTTCAAAGTGTGTTGGTGCCCCTCGGCTGAAAACTGCATCCAAAGTTCAGCAAAATCCCAGAGAATGGGGCCAAGAGTGCGTAACCATTGGGCACCCAAAACCACATCACAGCCACCTAAGGGTAAGGCAAACATGTCAGAGCGCATGTTATAATCTCCAATAGAGAGACGCACATTGCGACATTTCCCTTTACAAGGTAAAGTGCCCCCATTGGCAATCATGACTTCAAAGCTAGAGCAGGGATGGATAAAGCAATCAGCCTGTTTGGCTATGCGTGGATCAATGAAGTTATGAGTGCTACCAGAATCAATGAGTATAGTAAGAGGGATCTTCTTGAAGAAACCCTGGACCCGCATGGTTTGTGGAGTAGTGACTCCTGCCAAAGCATGGACAGATATCTCTGGTGGAGCTTCTGGGGAAGGAGGTTCAGGCTGGTGAGGCTCAACCTCAGCATCCACTGTTTCCTGAGCATCTACATATTCTTCCAGTTCTGGTGGAGAATCCACATCCAAGAGATAGAGCTTTTGCTGAACACATCTATGGCCCCGAGACCATTTCTCATCACAATTATAACAAAGCCCTTTGTCTCGCCTAACTCGCATCTCTGTTTCAGACAAGTGCTTGATCGGAGTAGTTCTGGGAGCTGGTATGACTGGAGGGTTGTGAGAACCTGTATTTCTGAATGGAACAAAATTAGATCTGGAGCGTTGTAGAGCACTAATCTTGTCTTCCGCTAACTTAGCCAACCCAAGGGCTTCCATCATTGTAGTAGGTCGAAACATTTTGACTTCTGAGCGAAGTGCATCCTTCAGACCACTGACAAAACAACTACGGAAGAATTCATCAGACAAGCCCTCTGTGTGATTAGCTAATTTTTCAAACTCTGTCTGGTATTCTCTTACAGTGCCTGTTTGACGCAGTTTAGTGAGTGCTCCTGTGAAATCATCAAAGGAACTAGGGCCAAAGCGCTCCAAAATGAGGGTGCACAATTCGCTCCACGTTGGGCCTACATTAGCCTTGATGTACCAACGGAACCATTGAAGAGCTTCATGTTCCAAATGAAAAGATGCAAGGGAGACTTTGTGGTTATCCAAAGTATTATGCAAGCTGAAATACTGCTCTGCCCTATAGATCCATCCAGTCGGATCAGAACCATCGAAGCGTGGAAAATCAAGCTTTGGTCCACGGAAATTGCCAGAAGAGGACCCAGTATCTCCTGAATGGTTTCGGCTCATGGCTGACTGCTGAAAGTTAAGACCCAGAATTTTGTCATCCAAATCTTGAAGTCTGGTTTTGAGGGATGCAATTTCCTCTTCCATGATTTTTGCTCCTGTACGCGTAACAACCATAAAACAAGGTTTTTTTTTTTTTTTTTTTTTTTTTTTTTTGAAATGGGTAGAAGATGAGAAACAAAAACTTTTTTAGTTACAGCAAACTTGGATTTGGGTAAAACTCATATAGGAAATGGGTGTTCGACGGGTGGTGGGAGACTATCTGGGGACAAGGGAAAAAGAAAAATGAGGGTTTCAAGGGTAGGGAGGCGAAATGAGGCGAACAGTCCAAGAGGGATAAGGGAGCAAAATGAGGAATTGAATCTTGTGGCTCAGTTTGGTGGCGATTGGATGAGAGGTGAAAAAGATAGGGCAAACCCTAAAATTAGATAAATGAGGGTTTTAGGGCTTTGATATGTAAAATTTGAGGTTGGGTCGCCAAGGAAGGAAGTATGCGAAATGATATTGCAGACGTTCTGCGGAAGTATGAGCAGAAACAGAAAGCAAACAAGGAAGCTACGACAGAGTTATTTCAATAACAAGAGATATTAGAACAACTGAAAAGAGTTATTGCAATAACAAGAGATATTAGAAGTGAGAGGAACCTGAAGGCCACGACAGAAAAAAATTTGATGTAATTTCCACCCAGCGAGCCCAAGAGAGTGCTCTGATACCAGATGAGAAGAATCTCCTTATAGCAATATCGTGAGAATGCTCGAAATAACAGAATACAAAGTGATAGCAGAACTCAAAATAAATCTACTGATCGCAGGCCACTTCGAGGGGGTAACCTCCTTTGAGCAAGCTCAATACAATAAATTCGTCCGTACCCATCAAGGGCCTCAACCTATTCTTATATACTGGGTACGATCTAGAAAAGTAATACTACCTATGCATGTGGGATAATAAAATAAACTCACGGGACGACTTACAAAGCATATGCGTCCAACAACTCTACTCTAACAAAATAAACAGAAGGAACACACAGGTTCCTAACACTCGCTAAATCTCATTCATGGATAATCCATCCACACACATATGCTAATTCCCATACATGGGTAATACATTTTTAAAAGAGCATGATATGGTGATACGATGGATGTTGTTATATTGGTGGGTTGACTAGTAGGTTATCATCCCATTAAACAACTTAAAACCATCTTTTGCAGAAACTCTTTTGGTGGTTCACAATAGGGTGGGCACTCTACTTGGTGAGGTAATCACTTTCCTCTCTATTCTCTCTCTTTTCCTTTCATACTAGTAGAGATAGATCCAAAAACTATGTTATGAATGATATTGATCTTGCATTTATTATATAATAATTTAAGCTCTTGTGATAGCTTTCCAAATATGATATTAGTGGGCGACACATTTTTTTAGCTAAACTCTCTTTCTCTAGTTGATTAGGGTATTTTTTTGTACTAACCCCTTATTATATATTTTTATCTTTCTTTACACACTAGTTAGAACCCTTGGTCTCAGGGTTGATTCCCTTTGACTACGTGATGTTCTACATTGTTTTTATTTGTCAGATTCTTCTCTTCTTCTTCTTTTTACTTTACCAAAAGTGTGGGTTGACCCACACTCTTGCTAAAGTGGGGGCTTAATGTACCATCTTAAATTGGTTGCACCTCAATTTAGTGTTGTTTTAGCACCCATTTAAGGTGATTTCATCACTCTTCCTTTTTTTCCTTTTATTTCCTTTCTTCTAGGTGGAATTGGGGTAAAACCTAATAGATCCTCTTTAAAGCTCTTATTTTAATGGTATTAAGCATGAAGTAGGATCTATCCTCCTAGGTCCTCCCTTTCATTCATCTATCCACCTGGAATCTTCTCTTTGCACTATAATGACTATATCTCAAACTTTATACCTATTTTTGGGGATTTGGGACATGTTTTGGGATCCTGAAGAGATCTTGGAGGTCTTGAGACCTGATTGTTAGGGGCACAATGTGACCCTACTAGACCAATCAATGCCATAGTGTGCCCCTATATGGTCCCTATATTGAGTCCACTCGTCAGGTCCCATATTTGAATACATTTGGGGTGTTAATTCCTAAGCATGTTGGCCTGTGGGAGTTAGTTTATTCTTAACTCTATAGAAACCCTTCTATTTTCTTCATTTCTCATCCATCAATTGCATCAGCAAGTGTTCAAGCATTCAAGCATCATCAAGTTCTCAAGTCTTCTAGCATTTTTCAAGCATTAAAGATATTCAAGCATTTCTCCATTGACGATTAAGGATTCATGCACTCAGAGATTTAAGGATTTTAAGCTAGATCTTCTATTGCATTTTGAACATTCAATATCTCCCTTCATACATTCAAGATCATTTATTTCATCTTCTACATTTATCTTCTCAAATCTACATTCAAAGGCCGATTTCAAGCACATACATTCCTTAAGGTTTTGGTTTCATTTTGATTTATTTTGTAAGGGTTTTTGAAGTTGATCCAAAGCTATCACATCTACATACTTGATTAAATGTATGAAATAATGAATGAAAGGGAAAGATACATGGGTTTCATAGGTTGTTTATTGTACATCTAAGGGTTTGGGTTTGCTATCATGATGGGTTATTTGCAGATTTCAGGTATGTAATTGTTTTGTGAAATGGGTTTCTTGGAATTTTTTTTAAATGGGGATTTTAGGGGGGAGCCTACAAAAATGACCTAGGAAAAAATAGACCTCACCATTGGATCAGGGTTGGCCTTTTCATAAAATTTGATATATAATATGCCCTAGTTTGACCATGTTGATAGAGAATGCAAAAGATTTTTAGTTTCATCCTCTAACGGCCATCGAATTTAATCCTATCAGAATTTTATTACCTCATAAAAAAAAAAATTTGAAACGGGTAAAGAGACTACCTTGGTAAAATGGGCATAACTTTTACTCAAGATATTAGATTTCACACTTCTTATAGTTGGTGTGAAGCTAATTTAGAACATTATAACTTGGTGTGGGTTTGATTCTACGATATTTATATTTTGTTAGGTTTTAAAAGTCCAAAAGTTAGATATTATTTATTTTGAGCACAAATTTGGGCATAACTTGAGCCTACAAAGTTAGATTTTGGACATTTAATGGTAAAAAAAAAACATTTTCAAGATATCTATGCATTGGTTCTGATTTGGTGTGAGTTTTGGCATAATTTAATAGGTGATATATCGATCTAAATGGTTTATGATATATATTGATTATGGTAACATTGTGAGTTTATGAAATTGTATATTTTGAAAATTTGAGATTTGATGTTATTATATACTCATCTTATATTTTAGATTAGTCTCACAATGATATGGCTATCAATGTTTGGTTTGCATATGTATGATGACTTGTTGGGTCTAAAAGTTGTCCAATGTTGGAATCAGTCTATACTTATAGGTTGCATTTATGACTTGAATATGGGTTGTCTTTTTCTATTGATCTCTCATTATTGATGCATATTCATATCTAAGGCTTGTATTAGGGTTATCTATGCCCTTAGTTACATAATTTTGGGTAAAAGCACAAACCTATGTAACCTTTATAAAGGAAAGTGATATTAGAATTTAAACTCTTTAAATTTAACAACATAAAAGAGGCATTTGTGTTTAGAATTTGAAGATGATGTAAACTAATGAAATGTGTAAAATTGGATGAGTTTATGTCTATAAAAAAAATTTAAAAATTGAGAGAAAATTTTATTTATTTTTGAATGTTTAAAGTCTATTTTTATTGTTTTAAATGCTAAAAATATAGAGTTTTCTTCCCGTCAAACAAATATATGCAGATGATCATATTTTGGTCTAATTATGGAATATGATAGAGTTTACATGTATGCCTAATGCACCAAAAAAGAAAAATTGAAATTCATTTAATACTTTTCAAGTTATAATTGGTCTAATTAAAAGTTATTAGAAATTGATAGTTTTTTTCTCTCATCAAACATTTTCTATCAAGTCTACATATTTTTTAAAACAAATTACATATTCTTGGAGAAAACTCTCTCCTCTAGTGCAAGATTTATTTTTAAAAAAATTGAACATGATTTACTATTTTTTTCGATTTTTGAATATACATCTCCTAAATCTTAAAATATCAAAATAAAAAAAAATTATATGATCATAATCTTGACTCTGAGACCTACAGAAGTATATTTTTAATTTTTAAAAAAACTTTGTTTTAGTAGGTCAAATTGGCCTTCAAAGTGAGATGTTTACAGAAGTTCTTATTTTTGTTTATGTGGCTGCCACTTAGGATCCGTCATAGATAGTTACAACCAAATACCTTTTGGTCAAAACACTTTCAGGTTAAAATGTTTTGATCATAACCCCCATCAGCCTATTAGACCACTAGCAATTAATTTGGTTGTTTCATATAAAATAAAATTGGTTTTATCCTTTTTTTAATAAATATAGAAGACAACAAAAAATAAAAGACTATTTTCAGAGGACAACGATTTTTGAAGCCATTTTCAGCAAATATTTCATAGATTTAATCACAATTACAAAGGATCAAATATTTTTAAGGTTTTTTTTTCTTGTCTACTTATTTTTATGTATTCTATATTAAAGCATTAGCTGGTATTTAGTGAAATCTAAATTAATTTTTTTCTATAGATTAAAGTATTCAATGGGCAGTGCAAGGAAAAGATCAAGGAAATGTGACAGAATAAGAGATGACAAAACAAAAGGTCATACAAAATGTAGCCAAAACCAACCTACTAAAATCCTAAAGAGGATGAGATTCATGAAGAGGATGAAAGTAATGCAGAGGAAGAAATTGGCAGTTGTAATGATAGAAACAAATTAAAAGGCATAGAAAATTTGATGGATTTGGATGAGGAACTACTTTTTAACCAAATTCCATCTAAACATATGATAAATGATAACACTATTAGAAAGCATTGTCAAAACATGTGAGATGAATATTTCAAAGATAAAAGTATATTTAGACAAGCACAATTATTTGTCAAGTTATTTAGGAGAAAAGATATGAGACCTCTTTTGGAGTTGTTGGGTGTTGATAACAGGAAAAACCATCCACATAATATTAATAAAACAATAGTTGAAAACTTGTAAAATGCTTATAACAAAATTGACAACACAATTCGAGGAGGTGATTTAAGTGCATGTAGAGCATTGATGGCTACTATATCTAGTAGAAAATTGACACATAAAAAATAGGTACGTGCAATTTTTGATGTACTACATATATCTAGAAGAATTTAAAAGTATGCTAGATGATAATATTCAGAATAATTGAGTGAATATTTGTAGAGTTCCTCAAAAAGACAAAATTTCTAAAGATGTAAAAAGGAAAGTTATTGAATTTTGGACCACATGTTCTCATGTTTCTTTCAGCAGACATGATACTATACAAATTAAAGAACAAGAGACAGGGACCGAAATTGAACATCCAAAAAATTTCATTGATATAACTCAAAGTAAATTATTTCAAAAATTCAAGCAAGAATTTTCAAATGTCAAAATATGTCAAAGAATTCTTGAGAGTTTGCATCCTTCCTTTGTATGCATAAATAAGATATGTGAAACTTGTTGTTGTTGAAACCATGTTGAATTTGGTCTACACTTAAAATCATATAAAAAATTTATGATCCTAATTTGGTCATCCCTAGTAGTACAACACAATTTGTGAAGTCCATATTATGTGATAAATTAGAAGATTCAGATGAGTTCAAAGTGCAATGCATCAAAAATCAGTGTGAAGATTGTGGAGATTTACATAAATTTTCAATGTAAATTGAGAATATTAATGAATCAACACCAATTTCATGGATGAGATATGAATATGAGACATACCAAAATAAGACAAGAGATGAATCCAAAAAAAATGTATTGAAGGAGAGTGAATTGTGTTGTGATGAGTTTATAATCAAGTTTTGTTCATTGATATATCCACATATCCGACATTGTCATGGTGCACAATGGCAAGCTAAGCAGTTTCATGATTCAAAAAAAAAAAATTCGCTTGTTTTCCACAAGTTGCAATATTTGTGCAAGTGACCTATAGACATGCACAATTTGAGGTGGATGAGATAGAAGGTTCAATGAAAATGAATGGATGATCATCAAAGAGGTTCATTTCTTTATTAGTGATGATAGAGTACATGATAGGAGTTATGTGGCTCATTATTTTTCAATATTCTCTAAAGATCTTAGAAATCATGGAATAAATGTTTTAGAGCATTGGATTTGGTCTGATGGTTGTGTAGGTTAGTAAACATAAACTTAAAAATTTATTTAGCTTTAATTTAACTTATATTTATTTGTACATACTTATTTCAATTTGATACATGTACATAGAGAATTCTTTCTACTTATGATTTCATGTTCACGGGACAATTCAAATCTGCAAAATCATTTAATTGGTTAGCAATGCAACATGGTAGAGCCAATGTTAGGGTTTTATGAAATTTTTTTAAAAGTGGACATGCAAAAGGAGAGCATGACGGAGTAGGAGCATGTATAAAGCATGCACTTTGACAAGATGAACTTATAGGTAAATTTGCATTTAATGTGCATGTTTAATACTAGTAGCATATATATATATACATATATACATATATACATATATATACATATATACATATATATACATATATATGTATATATATACATACATATGTATATGTATATATATACATATACATATGTATGTATATATATACATATATATATACATATGTATATATATATGTATATATATACATACATATGTATATGTATATATATACATATACATATGTATATATATATACATATATATATATATACATGGGTATGTGCTAGATCATGGTGTACCAATCTATGGCCTTAAGTGGCAGTGAAAAATTAGCAAATTAGGGTTATGTCAACTTGACACATAATTTTAAATTGGTTATGGACTTTATATCAAAAATTTGTAAGAAAGTAATCTGTAGGAAATTGAATGTAGTTTATAAACTACTAGGCCTTATTTGGAGAAAAAAAAATTGATTAGTCAAAAGTTTGAATTTTAATGCAGTACTACAAAAATTTCAAGGCAAAAATAAAAAGTAGGTATGTGTCTAACCACCTTAATCAAAATCAAATGATAATATTTTTTAATATAATTATAGATATAAAAAGTAGACTCATACCCAAATGTGACACATATTTTTGGGTATTTTTATTATAAATAAATAATTAAATATGAATTTTCTACCAAAACTTTTTCACAAAAAAAAAACTCCCGTGTTTGACCACCTTAACTAATAAAAAAATTTACCAAATTTAAATTTTTTTTTTTTCTTATACTAGGTAAAGCATAGAATGTGATGCAACTTTTAGATTTAAAACATGTTATACCATTTGAAAGTTATAGCTATTTTTCAATTAGTATGTCAATCAACACTTTATAATAATCTTCATTGAAAATTAACTAATAAATACTTATCGAACTCAAAATTTGACAGCAAATATATTGATGGAATATTGGGAGTGATATTAAAAAACTATTTTCGTTTCATTCAATTTGGATCAAAATAACATTGTCAAATGGCTACCCAAAGTTTGATTGTCACTAAAACCCTTCTCAAACAAGTTTTTTGGGTTGACCGAATAGGCCTAATTGGATATCTAATTTGAAATCGAATATCTGATTTGAAATTGGATATCCGATTTCAAATCAAATATCTGATTAGGCCTGGCAAGTACACACTCATAATTGGAGGGAAATTTGAAAAGGGAAGTTTTTTTGAATTTTAAATTTGGAAGTAGACAAATTTAAAAGCATATAAACTTAAGAGGGTAACTTTAGACAATTTTAGAGGAAAAATTAATTTCGTGAATGTGTGGACATTAATATTGTTATTATTATTATTATTACATTATAGTAATATGTATGATTATTATTATTAAATATAATATAGTTCTAAATATAATATAGTGATATATATGATATATATTGTTATTATTAAATATATATAGTAGTATTATATGACAAAATTATTCTATATAATAATATATATAGTTATTATTATTAAATCTATAATTTAGTAAGATATATGATTATTATTGTTATATAATCTAATAATATATTATTATTATATTAAAATATAGAATATAATATAATTATTAAATATAATATTGTTTCTTCGACCCATATGAAGGATTCTAATATGTCCCTAAGGGTCTTAAGAACCCTAGGGACATATGTCGTCATGTAATGGGTCAAAAGGGGTCACAGGTCACCATATAACCCCCTTAGAACCATATGAAGGATTCTAACATGTCCCTAGGAGTACTAGGACCCCTAGGGATATATGTCATCATGTAATGGGTCAAAGGGGGTCATAGGTGACCTATGACCACCTTCAACCCATATGAAGCATTATAATATGTCCCTAGGCGTCCCAGGACCCCTACGGACATATATCATTATGTAATGGGTCAATAGGAGTCATAAGTCAACCTATGACACTCTTTGACCCATATGAAGCATTCTAATATGTCCTTAGGGGTCCTAGTCAATAGGGGTCATACGTCAACCTATGACACCCTTTGACCCATATGAAGCATTCTAATACGTCCCTAGGGGTCCTAGGACCCCTAGGGACATATTTTGTCATGTAATAGGTCGAAGGGGGTCATAGATCACCCAACGACTCCCTTTGATCCATATGAATAATTCTAATGTGCCATCATGTAATGGGATGAAGGGGGTCATAGGTCACCCTTCGACCCATATGAAGCATTCTAATATGTCCTTAGGAGACATAGGACCCTTAGGGACATATGTCATCATCTAATGGGTTGAAGGGGGTCATAGGTCACCCTATGACCCCCTTCAACCCATACAAAAGATTCTAATATGTCATCATGTACTGGGTTAAAGAGGGTCATAGGTCACCCTATGACCACCTTCGACCCTTATGAAAGATTCTAATATGTCCCTAGGGGTCTTAGGAGCCCCAAGGATGTATGTCATCATGTAATGAGTCAAATGCGATCATAAGTCAAGCTATGAACCTCTTCGACCCATACGAAAGATTCTTGTATGTCCCTAGAAGTCCTAAGACCCCTAGGGACATATGTTGTCATGTAATGGGTGGAAGGTGGGTATAGGTGAGCCTATGACCCCTTTTGACCCATATGAAGGATTCTCATATCTCCCTAGGGATCCTAGGACCACTTGAGACATATGTCATAATGTAATGTGTCGAAGGGCTTTATATGTACACCTATGACCCCCATCGACCCATATGAAGCATTCTAATATGTCCTTAGGGGTCCTAGGACCCCTAAGGACATATGTCATCATGTAATAGGTCGAAAGGGGTCATAGGTCACCATATGACCCCCTTCGACCAATATGAATGATTCTAATATGTCTCTAGGGCTCCTAGGACTCCTAAGGACATATGTCCTAATGTAATGGGTCGAAGGGGGTCATAGGGTGTCTTCAACTCATATGAAGCATTCTAATATGTCCCTAGGTGTCTTAAGAGCCCTAAGGACATATGTCATCATATAATGGGTCGAAGGTAGTCATAAGTCAACCGATGACTCCCTTCGACCCATACTAAGCATTCTAATATGTCCCTAATAGTTCTAGGACCCCTAAAGACATATTTTGTCATGTCATTGATCGAAGGGGGTAATAGCTTTTCCTATGACCCCCTTCAACCCATATGAACGATTATAATATGTCCCCAGGGGTTGTAGGACCCCTAGAGACATATGTCATCATGTAATGGGTCAAAGGCGGTCATAGGATCACCTATGACTCTATTAGACTCATATGAAGCATTCTAATATGTCCCTAGGTGTCCTAGGAGCCGTAGGGACATATGTCATAATGTAATGGTTCGAAAGAGGTCATAGGGTGACCTATGACCCCCTTCGACCCATATGAACGATTCTAATAAGTGCCTTGGGGTCCTAGTACCCCTAGGGACATATGTCGTCATATAATGGGTAGAATGGGGTCACAGGTCATCCTATAACCCCCTTCAAACTATACGAAGCATTCTAATATCTCCCTAGCAGTCCTATGACCCTTAGGGACATATGTCATCATGTAATAGGTTGAAGGTGGTCGCAGGTCACCTATGACCCCGTTTGACCTAGATGAAAAAATATAATATGTCTATAGGGGTTCTAGGACCCCTAGGGACATATGTTGTAATGTAATGGATTGAACAAGATCATAGGTAAACCTATGACCCCCTTTGACACATATGAAGCATTCTAATATGTCCATAGGGGTCCTTGGAACCCTAGGATCATATGTTGTCATGTAAGGGGTCGAAAGGGGTCATCGATCAACCTATGACTCCGTTTGACCCGTATTAATGATTCTAATATGTCCCTAGGGGTCCTAGAACCCTTAGGGACATATGTCATCATGTAATGGTTAAAAGGGTGTCATAGGTCATCCTATGAAACCATTCGACCCATTCAAAGGATTCTAATATCTCCTTAGGTGTCCTAGAACCCTTAGGGACATATGTCATCATGTAATAGGTCAAAGGGTGTGATAGGTAAATCTATGACCCCCTTCAACCTATATCAAAGATTCTTATATGTCCCTAGGGGTCCTGGGACCCCTAGGGACATATGTCGTCATGGAATGGGTCAAAGGAGATCATAGGATGACCTAAGATCCTCTTCAACCCTTATAAAGAATTTTAATATGTCCCTAGTGATCCTCGCACCCTTAGGGACATATGTCATCATTTAATGGGTTGATGGAGCTCATAGGTCACCCTATTACCCCCTTCAACCCATATTAACAATTCTAATATGTCCCTAGGGGACGTAAAACTCCTAAGGACATGTTATCATATAAAGAGTCAAAGGGGGTCAAAGGTGAACCTGTGACCCCCTTTGACCCATATGAATGATTCAAATATGTCCCTTGGCATCCTAGGACCCCTAAGAACATATGTCATCATGTAATGGATCGAATAAGATCATAGGTCAACCTATGACCCCCTTCAACCCATCTGAAGGATTCTAATATGTCCTTTTGGGTCCTAAGACCCCTAGAGACACATGTCGTCATGTAATGGGTCCAAGTGGGGTTATATGTCAACCTCTGACCCCCTTCGACCCATATGAAGCATTCTAATATGTCCCGAAGGGTCCTAAGACCCCTTAGGACATATGTCATCATGTAATGTGTTGAAGGGGGTCATAGGTCACCATATGACCACCTTCGACCCATATGAATGATTCTAATATGTCCCTAGGGCTCCTAGGACCCCTAGGGACACATGTCCTTATGCAAAGGGTCAAAGGGGGTCATAGGTAACCCTATCACGCCCTTCAACCTATATAATGCATTCTAATATGTCCCTATTGGTCTTAGTACCCCTATGGACATATGTCGTCATGTAATGAGTTTAAGGGGATCATAAGAAGGATTTTAATATGTCCCTAGGGGTTTTAAGACCCCTAGAAACATATGTCATCATGTAATGGGTCGAAGGGTGTCATTGCTAATCTGAGGAACCCCTTCGACCCACATGAATCATTCTTATTTTTACCTAAGGTTCTTAGGACCCTTAGGAACATATGGCATTATGTAATGGGTTGAAGGGGATCATACGTGACCCTATGACCCCCTTCGACCCATATGAAAGATTCTAATATGTTCCTAGGGGCTCTAAGACCCCTATTGACATATGTCGTCATGTAATAGGTTGAAGGGGGTTATAGATCTCCCTATGACCCCCTTCAACCCATATAAAGCATTGTAATATGCCCCTAGGGGTCCTAGGATCCGTTGAGACATATGTCATCATGTAATGGGTCGAAGGGCTTCATAGGTCACACTATGACCCACTTCGACCCATATTAAGTATTCTAATATGTCCCTAGGGGTCTTAAGAACCCTAGGGACATATGTCATCATGTAATGGGTTGCAAGGGGTCATTGGTCAACCTATAACCCCCTGCAACCCATATAAAGCATTGTTATATGTCTATAGGGGTCCTAGGATCCTTAGGGACATATGTCATCATGTAATTGGTCAAAGGGGATCATAGGTCGACCCATTTGAAGAATTATTACATGTCCCTAGGTGTCATAGGACCCCTAGAGACATGTCATCATGTAATGCGTCGAAAGAGGTCATAGGGTTACCTAAGACCTGAATGATTCTAATATGTCCCTAGGGGTCATAGGACCCCTAGGGACATATGTCATCATTTAATGGGTCAAAGGGGCTCATAGGTCACTCTATGACCCCCTCCGACCCATATGAACAATTCTAATATGTCCTTAGGGGTTCTAGGACCCCTAGGGACATATGTCATCATGTAATGTGTCAAAAGGGGTCATTCGCCTATGACACCCTTCAACCCATATGAATGATTCTAATATGTCTCTAGGTATTCCAGAACTCCTAGGGACATATATCATCATGTAACGGGTCGAAGGGGGTCGTAGTTCACCCTATAACCCCCTTCGACTCACATGAATGATTCTTATTTGTCCCTAGGGGTCCTACGCCCCTAGGGACATATGGCATCGTGTAATGGGTTGAAAGGGGTCATAGGTGACCTTGTGACCCCCTTCGACCCATATGAAATATTCTAATATGTCCCTAGGGGCACTAGGACCCATAAGGACATATGTCATCATGTAATGGGTTGAAGGGGTTCCTAGGTATCCTAAGACTCCTAAGGACATATGTCATCATTAAATGGATTAAAGGGGTCGTAGGTAAACCTATAACCCCCTTTAACACATATGAAGGACTCTAATATGTCCCTAGGGGTCCTAAGACGCCTAGAAAAATATTTCATGATGTAATGGGTTGATGGGGGTGATAGGTCACCTTTGAACCCCTTCAACCCATATGAAAGATTCTATAATGTCCCTAGGGGTACTAAGACCCCTAGGGACATATGTAATCATATAATGGGTTGAAGGGCTTCATATGCCACCCTATGACACCCTTTGACCCATATAAAAGATTCTAATATGTATGACATATGTCATCATGTAATGGGTCAAAGGGAGTCTTAGGTCACCTAAGACCCCCTTCGACCCATATCGAAGATTCTAATATGTCCCCCTAGAGACATATGTCATCATATAATGGGTCGACGAGGGTCATAAGTCACCCTATGACCTCATTTGACCCACACAAATGATTCATATGTCATCATCTAATCATTGAAAAGGGTCATAGGTCACCCTATGACCTATGACCTCCTTTGACCCATACAAAGGAGTCTAATATGTCCCTAGGGGTCCTAGGACCCCTAGGTACATATGTGATCATATAATAGGTTGAAAGGTGTCATAGGTCAAGCTATGACCCCCTTTGACCCATAAGGAGGATTCTTATATGTCTCTTAGGGTCTTAGAACCACTAGGGACATATGTCATCATGTAATGGGTGGAAGGTTGTCATAGGTGATCCTATGACCCCCTTCAACCCATATGAAAGATTCTAATATGTCCCTAGGGGTCCTAGGACCCGTAGGGACATATGTCATCATGTAATGGGTTGAAAGGGGTAATAGGGTGACCTATGAAACCCATCGACGCATATGAAAGATTCTAATATACCCATGACCCCTAAAGAAATATGTTGTCATGTAATGGGTCGAAGGGTGTCCTAGGTCACTTACGACCCCCTTTGACCCATATGAATTCTAATATGTCCTGAGGGGTCTTAGGATCTCTAGGGACATATGTCGTCATGTAATGGGTCGAAGGTGATCCTAGGTCAACCTATGACCCTGTTCGACCCATATGAAGCATTCTAATATGTCCCTAGGGGTCCTATGACCTCTAGGGACATATGTTTTCATGTCATGGGTCGAAGGGGTTCATAGGTCACCCTATGACCCCCTTTGACCCATATGAACGATTCTAATAAAGGCCTAGGGGTCTTGGGACCCCTAAGGACACATGTTGTCATGTAATTGATTGAAAGGGGTCATAGGTCACCCAATGACCCCCTTTGACTCATACGAAAGATTCTAAAATCTCCCTAGGGGTCCAAGGACACCTAGGGACATATGTCATCATGTATTGGTCTGAAAGGACCTATGATCCCCTTCGACCCATTCAAATGATTCTTATATATCCCTACAATTCCTAGGACCCCTAGATATATATGTCGGCATGTAATGGTTCTAAGCGGGTCATAAGTCACCCTATGACCCCATTTGACCCATACAAATGATTCTAATATGTTCCTAAGGATCCTAGGAAACCTAAGGACACATGTCATCATGTAATAGGTCAAATGGGGTCATAGGTCACCTTATGACCCCATTCGATGCATTCGAAGGATTCTAAAATGTCCCTAGAGGTCCTCAAACCCTTAGGGACATATGTCGTCATCTAGTGGGTCAAAGGGGGTCATAGGTCACCTATGACCCTCTTCGACCCAGACAGACCATTCTAATATGTCTGTAGGGGCCCTAGGACCCCAAGGGACATTTGTTGTCATGTAATGGGTCGAATCAGGTCATAGGTCACCCTATGACCCCGTTCGACCCATATAAACGATGACCCCTAGGGACATATGTCATCACGTAATGGGTCCAAGGGGGTCATATTTCACCCTTTGACCCCATTCGACCCATTCGAAAGATTCTAATGTGTTCAAATATGCCATCATGTAATGGGTCGAAGCGGGTCATAGGTCAACTTATGACACCCTACGACCCATATGAAGGATTCTTATATGTCCCTAGGGGTCCTAAGACCCCTAGGGACATATGTCAACATGTAATGGGTCAAAGGGGGTCATAGGGTGACCTATTACCCCATTCGACCCATATGAAGGATTCTAATATGTCCTTAGGGGTGGACCCCTAGGGACATATGTCGTCATTACAATAGGTCAAAGGGGGTCATAGATCACCCTTTGAACCCATTTGACCCATTCAAAGGATTATAATATGTCCCCAAGGTATTAGGACCCCTAGGGACATATGTCATCATGTAATGGGTCGAAGGTGGTCATAGGTCAACCTATGACCCCCTTCGACCCATATGATGGATTCTTATATGTCCATAAGGGCCTTGGAACTCCTAGGAACATATTTCATCATGTAATGGGTTGAAGGGGGTCATATGGTGACTTATGACCTCCTTCAACCCATATAAAAGATTATAAGATGTCCCTTGGGGTCCTCGGATAGCTAGAGACATATGTCATCATGTAATAGGTCAAATGGGGTCATAGGTCACCCTATGTCCCCATTCGATGCATTTGAAGGATTCTAAAATGTTCCTAGAGGTCCTCGAACCCCTAGGGACATATGTCATCATCTAGTGGGTAAAAGGGGGTCATAGGTCACCTATGACCATCTTTGACCCAAACAAACCATTCTAATATGTCCGTAGGGGTCTTAGGACCCCGAGGGACATATGTTGTCATGTAATGGGTTGAAAGAGGTCATAGGTCACCCTATGACCCCGTTCGAACTATATAAATGATGACCCCTAAGGACATATGTCATCATGTAATGGGTTCAAGGGGGTCATAGTTCACCCTTTAACCCCATTCGACCCATTCGAAGGATTCTAATGTGTTCCTAGGGGTCCAAACACTCCTAAGGACATATGCCATCATGTAATGGGTCGAAGCAAGTCATAGGCCAACCTATGACCCCCTACAATCCATATGAAAGATTCGTATATGTCCCTAGGGGTCTTGGGACCTCTAGGGACACATGTCAACATGTAATGGGTCAAAGGGGGTCTTAGGGTGACCTATGACCCCATTCGAACCATATGAAAGATTCTAATATATCCCTAGGGGTCCTAGGACATCTAAGGACATATATCATCATGATAATAGGTCGAATGGGGTCATAGGTCACCTTTTGATCCTATTCGACCCATTTAAAGGATTATAATATGCCCCCGAGGACCTAGGACCCCTAGGGACATATGTCATCATGTAATGGGTTGAAGGGGGCCAAAGGTCAACCTATGACCCCCTTCAACCCATATGAAGGATTCTTATATTTCCATAAGGGCCTTGGGACCTCTGGAAACATATGTCATCATGTAATGGGTTTAAGGGGGTCATATGGTGACTTATGACCCCCCTTCGACCCATATGAAGGACTATAAGATGTCCCTTGGGGTCCTCGGATAGCTAGGGACATATGTCATCATGTAATGGGTCAAAGGGGGTCATAAGTTACCCTATGAACCCATTAAACACTTTTGAGGGATTCTAATATGTCCCTAGGGGTCCTAAGACCCCTCGGGACATATGTTGTAATTTAATGGGTGGAAGGGGGTCATAGGTCACACTATGACCCCTTTCGACCCATATGAATAATTCTAATATGTCCCTAGAGGTCCTAGGACCACTAAGGACATATGTCGTCATGTAATGGGTCAAAGGGGGTCCTAGGTCATCTTACGACCCTTTTTGACCCATATGAACTATTCTAATATGTCCCTAGGCGTCCTAGGATCCCTAGGGACATATGTCATTATGTAATAGGTTGAAGGGGGTCATAGGTCAACCTATGACCCCCTTCAACTCATAGGAAGGATTATAAAATGTCTCTAGGGGTCCTAAGACACCTAGGGCCATATGTCATCATGTAATGGGTCGAAGAGTGTCATAGGTCGCCCTATAAACTCCTTCAATCCATATGAAAGATTCTAATATTTCCCTAAGAGTCCTATGACCCCTATAGACATATATCATTATGTAATGGGTAGAAAGCAGTCATAGGTCACATATGACCCCCTTGGACGCATTTGAAGGATTCTAATATGTCCCTAGGGGTACTAAGACTGATAGTGAAATATGTCATCATGTAATCGGTCTAAGGGATTCATAGGTCACACTATGACCCCCTTCGACCCATATAAAGGATTCTAATATGTCCCTAGGGGTCAGAGGTGTCGTCTCGACATATGTCATCATATAATGCATCGAAGGGGGTACTATGACCCGCTTGGATCCATATGAATAGTTCTAATATTTTCTTAAGAATCCTAGGACCCCTAGGGACATATGTCATCATGTAATGCATTGAAGGGTGTTATAGGTCAACCTATGACCCACTTTGATCCATATGAATGATTCTAATATGTCTTTGGGAGTCTTGGGTCCCTTAGGGACATATGTCATCATATAATGAGTCGAACGGGTTCATAGGTCAACCTATCACCCCCTTCAACCTATTCAAACAATTTTAATATGTCCCTAGGGGTCTTGAGACCCCTAAGGACATATGTCATCATGTAATGAGTTGAAAGGGGTCTTAGGTCACTCTATGACCCCCTTCAACCCATATGAAGGAGTCTAATATGTCCCTAGGGATCCGAGGATCTCTAGCGACCTATGTCATCATGTAATGGCACGAAAGGGGTCATAGGTCAAGCTATGACCCCTTTCAACTCATACGAAGGATTCTTATATGTCCCTAGTGGTCCTAGGACTCCTAGTTACATATGTCATCATGTAATGGGTTGAGCGTGGTCATAGGTCACCTTATGACCCCATTCAACCCATATGAAGGATTATAATATATCCTTAGGGGTCCTAGGACCCCTAGGGAAATATGTTGTCATGTAATAGGTCGAAGGGCTTCTTAGGTCACTTATTACCCCCTTCGACCCATATGAATTCTAATATGTCCCTAGGGGTCCTAGGAGCCCTAGGGACATATGTCCTCATGTAATAGGTCAAAGGCGATCATAGGTCAACCTATGACCCCCATCGACCCATTTGAAGCATTCTAATATGTCCCTAGGGATCTTAAGACCCTTAAGGACATATGTTATCATGTCATGGGTCGAAGGGGGTCATAGGTGACCCTATGTCCCCATTTGACCCATATGAATGATTCTAATATGTCCCTAGGGGTCCTAGGACCCATAGGGAGATATGTCATGATGTAATGGGTCGAAGGAGGTCATAGGACAACATATGACTTCCTTCGACCCATATGAAGCATTCTAATATGTCCTTAGGGATCCTAAGAGCATTAGGGACATATATTATCATGTAATGGGTCAAAGGAGGTCATAGGTCACCCTTTGACCACTTTCAAACCATATGAATGATTCTAACAAGTCTTTAGAGATCCTCAAACCCCTAGGGACATATGTCATTATTTAATAGGTCAAAGGGGGTCATAGGTCACCCTATGACCCCCTTCGACTCATAAGAAGAATTTTAATATCTCCCTAGGGGTCCTAGCACACCTAGTGACATATGTCTTCATGTAATGGGTCAAAGGAGGTCATAGGTTGACCTATGACCCCCTTCAACCCATACGAATGATTCTTACATATCCCTATGGTTCCTAAGGCCCCTAAGGACATATGTTGGCATGTAATGGGTCAAAGTCACCCTATGACCCCGTTCGACCCATATGAAAGATTCTAGTATGTCCCTTGGGGTCCTAGGACACCTAGGGACATACGTCATCATATAATGGGTCGAAGGGGATCATAAGTCACCTATGACCCCTTTTGACCCAGATGAAGCATTCAAATATGTTCGTAGGGGTTCTAAGACCCCTAGGGACATATGTCATCATGTAATTTGTCGAAAAGGATCATAGGACAATCTATGACCCCCTTCGACCCATATGAACCATTCTAATATGTCCAAAGGAGTCCTAGGACCCATAGGTACATATGTTGTCATATAATGAGTCAAAGGGACCCCGTTCGACCCATATGACCGCCGACTCCTAGGGACATGTCATCATGTAAGGAGTCAAACAGGGTGATAGGTCACCTTTTGACCACATTTTACCCATTCAAAATATTCTAATATGTCCTCAGGGGTCTAGGGACATATGTCATCATGTAATGGGTCGAAGGGGGTCATAGCATGACCTATGACCCCCTTCGACCCATATGAAGTATTCTAACTTGCCGCTAGTGTTCTTAGGACCCATAGAGACATATGTTGTCATTTAATGAATCGAAGGGGCTCATAGGTCACACTATGACCCCCTTCAACCCATATGAATAATTCTAATATGTCCCTAGAGGTCATAGGACCACTAGGGACATATGTCTTCATGTAATAGGTCAAAGAAGGTCATAGGTCAACCTACAACACCTTTTGACCCATATGAACTATTATTATGTCCCTAGGAGTCCTAGGATCACTAGGGACATATGTCATCATGTAATAGGTTGAAGAGGGTCATAGGTCAACCTATGATACCCTTTCGACCCATATGAAGGATTCTAATATGTCCCTAGGGGTCCTCAGACCCTTAGGGACATATGTTGTCATGTAATGGGTCGAAGGATGTCAGAGGTCACTCTGTAACCTTCTTCAACTCATATGAAGGATTCTAATATGTCCCTAGGGGTCCTAGGACCCCTATGGACATATCTCATTATGTAATGCGAAGAAAGGGTTCATAGGTCACATTTGATCCCCTTGGACCCATTTGAAAGATTCTAATATGTCCTTAAGTGTACTAAGACCCCTAATGAAATATGTCATCATGTAATGGGTATAAAGGCTTCATAGGTAACACTTTACCCCCCTCAACCCATATAAAGGATTCTAATATGTCCCTAGGGGTCCTAGGTTCCCTATCGACATATGTCATCATGTAATGGGTCGAAGGGGGTCATAGGTCACCTATGACCCCCTTTAACCCATATGAAGCATTCTAATATTTTCCTAGGACCTCTAGGGACGTATGTTGTCATGTAATACACTGAAAGGTGTCATAAGTCAACCTATGACCCCCTTTGACCCATATGAATCATTTTAATATGCCGTTAGGGGTCCTAGCACCCCTTGGGGCATATGTTGTCATGTAATGAGTCGATGGGGGTCAGAGGTGACCCTACGACCCCCTTCAACCCATATGAACTATTCTAGGACCCCTAGGGACATACGTCATCATGTAATGGGTTGAAGGGGTTCAAAGGACAACCTATGACCCCCTTTGACCCATATGAAGCATTCTAATATGTCCCTATGGGTTCTAGGACCCCCAAGGACATATGTCATCATGTAATGGGTCAAAGAGGGTCATAGGTCACACTATAACCCCCTTCAAGCCATATTAATGATTCTAATATGTCCCTAGGGGTCCTATGTCCCCTAAGGACATATGTTGTCATGTAATGGGTCAAAAGGGGTCATAGGTCACCATAAGACAACTTTCGACCCATATGAAGGATTCTAATATGTCCCAAGGTGTTTTAGGACCTTTAGGGACATATATCATCATGTAATGGGTTGAAGGGTGTCATACTTTGACCTATGACCCCCTTCGACTCATAAAAAGGATTCTTATTTCTCCCTAGGGGTCCTAAGACCCCTAAGGACATATGGCATCATGTAATGGGTTTAAGGGGCTCATAGGTGACCCTATGACCCCCTTCGACCCATATGAAGGATTCTAATATCACCTTAGGGGTCCTAGGACCCCTACGGACATATGTCGTTATGTAATAGGTCTAAGGGGGGCCATAGGTCAACCTATGACCCTCTTTGAACCATATAAAGCATTCTAATATTTCTTTATGGGTCCTAGGATGCATAAGGACATATGTCATCATGTAATGTGTCGAAGGGGGTGGAAGGTCAACCTATGACATGCTTCGATCCATATAAAGCATTCTAATGTGTTTTTAAGGTTCCTAGCAACCCTAGGGACATATGTTGTAGTGTAATGGGTTGAAGGGGGTCATAGGTCACCCTATGACCCCCTTTGACCCATATGAACGATTCCAATATGTCCATAGAGATTCTATGACTCTTAGAGAAATATGTCATCATTTAATGGGTCGAAGGGGTAATAGGACACCCTATGACCCCCTTCCACCCATACGAATTATTATAATATGTCCCTAAGGTTCTTAGGTCCCAAAGGGACATATGTCATCATGTAATGGGTCAAAGGAGGTAATAGGTCACCTTATGAACCCCTTCGACCTATATGAGGGAGTCTAATATGTCCCTAAGGGTCTTAGGACCCCTAGGGACATATGTCATTATGTATAGCATCGAAAGGACCCCCTTAAACCCATATGAATAATTCTTATAGTTATCTAGGGGTCCTAGGACCCCTAGGGACATATATGGTCATGTAATTGGTCGAAGGGGGTCATAGGTTAGCCTATGATCCCCTTCGAATGATTCTAATATGTCTCTAGGGGTCCTAGGACCCCATGGGACATATGTCATCATGTAATTGGTCGAAGAGGGTCATAGGTCATCTTATGACCCCCTTCAACCCATACGAAGGTGTCTAATATGTCCCTAGGGGTCCTCGAACCCCTAGGGACATATGTCATCATGTAATGGGTCAAAGTTGATCATAGGTCAAGCTAAGACCCGCTTCAACCTATATGAAAGATTTTTATATGTCCCTAGGGGTCCTAAAATGCATAGGGACATATCTCGTCATGTAATTGGTGGAAGGTGGTCATAGGTGACCCTATGACCCCCTTCAACCCATATGAAGGATTCTAATATGTATATGTCATCATGTAATGTGTTGAAGGGGGTCATAGCTACCTTTCGATCCATATTAAGCATTCTAATATGTCCCTAGGTTTTCTAGGACCCCTAGAGACATATGTTGTCATCTAATGGGTCGAAGGGGGTTGTAGGTCACCCTATGACCCCATTTGACACATATGAAGGATTCTAGTATGTCCCTAGGGTTCTTAAGAGCTTTAGGGGGATATGTCATCATGTAGTTGGTTGAAAAGGCGATAAGACACCCTATGATCCCCTTGGACCCATATGAAGCATTCTAATATGTCCTTAGGGGTCTTGGGACCCCTAGAGACATATGTCATCATGTAAAAGGTCGAAGGGTGTCATGGTTCACCCTATGACCCCCTATGACCCATATGAACGATTCTAATATGTTCCTAAGAGTCTTGGGATCCCTAGGGATATATGTTATCATGTTATAAGTTGAAGGGGGTGATAGCTCACCCTATGACTCCCTTCCACCCATTCGAAGGATTGTAATATGTCCCTAGGTGTCCTAGGACCCTTAGGGACATATGTCATCATGTAATGGGTCGAAGGGCATCATAGGTAAACCTATGACCCCCTTCGACTTGGGACCCCTAGGGACATATGTCATCATCTAATGGGTCGAAGGAGGTTATAGGGTGACCTAAGACCCCCTTCAACACATATAAAAGATTCTAATACGTCCCTAGTGGTCCTAGGACCCTTAAAGACATATGTCATTATTTAATGGGTCGAAGGGGGTCATAGGGCACCCTATGACCCACTTTGACCCATATTAACAATTCTAATATGTCCCTAAGAGACTTATGACCCCTAGGGACATATGTTATCATGTAAAAGTTCAAAGGGAGTCATAGGTCAACCTATGATCCCCTTCGAGCCATATGAATGATTCAAATATATCTCTTGGCGTCCTAAGACCCCTAGGGACATATATCATCATGTAATGGGTCAAAGGGGATCATAGGTCATCCTATGACCCCCTTTTACCTATATGAAAGATTCTAATATGTCACTTTGGGTCCTAACACCCCTACGGACATATGTCATCATATAATGGGTTCAAGGGGGTTATATGTCAACCTCTAACCCCCTTCAACCCATATGAAGCATTCTAATATGTCCCTAAGGGTCTTAGGACCCCTACGGACATATGTTATAATGTAATGGGCCGAAGAGGGTCATAGGTCAGCATATAACCCCCTTCGACTCATATGAATGATTCAAATATGTCCCTAGGGCTCCTAAGACCCATACTAACATATATAATCATGTAATGGGTCGAAGGGAGTCATAGGGTGACCTATGACCCCCTTTCACCCATATGAAGCATTCTAATATGTCCCTATGGGTCCTAAGACCCCGAGGGTCATATGTTGTCATGTAATGTGTCGAAAGAGGTAATAGGTCACCCTATGACCCCCTTCGATTCATATGAACGATTCTAATATGCCCCCAAGGGTCCTAGGACCACTAGGGACATATGTTGTCATGTAATTAGTTGAAAGGGGTCATAGGTCATCCTATGACCCCTTTTGACCCATATGAAGGATTCGAATATGTCCCTAGGGGTTTAAGGACCCATAGATACATATGTCATCATGTAATGGGTCGAAGGGGGTCATAGGTTGACATATGACCCCCTTCGACCAATATGAAAGATTCTTATTACATGGCATCATGTAATAGGTCAAAGGGGGTCACAGAAAAATCGATATAAAGAATTCTAATATGTCCCTAGGGTTCCTAGGACCCCTAGGGACATATTTTGTCATGTAATGGGTCAAAGGGGGTAATAGATGTCAAAGGGGGTCATAGATCACCTATGACCTCCTTCGACCCATATGAAGCATTCTAATATGTCCCTAGGGGTTCTAAGACCCCTTAAGACATATGTCATTATATAATGCATCAAAGGGTGTAATAGGTCATCGTATGACCCCCTTCGATCCATATAAAGGATTGTTAAAATTCCCTAAGGATCGTAGGACCCCTACGGACATATATCGTCATGTAATGCGTGGAATGTGGTCATATGTGACCTTATAACCGCCTTCGACCTATATGAAAGATTCTAATATGACCCTAGGTGTCATAGGACCCCTAGGGACATATATCATTATGTAATGGTTCGAAGGGAGTCATAGCTCAACCTATGACCCCCTTCGACCCATATGAAGCATTTTAATATGTCCTTAGGGGTCCTAGTTCCCCTAAGGACATATCTCATCATATAATGTGTCGAAGGGGGTCATAGGTCAACCTATGACACCCTTCAATTCATATAAGGCATTCTAATATGTCCCTAGAGGTCTTAGGACCCTTAGGGACATATGTTGTCATGTAATGGGTCGAAAGAGGTCATAGGGTGACCTATGACCCCCTTCGACCCATATGAATGATTTTAATATGTCCTTAAAGGTCCTAGGATCCCTAGGGAGATATGTCATAATGTAATGGGTCGAAGGGGTCATAGGACACCTTATCACTCTTTTCGACACAAATGAAGCATTCTAATGTCATCATGTAAAGTGTCAAATGGGTTCAAAAGTCACCCTATGACCCCCTTCGACCCATATGAATAATTCTAATATATCGATAGTGTTCCTATGACCTCTAGGGACATGTGTCATAATGTAATCAGTTGACCAGGGTCATAGGTCACCCTATGACCCCCTTCGACCCATATGAATGATTTTAATATGTCCATAGGGGTCTTGGGACCCCTAGGGACATATGTCATCATGTACTAGGTCAAAGCGGGTCATAGGTCACCCTATGACCACCTTCGACCCTTATGAAAGATTCTAATATGTCCCTAGGGGTCTTAGGAGCCCCAGGGACGTATGTCATCATGTAATGAGTCAAATGCGATCATAAGTCAAGCTATGACCCTCTTCGACCCATACGAAAGATTCTTGCATGTCCCTAGTGGTCCTAGGACCCCTAGGGACATATGTTTTCATGTAATGGGTGGAAGGTGATTATAGGTGAGCCTATGATCCCTTTTGACCCATATGAAGGATTCTCATATCTCCCTAGGGATCCTAGGACCACTTGGGACATATGTCATAATGTAATGTGTCGAAGGGCTTTATATGTACACCTATGACC
This sequence comes from Cupressus sempervirens, assembly GCA_028749045.1. NCBI lineage: Eukaryota > Viridiplantae > Streptophyta > Pinopsida > Cupressales > Cupressaceae > Cupressus > Cupressus sempervirens. The sequence continues at coordinate 606,153,339 of CM053786.1, read as the reverse complement.
CCCATTGACCCATATGAAGCATTCTAACATGTCCCTACGGGTCCTAGGACCCCTAAGAACATATGTCATCATGTAATGGGTCGAAGGGGGTCATAGGTCACCATATGACCCCCTTCAACCAATATGAATGATTTTAATATGTCCCTAGGGCTCCTAGGACCCTTAGGGACATATGTCCTCATGTAATAGGTCGAAGGGGGTCACAGGGTGCCTTCGACCCATATGAAGCATTCTAATATGTCCCTAGGTGTCTTAAGAGCCTTAGGGACATATGTCATCATATAATAGGTTGAAGGCAGTCATAGGTCAACTGATGACTCCCTTCGACCCATATTAGGCATTCTAATATGTTCGAAGGGGTCCTAAGACCCCTAAGGACATATTTTGTCATGTCATTGGTCGAAGGGGGTAATAGCTTTTTCTATGACCCCCTTTGACCTATATGAACGATTATAATATGTCCCTAGGAGTTGTAGGACCCCTAGAGACATATGTCATCATGTAATGGGTCAAAGGCATTCATAGGATCACCTATGACCCCATTAGACTCATATGAAGCATTCTAATATGTCCCTAGGTGTCCTAGGAGCCGTAGGGACATATTTCATCATGTAATGGTTTGAAAGAGGTCATAGGGTGACCCATGACCCCCTTCGACCCATATGAATGATTCTAATAAGTGTCTTGGGGTCCTAGTATCCCTAGGGACATATGTCGTCATGTAATGGGTACAATGGGGTCACAGGTCATCCTATAACCCCCTTCGACCCATACAAAGCATTCTAATATATCCCTAGTGGTCCTATGACCCTTAGGGACATATATCATCATGTAATAGGTTGAAGGTGGTCACAGGTCACCTATGACCCCTTTTGACCTAGATGAAAAAATCTAATATGTCTGTAGGGGTTCTAAAACCCCTAGGGACATATGTTGTCATGTAATGGATTGAACAAGATAATAGGTAAACCTATGACCCCCTTTGAAACATATGAAGCATTCTAATATGTCCATAGGGGTCCTTGGAACACTAGGATCATATGTTGTCATGTAAGGGGTCGAAAGGGGTCATCGGTCAACCTATGACCCCGTTTGACCCGTATTAATGATTCTAATATGTCCCTAGAGGTCCTCGGACCCCTAGGGACATATGTCATCATGTAATGTGTCGAAGGGTGTCATAGGTCATCCTATGACACCATTTTGAAGGATTCTAATATCTCCCTAGGTGTCCTAGGACCCTCAGGGACATATGTCATCATGTAATAGGTTAAAAGGTATGATAGGTAAACCTATGACCCCCTTCGACCTATATGAAAGATTCTTATATGTCCCTAGGGGTCCTGAGACCCCTAGGGACATATGTCATCATAGAATGGGTTGACGAGGCTCATAGGTCACCCTATGGCCCCCTTCAACCCATATTAACAATTCTAATATGTCCCTAGGGGATGTAAAACTCGTAGGGACATGTTATCATATAAAGGGTCAAAAGGGGTCAGAGGTGAACCTGTGACCCCCTTTGACCCATATGAATGATTCAAATATGTCCATTGGCATCTTAGAACCCCTAGGGACATATGTCATCATATAATGGATCGAATGAGATCATAGGTCAACCTATGACCCCCTTCAACCCATCTGAAAGATTCTAATATGTCCTTTTGGATCCTAAGACCTTTAGAGACATATGTCGTCATGTAATGGGTCCAAGTGGGGTTATATGTCAACCTCTGACCCCCTTCGACCTATATGAAACATTCTAATATGTCCCTAGGGGTCCTAAGACCCCTTAGGACATATGTCATCATGTGATGTGTTGAAGGGGGTCATAGGTCACCATATGACCACCTTCGACCCATATGAATGATTCTAATATGTTCTTAGGGACACATGTCCTCATGCAAAGGGTCAAAGGGGGTCATAGGTAACCCTATCACGCCCTTCAACCTATATAAAGAAGTTTAATATGTCCCTATTGGTCCTAGTACCCCTATGGACATATGTCGTCATGTAATGGGTTTAAAGGGATCATAAAAAAGATTCTAATATGTCCCTAGGGGTTTTAAGACCCCTAGCGACATATGTCATCATGTAATGGGTCGAAGGGCGCCATTGCTAATCTGAGGACACCCTTCGACCCACATGAATTATTCTTATTTTTACCTATGGTTCTTAGGACCCCTAGGAACATATGGCGTCATGTAATGGGTTGAAGGGGATCATACGTGACCCTATGACCCCCTTCGACCCATATGAAAGATTCTAATATGTTCCTACGGGCCCTAAGACCCCTAGTAACATAATTCGTCATGTAATGGGTTGAAGGGGGTTATAGATCTCTCTATGACCCCCTTCGACCCATATGAAGCATTGTAATATGCCTCTAGGGGTCCTAGGACCCGTCGAGACATATGTCATCATGTAATGGATCGAAGGGCTTCATAGGTTGCACTATGACCCACTTCGACCAATATGAAGCATTCTAATATGTCCCTAGGGGTTTTAAGAACCCTAGGGACATATGTCATCATGTAATGGGTTAAAAGAGGTCATTGGTCAACCTATGACCCCCTGCGACCCATATAAAGCATTGTTATATGTCTATAGAGGTTCTAGGACTCTTAGGGACATATGTCATGATGTAATTGGTCGAAAGGAGTCATAGGTCGACCCATTTGAAAAATTCTTATATGTCCCTAGGTGTCCTAAGACCCCTAGAGACATATGTCCTCTTGTAATGGGTCGAAGGAGGTCATAGGGTTACCTAAGACCCCCTTCGACCCATATGAATGATTCTAATATGTCCTTAGTGGTCCTAGGACCTCTAGGGACATATGTCATCATTTAAGGGGTTAGAGGGGTTCATAGGTCACTCTATGAACCCCTCCGACCCAAATGAACAATTCTAATATGTCCTTAGGGGTCCTAGGACCCATAGGGACATATGTCATCATGTAATGTGTCAAAAGGGGTCATTCGCCTATGACACCCTTCAACCCATATGAATGATTCTAATATTTTCCTAGGTATCCCAGAACTCCTAGGGACATATATTATCATGTAATGGGTCGAAGGGGGTCATAGTTCACCCTATGACCCCCTTTGACTTACATGAATGATTCTTATTTGTCCCTAGCGGTCCTACGCCCCTAGGGACATATGGCATCATGTAATGAGTTGAAAGGGATCATAGTTGACCTTGTGACCCCCTTCGACCCATATGAAATATTTTAATATGTTCCTAGGGGCACTAGGACCCATAAGGACATATGTCATCATGTAATGGGTTAAAGGGGTTCCTAGGTATCTTAGGACTACTAAGGACATATGTCGTCATTTAATTGATTAAAAAGAGTCGTAGGTAAACCTATAACCCCCTCTGACACATATGAAGGACTATAATATGTTCCTAGGGGTCCTGAGATGCCTAGGGAAATATGTCATGATGTAATGGGGAAATGGGGGTGATAGGTCACCTTTGAACCCCTTCAACCCATATGAAAGATTCTAAAATGTCCCTAGGGGTAGTAAGACCCCTAGGGACATATGTAATCATATAATGGGTTGAAGGGCTTCGTATGTCACCCTATGAAACCCTTTGACCCATATAAAATATTCTAATATGTATGACATATGTCATCATGTAATGGGTCAAAGGGAGTCTTAGGTCAACTAAGATCCCCTTCGACCCATATGGACGATTCTAATATGTCCCCCTAGAGACATATGTCGTCATATAATGGGTCGATGAGGGTCATAAGTCACCCTATGATCTCGTTCGACCCACACAAAAGATTCATATGTCATCATCTAATGGTTGAAAAGGGTCATAGGTCACCCTATGACCTCCTTTGACCCATACGAAGGAGTCTAATATGTCCCTAGGGGTCCTAAGACCCCTAGGGACATATGTTATCATATAATAGCTTGAAGGGTGTCATAGGTCAAGCTATGACCCCCTTCGACCCATAAGAAGGATTCGTATATGTCCCTTGGGGTCTTAGGACCACTAGGGACATATGTCATCATGTAATGGGTGGAAGGTTGTCATAGGTGACCCTATCACCCCCTTCGACCCATATGAAGGATTCTAATATGTCCCTAAGGGTCCTAGGACCTTTAGGGACATATGTCGTCATGTAATGGGTCAAAATGGGTCATAGGGTGACCTATGAAACCCATCGACCCATATGAAGTATTCTAAAATCATATATTGTCATGTAATGGATCGAAGGGTGTCCTAGGTCACTTATGACCCCCTTTGACCCATATGAATTCTAATATGTCATGAGGGGTCTTAAGAGCTCTAGGGACATATGTCCTCATGTAATGGGTCGAAGGTGATCCTAGGTCAACCTATGACCCTGTTCGACCCATATGAAGCATTCTAATATGTCCCTAGGGGTCCTATGACCCCTAGGGACATATGTTTTCATGTCATGGGTCTAAGGGGGTCATAGGTCACCCTATGACCCCCTTTGACCCATATAAATGATTATAATAAATGCCTAGGGGTCTTGGGACCCCTAAGGACACATGTCATCATGTAATTGATCGAAAGCGATCACAAGTCACCCAATGACCCCCTTTGACCCATATGAATGATTCTAATATGTCCCTAATATGACCCTATGACCCATATGAAGGATTCTTATATGTCCCTAGGGGTCTTAGGACCCCTAGGCAAATATGTCAACATGTAATGGGTCAAAGGGGGTCATAGGGTGACCTATGACCCCATTCGACCCATATGAAGGATTCTAATATGTTCATAGGGGTCTTAGGACCCCTAGGGACATATGTCGTCATTGTAATATGTCGAAGGGGGTCATAGGTCACCCTTTGATCCCATTTGACCCATTCGAAGGATTATAATATGTCCCCAAGGTCTTAGGACCCCTAGGGACATATGTCATCATGTGACAGGTCGAAGGTGGTCATAGGTCAACTTATGACCCCCTTCGACCCATATGAAAGATTCTTATATGTCCATAAGGGCCTTGGGACCCCTAGGAACATATGTCATCATGTAATGGGTTGAAGGAGGTCGAATGGTTACTTATGACCCCCTTCAACCCATATGAAGGATTATAAGATGTCCCTTGGGGTCCTCAGATAGCTAGGGACACATGTCATCATGTAATGGGTCAAATGGGGTCATAGGTCACCCTATGACCCCATTCAATGCATTTGAAAAATTTTAAAATGTTCCTAGAGGTCTTCGAACCCCTAGGGACATATGTCATCATCTAGTGGGTCGAAGGGGCTCATAGGTCACCTATGACCGTCTTCGACCCAAATGAACCATTCTAATATGTCCATAGGGGTCCTAGGATGTCGAGGGACATATGTTGTCATGTAATGGATTGAAGGAGGTCATAGGTCAGCCTATGACCCCATTCGACCCATACAAACAATGACCCTTAGGGACATATTTCATCATGTAATGGGTCGAAGCGGGTCATAGGCCAACCTATGACCCCCTACGACCCATATGAAAGATTCTTATATGTCCCTAGGAGTCCTAGGACCTCTAGGGACACATGTCAACATGTAATGGGTCAAAGGGGGTCATAAGGTGACCTATGACCCCCTTCGACCCATATGAAGGATTCTAATATGTCCCTAGGGGTCCTAAGACCCCTAGCAACATATATCGTCATTGCAATAGGTCAAAGGGGTTCATAGGTCACCCTTTGATCCCATTCGACCCATTCAAAAGATTATAATATGTTCCCAACGTCCTAAAACCCCTAGGGAAATATGTCATCATGTAATGGGTTGAAGGGAGTCATAGGTCAACCTATGACCCCCTTCGACCCATATGAAGGATTCTTATATGTCCATAAGGGCCATGGGACCCCTGGTAACATATGTCATCATTTAATGGGTTGAAGGGGGTCATATGGTGACTTATGACCCCCTTCGACCCATATGAAAGATTATAAGATGTCCCTTGGGGTCCTCGGATAGCTAGGGACATATGTCATCATGTAATGGGTCGAAGGGAGTCATAGGTTACCCTATGAACCCATTTGACACTTTTTTAGGGATTCTGATATGTCCCTAGGGGTCCTAGGACCCTTAGAGACATATGTTGTCATTTAATGGGTGGAAGGGGGTCATAGGTCACGCTATGACTCCCTTTGACCCATATGAAAAATTTTAATATGTCCCTAGAGGTCCTAGGACCACTAGGGACATATGTCGTCATGTAATGGGTCAAAGGGGGTCTTAGGTCATCTTACAACCCCTTTTGACCCATATGAACGATTCTAATATGTCCCTAAGCATCCTAGGATCCCTAGGGACATATGTCATCATGTAATAGGTTGAAGGGGGTCATAGGTCAACCTATGACTCCCTTCAACTCATATGAAAGATTATAAAATGTCTCTAGGGGTCCTAAGACCCCTAGTGACATATGTCATCATGTAATGGGTCGAAGAGTGTCATAGGTCACGCTATAACCTCCTTCAATCCATATGAAGGATTCTGATATTTCCCTAGGGGTCCTATGACCCCTATGGACATATATCATTATGTAATAGGTAGAAAGGGGTGATAGGTCACATATGACCCCCTTGGAGGCATTTGAAGGATTCTAATATGTCCCTAGGGGTACTAAGACTACTAGTGAAATATGTCATCATGTAATGGGTCTAAGGGCTTCATAAGTCACACTATGACCGCCTTCAACCCATATAAAGGATTCTAATATGTCCCTAGGGGTCAAAGGTGTCGTACTGACATATGTCGTCATATAATGCATCGAAGGGGGTACCGATGACCCACTTGGACCCATATGAATCATTCCAATATTTTTCTAAGAGTCTTAGAACCCCTATGGACATATGTCATCATGTAATGCATTGAAGGGTGTCATAGGTCAACCTATGACCCGCTTTAACCCATATGAATGATTCTAATATGTCCTTGGGAGTCTTGGGTCCCCTAGGGACATATGTCATCATATAATGAGTCGAACGGGTTCATAGGTCAACCTATGACCCCCTTCAACCCATTCAAACAATTCTAATATGTCCTTAGGGGTCCTGGGACCCCTAAGGACATATGTCATCATGTAATGGGTCGAAGGGGGTCTTAGGTCACCCTATTACCCCCTTCAACCCATATGAAGGAGTCTAATATGTCCTTAGGGATCCGAGAATCTCTAGCCACATATGTCATCATGTAATGGCACGAAAGGAGTCATAGGTCAAGCTATGACCCCCTTCGACTCATACGAAGGATTCTTGTATGTCCCTAGCGGTCCTAGGACTCCTAGTTACATATGTCATCATGTAATGGGTTGAAGGTGGTCATAGGTCATACTGTGACCCCATTCGACCCATATGAAGGATTCTAATATATCTCTAGGGGTCCTAAGACCCCTAGGGACATATGTTGTCATGTAATAGGTCGAAGGGCTTCATAGGTCACTTATGACCCCCTTCGACCCATATGAATTCTAATATGTCACTAGGGGTCCTAAGAGCCCTAGGGACATATGTCCTCATGTAATATGTTGAAGGTGATCATAAGTCAACCTATGACCCCCATCGACCCATATGAAGCAGTCTAATATATCCCTAGGGATCCTAAGACCCTTAGGGACATATGTTATAATGTCATGGGTTGAAGGGGGTAATAGGTGACCCTATGTCTCCATTTGACCCATATGAATGATTCTAATATGTCCCTAGGGGTCCTAGGACCCATAGGGATATATGTCATGATGTAATGGGTCGAAGGAGGTCATAGGACAACATATGACCCCCTTCAACTCATATGAAGCATTCTAATATGTCTCTAGGGGTCCTAGGAGCCTTAGGGACATATATTATCATGTAATGGGTCAAAAGGGGTCATAGCTCACCCTTTGACCACTTTCAACCCATATGAATGATTCTAATAAGTCTTTAGAGATTCTCAAACCCCTAGGGACATATGTCATCATTTAATAGGTCAAAGGGGGTCATAAGTCACCCTATGACCCCCTTCGACCCATAAGAAGAATTTTAATATCTCCCTAGGGGTCCTAGGACACCTAGTGACATATGTCTTCATGTAATGGGTCAAAAGAGGTCATAGGTCAACCTATGACCCCCTTCGACCCATACGAATGATTTTTACATATCCCTATGGTTCCTAAGGCCCCTAAGGACATATGTTGGCATGTAATGGGTCAAAGTCACCTTATGACCCCGTTCGACCCATATGAATGATTCTAGTATGTCCCTTGGGGTCCTAGGACACCTAGGGACATATGTCATCATATAATGGGTCGAAAGGGGTCATAAGTCACCTATGACCCCTTTCGACCCAGATAAAGCATTCAAATATGTTCGTAGGGGTTCTAAGACTCCTATGGACATATGTCGTCATGTAATTTGTCGAAGGGGATCATAGGACAATCTATGATCCCCTTCGACCCATATGAACTATTCTAATATGTCCAAAGGAGTCCTAGGACCCCTAGGTACATATGTTGTCATATAATGAGTCAAAGAGACCCTGTTCGATCCATATGACCGCGGACCCTTAGGGACATATGTCATCATGTAAGGGGTCAAATAGGGTGATAGGTCACCTTTTGACCACATTTTACCGATTTGAAGAATTCTAATATGTCCCCAGGTGTCTAGGGACATATGTCATCATGTAATGAGTCGAAAGGGGTCATAGGGTGACCTATGACCCCCTTCGACCCATATGAGGGATTCTAATTTTCCCCTAGTGTTCTTAGGACTCATAGGGACATATGTTGTCATTTAATGAATCGAAGGGGCTCATAGGTCATGCTATGACCCTCTTCAACCCATATGAAGAATTCTAATATGTCCTTAGAGGTCTTAGGACCACTAGGGACATATGTCGTCATGTAATAGGTCAAAGAGGGTCATAGGTCAACATACAACCCCCTTCGACCCATATAAAGTTTTCTAATATGTCCTTAGGCATCCTAGGATCCCTAGGAAAATATGTCATCATGTAATAGGTTGAAGGGGGTCATAGGTCAACCTATGACCCCCTTCGACCCATATGAAGGATTGTAATATGTCCCTAGGGGTCCTAAGACCCTTAGGGACATATGTTGTCATGTAATGGGTCGAAGGGTGTCAGAGGTCACTCTGTAACCTCCTTTAACTCATATGAAAGATTCTAATATGTCCCTAGGGGTCCTAGGACCCCTATGGACATATCTCATTACGTAATGCGAAGAAAGGGTTCATAGGTCACATATGATCCCCTTGGACCCATTTGAAAGATTCTAATATATCCCTAAGGGTACTAAGACCCCTAGTAAAATATGTCATCATGTAATGGGTATAAGGGCTTCATAGGTAACACTTTACCCCCCTCAACCCATATAAAGGATTCTAATATGTCCCTAGGGGTCCTAGGTGCCCTATCGACATATGTCATCATGTAATGGGTCGAAGGGGTTCATAAGTCACTTATGACCCCCTTTGACCCATATGTAGCATTCTAATATTTTCCTAGGAACTCTAGGGACATATGTTGTCATGTAATGCATTGAAGGGTGTCGTAAGTCAACTTATGACCCACTTTGATCCATATGAATCATTTTAATATGCCTCTAGGGGTCCTAGCACCCCTTGGGACATATGTTGTCATGTAATGGGTCGAAGGGGGTCAGAGGTGACCCTATGACCCCATTAACCCATATGAACTATTCTAAGACCCCTAGGGACATATGTCGTCATGTAATGAGTTGAAGGGGTTCAAAGGACCCCCAAGGACATATGTCATCATGTAATGGGTCAAAGGGGGTCATAGGTCACACTATAACCCCCTTCAAGCTATATAAATGATTCTAATATGTCCCTAGGGGTCCTGTGTCTCCTAGGGACATATGTCATCATGTAATGGGTCAAAAGGGTTCATAGGTCACTCTATGACCACCTTCGACTCATATAAAGGATTCTAATATATCTCAAGGTGTTTTAGGACCCCTAAGGACATATATCGTCATGTAATGGGTTGAAGGGTGTCATACTTTGACCTATGACCCCCTTCGACCCATAAGAAGGATTCTTATTTCTCCCTAAGAGTCCTAGGACTTCTAAGGACATATGGCATCATGTAATGGGTTGAAGGGGTTCATAGGTGACCCTATGACCCCCTTCGAGCCATATGAAGTATTCTAATATCACCATAGGGGTTCTAAGACCCCTACAGACATATGTCGTCATGTAATGGGTCTAAGGGGGCCATAGGTTAACCTATGACCCTCTTTGAACCATATAAAGCATTCTAATATTTCCTTATGGGTCCTAGGATGCCTAGGAACATATGTCATCATGTAATGTGTCGAAGGGGTTGGAAGGTCAACCTATGACACGCTTTGATCCATATAAAGCATTCTAATATGTTTGTAAGGTTCTTAGCAACCCTAGGGACATATGTTGTAGTATAATGGATTGAGGGGGGTCATAGGTCACCCTATGACCCCTTTTTGACCCATATGAATGATCCCAATATGTCCCTAGGGATTCTATGATCCCTAAGGAGATATGTCATCATTTAATGAGTTGAAGGGGTCATAGGACACCCTATGACACCCTTCGACCCATACGAATTATTATAATATGTCCCTAGTGTTCCTAGGTCCCAAAGGGACATATGTCATCATGTAATGGGTCAAAGGAGGTAATAGGTCACCTTATGACCCCCTTCAACCTATATGAGGGAGTCTAATATGTCCCTAGGGGTCCTAAGACCCCTAGGGACATATGTCGTTATGTATAGCATCGAAGGGACCCCCTTAAACCCATATGAACAATTCTTATAGTTATCTAGGGGTCCTAGGACCCCTACAAACATATATGGTCATGTAATTGGTCAAAGGGGGTCATAGGTTAGCCTATGATCCCCTTCCAATGATTCTAATATGTCCCTAGGAGTCCTAGGACCCCATGGGACATATGTCATCATGTAATTAGTCGAAGAGGGTCATAGGTCATCTTATGACCCCCTTCAACCCATACGAGGGTGTCTAATATGTCCCTAGGGGTCCTCGGACCCCTAGGGACATATGTCATCATGTAATGGGTCAAAGTCGATCATAGGTCAAGCTATGACCCGCTTCAACCTATATGAAGGATTTTTATATGTCCCTAGGGGTCCTAAGATGCATAGGGACATATTTCGTCATGTAATTGGTAGAAAGTGGTCATAGGTGACCTTATGACCCCCTTAACCCATATGAAGGATTCTAATATGTATATGTCATCATGTAATGGGTTGAAGGGGGTCATAGCTACCCTTCGATCCATATGAAGCATTCTAATATGTCCTTAGGTGTTCTAGGACCCCTAGGAACATATGTTGTCATCTAATGGGTCGAAGGGGGTCGTAGGTCACCCTATGACCCCATTTGATACATATGAAAGATTCTAGTATGTCTTTAGGGTTCCTAGGAGCCTTACAGGGATATATCGTCATGTAGTTGGTTGAAGAGGTGATAAGACACCCTATGATCCCCTTGGACCCATATGAAGCATTCTAATATGTCCTTAGGGGTCTTGGGACCCCTAGGGACATATTTCATCATGTAAAGGGTCGAAGGGGGTCATAGTTCACCCTATGACCCCCTTTGACCCATATGAATGATTCTAATATGTTCCTAGGAGTCTTGGAAATCGTAGGGATATATGTCATCATGTTATAGGTTGAAAGGGGTGATAGGTCACCCTATGACTCCTTCCACCCATTTGAAAGATTGTAATATGTCCCTAGGTGTCTTAGGAACCCTAGGGACATATGTCACCATGTAATGGGTCGAAAGAGGTCATAGGGTGACCTAAAACCCCCTTAAACACATATAAAGGATTCTAATACGTCTTTAGTGGTCCTAGGACCCTTAGGGTCATATGTCATCATTTAATGGGTCGAAGGGGGTGATAGGGCACCCTATGACCCACTTTGACCCATATTAACAATTCTAATATGTCCCTAAGAGACCTATGACCCCTAGGGACATATGTTATCATGTAAAGGGTCAAAGGGGGTCATAGGTAAACCTATGATCCCTTTCGAGCCATATGAACGATTCAAATATGTCCCTTGGCATCCTAGGACCCCTAGGGACATATGTCATCATGTAATGGGTCGAAGGGGATCATAGGTCAACCTATGACCCCCTTTTACTCATATGAAGGATTCTAATATGTCACTTTGGGTCCTAACACCCCTACGGACATATGTCGTCATATAATGGGTCCAAGGGGGTTATATGTCAACCTCTAACCCCCTTCAACCCATATGAAGCATTCTAATATGTCCCTAAGGGTCTTAGGACCCCTATGGACATATGTCATAATGTAATGGGTCGAAGGGGGTCATAGGTCAGCATATAACCCCTTTCGACCCATATGAATGATTCGAATATGTCCCTAGGGCTCTTAGGACCCATATTGACATATGTCCTCATGTAATGGGTCAAAGCGGGTCATAGGTCACCCCATGATGTCTTTCGACCCATATGAAGCATTCTAATATGTCTCTATGGGTCCAAGTACCCCCAAGGACATATGTCATCATGTAATGAGTTGAAAGGGATCATAGGTCACCCTATAATCCCGTCTGACCCATATGAATGATTCTAATATGTCCCTAAGAGTCCTAGGACCCCTAGGGGCATATGTCATCATGTAATGGGTCAAGGGGGTCATTGGTAATCCTAGGACCCCCTTTGACCCACCTAAACGATTCTTATTTTTTACTAGGGTTCCTGGGACCCCTAGGGACATATGGCATCATGTAATGGGTTGAAGGGGGTCATACATGTCCCTACGACCCCCTTCGACCCATATGAAGGATTCTAATATGTCCCTAGGTGTCTTAGGACTACTAGGGACATATGTCATCATGTAATGGGTCGAAAGGGGTAATAATTCTCTCTATGACCCCCTTCAACCCATATGAAGCATTTTAATATGCTCCTAGGGGTCTTAGGACCTGTCGAGACATATGTCATCATGTAATGGGGTGAAGGGCTTCATAGATCACCTTGTGACCCACTTCGACCCATTTGAAGCATTTTTATATGTCCTTAGGGGTCCTAAGAACCCTAGGGACATATGTTATCATATAATGAATCAAAGGGGGTCATAGGTCATGCTATGACCCTGTTCAATACATATGAATGATTCTAATATGTTCCTAGGGGTCCTGCGACCCCTAGGAACATATGTTGTCATGTAATGGGTCGAAGGGGGTCATAGGTCACCCTAGGACCCCCTTCGACCCATACAAAGGTGTCTTACACGTCCCTAAGGGTCCTAGGACCCCTAGGGACATATGTCATCATGTAATGGGTCAAAGGGGGTCATAGGTCAACCTATGACCCCCTTCGACACATACAAACGATTCTAATATGTCCCTACGGGTCCTGCAACACTTAGGGACATATGTTGTCATGTCATGGGTAAAAGATCGATGACCCTATTCGACCCACACGAAGGCATCTAAAATGTCCCTACGGGTCCTGTGACCCCTAGTGACATATGTTATCATGTAATGGGTTGAAGGGTGTCATAGGTCAACCTATGACCCCCAGCAACCCATATGAAGCTTTTTTATATGTCCTAGTGAAATATGTCATCATGTAATGGGTCGAAGGGGCTCATAGGGTGACCTAAGACCCCCTTTGACCCATATGAATGATTTTAATATGTCCTTTGTGTTCCTAAGACCCCTAGGGACATATGTCATCATGTAATGGGTCAAAGGGGATCATAGGTCACCTATGACCCTCTTCAACCCATATGAAGCATTCTAATATGTCCTTAGGGGTCTAAGGACCGATGGGGTCATATGTCCTCATGTAATGGGTCGAAGGGGGTCATACGTCACCGTATGACCCCTTTCGACCCATACAAACGATTCTAATATGTCCCTAGGGATTTTAAGACCCTTAGCAACACATGTCATCATGTAATGGGTCGAAGGGGGTCATTGGTAATCCTAGGACCCCCTTTGACCGACATGAACGATTTTTGTTTTGTCATAGGGCTCCTAGGACCCCTAAGGATATATGGCATTATGTAATGTGTTGAAAGGGGTCATACGTGACCCTATGACCCACTTTGAACCATATGAAAGATTCTAATATGTCCTTAGGGGCCTTAGGACCCCTAGCGACATATGTCATCATGTAATGGGTTAAAAGGGGTCAATGGTCAACCTATGACACCCTTCCATCCATATGAAGCATTATAATATGTCCCTAGGGGTCTAAGGACTCCTAGGGACATATGTTATCATGTAATGGGTCAAAGAGTTCATAAGACACCCTATGACTCCCTTCGACCCATATGAAGCATTCTAATATGTCCCTAGCAGTCTTAGGAACTCTAGGGACATATGTCATCATGTAAATTGTTCAAGGGGCTCATAGGTCACACTATGACCCTCTTCGACCCATATGAATGATTCTAATATGTCCCTAGGGGTCTTGTGACCCCTAGGGACATATGACATCATGTAATGGGTTGAAGGAGTTCATACGTCACCCTATGATGCCCTTCCAATGCATACAAATGATTCTAATATGTCTGTAGGGGTGCTGCGACACATAGGGACATATGTTGTCATGTAAAGGGTCGAAGGGGGTCATAGGTCACCCTATGATTTCCTTCGACCCATACAAAGGCATCTAATATGTCCCTAAGGGTCTTAGAAACCCTAAGGACATATGTCATCATGTAATAGGTCGAAGCGAGTCATAGGTCAACCTATGACCCCCTACAACCCATATGAAGAATTCTTATATGTCCCTTGGGGTCCTAGGACCCCTAGGAACATATGTCATCATGTAATGGGTCAAAGGGGGTTATAGGGTGGCCTAAGACCCCCTTCGACCCATATGAAAGATTTTAATATGTCCCTAGGGGTCCTAGGACCCTTAGGGACATATGTCATCATTTAATGGGTCGAAGGGGGTCATAGGTCAACCTATGATGCCCTTCAACCCATATGAAGAATTCTTATATGTCCCTAGGGGTCCTAGGATCCCTAGGGACATATGTAATCACGTAACTGGTCGAAGGAGATCATAGGGTTACCTAAGACCCCCTTTGACCCATATGAATGATTCTAATATGTCCGTAGTGGTCCTAGGACCCCTATGGACATATGTCATCATTTAATGGGTCTTAGGGGCTCATGGGTCACCCTATGACCCCCTCTGACCCATATGAACAATTCTAATATGTGTTTAGGGGTCCTAGGGCCTCTAGAGACATATGTCATCATGTAATGTGTCAGAAGGGGGTTATAGGCCTATGACACCCTTCGACCCATATGAACGATTCTAATATGTCCTTAGGCATCCCAGGACCCCTAAGGACATATTTCATCATGTAATGGTTTGAAGGGGGTCGTAGGTCACCCTAGGACCCCCTTTAGCCACATGAATGATTCTTATTTGTCCCTAGGGGTCCTACGACCCCTCGAGACATATGACATCATGTAATGGGTTGAAGGGGATCATAGGTGACCTTATGACCCCCTTCAACCCATATAAAGTATTCTAATATGTTCCTAGGGGCCCTAGGACCCATAGGGACATATGTCATCATGTAATGTGTTGAAGGGGTTCATAGGTCACCCTATGACCCCCTTCAACCCATATAAAGCATTGTAATATGCCCCTAAGGGTCATAGGACCCCTCAGGACATATGTCATCATGTAACGGGTCAATGGGCTTCATGGGTCACCGAATGACTCCCTTCGAACCATATGAAACATTCTAATATGTGCCTAGGGGTCCTAGGACTCCTAGAGACATATGTCATCATATAATGGGTCGAAGGGGGTCATAGGTCAACCTATGACATCGTTCGATCCATATGAAGCATTCTAATATATCCCTAGGGGCCCAGGGACCCCTAGGGACATATGTTTTCATGATTCTAATATGTACCTAGGGGTCCTAAGACCCCTAGGGAGATATGTCATCATGTAATGGGTCGAATGGGTCATAGATCACCCTATGACCCCATTCAAACTATATGAAACATTCTAATATGTCCCTAGCGGTCTTGGAAAACCTAAGGACATATGTCGTTATGTAAAGTGTTGAAGGGGATCATAGGTCACAATATGACCATCTTTGACCCATATGAATGATTTTAATATGTCCCTAGGATAGGACCGCTAGGGACATATGTTGTCATGTAATGGATCGAAGGAGGTCATAGGTCACCCTATGACCCTCTTCCACACATAAGAATGATTCTAATATGTCCCTAAGGGTCTTGCGATTCCTAGGGACATAGGTCATCATGTAATGGGTCAAAAGGGGTCATAGGTCACCCTATGACCCGCTTCGACACATACGAAGGAGTCTAATATGTCCCTATGGGTCCTAGGACACTTAGGGACATATGTCATCATGTAATGGGTTAAAGGAGGTCATAAGTCAACCTATGACCCCTAGGGACATATGTCATCATGTAATGCGTAAAACGGGATCATAGGGTGACCTAAGACCCTCCATGACCCATATGAATGATTCTAATATGTCCCTAATAGTCCTGGGACCCCTAGGGACATATTAGAATCATTCATATGAGATATGTCCCTAGCGGTCCTCAGACCGCTAGGGACATAGGTCATCATTTAATGAGTTGAAAGGGTGCATAGGTCACCTTATAAACTCCTTCAACCCATATGAACAATTATAATATGTCCTTAGGGGTCCTTGGACTCATAGGGACATATGCCATCATGTAATGGGTCAAAGGGGGTCATAGGTCAACCTATGATCCCCTTCGACCCATAAAAAAGATTCTTATTTCTCCCTAGGGGTCCTAGGACCTCTAGGGACATATGGTATCATGTAATGGTTTGAAGGGGCTCATAGGTGACCCTATGACCCCCTTCAACCCATATTGAAGATTCTAATATGTCCCTAAGGTTCCTAAGACCCTTAGGAACATATGTCATCATGTAATGGGTCTAATGGAGTCATAGGTCAACCTATGACCCTCTTTGACCCATATGAAGCATTCTAATATGTCCTTAGGGGTCCTAGGATGCCTAAGGACATATGTCATCATGTAATGGGTTTAAGGGGGTCATAGGTCAACCTATGATACACTTTGATCCATATAAAGTATTCTAATATGTCGATAGGGGTCCTAGGACCCCTAGGGACATGTTGTAGTATAATGGGTCGAAGGGGGTCATAGGTCACCCTATTACCCCCTTCGACCCATATGAAGCATTCTTATATGTTTTTAGGGGTCCTACAACCCCTAGGGACATATATCATCATGTAATGGGTAAAAAAGGGTCATAGGGTGACCTAAGACCCCCTTCGACCCATATGAATGATTCTAATATGTCCCTAGTGGTCCTAGGACCCCTAGGGACATATGTTATCATTTAATGGGTCGAAGGGGCGCATAGGTCACCCTAAACCCTAATCCCTAAATCCTAAACCCTAGAAAAATATGTCATGATATAATAGGTTGAAGGGGGTGATAGGTCACCTATGACCCCCTTCAACCCATATGAAGGATTCTAAAATGTCCCTAGGGGTACTAAGACCCCTAGGGACATATGTAATCATATAATGGGTTGAAGGGCTTCATAGGTCACCCTACGACACCCTTTGACCCATATAAAGAATTCTAATATGTATGACATATGTCGTCATGTGATGGGTCAAAGAGGGTCATAGGTCACCTAAGACCCCTTTTGACCGATATGGACGATTATAATATGTCCTTAGGGGTCATTGGACCCCTATAGACATATGTCATCATGTAATGGGTCGAAGGGGGTCATAGGTCACCCTATGACCCCATTTGACCCACACAAACAATTCATATGTCATCATGTAATGGGTCGAAAAGGGTCATAGGGTGACCCTATGACCCCCTTTGACCCATACAAAGGTGTCTAATATGTCACTAAGGGTCGTAGGACCCCTAGGGACATATGTCATCATATAATGGGTCAAAGGGTGCCATAGGTGAAGCTATGAGCCCCTTCGACCCATATGAAAGATTCTAATATGTCCCTAGGGGTCCTAGGAACCCTAAGGACATATGTCGTCATGTAATGGGTCGAAGGGGGTGATAGATCACCCTATGACCCCTTTCGACCCATATGAAGGATTCTAATATGTCCCTAGGGGTCCTAGTACCCCTAGGGACATATGTCATTATGTAATGGGTAGAAAGGGGTCATAGGTCACATATGACCCCCTTGGACCCATTTGAAGGATTCTAATATGTCCCTAGAGGTACTAAGACCCCTAGTGAAATATGTCATCATGTAATGGGTCTAAAGGCTTCATAGGTCACACTATGACCCCCTTCAACCCATATAAAGGATTCTAATATGTCCCTAGGGGTCCTAGGTGCCCTATCGACATATGTCATCATGTAATAGGTCAACGGGGGTCATAGGTCACCTATTACCCCCTTTGACCCATATGAAGCATTCTAATATTTCCCTAGGAAACTTAGGACCTCTAGGGACATATGTCATTATGTAATGCTTTGAAGGGTTTCATAGGTCAACCAATGACCCGCTTTGACCCATATGAATGATTTTAATATGCCCCTAGATGTTCTAAGACCCCTAGGGACATATGTTGTCATGTAATGGGTCGAAGTGGGTCAGAGGTGACACTATAACCCCTTTAGACCTATATGAACAGTTTTAGGACCCCTAGCGACATATGTCATCATGTAATGGGTCGAAGGTGATCATAGGTCACCTTATGACCCCTTTCGACCCATATGAATGATTCTAATATGTCCCTAGGGGTCTTGAGACCCTTATGGACATATGACATCATGTAATGGGTCGGAGGGTGTCATAGGTCACCTTAGGACCCACTTCAACTCATATGAAGGATTCTAATACGTCCCTAGGCATTTTAGGACCCTTAAGGACATATGTCATCATGTAATGAGTCGAAGGGTGTTATACTTTTACCTATGACCCCCTTCGACCCATAAGAAAGATTCTTATTTCTCCCTAGGGGTCCTAGGACCCCTAGGCACATATGGGATCATGTAATGGGTTGAAGGGGCTCATAGGTGACCCTATGACCTCCTTTGACCCATATGAAGGATTATAATATGTCTCTAGGGTTCTTAGGACCCTTAGGGACATATGTCATCATGTAATGGGTCTAAGTAAGTCATAGGTCAACCTATTACCCCCTTCGACGCATATGAAGCATTCTAATATGTCCTTAGGGGTCTTAAGATGCCTAAGGACATATGTCATCATGTAATGTGTCAAAGGGGGTCATACGTCAACCTATGACACACTTCGATCCATATAAAATATTCTAATATGTCTGTAGGGGTCCTAGGACACCTAGGGGCATATGTTGTAGTGCAATGGGTCGAAGGGGGTCATAGGTCACCCTTTGACCCCCTTCGACCCATATGAACGATTCTAATATGTCCCCTAAGGAGATATGTTGTCATTTAATGAGTCAAAGGGGTCATAGGACAACCTAAAACCCCCTTCGACCCATACGAACAATTATAATGTGTCCCTAGGTGTCCTAGGACCCCAAGGGACATATGTCATCATGTAATGGGTTTAAGGGGGTCATAGGTCACCCTATGTCCCGCTTCGACCCATATGAGTGAGTCTAATATGTCCCTAGGGGTCCTAGGACCCCTGGGGACATATGCCATTATGTAAAGGGTCGAAGGGGGTCATAGGTCAGCCTATGACCCCCTTCGACCCATATGAACAATTCTTATAGTTCCCTAGGGGTCCTAGGACCCCTAGGGACATATGTGGTCATGTAATGGGTCGAAGGGGGCCACAAGTCACCCTATGATCCTCTTCAACCCATACAAATGATTCTCATATGTCCTTAGGGGTTCTAGGACCCCAAGGGACATATGTCATCATGTAATGGGTTGAAGGGGGTCATAAGGTGACCTATGAACCCCTTCAACCCATACGGGGGAGTCTAATATGTCCCTAGGGGTCCTACGACCCCTAGGGACAAATGTCATCATGTAATGGGTCAAAGTTGGTCATAGGTCAAGTTATGACTCGCTTCGACCCATATAAAAGATTCTTATATGTTCATAGGGGTCCTAGGATGCCTATGGACATATGTCGTCATGTAATGGGTGGAAGATGGTCATAGGTGACCCTATGACCCCCTTCGACTCATATGAAAGATTCTAATATGTATATGTCATCATGTAATGGGTCGAAGGGGGTCATAGGTTGATCTATGAGCCCCTTTGACCCATATAAAGAGTTCATCATCTAATGGGTCGAAGGGGGTCAGAGGTCAACCTATGAGACCATTCAATCCATATGAAGCATTCTAATATGTCCCAAAGGGTTCAAGGACCCTTAGGGACATATGTTGTCATGTAATGGGTCGAATGTTGTCATAGGTCACCCTATGATCCCCATTCACCCATATGAAGAATTCTAGTATGTTCCTAGGGTTCCTAGGAGCCCTAGGGAGATATGTCATCATGTAATTGGTCAAAGGGGTCATAGGACACCCTATGACCCCCTTCGACCCATATGAAGCATTCTAATATATCCCTAGGGGTCTTAGGACAACTAGAGACATATGTCATCATGTAAAGGGTCGAAGGACCTATGACCCCCTTTCACCCATATGAATGATTCTAATATGTCCCTAGGAGTCCTACGATCCCTAGGCATATATGTCATCATGTAATGGGTCAAAGGGGATCATAGGTCACCATATGACCCCCTTCAACCCATACAAATAATTCTAATATGTCCCTAGGGGTCCTGCGACCCCTAGGGAGATATATCATCATGTAATGGGTCGAAGGGGGTCTTAGGTCACCCTATGACCCCGTTCGACCCATATGAAGGAGTCTAATATGTGCCTAGGGGTTCAAGGACCCTTATGGACATATGTCATCATGTAATGGGTCGAAGGAGGTCAAAAGTCAAGGTATGACCCCCTTCGACCCATATCAAGGATTCTTATATGTCCTTAGGGTTTTAGGACCCCTAGGGACATATGTCTTCATGTAATGGGTTGAAGGGGGTCATAGTTTGAGCTCTGACTGCCTTCGACCACTATGAAGTATTCTTATTTGTCCTTAGGGGTCCTAGGACCCCTAGGGACATATGGCATCATGTAATGGGTCGAACATCAACCCATATGAAGGATTCTAATATGTCCCTATGGATTCTAGAACCCCTAGAGACATATGTCATCATGTAATGGGTTGAAGGGGGTCATAGGTCAATTTATGACCACCTTCGACCCATATGAAGCATTCTAATATGTCCCTAGGATCCTAGGACCCCTACAGACATATGTCCTGATGTAATGGGTTGAAGGGGGCCATAGACCACCCTATGATCCACTTTGACCCATATGAACAATTCTAATATGGTGGGACTTATGTCGTCATATAATGTGTCAAAGGGGGCCTTCGACCCATATGAAGCATTCTAATCTATCCCTATTGGTCCTAAGACCCCTAGGGACATATGTCATCATGTAATGGGTTGAAGGGGGTCATAGGTCACCCTATTCCCCCCTTTGACCCATATGAAAGATTTTAATATGTCCCTCGCGGTCCTAGGACCCCTAGGGATATATGTCATTATGTAATGGGTCAAAGGGAGTCATAGGTCACCTTATGGCCCCCTTTGACCCATATGAAGCTTTCTAATATGTTCCTAGGGGTCCTAGGACCCCTAGGGACATATGTTATCATGTAATGGGTCAAAGGGGTTCATAGGTCAACCTATGATCCCCTTCAACCCATATGAATGATTGTAATATGTTCCTAGGAGTTCTAGGAACACTAGGGTCATATGTCATCACGTAATTGGTCGAAGGGGGTCATAGGTCACCCTATGACCCTCTTCGACCCATATTAATGATTCTAATATGTCCTTAGGGGTCCTAGGACCCCTAAGGACAATATCATCATTTAATGGGTCGAAGGGGGTGATAGGTCACCCTCTGACCCCTTTCGACCCGTATGAATGATTCTAATATGTCCCTAGGTGTCCTAGGACCCCTATGGACATATGTCATCATGTAATGGGTCGAAGGTGGTCATAGGTCAACCTATGAGCCCCTTCGACTCATATGAATGATTCTAATATGTCGCTAAGGGTCCTAGGACCCCTAGGGGCATATGTCTTCATGTAAAGGGTCGAAGGGTGTCATAGGTCAACCTATGACCCCCTTCAACCCATATGAAGGATTCTAATATGTTCCTAGGTGTCCTAAGACCCCTAGGGACATATGTCATCATGTAATGGGTCGAGCAGGATCATCAGTCACCCTATGACCCCTGTCGACCGATATGAAGGATTTTGATATGTTCTTTGGGGTCCTAGGATTCTTAGGGACATATGTCATCATGTAATAGGTCGAAGGGGGTCATAGTTCACCAATGACCCCTTTCGACCCATATGAAGTATTCTAATATTTCTTTTTGGGTCCTAGGATGCCTAGTGACATATGTCATCATGTAATGGGTTGAAAGGTGTCATAGGTCACCCTATGACCCCCTTCGACCCATACGAAGGATTCTAATATGTTCTTAGGGGTCCTGGGACCCCTAGAGAGATATGTTGTCATGTAATGGGTCGAAGGGGGTCATAGGACACCCTATGACCCCCTTCGACCTATATGAAACATTCTTATATGTCCCTAGGGGTGGACATATATATTAATATATATATATTATATTTATAGATTATAATACTAATAACATAATATATTATTATATATTAATAACATAGGTCATAATAATAATAATAATAATTTATAGATTCTAATAATAATAATATATATTAATATCATATATATATAATATATTACGTCATTATATTTAATAAAAATATAATAAAAATAAAAATAAAATAAAATAATAATATATATTATATTTATAGATTATAATAAGAATAACATAATATATTATTATATATTAATATATTATTATATATTAATATATTATATGTTATATCTTTACGTTACGTTATTTTATATATATATATATATATATATATATATATATATATATATATCTTTACATAGTAATATAACTCAAATAATTGATTACTCACAAACTATAACCCACATATTCATTTTTCCCTCCAAAATCTTTTTGGGAGCATATCAGATATTTGATTTGAAATGGGATATCTGATTTGTTATCGGATATCTGATTTCAAATTGGATATCCAATATAACTAGCATCATTTTCCAACATATTCCCTTTCCCTGTAGAGCCATCAACATCACTTTTTGAGATTTTTTTTCATGGGTTTTACAAAAAGTCATGTTTTGGGGCTCAGCCAATCGAAAAAATGTTTGAAAATATAACTTTAGGTGTTTGATATTGTTATCTGAATGGGGAGTAGTAGTTGTCAAAAGGCTAAATGCAAAAGGAAGGTATCCAATGAAAACATTGTGGCATATAGGGAAAGGGACAAAATGGAACACTGAAGAAAAAGACAAGGTATATTAAATATTAGTCATGTTGACGATAAATTAGTTGAAGGTGTAATCATAGAGTTAGATAATGAATATGTATAGTTGAGAAATGAAAATGTACCTATTGAAAATGATAATGCCGAAATTAAAAATTTAGAGAATGATAATTTTGAGGATGAAACAATATCAAGTCATAATGCAAATTGTATAATTGACCATGTCGAACATGACAATGCACAAGAACCTTACATATCTCCTAATTATAATCGACATGAACATTCTAGAACACCAAAATGGATAATTGAAATTGATGAAACGATTATTACCATTTTGGAAGGGAAACAATTAGAAAGAACTATTTAGTTATGGGCTTCAAGACAATATAAGATGTTTTTCGGCAATAAGATAGTGGTAGAGCAATGTCAGCGTTTCATGCACTTATTAAATATGGAAAAGATGAGACCTATGCTTTCAAAATTGAAGATTCGTGTCAATAAAATGTTGGAAAGAAATGCCATTATTGTGAAGAATCTTTTCAGTGCTCTCAATAGCATTGAAAAAAATAGCAGGGAGAAGGATAACAGAGCTGCTCGAAGGATTATTACAACCTCTTTGGTAAGTCATCATTTAAGAAAAGGTAGATATATGAGGCAAACTTGTATTGATTTGAATCTAAATCATACTACTTTGAGAAGAGCACTTAGTCGACGAGAGAAAATTGAAATACATGTTGTTGCAAATATTGTGTTGAATTTTCTATGCACCATGAACTATTACGCTCCATCTGTTCTACTTTGCATAGTAAAGAAATGTTGGAGGATTGTGGTGCTAATTGGCTTCCAAAATCATCAAGAGACTTGCTAGATCAACTTTTATGTCATAGAGTTGATGGTTGTTTCTTTTATAGAAATGCTTGCTTAAATGAGAAGTGTTTAGAATGTGGTGGCTTATCCAAGTTTGATACATGCTTCTATGAGGGGTGCGAATAAGATCTTGGAAAGACAACAGTGAAAAAAAAGGTATATGAAATGGTGAAATACACATTGAAGAGTGGGGGTGAGAGCTCTAGATGTGAATTGGTTGGAAAATATATCAGTGTGGCTAGTTTTATTTTTGTTAGATTGTGGTGACTGATCAGGAAAGTATTGTATATACTTCAAAAATTCTTTGGAGTTCAGGCTATGGCCGATGTTGTAGCCGACATATGGCTGACATGTTGTAACCCTAAAATGGCATAAAATACTTGTATAAAAGGGTTTAGGGTTAGGTATTTTCATTATGTTGTGATGTGAAATTTCTTCTTGCGGCAGTATTGAGCTGTAACGGATTATAGATTGCAATCACTAGATTGTAATAATATTGGACTTGCAGTTTGGTGGACGTAGCCCAGGGATTGGGTGAACCACGTTAAATATTGGTGCCTTGTGTTTATTTCTATGTGATCTATTATTTTCTATTATTGGCTATATTTGCATGTAGTTTTTATTTCTATCCGTCATTTTATCCTAACAAGTGGTATCAGAGCCTAGTTGTCTTTCAGTTATCCTCTACAGGAAAGTCTCACGGTTGAGTGGGAGCAATGGTAGATGAGGGTAACCTAAGGGTTGATAGGTTTAATGGGTAGAACTTCCAGTTATGGAAGATGAAAATGGAAGACTATTTTTATTAGAAGGATTTATGAAAGCCGTTGGAAGGCAAAGCCAAGAATCAGGGATCTATGTCAAATGATGAATGAGATCTTTTGGATAGAAAGACACTTGGAAGCATTTGGTTATACCTCACACTGTTAGTGACATTTAATATTACAAAAGTGAAGATGATAGAAGAGTTGATGAAAACCCTAGTGACACTATATGAAAAGCCCTCCACTTCAAACAAGGTATTTCTCATGAAGTATTTACTTAATATGAAAATGGCAAAAGGTGGATTTGCTGCAAATCATTTAAATGAGTTTAATACTATTACTAGTCAGTTATCTTTTGTGGGTATCAATTTTGATGAAGAAATTCGGGCTCTCTTGATTTTGTGTTCTTTATCTAAAAGCTAAAATGGCTTGGTAATGGCGGTGAGTAATTCTATTGCTGGATCTAGTACCTTAAAATATGATGATGTGATCAGTAGGAAATCCTCAAGGGGATCTATATCAAGAAGTGCTTAAAATGTACAAAGTAGGGGTAGAACAACTAAGAGAGGAAGTAACTCTGGAAATCGTGGAAAATCATGAGGAAAGTCAAAGGGGAAGAGGTCTCAATTGAGAGGACTGAATGATTGTTGGTACTGTGGGAAACTAGGTCATAAAAAGAAAGATTGCTGGAATTGAAAGAAAAATGAAGGAGATAAATCAGATGGAGACAAGAAGGCAAATGTGGTAAGTAACAAATCTGAAGAGGATGCTTTGCTTTTGTCTTTAGAAAGTGTTGATGATTCATGGATTTTAGATTCTGGTGCTTCATTTCATGCTACACCTCATAGAGGTTATTTCATTGATTATGTCCAAGGGGATTTTGGGCTTATTTATTTGGGGGATAATGGACCCTGTTAGATTGTTGGAAAGGGAAAATTAAGATTAAGTTGCATAATGGGAATCATTGGCTACTACATGAGGTAAGATGTTTCAAGGCTGAGTAGGAATTTAATTTTAGTAGGGCAACTTGGCGATTTGCGTTGTGTAGTTACTTTTAATAATAAAAATTGGAAGGTTTCAAAAGATTCCCTTGTAGTAGCAAAAGGTGTGAAAGTAGGCACCTTATATCTTTGTACAGGTCATATTGTTCCTTCTACTTTGATTTTTTTAGAGAAAAATGAACGTTCAGGAACAATTGCTACAGTTGAGCTGGGAGAACAAATAGCTGTTGTAGATTCTGATATAATGCTATGGTACAACAGACTTGGGCACATGAGTGAGAAAAGTATGAAAGTACTTCATTCAAAGAAAGTTTTACCGGGTGTGAAATGTGTTAATATGGATTTCTATGAAAGTTGTGTGTATGGAAAACAAAAGAGAGTGAGTTTTGTAAATACTAGGAAGGAAAACAAAAAGGAGAAATTAGAGCTTGTGCATACAGATGTATGGGGACCAGCTTAGGTATCTTCCCTTGGTGGCTCTCATTATTATGTTACATTTATTGATGACACAACTAGAAAAGTATGGGTTTATTTCCTTAGACAAAAATTTGATGTATTTCAAACTTTTAAGAAATGGAAATGCTTGGTTGAAAATGAGACTAGTAAGAAATTAAAATGTCTTAGATCTGATAATGGTGGTGTGTATTGCAGTCATGAATTTGAAAATTATTGCTCCACTAATGGTATTCATAGACAAAAAACTATTCCAAGGACTCCACAGGAAAATGGAGTGGCTGAACACATGAATAGGACTATAATGGAGCGCACAAGGAGCATAAGGTTGCATGATGGGTTGCCCTTACACATGTGGGCAGAGGCTGCCAATATTGCTGTATATTTGATTAATAGGCTATGGTATTCTAGAGGAGGCATGGACTAGTAAGAAGGTGAGTTATTCTTTTCTCAAGAATTTTGGTTGTGAAGCTTTTTCTCATATATACTCTGAAAATAGAACCAAGCTAGAAGCTAAATCATAGAAATATGTCTTTGTTGGATATGGCATTAATGAATTTGGTTATAGACTTTGGAATTTTGAAAATCATAAAATTGTAAGAAGCTGAGATGTCATATTCAATGAGAAAGTGTTGTAAAAAGATCTATTGTAGCAACGTGAGAAGAAAGAAGATGATTATGTAGTGCTAGATGATACTCCAAAAACTAATGTTCTAGCCATTCCTCATGATGTGCAAAAACCGCAACAACAAATACCACACACACCAGTGAATGTTAGATGGTCAGTGAGGCAAATTAGACCTCCATAAAGATTTTCTCCCTCTTTGTATTCTATTTTATTTACTGATGTTTGTGAACCTAAAAGTTATGATGAATCTATGCAAGTGGATACTAAGATTCAGTGGGAGTCTGCAATGAAATATGAAATAGACTCTTTGTTGAAGAATAAGACATGGGATTTGTGTAAGTTGCCTGCAGGTAAAAAGGCTTTACAGAATAAGTGGGTTTATAGGTTGAAAGAAGAGGAAGGAAGTAAGATAAGATTTAAGGTCAGGTTAGTTGTAAAAGGATTTGCACAGAAAAAGGGAATTGATTTTGATGAGATATTTTCTCCTGTTGTCAAAATGACTTCTATCCGTATTATTTTTAGTCTTGTGGCTACTGAAGATTTGCATTTAGAGCAACTGGATGCTAAAACATACTTCCTTCATGGTGAGTTGGATGAAGAAATATATATGGCTTAGCCACAGGGATTTGAGGTCAAAGGTAAGGAGAACTTAGTGTGCAAATTGAAGAAAAGTTTATATGGCTTGAAGCAAGCACCTCGGCAATGGTATCTGAAATTTGATAGGTTTATGCATGAGCATGGCTATAATAGGTGTCATTCAGATTATTGTGTTTATTTTAAGAGGTTGGATGATGATAGCTATATTATTTTATGTTTATATGTTGATGATATGCTTGTAGCTGGGTCTAACATGGATCATATTAAGGGGTTGAAATGCCAGTTAGCACATGCATTTGCTATGAAGGATTTAGAGGCAGAAAAATAAATCCTTGGTATGAATATTTGCAAAGATATAAATAACAAAACATTGACGCTATCTTAGGCTGATTATGTTGAGAAGGTGTTGCAATGTTTCTCTATGGAGAATGCTAAAACTGTCAGCACACCTTTACCTGGTTATTTGAAGTTGACTAAGGAGATGTGTCCCAAGACATAAGAAGGGGAGCATAAGATGTCCAAGGTACCCTATGCTTCAGCTATAGGAAGCTTGATGTATGCTATGGTATGTATAGACTAGATATTGCACATGCAGTGGGAGTTGATAGCAGGTATATGAGTCATCCAGGATTTGAGCATTGGAATGTTGTCAAGTGGATTCTCAGATATTTGAGAGGAACATCCAATAAGTGTTTACACTTTGGGAGCTCTACTACTAATTTACAAGGCTATGTTGACTCAAATTTGGTAGGGGATATTGATACCAGGTGGAGTACTACAAGTTATGTCTTTACTATTGGTGGGGTAGCTGTGAACTAGGTTTCTAGGTTATAGAAGATTAATGCTCTATCCACTATAGATGTAGAGTATGTTTTTGCTATAGAGGTAGCCAAGAAGATGATATGGCTTTAGTTCTTCTTAGAAGAATTGGGACATCCTCAAAAGGATAATTATTTGTTCATAGATAGTCAGAGTGGAATTCATCTTTCAAAGAATTCAGCTCTATATTCTAAGACCAAACACATACAGTTGTTGTACCATTTCATTCGATCAGTTTTGGAGGATGAACAGTTAAATCTAGAGAAGATACATACAAATGACAATCCAACAGCTATGTTGACAAAGGTTGTAACACGAGAGAAGCTAAACTCCTCTTTAGCTTCGGTTGGTCTTCTAAACTGAACATGAATAAAAGAACAATAGAGTCCAGGGTTGTTTGATCTAGTGGGAGCCCCATGTGGTAGTGGTATTGCTACAAGATCAGTCTCCAAGTGGGAGATTGTTGTTTAGTGTGGAGCTTGATTAGTCCCCAAGTGGGAGATTGTTAGATTGTGGTGATTGATCAGGAAAGTACTATACATACTTCATATTCAGTACATATGGCCGACATATGGCCGACATGTTGTAACCATAAAATGACATAAAATACTTGTATAAAATGGTTTAGGGCTAGGTATTTTCATTATGTTATGATGCAAAATTGCTTCTTGCAATGGTATTGAGCTGTAAGGGATTACAGATTGTAATTAGGTTGTAATCACTGGATTGTAATAATATTGGACTTGCAATTTGGTGGACGTAGCCCAAGGATTGGGTGAGTTTAGTGTGGAGCTTGATCAATCCCCAAGTTGGAGATTGTTAGATTCTGGTGACTGATTAGGAAAGTATTGTACATACTTCATAAATTCTTTGGGTCGTTGCCAACATTGTGGCTAATATATGGCTAACATATGGCCAACATGTTGTAACCCTAAAATGACTTAACATACTTGTATAAAAGGGTTTAGGGTTAGGTATTTTCATTATGTTGTGATGCGAAATTGCTTCTTGCGGTGGTATTATGCTGTAAGGGATTACAGATTGTAATCAGGTTGTAATCACTGGATTGTAATAATATTGGACTTGCAGTTTGGTGGACGTAGCCCAAGGATTGGGTGAACCATGTTAAGTCTTGGTGCCTTGTGTTCATTTTTGTGTGATCTATTATTTTCTGTTATTGGTTATATTTGCATGTAGTTTTTATTTATGTCAGTGGTTTTATCCTAACAATTTCAGATTTGAAAGCAAATCTTTTCTACAAGTATGCAAGACATAGTCACAGGTCTCAATGATTAGATCAATAATTTAGAATGTGTAAGGAGACTTTTCCCATTGGCACTATTATATCAGTTGTTGATTTTGCTGAGAACTACACATTGCAACCTCAAAATGAGACATAATCTCAGTATAAAAACTCCATTTTGATTACTATTTTTATTCACATAACATATAGACATGCCCCTGATAGTGTGGAAGATAATTGAAAGATTATTAGAGAGTATCATTTTTATATGAGTGATGATAGATCTCACTCTCATGAGTTTGTGCAACATTGTTTTGAGAATTATTTTGATTTCTTACATGAGTATGCAATTACTATGAATAGACATATCATTTGGTCAAATAACTATACAGGTCAATTCAAAAATGCTTGCATGTTTAATTGGTTATGTAGGATGCACATAGAGAGAGGGGTGCCTCATATTTGGAGTTTTTTTGAGTCCAACCATGGGAAAGAGGAACATGATGGAGCAGGGGCATGTGTGAAGAGAGCTCTAGTTAAGGAGCAACTGAAGATTTCAGCAATAGAGCTTCTTGATGCTTGTAGCATTGTTGATTGGTGTAGTTTAGCATTATCACATGGGGGGACTCTTGATTCAGTGATATGCAGGTTCTTTTGGTTGGTTTAGGAAGGGTCCATAGCTAATAGATTAGATTGTGCTACAGTGAGAGACTCATAAAAAATGCATTCATTCTGGAGCTTTGATTCTAGTACATGGACCATTTGGACATGATAGGTAGCTTGCTTTTTTCATAGTTTTTTTCAATGTGATTGGGATCATTGTGAGTCAAGTGAGTGGGTGGAGACATGGGCTCCACATTATCTTACTCCATTTTCTATCATACCCTCTATTAGAAATGATGACATAGAAAGTTCATTTGAGCCTAACCATCTAACAGATCTACTTCAGCCAAGACATGTCTTTGCATTGGTTGCACCATAGGGGAATGATGAGAAATCTTATTATTGGTTAGCACGTTGTGTAAGAGGTAAACAAAAACTTGCACAACCAATCATAGATGATGATGGATTCACATATCCTACTAGTTCAGTGGTTGTCACTGGAACATGGTTGCGGACATACATGCTTAGAAGGAATGAAATTCCTACATTCAAAGACTATCAGAAGCACAAAATAATTCTCATATATTCGCATCTTATTATAGCAACAAATGTAAAGTTGTTGAAGCATCAAGGAAGACCAAAAGTAAAAGAACTTTTTACTATTACTAGTGCTGATCATAAAGCCTTGTTGGAGACCCTAAAATAGAGAGAGCACCCTACTAGAACACTCAACTAGGTATATTTACTTCTTATGTTATTTTTTTCATAATGATTCAATGAACTGGTGATTATCTTGTTTAATACAATAAGTTACTAATTTTTTTATGATATTGGAATCTAGGTACATCATGAAGAGTTGGGGGTGGGGGAGTGTGTTGTGTTGGGGAGAATTCCTAAGATTTATGATGTATTATGATGTAAAATGTGAACTTTTTTTGTATATGGTTTTTGTAATAATGAAAAAGACAGGTTAAATTAGTTGCACATTCTAATTTGTATTTTGGTAGGTTCTTTGTGAGGAATTATAAGAGGAAGATATTGAACAAGTTCTTGCAAATAATTTAAAGAGCATTTATAACTATATGGAAGATAATTGCTTGCAGATATCTTATTACAAGTTTGGCTTTTTTCTTATTTGACATAGAGCTAACATTATGATTATTAAAACTATTTTTATCAAACTAATCAAATAAGAAAAATCTAGAAAGTACGGATGAACAATTAGAATACTTAATTTCTTAAAAAATAATTTGAGGAAGTTGTCAATATGTTTGAATACTCATTTGCAATGAGGCATTGAAACAAAAAGTGGTTTTATGATGCTAATATTGTGTAAGCCTTTTACTACAAGTCTTATCAATGCATTTCATTATTTTTTATGGTGTTAGGTTTCCATTGTATATTTTACTTATTATTTTATTCTAATAATGTGATCTTGTATATTGTCAAAGTCAAACCCTTGTATATTGTCAACATTTGGGACTGAAGCAACATGTTGCATTTGATCCTCTCCATAATCATATTCATGTTCAAGTGCATCATGGTTCATAGTGTTTCTCCTTTTTGTTGGTTCATCATGGTTACCATGCATTATTACAACCATGCCAACTCTTCCTCCATTAGTAAAAAGTGTGGCAACAATGCTTACCAAATTGATATTGAGGTTGATCTTTCGAGGGGCATAACTCAGAGCTTGTGAGGGCTACCAATAAACTGTTAAATGCTACAGGACGGTGATGCTAAGGCCTAAAATAACCTATCTCATTTTTGAGAGATCACATTCTATTTAGATTTGGCACAACAATCTCGCTCGATGCCAAAACTCATAGTGTGCCTCAGTTCAGAGGTACACCACAGTGTAACTTTGAAACTGCTGATCTTGGAATTCAATCATCAGCACCATTTGCTCCAAGTGGGTGGGTGAACCCTAGTCACACCCTTGTTCTGGCCACAAAGACCATTGATCTTATCTTTTAGATCCTTCAAGATTCATCTTGAGTCAACTCAAAAATGATTTACATCTGAGTTTGTGAAGGCACAAACTTATACATTGATTCTGTGTTACACAACAGTTACTAATTATTGATGCTCAACACATATAGGATTCTATCTTGCTTGGCTCCTATAGTAATTCTATCTCGCTTGGCACCTATACTTTACTTGGCATCAATTGTCACTCGACACTTGTAACTTGCTCAACACTTGAATAACTTGGCACCTGTTGAACTACTAGCTCAGCACATACTGTAGCTTGGCATCTATATTATACTCAACATCAACATTAGAATTTTCTTCAGTGTGTTGACACTCAATTGTCAAAACCAATCTAAGACCAACAATCTCCCCCTTTGACATGAGTGTCAAAACACTTAACTAAACATTATGAATCTAATCTCTATGAGTATAATACACATCTTGTTTGACATATATATAAAACGTCAAAAACTTGTTCAAATTTTTTTTATATAAATGTCTTTATGCTGGATTTGTCTCATGCTAATTATTTTGATACTCTTTATCTCTACCCTATCATTACTTCCCTTGTCTACTCTATTTTGGGTGCATGTGGTTTTGGGTCGTACTTGTGGAAGATAAGTCTAGAAACCTTTTTTAGTGTTTGTTAGGAGGAGTATCCATTCAAGGAAGTAGACCAAATCTTTCATTAAATCCTTGTGAAAACCTTTAAGGTTGCATAGGAGTTGGCTTGATCCTTTCTTCTATTGTGCTATCTTTGCATCATCCATGGTCAAGGAGTCCCCTCCTTTTATTAAGGTAGCTCAAAGTTCATAACAACTATCAATCTGATGAATGCTCTTGAGAAATGGATCCATCTTACATTCATGCTTAGAATCATTAGGAAAAATGCATATACTTTGAATTTTTAGTAGCAAGGTTCTCACAAAAAACTTTTACAATACTATAAAAATAATCCTCTAAGCTTTGGTTAGGTACCATCTCCAAATGAGCTATTCATTAATATGGTGATTTAACATCACCAAAACATGTTGAGCTCTTAGGCCCACCCCTTGAAAAGAGAGTAAAATCGACAAGAATCCCTTTGCATGTAGTATCAAGCCTCCCCAGATGAACTAGTCATTACCAAGGTGGTTCAACATCACCCATTAGTGTTGAACCCTTAGGCCCACCCTTCCAACTAAGAGGAAAACTGGTTCTTAGTCCAATAACATTAATGAAATGCAAGGTTGTTGATCATCCACATACCTACTACATCTAATAAAAATAATTTTCAAGAATGCATGACATGTTTCCAAATGCATATCCATAAAAATGCACAAAAATGAAATTCTATAATATTAAAGGATGCTAGTCCCTTTGCATACACCCTTTACCATCTCTAGAAGAGCAAGTGATTTTTGTGTGGATTCAATATCACCCAAACATGTTGAGCCCATAGGCACAACCATTTGAATTAGTAGGAAAATGGATTGTTTATCCAAAAATTCTCATGCTAAGAAAGCTTGTTAATCGATCACATACCAACCACATCTCATCAAAAAAAAAATTCAAGTAAC
The DNA here is from genome assembly GCA_028749045.1 of Cupressus sempervirens. Lineage (NCBI taxonomy): Eukaryota > Viridiplantae > Streptophyta > Pinopsida > Cupressales > Cupressaceae > Cupressus > Cupressus sempervirens. Next base: position 606,119,346 of record CM053786.1, on the reverse strand, counting down.
GCATACATGAGGTATACACAATCACTAACCATTCTATGCAATTTTTTATCACATTAATACATGAAACACTAGTGCAAAGCACCTAATCATTTTTCTTTTCTTGATTTAACAAGGTCTAGGGATAGATCTCATGATCTCCCTATGACCATCCACATTTGTAATGGACACAAGACCCCATGGTGCAAGTATAAGCCTTGGCCATCAATTGGTCCAATAAAGTGGATTTTTGGTAAATTTCATGTTTTTTAGGTAAGTCTAGATGTTTAGAACATTATTAGGGTCCCTAGGAGTTTGTAGAGTTCATTTGCAATAAAACTTGTCTTAGCGCAAAAATTACAAAAAGTTGCTTAGCAACTTTTGCAATTTTCTTGACAACTTTTCAAAATCTAACTCCTAACGGCTAGAACTATTTGAATTGTCAGTGCCATTAGCTCTGAGTGGGCAGGTGAACCCTACTAACGCCCTTGTTCCAGCCATGGAGACCATCCATCGTCTGTGGCCACCCCGTACCAAGGAGTCTCCAAGGTGCTCTAAGTGCATTTTGAGGTCGATCTTTCGAGGGCCATAACTCAGAGCTCGTGAGGGCTACCAATGAATTGTTAAATGCTACAGGACGGTGATGCTAAGGCCTAAAATAACCTATCTCATTTTTGAGAGATCACATTATATTTAGATTTGGCACAACAATCTCGCTCGATGCCAAAACTCATAGTGTGCCTCAGTTCAGAGGTACACCACAGCGTAACTTTGAAACTGCTGATCTTGGAATTGAATCATCAGCACCATTAGCTCCAGGTGGGCGGGTGAACCCTAGTCACACCCTTGTTCTGGCCACAAAGACCATTGATCTTATCTTTTAGATCCTTCAAGATTCATCTTGAGTCAACTCAAAAATGATTTACATCTGAGTTTGTGAAGGCACAAACTTATATGTTGATTCTGTGTTACACAACAGTTACTAATTATTGATGCTCAACACATATATGATTCTATCTTGCTTGGCTCCTATAATAATTCTATCTCGCTTGGCACCTATACTTTACTTGGCATCAATTGTCACTCGACACTTGTAACTTGCTCAACACTTGAATAACTCGACACCTGTTGAACTACTAGCTCAGCACATACTGTAGCTTGGCATCTATATTATACTCAGCATCAACATTAGAATTTTCTTAAGTGTTTTGACACTCAATTGTCAAAACCAATCTAAGACCAACAATCTCCCCCTTTGACATGAGTGTGAAAACACTTAACTAAACATTATGAATCTAATCTCTATGAGTATAATACACATCTTGTTTGACATATATACAAAACATCAAAAACTTGTTCAAAATTTTTCTATATAAAAGTCTTTATGCTGGATTTGTCTCATGCTAATTATTTTGATACTCTTTATCTCTACCCTATCATTACTTCCCTTGTCTACTCTATTTTTATCTACTATGTTTTTGCTCCTCCTTTCACACATCTTCCCTTGCAGTTTTTATATCATGTTGGCTTTATCTCCTTATTTCTCTTCAAAAATTTATTATCTCCCCCTATTTATTAAATCTCCCCCTTTTTGACACTTCTTTCAAAGGGTTCTATGAATGAATTGAATACTTAGCCAAAAAGGATTTATTTACCTCCATAATGATTTGTAGAGTAGCATCCCAATTGTCTAATGCAATTTCCAATGCTTTAAGCTAGATCGCTATCTCTGTTGCATGGTGTACTAGGCCTTCCAATGTAGAATGATTGGGATCTTTCTTCAAGACATTCTTTGCATAGGCCATCTCTTTGTGCAAAAATTCCATGTGAGGGGTTATGGTAGATTGTATCTATATCAACTTGGCCTTCATGTTAGCCTCATCTGCTATGAGTACAACTAATTCCTTTTGGGTGTGAAGCATTGTAGCAAAATGCTTCTCACTTTGAGCTGGATCCTTTTGTAGCTATATACTAGATACCTTGAGATTCCTTTCCAAGCTCAATATCCTTTGGCTGGTCTCTTGTGTGAAGTATGAGGAATCACACAATTTGGAGTACAATGAGAATACATTCTCAAATACTACTTTCACCTTTTGAACCTTTCTAGCCAGTTCTACTTGAGAAAGTTTTATTTCACCAGATATTTTCTCATTTACCTTCATCTAAATTTTTTTCTCAAAACATTCAAGCAATTTAGCATTGGTATATAGATCTTCATTCTATACCTAGTCCACTATGTTGGATAGTTGCTCCATGATGGGCTTTGTTTCATCAGGTACTTGCAAGTTGAATGCATCAAGAAAGATCCCTTTGATTTCAATCAATGCTTGCCTTTGCCCATACTCATTCCTAAGTATACCTTGCTTTTTCTTCTTCTCTAGTGCCTCTTGCACTTCATTGATCTACTCTATGTTCATTGTTTTATAGTCATAGCTTGGTATGACTATCTCCTCATCAAATGCAAGGTCTCCATAGTGAAGTACCCTTGCTACCTTGGTAGAGCTTGAACCTGGTGCTGATATTTATAGTGGTACTGCATTAGTGCTTGGCTACTGTGTAGTTCCAGTGGGAGTCCCTGTAGTATAAAAATTGACTAATGTTTGGATTGCCTCTTGTTCCTTCTCCTTAGGGCTCTCCTCCTTGTCTTCTTCAGTTCTGCCTTGATCAATTATAGTGATCTGAGGAGGTGCACCTTGACTCTATGCTATAGGATCAGAGGTATCCTTCTATCTTGTTTGCTCCTTAGCTTGCTCCTCGGTAGTTGAAGTTACTATGACTGTGGAATCAACCTTAGAAAATGCATCTTGTGCTAGTTGCTCTTATGGTTGTCCACTTGTAGCTATTTGAGTTTATGAAGGTGGTTCTCATGGATTCACCTTCTCCTTGGTTATGTCAACTACTACATTCTGAAGTTCCTCTACACTCACCAAGACTAGATTATTAAACAATTGTGCTTGCAAAGTAGTCTGGTGAAGGATCTTTCTAAGATCCTCTGCATTTAGTCGGTTGATGTTTTGACTAGAGTTGTGAGAGACATCCTTCACAATTATTGTCTCTGTAGATGTAGGTGTTGCATGTGGAGGACTAGGTGGTGGTAGTTGTGTGTCTTGCATACTCTATTCCTGTTGCTACTCTTCAATTTTTGCCATATCACCTTTTTGTGTTTCCTTCTCCATTGTAACTTCTTCCTTTTCTTTCTATCCTTCTTCCTCTTTTTCATTTTCCTCGTCTTCCTCATCATTATTTATTCCCTCAAAGAGATCTTCTTGACTTTGTTTCATTATAATCATCCCATAAATCAATTTCCCAATTTATGTGGACTTTTTCACAACATCTTCTATTTTATTTTGCAATATGTTGAATGCTAGCTATTTGGGTGCAAAATTGCTCCCATGCTTTTCACTTGCCTTACTTATTTGACCTTTAGTGAGGTTAGGCATCACACAAGCCAAAGTTGACTCTCTTATTTCCTTCTCCATTTTTAGGCAATAATGCCATTTATTTTCTACAATGGAGTATAGCTCCTTAGGCATAGTATTATCAAGTTCAAGTGGAGTATTCTTGAACTTGGCCATCATAGTGTAAATTGACTCTTCCACTATGTTTTTCTTTTCTCTTGTCAGCTTATTAAAATCAATTCCCTTAAACCCTGACAAGTCTGCATTATCTCTTATATTATCATAATTTTCCAAATCTAATTTAGTGGTGTGACTTACCACTCTGAATTGTTCATTATCATCAGACTCTGTCCTCTCCTCATCTAACTCTAGAAGTGCCACATATTTTCTTCTCTTTTTCTCTAGTAGCCCTCCCTGCTCTGTAGCTTTCTTCTTTTCCTATTCCTTGCCCACCTTAGTTGTAGCTCTTGTATTTTCCCTTATGGTAGGTTTTGTTGGGCTTGGCTTGGTTGTCTTCTTCTTGCCTTTAGACAGTGTAGCAGGCTTCTTTTGTGCTTTCCTCTTTTTGGGCTTGACCTTAGGTGCTTCCTTTTCTTACTCAACATTTTCTTCTTCTTCAACATCTTCACCCATGCCTTGGGTTAATGCTAATGGTCCTTGCCCCTGTTCTTCTTCTTTTTCTTCTTCATTATCTTCTTCTTCTACCTCTGTTGTGCCTTCTCCAAATTTGGCCTTGAGCTTCTTTACTAATTTATCTTTTTTCTTAAGTGTAGAGGAAGTCTTCAACTCCATATCTACTTTGGATCTCACCACATCATATGTACCAAAATGTGGGGCACTCTTATCTACTTCCTCTCCTAACAATGTTGTTATTGTTGGAGATGCTTCATCAATATTTATCTCATATCCAAGAGTTCTAAGCCATCTTACCCTTGGTATGGCCACTTGAATGTAGGTCTAATCAATGTCAACAAGAAAGAAAATATAATATGTATGCTTCTCCACAAGTGAGAATGGAATCCTATGTCTTTGTTTCATTGAATTCTTGAAATCTTCAAAATATCTAGTCATTAATATCTCAAAATTTGCCCCCATTTGTTCAATATATTCATTCACTTGGGCTACTATGGACCTATTTGTTTTCTAGCTAACCTTTCCAAAAGAAGGAAATTCATTTTGTACATAGAAGAATATACATATCAAAATTGCACCAAATTTATATTGGTCTCCCTTTGTTCTTCTTATAGCTCCCAAATTTTCATTGATTTGTTGTTGTTGTAGTTCAACTAGATCATAAGTATGATCCTTTTTAACAAGTTTGTAGCCAACATCTACTGCAATGCATGGAACATTGTTCAGTTTGCTAGATTGATAAAACTTGTGGGATATGACTTTGAAAGCAAAATCAACAAGAGGATCCTTAACGGTATCTATGGTCATGCCTCTCTTGTTCCACTTGGCTCCTGTATTCTTCTCAAAAGATTCCTTGGAACCACTCCTTAGGGTCTAAGGCTAATCTAGGGTTCAATACCTTGTTACCCTATGAACAATCCTTTTTGATATCTTAACTAGGCCATCTTCTGACCACAAACTACCATCATGAATCCTACTCAACACAATTTTGATCCATTTGGTCTTAAAGATAGTAGGGAACTCTAGGGCACAAGTTAAGCCCTTCCTCTCAACGATTTGGACCTCTTCCTTCAAGACTCCATTTTCACACAATCTATCATATGCTTCCCTAATTTCCATGTCTCTATTGGCACCTATTTTGTAGTTATAGCATCTCCTGACATCTTGCACCATTACTACCTTAGGAGGAATTACAGATAGGGCTCTGGTTGGATTGTTCTTGTAGGAAACTTCAAGGATCGGTCAAGAATCAAGTTGCTTAACTTTATTGGACACTAATTGAAATTCAAACGACTCTTTTTCCTGAGGTTTCTGAGAACTAGAGGCCATTTGTGCAATCTACAATTTCACCACAAAGAAATTTCAAAATTGCATAGCTTGACACTAGTATAAATACCTTCAAATTGATGAAGTTATGTTGAATCTTTGTTGAAATCTGCTCACATGCTTGGAACACTACTTGGATATCATTTTGCACTTTTCTCATCTTTGCTTCTTTTGTTTGTGACGGTGAAAAATGATTTAGAATGCAATCATATACCTTTATTTCATAGCATTTAATGCTTAGTGCATTTACAGTTGTCCACTCATCTCCTTAAGCAATTTTTCTTTACTCATCTTCCATTATTTTTCCACCACTCGACATATACTAGAATTTCCCTTACTCAGCTTCAATTCGGTTGCAACTAATCACTCGACTTCTACTGATTTTGGTAGACAACTCAGCATGTACTAGATCTTTACTCGACATCTAAAGGCAACTTGGCAACACTTGTGAAAACTTGAAATTTTAACTTTGCATCTCGATTCATGTTGATCTATCCTTTTTAGTACTTACTTATTTTGGAACTAATGTATGATAAAACATTAAATATCAGTCCCACATACCAACTTTTGCGTAGTTGGATGAAGTGTGACCACTTGACCTTTTGGGTGAAGTATCCCTTCATTAGATGTGTTACTTCCATCTTTCTTCTTCCATATTTTATTCATTTCTCCTCTAATGTGTTCAACATCTACTTTCTCTTTTCCTTTGTTGAACTCTAAGTTGGGTGCCTTTGACCTTGTTGGAAAATTTTTATTGATATTCAACCAGTCTTTAAACAACTGAAGCATGTAGTTTGGCTCAACCATCTACTGTAGTTTTCAATGAAATGTGTTCTTATACAATTTTTAGGGATGTGTCCATATTCTTGACAGTAGTGACAACTATGCCTGGTGTTGTAGGCCCAATTGTAGCGATGTCCATGGCTTTTGGTTTTTTCTAATTAGTCTAGTGTCCACATAGGTTGTGATCTACATTCAAAAGCTCTATGTCCATACTTCTTGCAATTGTAGCAATGACCTTCAAATCTTGGTGTTCTGATGGTTCTAGTCCTACAATCATGTGCTTGATGTCCTTGCTTGAAGCTCTTGTGACAGTGACTCATGTTCTAAGTTTGTCATGATGATGGGTGTTCTTGCTCCTACACACATTAGAGGTATGTCCTTTTTTACCAAAAAAAGTAACAAGTAGGTTTAGTGTTCTTACCTTTGTCACTTCTTTCTTTTGCAGTCTTGGATGACTCTCCTTTTCAGTGCTAGTGTATCCTAGTCCTAAAGTATCAGTGCTAGCTCTTGGTGATTTCGGTAGCTATTCAAAGTACTTGATGGCTTCATTGGGTTTGTTGAAACTCTCTACAATTTCCTTCTCTCTTTTTAGGTCACTTTGCAGTTGTTCATTTTGCATCTTTAGTGTGGAGATTCCAATGTCCTTGACATTTAGTTCATGATGTGTATTCATCATCTGGCTTAGGGTGTCTAGCTGCATGTTGGAAATTCTTACAAGCTCAATTGACTTTTCCTCCAATCTGTTGGCAAGGTTTCTCTTGTCATCTTCTATCATAGCCTTTTCTTCAATGGCTCTTTTCTTCTATTTAGTTACTTTACAAAGCATCATGGCTAGAGATTCTTGTTCAAGCTTTAGAGTTCAAATCTCTTTTGCTTGGGCTCTATTCTTTTCCATTAGGTTTACTATTGCTACATCAAACTCTTTGGAATCTCCATTTGCAAACACTTTTGACGTTTCAATCTCCTTGTACTATGTATCAAAGGATATAGTAGACCTTACAAAGATATTAATTGTTTTCATTTAGTATTAGGGTGGGTGGAAAAAATGTTGGAATAGATTTTGAAATGGTTTGAGGCATTTCAGAACTACATGTTTTTTAGATCGCTACTTTTTGGCACACCATGATCATGCACATACCCTGATGGTGGATGTGCTAGGAGGAATTATTTCCTTAATCATTTATGTAGCTACAGATTGCCCCTATGTAATGTATACAACAACTGAGAGGTTATTGAGATTATGGATGTTGCACACATTGCATAATATTATTTATATTTTACTATTCTGTTTTATTATGTAATGTTGCACCTAGGAGCACCTAGATGGATGTACATGTAGAGATTCTCATGGAATATTCTTGATGAGTTTTAATGTAACACTGTGATAATATTTGATGTAATCATTTTATATTGGAGAAAAAAATTAAATGTCCAATATTAAATATGGGGTCAATGGGTATATTACTAACTAGCTATATCTGTAATCACCATTGTGTCACCTCTCTTCCTTTCTACTCAACTGTGTATGTAATTACTAGTTAGCAGTCTTGGCTCATTGGTTGTCTTCTCTCTAGAGTCTTCTTGATTCTACTTCTACTACTCTCAATAATAGTAACAACAACAACATCTAATAATAAAGCTCCCAAATTATATACTTTCTCCATCCCTTAGGTGTCAACACCCTAACACATCCTTCTCAAATCATGAATTCAAAATTTTGTTTCCATAGACAAGTCTATCACAAAATTCCCTTGACTACCTATTCATGAGTGTCTATTTCTAGGCTTGTCTATCTTCTTGCAAGTCTACATCTAGACTCTCATCCCTGTGTCCTTCTACCACTTCTTTTGACATGCATGTCACACCACCCTTTGAATATCATTCTTCTTGTCACATCATTGGTGACTCACCACATTGTCCACAACTTAACATATTGTATGTATGTGTATGCTTCTATGTCCTCACCTCTTTCTCAATCTGATAGGTGTAGATTTCTATTGATGGCCATGAGATTGTATGCCTATACCTTCCTTTTGTTCACCAATTTCCAATTAAGGAAACAATCAAGGTGTGGTAAGTATTAGCATTACCAATCTTCAATCTTTTTTCCAATGAGAATGGTAAGTTAAACAAAAAGAGAGTGCGAGACAAATAAAGAGAGAGGGATAGTAAGGGAGGGAGGGAGAGAAGGGGATATGAATAGATAGAGAAGTGGGGAGAGAGAGTGAGAGAGGCATGCCTTTGCATTTCCAAAATATGATTACATTATGGAGAACTACAAATGTAGTTTTCTTTTCAAACCCTAAGCACATTTTGATGGATGCCGAAACCCAAGCGCATTTTAGGCTTGGAAGAGGTTTGGTAAATGACCCTAGGGCTTGAAAACCCCTTTTCCCTTTATTTTAGTCCCTTTACACATTTTTTCATCTATGAGCTTCGATTCTTGACTTTGTCCTCATCAGGTTTATTAAAAATTAGGTGGGTTTCTCTAAACCAACCACCATAATCTCACATGCCTTCTCATATTTCTAACCATATATATAATGTTTTCAACTTTTGGAGAATATTAAAATACTAAAATTTACTTTTCTTTACTATTTCCTTGAAAGGCCTCATAGACACATGTATACCATTTTTTAACAACTTTTGATCTACTTGACCAATTGCAAAAAAAATTACATTCTACTATTCTGCACTTGAATCTACACTTTGAAAAAATGTACTTTCGATTCATTTGATGCAAGTTATGCCCAGTGCATGAATAAATACCATTTTTTTAAGGATGTGGTGTCTTTAAAGTATCATTTTAAAAAGGTGCTCATGAGAAAATTATAAAATAATATGCAAATTTAGATCTCACTCTTAACCACTATCCTAGCAAATGGTTTTTCAAAATACTAGATCTAGCAATATCTTTGTTGAGCACACAAAAATAATACATGTTATATTTTTAAGGAAAAATATAAGAAATTTTTTCATGTGTGAAGGGTCTAGTCCTCTTAACCCTATCCATTAAATTTTTTTTTTGTAGTTTAGAAACTAGATTCAAAGTACTACAATTATTATTATTTAGACATCTTCTAATTTTATGTACAAGAGCCTTGAATTTCACTTTCAAGTTTAGATATACCCAATTTTAGGAAAAGATTAGCCATGTAAACCCCCCTTTTTGTACACCATCTTGGTGAACTTTCCCTTTATTCCCCTAAATCAACCCATTCAAATCATTATTTCATTATTTGCAAAGGATCATTTCAACTTGTTTAGCATACAATTTGGGCCTATTAGGCCATCTTCCTTCCAATTGTGCATTAGGAAATGGTGGACATGCACCTCTATTTCATTATTCACATTTCCTTTTTACACAACTTGCTACTAGAGCATTTAAAAATATAAAAGCTTAATTTCCTCTATTTTAGAGCTTTTGGGCTTTCATATGTGTTGTGCTTATCATTACATTTTTGTTTTTACATATCTAGGTTAAGTTTTTAATACTAATATATAGTAATAGGAAACTCATGCTTTATAATGAGCTCTTACATAGATCTTAACTTTTTTCCTTTAATGCACTTTACTTTACACTAATAAACTCCCCTTTAGATAATTAGGCATTATTGTGGATTATGTTTTCATTTGTGAGAAGACCAAATCAAATGAAGGTGATTGGACGAAGTTAATGCTAGCACTTGCTCCAAATAGAGGTGGAATGGGTGCGTTAATAATAATAATGTGTAAAGCGAATGAAAACTCAAATATGAATGAATGGAAGCATATTTAGAGATGTGATATATCATTAGGAACACAATCAATAATATTTACATCTGACATCATATTTCAAATCAACGACAAATTTATACTTGAAATTTATGACCAAAAGATAACAAAGTCTAGATTCTCAATATTTGGACAAAGTCCTTACGTTCCCTAACAAATTAACATGAATTTTGTACTATATTAGAATGTTATCTAAGAAATACATGTAGTGCAAGATTCATCCTTTGATCCTTTCTTGGAATAGACTTGGAAACAAGATTTCATAAATATTTAACAAGCTCAAAATTGAGGAAAAAAACACAAGGTTCAAAAATACTTCTTCAAAAGTAAATTGAAGAAGGGTGTGATAGATGCCACTACCAAAATTGGAAAAAAAATGTTATACATAAAATATTTCTACCTTCTATAGGTTTGGATCATTAATTATTACTTGATAGTAGAAAAATTGAAGGTTCCTTATTTCTTAATGTTTCTTGTTGATAAAATTGAAATGATCTAAATTTGTTTATGGCATCATACTATTCTTTAATTTGACTTTCTTTTTTTCACACTTTTTTATTTTGATAAATAACTTGCCAAAACCATAGAGATGCATTATTTCATAAAAGAAAAAGTGTGCCGGTTAGGCCCGGGCCAGGAGGTGACCGCCGCGAGAAAGTGTGTTAAAGTGAAAACCGCGGAATTTGAGGGCAATGGTGGAATTTCGTCTTTGAATTGCTGGGTTGTTGGCACAAAACTGATCATACTTATGAAAATGTCAGTAGTACTAGTGCTAGTTCTCCTTCCCTAGTGCTAGTTCTTACGAAAGTTTTTTGTTCTCTTTCTCTAGTGCTTTTATTGCTGAATACTTTACTAATAGGTGTACATGCAAACTCTTCACCACATAATTTGTGCACAGTGGCACATATCTGCACTCTTTTCTTTCTTATTTTATCTGATATCTTATTTTTCGTGCATAGAAATTTGTAATTGATTTCATGCAGGGTGACTGTATTGTATATATATATTGCGTTTGCACCTTCAAGTGATCTTGGCTTCTTCAGTTTCTTTGTCTCCTCAGAACCCTGGCGGCGTGAGACTCTTTTCTGATATTCTCAATTTGGTTGTTATTATGTTTCTTAGATGTATGAATGGATTCTCCTCCTAATGCTTTATATATATTTCTCACTCTTTGTTTGTTGCAGATAATCTTGGTAGCAAGTGAGCAAAGATGGAGATGAAGAAAGCAAGGATGGTGGTGATTGCGGTGGTTGCAGTGATGATGATGAGCAGTGTGGAGGGTGACCCAAGATGCATTGCAATGAGGGGAGGTGTGGGAGCAAATCACACTATTGTGAAGAGGACAAGTGCATAGCTCAGTGTTGGCCTGGTGTCACTGCCCTCAACTACACAATATCTCTTCTCACAATAACCAACCACACGACGATCCGATCATCAATGCAGAATTGTCACGGGGCCAGTCCAGACAGAAGATGCCCTAGGCCACACAAGAAGAACAATCCTTAGGGCGCTGGCCTAATCTTCAGACAAAATACAGTGATTTTTCTTTTATTTTTAATTTTTTGTTTTCAATCACAAAATATGTAAATTTTGTAGGAAGAATAGCCGCGTGCAATGTTACACTTTACAAATAAAGTATTATCTAGAATATTAATACTTATGGTTTGTTAAAATACATGTTAGGTATTGGAGTATTTAGAAATGTAAAATGCTATTATATTTTTTTAGTACCTTTTAGTTTTCACATGTAATTTGACATTTTTTTTTGATCAATAGTCATTTTCTATTAATAAATTAATATACTCATTACAAAGGCAAGTGATACAAGATCATGGATCCATAATAATTAATTAATATACTTTTTGACATTTTTTAAAGATAAATAGAACTAGCTTGATCATTATAATGAGCTCTTACATGGCTATGTAATTTCTTCTTTTACAAGGTCATGTGTGATAAGACCGAATGCAATGAAAAAGTCTGGAAAATTTCATGATTTATAATTTCTTGAAACGTTTTCAAATGCATCTTTCTTACCATTGATAATGGGATAGGCTAATCTCAAGACAAAATGCACTAAAAGAAAAAACAAAGTTTTTTTTTTTCACATTCACAAAAACGTAGTGATTTTTTTTCAATTTTAGAGTTCGTAGAAAAGATAACCGTGTCCATTGATAATTCTAAAAACTTTTTCAAAAGCATTTAAATAAGATTAGTCATATCTAATAATTTTGTCAAAAATGTTTGTACAAAGCTAATAATATTTTGTAATTATCCCATTACTTATAATTCTTTGTTATAACTTATCTCATCATTCATAATTCTAGAATCTTTGTCAATTATAATATATATATGTTTAATGTATGAACTTTTTTATTTATATGTTTAATGGAGACACTAATTTTGGTCATAAATTGGGCAAGTTAGGAATGATTGATTAGTTTGATTTTCTTTTTCTATAACATATGTATGCATATATTTATATGTATATGTATTTATTGAAATTTTGCACAAGAACACAAACCAAAAGAAACAGTAATAATCGGCTAAATATTAACACATCAACTTAAATAACAATTTTGGAAGGTACAAAATACAGAACTTTGCATCTTTACTACAACTTACAAAGACCAAAGCAGATTACAAGTTGGATTACTCGCTGAATTTGTATGTTTTATTCCTATTTAATTATAAGAAAGATTGATCATGCTTGTCAATAAACTCATTGACAACATAACTATGCACTCTATTTCATTTCAGAGTTAAATATTTTATATATTTGCTTGGCCATATTAATTGACTAATCAACGACATTTAACATTTATTGGATTCATCATGGATCTTATGCACAACATAAAAAATGGTGAATTTCACTCATTTGGCTTCTTTATGTAGGTTAAAGTTCGAGGGTTCAAAATGCTGTGAGGTTTTTGGATGAGTTAATCAACGTGATTATATTGTCAGGGGTGTCATAAAACTTAAATTCATTTTTTCTTGTGATATAGGTTTTTAATATTTTATTCATTTTTAGGCAGAATTCTCAATACCTTCTTTTAAAACTTTCCTTATCCTTGCGCAACTACTCTTTTTCATACTCACATTCATCCAGGGTAATATTTAATCGTCACTCACAAGTCTTCATTTGCCAATGTTAAAATTCAGATGACTCAGATGATATCCAGTTTTGCTTTTCAATATTAGAAAAAAAATTGCGTCGACCACATTATAACCCTATTGTCATTGATGTCATTGACTAGAGGTTTATGGCATTGACCGCATTATAACCCTATGCATGATTATTGAGAAATTTGTACAAAAGTAATGGATTAATTGTACACTACATGTAAAAACAATTATTTTTTAATATAACAAGGGCTCTGTCAAGCTATAGTCCTGCCTTGTGTAAAAAAAAGGGTAAAATCACATATGAAATTTGAGTTCTTGCATATTAGAATATATTTGACAAAGCTTAGTTAAATTAGATACATAAAAAAAAATTCCATTGTAGTAATTTTCCTTTATCAAAACAATATTTATTTTGGTCACTCAAATTTTACTCAGTGATTTATAATAGGAAATGTTAGATTGATAGATATATTTTAAAACTTAAATTTACTCCAAATTAATAATATATTTGATTAAAAATTGTTCATATATTTACTATATATTAATTTTATTCTATGGACTAAAAAATTCATTCCTAAAAAAATATTTAATTTATTATATTGAATTTAACTAAAACATTAACATTTATTCATTAATTTTCAATTTAACTTCAAAAAAATAACTTATATTTACTAATCTTCAAGTGTTTAATTTAATTATGAGTATCAAAGTTCTTATATAAATCTAATATATTTTTATTTTTACAAAAGTAATTTAACTTATTAAAATTATTTCAACTCATATATTAAGTAATCTGGAATTTATCTTAAAAAACTATTATTTACTAATCTTGAATTTATCTTTAAGATTAACTATTCTTTTACCTAATAATCTAACTTTTATTTAACTTTTCAAACTATTATTTATTGAACTATTGTCCTTAAATATTTGTAAAAATAGTTTATTTCTTTAAAATTAAGAATTAAAATTTGTTTATCTATTTTATTTAAAAAAAAAAAAAATTAAAAGGGTAAAAATAAATAAAAAGAGAAACAAAAAGATAGAATAAAATAAAATTGTGAAATCAAAGAATTCCAAACTATACACCCGATCTTGAATGGATAGTATTGAATGGATAGATATATTGACAAAATGTTACTATAAGTTTATCTTAAGAAACTATTATTTACTAATCTTGAATTTACCTAATAATCTAACTTTTATTTAACTTTTCAAACTATTATTTATTGAACTATTGTCCTTAAATCTTTGTAAAAATAGTCCATTTCTTTGAAATGAAGAATTAAAATTTGTTTATCTAGTTTATTTTTTCAAAAAGTAAATAAATAAATAAAGAGAGAAACAAAATAATAGAATAAAATAAAATTGTGAAATCAAAGAATTCCAAACCATACACCCGATCTTCAATGGATAGTATTGAATGGATAGATATACTGAGAAAATGTTACTATAAGATACTTCAAAGATTAATTTATATATATATATATATATATATATATATATATATATATATAAACTTTAAAATATTAATTTATTTTTGAATTCAATTAAAAAATATAAATCCTTTAAATTATTTACAAGGGTATAATATGTTCTGAGATAATTTTTAAAATATCAATTTATTTCTCATATTTAGGTTTTTTTCATATTAGAGAAAGTTTTATTTTTTCAATTTTATGTTTTATAAACTTTAAATTAAAGATGGTAGTAATGATGTTGCAATGTACTTCTAGTGATTGTTATGTGTGGGAAATTTGTTTCTAATTTAATGGTTTTGTAAATAATAAATTTAACATGATAGTAAATGACATGGTTCCATAATTAGACCTATTTGAATATGATTTTAAAATATGTTGAAGCATATATTAAATAAAAATAAAAATCTATGTTCTATTGTAAATATTTGGTAAGTAAATGTGTTCAAAGAAAGAAGTATATAGCAACTTTGAATAGCATAAATTTTGGTACCTTTTAAAATCATTTTCTATTTATTTCAAATGAACTATTTCTCCTCAATTTTCCTTAGGAGAAATGAGGTATGGAAGAAATTCAAAGCAACCTATATAATTTTGTTAAACCATACATTCACTTAAAGAATTCATGGAAGTATTCTACCTAAAAATATATTAGTCATAAACTCAACCATATAATGGACTATATATAACTCCTCTTCCAATGTGTTGCCAACTATTCCTTGTAAAACATCAATAACTACATAAATCCAATGATAAAATTAAGAGCAAGATAAAGTAGAGTTTAAAACCTTCCATGTTAAGAAATACCCACATGAAAATGTATTTTTAACTATTACATACGAAAGTTAATTCATACTCCACTTTAATATTAAAGTAAGGACTTCTTGGAGTATTGCTATTGTAAGTAGGAAAGTTCAAGTTGTTAGGCCCTCCAACGAAAAGTAAAATTGATGCTACCTACATAGAAACATGATGTTTCTATGTCACTTATTTTACCCTAGCCTGAAACTTAGTGGAAAGAAATTGGCGACCATGAAGGTGACCAGCGTAGTTGAAGTTAATTTTATCATCTTGTTTGTTGTTGATGGGAATTCTTCTAGAAAGGAGGCAATAAAAAATGAATACCCTCAATCTACAATAGTTGAGTGGGATACTTTTGCACTTGTTTATTTATATTTAATAATATTATAATACTGAGTAATCTCTTTTATAACAAAAGGCTAATAACCTATATAATTTGTAATAATAGAAAAATGTGTACATAGATTTTAGTGGAAACTATTGTTGTCAGCCAAGATCTTTTAATGTGAGCTCAAAGAAGCAAGTGTCTCAAAAACCTAGGGCCACAAGGGAATAGAGAATTAGAAGGAAGAATGAATACATTTTGAGTGTGATGACATGATTTTCTCTCCGGTAATCCTCTTGACCACACAATGTAAATGAGGCCATTGAATGTGGAAGAGGAGGCCCACAGTATCATCTATTGCATCTCCTATTACTAGATGTTCCCACACTTCAATCTTCATATTTCTAGGCATATTGTCTATGTGATGTTGTCTGCACTCAAAATATTTTTAGCATTCCCTACTTTGACCTTCCATCAAAGATGAATATGGATGCAACATTAATATAAGCATTTAATAAACCTTCAAAGCCACTACAGTACTTCATCAACAAGTGAAAAGGTAATAAATGTAATAAAAATCTCAATCTTCAAAGAGTCAGTTGACAAATGGTAAGCCTTCCCGTTATTGATTTGTCATTGTCATTAATTAGTATCTCTGTAATCTCTAAACATGCATTTAGCTCATCCATGTCATCCCCAAAAATTACTTCACCACTATCACATGCTCAATTTTTTGATAGGTCAGCCATCTATTTTGCTCCCCATAAGTGTGGGAGATAGAAAATGTTAGATTTAATTGTTGTGAAAGAATAGTTGGAACCATCAAAGCATAGCAAATAGATTGAGTTGTGATTAGGCAAGTATTATGAAGAATAGCATGATCAAAAGGTGAAAGAGAACAAAATAGATGGGGAAATTTACTTCACAACGACATTTATGACTACATTTTTTCTATTGGAAATATATATGATACTTCATAAAATACAAAAAGAAATTTATGAATTCAAAGCTCCGACACTCTGTAAAATCTACAGCCAACAATATATTCTCTTGTACACCAAAAGAAGTGGCACTTTACCATTAACTAATTAAACTCTATTCATTTTCCAACTTATGGTAGCATTGAGAATGCACATACAACCATATCCCAAATATCTATTACAAGCTCTGTAATAAACACCAACTACATTCTAGTCATTATATATATAGTTAATTGAAAGTGTTTCTAAATTCTTTGGATCATAGAAGACTCACCTTATGTGCAGAATAATAGAACTTGCAGCATATGGAAATGTACATTTTTTAGTCCTACATAAAATCTATGTATTTATAGAGATAGATCAATTATGCATATCAAAAATATATTTATTTTCTTTGATTTACCTATGTGCCCTAAAATAACTCAGAGAGAATGCATGCAATTATGAAAGCACAAGGTAGGGCACGTGGATAGTTGATCCAGATGGCTCAAAGAAATGTTTCCTCATGGCATGCAAGATATTAGACAAGTGAATTGATATAAAGTTGTCATATGTCAAATGATTCTCATACGTGTACAGTGAGACAAATGTCCAATTGTTCCTAAATTACTTTTTCTATTGTTTGTAATAGAAAAATAAAAATACCACTAGAGAAATCTATAATGACCAATCAGAAAATAACAATTAAATAATTTTTTTTTTCTTTAATGAAATAATTTCTACAAAGCATAGGATAAAAAACTATGCACATATTCCAAGAAATGAATTAATGGGTAAAAGTCATCTAAAAACTTTAGTCTCTACCTATTTATAGATGGGACTATAATCTTGTATATAGTTTAATATAAATATTTATTACATAAATTTACTTATAACAACTCACAACCCTTAATAGACTTCATCTTTATAACTTGAAGTGACATAGAGCTCATTGGTAGTTTTGCTATATTATATTGCATTTCAATGTAGGGCCCATTTAATGTGTTTACCCTTCTCCTTTGCATTGTTTTTCAGTAACATTTGTGTGCATTAGTGGGGTGGGCAAGGGACACATTCAATATAGTTTTATAGCTCTTTATTAAGAAGGCACGTGGAGAGATTAGACAGACACACAAATACTAATATGATATTTAATATCTTTTACTGCAAATTTATCATTTTCAAATTGTTGTTAATATTTAAAATTTTAATGTTTCCAAATGTCTATAATTAATGATTGTTGTTTTAGGTAGATGAACCAATTGTATTCAAATATTTTTATCTTATGTGAATATTTCTAAAGTTTACAATTTTTTTAAACAATTAAATATATTATTTTGAATTATTTATCTCAATTACATTTGATTAAATTATTTGGTGTTAGCTTCCTCCATATTGTATTTTTTAGATAATATTTTGGAGATTACGTAAGTTCAATTATATAATTAAGGCAAGTAGTTAATTTTTCAAATGCATCATGATAACAATTTCTATAAACTATAATTATAATTATTATGTAAGTATATAAAAAAAATTCATAGATAATATTTAATTTTAAATGCACAACCAAGTTAATTTTTTATTTTTAAAATAATATTATTTTTATTTATCTCTTGTAATTAGTTTATAATTACTATAATAATTTCAACTATCTATAACTATAATGACAAGTAATGCCACTACATGACACTTGTTTATTTGGATTAAATATTTCCTTATAATAAAACTAGTAGAGATATCTTTAATAAATTTATCTAAAGAAATGCCCATAGATATCCGCTACAAAATAATTATAATTTAATTTACTACTTGTAAAAGTATTTATATTTCCTTTATCTCTATTTATTTGGTTTTTTACTAACTAAACTTTTTATTTTAATTTCTTTAAAAAGGGTGATTTATATCTACAAATATTATAATCTAAAATAGTTAGAAGCACTATGAAATCAACTAAATTGTGAGGCTTCTTATAATCCTTCTTTAGACCCTTAGACAAGGAGTAAATTTATAATTTGATTTTTTGTTCATATCCATGTCTAAGAAATTGAACTAGTGTACACATTTAAATAGGTATAACTTCAAGAATTTGAGAGAAAAATTACTACTTCAACTTGATTTTCTCTGATCTCCTAATACATAAATCTCAATATAGATTCATGGTATTTAGTTACACTTTTGAAGAAAGTACTAAATTGTGAAGGTCTCATTCTCCTCAATTAGACTTTTAAATAAACCAATTCTGTCACTTTGGAATAATATTTAAAGACATGATGATATATGTTATGAAAAAGTTCTATTGCATTTCTCTTAATGGAAGTGCTCTTTTGATAAGTCCTCATTGTAATAATAATATTTGATAATTTTAAATGATTAAGTAAATGTATTTAAATCAATACAAAATGCCTATGTATGTTCATAATGATTAGCGGGAAGGTGTTGTTGAGATTTTAAATAAATTTACATGTCAAAAGTGTAGGGTTCAAAATTACAATTATGAACAAGGGATGCAAAGCGTCAAAGTTCCTACCAATAAGAAATGAAAGTGAAATTGCAGATAGTAAATCCAAAGAAAAAATTGTGATTAGATTTTCCTATTATAAATTTGAAAGAAAATACAAATATAAGTAATAAATACATTAAAATGTTGCTATACAAAATTCAAATAATATAGTGAAGACTATTATTTAGTAAAGTAAAACAATATTATATTATGTATATTGGAGTGGAGCTCTAGTTTGTACAAATTAAAGTGAAAACTAAATATGAAAAGTGAGCCATCAAATCTACAACAAAGGAGCCTCTAAACATATCGGTAAGAGCAAGAAGATGAGCCTCAATTTCATGGAAGTCCTTTCTGCGGATTGAGACTTGTTCAGAATTGGGTGCCTCATCTTTTAAAAATTGGGCACTTGATTAAGGGCTTGGTAGCACGATCTATTTTCAAAAACTGGGCAACTGATTTATGGGTATGGATCAGGTTACCGAATCAAATTGGGCACTTGATTTTAAACAAATTGGTTGCCCAATTTGTTCAAAATTGGGCACTCAATTTGTAAAATCTTAAACCCCTTTTTATCATTTGTATTGTTTTAGTTTTAGGATAGTGATATTTAGAGATTGGAGCCCAACTTTGCGAGCATTACCAACCCCCACCACACCCCCGCTTCTCTGTCCCTACCTCCAATTGATTTTTACACTCTTCAAGTATGTCTATTTGTTTTCTATAATTTATTTCATTATTTTCTATTTTTTGCTTGAAAACTAGGTTTTTCTTTTGTTCATCATTATTATTTTTATATCAATAATTAGATTTTTATTGTATTTACTTTTTTTTTTAAATCACAAGTTTATTATATAAAATGTGGAATAGGTAAACTATAAACAAAAACATAAATCATAGGTTCAACTGAAAACATAAACTATAGGTTCAATTTTAATTTAAAAACATAAAATTTAAGTAGAGCACATAAAAATCAGTGTTAGGTAAAATGATAAAAATAAAACACATTAACATTGGGTAAGACAAGGAGCTTGTCCCTTTGGTGAAATGGTGGGGCTTCTTGCCTATAGGGCCTACAACCAAGGTTCAAGTCCCCAAATGGCCATTCTCTACTATGGATTTTAATTGAGAATGTTTTCCATTGACCCTTAGTGAAATAGTGGGGCTTCTTGCTTGTAGTTCTTACAACCAAGGGTTAATAAAATTTTAGGAATCAAAGATAACTTAGATGAATTCTAGACAAAGCTTATAACTCATGCAAGTAACAATCTCACTTAATTGAAGTATCTGAAATCATCCTAATGGCAAGTGGGAGTTGATAGGGAAGAGGATGGGGAAGTGCACCTTTTCAAAAATTGAATCCTATCCTGGGTGAGATTCCTTAGAGAGGAGGGAATTAGAAGCCTAGAATGTAGGAGGGATTTATGAAGTGTCAAGGGATAGAAGATAACGAAGATGTAATAGAGAATGAAGATGGGGACCCAGGTGACAGGAATAAAACTCTAGACAAGCCTATTTTGCCACCCAATGCAGATCGATTTGGGGTATTTCCCACAAAATGGTCTTCTCTGTTTGGGGTTAAGCCTACTCGTAAGTCTTCTTTTCCACTAGTTAAAATTCTTTCTAGCTTCGATAAGGGTTCTTGTGCGATTTCTATTCCAGATGTATTGATAGATCATAGCATTGCTTCTATGGCTTCTACCCTAGTGGGAAAGTTTATTGGGCCAAGGCCAAACATAGATATTCTAAGATCCTTCACTCAAAAGAAATGGAACCTTAAAGGATAGGTCATTGTTACACCGATGGTGAAAGGCTTCTTGTCTTTTGATTTCTCTTGTAATAATGACTTGTCAAACATCCTATGTGAAAAGCCTTGGAGCATAGGTCACTTGACCTTGGTGCTCCAAAAGTGAACTTTAAATCTGGATTTGAATGATTCATTTTTTTTGCACGCACCTATTCGGGTTAGACTTCCAAAATTGCCACTAGAGTTCAAGAATGAGGATGTCTTTATGGAGCTGGAAAATTCCTTTACAGAGCTCTTGTCTATAGACCCAATTATGGCTTCAAGAAGGAGACTAACATATGCAAGGATCTATATGGGAATGAGGGAAGGGGCTGATATGCCAAAAGTAGTGAGCTTTTACTCAAAACTTGGGATAGATACTTAGAAGCTGGATTATGAAAGTGTTCATTTTGCCTGTTTTCACTACTTGAAATCTGGGCATAAGGTGAATCAGTGTCAAATGGCTAAAGTTGGAAAGAAAAGGTTTTTTATTCTTTCTAAAATTGGTAAGGACAAAAAGATCTAGAAAGGAAACGATAGAAAGGAAGGCCAGAAGCCTCAGGAGATTCTAGAGGAGGTCCCAATGGCTCCTTCCAAAGGAGAAATCCAAGTAGTCTAGAATGACCAAAAGGCTGATGAGATAGTGGAAAAGGTCATGTCTAGATCAAAGATTTCTGAGACCTGGTAGATTCAGAGGTCCTAGTGGCTCCTTCCAAAGGAGAAATCCAATTAGTCTATAATAACCCAAAGTTTTTTGAGATAGTGGAAAAGGTCATCCCTAGATCAAAGATTTTTGAGGTTGTAGATTTAGTCTTTAAAGGGGTAGACCCTTTCAGAGTAGAAGACAAGGTAGAGGATAAGGTTTTTCCTGGACCTAGAGAGGTGGTTGATCTAGCCTTATCCTCTGGTATCCTTGGAGTCAAGGAGGTGGATTCTCTAGATAAGGTGGCTATATTGGTGAATAGGACAGAGGATGATAGTCTTTTTAAGAGTAAGGGGGAGGAAGTGTTGAGCATTGAAGGGTTTTTTGAAAGGGAGATCCAAGAGGTAGTAGAGGGAGGTTCACCTTCTTCAAGTAAGGACAACTTAGTTTCTTGCTATTTGGAAGAGAGATTTGAGAAGCACATTTCCTTATCTCCAATTAAGATGGTAAGGTCTGATGACTATTTGAAGGAGAACTTAGGAAAACCCAAAAATAAAAAGAGCCAAGAGCCCTCACTAGCTCCTTCAACATAGACCAAGAGTTGTGTTAGATTGGATGTGGGAGGGAGGCCAAGGTTAGTAGGAAGGAGGGCTATTAGCTAAATCATTTAAGATGAGGCTAGAAGAAGTTTGGCAGATGGGAGCCAAAGAACTATTTTGGAATGTACTTCTAATTTGAAATGAAGATAATTTCTTGGAATATAAGGGGCCTTAAAGCAGGAAATTCTTAGGAATATGATTAGAGATCAAAGACCTAATATTTTGATGATTCAAGAGACTAAAATGAAGAAGGATATTTTGGGTAAGATGTCATTTAGTAGTAATATGGTAGGTGAGGTAGTGGACTCTAAATGTGCATCAGGAGGTTTGCTTACTCTTTTTAATATTAAAAGTTTAGATTTGGGTGACCGCAAGAAGTTGGGTTGCAATTCTGTAGAAGTTAGATCCGAAAAAATTTTACTTCTCAGGATTGGGTACCTGATTTTTAAAAAATTGGGTACCCATTTTTAAAATTATGCTTCGGGCACCCGAGCTGAATTTTAAAAATTGGGTACCTGATATTTAAAATGGATCGAGTGCCTGAGCCGCTAACTATCGGGTGCCCGCCTTTTTAAGAATCAGGTACCCGATTTCTTAAAAATCGGGTACCCAATTGCTTAAAAATCGGGTACCTAATTTGTAAAACTTTTATATAGTGCTTTTTTGGCATTTTAGAGGTCATTTTCATGACCTCAAAAATAGGATCCCGATTAGAGATGCATATAGGAGCCCGTTTCTCAGCCCTACCGACTACCCCCTTGTTGCTAGTTTTTGATACACAGGTATTTTAATATGGTTTATACTATTTTACTTTATTTTTTTCAATTTTCAATTTAATATGTATGTTAATTTATTGTTTTTTCACTTTTCATATATACGTAAAATTGTAAATTTACATTGTTAATGAACTTAAATGTTTAAATTTTTGTATTTGTTAATCAAAATATAGTTTCGTAAATGTTTATTTAAAAAATTATTATTTTAGATGTTTTGAAATGTATTTAATTTATGTATTTATTACAATGTTGAATGATTAGATTAGATGTAAATTTATTGTTTAAACATGTAATTTTATAAATAAATATAACCTCGACCTTGTTTTAACTATTTAACCTCGACCTAAAACCATATAACCTCAACCTTGTTTTAACTATAACCTCGACCTAAATTTATTGTTTAAACTATAATCTCGACCTAACCATATAAATAAAACCCTAAACATATTATAAAATACTTAATCACATAACAGTCGGCCAAGGGATCCAAACAAAAAACTTATAGTATCTAAAATGATTTTACTTAAATTGTATTGTACTTTGTTTCATGGATAAAAAATGGATGATTTTGCATTCCGAATTAATTTGCCAAGTGGCATTCAGAACAAATGTATATAAATTATTTAAATGGATTGAACTAAATTAGTTAATATGAACTTTCATGTGGACACGTTATTTATTTTACTTTTAGTAGTTTATAATTATTTAAAAATGAAATGTAAATGTGCTCATTAAGGAATGAAATCTCTTATATTTTTTATAAATGTAAATTATTGTGTGTATGTTATTGCTTGCTTGGTAAAACTTTTGATTAGTTCTTTGGATCCCTTGGCTGGGCGTCATTTAGGATTAGTTCTATAATGTCAATTTGTATTGAATTTAACTCTAATCATAACCCTTACTATCATCTTAACCTAAGTAATCTTAATTTGCTAAAACCTACACTAGGTATTATATAAATAATTAAATAACTTTCCTATCTTACCTTGAGTACTAATTTTATAAATGTCAAACCCTAAGATTGAAAGGTAACCCTGGCCCTTAACTAATTAATATTATACTTATAAACCAAATTGAATTAAACCATGATCATAAACCTAATTATATATCCCAACTTAAGAGTAGAAACCTTGAATTTAACCTTAAAAATCCTTTCCCCAACCATTAACCAAATTGAACCATTACCCTAGAAGATTGAACCAAGTTAAATGTTGACCTTAAGACTAAACCAAATCACCCTAAACTAGAACTCAATAATATATTGAACACTTTAAAACAAAATTCAAACCTAACTTTTTTGAATTAATGTTGGTTTTTAATCTAAAAGCTCTAACTATATTTCTATATCTAAAACCAAATTTAGCACTTTAAAACTTAATTCAATTTATTAACTCTTGTCCTAATTGAAACCTAAGCATGTAAACCTAATCAAACAGTACAAACCAAATTGAAACCTAATCCTAAAACTAATTAAACATTGATATCAAGGTCTCAAAATGATACATCATAAAAAAATTAGAAGAGACTTGAACGAATCAGGCATCTAATTAAGTAACCCTCCTTGACCATCAACAGGTGGAGGTGTCCACATCAGTGCGAGTATGAGCCCGGACTAGACCCTTGGATGGGTAGCCTAAATGTTTATTACCTTTGCAGAATGGAAGGCCACATAACAAAATATTGCCTTATTCTATAAAAAGAAATACCCACCCCCTAGTGATATATATAGTAAGATCTTTTTCCTAATTTTACTATCAATTTTTTTGGTTAGAAGACGATGATAGTTCAAAATGATTTAGAAGATAGGGATAAAATGAGAACCATCATTCCTAGAATGAAGATGCATTATTCCAAGTAATAAACCCATTTCTATCATAAATCAACTCCTCCATCCAAAAAATTAGTAATGAGAAATCCCTATGTCAAGTAATCAATGGAGGGCTCATAAAATCCCTAGGTCAAGTAATCAATTGATCCCCAATGGGAGATAAGAATCTCATTAAAAATTAGAGACAGGACACTCCTAAATGCATATCATACAAAATAATTATTGCCAAGGTCTTAGCCTCTAGACTAGAAGATATCCTACCCAAGATCATTAACCCTAAACAAAAGTGTTTTGTTAAGGATATTTATGCATATTGGAGAACTTGATAACCTATTGGAAGACTTTGGATTGAGAAACATTTCTAGGATAGAGTGTAGGCATGCTCAAGTAATTGATTATGAAAATGTCTACAAAAGGGTGGAATGGAGTTTCACTATGATGATGTTGCAAGCCCTCCATCCAATATTAAATGTCAAATGGTGTCCTCTCTTATGATTGGTGTCAAGGTTTTAGTAAAGAAATTAATGGGGTTAGATCATAATTTTTAGGACTCTCTAGATCAATTATGAAAGGGTGTCCTCTTGCATCCTCTTTATTTTTTATTGTTGAACATTGACTCATTACATTATCTCCTTAGAGATAACCAGTTGTCTCTAAAAGTTAGAGGATCTACTCTCCAAATAATTAATAAGTATCTAATGTACATAGTTTTTTGATAATATATTTGTATTCTTTTTAAGCTAGAAGAGTGCAACACGAGTCATTTAATGATCAAATTGGACCTCTTTTCTTTGTATTGGGTAGTAAGACTTATGTCTCTACATCTATCTTATTGGGGCTAAATATTGAGTCCCCTACCATGTGTAGTAAATATGGTATTGGATGGAGATTACATAATTAAGTGGTTAGGTACCTAGGGATTCCATCTATAGTAAACCCTAACATATAAATGAAATGTGTCTTTATATCAACAAGAAAATCTTTAGAAAACTCAACAACTGGAACTCTAATTATCTCACTTTGGTTGGTAGAATTCAAGTATGTTAAAAGATTCTCTCCTTGAATATTGGGTGTAAGTTTGTCTTCTTCCTGCTCATTTTATTTAAATCAATTTGGTCTTCCATATAAATCTACTAGGACCATTTCGTGGATAGCCAAGGGATTACTTTGGCAATAAAATAGATAGCCAAAGCTTCATAAGGTAATGAATTATGGATTATTATTAGAATTAGGATTATTATACATGGTTAGGGATAGGGTTCACATGTAAATTAGTTCATTACCTGACATGATCTACACTTATAGTTTGCAAGAAGGTTTTCAACTTGGTGCCATACTCTATTTTTGAGATCTTCTGAAATTGCTTTTGTAAGAGATGTTTATCTCAATACCTGTATATGTACATAATATGATGGTTCTTCCCCATACATATATACTCAATATACTTTACACATTATATGCAACTTCTTATATTTTCACCTTTACATCTTTTCCCCCTTTCTAATGTAAATGCCAAAGGTAAATTTTACATGGTTATTCCAAAATGTGACAAGAAGTCAGAACATACCTTTAGAATTAGTGCCATTGTCTTGTCCCAGTTTTCTTGTAACATCTTGTTTGTGTGCAATGTAATCTAAACTTCTGCTGATAATTCTATCATCTAATCAACAATGGAGAAATTGTTAGCATGTGCTCTATGACATGAGTGTTTTCAACACCTTTCTAGAGAATATTTTTTATTAGCCAACTACTTTTTGTAGAACTTCATATGACCAGGTTTACAACAATAATGCATGAGTTAAGTTTTAGATTTTGATTCTTTGAATAATCATGAAGTTTTTCGTATCCTTTCTATATAGTAGAATTGTCCCCTCGTTCCCAAAAGCCCCAAAATTCCCCTCATCCCTAGGTGACTTAGTTAATGGGGATGTCTATTTTAAGTGTTGAGATTTTTACTTGTGTCACACAAGGTTTTTCTCTTTGTTCTTCTCCCTATTCTATTATTTTTCTAATATGGTCATATGGTATTTAATGTTTTTTCATGTTGGATGTGTCATTGTTGATAGAAAACTACTTATGTTAAAAAGCGGATAATAGTTAGGATTCAAACTACAATCATAAATATTTTTTAATCAATTCATAATTCTATCTCTAAGCTTTCATTAGATAATTGTAACCTTAACTCTCATCTTAGGATGATAATAAATATCCGATACAGGTAAATATAATTGTAACTAAAACCATAATCCTAGGTAAGTTCCCTAACATTAAAGGATCGCAATCATTATAATAATCTTAAGCTTAGCCATCATGAAAACTGTTAACATAACAAAATTGTAAACCATAACCTTGTCATGATCTTAACTTTGTTTCATCCTGAGACATGAACATGTATAATCCATAATGAGTTCATAGTTAAAAATTTAGTATTTAATGTTTAATTTGACTTAAGTGTTTAACTTTATTTATAATTTAATTGATATAATTTTAATAAAGATATGCGCATTTATATAGATCTATTTGATAAATTTTAGATTTAAATTTTATTAAATAGTAATTTTGTCATACATGTATTATGTTGTGATGTATTTTTGATGTGTTTTATGTTTTATGTTGTTTAAATATATATGCAGATTATATTTGATGGACCCACTGCCACCCCCTCCCCCTCCCATACCCCCACCTCTGCCACCTCCATCTCCACCTCCACCTCCACCTCCACCTCCACCTCCACCCCCACCCACACCTCCACCACCCACCACGGATGAGCTCTGCAAGACCATGAGGCGTAACCTCAATGACCTCATGAGTGATATAGAGGCTATCTGATGTGAGAGGCACCCCCCCTCACCTACTACATCTTGCAGATAGCATGCAAGGTGTGGTTGAATCCATTCATCATTTTGATTTAGACATCGATTCATTTAGATCATGGAGGGAAAGCATGCGTGCTTCTACTCTGATGGCTTATCATATAGAGAGGTTTATAACCTACATATAGGTAAAGGAAATTTTCAACATTATTTTGTAAACCCTAAGATGGGTGAACTAATTAGTGAGAAGAAGCCTCACATTTCCATTAGGTGGTGTACACATCCACGAATAGCAGCACATTTTTGGGAGCGGTGGTGGATGGTATTTGACCATCCACCACACGCTAATCATGAGGTGCCCATGTACTTCCTTAGGAATTTATGGGTTGAGTTTGAGTTGGGTTTGAAACCCAACTATTTTGATATGAAAGCATTTCAGGGGGTTGGTAGAGGGATGCCTCAAGATAGGCCTGGGGCAAAGCTGAGTGACAGAACAAGAAATTGCAGGTGAGTTGAGCCCCTTGTACCTCTTCCTACGCCTGTTGTGCCTGCTCCTCACCATCATCATCTAATTTCATCTGCTTTTACCCATTTGAGTGCCCTTTCGGGCAATTTAGTATAGCAGTGGACGTAGGCGGTACATGCTCCTCCACTTGGACATGTTTGTACTAGTTGTGGAGGCATATGCACAGGCCCCCAGAGTGATCCTAGTGCAGCACACGATGGCCATTATGCTGAGGGTGCAGATTTTGATGATGATGTATACGCTGCCCGTGGTGATGGTAGTGACGAGATAGACATGTCATCATTTGTTGACCTCATGCAGCAGGGAGAGCCTTTAGAGAGTCAAGAGTAGCAGGTAAAATTTTAATTTCAATATAAATATAAAGTGCACATAATTATTTACTTTCTACATATATGTGTAATTGTATTAACTATATTAATTTGTACTTTTCAAATAATAGAGCATGGATGACATTGTTCCTCCTAAGAGGCAGTATAGTCTTTTTCTGAGACCTACAGATGTTGGCGTCCCTTATACGGTATGCACTTTGAATTACACTGTAAAAATGTACATTCAAATTTGAATTTAATAACATGTGCTCATATGTTCTTTTTATTTGATTTTGTAGGGATTGTCTGCATCTACACATACTGATGTTAGTACAAGTCCTACTCCAATTACCACTGATGCACAGCCTCAAATACATGTGGTATGAACTTTTGACTGAAGACAAATAATTTGTATTATTTTTATGTATGTACATTATTATTAACTTATAATCTGAACAATTTTGACTCACATGTATATATATTTTATGTGTTTTGATTTTACGAACAGGAGCATGGATATCATACTCATCCATATAGGCCTTGGTATAGTCTATTTTTGACTCCATCTTATGATTATCGTGCTAGCATACCTGTAGACACATCTGTGACATTGGCTACCACTCAGGTATGATATATACATTATATATACATGTTTAATTTATAGTGCATAAAAAATGTTGTGTACAAATTATGTATTTTGTAATTATATTCATGTATATTTAATTTTGATTAAACGTTTATGTATCCATAATTATAGGAGTACATCACCACGAGTGTTGCTAAGAGCACAGAACTTAGCCAGATGGAAATACCTACATCGTCATTTGAAGTCAGTATTTTGATTTATGTACATAATTTATAGTTCATTATGCTCTAAAATCAAATTAAAAAAATGTATGTATTGTAAATTACAGGACCTCACCACTGCTGCATTTGGTAGTTTTGACAGTGCGCCTCCTCCCGTTACTGAGGGACACCCATCTCATGTGGTATAATTTATTTTATTATGTAGTGAATATTTAATTTATTTACAAGCTAGATTTTGAGACCCATTTCAATTAAGCAAGTACATGATGAGACGTGCCTCCTATTACACAGGGTGTTCGACATGACGAGACAACTCATATTACACACAATGATCCATCTGAGTCCTCTTCGCATGGAGCAAAGAGGACATTTGATCAGATAGATTAGGTCTTTTTGGCACCTATAGATTGTATTTTTATGATGTATATATATTATTTATGATGTATGTACACTTTGTGTTAGGATAGTTAAAACTGTATGTTAGACCATGTATTTTTTCACTTCATAGATCATGTTATGATGTATGTTAGACCATGTACTATTTTTTTACAATTTCTTATCATGCTTGTGTATGTAGTACATATATTACTATGTTTCACCATGCTTTAAGTATATTCAAACCATTTTCTTTATTTTGACATATTTTATTCATGAACATATGACACATTTTGTAAGTATATATGCAAGATGAACAATAATTTTAACTATCTATAGAGCATTATTGGATAAATATCACATCAAATTTATGCATTGAGATAATTCATACAAATAAAATTGACCCACTCGATTAAAAAATGTATTGATAACGTACATAACAATGTATCATAAGTGATCTTAATGTGTTGTTTGGTAATGTAAGACGCATTATCACCTAATAAGACCTATTATGTGGTAGTAAACATATGAATACCTATCATAACGTATAACAGACATAATGACTTATTAGGACTCCCATGTCCTCTTAAGACACACATGTATGGATAACGTACCTAACAATGTACATCATGTAAGTGATCTTAATGTGTTGTTTGGTAATGAAAGATATAATCAATACAATGAATACAATGAGTAATGATCTTTAAATTATCATGTGCAAGTCACTTGTTTTTAATATTACAATCAATAGTAATTTGAAACTTCAAACAAACATTAATTTAAACATGCTTGAATGTAAAAGTAATAGAACAAAATAGGAGGTCATTACTTAAATTGACAATTAATTTATAATAATTTATTAAGTGCACATACCTTTAACTTTCAAATAGAAGTAAACTCTCATTTTTGAATTAGTTTGTACAACATATTTCACAATATATGTAAGACAATGTCAATGTATATTTATAGTTCACTGAACTCATTTGAAACATAAAATTGGTTGAACGCATCTCTTCAAATGAGGTCCTGTAAAATAAAAATGTAAAACAAAAACACATATGTTAATAAACACATAAATTAATATTCAAGGTATCTGAACTATGTAAATATATATGTGTAATTTGTATGTACTTACTATGTGAAATTTCACAAGATGTTGATATTTGATCCACTTTAACACTTAAATTTGCATAAATTGTAATTGAGACCTGAATAAGAGGTATATAAGTTCTCTAAATTGGTATCGACAACACAAACATATATGTAATTAAATTATATAAGTACATATATATAAAAATAATACAATAATGAAAAAACTTACATGTGTTTGATTTAAATGTAGTCATCCCACTGTACCATCTGCATCCTCTCTCTTTTGCAATGCATCTATAATTGTCTCATGCTCATCCATTGAAATTGTCCATAATACCTTATTGGCGGGTCTCCCTTTGTACCTTTCTAATTTGATATTTGTTGCCACAACCAAATGAGAATAGTGTAAAATCTTCTTTTCGGTTTGGTAGTCTTCAAATGCTGGCAAACCATTTCTTCTTGTTAGGTATCTACGTAGCCAGGTGCCAGCTACAACAACAGACCCAATTGGATACTCAAAACCATCATCATCTACTTGATGAAATGTCATTTTTTTCTTAGGTTCCACACATCTAGCTAGCCAATACTCAGTCTGTTCATCATCATCACTAGGTGCAATAATAGCATAAACATGTCCCACAAGATAAGATAAAGTATAGAAACACTTTAATCACTCGTGTACATATGCAAATTATATAAATTGAAGCATGAGATCGCAAAAAAATTGAATTAAATTGTGCATACCAGGTTCTATTAGGTTTGAAATACAATCATAGTCTTTTGATGCAAAAGTAACATTCTGGCCTTCATTTACTAAATCATCTTCAAAATGTGTGTCAATAGGTGCTAATGATCTTTGTTGCCAATCTTCAACCCATTTTGTATTCTCACATTCTTCCCATTCACCTACAAGACAAAATTGACAAAAACAAGCAAGCTCCCTAATCCATATAGTCCAAGTGTTAGAATCTGAACTCCTAAATGAATGCCATTTAGCTGAACCACTAATTGTATCACAATCATATCTTGAAGGGATATTATTTTCTTCAACTAGGTAGAAGAAACATTTGATTGTAGGGTTTTGACTTGATCCCGTGTATAAATATTTGTTACACCATTCAACAATCTCATGTGCATTTTTGAATTTAGCTCTTTTCTCAAATTTTAATTGCTCTTTACTAAGGGCTCTCTTCACACATGCACTAGCACCATCACATTCTCCTTTACCATGTCTAGCCTCAAAAAAAACTCCACACATGTTGGATGCTAGTTTGCTTATGTGTCCTACTCAACCAATAGAACATTCTAGCATTCTTGAATTGTCCTGTACAATTATCTGACCATATCCAATGTTGTGTCATTTGAATTTGTCTCTCTTTTAAATTATCATAAAAGACCTTGAAACAATATTGGACAAACTCAGATGAATGGAGTTTATTATCACTTAAATAAAAATGGTACTCTCTCAATATTTTTTCGATCCTCCTCTATACTATTAGGTGCATGCCTATAAACTATATGAACATAAATTGTTACTTGCACTGAATTGTAATATTGTGATTGTACCTCTTCTTGCGGTGCAAGCGTGTAGTTCTCTGCAAAGTCAACAATTGAAAGTATAGTAACAATTGGAAATGTATTCTTACATATGCGAAATTGTCCATCAAGCCATCTAGAATTTGAGAGTGTTTAACATATTTTGGTATGATCACACTCTTAAACTCATCCATAAATGCATGACAGCTAACTTTATCTTTAACTAGATCATACCTTCTTCCAAACTTCCCATCCTTTAATGGATATTCAATAGTTTTGAATCTTTTTACCTCAACTAATTGTTGTCCAAAAGTAGTCAAAGCATTTTCATGCAAACATTCATCTAACAAAGAAAGGTTGCCGCACATATCACATGTAGTAGAAAGACATGCATTGAAAAGAAAGTATTGATCATGAGGTGGCTTACAAAACAAACCTGATATGAAATCTTTTATATTTTGAGGTGGTATTTTTATACCACATTCTTACAACATTTCTTTACTATGCATGGTACCATGTATAGATTGAAATACATCATAATGGTAATGAAATTGAATATGAGTTTTACAACAACATGTGATTCTTTCCTTGTTAATCCTTACATACCATGGTTTACACTTTTCAAAAGATCTTTAACTAATGGTAATATTTAATACCTTAAGGTGTTTAGGATGTGGATCACGTATTTTTGACCCAATTCTCAATTTAAGAACATCTCTTGAATTAGGTGATACTCTTGTATTATCATACCAAAAATTTTCAATCAAACTTTTGATTTCACTAGTAAGTTTCATATCACATCTCGAGAGTCTACCACTAGAAGTCCATAAAATATTTGTTGGATCACATTCAAAGTTAACCCTTCTCTTTATAGCTCTTTCTAAAGTCTTACGATTCACATTAAAATATCCACTTATGTTGGTAATCAATCTTTTGTCAGATGTTGATTTGTTAACTAGAGCTGTTGTTATTGCTCGTCGTGCTGCATTTTTATCTTTATACTGACTGCTCTTTCTGATAACATCAAAGGCACTAGCAACAGTGGATACAACTTGTTTTAAAGACTCATTTTTATTCTTGGGTTTTGCATACATTCCCAACCTTCTCATTACTTTTCACATTTTAGACATTTTAATTAGTTGCAACATTAGTTGACATTGAAACCCAAATTTCTTATTATAAAAAAATGCCTATATAATCTATTAGCATGTGTCCTAATTTGTCTCCATAAAACCAATCCCTCAAGATTATCTAACACATCATTAGGAATATGAAAATTATGTTCAGACACTTTACTATCATCCTGACATGTTTGTTCAGTAGTTGGTGTTTCTATGTCTACATTCATGCAATTTTTATTTTCAGACACTTTACTATTTTCACTGTTATTTGGGATTTGAATATCATTTTCAAATTTTCTTGGCATTTCTTTTGGGGCAGGCATTTCAATTGGAGTGTTTTGTGCATGATCGTTTGACAATTGCTTCTCATGAAGAAAATCTTAATCATTTAAATCATAACCTGCTTCTAAAAAATCACCAATTTCATCACGAGAGAAAATTTGAGGGTTTGGAGACACACTTGTATTGAACGCATAATTAGAATGTGCACCTAAATTTTCTTGTATTGGGTTCTCTTCTTTGATTGTTCAAGTCTCTAATTCTCTGTCTTCTCTCTCGTTGACGTTGTGCTTCATTCTCTTTATTTGTTGCAATCTCCTCATCTGTCAGAACTCTTGCTTTCTTCTTTCTTCGTTGTTTTGATCCCATGTTTGCACTAGTTTTGAATTTGAATCAGTAGCCTGCAAATTGTATAAGAGGACAAGAAAATAGAATAAGCGTGACAAAATTCGATGTTGCAGGTCGAAACTATTGTTCAATCATTTCAATCATTGAAATTGGGTCGGTGGGGCAGCTTTTGGGACCCAACGGGTACATTATAAACGGGTACTCGATTTCTTAAAAATCAGGCACCCGATTTTTTAAAACTCAAGTACCTGTTTACAAATCGGGTACCCAATTTTTAAAAAATTGGGTGCCCAATTTTTAAAAAGTCGGTATAACAGTTTAAAAAAATCAGGCACCCGATTTATGAATTACAAATCGGGTGCCCAATTTGTGAGACATGAGCAGGGATTTTGCATGGCTCCCGACTTTTGCATGGGGTTTTGCCTTGGGGAAAGGCATGGCATAGGCTTGGTCCCACCAAGCCATGCCTTTGTACTCCTTTTTTTTTCTAAGGCATTTAATCGACAATTTTTGGTATTGTCATAATTTTTTTATAGTCATTCCTATCGAATTTTTTGACGAGACAAAAACCCATTATAGGTCTTGTTGTTCTGCTTTCAAAAATGTAAATTTTATAGTGTTATTAGTTTATTTTCTATTTTTCCATTATTTATTAATCAAAACTATCTCCTAAACATTAAAAAGTGACATTCACTAAAACTTTAATAACTTTTTATTTTATAATTTTTCTTAAATTAATTTATATGTCATCAATCTACATACAATTCTTTTGATGTTAAAAAAAAAAAAAAATTGAAAAAAGTGAGATTTTGATCAAATTATGTGGTCCGTACATGAAAGGTTTTAAAATTTACCTTTATAGCCAATTAATAATTAATAATAATAAAATTATTCAATAAAAAATTAAGAAAAAATATTGTCATCAATCTTAGGTGTATTAGGTAACTCCCTTTAAAAGGATTTGCGAAAATTCATTTATTTGTGTCAAATTATGGTGTTCGTACACAAGCATGGTATGGTGCTGAAACAGGCATTTTGAAAAAGTAGTTTTTAAAGATCCATACCAAAAAAATAATCTATCATATGGGTGCACAAATAAATTACATATTCAAAAACTAGATTCCGAACACTAAAAATTTTATTTCTAGAGTTTTTTAATATTCAATCTCTAAATACCTCAAATTTTGACATCAATTGACAAAAAATTTCAAAAATAAGAAAAACACTTCCACTTTTTGGCCAAAAGTGAGACCCAACTTCTTGCATTGACCCATTTACTACTTGCTATAATGATGGTAATATTCTCTTTTGTAAAGTGTTTCATCTTCATTCCAATGAAAATTGGTTCCTTTTGAATCTCTATGCTCCTAACTCTAAAAGGGAAAGGAAGAATTATTGGACTAAGATTTGTGATATGGTCCAGACCAATCATTTGAATAAAGGTATTTTTATGGGAGACTTCAAAACTCCTCTTATGGATCAGGAGAAATTGGGAGGTTTGGCTCCGAATTGGGAAAGCAAGATGGACCTCTCCAATTTCATTAATAACTTGGCTTTCTTGGATGTGGATCTATCAAGAGGATCTTACACTTGGTTCAACAAAAGAGTTGGAAGTAATTGCATCCAGGTTTAGTTGGATAGAGCTCTAATTTCTCTAGATTGGTTGAATTCTTTCTCTTGTAGGTTGTCCCTACTCCCAAGAGATGGTTTGGATCACTCTCTTATATCTCTTTCAATTATCTATCTTGAACCTAGGGGGAACTTTCCTTTTTGTTTTGGAAAAAATGTGCACCTCCCATCTAGATTTATTGCATAGGATATACAATTGATGGGGAATGGAAGTGGAAGGAACAACTATGTTTAGAGTTGCCAGGAAGTTGAGTAATGTGAAGTGAATGATTAAAGTATGGAATAAGATTGAATTTGGCCATATCTTTTAAGACAAAGAGGAGCTGTTTGTCAAGCTCACTTCTATCTAGGACACCGTTCAACAAGATGGGTATAATGATTTGAATAGGAATATTGAGATGTCCATTCTGACTAATTTGCATAATATTATTAGCAAAGAGGATAAGTTTTGGAAGAAAATATCTAGAATCAATTGGCTTAAAGAGGGTGATTAGAATACCAAGTTTTTTCATATGTCTACTCTAAAGCATAGAGCTAATAATCACATATCAGGCTTAAAAAAGGGGTGGGTTCTTTTGAAATGAGAGAATGATATTGTTGCTGAGGCTATTTCTTATTTATCATCTCTTCTGTCCTAGGATCCTTTGTTATCGAAGGTGGATCAAAATGAAATAATCTCCTATCTCCCAAAGATTATTCAACCCCCTCATAAAAAGATGTTGAGGGTGATCCCAAAAGCACAGAAAGTTAAATAAGCTTTGTTCTCTTTGCCTGCTAACAAATCCCCTAGACCTAATAGTTTTCCAACTTTCTTTTTCCAAATTTATTGGCAGGTGGTAATGGAAGATGTGGTAAGGCTATTTAGGAACTTTTAAGAGAAAGAAACATTCTTAAGGAGATCAATTCGAATTTCTTGGTCCTCATCCCTAAAGTCCCTGGGGTAGATTCTTTGGATAAATTTAGACTTATTAGTCTTTGTAACTCTTTTTAAAAGATTATCTCAAAGGTGTTAACCTCAAGAATCCTCAAAATTCTCCCTTTGATTATATCATAGCAACAAACAAGCTTTGTCCCTAGAAGGCAGATATTGGATTTTATCCTGATGGTTCATGAAGTGATTCATTCCATGGAGGCAAGAGAAAGAGAAGGTATGCTTCTTAAGCTAGATCTTTCCAAAGCCTATGATCCGGTGGACTGGACATTCCTAAGTTTGGTGCTACAAGCTTTTGGATTTGATTAGAAAGTTTGTAAGCTTATTTCTACTTCCTCCCTTGCAATCTAGGTAAATGGGGCTCCCTCAAATTTTTTTAAACCTTCAAGAGGATTAAGACAGGGGGATCCTATTTCTCCTATTTTGTTTATTATCATGGCTAAATGTATTGGAATGTTGATTGAGAGGAAAAAACAAGAAGGGAGACTTAAAGGGATCAAACCATTTTTGAGGAGTGCTTCTTTTTCCCCTCAGCAATTTGTGGATAATACTATTATGGGAGGGGAGGCTTTTGTTAAGGAGGCTAAAGTGATGAAAGAAATTTTGGATTTGTATATCAGAGGATTAGAACATCTTATTAATTGGGAGAAAAGCTCTGTCTTCTTTATTAATACTCTAGAGGATAGACAAAGGAAAATAGCAAGAATTTTTGGATGTGGAGTGGGAAAGCTCCCTTCTACTTATCTTGGTCTCCCTATGGGTTCAAAGCCCCCTGATTCTTTGTGGAATGGGATTCTTGTCAAGTTTAGGAAGAATCTAGGAGGTTAGAAAGGAACTTCTCTTACTCAAGTAGGAAAATGTCTTTTGGTAAAATTCACTCTTCAGAATCTCTCGATGTATGCCTTGAGTCTTTTTGGGATACTAGTAAAGTTTGCTGAAAAAATGAAAAAGATCCAAAGAGATTTTCTTTGGTCTTGTCCTGAGGGTCGGAATAGATATCCCCTTGTGGCATGGGATAATTTCTATCTTCCAAAGTGCTATGGGGGCCTGGGTATTAGGAAATTAAAGCATCTTAATAAGGCTCTTCTAGATAAACACATATGGCACATTTTTAGTAGCATAGGGGAGTGGAGAGATATTTTAGTAAATAAGTATATTAGAAGACCTTCTATTTAGTTTGTGCTCAATAATGAAGATATCCCAAATGGATTGGTCATTTGGAATGGAATCCTTAAGGCAAGGGATTTGGCCAAAGCTAAGATTAAATGGAAAGTGGATAATAGTGAGGACATCCTTTTCTAGCATGATAATTAGTTGATTCAAGGCCCCCTTATTAATAATCCTATATTTGGAAACTGGTCAAATGTTTGTATTAGAAAATGTGGTTTGAAAGTTTTACATTATAGAACTGACCAAGGATGGAGAGACCTATCTCTCATTTTGGATGACCTCAAGCTGGTTATGATAATGTTGAACTCTTTGATTCTTAACAACAAGAAGGATGAGGTTACTTGGGGAGACAACCCAAATGGTTGTTACTCAGTTGCATTAGAATATAACTCTCGTTAGAGCTTGAATGAGAAGCCCACTTGGGCTAAGGCCTGGATACCTGGTCTTACCCCAAAGATTAATATCTTTTTCTAGTTGGCTTTACAAGAAAAAATCCTTACCTAGGATAATTTAATTAAAAGACAACATTATATGCTTAATAGATGTATTCCATGTAAAAATCAGCTAGAAATGACTAATCATTTATTTATCCATTATTCTTATTCAAGGGAGGTTTGGGATAGTTTAACTAAGAATCTTGGGGTAAGTTGGTGTAAACCAACTAATGTATTGGATTTCTTTTTCCAATGGAATAGTATATTTAAAGGAACTGATTTGTAGGATTTAAGGACCTCGATTTTGCCTCATTTCTATTGGGGAGTATGGAAGGAAAGAAACAATGAAATCTTTAAAGAAAGAGAGGAGTCTTCTTTCATTCTGACTGACAAGATATATAAAGGCATGAAGGAAAATTATCAAGTAAGAAAGGGGGGAGATTTTGAAAGTCGGGGTAAGAAGGAGAAAGACAAGGATAGGAGGGCTAAAAGACAAGAGGTGAAATGGTTGCTCCCTCTAGAGGGATGGCATAAAGCACATTTTGATGGTGCAGCCAAAGGGAACCCTAGACCTTCAGGTTATGGAGGTATCATTAGAAACAGCTATGGTGGAGGGGTGGCAATTTTTTCTCATCCATTGGAATATGAAGCAAACCATTATGCAGGAGCTAATACTGCATGCCATGTAGTGAAATTAGATTTGGACATGGTAATTAAAAAATTATGGTTGGAGGGGGATTCATATAACATTATAAGGTGTATTAAGAGGATCACTCAATCATCATGGTCAATTGCAAATATAATTGATAAAACCTGCTCCCTTCTTGAAAATTTTGAAAGTGTTCACATCACCCATAAATATAGGGAGGAAAATTCCATGGTAGATAGTTTTGCCAATAAAGTAGCCAGACAAGAAAAGGGGATGATTTGGAATTTCGACAGAAATATTCTAAAAGAGGTAAAAAGCCTAATTGAACTAGACAAAATCTAGGGTGGTACGGTGGATATCTAACTGTCATAATGGTATTTAATGAAAGTTGGGGTTTAAGTAATTATAATAATAGTGTTTACCTAAAATACAGTCAGATGAGGTTATCGGTGTCACCTCGACAAATTTTTTGGGTTGATTTCTCTCTCTTCCTTTATCATTTTTGGGGTAAAGATAGACATTTTGGTGATTGTCATAGAGGTAGCCATCAAGGTTTCTAGAGGTTGGAGAAGGGTTATCAAAAGTTGGGGTTTATGAGAATTGTGAGCATTGAGAACTCAGAGATGCTGGGGGAAAGAATAAGGAAGGAACTTGTTGGTGAAGCAAAAAAATGGAAGCATAAGATGAAAGTCTAGGAAAAGCTAGAAAAGGCAAGTATAGCCAACTACATTTCAAAACTTCATGGTTTTGACCCTAGCGTCATTAATAGTATGGTGGATTCATGGAAGGATGGAAGGGTGAAAGTGGATGATGTTTTATTTTAGGTCATTGAGGAAATCATTTCTCTAGTAACTAAAATTCTGGTAGAGGGGATGAAATTTTTTAGGGACAAGAAGATATCAGCAAATGCATGAAGGAATTTTCAAAGAATGTGGAGGAGAGAAATTAATTGGTAAAGTGTGAAACCTACTACGAAATGGATTCCATCAAGAAGCTATGGAGGTATGTTTTATAGGCCATTATAGAGTATATTTCTTTAGACACTAGGTTTGATAGAGTAAGAACACATCACTTTGTTTTACTCAATCACTTTCACTATGTTGTTAAGATTTCATTCCCTTATTATTTATATACTTCAATGAGTAAGAGTATTTCTAGGCATAAGAAGAAACCCTCAGCAAATCCAGCCCTACACGAGGGGTTATTGCTTCGAATCTATGAGCATTTCAAGGCTCAAACCATAAGCAAAACCCCCCTGTAGGGTGTAGATGCTTCTGTACATATGGGAAGCTCTAATTTATCATTTGATTTGGAGGATGTCCAAAGTATTATTTTGGAGGGTGAAGAGAACATAACACCTGCAAAAAAGGCCAAGGATTCTGAAAAGAAGTCGCCTTCATTAGTAGAAACCCCGAGTAGGAAGAGCCCTAGAGGCCATGGGTCGAAATATTTTGGACAAATAGAGGAAGATTATAATGAGGAAGGGGATGATATGAAAACTGATGATGAGGGTGAAGAGGAGGCAGAAACTAAATCGGTGGAGCCAGCAGCTAAGAAATAGAGGAGGTCAAAAGAGAAGGATGTTGAGGGGATTATGGATTCTGGGCTAGAGCTTCCTACTATTCCTATTTCCCCTATTTATCCTCATGAACCAGACATTGAGAAGAAAAATGATGAGTGAGGAGAGTTGGTCATTAAGGATAGGTGCATGGCCTATAGAAACTTTAATATAAGAACTTCTAAAATGGGTATAGTAAGAGAGGCAATGAACCCAAAAATTTTGGAAGAAAAAGAGGGTCAACTCCAATTAGAGGATCTCATTGATCCAACAATGGTAGCCATAATGGATAATCCTAGGGAGACAAACATGAATTTTCTTAACAATTCTAGGAATAACATGATTGACAATTTCAAGTCAATCAAATGGCTTTACCATGAGTTGGAGGAGTTCAAAGAAAAAATAGGCCAGCTAGAACAGAAAAGGAAGATGTCGGATTATGGGAATTGCAATGACTAGGTGGATCATCTTAGTTTGGCTGAGAAGAGAATCCACAATCTGGAAATTGCAACCATAATATAGCAAATCAAATGGTTACCATTCTAACCTCTATCAATGACAATATCTCATCCCTTACTAGAATGTTGAAAACAAGGGGTCTTCTGGATGAAAGTGAGTAGAAGGATAGAGAAAGAGCTAGGATGGAAGAGGAAGTGATTACTTACATAATCTTTAGTAGCATGGAGCAAGATAGTCAAAAGAAGCAGGACCGGGTGGCTAAGGAGATTAACAAAGCCTATGAAGCAACATAAATGATGTAGGAGTTGGAGAGAAAGATAGAGGATTAACAATGGTTTTTCTTTTCCTATCTTTTGGAATGAATGATTGCCATAGTTATTTTTTTCAAGTAGGTTTATTTAGTCTATTGTACTGGCCTAAAGGTTGGCCTTCATTCTCTTGCTGGGCTTTATCTTCTTATTATCAGCCTTGGTTTTTTGTCTGCCTATTGAGCTAGCCTTTTGGTTGGCCTTCTTTTATTGGCTGGGCTCTTTCTACTTATTCTCAGCCTTATGATGTGTTTTAACTCTCGAGTTTCAGGATCCCTATAAAACTTTTTTTTCTTATCAAAAACATTGGGTAAGACAATTAAAAACAAAACTTCACCACACAGATCTAAACTTGAAAATTCTAAACTTAGAAAACCAAAAAACATAAAAATTCAAGTTCATATCTTGTTGTCCTTGAGCTCCTCCCTTTCTCTCTTTTTTCATCCCCATTCATCATTTTCAAAAGAGAGAGAGAGGAGAGAGGAAAATGATGGGGAGAAGAGAGAGAAAAGAGAGGGTGTCCCCTCTCTTTTCTTTCTCTCCTCTTTTTCCTCCCTTCCTCTTTCTCTCTCCTACCATCATCTTTCTCTCTCCTCCTCATCTCTCTCCCAACTCTCTCTTTCTCTCTCCTCCCTAGCACTTATATTAGTGATGAACCTCTCCTATAAGTTCTTGTACATACAAATGGATAAATTCACTTGTCATAATAATTCATTAAGATAAATTTATCGTACAATCTCTTTTCTTTTAAATTAAAAAATATATGTTTCTTTAAATAATATAGATCAATAAGCATATAATATTGATGTTCACTTAAATTTATGTTTTAGATATTCATTTAATTATATAATTAATTATAGTTTAATCGAGCTCTCTTTCCCTTTTTAATATATTTGTAGGTAAAGACTTATTAGATGTTTAGATGGTTTAAAATATTCAATTATATTTATGTTTTAAATTTTGAAATGAATTAAATATAACTTTATCCTAGTTTGAACCCTAACCATAATCTAATCCTAACTAGAGTCACATTACTAGTTTAAACCCTAACTAATACATAATCCCAAACCTTGCTCTAATTCTAAAACTAGCCCTAAACCTCAAATGTGTAGAGCTAGATAATAATCCTACCATCATCTTTCTCTCTCCTCCCTTCCTCTTGTAATGCGTACTGCTAGTTTAGTTTCATCTTTCTTGTAGGCTTCTAGGAGTAAGCCTAAGTCTAGGGGGATTGGATGTAATGCCTACCTCTAGTTGACTTTTCTGATTGTATTGTTAGATTCTTTTAGGCCTATTTTATGTTTATGTTTATGGTATATGTGTTGAGGTACTTAGTTCTTTCATTTGTTGATGATTATTTCAATGATGATACATGTATGTTCATTTAGTGATTTTCAATTATCTCAAGATGATAGTAGATGGATTATTTATATGTAGTTCTATGGTTACTTACCCCATACTTGCAAGCTATATTTGTCTATTTTACTTTATGATTGATGTTCTGATGTGGTTGAGGGAGGGAGTCGTAGTCACCTACTTGTCGAGATCTACACAAAGTACTACTCCTAGCCATTTCTTGTTTAGCTTATATACATAGTAATGAAAATTGCCACAGTAAATTTCTTACTGTGATAATTTTTATCGCATATTACCTTTTGAAAAAAAAACATGAAATTTTGTATGATTTTTTATTGGGGAGTGGGGTGGGTGTGATTGGTTTTCTTTATTAAAAATAAATAAATAAAATTATTTTGGGAAGCTCCTTTCCTATTT
Organism: Cupressus sempervirens; assembly: GCA_028749045.1. Taxonomy (NCBI): domain Eukaryota; kingdom Viridiplantae; phylum Streptophyta; class Pinopsida; order Cupressales; family Cupressaceae; genus Cupressus; species Cupressus sempervirens. The sequence goes on along the minus strand of CM053786.1, from coordinate 606,076,522 downwards.
CATACAATGGCTTGTTGTTTTAAACAAAAATAAATATAATTTTAAATGGTGGGTAGGGGCCATCCCCCTACCCTCCTTCCCTCTCTCTCCCAAGTAGCTGCCAAGGCAACGATTGCCATTGGTAGCCAAGCCACAAGTGGATTTCCAATACGATGTGGGATATGTGATTTGTATCACATTTAATGATTTTGTTTGTTTAAGTTTTATTTATATTAATATTATTAATTATTAATTATTAATTATAATTATTAATAAGATTATTTCTATTATAAATATTTTATTAATAATTTTTTTGTTAATTTAATAATGATTATTATTAATAAATAATAAATTTTATATTTATTTTTTTATTAATTAAATAATTATTAGTATCAATAATTTAATAATAGATAATAAAATTTTAATAATACTATTTAATTATGATGAGGCTATTGTAAATATAATTAATTAAATTTTAATTAATTTATAATTACAATAAAATTGTGAGGTAAATGGGTGTTTGTAAATTTGGGAAAAATGATTATTTTAAAGTAGACTCTAATTTTACTTGTTGATGTAATTAAGGAAATGATTTCTAATATTAAGAAAAATCTATTATATCTTTTATATTTCAAATACCTTAGTAGTTATCATACTTTGAAATGACAAAAATTGAAACCCTGTTTATACATCAAATCTTGTGTTTTGAAAATGAATTGAACTATGAAAGCTATGTTTAATCAACTTTTTATGATTTGTTTAGTGTCGAGACTCATGTGGACTCAAGAACTTTAGTAAATCTATAGTACTTGAAAATGAAAATGAAAACTTGAAAACCATAGTGAAAATTGAACTTTTGTGTTCTCAAAACCTAATGAATTATGAAAGTGACATTGTTATGTATTTTATATGATGCATGGTATTTTATGTTGGGTTTTAGGTTTTGACTTAGTACTTTGACTAGTCAAGATGTTTATGAGAGGCTTGAGGGTTTTGTTCTATGAAGATGTTATGGCTTATTTTGGTTACGATCTTTTATACCTGATCATAGTGATGTGTCATGTATGTTCTATGATGAGTTCGATTAGACATTTTTTTGTGCTTTCCAGTTTATTTTGTAGAACTGAGGTGAATGGTATGACTTTTCTGGTGTAACCTTTGAGTCTTTGAAAAATTATCCTGGATTTCTTTCCAATTTCTTATATAGGATAGAGGTGATTATGTGATTTTTTTTTGGTGATGTCATGTTATGTCATGCTTTAGTATATGTGTACTTGATTTTGGATCAATCCTGTTAGGATGATTGTATTGGTAAAAAAATTTATTTTAAACAGTGATATTTTAGTACTTTGTAGTTTCTTGTTTAATAACTAATGTGTGGTTTATGTCATATGAGACCTTCTACTTTTGCAGAGCTTAGGGTAGGTTATCTATATGTCATGTTGGGAAGTGGCTTGCAATGGCAGCCAAAGCCCTAAGTGGTTGCCTAGTTAACCCATTGTAGGTTGTTTTAATAAATGATAACATTTCATTAAATGGGTTTTAAATGAATTAATACGATGTTTGTGCCACATAAAGTCACAAGGGTGGGGGTGCGGGGCGGGGGTGGGGAAGTCTTGAGAGACAGCTAGGGTAACCATAGAGTTGACTTGTTAGTATGCCTTGTCTATATGAAAGGATACTGATGCCACATAGAGACACTAGGGGGACAGAGTCTAGATAAGCTACCAAGGTAACTGTAGAGTTGCCTCATGTGATGAAACTTTCCCACTTAATAGATTTCCTATGTGTCTTTGTTGCCTCTAGGATTAGTTGATACTTGTGTCTTGGTACCCTTTGAGATAGTTTTCTTTTAGGTGTTTCCTTGACCTAGATGTTGGTTATGAATTGTGGTTTGATATCTGTATGGGACTTCAGTATATCTCCTTAGCGTGGTGGGACTAGGCCATTTAGGTTCCATGAGGTTAGGTGGTAGTGCATTTTTTCTTATACCATTAAGATCTGATAGCTAGATGTCATTGTTGGATGTGTTTATGCAGATGTTCCTTTCTATCTAATTTTGTGTTTATGATGGATAGTTATATCTTGTTATGATGTACTTGATTTATCATAGATCTTATGAGATGATGTATTTTATATATGTTGTATATTCTTTGATCTTTTCATGTCCTGTGACTTGTATAATGGATGATCATCCATTCTAGTTATGCTAAGTGGCATCTTATGTAATTGTATATTTATTTAAAGGGATTCATACTTGTATTTATTCCTTAATTTAATATATTGGTTTTAGTATTAATTAAACTTAAATGTGATTCAACATCATGAGACCCTTAGGAGATGTAATTTGTTTATGATAGTTGTATGTATGTGAGTTATTGCTTCTGCTATTTTATCTCTTGTTATTATTGCTTCTACTATATTATATCTATTTTTGTTTATTATCTTTCAAAAAAAATGTTTGACAAACTTAGTGAAACTTTAGGTTAATTTCTTTTGGGTTCCTTGGTGAGATTTACACTTTCTCTCTCCCCACTCTCTTTTTTCTCTCTCCTCCCTCTCTTTTTCCTCTCTCCTCCTTTTCTTCCCCACTCTCTTTTCTCTCTCTCTCTCTCTCTCTCTCCTCCCTTTCTCTCTCCTCCTAATTATTTTCTCTCTACTCCCACTCTCTCCTCCCTTCCACTTTCTCTCCTACCATCATATTTATCTCTCCTCCCTATCTCTCTCCTCACTCTTTCTCTCTTTCTCTCTCCTCCCTACCTAGAACCTATTATTAGCAATGAACTTCTCATATAAGTCAATGTATACAAATGAATAAATTCACCTATCATAACAATCTCTTTGTTTTTAAATTAAACAACATCTTAATGTTTCTTTAACAATATAGATCAATATGCATATAAGAATGATGTTCATTTAAATTTATGTTTTAGATGTTCATTTAATTATATAGTTAATTATAGTTTAATCTCTCTCTACTTTTTGATATATTTGTAGTTAAATATGTGTTACATGTTTAGATGGTTTTAACAGTGCAATTATATTTATGTTGTAGATTTAAAAATGAATTAAATATAACTTTACCCTATTTTGAACCCTAACCATAATCTAATCCTAACAAGACTCATATTACTAGTTTGAACCCTAACTAATACATAATCCCAAACCATACCCTAATTCTAAAACTAACCCTAAACCTCAAATTTTTAGAACTAGATAATAATCCTACCATCATCTTTCTCTCTCCTCCCTTCCTCTTTATCTCTCCTACCATCATCTTTCTCACTCCTACCTTCATCTTTCTCACTTCTACCATCATGTTTCTCTCTCCTACCACCATCTTTCTCTCTCTTCTCTTTTTCATTCTCCTCACCATCTTTGTTCTCTCTTCTCCCTCTCTTTTTTCTCTCTCCTCCCTCTCTCTCCTCACTTCCACTTTCTCTCTCCTACCATCATCTTTCTCTCTTCTCCCTCTCTTTTTTCTATCTCCTCCTCTTTCTCTATCCTAGCATCATCTCTCTCTCCTCCTCTTTCTCTCTACTACTATCATCTTTCTCTCTCCTTACTTAAATTAGTACCATCCTAGATGATAAAATAGGTTTCCATTTTTTCAAATTAGTGCCAACCTAAATTTCTCTCTCCTCCCTTCCTCTTTATTTTTCCTCTATTAGGATATGTATTAATATCTTTGAATAGTTTTAACATTAAAGTTGTATGCATAGTTAAAGAAATGTATTAAGGTGTTTAAATAGTTTTAAAGATGTGTAATTAGATTTATGTTTTAGATTTTTTTAATTAAAAGGTAATTTTACAATTTTTTATGTTTTATATATATGCAAATTATATTTCATGGATGACATATTTGGTGAGGACCCACCCACCCCCACCCCCTCCTCCACCATCTACCCCTAAGGAGTTATGGGAGAGCATGAGGCACAATATCTATGACCTCATGGAAGACATTGAGACCCTTAGGCATGAAACACATCCCCCCCTAGCTACTTCACCTTGCAGATAACATGCAAGCCATTATACATTGTACAGATCTTAGACTATGAGATAGATAGCTTTTGAGCATGTAGGGAAGATGTGCATGCATTTTATTTTGATGACCTATCTTACAAACATGTCGATGACTTGAAAATAAATAATGGTTGTTCAAAAAGACATTTTATGACCTTGAAGACAGGTGACAAGATAAGTGAAAAGAAGCCACATATCTCTATTAAATGGTGCACATACCATTGGATATTAGAGAATTTTTGGGAGTAGCAGTGGATGGTATTTGACCATCCACCACATGCTAATCATGAGGTGCCCATGTACTTTCTTAGGAAATTATGGGGCATAGTTTGAATTGGGTTTAAAACCCAATTATTTTGATATGAAAGCATTTCAAGGGGTCGATAGAGGGATGCCTCAGGATAGGCCTAGGGAAAGTCTTAGTGATAATACTAGGAATTGCCAACACTCTCAGCCTCTCTTCCCTCTTCTTATACTAGTTTTTTAAGTGCTTATCCATTAGCAAGAAGTGTCATTTACTCTTAGTGTTGACATATGATTGAAAAGATCATTTGGAGTGGAAAGATTGTTGAAGAAGATTGTGTGTTTCAATCATTGTTTTGTCACTGATTTTAAACCTACTACATGCTGGTAAGAAAATTAATTATATGTTTCAAGAACTATCACTTAGTTGATTGATGAGGAGGATTTGATCAACAAGATGAAACAAAAGTACCTAGAGGAAAGGTTGAGTTATGATTATGTATTGAAGTGCAAGAATCAGTTAAGATAGTAATAACATAATGTATTGATGATCTACTTGAGGTTACAAAATGATTGGCTACACTTAGAAAGTTCAGAAGAGTAAGGTTGAACAAAGTTCATTTGCCAAGCTTGACCAAGTTGATAGAAGGTGTCAAGCAAAGTTAGTGCAAGCTAAGAAAAAAGTCAGTTTGAGCTAAGTGAAAGAAATTTCTAGTAGATGTTGAGTAAGTTATTAGATGCCAAGTAAAATTTAGTTGATGCCAAGCACCAGTAAAATTTAGTTGATACCAAGTGATTTTACAATAAATGCCAAGTAATAGAGTATTTAGGTGTAGTAGCTTGGTACAATTTATGGATTACCATGTATGCAATATAATTTGAGATGACATTATTTGAATGCCTTTGAATGGTTTGACATTTATGGACATAGAGTAAAAGTGGCCACACTTTAAAGAAGAACCTCAAAATCTTTGGCTTTCTCTAGGAACTGGCAGTGTCAATCCATTTGGAGAGATGAGATCTCCTTACTCGGTGTGGCTTGTTTTTTTTATTAACAATAACCTTCCTCCTTGGATGTTAATAAGGAGGGAGCATATTATTTTGGAAATTATTGTTCCAAGTATTTTTATTATTTTATTTTTATCTACATGTAATTATAAGTCTTGGAGTGAAATGACCACAATAATTATTTGATGTTGTCCATTCAACTAGGTAAGTACCAAAAGAAAAATATGAATGTACATATTGCATCTCTTATTGAGGAGTTTCTTGTGTTATGGAATGGTTTCACTATTTATGACATCTCTAGACCAATTGAACAAAAAAAAAATCAATTCTATGCAATGCTTGTATGGACAACTCATGATGCCCCAAGGTTGACACATTCCTGCGGTATGTTCTGTTGAAATCTAGTTGTAAGTGATAATACTAATTCCAAAAATGAACATATTTAATCTAATTATATTGTTATCTTGTAGGTCTTCAAACAAAGGGAAAATTTGCATGTCCAATGTGTGGTCCAAAGATGAAATCTCATCATTCCAAAAGTTTAAGAAAGCAAGTGTTTGATGAGTATAGGCACTTCCTCCACAAAAACCATATGTATCAACATGCCAAAAAATATCTTTTCAATGGGAAAGAAGAGACTAAATCAAACCAAAAATAATGACACCTCACCTATGGTAGTTGAAGTATAATAGAATTGAAGGTACTATCATCCCACCTAATAATTTATGTGTGGAAATTACATATTTTGATTGTGTTTTGTTGGCTAATTATGTAATTAATGATTGTGAAGGTTGTTAAGGCACCATTGACCACCTTCCAAAGGGGATAAAATGTTATCTTAGAGAATTTAGTAGGCTTCCCTACTACGAGAAGCTACAAATTGTGCACTTGTTTGATAATATGCATATTGGAAAGAATGTAACAGAGATAATGTGAAAAATATTGGACAAAAGGTTTGACAAAGAAAAACTTACTAAAATTTGTAGTGACATTCATGATTCCAATCATGCAATGAAAAAATCATTGAATCAAATAGAAATAGAGACTAGATTAATGGAAGTTCTCTTTTTTGGTTATTAATGGAGCAGCAAAGTAATGCCATTAAAGAAGTCATAGGAAAAATTTGAATTCCTACAGGATCTGTTGCAAATATAAGCAATCTCATATCAAAGAAAAGTGAATTTTGGCTAGACCTAAAAATACATGATTGGCATACCTTCATCAAGGTAAGTCATGGTCTTTTGTATTTACAATATATTTGTGAAACTACATTCAATTTTCATTGTATTATATTAGAAAACAATAAAATGATCAATTGACAATTATTGTAGTATGTGCTACCCCTATTGCTCTTAGAAAACTTTGACAATAATATCAAACAAGTGATATATGATCTTGGAAAATACATGAGGTAACCAATGATATTTGTTCATTATATCAAACAAGTAATATATTGTAAATTCTTGTATTTATATGTTTTTGTGTCTTGAATCCCTTGTAAGTGGTTGTCATCTAACAAAATCCATAAAGAAGATATAAAATATTGGAAGAAAATAATTTGTCTACTAATGTGTGAAATGAAAAAGGGTTTACCTTAAACTTTTTTCAATGCATAAGAACACTACCTCATTCACCAAGTTGAGGATATTGAATTATGTGGACCTCTACAACCTAGGTCAATGTGGATGGTTGAGAGACACTTGAAATTATTGAAGGGTTTGGTTCAAAAAAGAGCATTTCCCAAGTGTTCTATGGTTGAGGGATGTATTGTATACTAGATGATGGTGTACGTTACTCAATAGCTTCCTAGTCTTGCAACAAAGACCCATATAGATTGCATTTGGGATCTCGACTCTATTAAAAAATTTGAAGGGGAGTACTTGATGGAGAATGGTAGATTTAGGAAAGTAAAAGCTAATAAATTATGAGATATTATTGTAGTAAATTAATTCTTAATCTTCAAAATAAATTTGTTGCTATTTACTTTTCTATAGTTGCTACAGAATGGGATGCAATACATTTGTTTATTGCAAACAATCAAAGATTGGATGATGGTATGGATTGATCGTTGTCAACATTCTGGTCATAGATTAAAATGGGAAACATCGGTTATACAAGCTCATTGTAATGGAGATCCCAATGTTACACAAAAGGAAATAGATTTAGCATATGGTTTAAGATATCTCCAAGTACTTATAAGTTTGTTGATCAACTGTATGTTTTTGAACTCATGATGCAATTATTTATACATGTTTGACATTATTGTAGGTGAAACACACAAGGCTATGTTATGCAATAGTTATAGATTTCACATCAAAGATTTTGATGACATGAAGAGAACTTGTGATTCTTGGATAAGTGCAAGGTAAAAGCACAAACTTGTGTAACCCTTTTGTAAAGGAAAAGGCTAACAAAATTATAACTATTCACATTCGACGACATAAAATTGGTATTATTATTTTGAATTTAAAAATGAAGTAAACTAATGAAATGTGTAGAAATGAATGACATTTATGATTATAATTTTTAATAATTATTTGGAATAAGAATTGATATATTTTCTTAATTTTTATAGATAATTTTTAATTGATGAAAAGCATTGAAAATTGGGGGTCTAGTTCCCACCAAAAAATAATATGGAAATAAACTTGTTTTCCTTTGATCTCAAACTGTTTTATAGATAATATATATAGCTAGAATAATCAAAAATAAAAATCATCTTTAGACCTATATTTTCTCTTTTATAATGATTCAAATGTCAACTCACCTGAAATCGATAATTTTCATCTCTCACAACATTTTTCAAAACAAATCTATTCTAACTAGGAGAAAATTTATATATTCTAGAAGAGGACTCTCTCCTCTAGAACTTCATATAAAATTTAAATTTTTTTGATATGATTTTATATTTTTTCTTTCTCAAAATTGACATCTTTTCAAGTGTCAAAATACATGCTTGTAGAACTTTTTAATTACAATATACTATATCTAATTAAAAAACTATAAACTCTATATAAGAATATTCTTGACTCTAAGCTCTATAAAATGGTTTTTATATGTTGTTAAAAAATCTCATAAAAGATAATAAGAGTTATTAAAATGCCACTTTTTTGAAATAGTTGTATTTCTTTAGTAATTGAATACAAACTAGTATAAAACATGCATTTAATAGGTAATTCCAATTGGAAAAGTGTGAAACCATATATAACTTAGCTTGAATGAATTGATCTAGATCATATGTTTGAACAAAATTGATTTTTAGATAGAAATACTCAAATTTAGTCATGCTAATAAGTCAGCCTAAAAGGTGAGACAACTTTTTACTTTTACCCTGCAGTCTTCCAAGTGACCAATATTTTATCTTGAAATGACTTACATCCTCAAGAATCTCAAAATTGATACTATGGAATTTTGGTAATTTGACTAACTTTAATTCCTTCAAATTAGCTCTCTTCATTATCAAATGGTACATACTACAACTCAATCAAAATGATCATGATTAAACTATTATTAAGCATGAGAATGGATTTCCAATGATTAATACAATGTTATTTGAGCTAGTTGGGGATGAGCCCTATGTTCTTCCAAGCCAATGTGAGTAGGTATTTTACTTAGAGGTTTCTTATAAACTGGCTTGGTCATTTGTGGTTAGACATGATCCAAGAAGAAGGCCAATAAAGTATAATGTGATGGAAGAAGAAGATATCAACAAAGAGGAAGAAGTGGATCACGATTGAGAGTTAGTCAATTATGTTGCTAATACAAATAATCTCGCTAATGGTCACAATGATGATGCTTCTACTGATGATGATGATGAGGAGGAGGAGGAGGAGGAGGAGGATGGTGATGGTGATGGTGATGGTGATGGTGATGATGACGATGACCACAATAGTGGTGGTGACAATATTGATGATGATGATGATCCTGATGATGAGATGGATAAAGAGTAATATCAATGACAAGGGGTTTGATTAGCTAAAATTGAAGGGGGGTTTGATTATCAATAACAATAATGAAATGTACAATTATGTGATTAATGCCTATGCTATTCAATATTGATTTCTTGATAGATCAATGATTAATTTGATTAACTTGTCATGTACCTTTTACTGTTTATAATTCATATGTATATGTATCGTGAATTTTTTAGCTAACATAAGACAATTGATTTATATATGCAAAAATCTGAAGCCCTTTCACAAGCATCCCACACAGTCTCATGGATCATCAAGTATAAGTCAGTAAACCCCAAAAAGATTAATCTATTTTACCATTTTTAAAATCTTTCTCTCATTGCCACATAGCTTTCTTATTTTGTGAAGTGTAGGTACCAGTGAATAGGTATTTTTCAAATTTGTCTTCCTTAAGCAAGGAAAATGTAGGAATGGAAGAAGAAAGTGAGGCATTTAGTATGTCTAAATCAAGGAGATCGACTTGAGGTCAATAAGCACATGAAATTTTTCCTTGCTCAAGGGGGGTCATGTTCTTATGATGATGAGAGTGAAGACAACTCTGACGTGCCCTTTAGGTACAAACATCTACAAAAAAAATGGGCCCTTGATGAACTTCCTCCAATAAGCACTTATTTTTGTGTTCAAGAGAGACTATATCACATAATACCATCCTCATTACATGGTTTGGACCTATTTTCCATGGATGGCATAAAGGTCTCTTACAACAAGGTTGTTGAATTGATGGAGTATGTCAGACCTTGCTATGACTATAGTAGTTAGATGTAGATTGTTAGATATAAAAAAAAAAGTATGTATAGGTATGCACTCACGAATACAAGAAAAACTTAGTGAAAAAAATAAAATAGTAGCTATATACATTGACAAAATGCCAAAAGCATTGGGGAATATTGTAGATTTAATAAAAAATACACAACCTATGTCAACTAAGAAGTGACCCAATTGCATATTTGAGGCACATGAGGGAAATCATGTATTTGTATGTGTGATAAAATCAACACGTGGATGCAAAGAAGTTCTTATTGATTACAATTTGAATCTCATAGATACAAACAAAGCCACTATCATGGGTGAGGCAGTATGTACTATACATATTTAAAATCAACTCCAATCAATGAATCCAACACATAATTAAATTTTTTAAATCTTTTTACTAACTTAGAATAATAATACATGTTTTAACATGTCTCAATATTTTATTTTTTAAATAAAGGGCTATAGTATGGATAAACAACCATAGGATATGCATGACAGTGATGGTTCTTGTTGCAGTTTCATGATGCACACCCGATTTCACCTAGAAATGCAGACCCCCTACTTTATTTTTTAGCTTTCTAGAATCCTAGTCTGGGGTTTGAGTCTTTTTAGGGTTTTTCCTAATGTCTTTGGCTAATCTAGGTCTTTTCCTGAAAACCCAGATTCTAAAAACCAGGATTCTAGAAAAGAAAGTCATTTTTTGGTATACAAGGATGCGTACTAGCACACTTAGTGCACCTCACCAGGTGCGCTAGTGTGCTAAGTCATAATGGAGAGTACTTTACTCTTGGATGTGTATAGTTGCCTCCAAAAGGTGCACTAAGCCTTGAGCCTATAAAACTCGGGACCCCCGCCTCTTCCTTCATCATTCTTCTAATCTTTCTCTGGTCTACTACACTTCCACACCCACTAAGGTGCACCCCTCCGGTCACTCCACACCTTCCTACACAACACAACATTAAAACAACACCAAAAAGAAGGTGCACAGTTGTGCATCTATCCAAGGTGTGTAGCTGTGCAACTTCTTTTTGCATTAATCTAAAAACTTGAAAAACTAAACAAAGAACTTACACCTAGTTAAAGGTGCATAGTTGTGCACCTTCACTAATGATACACATTTTACTAAATAAAAAAAAGGGTGCACACTTGGTGCACCCCATGAGGTGTCCTAAATGAACACCCTTTTGTTTTACACTTGCCTTATGTTTTGCACAATGAGGGTGCACATTTAACACATCTAATGAGGTGTGCTAGGTGTGCACCCTTAGTATTAAAGGTCTAAGTGTAGGGAGGTGCACCTAGCGTACCTCTGAGGTGCACCAGGTGTGCCCTTTTTTTGTTCTTTAGGGTTAGAAATATGGTTTTGATGTTTTTAGATAGTTTTGGTAAATTTGGGTTTCTAGGTTATGTTTTTTGTCATCGTTAGGGTTTACATTAGTGAGTTTTTTTGCCTATGGAATAATGGATCTTGATTTTTGTGAAAATTCAATGGCTTCCTCCTTGTCCTCCCTTGCTGCAAAGATGGTCTTGAAACTAATAGTCTTTAAGTTTGAAGGTGTTCTGAAAAAATCGTGCTTTTAGGATGAATATTCAGAGATCTAGGACACTGAACTTGGCCATATTGATTGGAATGCCTTCCTAGTGTTGTGCAAAAAACCTACTAAGAGGTATCCTATGATATCTACTCTTATTCAATCCTGACTAGTTAATGCAACATCACACTTGGTGTCGGTACAATCCTCAAAGTTGATCATGGAACTAGTAGAAAACTATGTTTCTAAAGAAAAGGTCATGAAGAATATAATTGGAGAGATCATGCTAGATCTTAGACCTAAGAACATAGAGAAGGTATTCCATCTTCTGAGCAAAGATTAGTATATTAAATTGACCTATCACCAAGCAGAACGATGGTACAAGGAACATGGAGAGAAAGCATTGGAAATCATCCAATCCTTGTACCTCATCAATAATACTCCTCTTGGATGCAAAGTAGGAAAAGTGGACATGAAAAGGGGCTATATGAAAGAAAATATCAGATATTCTATAATAATTTTGAGAAGAGTCATGCGATTACTAGCATCAAGACACCTAAACATATGGATGGTGTATTTCATTGAGACCATTAGAATAGTGGAGATGCCAATTGACTGGGCTTATTCTTAGTGAGAATTTGGATGAGCAACTAGTGGTAGTCAAGAACAATAAGAAGTTTTATATGAAATCTTATTTGGTGTACTTCTTAGCTACAAGAGCAATAGACTATCTAGGATTTTTCAAAAAGGGCAACATGCAAGATGCAAATGGCCTTATATAGTATACCCCCAGTTGGTAAAGAAAAAGCTTTTAGAGCATAGAAAAGAAATAGTGAATGATGACTTCATTTTTGCAATTATCTAGTTCATTGAAGGGGATTATTTAAAAAGGATGTTAGATGAGGTAGTAGCAAAGATTTTAGAAATTGGTTCCTACTACATCCAGTATAGGACATTCACTTATTTGAGGGTAGTTGGTACAACTGTCAATCCCAAGAATCTTCAAAGGTATCCATGTGATAGGCTCATATTGCTGGAGATTATTCGACAACTCTTGTCTACATATGACAGAGTAAGGAAGCAACACAAGAAAACTTGGGTGTGGCCCATTACTATAGGACCATTTAGAGTGGTCTGAAGATAGGATATTCCTTCTTTTGAGTATGAGTGGGATCATTATCCCTTCAATGAATATAATTATCCTCATCCTTATTTTGATAACATTGGAAGTGTGTAGTACTTAGTGGAGAAATAGTTCCAAGATGAGGATGTCATAGAGGACCATTGCATGAATGTAATAAATGACTATGAAATATGTACAAGGGATTATTGTAGGATGACTTTTTATTTGGCAAGAAATTTTTTGAAGATAAAGGTCCCTTTAAAGGTAGTACAGCAAGATATCAAAGATGTCCTAGACCCATTGTATAATAGAGATAAGATTTTTCATCGACCTATTATGAATGCAGAGGTTGATAAGGAGGAAAATTCAGATATTAATCATAGGGCTAGGTACATCATCCAATTGACCAAAGATTGGATCAAAAGACCTTTCAAGTTGGATTTGATTCCTCAAGTAGTAGTTTTCCAAGCTACAACCTACCTAGCAAAAGGTAGAGGAGCAAAGGTGACAGTGCCCAAATTCACGGTTCAGTCCCTAGTGAGGCCGGAAATAGTGCACCAACTTGATAGGGAAGTTGGATACTATAGGACTCAGAAGGGTAAGGGTAAGAGGAAAAGAACTTCTCCTCAAAAAGTTGAGCCCAAAGAAGTAGCAATTCAAGCATCGCCACAAGAATCGGCAAAGAATGTATAAGGGGTAGAGGATGTACAAGTCTCAAAAAATGTAGAAGTCACACAAGTTTAGGATGATCCTTAAGTGCCACTGCCAGAACAAGGCCAAGGAACTGAAATAGAAGTATGAGAAGTGTATCCACCTCAAAAAGAGGTGCAAGCCTCCCCATCAGTTCCTAAGAGAAGATCAAAACTTCGGTCAAGAGGAGAAAAAAGGTGATTATAAGAGTTATTTCTTTTCCATCAGTCCCAAAAGTCATTCCAAAAAAGGAAGAAGGGCATGATGAAGATGAAGAAGATAAACTTCCCTTGAGTCAGAGGACTCATCTTGCTAGAGAAACAAAGTTAGAACAAAGAAGAAGCTCCACCATTACACCACCATTCATTCCCACATAGCCTATTCAGTCTACAACTTTTGAGGATGAGATGCAGTAGTGGATTGATTAATAAGAGGATGAAGGGGTTGATATCTTTTAGATGTTAGATTTTGATTTTATGCCAGTTGGCATTGAAGTAGTGGGAGATAAGATAAGGGATACTTTGACTAATCAACCTCAACAAGAGAATTGGAGTCAATTTCCACCTCATCCATAAGGACCTAAAATAGCTCTACCATCACCAAATCAAGGTACATTTTATGTGGATAAAGGTTTAGCTACTCTTCTCCTTTTGAGCAATGAAGAAGAATAGGTCCAAGCTAAACAAGAAGAAGAGCCACAACAAATACCCATCGATGAAGTGTTAGAGGAAGGGAAAATATGTGAGGAACCTCAATAGACTTCCCGAGGCATAGAGGTGAGAACTGTGGACTCCATAGATATAGAAACTCCCAATGTGGATCTCTCACAAAAGGAGAAGACTCCAAAGAGGAGTCATAAGGGAAAGAGCATTGCAGAAAAAAACTCCTTCTTCAAAAGGTAAATCTCTAATGGAACATACTCTGAGATTTTTGAGGAAAGAGGTGATTAGAAACAAAAGGCAGGAATATTCCACTAAGGAAAAAGATATGAGAGAATCAATTGAAGCTCTTAGGAATCCTGAGTCACCTCCAAAAGATGCATGAACATTGGCCTTTGTGATGAGTGATCAGAATTAAGACTTTTTTTCTCATGTTGCTATCTCCCCTCCACATGTAGATATTGAGGACATAACAAGGACAGGGAGGTTGTGCTTGGAAAATCCACAGTGGAAACTGGCAAGTTAATGGTGACAACTAGAATCAAAGAAGTGTTTAGACACTTAGAATAGGATGAGACTAAACGAATGACTCTTCAGAAGTAGAATGAGATCCTAAATGGATATCTAAATGAAGTAGTTGGTCCATTAGATCCTGAGAATCCCAAGGAGACTTTAAATACAACACTTGAGAAAAGGGATAAGGAGAAAGTGCAACCTAATCCATTTTTGAAGGCTTTTTAGCAATGGTGAGAAAATTTTAAAGAGAAAGGTGTGTTAATTATATAGGAAAATATTAAACTACTACACCATATGTAGAATAATGCAAATAAGCTAATTGCTATATTGAACTAGGATTTTGGTTTAATGGATGAAGTACTTACCTAGGGTAAGGTTTTGCAAGCACTACAGTTAATCAAGGGTCAAAGGTAGTGGATGTTAATGGATATATACATAGCAAAAGAGTTAGATGAAATTGATGATTAGATAGAGAAAATTTTGGATGGAAATAAAGTAATGGAAACATTACATAAGGATATTCATAAGCTCAAGGATATAACCCAAGAGAAAATTTTGAAGACAGAGAAACATTATAGTGATGTGTGCTTAGACATTTTTGAAGTTGATTTAAGGGATAAATTGATGACTATAGAAGTAGTTATTGAATAGTTTCGAAAGACTTTTGAAGAAGCTTCCACTG
This sequence comes from Cupressus sempervirens, assembly GCA_028749045.1. Classification (NCBI taxonomy): domain Eukaryota; kingdom Viridiplantae; phylum Streptophyta; class Pinopsida; order Cupressales; family Cupressaceae; genus Cupressus; species Cupressus sempervirens. Next base: position 606,061,340 of record CM053786.1, on the reverse strand, counting down.
ATGATGATATTAGACAAGCATTTAGGACTAAAGAAGCATTACTAGATTTGGATGTAAAACTACAAAATTTTGCAGAGACTCACATCGAGGTAGACAATAATAGGAAAAAAGTGAAAGAAAAGTATGAAGCTTTAGATTTTCCAAACATAGCTCAAGTCACTAAGATTATAGATAAATTTAAGAGCAAATACCTAGACATAGCTCTGGTATGAAGGGGAACAAAACCCATAAGCTAGAATTTTAGTTTTGATGCTTGGTAACATTTCACATTTTTGGACCTGCTTCTAAGGTGCACCAGGTGCATAGGTGCACTAGGTGTGCTTCTTCCAAGGTGTGCCAATATTTTTTGAAGAAGTTAGAGGTGCACTGATAGTTAGCGGCCAATTCTAAATTTAGAGCTTTTCATGCATCGAAAATGCATTTTGACGGCAGTTCAACTCTTACAAACATCTAGTGAATGTGGAGCTTCTATTTTTGACACTTCTGGACACTCCTACATCATCTAATGGTTTTCTTCTTCTTATTTTCTCATGATTTTTTTTTGAAGAAATGTAAAGGCTCATGCATCCATTTAATAATATAAATAAGGATGAAGTCTAATCTATAAACTCCTTGTTATGAATCACTTAGAATTTCAAGATTCACTAGGATACAGATATAATAGAAAGATCATAACTAAAATTTCTTGTGAACTAAGAAAATAATACTTAGAAATGCAAAAAATAACTAAGTAGACAAACCATGCATTAGAAAGAAAAAGAGACAAAAAAATTGATTTCGTAGTTCACCAAACTTTGGCTACATCTCTGGATCTGCAAACGTGCAAGATCAATGTCATTATTATGATGCAAAACTCATACAACACCATGGTCTTCCATGGAGTTACGATCTACTTCTTGCTTCCACACTATGATGATAGGAACTTGCTAGCAACATGTTCGTGCATAGCTCCTTCACCACTTTTTGCAATGCTAAGCAATAAAACCGCAACTCTCTCTCAATGTGCATTAAGTGTTTACAAAAATGAATTAAGTTATGAAAACTCTCTCAAGGAGCTCACCAAGTTTTTATCTCTCAAGAGACTACTTAGCTTACTTACAAGAAAAACTCTCACTTCCCCAAAACTCTTTATCAAGAGTAAAATAACTCTCCAAGAATTTAAGAAATAAGAATACTCTCTTTTCTTACAAGAATTTTCTCCGTAGAGTTTTCTCCTCTTTAGGCTTGTCTTTCAAAGGAAAATAATTCCCCTTTTATACTTGATATTGGCTATTTTTGGCTTAAAACCATATAACTAATATAATTATTATTTTCCTTATTTAAAATAACAAAATAACCAAAATCTCCCAATTTTACTACTATCCTTGAAAAGAATGGCCCTTATAATTTTGGACTTATATTATAATATCCAAAATATAATAGCCCATCCAAAATCATATGCAAGTAAATAACCTCCCTTTTTGGCTTTTATAATTTTAAGCTATACAAAATAAACCAACACCTTAACAAATAACAATATATATCCCCTTTTTTATAAAATAATAATCATAATAATATATGGTTCATATTAACCACATATTATATTTAGGAGTATACATTATTTTAAAACTTTTTATATTATCATGAGCATAAAATGAGGATGATGATATCATGATGACATCATCAAAACATTCATTTTTTCTTCCAATCTCAAATGGTTGTAACTTTCACATATGAACTCCGCTTTCGACAAAATGAATGCCATTAAAAAGCTCTCAATGAGCTCTTTAATTTAAAACCCATTGTTGACCACTTTGGAGATGGTCAAATTTCACCTTTTTGGTCAACCTACGCTACTTCTATTGGACCAAGCATATCTCAAGAAAACAAACCCTTTTTGACATGCTTCAAGTTGCATCATGAATATTTTTCCATGCTCTATGCATTGATGCCAATTTTGGGAGATTCTAAGTGGGCTGAATTTTTAAGGTCTTCAAGATCCACTTGGATCATTCCTCCCCACTAAAGGAACTTTTGGACCTCCAAAAGGTTCTTAATCCGATAGTAAGTGAGAGAAACACTTTCCCACTTTTCCAGTATCTATCCACCTTATTTGTGCACCTCATTCACCAAAAAGTTATACAATAATTATGAAAACTACAATCACGTTGCTACCCATTTGCATTTTCCCACATCTTTCTATATTCATAGCTACTACCCATGTACATCACATTAGCAACACTAACAAATACAAAGATGATAATGGCAGTGAGCTAACAATACTCTTGATCCTCTTAATAGGTTTCCACCAAAAATCCTCATGTTGTGGCATTGATGATCCCTAAAGCACATGATAGTTAGGCATACAAGCAACTACATCATTTTCATGCTTCGAATCACCTTGTTTTCCCACCTTTGCAGACATAAGTGAAGAATTTTTTCTCACATAAATGAGCCTCTTCGTTTGCCCAATGTTCACCAATAGAGAATCAACTACAATATTCTTTGTGTCCTTTGGATGAAGCTTTAGATGAAGTTTCCAACAATGAGATTCTTGATGTCTACCTTGTTTGCAATAAGAACAAGGTATTTTCAATATCCAATCTTTCTTTCCCTTCTCTTTCTTCTACTTTGGAGATGGGTCTTGATGCATTGTCTCTTTACTGGTTGACTTGACCTTCTTGTACAAAGCCATTCTTTTCCAACACTTGGCAACATTATGGTTATTCAACCCACAAAATGTACATGGTATTCTAAACCATAAACTTTTTGTGTTGCCAACTTTCTTAAAATCAAAAGAAACATTGGATTTACTAGGCTTTCTATACCTTTCATGGTTACCCTTGGTGCATGCATGCCAAGAAGAATCAAAGTTCGCTCTTCTCTTGGACATCTTGCATGTGTCACCACTACCTAAAGTTGATGCTTCATTATCTCTCAAATATTGTTCTTGAGATGGTTCTTCTTTAAGAGAATTATTTGCATCCACTAAATGGGAGCATTCTCTTTCACCATACCCCAATCTTACATAGCAAGATCTAGCTTTCACCTTCATAGGTTCAACAATACTTTGTTCATGAACTCTGAGGCCCTTTCCTTTGTTGTCAATCTTGGTTAACAACCTCAATCCAACACTTTGAGATTGTTTATATGAATCACCAAGAAAAAAAGGAAGATAATAAGAAGAATGAGGAGATCTCACTAAGTTTGCATCCTTAGCTTCATTGGAGAAGCCTTTTCTTCAAAGTTCTATTCTTCATACATCTCATCAGCTTTAGCTTTCATCATCATGAAGGCCTTGTAAAATTTTGCATCAAAGACAGAAGGAAAATGATTTTCCTTATGTGAATCCATCTTGCCTCACTTTGTTTGAATCTACTCCAAGTATCTCACAACCTGCAACTTGTCAAACTAGCTCTGATACCAAACTTGATCTATAAACTCCTTGTTATGAATCACTTAGAATTTCAAGATTCCCTAGGATACAAATATAATAGAAATATTGTAACTAATGTTGCTTGTGAACTAAGCAAATAATACTTAGAAATGCAAAAAATAACTAAGTAGACAAAACATGCATCAAAAAGAACAAGAGACAAAAGATTTGATTTTAGAGTTCACCAGACTCTGGATACGTCTCTAGATTTGCAAATGCGTAAAACTGATGCCATTATCATGATGCAAAACTCATACATCACTATGGTATTCCATGGAGTTACAATATGCTTCTCGCTTCCACACTACGATGATAGGGACTTGCTAGCAACATGTTTGTGCATAGCTCCTTCACCACTTTTTACAATGTTAAGCATTAGAACTACAACTATCTCTCAATGGGCATTAAGCCTTTACAAAAAATGAATTTAAAAGTCATGAAAACTCTCTCAAGGAACTCACCAAGTTTTTATCTCTCAAGAGACCACTTAGCTTACTTACAAGAAAAACTCTCACTTCCCCAAAACTTGTTATCAAGAGTAAAATAACTCTCCAAGAATTTAAGAAATAAGAATACTCTCTCTTCTTACAAGAATTTTCTTCTTAGAGTTTTCTCCTCTTTAGGCTTGTCTTTCAAGGGAAAAAAATTCCCCTTTTATACTTGATATTGGCTATATTTGGCTTAAAACCATATAACCAATATAATTACTATTTTCTTTATTTAAAATAACCAAATAACCCAAATCTCCCAATTTTACTACTATCCTTGAAAAGAATGACCCTTATAATTCTAGACTTATATTATAATATCCAAAATATAATAACCCATCCAAAATCATATCCAAGTAACCTCCCTTTTTAGCTTTTATAATTTTAAGTTGTACAAAGTAAACCAACCCCTTAACAAATAACAATATATATCCCCTTTTTTATAAAATAATAATCATAATAATATATGGTTCATATTAACCACATATTATATTTAGGATTATAAGTTATTTTAAAACTTGTTAAATTATCAAGAGCATAAAATGAGGATGATGATATCATGATGCATCATCAAAGCTTGCATTTTTTCTTCCAATTTCAAATGACTGTAACTTTCACTTATGAACTCCGCTTTCAACAAAATGAATGCCATTGGAAAGCTCTCAATGAGCTCTTTAATTTAAAATTCATTGTTGACCTCTTTGGAGATGGTCAAATTTCACCTTTTTGGTCAACCTCTGCTACTCCTATTTGACCAAGCATATCTTAAGAAAACGAACCCCTTTTGGCATGCTTCAAGTTTCTTCATAAATATTTTTCCATGTTCTATGGATTGATGCCAATTTCGGGAGATTCTAAGTGGGCTAAATTTTTAAGGTCTTCAAGATCCGCCTAGATCAAGGTCCTACTAAGCACTGGTTAGAGAGTTAGTTTGTACATAAATAGATTTGTTTTATTAGTTTAGAAGCATATGTTTGCATAAAGATGTCTCTCAATCTCAACACAAATTGAGGAGAATATTTCTTACAAATTCAGGAATGTAATATGTATTTCAGGCTATTATTTTGATGCAATAATATATGTTTTTGGTGCTCACATTTGGAGTGTACTGATTCTTGCCTAAGTGTGTTATACTTTGTGAATGTATGTTCATGGAATGTAATTGAGTCAATAGTTTTATTGTGTTATTTTGATTAAGTGATCCTTTAATTCAGGTGTTTGCTATAGGCTTACAAATTTTGCTGATGTACTTAGTTCAAGAAGCAATCATCATTTTGTTCCTACATAGCTCTTTGTCTTGCATGAGCGCACTTTCCATGGCCTTGTGATCTAATGAAAAGTGAAACATCTTACAATTACTAAATTTCCATCAACAATTACATCAGTGGAATTAAGGAAGTGTTGCTCCTATTTTCATTGGTTACCTACCAATCTTTTTAAAGGCTTAACTCACAGATGTGTTGCTTTCATGGCTTATGTCCATTAGGGATTTACTTTTCAAGTCATTTTATTAAACTTCGTCTTACACTATCTCCATTATTTTCTTTTACAAACACTTGGTTAATTTAGGAATTCATATAATTACATTATTAGATTACCTTCATAAAAAATAGAAAAATACAAAAATATATTTCTTTTTGTTCATTTATTCTTTTGAGACAGCAAGAAGATTCAAAATCTTATTTGAAATTGGTCAAAACTAGCAAAGGCCTTCCTATGAACAAATATATTTATCTTCAACTAAGTAGATTCTAATAGGTCACAAGATCACCCGTGACCCTGGAGTTGATCCCAGATTGACTTTTCAAGAGAGGAATTCGAAAGCATTCCTATCATTAAGCATCGTGCAAAATGATAGCTCAACAGTTCTCATGGGGCTTCTTCTTCTCGATAGGTAAAACTCATTTTTTTATGTGAATTAGATAGAAGAAATATGTTAATGTGAATTTTTTTATGTTTTATTCTTCACTATTATTTTGGATTGATTTTAAATATAGCACTAATAATATTTTTCCCACAAATGAGTTTTAATCATGAAAGGGAAAGGAAAAGGTAGCCCACGAGGAGTCACATGATGAGCATGATGAATTTGTGATTGATTTTGCCTTAGGCATTGATCTTATGGCTGTAGTGGAAAAGGTGCTTTGTGATTTAGCAAGAAAGTTACAGAAATTGTCATCAATTTGACCTTATACTCTTGGAATACAATAGAAGGAGGATGAGTTGATGCACCTAGTTGAGACATATATAGTAAATATTAATGTAGTTTTTAATTATAACAAAAGTTCAATAAGTTTTTTATAATGTTTCCTTTCATTTATGTCATTAAGTAAAATGCATATGTGTTACTTTTACAAAGGATTATGAAGAAGTTCAAGGGCAATGCCCTAGAGGATGATACTTCACGCGGTTCAAGTACATCACATGTTCTATCTTACACTTGTGTTTTTCTTGAAAAATGTTTTTTTTTTAATAGTTCTCACAATCTTGTTTTATTGTGCTCTAACTATCTCATTTTTCAGCTCCTACCATTGATCTTGTATTCACTATGTTGCCCACTACAAAGAACATAATCAAAGAGGTAATGTCAATTGCAAATTTGGCAACAAATAGCATGGCCATAGATGCAATGGCAGCGCCTATTGGTAAGTAGACTCCTCATTTTCTCTCTCATTTTTCATGTGTTTATTTCACTTGAACTATTATTTCTTAGGGGGGATTCTATAATATTGGATTCATTTTATGTAGGAGGTGATGAGGACATTCCTAGGTGTACCTATGTTAGATGTACAAGAACACCTAAATAATTATGATCAATTGCTCATGAGAAATGAAGATGATCTTCCTTGAAAGTGGCCCAACTTCCAGGTACTTTAAAGATTTATTCTTTCTTTCACTATATAATCTTATTATCATAATCAAATGCACTAACCTCTCATGCACTCCCTTGTAATAACTACTAATCCCATTATTATTTTGCAGGGAATAATCTATTTTATGAAAAACTTAATAATGAATGTTTGCGTATATTTGGGTCAACCATGCACACAGGTTATCTTATATTGATTTCATTGCTAGATTATGTTTCCTTTGATCAATTTCTTCACGTAAATTAAAAGGTAGCTTCAATTCATTTATGAATCTAACATTTATTCTCTTTTTTTAAAAGGTGGAATTTGCAAATAAAGAGTTCAAGGATAAATTCATTGATGCCATGACAACACATTTTGGACCCAACATCTTTCAAATACTTAGGATCCTTGAGAAAGTGGGCCAAGCTTTGAAGTATATTAGGTGGAACCCAAATGAAAAATAACCCTTTGTTATGAGAGCCCCCCCCCTATATTCCTATTAGTGAGTGGGAGAATCTTAAAAAGGATGCCACTGAGAGAAAATCAATACATGGTAGAGAAATACTACCACCCAAGGAAAGAAGGTATGTCATAATATTAAGAATGAAATTATGTACTAATTACTCTTAATACTTATGTGATCTAACATATTTCAAACTTTACATAGGTTTCCTAACACATCAAAGGCAACCAAAGCAAGCAAATAGAAGCACAGACATTACAAGCTCGACTTGGGTGGATATTCAAAACTTGTTGCATGAATTGTAAGTATAAGTAAATGAAAAATTATATGCAAATATTTATAAATTGTAAACGATTTGGTCTTTGATAAAAATGATTACAAAAAAAAATCATGATACCAAGAAAAAATGTAGTGCATGGAGTTTAAAAAAACAACTTCTGAAGAGGAAAATAAATTAGCCTATAAACAAAGCTATACAGTCATGGCTAAATGACTCCAAACAAAGAATGCGCAAGATTCTTCTGCTAGATCTATTGATGAGGTAAATAAGTCAATTGTTTTTTACTTCAAATTCAATACTTTAACAATTATTGTATTAGATATTAAGTTCCAAAAATATAAGTCGTTATATTTGTATTAAAATGAATGATTGACATTTCTTAGTATTTATCTTTTATTTATATGTATATATTGTTGATAAATGCACTAGTTATTTACATTTGATTACAGCATGCCAGTCTTGATACACCAGTCGAGCACCATGGAGGTGACAATTCGAATGTGGATCATAGTACAAAAGGTATATATTTTCTATTCAAGTTTTTATTTATGAATTATTAATACAAGTAAACATTTTTAATTTAATTTGGTGTAGTAATACAAATTTAACTATAATATGTGTTGGGATTAAGAAAACATCTTGTATTTTAGTTGCAAAGATGTAGAGGCTTTTCCTAATGAGCATGTTGACGTTCAAGCTGACAAGCAAGATGATGTAGTTGGACAAGGTAAAGAGTGCTACAATGTTCTTTAAAATCTTTAAAGTCATGAATTTTTTAAATTTAACCCTTTTATTTGTTATTGCAAAGGACCCACCTTTGCAAAGGAAAGCAAGATCATGTCCATGGGTGAGAAAAATATCAATATCAACATGGATATGCCTCTGCAACAATATAGGGAAGAACAAAAAATGAAAGAAAAAATAATTGATGTGAACCTATGTAACTTATTTGATAATGAGTGATGTTTGTGTTTAGATGTTTTATTTATGTTCTTGTTGGAAACCTGATTGAAAAGCTCATTTTTGTTGAAGATCAAAGAGGGAGATTGTTGTATAAGATTGTTTTCAATCATTATTTTGCCATTGATGTCAAACTTGCTAAATGTAGGGATGATATTCACTTATAAGATTCATGCACTATCACTTACTTGATTGATGAAGAGGATTTGATCAACAAAATGTAACAAGAGCACCTCAAGGAAAGGTTGAGTTATGATACTATAATGAAGTGCAAGGATCAATTAAGACAATGGTTAAGTAATGTGTTGATGACACACTCAAAGATATAGAGGTTGGTCACACTTAGATACATTGGAAGAAGAAGTTGTAACAAAGTTGACTGCAAAGCTTTAAGTAAGATCATTAGTGGGTGCTGAGCAAGTTAGTTGAAGCCGAGAAAATTTTTAGTAGAAGCCGAGTAACAAATATCTCCAGTGTGTGCCAAGTGATCTTCAAGTGCTGAGTAAAGATCAAGTGTTGAGCATAAAAAAAAATTTAGTTAGTGCTGAGTGATCTTCAGGTGTTGAGCATCAGGAAAAACATAGTTGATGCCAAGTAACACAATATGTGCTAAGCACCAGTATTTCAATAGTGCCAAGTTGCTGCACTATTTCAAATGATGAAGATTCACCAAATCTGAGCCAAGATAGTGGTTACATTGAATTTTGTGAAAAAATTGGAAGATAAGGATGATGAGTTGTTGGCACGAAATTTTATGTAAACCATTTTTGGGCAAATTCTAAAGGATTATTTAAGAAGTTTCTAGAGGAAACAGAATATGGGTTAGATACAATGTATCCTACCTAATCCATGCCAATTAAAATTGAAAAATGGAAGAATCGAGAGGGAAAAGGAGCTCCAAGACTTCTATTTAAGAAGTCATAGAGCAAGAAATAAAGAGATGTTGATATTGTTGCTACAGAAGTGCCAAAATTTGCGAAGTGACTGAAAGGGTGTCAGGAAGGAGACATCTAGGAGAAGGAGGAGCACAGGGCTCTGCTTCTACAAGTGGTCATGAAGAGATGATTGCATTGGTACATTGAGTATGGAGACTCAAAGAGACAAAGCTTGAAAGAGAGGGCAAGTTGTTAAGAGTTGTAGAGATTGAAGGCTAGGCAAGGGTATGAGCTGAGAAGTGATCTGAAATCTACAAGATAAGTTGTATGTTGTAGTTAGGTCAAGGTTTTCTAATACTCACTAGCAATTGTATTAGATCAGAAAATCCTATGGACTTAGGTTGGCCTAGCAACCATTTGTAAATATTTTAATAGGGTGGCATTCCAAGTGAATGTTCTAAAGTCCTCTAACCAGGCCCACTTCTAACAGGGTGGTTAAATCCTCTAACAAGGTCACACTTAACATTGTGTTGTAAGCCTTTAACAGGGCAGGCCTTTTATAGGGCATCACTTTAGAAGGGTGAAAATTGAGTAGCATATTACTGGTGGTTTTTCTCAAATTGGGTTTCCACGTAAATCACTATGTCATGTGTTGATTTCTTGTGTGCTATACTTGCATGTTGATTTATAGTAACTTGTTGATTAGATAAGTCATAGCTTGGATGAATGAATGATTGAATTAGTTCACTACACCTAAAGGAAAGTTTGAATTGGACAATTGGACCTTGAATAATTGATTCAAACTCCCCCCCCACTCTCAGTTATTCTAAAGAAATTCTAACAATTGATATCAGAGCCTTCTACTAATTTAGTTTCAAGGTACTAGAAGCAGGAAGATCAAGATGTCCAAGAGAGAAGTTTCCAAGCTCAACAAAGACAACTTTGCTGCATGGAGGAGTTTGATGAAATTGCATCTTGGATCAATAGGTGACTATGCACAAACTCCAATTGGAATAGAGCATGTAACTCCAATAGGACCTCTTACTATAGATGACTTAAACAAAAAGAAGGAGCATAACCAAGCAATGTTGGAGATTGCATCTGCACTTAGCTATGCTAAATATGATGACATCAAGGACTATAACACTGCATTCAAAATGTGGAAAGCCTTATTAGATATCTATGGAGGTGATCAGAATGTCTAGAGAGCAAAGCGAGAAAGCCTAAGAGGGAAGTTTGATGACATGAAGATGGAGGACGGTGGAAATGTTGCTTAGTATGCTGCAAGAATAAAAGAAGTGGTGAGTGCAATAAGAAGTCTAGGTGGACAACTGGAAGAAGAAACATCCATCAACAAATACCTAAGAATTATGCTCCCTATCTATGTTATAAGAGTTTCAGCCATCCAAGAGTTGAGGTGTGTATAAGGGAATACACTAACCTTTGAAGGAATAGTTGGAAGACTTGCAGCATTTGAGCTATCCAATTTTAACAACTACAGACCTGAGAACCTTGAATCTTCTTTCAAGGCCAAAATGACAATAAAAGATACTGAGGAGGACACATCAAGCAAGAGAAGAAGAAAAGGAAAACATTTATCCAATGATAGCAGCACAAACGAGGAAGATGTGGAATAGTTAGAAGCACTACTAGCTAGGAGATTCCATAGAGGTAAAGGCAAATTCAAAGGTAAGCTCCCTATCATATGTTTCAATTGTAATGAAGTAGGTCATATGTATAGCTGCAAGATGCCCATAGAAGAAAAAATCTAAAGAAAGAAGCAAGTTCAGGAACAAAAGAGAAGATGACAGCAAAGATTACAAGGAGAAAGGCAAGAGATGCTACATTGTTGAAGAAGACTCTCATGAAAATGATGATGAAGTAGTATATGTAGCCATGAAGGATGAATCAGACAAAGATGAAGATGATGCAATAGCATTAGTTACCTATGTGAACAAGAATGACAGGTGGATCATAGACAGTGGATGCTCACATCACATAATAGGAGATAAAAGTAAGTTCATTACCTTTACTCAATATAATGGAAATAGTGTTAGATTTGGTAATGATGTTCCATGTCAAATCAAAGGAAAAAGATCTATCAAACTTATAGAGAAAATTTCATGTGATAATGCATACTATGTTGAAAGATTGAATTACAACTTGTTGAGTGTATCACAATTAGGCAATGTAGGTTGCAAAGTTGAATTTGGAAACAAAACTACAAAGATTTATGACACTGATGGAAATCTTATAGGAAAAGGTGAACAAACTATGAGTAATTTGTTTTACCTAGATATGGAAGAACCAACATGTCTTGTTGTTAGATTTGATGATGTGTGGTTATGGCATAAAAGGATGTGTCATGTCAACTTTGATAATTTGATTAGTATCAACAAGAAAAAGAAAGCTAGAGGATTTCCCCAGTTGAAGAAACCTGAAAACACAATGTGCAAACAATGTCAACTAGGGAAAATGACCAAGTCCAGTTTCAAAAGAAAAACATACACTTCCAATGAAGTACTAGAGTTAGTTCATGTAGACCTATGTGGCCCAATAGAAGTGCAAAGCTACCTAGAAGACAAATACATAATGCTATTTGTAGATGATTATTCTAGGATGATGACTGCTATGGTCTTAAAGAAAAAATCTGATGCATTCCAAATGTTAAAGTGGTATTTAGCTAGAGTTGAGAAGGAAACAAGAAAGAAGCTGAAATGCCTAAGGTCAGACAGAGGAGGTGAGTTCACATCAAGAGAGTTTGAAACATTCTGCAATGATAAAGGTATCAAAAGGCAAACATCAGCACCAAAAACTCCACCACTAAATGGTATTGCTGAAAGGAGAAATAGGTCATTGATTGACTATGCGAGAACCTTGATGATGGAGAAAAATGTTGCATTAAAATACCGGAGAGAAGCTCTCAGTACTACAGTCTACACATTGAATAGAGTTCAAATCAAGAAAGGTACAAATGCAACACCCTTTGAATTGTGGTATGGTCATTCACCTAATGTTAAACATTTCAAAATGCTTGGTTGTAAATGCTATATTCTAAAAGAAACTAGAAATGGAAAGTTTGATGCAAAAAGTGATGAAGGCATATTTCTTGGATACTCTACTAGAAGTAAGGCATATAAATGTTTGAATACTAACACTAAAAAAGTTGTGGAGAGTGCAAATGTAAATTTTGATGAGCATGCAGAAGTTTAGATTGATGAGTCAAGGCAAATAGAGGATTATAGATCCTTTGGGTACTTCTATGAAGGAATGACAGTTAAAGACAATGCTACAAATCAAGTTGGGAATCAGCAACAAACTTCAATATCTGTCAAGTCTCAATTAGTGAATGTCGAGTTGCATTCAGAAGCTAAGCTGCAGAATATGGAACATGCACACTCTGATTCTGAAAATAGTATGCAAGAAAGAAATGATGAAATGCTAGATGAAGGTGAATGAAATGACTCTGAAGCTGAAGGATCAAACATGGAAAGAAGGACTAAACCCAAATTAGCAAATTATGTAAGAAGACATCACCCTGCAGTTCAAATCATTGGTGATAAGGATTCTAGACCAATGACAAGGAATAGAATTAGCAATAAATCATGTCTCATGAGCAAGCTTGAACCCAAAATAGTCAAAGATACACTGCAAGATGATGATTGGTATAAGACCATGAAAAAAGAGATAGATCAGATTGAGAAGAACAAAACTTGATATCTATTTCCTAGACTAGCTAATAAGAATGTGATTGGTACCAAATGGGTGTTCAGAAAAAAACTTGATGAGAATGGCGAAATAACAAGAAACAAAGCTAGATTAGTTTGCAAAGGCTATGTACAAGAAGAAGGAGTGGATTATGGAGAGCCATTTGCCTATTGCAAGAATGGAAGGAGTAAGAACATTACTTGCATATGCTACATATTAAGGTTTCAAAGTCTACCAGATGGACATGAAGTCATCTTTTTTGAATGGTATACTGGAAGAGGAAGTCTATATAGAACAATCAGAGGGATTTGTTGATGAGAAGAACAAGGACATAGTCTGCAAGCTACACAAAGCACTTTATGGATTGAAGCAAGCACCTAGAGCATGGTATGAAAGGCTGCACAAATATCTTGTGAAGATAGGATTTGAAAGAATAGATGACAACAAAAACTTGTACATCAAAGATGAGGAAGGTAAAGACGTTTTGATTTTAGAAATTTTTGTTGATGACATAATATTTGGAGGAAAAGATGTTTTATGCAAAGATTTTGCTGATCAAATGAAGCATGAGTTTGAGATGTCAATGTTTGGGGAAATCAAATTCTTTGTTGGATTACAAGTACATTAGTTGAAGCATGGCGTATTTGTGACCCAATCTAAATACATCAAGGAAGTACTCAAAATATTTGGGCTAGAAGACTCAAAACCAATCAGTACACCAATGGAAATAGGCCATAAACTATCAAAGAATGATGAATCTGCTGAAGTAAATCAGACATTGTACAAGTCAATGATTGGAAAATTGCAATATGGTGTACATAGTAGACCAGACATTGCATTAGTTGTTGGAATAGTAGCAAGGTTTTCTACCAATCTAAGAAAAAATCATTTAATGGCACTAAAGAGAATATTGAGATACCTGAAAGGAACTAATGATTTTGGTTTGTACTATAAGAGGAATGAGAAGTTTGAACTAAAAGCTTACACTGATGTAGATTGGGGAGGTAACATTGATGATAGAAAGAGCACTAGTGGAGAAGCACTTTTCTTAGCAAAGAGGTTGATCACATGGACAAGCAAAAAGCAAAGCTGCACTTCACAATTTACTACTGAAGCTAAATATGTGGCAGCTACTATAAAATGCACCAATATTGTGTGGATCAAACACTTGCTACAAGGTATGAAGGAAGAGGTAATTGAGCCAGTCACACTTTATTGTGATAATACAAATGCTACCAATATATCAAAGAACCTAGTTATGCATGCTAAAACTAAGCACATTGCAATCAAGTATCATTATGTAAGAGAATTGGTGGAAGACAAATAAGTAAAGATGGAATATGTCAGCTCAAAGGAATAGATTTCTGATATCTTCACAAAAGCACTACCTAAAGATGCTTTTGAGTATCTTAGAGGTAAGTTAGGGGTGATACCCCTAGCTAAGGCTACTTGAACCAAAAAGAAAGTATCCTCTACATCAAATAAGTAGAATGTTGAAGATTTTACACATTGATGCTGAGGTTGTTTACTTTGGGATCCATGCCTAAAGTATTAGAAGTGTTGAAAACTTCAAATCAGTCACAAGCAAGGTGACAAAGGGAGACATTAAATGAACCTATAAGAGCTACATCTACATATTAAGATGCTAATGTGTCTTTGGCATTGTTTTCAAAGAGGGAGAAGTGAACAACTAATCAACAACTATTAAAGATAAAGGATCAAAGAAGTAGAGGGAGATTTTAGAGGTTGATCAGAATAGTAGAAGATGAATAATACAGAGGAAGAAAGATAACGATAAAGGATACAGCAGCAAAGAGGGAGAAGTGAAATGAATCGATCAAAATAGTAGTAGGAGATGTGATATTATAACTTAGTTTTTGGCATTTGACTTACTGTTCTATCCTAGTAAGTTTTTGGCGAAACAGTTTAGGCTGATGGTTGATCAGTTTGGTTTGCCATCAATGTCAAAAAGGGAGATTGTTAGAAATCTAATTGAAAAGCTCATTGTTGTTGAAGATCAATGAGGGAGATTGTTGTAAAAGATTTTTTTCAATCATTGTTTTTCCATTGATGTCAAACCTAAAAAATTTAGGGATGATATTCACTTATAAGATTCATGCACTATCACTTAGTTGATTGATGAAGAGGATTTGATCAACAAGATGTAACAAGAGAACCTAAAGAAAAGGTTGAGTTATGATATTGTAATGAAGTGCAAGGATCAGTTAAGACAATGGTTAAGTAATGTATTGATGACATACTCAAAGATATAGAGGTTGGTCACACTTAGATACATTGGAAGATGAAGTTGTAACAAGGTTGACTGCAAAGCTTTAACTAAGATCATTAGTTGGTGTCAAGCAAGTTAGTTGAAGTTGAGAAAATTCTTATTAGAATCTGAGTAATAGATATTTCTAGTGTATGCTGAGTGATCTTCAAGTGATGAGTAAAGATCAGGTGCCGAGCATCAAAAAAATTTCAGTTAGTTCTGAGTGATCTTCAGGTGTCAAGCATCAAGAAAAAACATAGTTGATGCCGAGTAACACAGTATGTGCCAAGCACTAGTATTTCAATAGTGCCGAGCTACTACATTATTTCAAATGATGAAGATTCACCAAATCTGAGCTGACATAGTGGTTACATTGAATTTTTTGAACAAGTTGGAAGATAAGGATGATGAGTTGTTGGCATAGAATCTTATGTAAACCATTTTTGGGCAAATTCTAAAGGATTATTCAAGAAGTTTCTAGAGGAAATAGAATATGGGTTAGATACAATGTATCCTACCTAATCCATGCAAATTGAAACTGAAGAATGGAAGAATTGAGCAGGAAAAGGAACTCCAAGACTTCTATTTAAGAAGTCATAGACCAAGAAGCAAAAATTTGTTGATACTATTGCTACAGAAGTGCCAAAATCTATTAAGTGATTGAAAGGGTGTCAGGAAGGAGACATCTAGGAGAAGGAGGAGCATAGATGCCCTACTTCTATGAGTGGTCATGAAGACATGATTGCACTGGTACATTGAGTATGGAGACTCAAGGAGACAAAGCTTGAAAGAGAGGGCAAGCTGTTAAGAGTTGCAGAGATTGAAGGCTAGGCAAGGGTATGAGCTGAGAAGTGATCTGAGATCTGCAAGATAAGTTGTATGTTGTAGTGAGGTCAAGGTTTTCTAATACTCTCTAGAAATTGTATTAGATTAGAAAATCCTATGGACTTAGGTTGGCCTAACAGTCATTTGTAAATCCTTTAATAGGGTGGCATTCCAAGTGAATGTTCTAAAGTCCTCTAACCAGGCCCACTTCTAGCAGGGTGGTTAAATCCTCTAACAAGGTCACACTTAACTATGCGTTGTAAGCCTTTAATAGGGCAGGCCTTTCACAGGGCATCACTTCAGAAGGGTGAAAATTGAGTAGCATGTCACTGGTGGTTTTTCTCAAATTGGGTTTCCACATAAATCACTATGTCATGTGTTGATTTCTTATGTGTTATACTTGGTTGTTGATTTATAGTAACTTGTTGATTACATAAGTCATAGCTTGGATGAATGAATGATTGAATTAGTTCACTAAATTTAAAGGAAAGTTTGAATTGGACAATTGGACCTTGAATAACTGATTCACCCCCTCCCCCTCTTAGTTATTCTAAAGAAATTCTAACAGTTCTATTCAATATTCATGTGAATATTCTAATGAAACTTATGTGTTAATGAATGTTATCATGTGATAATTCATGAATGTTACATTTTATTAATAGAATGAATGAATTTTAGATGTTAATGGAGAGTTTAGATATTAGGGGGAGGGGGGTGAATGAGCTTCCACCTTCACGTGGTTGGCCCTGATTAGTAGAGAATATTAAACTATTATCGAATCCAAGTGAAGCTCAATATTAACCTATGATTGCATGGCAACTAACTGTGTGAATCTCTTGGTTTTAGACAATGTAGAAGGAGGCCATAGTTCAATATGCAATCTCAATTCATATGCATATGACATCAAGTGGGGCTAAAAAATGCAACAAGTTGGAATTTTTATTAGAGGTCTTTAATTGGGTACTTTAAGTTATAGACCATCACAAACATTCTAATGTTCATAATGGTCTATAATTTTAAAAACTTAATAGACCTATTAAATAAATGTAAACGTGGTGGGTTTTTTCTAGCTTCACCTATAGTCCATGCATATGGAATGCAGCTACACATGCATTCTCAATTTAGTGTGGCATTCATAGCAAGGTGGGCACCTACAACTTGAAAGATGATTCATCTATGGGGTAGATGGTATTATCGGTTGAACCCTATAGCTTGGACACTCTGTGGCCTTTTGAACATTAGATTTTGTTGCTCCACTACTTGTTGATGGTGACAAATGGATTGTGCTTGCCAAATATAATGCAAACAAGTTTACTAGGATTGCATCAAAATATGAAGTGAGGTATGCGGTTTTTGATACTTTCCTAATCTATATAGATGATGAATTCTATAGATAGAATTTAAGAGTTCATTACATTGAAAATAAGCAAGATTAGATTTCATTAATTTGTTGAATCAGTGCACGTCATTCTTCTTATCTAATTGGTTTTAACCCTTTGGAAGATAGCCTAAATACCTTCTAAATCTTACAAATAACCAAATTGAAACAAGGAACAAACTAAGTGAATCCATCAAGTCTAGATATCACTTTCAATTCTTGGATCATAGTTTTGTCCCAACAATGATGATGAAGAAACATCCAAAGATTTTGAGATCTAAATGTATGAGTTAGAGATATTTTATCAATTAAGAATCTAATATGTGAGACATTTTTGCACACTACTAGAAGTTGCATTCCCTGAAGTATACAAATATCATTAAATGTGAGAGGTAATAAGGTTTTAAATATCAACCAATGCACATGTGATATGCTTAAATTGTGCCTGGTTTTTTAATTAGCTAAGATGTGCTACTACAATCTACTATGTATTATTGCAGTGAATGATTTTGATGATGTATTAATGTTACTTGTGAGTTTGAGGTTACATCTCCTTAAGAAATGACCACTTGAGGCAATGTGATTCTCTTGTAGTTAGTTTCATTTAATTAGCAATAGTTAAATTTTTTTTTCTTCCATTAAATAACTATTATACTTATGATTCTTAAGTGATATAATTTAGTAATGAAGTTAGTAGTTAGAATTAGCAAATTATTTGAGTGCTATGTCAATATTGTCCTATTATTAAAAAGTATCACTACTTATTTGCTTGTATGTGCAATGTTGGTTTTGAAGTGCACAAAGATCTAACAATTTGAAAATTGAGTCCAAGTTGTTACCACTCTGACAAAGAACCAATTAATGAAAACTATTCAATTTAACATTGAAGAGGATAAGCTATGGATGTTAGTTTATTTTTAGCCAACTCTAGCATTCACATTGTGGTGAAACATCTATGGAAAGAAACTTCAATATCCAATATAGTTTTTTTCCTTATTCTCATTTGAATATCAGTGAGTAAGTTCAACTATAGAAGAGTTAATTCTAAATTATAAGAGCACTCAGAAATTGTATCACAATATTTGAACTTGGAGACCATGAATGAAATTTCTTTTCTAATTATTAAGATCTACATGCTAAACCTTCCATTGGCTGCCACAAAATGCATCTAAAAGTTGTTCTTCTTTTATAGGATAGAGACCTTGCCAACTTTGTAAACTACTCGATCTGCTCCAAAATTGGCTATGCAGACATCAACTAAAGAATGTTGATTTTTAGTTATTTTATGCATCTAAATTGGTTGCAAATTCAACTAGGATGATGAACTTAGACATGTAGTTTCACTTTCCATAGCTTTTTCAAGAATGTATTGAAGATGGTGTATTATCAATACAATCATCAATTCTATGTACAACTTTTGTCTTGCAATCATCCATAGCTTTCTCTTTTTCTAACAAAAATGATAAATGTCTATTTTCTTATAACAAACAAATCATTCCTAAACCATTTAGGCAACATTTATGGAGAATTGTTATGCATTTTTTTATTATGTACTACGCAAGAAAACATTGGTATTATTTTTATTAAAAATAAAATAAAATAAAAAACTTCATTGAACTCTTGTCCTTAGGTTGAACTCTTAGCCCTAGGTTTGATTTTTATCAAGTACACTAGTCATGCCTCTTCATTTTATGACATGCCCCTTTCTCTATTTCACTTAACAACATAATATACTCCATCTCCTCAAATTAAAAGAATTTTATTTCACAAATTTCTACACGAACAAGAGACATTTTTCCTTGGGTTATTTTGTTTGTCAATGATATCCAAATAATCATTACTTGGCATAGTATAAATTTCCATAAGATTCATGTGGTAGTCATCTAATAAAAATTGCAGCTTGAACTATGAAATCACGTAAGCACATTTTGTTTGACTTTGTTGTAACTTTATATGTATTGTTTATTTCTTTGTTACTCACGTGGATCCTTCTATATTGTGACTTATTTCTCTATGTAATTTCTTCTTATTTGTGTTCATCATGGCTTTCATATGTTGACACTTAGTCTCTTATTTACTTTTTCTATTACCAAGTTGTGCTGCCCTTAGAGGGAAAGCTAGAAAATCTTATTGAAGAAGTCACAATTTATCCAAGGGCAGCACAACTTGGTAATAGAAAAAGTAAATAAGGGACTAAATGTCAACATATGAAAGCCACGATGAACACAAATAAGAAGAAATTACATAGAGAAATAAGTCACAATATAGAAGGATCCACGCGAGTAACAAAGAAATAAATAATACATATAAAGTTACAACAAAGTCAAACAAAATGTGCTTACTTGGCGGGAGATGCTTCAATAGAGGAGATTGAATAAATTGCGGAAAATGTCATGCAGTGAAAATACTGCAAAAGCTCTGTAGCAGTGATTGGAGACACTTGTATGACTGTAATAGGCTCCACTGTACAATGGGTATGTTACAATAGATGCACCTGCAGGAGTGGGGATTCAATTATGTATACCCATTTTCTTTAAAATTATTGTTATCTTTTTAAAAATGTTTATATTTTTTATAACTTCTACTTTTTTATTAGGGTTCGTAGCTTGATTGATTATGGTGGTTAGAGGTTTTTGCAAGAAGGTTTGTTCATGTCCAAGCAGAAATAGAGTAGTGGTCAATAAACATCTGAGAAGATCATGTCTTCCATTCATATACAAACATTGTAGCTTACACATAGAGGTATGCATATTCTATTCAAATTCTTTGTTCTAGAAATTGATTTTAATCTTTTCAAAATCTTTGTCCTAGAAATTATTTTTAAGTTGTTCTAACATGCTTTTATCAAAAATATTATTTAGATTAGTTTTACGTTTTTTACTACTTTCCTTCTAGCTTTTTAATGGTGTTTGTAATGACATCATTTTTTGGGATTAATTAATGATCATCCTAAATTCCAAAGTTTTTTTAAGACCTTTTTTTTATTTAGCACAATATTTCTCAATAATAATAGATGCCATGTTTTTATTGTCAAACAATCATCTAGTGTCATATCTAAGTTTTTGTATCAGTGATAAAATGTGTTATGATTTGTTGGCAGGGTTGGACTAATAGTGAAGAATAGTACTATAAGGCATTTCTTTACAATCTATCATAGATTTATGTATATCCCTGCCCTATTGTAGAGCTATCAACTATGCATAGGCTAGAAAATGTTTGCATATGTAATAGAATCTGGTCTAATAAGTGTTTTGCAATTTTTTTGAGAAAATGTCAATGCATCCTTGATATGGCCATGCATAGCACATCTTGTAATCATCACATTTTCATTTCACATACATGTAATGTGGACTTTGTTTCCCTATCCCTTTGTTGATTCAACATCACATGGTGTAATAATACTTGCAAAGGTGTAGGGGTTTGGCGTCATACCCAATTGTTGCATTTAACAAAAAAATTCAAGAACATCACCATTCCACTCATTTCATGTGCTATCGAAATAGTGGCATTCCATGAAATCGAATTACAGTAAGGAATTTTGTCAAACATTTGGTGTCCATCTACTATGCTTCTATAAACTACATTCATACAAACCAACCCATTGTTGAAAACATAATTTCAGTATAAACCTGCTTGAAGAATGCAAGTATGGAATTGCTAGCCCATACCCAATCTATTAACCTACAAATTAGTGCATGTTCTCATGACCCTCCTAAGTGAAAAGTAGGAAACCTATGCACTTGTTATTGCCATTGCACAAAAAGGATCAAAAGCTTCATCTCTATGGTCTTGATTGGACATAAAAAGTCATGATCGCACTCTGAAAAATTGTATTCCAATGGGATTTCCATTAAACACTTTATGAACATTTCCTTATTCTAAATTCAACATACATGTTAACAAGGAAATTTATTTGAAGAGGTTGGGCTCAAAACTGCTGAAGTTCATATGTTCATGTATTTTCTTGCCATGATCCAAGTATTTCAAATGTGTGCAACACTCCAAAAAAACTCGTGTATTTGTTAGAGTCTATAACATCATTATTCTTGATTTAAAAAAAATTCAAGGCTTTCATGAATCTCCCTTGGCAACACAATTTATGTAACTCAAATAATAGTTATGACACCTTCCTTCGCCCAACATGCTTACACACATAAATATCCAATTGCAAAGGCTGGACATATTCATTATTTCAAAAATAACATTGAGGAAGTTGAAATTGTTTAGTTGTGAATCTAAGTTTTTAATAGAAGATGTGTGTGACTAATTATATACAAATAATATTGCAATAATAAAAGAGATGGAAGAAAAACCTTTGAAGCACTCACATAAAAACCCTCACACACCATGATAGTAGAGAAGAAAATGGAAAAGAATTAGAAAGCCTCAAGAATGCTCAAAGCTATCAATAAGATTATATGTTAATAGGCTTCATTGTTTTAAAAAATATTTTAAAACTTGTTGGCCTCTCTTGGAAATCTATCTTCCTTGACCGCACTAGAAATTTGTGGTTGCTAGAAGATACAATCTTTACTAGACACTTTGGGGCATCTTAGACTCATAGATATGTTAGAGATAAGCTATATAGGACTGAAATCTTTACCCAAATCAATCAATCAATTGATTTATCTTGAAACCCTAAAGATATTTTATTGTCTACTGATTAGTGAATTGGATCTTGGAGTTGAGTCTTCTGATTCTTCATTGTTCAAGCTTAAGACAATAGATCTATCACATAATGATGAATTTCCAAAGATATTTATACCCAAAGACTATTGCACCAGTCTCGAGACTCACACAATTCATTAAAATAGAAATCTATTAAGTGAAAAAATTGCATAATATGTTGCTTGGTTTGTGACTTATCCCTGGTGAAATCTAGCTTGCAAAGCTGCTACCAGTTCTTAAATTGGGTGTTTTGTGAATCCTTCTTTCTGACTAATGAATCATATTTTTTTTGCAACTCACTTAGATTTTCCTTTATAGAAGCATGCCCTCCAAGATTTGTAGAATTGAATTTGGGGCTCGCAAAAGCTTTCTTTTCTAACAAATCTGGTCTTTTTTTCTATGGAGTGAGTGACAATCCTTTTAAAGAAACTTCCAGTTGGAGGTGTAGCTATGGGTGAATTATGTTTTGCTAAGTTTATCATAATATTCTTGGTACTAAGAAAAATTTTCTTAGTCAATGAGCTAACTCCTTTTTGAGTTGTATTCATTGTAGTATGATAATCCATATTCTCCTCCTCAATCAAGCTATCCTCCTCAAGAGGAAAACATCTAGTATGCTCTTGAACTTGCTTTGCAAATAAGTTGGAGTCTATGTCCAAAGAATTTGTGACAGTTCTATCAAAAAATATTCCAGGTCTTTAGGATTCAATGAATTTAAATAATCAATCTCTGGTTGATATCCCTTCCCCCATCATTTGATGGAGTTTTCTGAGGTACCATCAATGAAGGAATGATGGCCAATAAGAAGATGAGTACCATCAGTGAAGGAATAGTTGTCACGATGAGTGTCTTGTTAATTGCTCTATTATTTGGTAGGTTCCTACAAGTTGTGATGAGTTTGGAGTTGATCTCATGACCAATGAGTTGCTCCTTCAATTCATCGATGCAAGAGTGCACTATTTTGTTATTAGGTAAGAGAAAAGAACAAGTTGAGAAGTGTAGGATTTTAATTAAGTTGTTGATCCCTTCACAACAATTTGATAAATCTCTTGATAAGCATTGCTAAAATATCCATGGATGCACATTTGGTTCCATGGTTCTATTCATCGGGCATACTTCTATCGTTGCTAGAAGAAAGAGTACTAACAGTGTTACCATTGCCAAAAAACATCATGGTGTCCTACATCCTCTTTTGAGAGCTCAAAATATGTATTGTTTGTTCTTATGTGGGACTGGATATATATACATATAGAAAACACATGGTGAGAAGACAAACAAATGTATAACAATTGATAAACAAGGTTGCAGAGGACCCAAGAGCAGCTTGTTTGGCTGGCCTAGGTGTTAAAAGAAAAGCAAAAGTACTAACAATTTTAATGCTACTGAAAAACATCATGGTGTTCTACATCCTCTTTTGAGAGCTCAAAATATGTATTGTTTGTTCTTATGTGGGACTGGATATATATACATATAGAAAACACATGGTGAGAAGACAAATAAACAAATAACAACTGATAAACAAAAACATGAAGAGGTGTAGAGGACCCAAGAGTAGCTCGTTAGGCTAGCCTAGGCATTAAAAGAAACATTCTTTTTTAATAATTTGACTAGCCGTCACAATTGCAATGGCCTCTTCTAATTGCTAGACATTACTTGCATAGCATAGCTATCACAATGACATCGCAATTACAATGGCTAGTCCCAACAGATGAGTGTCGCTTCCACATAACAGTTATCGCATTGACATTATAATTGCAATGGTGGGCCAAAAGCTTATGATGTTGTGATGGCACACTATTGTAATTGCGACAACGTAAACACAAACTTCTGTCCCTTCCTTCTTCTAAGCTATGATAGTGTTATTCATTACTCTTACAATAGACACCCTCACCATTGCAATTCACGATAGCAAAAGTCTGATAGTCATGTGAGGGGAGCCAATTCATGGTTTTCTCACTAGTGTGATGGGTAGTCATTGTAATTGCAATGGCCTTTCATCACAATTGGGGTCCAAATTCAGTAGTATATCTTCTTCTCTATTTCACTAGGAGCTAGTTTTTGTTTTGCAATCATTTCAATCATAGCCTCCTCAACTTTATTTCTATCCTCATTATCTAGTTTATGATACTTTACAAATCTGAAAGTAGATAAACCTATAGATCTTCTTAAGCTTTTGCATACCTCTTCAATAGTCCTTGATTTCATAATAGGTAGTCCTCTAACCAATCTCCTTCTTTTGGTTCTGGAGGCACTAGGCTCGGTAGACTCTGCTACTTTCCACTTTGCAGACTACTTGGCACTAGCAGTTGTCCTAGTCCTTGGCTTGTTTGGTGGTGGAGGTGTCATTGTCAGCTTCTTCTTTGTTTCTTGAGCCTTCTTTCTCGGTGGCATGACAAAAATTGGGGCCTTTCTCTTGTCATCTTCTTCTTCTTCATCTTCCTCATCACCATAGTCATGTTCTTCATCTTCACCAAGACCTTGCGTCAATTGCAATGGCTTCTTACCTTTGCCTAGGGTGTCTAGTTTAGCTTCTAGGTATTTAATCATTTTCTTCTCCTTGGAAGCTATCTTGATGTCCATAATTATTCTTGCTTTGGCTTCCTCATATCTACCAAAAGGTTCAGCCTCGGCATCTATCTCTTCCTTCAGTAATGCATTGATGTTTGCACTTAGAACATCACTATTTATCTCATATTAAAAACTTTGTAACCAAGCCTTCCTTGACTTCACTACCTATACAAAAGTGTTGTTCATATCGACAAGAAAACATGTCACTGTAATATTGTGTGACCAATTCTTCAGGTGTCCTCATTCTTCTTTTCATCATTTGCTTAAATTCATAAAAATAAGCATGCATTACACTCTCAAAATTGTCTCCCAATTAAGTAATATACTCATTGATCTGTTTTGTTACTCATTTGTCTTGCTCCCATACAACATCTCCAATAGCAGGAAAATACTTCTGGATGTAAAAGAGAATACAAAAAATGAGGGATCCAAACTTACACATTGAATTCTTTGCTTTTCTTATTGATGATAGATTTTCTGGAAGTTGTAACCTCTATAACTCGGCATGATCATACTCATGATCTTCCATCACAATATTCCATGCTTGATCCACAACCATATAAAGCACAAGTTATTCAATATGCTTGATTGATAGAATTTGTGAGCAATGACTCTCACTAAAAATTCAATTAGTGGATTTGAAATGTTTGAGATGGATAAACCACATCCATTCCATGTGGCTCCTGTAGTTGCCTCAATTTCTTTACAGCTCAAACATCACATGGTTTTCTTCTTGTCTAGGGTTCGATAGCCCATAACCTTGCGAATCATTTTCCTTCTGATCTCTACTAGTCCATTTTGTAGCCAATACTTCATGTAATGAATTCTTCTCAAAATAACTTTCATCCACTCAATTTTGAAATTTTTCGAGAATTCTAGGGGACGAGTTAACCCTTTCCTCTCAACAATTTTAATTTTTTCCCCTCAAGATTCCTTCATTACACAACTTCTCATAAGCTTCCCCAATTTTATAATCTCCTACTTGTCCAATTTTGCACATATAACAACTTCTGACATCGTGGATTCTACTAACTACTTGGCTCGTTCTAGTGGTTGATGAAGCTACCATGCTCATAACTAGGGTTTAAAGTTCTTCATTGTTTGGATACTCGGCATAGTTCAAATCTTCACTCATTCAAGCTTCTTGATCAAATCACTCTTGAAATCTTTGTTGATCGCTAAAATCACCAAATCACTTTGTACTCTCAAAAATATGAATGCAAGGTATGTAATAATATCTTCAAAATTTGTTATAAACCTTCTTTTGATTGATTTAGGGTGTTCCATTAATGTTGTGTACTTAGGTAAGTGGAAGCCAACTATCTCAGTTGATATTGATGTCTTTCAACTAGGTCTTTGTATTATAGCTTGGTCTCTTCCATGTTACTCAGTCTCTTCCATACTATTCCTGAAGTGCTCGGTCTATGTTCTAATTCTTGGCCAACATAGACAATTTTACTGATAGTCGGAAACCTTTCAAAAAATTGTTCTTATACATCTTAACGTATGTAGATATGAACTTTGGGCACATTTAAATGTAAGGAACTAATGCATGATATATCAATTATGTATACAATTACATACATACCTCTCTTGCTTAGTTTGAGAATACATGATCATCTTCTCCACTGGATTGGGTGACCTCAACTCCATTACCTCCACTATTTCCATCTTCTATTTTCCTTTTCCATTTCTGGTTTATTTCATTCCTAATTTTCTCAATGTCCACTTTGCCTTTTCCTTTCTCCTTTGTATGATTTGTTAAATGAACTTGTGGCATTTGGAACATGCACAATAGGGTTTTGTGTGTGATCTGCATTCATATTCCCTATGCCCATATTTTTCACAGTCATAGCAATAACCCTCAAATCTAGGTGCAGTAGGTGCATTCCTTAGTCTTGACCTACACTCATGTATTTAATATCCTTATTTCTTGTGGTAAAAATAGTAACCATTAAGCTTAGGTTTAGAATTGTGCATACCATGTTTTCTTCAATAGATATTTGTAGTATGACCAAGTTTTTCATAGTGATAGCATGTTGGTTTTCCTTTGCATTCCTTAGTTCTCCATTCCTAGATGAATCTCCTTTCTTAGTGCATGAATCTCCCGACCCATTAGAATAGCTTGGTAATTTCATAAGTTCTTCAAAGTACTTTATTGCCTCTTTAGGTTTGTTGAATTTCTCCATAGATTCTTTCTCATTTTTTGGTTCATTATCTAGTATGTCATTCTATGATTTAAGATTTGCAATTTCCACATCATTGCGATTCAATTCCTGATTTGCAAGCATTAGTTGATTCATCCTATCTAGTTGAGTATCAGTGAGTTTCTACACATCTGATAGCCTTTCTTCAAGTCTGGCAATGATTACCCTTTCTTTAGCCATAGTCCTATCTTCTTCAATCATCTTTCTTTTATCAGTAACTTCAGAGTTTTACTAATTGGATTTCATGTTCTTTTTTTAGTCCTCTTATTTCTTAATTCATAATTTTGTTCTTGTCAAGTACATCAGCAGATGCTTTGTCATTTGGACTGATTGATTCAAACAATCCTTCAGTCTCAAACATAGTCTTACTAATTTCTCAAACATAGTCTTACTAATTAGATTTTATGTTCTCTTTTTAGTTCTCTTATTTTTTTTAGTTCTCTTATTTCTTAATTTAGAAGTTTTTTCTTGTCAAGTAAATTAGTATAAGCTTTGTCATTTAGACTGATTGATTCAAACAATCCTTTGGTCTCAACTTCTTCATATGGAAGCTAATTTATCTAGATGTCAATTTCCTTTTGACTTTCTTCATAAGAAGACTATTTTATCTAGGTGTCAATTTCCTTTATCCTTTTAGGGAATCCTTTAGATCTTGTCTTCTGTTCTCATATTTTATGCAATATGAGTTAGATATGAATTAGATGTCAATCACCTGATTGTCAATAACATCATTCACAGTTTAATGCCTCCACCTCTAAGATCTAACATACAAACTATTAAGCTTTATTCTTTGATACCAATAGTTATAGTTAGAATAATATAATAATAAAGCTTCCATAGTTAGCTCACAATTACCCTATTAGTCTATTAAATATAATAAATATAATAAATATAATAACAAAGATTTCTTTCGATAGATTCCCAAATTCCAATGCCTAGAATGTAGTAAAATTTAATCCAGCAAATTTTTTAAAATAATAATATAAATACCTCAACATTTAGTCCATTTAGTCCAAAATATTATTGAGCAAGCTATTTCAAGTTTAATTTAATTATCACTTCATAAAAAATAAAAAATCATAGCCACAAAGGCCTGATTCCTCTACAAGTAGTTCGTACCACATGTTAAAAAGGGAAAATATTATATCATAAAAGCTGAGCTTCTAATTTTTAAGAAACTTATTATCAGAAGGGTATTTTCTTAACCCAAAGGTAAGGTCGTCTGATTATTAAAGCCTCAAAATACCAAAAGTTTCAATTAGTACAGCTACAAGAGATAAATAGCATAACCTGGCCAAGGAAAGTACAAATGATCTTTATTAAAAATTGAAAAAAAAAAAAAACAATTTTCTTACATTTAGATTTCAAAGGATAGTATTTTTATTCTTTTGCTTGAAGGTGGTTCTTCTTACACTGTAAGACCTCCTTTTTATTGGATTGAAGCGAATAAGATTACAAATATACAGCTTTAGATTTACAGTCAAACAGACAAGAACATTCACTGCTTAACAGTAAGTAAAATCACTGCAAGAGAGCATTGCTGCTCGGGATGTGGTTGAAATACATAGAAATTTACATGGCATTTTTAACATAATAGATAATGGCTTCCTGTTGTCAACTACATGTTTAGATTACAGTCTTTGAAATGGAGACTTATGAAGGCATGGTAAATGAAATAGTTAATGAGAATGTAGAGGTATGCATCCTGAAAACATGCGCCTAAGTTTTCCTTTCCCTCTCTTTCCTCTACTCTCATTTTTGTTCTTCTCCTCAGCAAACCTTTCTTCTTCCCTCATCACATTCTCAATGTTGTTTTGCTTTGGAAAATTCTCATCCATATTATTCTGCGAACCAATAAGCTTATGATATTGTAAGAAACCATAAAAAGAAATAGTATCTTTAATTCTCACAACATAATACAAGAATCAGATATATAACTAATATAACATGGTAAGTGATAATTGCTGAGTGTTCCATTTATTCTCATGAGGGATGGATTCATGT
Organism: Cupressus sempervirens; assembly: GCA_028749045.1. Lineage (NCBI taxonomy): Eukaryota > Viridiplantae > Streptophyta > Pinopsida > Cupressales > Cupressaceae > Cupressus > Cupressus sempervirens. The sequence continues at coordinate 606,032,380 of CM053786.1, read as the reverse complement.
TGAATCACTACTCATGAAACACGGGTCAATGAGTTTGACTCAAAATCACACAGTTAAATCCTGATAGCAATATCACGATAATATAACATGGTTGTGACTTAACATGGTTGTGACTTAATTTTCTAACCCTAGGGGAGCAGCAATGTGACTTAATTTTCTAACCCTAGGGGAGCAGCAATCTATTTCGCTTCAAAGCGCTGTGAATATTAAAGGATGGATCAGCTGGGCACAAATTGTTTTGTTGAAATCAAGTTTTCTATCATTTTTAGGTCAAGCCTAGATAATATCAACTTCAAAAAATTGATCCATAGAATCTATGGGCTTGAGGATAAAGAATAAGAATTTATAAGAGGTTCGAGCCTCATCTCTAATAAGTGCGCAGAAACTAAAATAACAATTAATCTTCTACTATTGAAAGAAAAAAGTTTGCTCCCACTATTATATTTGATTAGTGCTCATCAGTTATTCTTCTCCATTGAAGAATGTAAAATTCACTATCCCTACTCAAATCTAAAAACTGGGACATAATTCAAGTCATGGTTCTTACAAAAAATTTAGTCAATTACTATTAATATTCCTATTTTAGGCACCTTGGGGTGCTGTGTATGATTGGTAAGGCAGATAACATTAAATTTGTAGGACTTTATATCCTTCTAAGCAAAATATAGCAGATTATATAAAGACTTAGCTAAAATATTAGATTTTCATTTCACTAATATAATAATCTTATTATAAAATTTGAAACAAATCCAAGAAAGTAATCTGAAAAGTAGGGGCATAACAAAGCTCTAACTAGACTACGAGGTTGGAACCAGACCCTGCATAGTTGAAGTGATATTTTTTAGTTTTTTATGTAAGTTTATTATGATTCAACTATGTTATTTGTGATTATTTTATGTATACATGAATAAAAATATTTTTAAAGTGCATAAGAATTAGTTTCAAGAATGAAAGATTCATCCTAAATAATATTATATCATTATTCTAGTCTAATAGTCTATAATGTTATATCATGATTTAGTCTTTTGAATTAAAACTATCTGATATCTCACATACTGCTCCAAATCAAACTGTTCGATCATCAGTTTTTTTTTTCCAAAGAAGCCACTTAACTTACTTAACTTGCTCTACTGACCAAAACCTTAGGTTCATATGAATAATAATGGGATCATATGAATCATTCATGCTTATGAAAAATGTGCTTGAACCTAATTAGGATTAAAATAGGTTTGATGTGATTGAACCTAATTGGGATTAAAACAGGTTTGGCTAAAATTTTGGAATAGAAACTCTACAGATTGTCGAGTTAGAAACAATAGATAGGTTTAACAAAACTATGACAAAGTTTACTAGATAGAAGCTCTCCCGAGTCATGTAAAATGGGTCTTGAGTTCTAGGTGGACAAGAACTAATTTAGAGAATGATAGATTCATCAATATTTATTATTATATCATGATTCTAGCCTATGGAGTTATAACATGTTATGTATCATGATTCTAACCTATGATGTTATAACATGTTATATATCCTAATTCTAGCCTGTGATGTTATAAATCACGACTCTAGCCTAGCCTATGACATAGTACCACAACTCCAGCCCATAATGACTCTAGGCTATGATGATGTTCTATACCATGGCTTAGTACCACAACTCTAGCCTATGATGATGTTCTATACCACGGCCTAGTACCACAACTCTAACCTCAAAGCATCATAATTTTATATCATGATGTAGCATAGTGATGTAGCCTTTTAAGTTAAACTATCCTTCTCAATCAAAGCAAAAAGGTGACTTAGGTCGCTCTACTGACCAAACTATTCCAAATCAGAGCAAAGAAACCACTTAGCTTGCTATAATAAGCAATACTGACCAAAAACCTGCTTCATAAAATTGGGTTCATATGAACCATTTATGTTTATGAAAGACGTGTCATCATAAAGTATGGATCAACAATAAATTGAGCATTTGAATCTTCATAACTTATTAAGCATCATAATTTAATATCTAAAAAATTACTCAAGTAAAAAAATATGAGTTAAAAGGGAAGTTTATAATAGTGCTGAGGTTATAACAAGCTAAAAAGGCTTAGGTTGAGTTGGAGTAGTATTATAATAAATGACCTTCCAAGAGTCTTTATTGCATCACCTATGGTAATGGATCAGAGATGGATGCATGTGAATGAATAAAAATATCGGGTTGACTCCTAAGTACTAATACTCACGTAATAGTCATCCAACTAAGAAAAGAAAGGACAATTTGGCATGCTAATTAGGCAGAGCACCTACAAAAATGATTACAAGTAACTCTTGACAGAATTCTGTATATATATATATATAACTGTTGCTTCTGTGGTCTTGTAACTCTTTGTCATCTTAAATTCAATTGAAGGAAAATCAAACTTAAAGTTTTCCTTATTCTTCACACATGTAGTACTGATAAAGGTTGTATGTGAATAGATTCTAAGGAATTTATGCAGTTTCATCAAATCCTACTGTTATACAATCGAACTTATAACATGGGGTATTGTTTACTCACTTTAGGTATATCCTCTGTCTGTGAAATCCGCCTTGAAACCTCCTCATGGAGACCTTTCTGTCTACTTTCAGATGGTATAACTCCAACTTCATGCTTCTCATCTTCAACCACAATTTCACATCCCTTTGAATCCAAATGCATATGATCTGCTGTTCCATTGCTCTTAATGGCCCGGTCATAAGAGCTCATTTGTTCCAATTCTTCTTTAATCTGCACTAAAGCAAAATTGAATATCTCATCACAATTGTTGCAAGCCTATGACACAATGGAACTTGTGAAACTCTTATTCAATTCTAATCGAACTTAACAAACAATAAAAATAATTAATTTCAACAAATAATAATTAATCATAACTTCAGCCCATTATCTATAAAAAAAAAATTTTAATTGTAGCTTGTTCAGATAAATTACATACCCTTTTGACCCTATCCTCAAGTAGGTCAACTCGCTCCATAATTGATCCTTTGGCTTCAGCCTCCTCCAATACCCACCTTATGGGCTTACATCTTTTCTCCATACTCTTTTCATCACACCCTACAGATTTTCCCCCATCCATGGCAGGCAATTCTGTGGAAGACCCACCAGACAAATGTGTATCTTCCAAATAATCAAGCTGCGCCACGAATACTATCTTACAATCAAAATATACTTGCAAAAAAATTCAATACTTCTATGAAATTGACTGGGTTTTCATTGATGAATACGTGTTTACTTGCAACGAAGAGAATACAATATAAATTGAGGTGAATTTGGTCACTTACAACAATGTCAAGCCGATTAATTCTTGAGAGAAGAGGGATGTCTGCAGAGTTTGGAAATAACATCTGGGCACTCGTTGTTTCTGCAATTATATTTGACATAATATTTTTTATACTCACCTCATCTGAGCTAACATACAATTTCTCCTCCTTTAATTCCTTAGGCTTCTCAGTTTCTGAATCTTGGAAGTTTTCAGGGCCAAATTTATCCAATTCTTCCTTGTAGCCCAAAGTATTTTCCAGGGTTTTTTGGTCTTCTGCAGGAGTGTATAATCTACCAAATTCAAACTCTAGATTTGCAGGGCTCTGCTTCTCCATATCTTAACCGTTACTTCGATGAAAGCATTCCTGAGTTTATGAAAAAAAAAACACCAATCTATATCAGTTCATCTGAGTTATGAAAACACCTAAACAAACCGATCCATATCAGTTCAATTCTTGCAAAAACGCAAAACAGAGTCCAATATTATACTGAAAATCTTCGAAAATTTACATAGATCTTATAAATGCAGACCTCGGCTCACAAATAATTGCAATTCCAAACATGGTTTAATACAAACTCCAATACAATATTGAAAAAACTTTTGAAATTTGCAGAGATCTATGAACAATTTAGGTTGATAAGCAGAGCTCACCTCACAAATATCTACAATACCAAACAGTACTTGAAGCTACACAGATAACAATACAAACAAGGATGATGTTTGATGGCTTTAAGTTGGAATGATTGATTGCAATACAAAACAGAAAACAGAAAAGGATGGCTTTCCACCGAGCCCATTAGTCCAAGCAAAACAAAAGCATAATGGCGGTGATGGGTGAATCGTAATGGAAAGGACACGTCAGAGGATATGGTGTCGAGTACCTGTTCTTCCACTCCTATTTTGAGAATATCTTCCTCAACTAGGATTATGAATCACCGCGTTCTTATAACTCACATGGAACGTCGGTCGTACACGTGACAAACGTATTCAATCCTTCATCTACCCATCAGACTTCATGTTTATTGGGTTTTTGAGGTATGGGAACTTTGTATTCCCATTGTTTAAGACTTTGAACCATTTACATGAGAAACAAAAATGTATATGGGAAATATTACAAATAGTAATTTAGTGGAGAGGAACCACTCATTTTCATTGCAACTTTTAAGTTTTTCCAAGATTTAAATTGTTCTTATGTTTTTATATATAATAATTTATTTGTCAAATACTTAATTTAAAAATAAAATATCTAAGTTTATGTGATTAAATTTGATATTATATTTGCATTTTTTTTTCAATATTTTTAAGGTATATAGAATGATTTCAAAAACTAAGAAGACGAATAAGTGTGTTTGTTTTAGTTGGTCCTCATGCAATCATTAAGGTTGTTTTAGCTGATGCATAGCTAATTTCCTACTTATTTTTACCCAATACTCTTAAATTATATTTTAAATAAAAATTTGGAAGCAAACTTTAAGACAAATAAAAAGTAGAGGGAAAAAAGTGTTAAATATGTGTATTCTTCCAATTGATCTATCCTCTTTTTCAAGTTTGTTTTTTATTTTTAAAAAGTTGTTGCTCAATCAAAATAGAGAAATATCATAATTTATTTTCCCCTCTAGTCTAAAATTTTCATGGGAACACTCCCACTATTTAAATTTAAGTGTGCATAAGCATCCACATAAGGACATGGGGTAAGTCATGTTTAATAGTCTCTTGATGTGACACTGAATGGTTGTTTTCTCAAATTTAGAGATATATTTTGTAGGATATGCATTAATGAGATATTTTTAGTGCATCACCATAGCCTGTCTATTTTTTCTTATTGGACCTCACACATGTATTGGCCCCTCTCCCCTATTGTCATATATAAAATGTTCAAATTCACAAAAAATATATAAGATTGGTATTTAGATACAACTTGCTTCTCATAATAATAAGACAAGACAATCTAAATAATGGTGAAGAATGTTGAAAATGGTAAAAATATTATGAAGTGTATTATCAATATTATTAAAAATGTATAACATCTTTAATATATCATAATAATGTTTTCATTTTAGATCATGGTATATTTAATTGCACTAATATTAATTTGTCCTAGTATAGTGATTAATAAATTTTACTTTTTAGAAGTCTTCAACATCATAGTAAACTAGATAATAGTGGATGAATCAATGAACTCATTATAATCTTTCCTAAGGAATCTTCAATTAAACTTAAAGTTATCAAAATACTACAAAATTTTAGTAGAACGTGTACACACTTAAATTGATCACATAAATTCATAATCACATTTAGATATCATCTAAGTCACATTTTAATTATATATTTAATATTTAATTATTTTGGTACTACCCCCTAATTAATTAATTATAGTCTAATTTATAAATTAAATGACAACCAATAGTCTAGTTTAATAATTGAATCCATCAACCACAAACTAACCCTCTAAACCAATAGTTAGCCAAACTCAATGGGCATACATCAATAATTCCTATTTTAAATACATAATTCATTAATTTAATTAAACTCACCCATAAATATTTTTATCTAACAAATCCACCCACTAGTCACAACATCCAATCAACTAAGTCACCTCACCCATCTAAAGCTACTTATATACTTTACCATTTCTCCTCCTTCAACATTAAAGGCATGAGAGGAGGGTTTGTTTCCCCTTTTATTTGATGTGCTCTCTCGCTCATAGTATTAATGCCTTCTACAATAAAACTAAAAATACCATTTTTGCATGAAGGACTAATTCTTCTTATTTCTTACTACATTAAAAGGAATATGGGGGATCCTGTTGAGCCTAGGATTTCTGAGAAGAAAGACCTATCTACTATGAGTGGTATCTAGTAAGGGAAAAAGAATTTTGCAAAAATTGGGTATGGGTTCACCTAACTCTGTTAAGAAGATTAAGAATGAACTAGATGATAGTGATATGGAGACTTATTCAGAAGGGGAAAGTGTTGAGAATTTAATGTTGGACACCCCTATTGCTTAGGAGAAGGATAATTTGGATACAAAGAAAGAGGGAGTGAATACAAAGTCCTATGGGTCAGTAGAGAAAATATTTTTCCCTAATAATTTTTCCCCTCTACCCATCCCATGTAGGAGGAGAATTTTCCCTCTCCAAGCTAGGATGAAAATAAAAATGTCAAAATTGATAATGTGGTAGTTAAAGAAGAGGATAAAGAAGCTCTTGTGCTAGTCAACTATGTAGATACCATTAAGCATGGCATTCTCATTTCCCCTAAGTATTTGACATAGAGGGAGGTGAAGAGTATAAAACAACAATAAATTAAGCATCACCCTAAGGAGATGGGGAAACACAAGAGCAACAAGTGTATCCCCCTTCTTAAGACTTTTGACATGGAAGAAGTGAATGTCAAATTATTGGATGGTGACCTAGAAAAAATATGAAGGTTTACTTGCCCTTTGGGGTGCTCTAGACAACCAAAGCCATTTCTATATACTCCTTTTGTATAGAGAAGTGGATGTTCAACTATATTTAAGACCCTCAATATTGATTATAGATCCCTTAGTGCCAAATTACATGAGATTCAGGAGAAACTGCAAGATAACACCAACAATGGGGATGATGGGTGCACAAAAAACTGAATAGAAAGATGGAGTTACACGAGAGGGTCAAAAAAATGGAGGACTCTATTAAAGGGATTTTTAATAGTCTCCATAGTGTTTGTTCTACCATAGGCTAGAGGGGAAAGTTGAATAGGATGTCAAGGAAATGCTAGTATTGGATCTTGAGGCAAGTGATTCTTTTGGTCAAGCTAATAGTCCATAAATACGCACAAGGCTGAGTTAAAAAAAAAGGATAGGCTACTAACTCCCCTCAGGATCTAGTGGACATGAAGCTAGTGGTGTGGAAGATGTCCGATCTTGACGAGGAACTAGATGCCTCTGTTATGGAGCCAATTTGACTTTTTATGCTTTTGTATTGAGGTTTTTGTTTCTTGCCTAGTATCTGGGTTTTGGCTTGTGTCCTGTTTGGTTTTGTTTAAGGATTCCTAGTTGCACTGACATAGATAATTTTATGTAATTTAATTATTTATCTTTTGTAAAGCCTATATGGGGTTTTAGGTTCTCGAAAAATTTACTTTTAACCTTTAATCAAAGATTTATCCTACCTTACAAGAAAATATAATGAAATATAAAATGTATGATTTATTATGTAGTATGCTAATTGAAGATTAAATTTTGTACACTTCTTGACAAGTAATAGTTCGAGTTTACATTTTGTATGGATCAAGAGATTTTGTATGCAAGATAAAGAAGTTTTATTTAATACCTTAATTCCCTCTCTCTTAAGATACCTCATAGTCATCATAGGAAAATGATTTAATATGTGATGGACATGGACTTTACTTATTTATTTATTTTCATTTCTCCTTCAAGAATTCTTGTTGCTTGAGGGACAAAATGTTATGCTTTTTTATGCTATTTGTCTTTTAAATACTTTCTTTATACTTTTTTATAGTCATTATATATATATGGTAATATTATCAAACATTTTTATTTGAAGACTCATAGCTTAAATTTTGGTTGTAAGATAGCTAATAATAGAGTAGGATTGAAAGTGTGTGACCTTATCCCAGTTAAGATAAGATCCAAACCTATGAACATGACAACATAATAGTAGCACAAAACTCATGAGTATGCATCAACCCCACAATATTTGATACTAAATAGTTCCAAATTACCCATGTCTTATAATACTCTTAATGATAAGTTACTATAATATTTTTATTAATATTAATTGTCTAAGTTATTTGTTATTGTATTTTGTCTTCACTAATTACCTTGATTCTAAGATAAAATAGTCTAGAAAAACTATTTCCAAAAATTGAATTTTTGGGTACTTATTTTTAGATGTGTTTAATCTATAATTGTGGTGTCTAAGGGTGTCATGACAAGGAGGAAAAGAATAAAATCTCTTGCAAATAAATTCGGAAATGGTGTATTATATAAAGGTGGTTAAAGGGAAAGAATGGTAGAAAATAATCATAAATTAGTTATAGTAATCATAGGAAATCATTCAAAATAGTCATTGTCATTGTAAAAATAATTTTACATATAATGTTGTTGTGGCTACAGTAAGGAGTAGGGTAAGGCTATCCTATAGATAAAATGCATCTTTGACCAAAATTTAAAAATTCAAAATACAAGGGATTTTTCTATAATCTTCATCATTTGTTCTTCATGATCTCCATGTTTTGTAATCGAAAATAACAACAAAAATTATGAAAAAAAAGCATTGTATGAGATTTTTAAAAAAATTGACTTTTGGTACATTTTGTCTGAGTCAATTTTGAAGCATTGAGTATCCAAGGTAAATAGAAGTAATTATTCTCACACTTTCAAATGCACTTGTTTGATATAAATAAAAGAAATATGAAATTTTAAGTGAAATAAGGTTACACTTGAAAAATGGTTTTGAAGCATGAGAATTGCAATATGAACATAATAAATAATAATTATAAAAATACAATTTATCTATGAATGTTATATAAAGACTAATGTTAAATTAAGACAAGGAAATGAGATATATCTGAACATAAGAAATTCTAGATAAGTATTTATTTTGAATTGCTATATTCAAGGATCTCACAATTTTTTTTATTAAATGTTGATGCATCAATTAGAAAGAAGTAAAATGAAAAATAATATGGTGTTCTAGAGATTGTATGAGTGTGTAATTCTAATAGACTATAAAATTAATATGTTGTAAGATAGAAAAGTTTTTTATGGACTTAAAATGTTCTATAACAAGTTTATTTATTATTCTTGGAGTACCTAGAAATCATTGATAGAGTGAATGACTTAATAATATGAAAATTTTAGTGAAATTAATTTCCAATCAAACGTCTAGGTTCAAATTGTTTGTTTTGATTCTTGTTTGTTTATCACAAATGGTAAATCTTAGGTGATAAATATGTTGTAATTTGGACATCAATGAAAATAATACCAACTAAAAAATACTTTGAGATGTATGCATGTATGTATGTATGTATGTGCAATATAAAATCAATTTAATAATTATCAATTATATTTATGAATCATAAGATGATTTTTTTACATGTATGATTTTACTAATTACAATAATCTTGGTTATAGTACCATTTATTTCACTATTATATTACTAATATGACACTTCACGTAGAAGCAAATAGAGATGACCATTTTGATGTGTTTTTCTATTCTCTAAGGGCCCGTTTGGTTGCTGGAATACAATTAGAATATGAATAGAAAATGAGAATTCATTTTTAATTCTCTATTTGGTGCGCCAAATCAAAACTGGGAATAGGAATACATATTCTCATTTTGCCCCAAAAATGAGCATTTGTCCATTCTCCAAAATACTTGTAATTGGAATTGCCATTCCCATTCTCATTTCAAATTTTTCTTATTTGAAAATGTTTTCAAATCTGCTTCATTATAACTTCTTGTTGGAGCTCCCCAAAATGAAAAATCATGGCCATTTTCAAACTGATGATACTGATGATATGGGTAGAATTTACCGTACTCCATCTTGCTTGTATTCCACCTATTCTTGCTCTACTATTCAAAAATCAAACACTCTGAATGCTATAATATTTGATTGATGCAACTACTAAATCTGAAAAATAGGGGTCCCATCTACGCAGTGCAAGAAAAATGTATTTAGATGGGGTTGATTTTAGAAGGCAATGTAGTAGATTTTTAATCTCTATCAAATTGTGATATTTTAAATCTCTGCAGTAAATGCCACTGCCAACTATTTAACTAATGAAAACCAACAAAATTCAATAGTAGCGATGAAATGAATGGTGGTTGATGTTGTTTCCAGCAATCTGCACTGTTGATGTTAAAATTTGAATTATATTTTTTCTTTTTGATTCATAAAATTTGATGGGGTTCGAACCTTCAATTTTCAATTCAAGTTTGTGCAACCAAACAAGAGATAAATGGAATTGGATTGTAATTTCCTATTATCATTCCCCATTTCCATTCCCATTCAAATTTTCTCTTCTAATTCCCCATTCCTATGCCTGCAACCAAACAGACCCTAAGAAAGATCCTTTTTTTAAGTATTTGGATAATTAGTATTTAATCAAATACTATTGCAATCAATTATTTTTACTTTATAGAATTATCAAAAAAAATTTTGCTAATCATATGTTTGGGATCTTATTACTCAAATTTCGAACACTACTCATTGCAAAACAACTTTATAGATTGTATTCAATTTTTATTATTATTTTATAACACATTCCCCCCCCTCCCCGCTAAAAAAAAATTGTTTTAAAAGTTTTAATTTCTATCATTATTAATATATTCCTAGCATACTTAATTATATTTAATAATACAATCTAACTAAATTTATTCTCTAATTTTTTGGTAGCAGTTGTTAATATATGATACAAGCTTGCCTTCATGTTGTGTAGCTAGAGAACTAGTAATAACGACATATGGAGGATAACAGAAATTGATTAAATGAGGAGTAAATTTGTTTGGTCAGGTGATAAGAGATAGGGATCAGTCCCCAGCTTGCATGTCAAGCCATGCAACACACGTGGGCATCCATAATCTCGTTGACGTTCTTTTATTATTACGCAGTGCAACTTGGACCTGCAATCAGTGGAGGCCATACATCATTCAATTTTTAATTTTTAAAATATTTTTTATTTGTGGACTTTTGAATCATCTCGCACATGGCTATTTAAGAGCTTACTTTATGCTGACAAGCTTTATCTCCTCCCGAGATAGCTTCTATATCTTTTCGAAGATCATGAAGTATTTAGTGATATCAATCTACCAAAAGTAATCATTGGTCATATAATTTAGTTCTCTATTTATAGGTGAAAACCAATGTTTTTGAACTGTGCTCAAGCTTTTTTAACCTATTGTCTGTATCAATGCTATTATATTATATTAAATATATGTTTTTTAAAATATTATAATTAGGTAGTACTAATCTTTTGGCCGTTTTTTAAGAACAATTATATTTGATGAGCCACACTTCTTCAACTCTCCAGTCTTAAACATCGCATTGCTTACTACACTCTTTGCATCTCTTAAATAAAAAACAGTATTAAAAAAGTTTCTCGTATGTAAATTTTAACATCATCTATGTAAATCTATAGTCTAATAATCAGATTATACAATGCAACATTGTAGATGGGCAACTCTTAAACATTATATATTAAGGATCAAATTAAGTTTAGGAAAAATTATTCAACTTCAATTTTTTTAGCACTTTTAATCTAAACAAGAGCTGCATGCAGCAGTAGTCTCGCCATTTGCCTTTTTTTCAAAAAAATGGATGAATTGTGTTGCAGAGGGAGTATTGCATAGCCACTACCCTTAAGATTCATTATTTTAGACTTCAAAGTGAATGCCTCTAGGATTTGTTCTTATAGACTTTAAATTCAATAATTGAAATTTTTTATCTTATTGAAAATCATTTATTCTATTGATATAGATAAATAAAAAATATGACAAAGAAAAGAAAAAAATAAGGTTACAGTTGCAAGAGTATTAAAATTCTATTTGATCAAACAATAAAATTATAAAAAGGAAAGACAAAGAAAGATTGTAGTTACAGAAAATTTTGGTTTTTATTTCATATAAAACTATGATCAAACAATCTTGAAAATCCTAAAACTTGGTTTCTATTTTAGATTAAACGAAAAATGATTAGACAATCTAATAAGTCCTTACTGGTGATGCCGACCATTACAAAAGTTCCAAGTGGAACATAATTGGGAGCTTTTGCATTTCTAACAAGCAGTATGGAAATAGATGACAACATAAAATCTGTGCAACTATGTGTCTCAGACCAGGATATTATTATAACATGAATAAACCCATTCAAAACAAGATCATGATAATTCAGAAAAGACCCTCTCAAAACAAAAATTTAATCAAACAAAAATTCGAGAAAACAATATCACGACTCATTATTTTGACATGTTTTTATTAAGACTTAGTATGTTATTTGACTTCTTGACTAAGACTATGATTGACTATGTAGAACTCGACTTGAGTCGAATACCTTAAAAGAAAAACTTTTATTGTTGATATTATTCGATGGATAATTTAATTTAATAAACATTAGAATGGTCGAAATATGTTGAGCTTATGAGATTTCAACATGATGGATAAAATTTTGATTTCATTTATATGTTATATCTGATAATGTATGATTGGATGTTTTAAAATTAGAATTCAAGATATTATTATTTATTATGATGATGACATTACTCACGCATTTGGGTGATGTCAAGTTTGTGAGTGTGCAGGTACTAAAGGCGGAAGGGTAATTGAGTAGAGGAGTTTAGCTCCTTGGCAGGGTTGGTTTGGAATTTTTATGGTGCAGTCACACACACACTTAAAGCATTTTATTTTGAATAAATAACATGCTTGGTTTTTACATCTAGTTTAATTATACGGATTTAGACATGCATATAGAGTGGTAATGAATTCATTATTTGTTTAGTACTTTTGGAAATATTATAATTTAGATTTAAAATAAGTATTATGCTCTTAAATTATTTTCCTTAGAAATTAAAATCATGAAATTTAATGGAAATGGTTAGTTGAGAAATTTATTATGATTAAATAGTAACGAAATGTGTAATCCTTTCATTTTATTTTAATGGACTGAAGCTAGCACTCCAAATGGTTGGGGCCGGGGGGGGGGCAGATTAATTAATAATTTCCAAAATGCGTTATTAATCCATAACATTAGCTAAGGGAATTAAAAATATTATAATAACAATAGAACTGCTGTATTTTTTTGGAAAAAGAAGACATTTTTGGAATAAAAGAAAAGTGACACATTTTTTTTTTGGGGAGAAGGGGAGAAAATGTGCGAGAAGAGGTAAGGTAGGGCTACTTTTAGGGAATCCCTAGGCATGCAAAGGGAAGGAGTTTTTTGATATAAGGGGGGCATTTTTTGAGGACGTGGGTGTTGGGATTTGAGGATATGGTCTGGGTTGTAAAGAGAGGGAAGGAGTCAAGTGTTATGGCTGAAAATTTGTAGCTATAGCGATTTAGTGAACTTGCTATTTGCCAAGTTATTGGGAGACTCTATTGGATACAATTGTTCAATTGTGTGTTGTCTTTGATGTTACATAAATGTCATATTAGTTATCAGTCAGAGTCTACCGAGCTCAGATGGTCAACAAGGCAAGAGACAGAGTCTACCGAGCTCAGAAGGTTAGCAAAGAAGGTTTACAATGTCTACTGAGCGTTCTCAGGCTTTACCTTGCATAGACAGTTGTTACCAAACTTTCAAGGTTAAGCAAGGCAATTCATTGACTACCGAGCTTACTCGGTCATCAAAGGAAAATATGGCAGAAAATAGTTCTTACCGAGCTCTCATAGACAACAAAGGAAATTTAGTTCTTACCGAGTTCACTCGGTAGCCAAATGATTTCACAGAAATTGTAGTGTTAACCGAGTTGAGATGGTTAACTCAGGAAATAATTTCTGGAGCAATGTTTACCGAGCAGGGTCAGCCAATCAAGGATTTCATTATTATGTAAAATAAAGTTTATTTATTTAATGTAATATTTGTAGCCGGCTGATGTATGGTTTATTGGTAAATGTAACTTGTGAATGAGTTGACTTGATAATCTGAATGGTATATATGAGAGGTCAAGTTGCGAATTTTAAGTGTGTGATGGATTTGATGTGAAATGAATGCGAAGAAAGACTGATTATTGTGAGAGTGAATTTTGAAGGATGATTAGAGATCATTGAGGAGTAGCAAAGCTATATTTAATAAAGGAGGCTCTATTGGTGGAGAATAAACATCTATAATCAGAAAATTCGGTTGCATCATATTCAGGTCAATTCATTGTTGCTTTCTAACCATTGTAGCAGTGATTTCAAAATCTCTTAATAGAGTTGGTTTAGCGGCCATTTTGTAAATCCTCTAACAAGGTGACAGTTTAGTTGAATTGTTCTAAAGACTTCTTGCAAGGCCACTCTTAATAGGGTGATTAAATCCTCTAACAGGGTCACACCTAACAATGTGTTTTGTAACCTTTAACCGGGTTGGCTCCTAACATGGCTCACTTCAGAAGAGTGAAAATTAGTAGCTAGTTACTTGGTGGTTTTTCCCATAGTGAGTTTCCACGTTAAATCTAGTGTCTCTTGTGTTCATGTTATCTACTTTTGCATGCATGTTAATAATTATGAATGCTTGAAAATTAGTAACTAATTAATCTACCAAGTTACAACATTTTTGAAGTGTTTACTGAGTATCAATAGCAACTAGTTATTTAAGACATCTAAGGGATCTATGGATTTGTTTTTGTGGTAACTGATTCACCCCCCCTCTCAATTACTTCATCTATAATTCCAACAATTGGTATCAGAGCTTTTGGTGCTTGCAAGAAAAGATTTCAAGGATAGAAGCCAAAGATCAAGATGTCTTATAAGAGAAAAATTCCAAGACTTAACTGGGACAACTTCTCAGTATGGCAAGGGTTGATGAGACTTCATCTAGCTTCTATTGGTGATACAGGGCTGAAGTACCTTGATGAAAAATATGCAAAACCTTCTGGTACATTATCTATCATGATATTGCTAAAAAGAAGACTCACAACAACATGATGATAGATATTGCATCTGCCCTAAGTTATGAAGAATTTGATGACATCAAGGATTGCAAAATTGCCTTTGAAATGTGGAATAAGTTGAAAGAGATCTATGGAGGTGATGATAATGTGAGAAGAGCCAAAGCAAAAAGCTTGAGAGGTCAATTTGATCAAATGAGGATGAGAGAAGATGAAAACATTGCAAAATATGTTGAAAGAGTTAAAGCATGTGTTAGTGCAATCAAAGCATCTGGAGGAGATATCAAGGAAGAAACAATTATAAGTAAAGCTCTTAGAACACTACTTCCCATTTATGCAATCAAGGTTTCTGCAATTCAAGAAAGAAGATGTGAAGCAAATCATAGGATAAATTTAGAGGCCATAGTTGGAAGATTGACTACATTTGAGCTAGATAACTATGATAATTATGTTCCAGCTGCTAAGAACGTTGAATCAGTATTTGAAGCCAAGCTTTCACTCAAGGAGAAAGGCAAAAAGATAAAAGTTTCTCAATCAGACAGTGATGAAGAATCAGAACAGAGTTCAAACAGTGGTCTTGAGGTGGTTGAAGCTTTTCTAGCAAGGAAATATTCAAGAAACAAAGGGAAATACAAAGGTAAGGTTCCTCTAATCTATTTTTCTTGTAAAAAAATTGGACATATTGCTACTAGGTGCCCAAATAAGTAGAATAAGGATGAGAAGAAAGGTCACAAGTGTAATGGCAAGAAAGACTTCAAATCATTCAAGGACAAAGGTAATAAAACATGCTTCATGGCTAAAGATTCTAATGATTCTAATGATGAAGAAGATGATAAAATTATTTACATTGCTGTAAAGCATGAGTTTGATAATGATGAGAAAATGGCACTTATTTCTCATATAAGCAAAAACGATACATGTATTATAGATAGTGGTTGTTCTCATCACATGATTGGTGATAAAACTAAGTTTGAACATTTTGAAGATTATGATGGTGGCAGTGTAAGGTTTGATAATAATGAACCTTGCTGCATAAAAGGAAAAAGAAGAATCTCACTAACCAAAGAACTTGTATGTGATAATGCATATTGGATAGAAGGATTAAAACACAATCTGTTAAGTGTGGCACAACTACTCAATAATGGATTCAAAGTGGAATTCATGCATGGAAAAGAAAGACTGTTGGATGGCAAAGGAAAGCTAATTGGATCAGGCACTCAAACAAAAGGTAACTTGTTTTATCTTGAACTTAATGAATGTTCATATTTTATTGCTCAAGTTGAAGAAAGTTGGTTATGGCATAAGAGGTTGTGTCATGTGAACTTTGATAATTTGGTGAAAATAAGTAAATTCAAGAAAGTAAGAGGCATTTCTAACATAAAGAAACCTGAGGTTGGTCTATGCAAGAATTGTCAAATTGGAAAGATGGGAAAGACTAGCTTTAAAAGCAAAAACTATTAGTCTGAAGAAGTTTTAGAAATTGTGCATACTGATTTTATGTGGACCTATTAGAATTGAAAGTTATACTAGTGAAAAGTTCTTCATTCTTTTTGTTGATGATTACACAAGAATGATGACTATCATGTACCTAAGAGAGAAATCAAAAGCATTTGAAAAGTTCAAATGGTATTTGGCCAGAGTAGAAAAGGAAATAGGTAAAAAGACTGAAATGTTTGAGGTCAGACAGAGGTGGTGAATTCATTTCACATGAGTTCAATAACTTTTGCATTGAAAGAGGAATCAAAAGACGTGTTTCAACACTTGGAACTCCTGAACAAAATGGAATAGCTAAAAGAAGGAATGGATCTATCATGAACTATGCAATAACCTTAATGATTGGAAAGAGCATTGCTATCAAATATTGGAAGGAAGCTATCAACACCGTAGTTTATACCTTAAACCAAGTACAACTGAAGAAGGACTCATTCAAAACCCCCTATGAGTTATGGTATGGCTACAAACCAAATGTAAGTTACCTAAAAGTATTTGGAAGCAAATGTTACATTTTGAAAGAATCTAGAAAAGGTAAATTTGATGTAAATGGTGATGAAGGAATATTTTTGGGATATTCTTGCAAAAGTAAAGCATATAGATGTTTTTATTTGTCTACTCACAAAAGTCATAGAAAGTGCACATGTGAAAGTTGATGAGTTTGCAGAAAGAATTGAAGAAGAAAGCAAAAGGGAACTAGAAGACTACAAGAGATTTGTTTACATTGAACCTAATACAGTGCCAAATACACCTGTCAATCAGGAATTTTCAACTCTTGAGTCTTTAGTAATTGAGTAGCAGGAAGTTCAAACTGAGCCAATACCTACCAAGCTCCAAGGACCCGAGTTGCAAACTGAAGCTACTGAATCAATAGCTACCAAACCCAAGCAACCAGAACTTGAAGCTGAAGTGCAAGAGGATGAAAATGCAAAGCATTCAAAAGACAAGGAACTTGTATTAGCTAAGTATATCAGGAGGCATCATGCACCAAATCAGAACATTGGAGATAAATTTGAACGAACTATGACAAGAAGTAAGTTGAAAAGCACTTGTTTACTTGCTGATTTTGAACCAAGAAATGTCTAAGATGCATTAGAAAATGAAAGTTGGATTGAAGCTATGAATGAAGAGATAGAGCAGATAGAGAAAAATAAAACATGGACTCTTGTACCTATGCCTAAAGACAAAAATGTGATTGGAACTAAGTGGGTATTCAGAAACAAGTTAAATAAAGATGGCAAGGTGTCAAGAAACAAAGCTAGACTGGTATGCAAAGAATACTCTAAAAAAGAAGGTGTAGACTATGGAGAGAATTTTGCTCTAATTGCAAGATTGGAAGGTGTCAGAACCTTACTTGCATATGCATCATACAAAGGATTCAAAGTTTATCAAATGGATGTCAAGTTAGCATTTCTCAATGGTATACTGGATGAAGAGGTTTACATTGAACAGCCTGAAGGTTTTGTTGATCTAGATAAGAAGGACATGGTCTGCAAATTGCATAAAGCTTTGTATGCTCTAAAGAAAGCCCCTAGAGCATGGTATGAAAGATTGCACAACTATCTTATTCAGATTGTCTTTCAAAGAACTAATGATAATAGTAGCTTTTATATTAAGGAAAGATTAGATAATAAGATTTTTTTGGCATAAATATTTGTAGATGATACTTTGTTCACAGGAAATGATGATCTTTGCAAAGAATTTTTAGAGCAAATGAACATGGAATTCGAAATGTCAATGTTTGGTGAGATCAAATTTTTTGTTGGTCTTCAAATTCAACAAAATAAGAATGGCATCTATATCACTCAATCTAAATACATCAAGGAGATACTGAAAAAGTTTGGTATGGAAGACTGCAAACTAGTTGGGACTTCTATGTGTACTGGATTGAAACTTACCAAGAATGATGAATCAAAAGAAGTGGATCAGACATTGTATAGATCTATGATTGGAAAGTTGCAGTATGTAGTGCATATAAGACCAAACATTGCCCTTGTAGTTGGTATTGTAGCTAGATTTTCAGCAAAACCAAAAGAAAATCACATGATGACAATCAAAAGGATCATAAGATATTTGAAAGGAACTGAAGATTATGGATTATGGTATACACTTGGAGGAAATC
Organism: Cupressus sempervirens; assembly: GCA_028749045.1. Taxonomy (NCBI): domain Eukaryota; kingdom Viridiplantae; phylum Streptophyta; class Pinopsida; order Cupressales; family Cupressaceae; genus Cupressus; species Cupressus sempervirens. The sequence continues at coordinate 606,013,898 of CM053786.1, read as the reverse complement.
TTGATTTAAAAGTGTCTACTGATGTAGATTGGGCAGGGAATGTGATGACAAAAAAAGTATAAGTGGAGGAGCTTTCTTTCTTGGAAAAAGGTTGGTTTCTTGGACAAGTAAAAAGTAGAATTGTACATCCCAGTCCATAGCAGAGGCTAAATATGTTGCTGCAGCAGTAAACTATTCAAACATTGTTTGCTTCAAACAATTATTGGAAGGTATGAAGGAAGAAATCAGAGAACTTGTTATTATATTTTGTGACATTACAAGTGCAATTAACATATCCAAGAATCCAGTGATGCATTCAAAAACCAAGCACATTGCTATAAAGTATCACTTTGTCAGAGAATTGGTACAGGACAAGGAGATCAGATTGGAATATGTCCATACACAAGAACAAATTGCTAACATATTCACAAATTCATTACCTAAGGATGCATTTTTGTATCTCAGAGGTAAGTTAGGGGTCACTAAAATATAGTTTTAGTGATGCATCAACAGGAACATAATTGAAGATCTATCAGTTGATGCAGCAAAGTAATGAAAACATTGCATATGAGTCAGTACTTAAGGTACATTGAATTTCATTGAAGTTTGAAGTTGTGTTGTCTTTAGCATGTGTTGTCAAAGAGGGAGAGTTTACTGTCATATCTTTTTGAAATTTGCAAGAAAAAGAGAATTTATGTAAGAGGGAGAGATTACTATGAAAGAGGGAGATTACTGTATGAAATGTAAAAAGGTGAAACATTATGTCAATAAAGACTTGTTTTCAAATTTGATTTTGCTATAACATGTTGTGTTGCCATCAATGCCAAAGAGGGAGATTGTTGGATACAATTGTTCAATTGTGCATTTTCTTTGACGTTACACAAATGTCATATCAGTTATCAATCAAAGTCTACCAAGCTGAGATGGTTAGTAAGGTAAGAGACAGAGTCTATCGAGCTTAAAAGGTTAACAAAGAAGGTTTACAGTGTCTACCAAGCATTCTCAAGCTTTACCTTGCGCAGATAGTTGTTACTGAGCTTTCAAGGTTAAGCAAGGCAATTCAATGACTACTGAGCTTACTCGGTAATCAAAGGAAAATATGGCAAAAAATAGCTCTTACAGAGCTCTCATGGACAGTGAAGGAAATTCAGTTCTTACTGAGTTCACTCGGCAGCTAAAGAATTTCGCAAAAATTGCAATGTTAACCAAGTTGAGATGGTTAACTTAGGAAATTATTTCTAGAGCAATGTTTACCGAGCAAGGTTGGCCAATGAAGGATTTCTTTATTTTGTGAAATAAATTTTATTTGTTTAATGTAATATTTGTAGCCGGCTGATGTATGGTTTATTGGTAAATGTAACTTGTGAATGAGCCGACTCGATAATCTAGATGATATATATGAGACATCAAGTTTTGAATTCTAAGTGTGTGATGGATTTGATGTGAAATGAATGTGAAGAAGGAATGATTGTTGTGAGAATGAATTTTGAAGGATGATCAAAGATCATTGAGGAGCAGTAAAGCTATATTTGATCAAGGAGGATCTATTGGTGGAGAATAGAGATCTGTAATCAGCAAATTCAGTTGCATCATATTCAAGTCGATTCATTATTACTTTCTAACCTTTGTAGTAGTAATTTCAAAATCTCTTAACAGAGTTGGTTTAACAGCCATTTTGTAAATCTTCTAACAAGGTGACAATTCAGTTGAATTTCTCTAAAGATCTCTTGCAAGGCCACTCTTAATAGGGTGATTAAATCCTCTAACAGGGTCACACCTAATAGTGTGTTTTGTAACCTTTAACTGGGTTGACTCCTAACAAGGCTCACTTCAGAAGAGTGAAAATTGGTAGCTAGTTACTTGGTGGTTTTTCCCATATTGGGTTTCCACGTTAAATCTAGTGTCTCTTGTGTTCATGTTATTTACTTTTGCATGCATGTTAATAATTATGAATGCTTGAAAATCAGTAACTAATTAATCTACCGAGTTACAACATTTTTAAAGTGTTTACCGAGTATCAACAGTAACTAGTTATTTAAGACATCTAAGGGATCTGTGGATTTGTTTTTGTGGTAACTGATTCACCTCCCCTCTCAGTTACTCCATCTATAATTCCAACAGACTCATCTACCCTCATAGAATAATCGACTGCAGATCATCAGGTTCTGATTTGTATGATAAATAGAATTCGTTTTATGTTTGATAGATTATGTTAACATTAACTTGTTTATTGCTGATAGAAAAATGTTTTGCTTATTATTGTTTTTCTTTGAAGTCTAAATGAAGTTGGATTCTATTGTTTTGTTGGAAGCATTTCAAGTTTGTGTAGTTAAAGGATTTTATTTTTAGCATTCCTTTGAAAATGTGTCTGAAGACTACTTTTTCATACATTAGGAAAACATTTTCAGGAAAATCTTCAGCGTTAAGAGAATAAGGTAGAGATATTCATATATAATTTTTTTGAAAAATATGTACCTTAAACTGGATGTATGTTTGATCCAGTGTGTATTTTCAGCCAACATCTATTCATTCTCATAAATAGGTGTTACATTGTTAATATTTTTCTGGTGTTGGAAATGTTAGTTCTTGAATTAAAAAGACTTACAAAATGTTATGCATGAGAATGTTAAATCATACAGAAACTAGAGATTATTGCAGATTTGATATCACTAACTCCAGCATAACCAAAAATGTGAAATTAACCAAGAAGTAGTATTAAAATAGTGCATGATGACAATACTCGATAATATCAAACCATGTCAAGAATTGGCATACTTGTTTTCTTGTTTTATGTTATTTTTGTTATTAAAATGGTACAAGGAGTAGGCATGTCTGTTGCCAAATATTAGAAAAAATTACATGAGAAAAGAACAAAATTTTGTAAATTTTGGTCCAAGTTAAGCACAAGAATTTTGGAATGGTGTTTGTGTTTGAAAATATTATGATGTGAAGTTCTTGGGTTGAGCTGTAAGTGGTTATTGTTTTCCTTACAGAATTTAGTAAAGATAAAAACTTTGAATTTTTAAATCAGTCCATGTAAAGCTGGGATTTACTTTCAGAATCAAATTATTTTAACTTATTTCTTTAAACTTATCAACTTTTAGTCTGCTTTTGAATTAAATAACAGTTATATATATATATATATATATATATATATATATATATATATCTTTAGGTGGATGAAATCTGTATTCTTGGTATTTTTGTAGTTGCAATTGTTTTAGTTGATCTAAAAATTCTTATAAAGTAAATGTTTACTTTATTGAATGAATTTTGTTCTTAAGGGATATATATATTGTATTTTAAATTTTTTTTTGCTGGAGGGGTGCTGAATGTGGAATCAAAGAGGAGGGTAATTATTGGAAATTTGTGTTAATATTCCTTACACATTACCTACCAGTCTTTTATGCTAAACTAGTTCATGATGCTTGGCCAAGCTTGGTAAAACATTTATGCATATGATTGAAATGCATTGGTTATTTTACATTGTTTTACCTCTTCCACATTCTTGTGTATGTTTCTACTAGGCATATGTGTAAGTAGATTAGGCACATAGGTTGTACCAGATCTTTCTGATCCAATTGTGCCGAGTTGCTAACCTTCTCGTGCTAGGGTCAAGTAATTCTCCTTAACCAGAGAACCTTGAGGATTTAACCACTCCATGGTTGGGCGGTAAAAGCGCCTGGACCACTCTTCTATCTCATGATAGCGGATGGACATAGTTCTGATGGCTTAGAGATGAGATTACATGTAGATGGACACTAAGGTTCAATGACATGTTATTTTATATGTTTTATGTTATATATGCTTTATATCATATGATGTACTAATGATACATTCATGTTCGACATGTAGGTCGACATAGTTTTGACAAAAGATTCCATGTTCATATGACTAATTTCCAAAATTTATACTTTGTTTTGTATATGGTATCCATATGGGGTCGACTTTGTATTATCAAGTGTATTTAGAGAGATTGGCACTATTTAATAATGATTGTGATTCTAGTTATTCTTGACTATTTGTCAATATGTATAGATTTTCCATCTAGAAATGGACATTGAATTATATGGTTATGTGATTTAAATCAACTTTTGACTTTTTTCAAAAATTCTATATAATTCCACATATTGTTCTGCATCTTGAGGTTGTTTGCATATGTGGCAATAATTGTGGTTTTCAGATTTTACATGTGGTATTAGAGCTGTGTTAAACAATAGGACCTAAGGCCTTACTAATGCTAATGTTGCATAGTTCACTCTTGGAACAAGAGTAATCTATCATCATGTATTCTTGAAGAGGGAATAGGGATGGAGGCATCAATGGTCCTCTGGATGAGCCTGGAAACCAAAGGCTTGACCAGATTTTGGTGCTCCTCACTCAGTAGAGACAGTGCATGGATGACATGGAAAATGCCATAAGAGGATGACAGGTTGAGGAGGATGAGCACAGAGAAACTTTGCATCAACAAGAAGAAGCATAGAAGAAGAGAGAGGAGGACCAAATGCTTGAGGCTTAGAGGAAACAAGAGGAAGATTGAAGGATTGAAGAGCAACATAAGAAAGAAGCTGACCAAAGGATGGATGGACTAGTTCATGATAGGGTCCAAATCATAGAAGATCTCAACAAAGACCTCGAAAAGGTCACACCCCCTACCTTTAATGGTAAGACTATAGGTGAAGAGGGAGAAGCTTGGATAGCCACCATGGAAAAGTAATTTCATGTTCGTAATTTCACCAAGAAGTCCAGGGTAGTATGGGCTACTTTTCAGTTGGTTGGTAAAGTGGCAACATGGTGGGGAAATGTTATGGCTGAGAAGAAGTTACAACACAGAGAGATATCATGGGAAGACTTCTTGCAACATTTCTATAAGCGATGGTTGCCTCAGTTGTTTTATGACAAGAAGGCATCAGAGTTCTATAAGCTAATTCAAGGGGTCATGTTGCTCACACAATATCATGAATAATTTTTCCATCTAGTTAAATATGTTCCTTGGTACCATAATGATGACTTGTTTAGGATTCACAAGTTCATCATGGGGATACGCCTAAAAATCTATAATGAGGTGGAAATGCATGAGCCAAAGTCTATGGACTATGCACTGAGAAAGGAACTGAAGCAGGAAAAACGATTGAAAGATACAACTCTAGTAAAAGCCTTTAATAACCAATCTTTCAAGAGAAAATTTTAGGATAATAACAAGAAAAAGGGTGGTCGATAATAGATGTATAACATGAAAGGGAAAGGACAAGAAAATTCTCAAAAGGGCAATAACAGGAATTTCCAAGGTCAGAACATGGGTAGAGGAAGTAACAGCAACAAGAATAAAAATGGTGGCAATAACAAGAACTGGAACAAGAATGATAAATCATCAACTCAAATAAGGCCTTGTGATGGTTGTTTTGTATGTGGAGGTAATCACTATGCAGCTAAATTGTAAGGAAACTCAGGTGCAGAAACAACTTCCTACACTAATCTCTTAAGAGAAGTATGGTGCAAATCCTATTAAAATCTTTTCACTTATAGATTCAATATCATGTAAGCAACAATATTTCAGAAAACCAAGCATAAAGAAAATAGATAGAGAAAGAAACACATAACACAAAGATTTTTCAGTGGGGAAAAACCGTTCGGTAAAACAACCCCACCCCTCTAGAACCTGCACAATGTATTATCTTCAACACAAGGTTACAATACACTTGCAATGCAAGTTCAACAGCGACAACAGAAGACACCAGTAGCAACTCACAGTACCAACAATACACTTTTTCACATACACATCTTCACAACCCTAAAAATGCTTATAACATGCGCTTCACTTTAGGGCTACTTCCAAAGGTAACCGTATTAGGGTTTTACCATTCTCTGAGAAAATAGGATACCGTATTAGGGTTTTACCATTTACCACTGTTGGGGTAGAGTGTACAGTACTCAAATTTATCAGTTGCCACATGTCTTCACCTATCATTGAATCTTCCTAACATAGCTCTTACGTGTCATAAGAATCTGTCATAACCGTTTTAGCTATGATCTCTTTATACACAATTCAAGATGCCAACACATCAACATTATTTACAAGAAATACATTTTACAAAACAAATAATAAGAATAGGAATTATCCAAGGTTGAGACACCTTATTCCTAACATAAATGCCCTCAAAGGAGTGCACCTAAGAATGGACTGAAGGTTCAACATTGAATTCATGCAGCTGTGGACCATAGGCAAATAGAGTTTTAGGTAACTTCTTTGCAGTTGAATGGTAAGCTTTTCGGTTGTGAAGTTTCCATTTTGATTGATATTGGTGCTATAAAGTTCCTAGTGCAGTAGCTAAACTTCCAATTAAGGCTAGTTATATGGACAAACCCTGGATAGTTGAGTATGGAAATTGGATAGAGTGTCAAGTAGAGTAATGTCTATCCTGCAATGAGTTAGAACTTCCAACTTTTCACACACAAGTAAATTTATATGTAGCTCCACTTGGGTCATATGATGTCATACTTAGAATAAATTGTCTTATTGAGAATAAGGCTATAGTAAATTGTGAAGATAAGCTAGTTGAATGCTTGGATGACTTTGGAAATCCAGTAATAGTGAATGGGATTAAGAGGTTGATAGTGCTTAGGCATATTTCAGCTATGCAGTTGATGAAGGCTAAGAGGAAGGGTTGTCAGCTTTTTGTTGCACATGTGAAAGATCTTAAAGATCATATACTTTCCATAGACGATTTCCCTATATTGCAAGAGTTTTGGGATGTTTTTCCAAAAGATTTACTCAAATTACCACCTAAGAGAGAGTTTGATTTCTCCATTGATATTAAGCCAGAAGCTGAGCCACAATCCAAGGTGCCTTATAGGATGACCACCACCAAGATGTATGAACTCAAGGTTTAGTTGCAAGAGTTGTTGGAAAAAGGTTTTATATGTCCAAGCATGTCACCATGGGGAGCACCAGTGATTTTTGTAAAGAAAAAGGATGGAACCTTGTGCCAATGCATTGATAACAGGATGTTAAACAAGGTTACCATAAAGAACAGATATCCACTTCCATGGATAGATGAACATTTTGATCAGATGAAGGGAGTTAAGGTATTTTCAAAGATAGATCTACGATTTGGGTATGATCAACTATGGATTAAGGATGAAGACATAGCTAAGAGAACTTTCAGAACATGGTATGAGTGCTATGAATTTGTACTTTTGCCTTTTGGTCTTACGAATGCACCTGCAACATTCATGAATCTTATGAATAGTGTGTTCTGAGATTGTATGGATGAGTTTGTTGAAATCTTCATTGATGAAATTCTAATTTATTCAAAATCCATGGAGGAGCATGAGGAGCACTTACGTATTTTCCTGCAGTGCCTTTGCGATAGGAAGTTGTATGCGAAGCTTACCAAGTGCACATTTTATCATAAACAAATTCACTACCTTGGACACATCATCACTACTGATGGAGTTTCAATGGATCCTTCCAAGATTAGGGCTACTCTTGACTGGCCAGTTCCTCAGAATGGAAGTGAAATTCAGAGCTTCATGGGTTGATCTGACTAACGGATCTAGACTAATTGCAATATTGAATGCTTAAATAGAATCAAATTAGCGGAAGTCTTATTACATGCATACATAAATGAAATTATGCATCAAAACTTAAGAATTTAAGGTGAAATAAACAGAATTGAAAGAGAAGAAGATAGAGAGTGCAAACAAAGTTTGATTTCGGAGTTCGCCACAAATGTGACTACGTCTCCGGGTCGGCTCCAATAGAGTACGACCGATCCGATTATTCTCCAAAATCAATTACAAATGCACCAAGACTTATTCCCTTAAACACATCAGCATAGCATGCCCTCAACGTGCAGAATAGTCTTCAAAAATCTCTTAAACATTCTCCTGTTCTCACCACCTGAATGCCTTTCCAAAGCCTACTACCCCCATTTTACACATCAAATTTAGCCAAAAATGGGCTAAAACAATTAACAAACATAATCCCCTATTTTGATTACATATTTTCGAATTTGCCCCTTTTACCATTATTTTGTTATGATCTCATACCAAAATTAAGGGTTTGTTTTCAACAAATACCCTTAATTAACTAAGATTGGACGGATTTGTTATGGATAGATAACAACTCTTCTCTTAATATTGCATATGCCATAAATAGCCCATTGGTTGGCCTTAACTTTAGGAGGCCAATGGTTAGGAGTTCAACTCCCATTATCTCATTCCTTTAATTCGAATTAAATATCCATTTTAATTTTAATTTGAATGTTTTCCCTCTCTTTATGATTTTGTGACATCATGCTGATGTCACCATTTTAAACTTTTGCCTCCAAAATTCAAATTGCCATAACTTCTTCATACGAGCTCGGTTTTTAACGAAACGAACACCGTTGGAAAGCTCTCATCGGGCTCTTTATTTTGAAATACATTGTTGACCACTTTCAAGATGGTCTGATTTTGCCTCTTATCTAGCCCTCTGGTCTGCCCGTTGACCAAAACTTTGACCGAGCGTAACTTCTCCATTCGGATTCCATTTTTGTCCGTTCAAGTTGCATTGGAATCAAGATGCTGAGATCTTTCTCATGGTGCAGATTTTTGGAGAGAAATGAGACAATTCAATTTTCACTAAAAATCCATCGGATCAGGCCTCCCCACTAAAGACCTTTTGGACCTCCAAAAGTGACATTTACTCTGACATAAAGTGAGGACTTGGCCTCCCCACTTGTCCTGTATCATCTGTACATTTAAATACCTGGCTCACAAGCACAATGAAGACTGCAACAACATTGTTGATCATAAACATTATTCTATCACTTCCATAAGCATCTGCATCAGTTGTCATAGCCACTAACCAACAAACATTGACTAGCATCAAGCTGAACAATAATGCAGAAATGAAAGAGAATAAGTCAACAACATATCGATCCTTAACAACAGGAACATTTTTACCCAAAGAACCATCAATGCTTTCAATCATCATTCCCTCATGTTGTACTGTGGGTGCATCCTGCAACATCTGACCCTAGTTAGCTACTCCAAGTTCAAGTGTAGAACCACCTATACTGACAGACATAAGAGTTAACTCTTTACTTGCATTAATTACCCTCTTTAACTGCCTTGGGTTTGCAAAAGAACGACCAGTCTTAATCATGTGAGAATGTACAATATACTGAATGTCATCTTTAAACAAGTGATAATGATTCTTTTCCCTATAGAAAATTGCTTTTCTATCATAAAGATAAGGGCTACCAAGCACTATCCCACAAATATCCAGTGGAACCACATCAAACTGTACTTCATCCACAAATTTACTAGTGATTGTGAATCTTAAGGTGCATTGTCTTGTTACTTGTAACTTATCATTTTCACAAATCCAGCCTAGTGGATAAGGTTTCTTATGTAATGTAGTTTTCAATCCCAAGTTCCTTACAACACTTTCAGAAATCAAGTTCACTTGAGAACCACTATCTATGAGTGCATCAATTTTAGTGTTCTTAGCAACAACCCTTAAATGAAACAACTCATTCCTTTTTTTATCTTCAGGGAAATCATTAACTTTAGATGAAGAAGCGCAACTATAAACAAAAGCACTAGAGATAGGAGCTTTACCTTTTACACCCATAGCTGTTATCTTAGTCTCATCATCTGAATCTGAACCAAGATCCATAACAACATTTGTGGCTTTCTCCTTAGCTTTTTGTTTATGATTCTGTCTTTGAGCCCACTTAGGCTTCAATTCGGGATGCAACTTCCAACAATGTTCTTCATCATGACCCTTCCTGTCACAATGAGTACAAGAAAGTTTCTCATCCTTCTTAACTATAGCTACCTTCTTTCCTTTCTCTGTCTCTACATTCTTAGAAGATTTCTTTACAGAGTTATCATCATCAAACTTATCAATAAAAGATCCTTTACCCCTTGACTCTAAGTGTGTAGCTTGAACTGACACTTCATCCAAATTACAAGGGTTTAATACCAAAATAGAATGTCTAAGGTAGGAATGAAGACCTCCTATGTACTTCAACAAAGTATCCTGGGTGTACAAAGGAACATTCAAAGCAATAGCCCTTTTCCTAAATTCATGGGTGTACTCTTGTACAGTTTGCCCTTTCCCTTGCCTAAACATTTGCCAGTCCATCATTAATTGTTGCATATGTCCTAGGGGATAAAACTGCTTCTTAAGAGCATTAACAAACTCTGCCTAAGTTAAACTGACTCTACCATGCCGTGAAACTTCTGCCTTAGTCTTACTCTCCCACCAAGTTAAAGCTGTACCTCCTAACCGAAGAGTAGCTAATTGAATCCTATCAACATCATCTAATAGGTTTTGGACTCTACAGTAGACTTCTACTTGTTGAATCCAATCATCCAATTTTTCAGCATTAAGTTCACCACAATACTTAGGCAATTCAAATTTTACATCCAGTTTGATCTTAGGCTTATACCCACTCTTGAAAGGATTAGAAGAAGTAGAATGAGGAGAAGATGGAGAAGAAGGAGAAGAGGGAGGAGAAGAAGAAGAGGGTGGATCTAGTTTCTTATCACCATCGCCATGATGTTTCCCTTTCTTGTCTTCACATTCTTTCCGCTCTTGTCTCTCCTAAAAAAGAACGTCCACCTTAGCCTTCATCTCGAGGAATGCTCTTCGAAATTCCTACTCACTGATCTCATCAGGAACCTCCATTCCAGAAATAGACATCTTCGAAAATGTTCTTCGCTTCCCAATCTCAGGATTAAATTCTTCAAGCTTGCCTTTGCCCTTCTGAATCCTGGATCTTGTTAGCATTCAAAAAAACAACTGCAATAATAGTCAACTGGGCTCTGATACCACTTGATCTGACTAACGGATCTAGACTAATTGCAATATTGAATGCTTAAATAGAATCAAATTAGCGGAAGTCTTATTACATGCATACATAAATGAAATTATGCATCAAAACTTAAGAATTTAAGGTGAAATAAACAGAATTGAAAGAGAAGAAGATAGAGAGTGCAAACAAAGTTTGATTTCGGAGTTCGCCACAAATGTGACTACGTCTCCGGGTCGGCTCCAATAGAGTACGACCGATCCGATTATTCTCCAAAATCAATTACAAATGCACCAAGACTTATTCCCTTAAACACATCAGCATAGCATGCCCTCGACGTGCAGAATAGTCTTCAAAAATCTCTTAAACATTCTCCTATTCTCACCACCTGAATGCCTTTCCAAAGCCTACTACCCCCATTTTACACATCAAATTTAGCCAAAAATGGGCTAAAACAATTAGCAAACATAATCCCCTATTTTGATTACATATTTTCGAATTTGCCCCTTTTACCATTATTTTGTTATGATCTCATACCAAAATTAAGGGTTTGTTTTCAACAAATACCCTTAATTAACTAAGATTGGGCGGATTTGTTATGGATAGATAACAACTCTTCTCTTAATATTGCATATGCCATAAATAGCCCATTGGTTGGCCTTAATTTTAGGAGGCCAATGGTTAGGAGTTCAACTCCCATTATCTCATTCCTTTAATTCGAATTAAATATCCATTTTAATTTGAATTTGAATGTTTTCCCTCTCTTTATGATTTGGTGACATCATGCTGATGTCACCATTTTAAACTTTTGCCTCCAAAATTCAAATTGCCATAACTTCTTCATACGAGCTCCGTTTTTAACGAAACGAACACCGTTGGAAAGCTCTCATCAGGCTCTTTATTTTGAAATACACTGTTGACCACTTTCAAGATGGTCTGATTTTGCCTCTTATCTAGCCCTCTGGTCTGCCCGTTGACCAAAACTTTGACCGAGCGTAACTTCTCCATTCGAATTCCATTTTTGTCCGTTCAAGTTGCATTGGAATCAAGATGTTGAGATCTTTCTCATGGTGCAGATTTTTGGAGAGAACTGAGACACTTCAATTTTCACTGAAAATATCCATCGGATCATGGGTTTGGCAGGCTATTATCAAAAATTTGTTGAGGGATTTTTGAAAATTGTAGCACCTATTACCTCACTACAATGGAAAGAGAAGAGATATATGTGGACTAATGAGTGTGATAGAGCTTTTCAATTATTGAAACATAAACTCACCTCTACTGCTATTCTTGTGATTCTCGATCCCAATGGGCATTTCACCATGATAACTGATGCTTCAAGTGATGGTTTACGTGGAGTTTTGATGCAAGAAGGTAGAGCTATAGCTTATGATCCCATAAGCTAAAGCAACATGAGGTTAATTATGTGCCTCATGATCTTGAGTTGGCTGCCATTGTTCATGCATTGCAAATGTCGAGGCATTACCTTATTGGTAAACCTTGTGAGGTGAAAATAGATCATATGGTTTTGAGATACATCTTTACTTAATCAAATTTGAATGCTAGATAGAGATGTTGGCTCAAATTCCTCAGTGAGTATGATTTTGATATTAAGTACATTAAGGGTAACGAGAATAGGGTGGCTGATACTCTCAGTAGGAGAAGGCATATATTTGCTATATCTACTACTAGACCATGACTGAAAGAGCATGTTATTGAAAACCTCGTAGGTGATGATCATTATGAAATGGTTAAAACCACATTACACACTTATCCATCTGATCACCGTTTTGATGGATACAGTTTTGACTCAAAGGGTCTTCTGAGATATCAAGTTCGTATCTATATTCCCAACCATGTAGGATTGAGGAAAATTGTGATGGAGGAAATGCATAGTACTCCTTATTTGGGTCACCCTAGAGTGACTAATATGGTTGCAGTTATGAGGTGACTTTATTTTTGGCCAGGGTTAGAGTGTGATGTGATCACTTTTGTTGCCCAGTGTTTAGAATGCTAGCGAGTTAAGGCTGAGCATATTCATCTGGTTGGATTGTTGTATCCTCATGACATAGTAGAGTACAAATGGCAAGTAATTTCGATGGACTTTATATAGGGTTTACCTATGACTAGGCAGAGGCATGATGTTATATTAGTTGTGGTTGATAAGTTGACCAAGGTTTCACATTTTATACCAGGGAGTTTGAAGGATGGATCATTGGTGTTAGCGAAGAAGTTTGTGCAAGAGGTATTCAGGCTACATGGTGTACTTGAGACTATCATCTCTGATAGGGACACAAGAATGATGTCGAGGTTCTAGATGACCTTGAATGCTTCATTGGGAACTTAGTTAAATTTTAGTACTACTTATCAACCGTAGACTGATGGCTAGACAGAAAGGGTGAATCAGGTTGTAGAAGATTTACTGCATATGTATTGCATGGATCATTAGTATAAGTAGGAGGAATACCTACCTTTGGTTGAGTTCACTTACAATAATTCTTTTAATGTATCTCTATGAATGACTCCTTTTGAGCCACTTTATGGGTGTAAATGTCGCACACCTATTAGTTGGGATAGAGTGGAGTATCGAATTGTGATTGGTCCTGAGATGCTCAGAGAGATGGAAGAACAAATGGTTATGATTCATGCTTGCTTAAAGGAATCTATAGATAGGCAAAAGAGCTATGTGGATATGAAGCATACGTTTAAATAGTTTTAGGTTTGGGACAAGGTTTTCTTGCGTGTGTATCCGCATAAGAGTTCAATCTCTTTTGGAAATTCTTCTAAGCTTGCACCAAGATATGTTGGACCCTTTGATGTTTTGGAGGTCATAAATCCTGTGGCTTATTGACTTTCTCTACCACCAGCTTTGGCCCATATTCATAATGTTTTTCATGTTTCATTGTTGAAGCCATATCATCCTGATGCGTCTCATATTCTTGATTGGCATGCCTTGCAGGTTCAAGATCTGGGGGTGGTGCAAGTGTTTCCTACCTACCTCATGGATGAGCACACTATTTGAGTGCATGACAGAGACATCTTGTAGTACAAGGTCCAATGGGATTAGTTCTCTATTGACAGTGCTACATGGGAGGATGTTGATGTTATGCATCAATCCTTTCCACATCTTTTTACTTAGATTAGTACTTTTTATTGCTATTGTAGTTCTTTTATGATATACTGATCTTTGGATATTGATGGACATCGGGTTGATGTCTCTTCCAAATGGGGAGGGATGTCACAACTCATTATTTTTGACTTGTTTTTATTAGGACTTAGTATGTTATTTGACTTCTTGACTAAGAATATGATTGAGTATGTAGGACTCAACTTGAGTCGAATACCTTAAAAAAAAACTTTTATTGTTGATATTATTTGATGGATAATTTAATTTAATAAACATTAGAATGGTCAAATATGTTGAGCTTATGAGATTTCGACATGATGGATAAAATTTTGATTTCATTTATATGTTATATATGATAATGTACGATTGGATGTTTTAAAATTAGAATTCAAGATGTTATTATTTATTATGATGATGACACTACTGACGCATCTGGGTGATGTCGAGTTTGTGAGTGTGTAGGTACTGAAGGCGGAAGGGTGGTTGATGTAGAGGAGTTTAGCTTCTTGGCAAGGTTGGTCTAGAATTTTTATGGTGCAGTCACACACACACTTAAAGAATTTTATTTCAAATAAATAACATGCTTGGCTTTTACATCTAGTTTAATTATACGGATTTAGACATGCATATAGAGTGGTAATGAATTCATAATTTGTTTAGTACTTTTGGAAATATTATAATTTAGATTTAAAATAAGTATTATGCTCTTAGATTATTTTCCTTAGAAATTACAATCGTGAAATTTAATGGAAATGGATAGTCGAGAAATTTATTACAATTAAATAGTAATGAAGTGTGTAATAACTTCATTTTATTTTAATGGACTGAAGCTAGCACTCCAAATGTAGGGGGGGATATTAATTAATAATTTCCAAAATTTGTTATTCCTCCATAACATTAGCTAAGGGCATTAAAAATATTATAATAACAATAGAACTGCTATTTTTTTTTGGAAAAATCAAATGTTTTTGGAATAAAAGCAAAGGGAGACATTTTTTTCTGGGGAGAAGGGGAGAAAATGTGTGGGAAGAGGTAAGGTAGGGCTACTTTTAGGGAATCTACAGGCATGCAAAGGGAAGGAGTTTTCTAAATATAAAGGCGGTGTTTTTGGAGGATGTAGGTGTTGGGATTTGAGGATACAGCCTGGGTTGTAAAGAGAGGGAAGGAGTCAAGTGTTACGGCTGAAAATTTGAAGCTATAGTGATTTAGTGAACTTGCTGTTTGCCAAGCTATTGGGAGACTCATCTACCCTCACAGAAGAATCAACTGCAAATCATTAGGTTTCGATTTGTATGATAAATAGAATTCGTATTATGTTTGATAGATAATGTTAACATTAACTTGTTTATTGCTGATAGAAAAATGTTTTGGTTATTATTGTTTTTCTTTGAAGTCTAAATGAAGTCGGATTCTATTGTTTTGTTGGAAGCATTTCAAGTTTGTGTAGTTAAAGGATTTTCTTTTTAGCATTCCTTTGAAAACGTGTCTGAAGACTACTTTTTCATACATTACGAAAACATTTTTAGGAAAATCTTTAGCGTTAAGAGAATAAGGAAGAGATATTCATATATAATTTGTTTGAAAAATATGTACCTTAAACTGGTTGTATGTTTGATCCAGCGTGTATTTTCAACCAACGTCTATTCATTCTCATAAATAGGTGTTACAGTGTTCATATTTTTTTGGTGTTGGAAATGTTAGTTTTTGAATTAAAAAGACTTACTAAATGTTGTGCATGAGAATGTTAAGCCATACGGAAACTAGAGAATATTGCAGATTTGATATCACTAACTCCAGCATAACCAAAAGCATGAAATTAACCAAGAAGTAGTATTAAAATAGTGCACGATGAAAATACCTGATAATATCAAACCATGTAGAGAATTGGCGTACCTTATTTCTTGTTTTATGTTATTTTTGTTATTAAAATGGTAGAAGGAGTAGGCACGTCTGTTGTGGAATAGTAGAAAAATTTACATGGGAAAAGAACAAAATTTTGTAACTTGTAAAGCTTTTCTCGAAAACACGTATTTTGTAAATTTTGGTCCAAGTTAAGCACAAGTATTTTGGAGTAGTGTTTGTGTTTGAAAATATTATGGTGTGAAGTTTTTGGGCTGAGTTGTAAGTGATTATTATTTTCCTTATAGAATTTAGTAAAGAGCAAAACTTGGGATTTTTAAATCAATCCATGTGAAGGTGGATTTTACTTTTAGAATCAAATTATTTTAACTTATTTCTTTAAACTTATCAACTTTTTGTTGCTGAATTAAATAACAATTATATATATATATCTCTTTAGGTGGATGAAATCTATATTCTTGGTATTTTTGTAGTTGCAATTGTTTTAGTTGATCTGAAAATTCTTATAAAGTAAATGTTTACTTTATTGAATGAATTTCATTCTTAAGGGATATATATATTGTATTTTTATTTGTTTTTGTTCGAGGGGTGTTGAATGTGGAATCAAAGAGGAGGGTAATTATTGGAAGTTTGTGTTAATATTCCTTACACATTACCTGCCAATCTTTTACACTAAACTGGTTCATGATGCTTAGCCAAGCTCAATAAAATATTTATGCATATGATTGAAATGCATTGGTTAATTTACATTGCTTTCCCTCTTCCACATCCTTGTGTATGTTTCTACTAAGCATATGTGTAAGTAGATTAGGCACATAGGTTGCATTTTTATATACAATGCATTTTTATTTTTAGTGTCATTTTTGTCATAAAGCAACTTTAAATGATAAAGTACTTTATAAAATAAAGTGACTTAACTATAGGAAGTTCCCATTTAAATATATCCTTGTTGAAACCAAAGACTCTTATGACTAGCTGCCATCCTCAAAATAAGTTAGTTAGCCTATCCAGATGGAAAGATAGACCAATTAGGCACCATAATGTCTAGCATGGAGAAAGGGACATTACAACCCTCCCTTCCTAGGATTGCTTGCCCTCAAGCAATCTCAATGTTGAATGTTGCAAGATTGATTTGCCTTCCCAAGTGGCATCTTCATATGAAAAAGCCTTCCAGCAAATTAGACTTTCGCTAATGGACCTATTACACAACTTCTTTTCTTTGACCTCAATCACCTCTGTTAGGACCAATACTATCTTCCCTTCTACATCAAGTGGGGGAAATCCAATAGAGGGCACTACATGTTGACCAATCTCCTTCTTGAGGGATGAGACATGGAATATGTTATGAATTATGCTATCATCGGGAAAGTCCATCTCATAAGAAACCTCTCCAACCCTCCAAGTAATGTGATAGGGAGCATAGAATCTAGGGTGACCCACTCTTCTTCAAGGAGCTCTATCTGTAAGGTTGGAGACAAAGGTAAACCATGTCACCCAACTCAAAACTATGCTCTATCCTATGGAGATCAACATACATCTTCTATTCATTCTAAGCATGTAGAATGTTCTCCTAAAGAGATCTGAGAATGTCATGTTGATCCTATATCCAATCCCCAACTAGTGGTGCCCTGTTGTCTTGTAAACCCAGATCTACGAATGATAGAGGCTCACTACCATAGATAGCTCAAAATGGACTCATCTGGATAGACATGTGGTAGGATGAGTTGTAGCAATACTTCCCTAGATATAACCATTTAACCCAAGCTCTCTGCTATTTTGTTACAGTTTTTACCAAATTTGTTAACTTATCGATCTAAAAAATCTACTAAAAAAATAGTGGTAGCCAATCATAAAATTTTAAAAATTGAAAAAAATTCTATTTCAATAGAAATATTTCAAATGACCATAGGTTAGGAGATTGGGGCACTATTTTCAAAGCATGACTAATAGAAAAAGAAGCATGTAAAAACTATAGTCTACATTTATAAATAGACATAGGTGGGACTAAAAATAGTTATTAATTTATTAATGTACAAAATTTAAACAAGTTTTTCTAAATTAGATTAGTATGAAATTGTTATTAAACATGTGAAATCAAACTTGGTTTTCACTCTCACCATTAGAGCTAAAAGGCTAATATTTATTTGATGAACAGACTGGGAATTGACTACTTGAAATGTCAATTGATATACATACTATCATTGTGTTTTCTCTAGATCTAAATGTAGGCTTCATATTAGAAGAATGTGCTGAATTTAGACAAAATGGGCAGGTACCACGAAGCATTCTGCAAAAGAAGTCAAATGATGTAGTCCCTTGATATGATGCCTTATTTGGGTATTGAAAAATAATTAGAGTTCTTTTAT
Organism: Cupressus sempervirens; assembly: GCA_028749045.1. Lineage (NCBI taxonomy): Eukaryota > Viridiplantae > Streptophyta > Pinopsida > Cupressales > Cupressaceae > Cupressus > Cupressus sempervirens. The sequence continues at coordinate 605,995,758 of CM053786.1, read as the reverse complement.
ATTTTATTCCATACTTTGGATATGCATCTAACAAAGATATTCTGATTGTAACTCTTCACAAAAATCTACATTCTTATAGATGGCTCTTCATTATAACGGATTTACAACACAGTTCAGTCAAGTTCTTGAACTCTGCATAGATGTTTATAAGAATATAAGTTGTATTATTTTCTTAAAATCTAATTAAATACAATTAGAAGCATTTTGTTAAGGCGTTGGTTAAGCTTCAGACAAAGTGTATCAAAGATTTTTTTTTTAAATTATGAAAATACAATAATTTTTTTTCAACCTTTTTTCTATTTTCGATTACATAATATACATATTGCATATCATAAAGAATGAATACTAAAATTTCAGAAAAATCTATATTATTTTTTATTTTAAAAATTTTAGTCAACAATACATTTTGTCTTGAGCTTAACAATATCCCAAAACAAACCTTACATTTCTTCAACAAATTTTATTAAGCATTTCATTTGTTGTCCCACATTTCGCTTGCATGTTTACTAGCATTCCAACCATAATATCTGTAGAGTTCCCTTGTCCTTATGCTTTGAAGGTTAACCCAAACACTGTGTCAAAGTCCTCTTGCTATCACAGATAAAAGATGTTATTGCCAAAGATTTGAATTTATTTCTTAAAAGTTTCTAAATCTTTTCAATAAATCCATTTCCTACAGATGTTGTTGATTTTGGTCTTATTTTCTAAAGCCTTTTAAAATTATATTTTTGTTTATATGTTGTGATGAGACAACATTTATTTGAGGCATTCTGACAAACAATTTGTGTGCACTACGTGTGATTCCAAATTTTTATTGCACTTGCTTGAAAGTTTTGAATGCCTTTTTCACCAAATTTATATTCTGCAGCTTTCACATTCATTGTATTTCATGAAGTGGCATATCTTTGCAACAAAATTCTTGTCTATGTTTTTTTACCACAAACATGAATTCCTATTGCAATGGAGTGCAACTCTTGTTCTTCTTCTTAGTATAAACGAGCCCAGTTAAAATGAATGTATAAATAAAGATTCAATTGAGAATAAATAAGTGCTAGTTAGTGGTCAATAGTTGATGTTAATTGTAATTTAGAAAGTAAATTGGAAAATTTAGTTAAATTATAATATTAAATATAATTAGGCCATATTGTAGGAATTTTAAAAGGTAAAATTTTAAAATTTTAAATTAATATTTAATAATTTACTATATGAGTATTCTATATCACAAACATGAATTCCTAAGTGTTCAAAGAAAAACTCATTGACAATCACTTTTTCATTATGGGATGCATAGGTACTCAATAATTGGAATTATCTCATTATTCCTCCTCCTAGAGCATTTACATTTGTGGCCTCTCAATAATGATCACATAGAAAGGATGTTCGTTGGTGTGCACCTCATGTCCCTTATTGGAAATTAAATTTTGGTGGAGCATCATGTGGTAATCCTAGAGTGTCTATAAGATTTGCAATTAGGGATCACAAAGGTCTCCTAATTCAAGGGTCTATTATTCCTCTTCATCCCATGAAAAATAATATTGTAGAGGCACTTGCTCTATTGTATGGTCTTCATGCAGTATTATCTCATGGCATAGAAAAGTTGGTCATTGGAGGGGATTCAATGATTACTATTCAAGAAACAAAGACTAGGAAATCCCCAAACTGGAGAATTTGTTACATTGTGATGCAAGTGTGGAAGATGTTAACAAAATTTGAAAATATAATTGTTGTTCATACATATCATGAGGGCAACTCATTGGTGGATGTGTTTTCCAACCTGGCATGTGATGGCAACAAATTAGTAGTTAATAAGACATCATCAACTTTGGAGGAGTTTCAAATCATCAAAGACACATTGGCCAGAGATCATGTCAATTCTCATTAATGACGTTAAGTGTGTTTATTTATAGTAGACATTTGTTTTTTCAAATTCCAATACCCTTTCCACTATTTCCATTCCACCTCTTCAATTTAGTCACTTCATCCTTCCTTTTTGTGCTTATAGTTCATCCTCATACTTTCATATTTGTGTGGATCTTCATACTTTTTACTTTTTCCTTCATTTGATAGCGTGGATTACCATACACCTCTTACTCTTTCCAATTTCATATTGTTTAATCCCACTTTCATCTTGCCATTAATCTTTCCATTGTTTGTTTTGGCAGAATTTGTTTGATACTTCAAGTGGATAAATTCTTTACTTTAGATGTTGTTATAGCTACTTTAATGCCTTTTTAAAAAAAATACTACATGAGTATAAGAATTATGTAATTGAAATTAAAAACCAATATTAAAAAAATTAGACAATACAAACTTTTTAACTTAAATTACAAGAAATTTATGTGCGATGAATAAGGTTTAGAAATATAGAGAGGAAGAGCATACATTATGAGTTTGTTATAAAAATAAAAATTTTGAGTGCATTGATAAATTTCCATAATATGACCCAAATATATCAATCAATCACAATCAACAAAAAGAATTTTTGTAATTTTATAAAGTAAAATATTGTCATTTATATCATACAAAAATCTAAAAAAACAAACTTTTAAAAAATATGAATAAGTTATATTGGTTGGAATAGAAAAAATAATCACCACTTAACCAAAAGTGAAAAAATTGTATAGGGTATAGAAGGATGTTTACTTTTTTGGATGGTTTGGTATTATATTGCCATTAATATTTTTCAAAATTATAATTTCATAGAAATTTTATATTCACATTTAAAATCTATGGTTGTGTCATGTATGTTTGCAACCTACAAAATCCAATTCATCCATGCATAATTAATGAAATAGAAAATCTGATGTTGATAAATATACTTACGACTTTTTATAATTTATGAAAAAGGACATGTGAGGTTGACAAATATCTTCAAGGCTATGTATACTTTATGAAATAAGACACGTGATGTTGACAAATACCTTTAGGACTTTGTTTAACTTATGATATAGGACATATATATGATGTTGACAAATAACTTTAAGACTTTGTATAATTCATGAAATAGGAGATGTGGTATTGAAAACTACCTTTAAGACTTTGTTGCACTAGCCCGAGTGAATTATTTCACTTCATGTAGCTTAAGTTAAGGCCATGCTGATTATTATTCAAAAGAAGCTAGGTATGATGCAAGATACCATCAATAAAATTCAATGTATAATATGTATTTTTGGATGTGCATATGTATGCAATATATAACCCACAATAATTACATTCTTTCCTCTTTCTTTATATAATGATGTGTAATCAAACTAATTTTTCCATATACACAGTGTGTCTTCTAGCATGTGTGTAAGTATGTCTATCTATATTCCAAGTTGAACAAATTTTGAGTGTAGGGTAATAGACAATGACCATATTTTTGATATGCTAACCAAAAAATGCATATATTTAAATTTTAAAACAGGGATCTCCAAATTGCACTAATGATCTTATTTAAGGAATGTGATCACTGGAGTCAGTTATATCATTATATGTGGGGGTTCTAAATCCAAATAAGTGTGAGGGCTCTAAATCTTCATGCACAAGTACATGTAGTTCAAAGGAATTTCATGTTTATGATCTTCTCCAAATAATTGTATCCCAAAAATAGAAGGTATAATTGAAAAAATCCATTAAATATTCAATAGGATGAGGACCCATATTGTCAACATGCATCATTTTGTTTTTATGACCCTTGTACATAAAATAAGCAATTTCCTTGAACTTGCTAGATTTCATTGATCTTTGGTACTCATTTTTTAAAGTGTTCTCTATCAATCTTTGTTAGGGAAGGTGGGTGTTCAATCCAAAGCATTCTTTGATACATGACTTTGTAATAACAAGCAAAGGCATACCATCCATTTTTCTCATAATCTTGTTGGCTAGTTCATAGTGGTTAGCTATAATGTTTATAAATTCTATATCTACAAACACATTTGGAGCAACAATTTTCCTAAGTCCAATCTCCATGGGTTGTCCCTAGGTTCCTTTTTATCGTTGTTTGCATAGAAATACCAGAATAAAGACCTACCATGCAATGGAATTTTAACATCTCTACAATCCTAAAATTCATCATGAAAGATAATCATTTGACCTCCAATGCAAGAATCAAGGAAATTTTCTAACATCTTCTGAATTAACTTCTAAATGGGTACTTCATTTGATTCCTTAACACCACTATCTTTCTTTACAGGGATTATGGTTTTACAAAACAATATCTAGAGTGAAAGAAATTTGAACTTACTATTCTCTACAATTTCTCAAGCTGACCTTCAAGCTTTGGCCACCAACTTCTGTCTCAGCTCCACTTCAACATGAAAAGACTCATTTTTGCTAAGCTTTTATTCCTCATTTATGGTTCATAACTTTTTGCACAAATACTAACCTCAAGAATTGTTCATCTTTTCATGTCTATGATTACTCCTTTTGTATTTTAAATTTTTAAATTAATGATTTGTCATTTGTAAAACTCGATGACAACTCTTTTTTCCTTTTTGCACATATATTTTAGACTGACCTTCGAATTTGTAATATTTGGAATTTTGCCAAGCTTTATGAAATCCTTTTCCAAATTTGTGATTTCAAAATCCATATTTCAACCTGTCAACAAAATCATGATCTTGGGAACCTCTCAAAAGTTGTTATCTGAAGTCGTGATTTCAGATGCGCTTGTTTATTAATTTTTGTTGTTAGGCAGACTCCTCAATTTTTTTTTGAATTAGCGAAAAAAGTATCAAACTTGCATTTTATTAATAGAAAATATGTTTTGAGGTCTATCATACTCGTAGAAGGTATACCATTCATTAGATGTAGGATTTCAATGTAAACACACATTTGAGGTGCGACCTAGTTTACATGATGTTGATTCTTTAAAGAAGATTTTTGATGTTGTAGTTAAATCTTTCCTTAAAAATAGGAAGGAGAAAGAAAAAAATGTTAAGGATTATGGAGTGTGTACATGATGGTGATTCTTTAAAGAAGATTTGGATGAAGTTTTTTACTGCTATTATGAAATATATTACTTTGGATGACCACTAGAGCCCACTCCTATCATTTTGTTTCGATTAATCACTTAAGGCATAAGAGGAGGGTTTATTTCTCCTTTTATTTGTTGTTCTCTCTCACTCATACTATTAATTCCTTTTAGAATAAAATTAGAAATGCCATTTTGCAAGAAGGATTAATTCTTCATATTTCTTATTGTATTAAAAAAAATTTGGGGGATCCTGTTGAGCCTGAGATTTCTGAGAAGAAATACCTGTCTACTGGGCCATGTAGTAGTAGAAGTAAGGAAAAAAGAATTATGTGGGAATTGGGTATGGGTTCACCTAACTTTTTTAAGAAGGCTAAGAATGAACTGGATGATAGTGATAAGGAGATTGAGTCGAAAGGGGAAAGTGTTAAGGATTTCATGTAGGAGACCCTTACTACTTAGGAGGATAGTATGGATACAAAGAAAGAGGGAGTGAGTTAAGAGTCCTATGGGTCAGTAGAGAAAATATTCTTCCCTAGTCCTATGGGTTAGTAGAGAAAATATTCTTCTCTAACACTTTTTCCCCTCTACCCATCCCCTCTAGGAGGAGAATTTTCCTTACCAAGCTAGTATAAAAATTAAAATGTCAAAATTGATGATGTGACAGTTCAAGAAGAGAATAAATAAGCTCTTGTGCTAGTCAACTATGTAGATTCCATTGAGCATAACATTCCGATTTTGCCTAAGTATTTGACATAGAAGGAGGTGAAGAGTATAAAACAACAATAAATTAAGCATCTCCCTAATAAGATGGGGAAAGATAAGAGTGACAAGTGTATCCCTCTTCTTAAGAGCATTGACATGGAAGAAGTGAATCAAATTGTTGTCTACGATGACTTTAAAAATATAAAGGTTTACTCATCCTTTGGGGTGCTCTAGATAGCCAAAGCCATTTCTCTACACTCCTTTTGTATAGAGAAGTGGATGTTCAACTATATTATGACCCTCAATATTAACTACAAAGCCCTTAGTGTCAAACTGAATGAGATTTAGGAGAAACTATAGATTAACTCCAACAATGGGGATGATGGGTGCATGGAAAACTGAAATAGAAAGATGGAGGAGTTGCAGGGGAAGGTCAACAAAATTGAGGCCTTTGTTAAAGAAAATATTAATAGTTTCTATTAGAGTAATAATTTTTTTCTTATTAATTAAATCATATCGATTTAATTATTAAGTCACTTATTATCTCTAGTGTTGATCAAAATTGAACATGCATATTATATTAAATAATATTATATTAATTCTAATGACTTTTATTTTGGAATTGTCCATTCAATTTCTAATGAAGATGTAGATAAAGTGACCTTTCAACTTCCATGAAGATGTATAAAGAGGCTCAAGTTGAATTCAACAAGGGAGAATGTTATGGACATCAAATCTTATATACAAAGTTCATTGGCAGACATCTCAACCACAAGATTTCCCAACTCCTATAGAGTTCATGGGCATACATACATCTCATTCATGGGATAGCCCAACTTTTATGAGCTTAGACACACAAATATTCCATGGGTTTGTCCAAATTTGATTGATTTGTAGGCATACATCTCACTTATGAGATTGTCCACAATTGTACAAAAATTTATTTAATACTATGAATGAATAGAATTCATCATATATGGTTTATTATGAACTTACAATACCAATATTTATTATTTAGGTATTGTCCTCTAAATTGACAAAATGATTCAGATCAAGTTGACTTAAGCTAAAGTTTGGTTATATAATAATTAATATTTTATTAATTATTATCATGCAACCTAGGTTTTACATGTTAGGGTTTTGATCTCCTTTTTAAAGGATTGATCTCTTTCTAATTTATTCATTCACTTTTTATTAATAGAAATTTCACTTAAATCACTCATCAAGAATGTTTCATCTATGGATCTAGGAATTTTAGCCTCCATAGCTTTTACTCCTCTCTTTCTATGATAGGAGTTTGCATGTAGGTGATTCTTGGGAGCTATGGGGTTGATCTTTCATCAACACCAACATGATATCAAAGCTCTAGATCTTCATGCCCCTATTCTATTTATGAGAAGTTTGGCTTGGCTTTAAGATCTGTTCTTTTTTTTCAAAGGGTTTTGATGCAGGAGCATCTTGCATGGGAAAAAAAAAAAATTTATTTGAAAAAAAAAAAAAATTGGAAAAAAAAAAATAAAAATTTGGAGGAGAGAGAAAGTGACGAAAATTAGAGGAGAAATAATAAAAAAATAAAAAGGAGAAAAGAAAGGAAAAGAGGATTTTTATTTTCGAGGTGCATAGGTGGCATAAATAGAAAAAAAAAAAAAAAAGTTGTCATTACATTAATCGAGGTGTGTAGGTGGCATCTTAGAAGCTTGTGGAAAGTTTCTTAAATCTTGCATTTAATATTTGTTGTGATCCATAAAGGAAATGTAATTTTCTAATTGGGCCACATGTTGGTGCTTAGTTGTAATTCTAGAAGGTTGTGGAAGTTGTAGAAGGTTGTGGAGGAATTCTAGAAGGTTTTGGATAAGTCATGCATGGGGTGGTAAGTGCCTATTTAAGCAAGGCATATGAGCATTTCTAAATCAAGCTCAAGGAGAAGCTTGAGGAGTAGAAGCTCAAGGAGTAGCTTGAGAAGTGGAAGCTCAAGGGGAAGCTTGAGAAGTAGAAACTCGAGGAGGAGAAGCTCGAGAAGGAGAAAGTTGAGTAGTGGAAGCTTGGAAAGCTTGGAAGGCTTCAAGGTGTGAAAGAGAAGAAGGAGGTGAAGAGTGAGTTTTTCTGAGTCTGTGAATAGAGTGCCAAATGTGAGGCAGTTTACAGCAGGATTGTGATGGACTTGTGAGTGTGTAGACAGAGCGCCGAATGTGAGGCAGTTTACACTTGGATCTTGGATTAGGTTTGTGAGAAGAGCTAGTGGCTGCAGTTTAGAAACAAGGAGATTGCTTGGTGGCTTGCGAGCACAAGTTGAGATCTCAGAGGTTTCTACCAGAGTGTGGATATGGACTAGCTTAGGCTTGGATTGGATCTTGAGAGATCTTGGAAAAATGTTATTGTAATTGCTATTGAATTTTCAGGTATAATAAAATTGTCTTTATATTGTTGCATTATTGGTTGTGAGTTGGTAAGGGTGGTGTGGCCCTTCGTCAGTGGTATCAGTGCGTACCTACATTAGTGGTATCAGAGCGTACCTACATCAGGTTTTAGTTGTTCAGAACAATTTTTTGGATCTAGGGGGCCATTGGTTTTTGGTTAACTTTGAGACCAAACAAACATAATTTTTGAGCTCAATGTAATATAGTTAAACCAATGACAAAAAGAACTAGTCTAGACCAAACACTATTGATCTTAGATTGGTTTTGACAAGTGAGTGTCAATACACGTAAGTCATTTACTTAGTTCATGCCAAACGAGTAATACATGTTGAGCACAACATGTAAATATTAGACCATGTCGAGATGCAATGAGTGCTGAGTCACTCAAGTGCCAAGTAGATAGACCATGCCAAGTGAGTCAAGTGCTGAGTAAATAGTGGATGCCAAGTAATGTAGGTGTCGAGTCACAATATACAAAAAAATGCTTGTCGAGCATCAGTGACTTCATATGCCAAGTGACACAACTTTGACATAATTGTTTGTAATGACACAAACAACTATGTAAACCATTTTTGAGCTGATTTAAGGATAGATTACAATCTTTTGGAGATAAGGACAAATCTATATTTGGATTCCCTATGAAATTACATGCAACCAATCATAAAATGGGAAGGTTTAATCGGTAAAATGGATGAATCTCAACCATAGATTCGTATCTAACCCTAAGCCACCTAAGTCTTCTTGAGGAGGATGAAGCCCTAAAATCTTTACAATGAATGGATGGGTGAATAATCAAATTGGAAGAGAAAATAAGATAGTATGCAGAGCATTAAGGTGACTTAGAAGTAAGAGTGAATTGTAGAATTAGTTAGAGAAGAATAGAGGATAGAGAGAAGGATACAACAATGATACATTAGATCATGAAGGATCAATTAGATATTGTGTAGAGGTGATCTGTCATCAAGCAAGCAAGTGCCAATTGCAAGATCTATGCTAAGACATTTTAATAGGTGATTTTAGTTAAATCTCTTAACATAGTAGTCCTACCAGGCTATACGAAATCCTTTAACAGGGTGCTTACTTAATTGTAAGTTGAAGTCATCTAACTAGGCACACTTCTAACAAGGTATTGAAATCCTCTAACAAGGTATTGAAATATTCTTTATAAGCCTTAAACAAGGTAGAGCTTTCATAGGGTAGACCATGATTCATGGTCAAATCATTGTCACCTTAATTGGATACACTTTATTACTGCAATAGTGAAGATTTGTAAGTGTCATCCCCACCCCAGTTTTACCTTCTCACTTGGAGGGTTTCTAGGTAATCATATTTGGTGTTATGTGTGTGATTGATTACGTGTTTACATGATTTAGATGCATATGCTTTGCATTTTATTTCAGTATATTAAATGCATGTGATGAATGAATTGTGAAAGTTTTATGGGTCCTAGTTTAAACTCCTGATTCACCCCCCCTAGAAGTTTACTCTCTTGCCACTTGTAATTCCAACAATTGGTATCAGATACTTGTTCTCTGAAAGAGAAACTTTGCAGCTTTCAGGAAAGATCTTGAAATAAAACTCTACAAGCTGGGAAAGACTATTGAGAACCAGAAGATTGAAATACATCTCATGCTACATCAACTAAATGAGGGAAGAGAGGAACTAAAGAAATCCTTTAAGAGAAGGAAAGAGATTGCTATTGTGGAGAATGACACACTATACAAAGAGATAGAAACTATTAAGCTATTTGCAAATGGTGAATCTAATGAATTCAATGCAACAGTTGCAAACATAATAGAAAAGAATAGAATCCAAGCTGAGGAAATTAGAAATCTCAAGCTAGAGCAAGAATCACAAGCTATACTACTATGTGAGGTGACTGAATGAAACAAGAAAGCCTGATGCAGGAGCATCCAGAGGTATAAGGGCAATCTTGTGTCAACCAAAAAAATGTACTTAGACTTAGTTTCTGTTTCATGTGTTTTCATTTTTGGATACCCATTTGGGTCAAATAAAGGTTCCAACTCTCATAGTTCCACTATCAGTGTTCTAAGATAGAGTTTTTAATCACCTTGGGGTACGTGTAAATGCCAAAAAAATAGGAGTATGTAATTGAGCCATCATTTTTGTGAACTAGAAGGTGTAAATTGGTCAAAATATTGTCATTGTAATTTAGAGCATTCCAGAAAAAGAATCAGGTCAAAAGGCCCCACAGTTTGAAAGTTATTGCAGTTTTTTAGTTTCTGGAGACCTCCTAAGAATGCTTCAAAGTCAAGTTAGGGGAATTAAATGACCTTAAACAGGGATGAAAAATGGAGGACAAGTGAAGCTAGTCCATAGGGCTATAGAGCACTTTCAAAGCTTTTCAGAAATGTAAACGGTTCGTCAATCGGAGCTACGGTTCAAAAGTTATGCCTCCCAGAAGTTTGGTTACCATTTTTGGATTCTTCTAATTTTGTGCTGACTTCTAATGCAACTTCTAGAGCCTTCTATTTGGTCAGTGGATGCCAATTAGCACTTTCTAGAATGTATTCCTAATCCTAACCCTCCGGGTTCTATTTAAGAACATTCCTGGCATTGTAAAAGGCAGTTCGAAGTGGAGTTTGAGAGGAGGTACTAAAAGGAGAAATTATCTCCAGACTTATACTGTTGTAAGCCCTTAGGGCATTTTTTGAAGTCTATTTTCTTCGTACTGAATGTAATAGCATATTTACATAGTTAATACAATTTTCCCTGTCGTGTTGTGTCCATTCTATGCTTGGGTCATGTCCCCATCAAGTGGTATCAGAGCATACCTTTGTTAGTAGTAGTAGAGCATAGCTACATCAAAGCCATAGAAGACCAAGCCATGATTGAAGAAGAAAAAAGAGTCTTGGCAAATATATTGGAAGAGAAGTCAACAGAGAACCAAGATCTCCAGCATGCAATTGAATACTCTAAGTCAAATGATGAATGCCAACTATGAATTGAATGTCAAGGACATTGAGATAACTACATTGAAGTTGCAGAATGAACAATTGCAGAGTGACATGAAAAGAGAAAAGGAATTTGATGAAAGTCTCAACAAGCCAAATGAAGCCATCAAATACTTTGAGCAATTACTAAGATCCCCTAGATCCAACAAAGATACATTTGGATTGGGTTACACAAGAACTAAAGAAAGAGAATTATCTAAAGTCACTAAAGAAAGGAACATCAAAGGTAAGAACTCCAAACCTACTTGTCATAGTTGTGGTAAGAAAGGACATATTGCTTATGTGTGTAGGAGCAAGAATAAAAATTAGAATGTCAAGCCTAAGAACATTACTCATTTTTATAAGTGCAACAAGCAAGGTCATCAGGAACATGAATGCAGAACTAGGACCATGCATAAGTGAAAAATTGAAGGATATTGCTACAACTATCAAAAATATGGACATAGAGCCTTTGAATGCAGATCCAAATACATGTTGTCATCAAACAAGCCAACAAAGGTAAGAAAAAATGGAAATTTTTATAATTGGGATTATAATACAAAATATAGCTATCACTATTGTTAAGAATATGGACATATTCCTAAGAATTGTATTAGGACACACTTCAGTGGTAACTACAAAAGGTGGTTGAGTCAAACTACATGTTTTAGCTATTTGAAGACTAGTCACATCAGTACACATTGTCCAACTAGCTCAAAGGCACCAAGTTGTGAATTTGATAAATGCAAAGGCAAGGAAGATGTTGAACACATCAAAGATGAGATGAAAAAGAAATGGAAAAAGAAGGATACTTGCAACACATCAAATCGAGAAGGGATCACTTTACCTAATGGGTCAAGTGATCACATCTCATCAAACTAGGCAATCTAGAGGTATGTGGGATTGATATTCAAGTGCTATTTCATACATTAGTTCCAAAAGAGATGTACTAAAAAGACTAAATTAGCATGAATAAAGATGCAAGATGTTGTTGAAAATTCAAGTTAAAACTTTAAGTTTTTCATGTTGTTGCCAAGTATGAAATGTTTCATATGTGTGTCGAGTTGAATGCTAGTTGATGCCAAGCTGCTAAGCTATCTAGTTGATGTCAAACACATAGTAGCTACCGAGTGATGGAAATATCAATGGATGCTGAGTGATTTTGAAATTGAGTTGACGTCAAGCTTATAGCTGTGTAAGAACTTAGCATGAAATGCAAGGTTGTTGAAGGGTATATGATCAATTTTTTGCTCATTATTCATCATTTCAAATTCGAAAAAGAGCAAGTAGAGTAGAAGGTGATTCAAAAACTTGTCCAAAGCATTTGCAGAGAATTTAACAACGATTTCACATTAGTTTATCATATTTCACAAGGTAGTTATCATAAGCTGAGCTACACAATTTCTTTTGCATAAACCACACTTTGACAAAATAGCATCTAGTTTGAAAAATGTAGAAGGGAAGGAAGTTTTGAATGTCCATCTTATTGATAACAAAGTTAAACAACCCATATTTAAAGCCATTCCTAACATTGCCTATAAACAAGATCCTTTTGGTGCACTATCAATGATGTTGCCAAACATTATTATGGTGCAAGATGTAAGGAAGTGTTACAATTGCAAAATAGGAGGTATATGAGACATGGAGATTAGAGATGCATATAATAGATTGTGTGAGAATGGTGTTTTGAAAGAGGAATAAAAAATCATTGAGAAAAAGGGTTTGACACGAGCCCTAGATTTTTGAAATGTGTTTAAAACTAAGTGGATAAGAACTGTACTAAGCCAAATTCATGATGGTTCTTTATGGCTAGAAGGAGGACCAATCAAAATCACCAAGACAATAATTCATAGGGTAACTAGCTATCCAACCCTAGATCGGCCAAAGACACTTAGAAGTGACTCCAAGAAAGTAATTGAGAAGAACACTGGAGCAGTTTGGAATAAGAGAGGGATGACTATACATACCATCACTAATCCACTGCTAAACTTTCCTATAAGGGTAATCTCTCATAAATTCTATCAGTCTAGTAGATTGAATAGTGTACCCTACATAGCTGTAGATGTTGGCTAGAAGATTGTAAAGAATGATCATACATATGATATGGCAGAGCTATAATTACAACAACTGATGGAAAATCATGGAGCTATCAGGAAAATGAAGAGTGCACAATGCAAATTTGGTTCAATTCTAGTTTGCATATTATTTATGTACTAAATACATTTCCCTCTTTTGGTACTATAAGGTGGAAGACCAATAGGTCAATTGCAGTACAAATCAATGAGCTCATTGAGCAGATGGGAGAAAACTTTGAAACCTTGATGAAAAATTACTTTGAAAATTTTAAGAAATCAATGAAGGAAAGAATGAGGATACTAGTTTCTTTGATTGAACAATATTATAATGACATATATTTTCTTGTTGATGCTGATTAAAATTTTTTGCAAGCTGCCACACCAAGGGTAAGATGGTTAAGACCACTTGGGTATGAAATAAATGTTGATGAAGCCTTAGCAGCTACCACAATGCTACTAGCAGAAGAAATAGATAAAAGTGCAAAAATATTTGGCAATTATGAGATGGTAAAATCAAAGATAACCATGGAATTGAAAAATGCATCAACCATCAAGAAGAAAGATAAGTTAGTGAAGAAACTAAAGGCCAAATTTGGAGAAGGTGTAGAGGAGGAAGACGAAGAAGAAGAGGATGAAGAGGAAGAACAAACACAAGAACCTCTTGCATTGAACCAAGGCATGGGAGAAGACAAGGAAGAGGAGGAAACTAAAGGTGCTGAGTTAGAAGAAGTTGAGGAAGAACCTACTCATGCTGAGCTAAAGAAGAGGAAGGCTAAAGCACAACCAGTGGCAAAAGGCAAAGAAACTTGTCAAACCTAGCCTAGCCAAGCCCACAACACCTACCACTGGAGCAAGTACACATGCAACTACTCAGAAGACCAAGGAAAAGACCAAGCAAATAGAGCAAGGTGGCCAAGAGCAGAAAAGAAAAAGAAGAAAATATGTGGCATAGCCAGATTTAGATGTAGAAAGGATAAAATAAGATGAAAATAACCAATTTAAAGTGTTAAGTCATAATTCTTTATCTGATCTTGAAAATTTATGTGAAAATATCAAAAGTAATGTAGATTTATCTGGTTTGAAACATATTGATTTTGATAGACTAGGAAAAGAAGAGAAAAATCAAGTGGAAGAGGCATTATATGCCATGATGTCAAAGTTCAAGAACACTCCACTAGAATTTTCCAACACAATACAAAAAAGTTTATATGATATTGTTGAGAAAAATTGGAATTACTATCTAAATTTGGAAAAAGAAATCAAAGAAATGAAATTAGCTCAAGTGATGCCAAAATTGACAAAGGGACAGATTTCTAAGGATGTGAACAGATATGCAGTTAGGTTTACATCTAAATATAGAACCTTCAACATTCTTCAAAATAACATTGAAGATGTGGTCAAGAAATCAACCCAAATATGTAAACTTATGGGTTGACCATTGTGAACCAAGGAGAAGTTGACCCTTCAAAGGGTAAACAAGATGATAAGGATGATGATAAACAAGATGATAAAGATGATGACAATGATGGTGAAAATAATGATGACAAAGGAAATGATGATAAGAAAGATGATATAGTTGGGGAAGAAATAGATAAGAAAGATGATAAGAAGGCAACGACTGAGCAATAACAAGATGAACAAAGTGTGCAAGACACACAAATGCTAAGTGTTAGTCCTTCTCATGACACAAGTGTAACAACTAAAAATATAACTATAAAGGATGTTTCTAATGATTTAGCTCAGAACATCAATCCACTTACTGTAGAAGACTTGAAGAAGATTCTAGACCAATCTACACTCCAATGTAAACTCTGTGAAAATCTAGTTTTGATTAGTGTAAAAGAATTGCAAAAGGTAGTAACTGAGGTTATAAGGGAAAAGGTGAATACACAAGAAACACCTTCTATCATCCCTTTAGTTACTAATGTACAACCTTCAATTTAAAAAAAATAGACATATCTACCAAGGTTGATACAAGTGTTAAAGATGATACTATTGAGAAGAAGTCAACAAAAGAGAAAGATATTGCAGGACAAAAGAAAATAGGAAAGATAGATTCATATGTACCTAAAGCACAAGAACAAGGTGCCATTCAAGTCATAATGATATATTAGGGAAATCCTGAAGAGCATGAGTTAACACCTAAGGTGAAGGAATAGGAAGCCATCCAAGCACTAGTAACTCTACCAGTATCTAGGACTCCTTCTACCTAGGTTCTTTAGAAGCTATGCATGGAAACCATTCCATTACAAATCTTAGTGCCAAGCCCTAGCTCATCAAAGGTTGATAAGGTAATTCACCATAGAGGCATAAACCTTGATGAAGAAATTGTGATTCCAAAATTTGACTATGACACTATGACATTGGAGCAAATAGGCATTTTGCAATAGGCCTTAGAAATGAAAAAGCATCAAGAAATGCTCAGGAGAGAACATAGGCGGAAGCAAGCACTCCAAGATATTAAAGACATCCTTTTAGATTTATTCAGCCTGCCAAATCCTAAAGAGACCAAGCCACTGATAGAAAAATTAATAGATTTAGTGGAAAAGGTCAATAATGAAGACCTTGATACTACTACGAAACTTTTAGAATGGTTTGAGAAAAAGTTTCAAGGAAAGGTGAATGAGAAAATATCTAGTGAAATAGAACTAACTCAAGTTGCATTAACAACTAAGGTTGAAGAGGAAAAGAAGGTACTTGAGAATATATTCTCACTAGACATAAAGCTATGTGATCCTACACTCTTCACTCAAGAGACCAAGAGTCATATTTTGAGTTTGGAGAGTAACCTCAACATATTAGGTACTAAGCTACCTTAGAACCCAACTCAAAGTGAGAAGCATTTTAGAACATTGCTTCAAACACAGTCAATTAGTTGTACTAATAGTAGATGAGGCTAGTATAAGAGCCAATTTGACATGTATATAGG
This sequence comes from Cupressus sempervirens, assembly GCA_028749045.1. Classification (NCBI taxonomy): domain Eukaryota; kingdom Viridiplantae; phylum Streptophyta; class Pinopsida; order Cupressales; family Cupressaceae; genus Cupressus; species Cupressus sempervirens. The sequence continues at coordinate 605,979,724 of CM053786.1, read as the reverse complement.
CATCCCTTACCCCACACATGGAGATACTACACAAGGAACTAGGTTATGCCGAGACTCTACTAAAGAAAGACCCCAATCTTTCTACTCTAGATGGCCTAGTGCACCTTGTTGCCAAGCTTGCAATCCAAATCAAGTCATTGGATGTTGCGTGTAACAACTAGGATGAAGCCCTCAAGATCATACTAGATGTCCATAAATCCTTTTTGGACAAACACACTATAAGTGTATAGCCCATTTGACCTAAGTGTCAAAAAAGGGGAGAATAAAGAAAGAGGGAGATAGAATAATAAATGGGGGAGAATAAAGATAGGGGGGGTTATAGAAACAAAGGAAGAATAAAGAAGGGGGAGATACATCATAACAAATCATTGAAGTTAGAAAGGAGCACAAATTTTGGATATAAATTAGACACATTAACTCGGGGGGAGTTATTAATTTTGAGGTATACAGGTTATTGCAGAATTTGAAATTTTGAAAGTTTTGTATATAAGTTGCACCATGGATATGTTAAGCTTGAGAAGATTAAGGTTGATTATATATATTCAAGTTTTTTTGACACTCATTTCAAAGGGGAAGATTGTTGATCTTAGATTGGTTTTGATAAGTGAGTTTCAACATACTTAAGTCATTTACTCAGTTCATACTGAACTAGTAATACATGTCGAGCACAACATGTAAATATTAGACCATGCCAAGTTGCAATGAGTGTTGAGTCACTCAAGTGCCAAGTAGATAGACCATGCTGATTAATTCAAGTGCCAAGTAAATAGTGGATGCCGAGTAATATAGATGTTGAGTCATAGTATATAGAACAGTGCATGTCGAGGACTAGTGATTTCATATGCTAAGTGAAACAATTTTGACATATTTGTTTGTAATGACATAAAAAACTATGTAAACTATTTTTGAGCCAACTTAAGGATAAATTCAAATCTTTTGGAGATAATGACAAATCCATATTTGGATTCCCTATGAACTTACATGCAGCCAATCAAAAAATGGGAAGGTTTAAGCAGTAAAATGGATGAATCTTAGCTGTAGATTCATACCTAACCCTAAGACACCTAAGTCTTCTTAAGGAGGATAAAGCCCTAAACTATTTACAATAGATGGATGGGTGAATGATCAAATTGGAAGAGTGAACAAGATAGTATGTAGAGCATTCAAGGTCACTTAGAAGTAAGAGTGAATTATAGAATCAGTTAGAGAAGAATAGAGGATAGAGAGACGGATATAGCATTGATACATCAGATCATGAAGGATCAATTAGACATTGTGTAGAGGTGATATTTCATTAGGAAAGCAAGTGCCAATCGCAGGATCTATGCTGAGATATTTTAACAGATGATTTCAGTTAAATATCTTAACAAAGTAGTCCTAACAGGCTATATGAAATCCTTTAATAGGGTGCTTACTTAATTGTAAGTTGAAGTCCTCTAACTAGGCACACTTCTAACAGGGTGTTGAAATCCTCTAACAAGGTGAGACCTAATAGTCTTTGTAATCCTTTAACAGGGCATACCTTTCATAGGGTAGAACATGATTCATGGTCAAATCATTGTAACCTTCATTGGATACACTTTATTACTGCAGTAGTGAAGATTTGTTAGTGTCCTCCCCACCTTAGTTTTACCTTCTCACTTGGAGGGTTTCTAGGTTATCATATATGGTGTTATGTGTGTGATTGATTAAATGATTTAGATGCATATGCTTTACATGTTATTTCATTATATTAAATGCATGTGATGAATGAATGGTGAAAGTTTTATGGGTCCTAGTTGAAACTCTTGATTCACCCCCCACTCTCAGAAGTTTACTCTCTTCCCACTTGTAATTCCAACAAACACATGGTAAGAGGAAATGATGATTCTAACCAGCAAGGAGAAAACTTAACAAATATAACAGAAGCACAATGCAAATGTGATGGTATTGAAAAAGTTCAGAGTTTACAACCTACATTCAATGCATAAATATCCAACCCAAAATGTGAACTCTTCTCATATGTAACATCCAAGATTGAGTTTGCATTAACCAAGAATCACATACAAATGCTTCTAACCTTAAGGTGATACTATTATTTAGATTACAAGAAAATGTAAGCAAGATTAAAGGTCAGAACCTAGAATTAATTGCAATCTGTTATTTTCTCACATATTTATGAATTGTCATTGATGTAGAGTCAACAGTTCCAAGTATGCCATGGGTGAGGATGGTCTAGACAACCAAACTGTTGTCACTCACACAAGATTTAAACTGTTGTCACTCACACAAGATAGGGTGTTTCTCTTGTTGTCTAGACTTGGGACTTGAGTCTGTTAATGCTCATCGACATCTATAGTTTCCAATAGAAATTTCTATGATACCCAACTTCACCTATAATTTTGACTACCAACCTCAATGCTAAGCTCCCTCCTCTACTACAGATGTTAACTATCTAATTGGAGCTTTCCCTACTAAATTTTTTGACAAACTTGTAGCAAATGATTTAACTGATACTTCCTAGTATTGTCATATTTGTATTCCTTCCACAAACTTGTCCTCCACTTCCTAATTATTCCTATGACCTCTTACCTTGCATATGAAGTGGTGTGTGGTCTCTGGGAAGACTTGACCATAATGACATATAACTCCTCCAATATCTCTACCAACCTACAAGTAGTATTCAAGAGAAATTGGGGCTACATCCAACTTATCTTATTTCTCTAAGGGTTTTTGTCCTTAACGAAACCAACCACATTTAAGTAACCTTTTCATAATTTGAAAAATATTAGATTACATGGTACAAATCCCATTGTAGATGCTTTCTTTTATAACCTTGATGTGAGGGAAGATGCAAACAACTAGGCAATGTGTGATAAAAAGCCTATTTTGTCTTTTTGTAACTTAAGTCATTTTTGTCATAAAGAAACTTTAAATGACAAAGTACTTTATAAATCAACTCTATAAAATAAAGTGACTTAACTATAGGAAGTTCCCACTTAAATATCTCCCTATTGAAACCAAAGACTCTTATTACTAGTTTCCATCCTCAAAATAAGTTTTTTAGCCTATCTAGATGGAAAGATAGACCAATTAGGCACCATAAGGTCTAGCATGGAGAAGGGGACATTATAACCCTCCCTTCCTAGGATTGCTTGCCCTCAAGCAATCTCAATGTTGAATGTTGCAAGATTGATTTGCCTTCCCAAGTGGCATCTTCATATGGAAAACCCTTCTAGAAAATTAGACATTCCCTAATGGACCTATAACAAAAATTCCTTTCTCTGACCTCAATCACCTCTATTAGGACCAATACTAGCTTCCCTTCCACATCAAGTGGGGGAAATCAAATAGAGGGCAATACATGTTGACCAATCTCCTTCTTGAGGCATGAGACATGGAATATGTTATGAATTATACTATCATCAAGAAAGTCCATCTCATAAGAAACCTCTCCAACCCTCCAAGTAATGTGACAGGGAGCATAGAATTTAGGGTGACCCACTCTTCTTCAAGGAGCTCTACCTATAAGGTTAGAGACAAAGGTAAACCATGTCACCAAACTCAAAACTATGCTCTGTCCTATGGAGATCAACATACATCTTCTATTCATTCTAAGCATGTAGAATGTTCTCCTGAAGAGATCTAAGAATGTCATGTTGATAACTAGTGGTGCCTTGTTGTCCTATAAAGCTAGATCTATGAATGATAGAGGCTCACTACTATAGATAGCTCAAAATGGACTCATCTGGATGGACATGTGGTAGGACAAGTTGTAGCAATACTTCCCTAGATATAACCATTTAACCCAAGCTCTCTGCTTCCTTGTTACATAATTCTAGAGATAAGCATCCACCCATTTGTTTACTATCCTAGTTTACTCGTCTATCTATGGGTGGTAACTCATGCTACGTGTCAACTCCATACCTGCTAATCTAAATAGTTCTTGCCAAAAGGTGTTGAAACTTTCTATCCCTATTGATCGCAATGGTATGAAGAAGACAATGTAGATAAAAAACTACTTGAAAAACTAACTCAACTACCACTATAACATTTGGGGTCAAATTGTGACATTAATTTGTGATGGTGGTGTAATTTGTGGTGATTTTCATTTTTTTTTTTGCAATTCTCCCTAACATCATTGCAATACTGATGTTGGCATCACAATTGTGACATCCCCACAAGCATAAAAAAATAAAAATAAAACATGATATAAATCATTTTCCATTTGTTTTGATTGTGGAGAGCTGTGCATGAAAGAGGTGGAAAGCTCCAAATGAGGGTGGAGAGTTGTGAACATTGTCATGCCTTTGTGATTGGTGCATTTGGTTGTTGTGTAAAAAAACTTAGAATAAAGAATATAATCATTTCCACATAGCCCGTAATAGATATGAAATAAATATGTAATTGAAATTCACATGTAAGAGAATAGACAACATACCCACAAAAATTGTGACACAAGATATACCCTAGGAAACCCTCATTGAGGGAAAAACCTAACCTCCGAAAGCATCCATCACCATGTATTATTTAGTAGAAATACCATTGTAATACGACCATGTAATCCTTCAAAGCCATAACCACTACCAAGAAATCCATGTGAACAAGCATGAATCCACACATCACATGCCATCCTTTCAACCTTCACAAATTTTCCCTTTGGCTAACCTGTGAAGCCTTGTCCCACTCGACTCTTTCCCCTTTTACCTTTTGTCTTCTCACACCAATAACTACCCTTGTGACTTGTTATATAGTAGCAAGTTCCACAAAACAACCAAGTGGTATTACATGAACCATGTGCTACCTAACCCATTGACCCCATATTTAATATTAAAAATTTAATTCTTTTTCCTAATATTAAATAATTACATGAAATATTATCACAATGTTATAATACAATTCATCAAGTATATTCCATAAGAATCTTTGCATGCTACACATCCAGCTAGGTGCAACATTACATAATAAAATAAAATAATACAATATAACAATATTATGCAATGTGTGCAACACCCGTTATCTCAACAATCTCCCACTTGTTGTATACACCGCATAAGGTCAATTTGTAGCCACATAAATGAACAAGAAATCAATCCCTCCTAGTACATCCACCATCATGGATCGAAGTACATGAACTACTCCATCCTAGTACCCACAACAAAATCAAAGTATCCAACATCTCAAACATGAATGATCTCACCTCCTATTATGCCAGTACCACCAAACATACATAGAAGCCATCCAAAAGAGAAAGCCACCCAACCTGTCACATTTGAAGATCATAAAATCTTGTACCAACTAAAATAACAAGCACAATATCCCAATCCAAAGGTAATTGGATGTATCTGTAGTTGTCAAAATATTATCCATAGCTAAAATAGCACCCACAACATGTGTCAACTCATCAAACTATCCATACTTCCATAAGTATACCAAGTAAATTTCACATCATCAACATATCCAATCTATAACCTGCAATCACAAGCTTCAAGAGCAATACCTACCACATATATATACCAAGAAGTTCCCACTACAAAAGATAATATCAAATCCATAACTAATCCACTCACAACATCTCAAAGAAGTGAATCCATATAGTATCAAGGACATCCACAATACATAAACCAATAACCTACAAGAATAATTCTCATAAAAAATCTCCAAGACTCTCCCTAGTTCTCCACAGCCAATAGAGGAAAGAGATAAAGGAATAACCATGTCATATCTCAAATGACATACATGAGCACAAACTAGTGATCACAATCTCTAACCAATCTCAAATCCAATGTAAGAAAAACTAAACATCCAAGAAGATAACTAAGACCAAAGAGAAACCATGGAAATCATAACCTGTATCATGTCCTTCTACACACACCTCTAGATGTAAACTATGCAATTATGATCTCCTCCATAAAATCCCAACAAAACACCTCAACAACACCCAAACTATACCATATAACTAATCATGGATGTAAGCTTCTTACAAGAAGATCAGACACATAAACCATTCCTAATCCAAGGAATATGACCAATATAAAACCATATTCCAAACTTAACCAACATAAAAACATATCAAAATGGAGATAACCAATGCAAAACCATCTCTCAAAATCCATAGAACTAACTCATGTACCATAGCTCAAGATCCATATCCATGAAAGACAAGCCTAAACATAATGCACCTAAGAGAAACAATGAGAAATACCTCTCAAGTGGAAAAACTATTGAGTAGACCAAGAATGGGGAATGAGAATGCTTATCAAGATATCCAAGTCTCCAACCAAGACTCATCTAAGAAAAATATCCTCTCAAGTCCATATCAGGTGAATGCCTCTCAAAATCTCTTGCTGAAACCATCAACCATCCCAACAAATACTTCTCTAATCTAAGAATAAATCAGCATCACCATAGTCTCTAAGTATCCATGAGCACCTATAACCAATCTATCCATGTCAACTCCAAATGGAACACAACAATATCATGAAGTATCTAGCTTATGATCAATGTACTCAAAACCAAGAGACTAAACCAAGATGAATGTCAAAGTTCCAACCATAGCCTCAAGAACATAAACATGACAACATGATCTAAACCATCTCAACCAAAGAGATAACATGCTCCATATGAACACTTCATAACATGTCAAAACTCTAAACATGTATTAAGAATATACCATGACATAATAATGAACTCATCCTTACAACAAGGATAACATGTCAAATCAAAGCATAAACCACACCTTTACCAAGAACCCTATGAGTCCTCAAGATGCAACCATTTTCACACACCATGAAGAAAACCATCTCCACATACCATGAAGAACCATCTCCACACACCATGAAGATAAAAAGTGCACCATGCAAATGTCAAAGATGCTTCTACAACAACATGATCTAAAAAAATTCTCCAACATATGCAAACACTCAATAAATATATCAATGCCAAAAAATCCCACTCAACTATGGTACCAAGTCACCCATGACATCATAAAATCCATCTCCTACATGAAGATCCTCTAGGTCTACACTCACAAACAAAGTGTACCAAGTGAAACCAAGATCTCCAAACTCAAGAAGATATAAACCAAAATAGGAACTAATCTTGTACTATCACCTCATCACTATCACAAGCTCCCACTAGACCATGTATCCAAACTATCCATGACATCATGATGAAAAAACTATCCTCTAACCATGAGAATCAACAAAGACATCAAACCATCAAAGAACTCAAAGTGTACATCATGAGCTCCTCAAAAGAAACCAAATAACTATGATCCTCAACTACGAAGATATACCACCATAACCAAATTAAAAATTCAAACCAAGGAACATCAAGGATGTACTTGTATATCTAATCATGTCATGCCAACAAATCCATGGCACCATGATCACGTCCCTAAATTGAGCATTTGACTCTTAAAATGTCCAACCTGTCAACATAAAATAGTCAACCACAATCCTCCACCATGATTGTGCCTGGTAACAACATCTCATCCTTTCCAAATGAAGAAAATATCAGCAAATCATTTGACTTAGGGCATAGACAACCTGAATCCAAGTCACCAATCTAAATATGCATCAATAATGAAAGATCAATGGGCAAAGACAACCCATAACCAAGCCATAAATGCAACCTATAAGTATAGACTCCTTGCTAGATTGCACAACTTGTAAATCTGACAAATCATCATACATATCCAAACCAAACATTGATAACCATATCATCATGAGACCAATTTAAAATATGAACTAAGTATACAATGACATCAAATCTTAAATCTCCAAAATATACAATGCCATAAACTCACAATGCTACCATAATTAATATATATCTTAAACTGTTCAAATTAATACATCACCAAATAAATCATGCCAAACTTGCACCAAATTTGAACCAATGTGTAGAGCTTTTCAAGAGCTTTTCATTGACTACTCAAAGTCCAAAATCTGACTCCATATGTCCAAGTTATGCCCTAATTTGTGCTTAAAATAAACAACATCTAACTTTTAGGCTCTTAAAACCTAACAAAATGTCACAATTATAGAACCAAACCTAAACCAAGTTCTAGTGCTCTGCATTGGCTTTCCAATGCTTATAAGAAGTCTGAAATTTGATATTATGAGAGAAAGTCATGACAATTTTAGTAAGATAGTCTTTTTACCATTTTCGCTGTGATTTTTTTATCTTTTTATTTTTTTGTGATGAAAAATTTGATGGGATTAAATTTGATAGCTATCATGGGCTAAAACTAAAAAACTCTTTCATTTCCTCTAAACATGGCCAAACTAGGACATGTTGTATATCAAAATTTATGAAAACATTGACTTGGATCTAATGGTGAGGTATGTTTTTACCTAGGAGGTCAAATCTGCAAGCTCCTTCTAAAACCCTCATTTAAATGAAACATCCAAAAAATTATTTTGTCTAACAATTTCACATGCCCAAAATCTATTAATATCCCATTATAATAGCAAACCCAAAACCCTTAGATCTGTAATAAACAACTCATATATCTTGCCCTCTCTTTTATCCTCTCATGCATTCCCATGGATTCAATCTAGGGTTACAATAACAAAACCATAGCTCTGATATCACTTGTAAGGAAACTTACAATAAAGAATATAACCATTTCCACATAACCCATAATAGATCTAAAATAAATATGTAATTAAAATCCACATGTAAGAGAATAAACAACATACCTAAAAAATTTGTGACACAAGATATACCCTAGGAAACCATCATTGAGAGAAAAAATTAGCCTCCAAAAGCATCCATCACCATGTATTATTCAACACAAATACTATTGCAATACAACCATAGAAGCCTTCAAAGCCATAACCACTACCAAGAAATCCATGTGAACAAGCATGAATCCACACATCCCATGCCATCCTTTCAACCTTCACAAATGCTCCTTTTGGATAACCTATCAAGCCTTGTCCTGCTCAACTCTTTTCCTTTTTCCCTTTTGTCTTCTCACACCAACAACTACCCTTGTGGTTGCATATATAATAGCAAGTTTCACAAAACCACCAAGCAGTATTGCATAAACCATGTGCTACCGAACCCATTGAACCCACATTTAATATTGGAAATTTAATTCTTTTCTCAAATATTAAATAATTACATGAAATATTATCACAATGTTACAATAAAACTCATCAAGTATATCCCATGGGAATATTTACATGTTGCACATCTATCTATGTGCAACATTACATAATAAAATAAAATAATACAATATAACAATATTATGCAATGTGTGCAACACCCATTATCTCAACATTTTGTGCCTTTGTGATCTCTACATTTCATTTCCATGCTCTTGCTTTGTGATTGAATTTTTGTGTCATGCTCTTGCTCTGTGATTTCATTGTCTTGTCATGCCCTTGTGATCTACGTACCCTTTTTTACAATTTTCTTCAAGGGGCTAGAATAGGTATGTATGTAAATGTTTTTTTCTTTTCCTTGTAAGCATGTATGTCTTTATATTTCCTTCTAAACATGTATCTATTTATATAGTCAAAGAGATCTCTTTTAAGGTTCTTATTACATATTATCTCACAATAGAAAAATGATCCAACTATATACATATTCCATAATCTAAATAATAAAATAATAAAACTCACTCAACTCGTGCTAAGTGACTTACCTCAATATCCTTCACAAAAATAATGCAGACCATGAACAATGGGCAAAGTTCTTAAGAAATTTTACAAAAATAGATCATAACAGATATTTTTAGAAAGAAACAAGCCATAACCTAGTTAAATTGGTCTAGTAGCTGATTAGTTGGGTTGACTAAAAATTCTTATAGAACTATCATCAGATTAGGTACAACAAAAAGAACAATCGACTTTACCAAAAAATGATCTAGTCGGATACATATTCCAAAATCCAAAAAATAAAATAATAAAACTCACTCAACCCATGCTAAGTGACTTACCTCAAGATCCTGCTCAAAAATAATGCAAACCACAAGAAATGGGCAGAGTTTGCAAGAAATTTTACAAAAACATATTATAGTAGATATTTTTCGAAAGAAACAAGCCATAACCCAATTGAATTGGTCTAGTTGTTGATTAGATGGGTTGATTACAAATTCCTATAGAATTGTTATCAGATTAGGTACAATAAAATGAACAATCATTTTTACCAAAAATGATCTAGCTGCATACATATTCCATAATCCAAGTAATAAAACAATAAAACTCACTCAACTCGTGCTAAGTGACTTACCTCAAGATCCTACACAAAAATAATGTAGATCATGAAAAATGGGTAGAGTTTGCAAGGAATTTTACAAAAGCATATCATAGTAGATATTTTTAGAAAGAAACAAGCCATAACCCAGTTAAATTGGTTTGGTTGCTAATTAGTTGGGTTGATTACAAATTCCTATAGAACTATCATCATATTAGGTACAATAAAATGAACAATCAGCTTTACCAACAATGATCTAGTTGCATACATATTCCAAAATCTAAATAATAAAACAATAAAATTAAGTCAACCTATGCTCAGTGACTTACTTAAAAATCCTACACAAAATAATACAGACCACGAAAAATGGGCAGAGTTCACAAGAAATTTTACAAAAACATATCACAGTAGCTATTTTTAGAAAGGAACAAGCCACAACCCAGTTAAATTGGTCTAGTTGTTGATTACCTAATTTTAATATAAATTCCTATAGAACTATCATTAGATTAGGTACAATAAAATGAATAATCAACTGTTCCCACCTAGCAAGATCAAATACAACTTTTGAAGGTGATAGAATTACATATGCAGATGCATCACTTGCATGCCAAGCATGAAGTGCATTCCCCAACTATAATGAATGTTGGATATGAAGGCTAAATACACTAGGCCAACAATGAAATCCAAGGATGTAACCATGCATGTATTGGAGTCTCCCTACAAGGATCCCAAGTATCTAGTTCCAATTTTAATTATGGGTGGTTTCATATTGAAATATGGTTTGAAGGTAATGGTTTGTAAGCATGGGTACTCTCTTTGTTCAACTCTTTTTTTTTAAGTTCTTATACATGGCTATATCTTGAGAGTTGTTGGATATCATTATGTATTTGGATATGGCCTATTGAGACCCTTCCTTTTTCAAAACTTATGCATGACATAGGTTTTCCAAGTAAGTCTTCCGAGTGAATGAGATACATATAAAACTAATGGAATCTTTAAAATTAATAGTATGATATTCTCTTTCTCATTTTCCTATTATTGATTTTGGTGTGGACTAACAAAATACATAGAATAATATTACATTGTAAATAGGGTTGTCCTTGATATTATGTTTAATTCATAATTATAGTTAGATGCTATATGACTCCCTATTTGTGTTTTGTTCCCTCTATTTTTTGTTGAAATTTTATGTACCAAGATCTTACTTTGTGCATACTTTGATCATTATAAGTATATGATGATTAGTTGGTTTAGTATTTCATGAGATAACATCAGACACACAAATTATTTATTTAATTGAACTCCTTTTTTATTTTCTTATTCATATATTTGCAACGACTTTCCTTAATGTTATCCTAAGATGATATGGACTTTTCTATACACCATAAAAACATGGAGAGAGAAATTGAAAATCTATTCTACAATAAATAATAATAGAGGAACAATATATCTAGAAGAAGCAAGGATTTAGGTTGGTTGAAAATGGGGAAATAATTTTTTAATTGAAAATAATTTGAACAATCAATTGTTCCCAACTAGTAGGATCAAATATATTTTTTCAAGGTGATAAAATTGCATATGTAGATGCATCACTTGCATTCCAGGCATGAAGTGCATTCCCCAACTTATAATGAATGGTTGGATATAAAAGCTCCATACACTGGCCCAACAATGGAAGACAAGGATGTTGAAGAATAACTTCAATAAAGAGTTGAATGAAAGGAATTGGAGAAGCAAGTTTTGCTTCTATGTAAATGTCATAATCATGAGGTTCATTCCCTTGTAGAAGCCTTTGCCACAATGACATTACCTCTAAACCTCTAAACATATTGAGAGACATTTTGTGGTCAACATTGAGGCCCTTTCAAGTGATGATCAAATAGGGCCCTAAGGTGCAAATGTCTTGGACATTAATTTGAGCACCTAAGATCGTAATTAAGGACTTCAAAGTCACGAGGATGAACTAGGTGAGATCACCTCCCTAACATGGCTATCAAAGTGAATGTGATAGGGAAAAATAATAATAGCTCAACCCATTAGGAGTTACCAAGGTATACCTAATATCAACACCATATTCTTGCTTCTAAGCTAACAATTCTTCAGGTGCATTTTCTTGTAAAACAATTATTTCGTTGAACAATTGTGAACTCTTAGAAAAAGAATTCTCATTTTCTATTACCATTTATGGGCCTCCCTTGAAAAAAATCAAAATGAAGAAGAATAAATGCACCAAATTTTTCTTTCAAAACCATAGGCATATATATAAACATTAAGCACAACATGTCCAATATTTTTGCAGATATACACATTAATTGCACCAATTTTTCTTTCAAAACCATATGTGAAGATATAAACATTAAGTACAATATGTCCAATATTTTTGTAGATATACACATTAATTACACCAAATTTTTCTTTCAAAACCATATGTGCAGATATAAACATTAAGAAGATGATGCTCCTGATGCTACTATTGATCACAATAATGATGCTTATACTAATCATGATTGTAGTGCTTGCCCCTAGGTTGCATTTTTGTTATCATTGTTGAACTCTTTAGGGCTAGTTTTATGTTAATGGTCAGTAACATTATTTTGAAATTATCAGATATTGTTTTAGATTCAGTTTATTATATGATGAGATCATTTGGGATTCTATATTTCATGTATACATGATGATTATTGTAGTGTTTGTAGTATTAATGATGATTAGTTAGATGATTTATCATCATATTTGTTTCTTATGGATACTTACCCCATACTTGCATGTGTATGGTATGTGTGATTGTTTTCTTTCTGTATGGCGTTTCAAATGTGGTTAAGGAAGGGAGTCGTAGTCACTTGCTAGTCGAGATCTACACAATGCACCACTTCTTGCCATTGCCTATCTATCTTAGTATATATTGTGCTTGTACATGCATAGATTTTATGCAGGTTGCAGGTACTGAGTATCGACTTCTCTGAATTGCCAGGATGAGCGTACCCTATCACATTATCTCAATAGTAAGAGAGGGGAGATAAATTCTCAAGTCCAAATTCCAACCCTTTAAGCCATTTGTCCTAATTGGAAATTAGGACAAGTATCTGAGTCGAGTACCCTTCGAAAATGTCGGATGACATAATTCGTGATATTAACCCTTTTGGCTTGATTTTGTATGTGTTTTGCTATAATGGGTTTTTTGTATTTTATTTTATGAGTCTTTAGTGTATTTTCTATTAATTAAGCCTAATTAAAAGATTTAATTAATAGTTTAATTTAATGGAAAATTAATATGATATTTTAATATTTATTTTATTTAATTAATTGAGAAATTAATTAAATAAAATAATTAAATTTGGAGATGAAAGTTATAAGTTTAAATTTGGAATGTGATAATATTTATTTAATTTAATAATAATATATTTAGAGTTCATTTTTAAATAAATGTTAAATAATAATATTATTATTTAAGTTAGTAAATATTTTATCAATTAAGTTTCGAAAATGAATTTAAAAGTGGAAAAGATATTAAAATTATTAAAAGATTATAGGTTGCATGATGTGTGCATGTGATTAAAATATAAATATATTAAGATAAGACAAGTGGAGTTATTAAAGTGAGTGCATAAGATTTAAAAATTAATAAATTAAATTGAAAAGAGTAAAGTGAATATTTAATAAATTAATGTGCATTATTTATTCACATAGGAGTATGCGAACTGTTGTGAGTTGTCATGTTGACAACATAGGAGTTTGCACTCTAATTATGCACGTGTTAACAACATAGGAGTTAGCATACAAATTAAGCACATGGTGTCTACAACCTTATGACTCATCTAGAAGGTTGGAAAAGACTCATGCTTAGTTGTCAACACCTTCTGGTTGTTTCTAGAGACATTCTAGGTGCTTCTTGAGAGTTCTTTATATTCAGGCACTCCTAGAAGCTTAGGGAGAGCATTTGGAGTGTGTTTCGAGGACCCGAAAACATTGGAGAAGGAAGGAGCTTGCTCTGTGGATTCTAAGGAGAAGTGATTTAGCATCAGTGTCTAGGTAGACACTTGTGATTTTTCTTATGTTATTTCTGCATCTTGCTCTTCTTGTCTTCTTCGTGTCTTCTGAATGCTTTCTGAGGATTTTGCATATCTTGTTTGCATGCTTTTGTTATGGGTAGTTAAATTCTATATAAGAAATTTTCATATGCGTAGATTCGATGAAATTATGGGGCTAGGGTTTTTAGATGTTTTGGACGTACCTATTTTAAGGAATTAATGGGTAAATTTAGAGAACCATTATTTTAAAAGAAAATTCTTAATTTAAAGAATTAGAAAACCCTTTTTGTTTAAAAGTTATATATGTGTTCTCTTTTTAAAATCTGCACATAGATATGTGTGTGTGTGTACACACACACACACACACACACACACACACACATATAATAAAAATCGCAATAATGTTTGATAGCAAACTGCATATATATATATACACACACATATATATACATATACATATATACATTTACGTATATACATATATATGTATATATACATATATAAATATATATATATACATATATAAATATATGTATATATACATATATACATATATGTATATATTTGTGTAAATCGCAGCGAGAAATTTTATTAATAAAATTCGAATCGCTTTTAAAAAAAAATGTTTTTAGAAAAACAATAAAAAGAGAAAACAATTATTTAAATCATTTTATAAATTGTAAAAAAATGATGAAGTAATTTAAAGTGGGGGGGGGGGGGGCAGGAAACCCGTGCACCCGTACCCACTAGGGTCGTAGTGTACCTGCTGTCGCAGGTACTGTGATGGCAGGGGTACTTTGTACCCACTGACGTCGCAGGCCTTGCGACCGCAGGGTTCTGTGTACCGCCAGTGGTACATACATATGATATGTGTTTTTTTAAAATTTTCTTTTTTATTATATGTTATAAAAAAAATGTTTTGTGATATATACGAAATCGATTTTAATATTTTGATTTTTTTATAATTAATATTAATAAATTTTAAATATTAAATATTATATATTTTATTATTAATAATTATTAATAATTTATAATTATTAAATGTTATATTAATTGTTATGAAGATTTATAAATTATCATTTTATTAATAATGTTTCGTGATAAAGTTTTATATTGTTATTTTAAATTAATAATATCTAGTAACAATATTTTGATAATATTTATCAAGTTTTTCTTTTGCTAGTTAAATACATTATTAACTAACTTAATTAAATCTAATTTAATTAAGATTAGTTAATAATTGAAAGGTATTAATTTATTTATAATGATGATGAGTCTTAATAACTTTGGAATTTAATCTATTAAGAGATCATTAGTCATAGTGATTAAATGATTTCAGTTATTATTAAAAGGAGGAGAGACTTTAACATAGTGTTATATCTAGAATCTAATAATTAGCTTAATTAAATTAAGGTTAATTAATAGGTGGAATATTTAAAGTGGTGACGAATTTGTTATAGTCAATTTATTAATAAGATTTTTAATATAACTTGTTATTATTATTAACAAGTTATTATTAAATTTTAAGTTATATATTATTGGATTTGGAGTATAGTGGATTTTTAATTTACGAAAATTATTAATCAACTGATATTCATTTAGTTGTTAATATAGCTATGATATTAATAATTAAGTTATGTGATAGAATCTTAATTGAAATAATTATCAATAATACAGATTTGTTAAGGAAATATTAGTATTCATTGAAAAGAATGATGAATGTGGTCATTACAGATTCATTAATAAGATTCCCAAATATAACCTGTTATTAAATATTAACAAGTCATGATTGAACTATTAATATTAGAGAATTGGATTATGGTTGGCCTTTAACTTACAAATTATGGCTAGTTATTAATTGGGTCATTGATATGGATATGTAATTATTAATTAAATTAATTAATTAGAGTTAATTAAATTTAATTAATAATTAAGTTATGTAATAGAGTTTTAATTGATATGCTAATATCGATTCTTTTAGTGAAGTTGTTAAGTATCTACATCGAAATTGATAAGTCTTATTCTAATGACTTGAATAATGACTTTAGATATTTTAATGGTTATTAGTGATGATTTAATTATTAAAATGATTAAATTAAGAGACCTAAATTTTAGTAATTTTTAGTTGAGTTTTAATTAAGTATTGTTAGAATGATAAAGAGTCATACCTATGTTCATTATTAATTGGTTTAATTAAGATTAATTAATAAAGCGAATAATATTAATTAAGGGAGAATGAAGATTAGTGTAATGAGTAAATATTTATCCTTTAGTTATTCTTAGAATGTAATTTTAAATAATGGAAGGATAATGTTATCGAGGGAACAAACGGGTTGACTTGTAGGTCAAATGATTAATCTTATATACTTGAAGTATACTTGCAAACAAAAACTGAGACCTCCACACTTTATTCAACTATGCAATTTTAGTAAACTCAAACATGTGCTTGCATTGTGTTTTCTCTATGCTTCTTGTTTTGGGTTTTTGGGTTGACTAGTGTTGACCAGTTATAGGACATCTACCAGAGGCTCGGGTGTTATGATTATGATGTCATGATGATGTCTTGAATTCGATCTTTATAAACCCAACCATGGTTATGTGATGGTATGTTTTATGAGATGTTTGTATTTACCGATTGTTATTGCTCATTAGTCTTCTTGAGTGAAGCTGAGTTATATGTATCTGAGACACTTGACTTAACCATTTTTGAGTCATCGATCAGTTATCCTTGGATTACTTTCCAGTTGCCATGATGGGATTGAAATGTTGATTTATTTCTTGATGATGTCATGTTGTGACATGTTTTGACTCAACCATTTTGGAGTCTTCGATCAGTATGATTTTGAGATATATTTTGATTATTGAGAACCAATGGATAATTTTGATCAGTGATACCTTCAATTGCCAATAGAGAGCTATTGTGGTCATGATTATCTATGGATTTTTTTAATGTGCTAATGGAGATTTAATGCTCTTATTATGGATTATTCTTTTGGTATTTTTCCAATCGCTTGTATAGGAATGTGGTGATTTTTTGATTTATGATTCCATGAGCTTAGGGTAGGTTATCTACTTGTAGTGTTGAGAAGTGGCTTGCAATGAGGGCTGGGGCCCTAAGTGGCTACCAGGGTAACTCATTGTAAGTTGTTTTAATAAGTGAAAAAATTTACACTAAATGGGGATTAAATGAACCTAATAAGATAATTGTATGTTCTTGTCATGCCTCGAGTGCTAGTACAGACTAGGATGGGAGTAGAGAGAATGCTTGGTTGCGACCTTGCATTTTGTAGTATGCCTCGTCAGTATGAGAGGATACTATTGGCCGCATAGGGATCACTAGGGGGTCGGGGTCTATTGAGAGACTGCCAGGGTAACTCTAGCGTGATCCGTGTGATCACACTATCTTGCTTGCATAGTAGGTTTCCTACATGTCTTTGTGTGCCTTTGGTATTAGATGTCGATTTGTGTTGGAACCCTTGAGTTAGTATACTTCTAGGATTCCTGGACTTAGCGAGTACTTGTGTTATGTGATTTGATATTTGTGATTTGATATCTTGTTTGAGACTTGAGACTATCTCCTCAGCGCGGTCGGAGTGGACCATTTAGGTTCCACGCGGTCAGGTGGTAGTGCTTTTCCACTCGTACCATTTGAGATCCATCTAAGACACCGTGGTTGATGCATTCTTTGATGGCATCTATCTTCATGGATTATGATAGTGGAAATGTATCCTCACATTGATGATTTGCATATGTTAGATGATATTATCTTATGCTTTACTTTGCATGTTAGATTGCTTTCTACATATGATGTAGTATGATTTAGGAGTGACATTCCTACTATGTTAATACCGATGATCTCTTCGGTGATTTGGAATGTTACGCACAGAGGGATGGCTAGGATCCATGATGGTCTAATGATGCTATTTACGGTTGGGAGGAACTGTGCACTTAGTTATTTATGTTTGATGGTATATGGTTATCTTTTATAATGGATTTTTATATCTTTTATGATGATGTATCATGTATGAAATTGGTTTCATTTACTTCATTGCACTTGTATCATGGATTAGAATAGGATGATGTACCTTATTTTCATAGATGTATATTCTTTAAAGCCTTTCATACCCTGTGGCATGTACAATGGATGATTGAGCATTCAAAAATGTAAAGTATGAACATTGGACTTTTCATTATTATTTTGTGTGGTTGTGGTAGTTGTTAGACTTAGTATTGATAGATTAAATGTGACTCAACATCTTGGGATCCTTAAGGAAAGTAATCTATTTGTATGCTTATAGTTGATTGTATGTTATTACTTCCGCTACTAGGTGTTCGATATGAATGATTTATCTTTTATGTTTTATAAAAAAAAGAAACATTTGTTCGGAAAACTTAGTAAAATTTTAGGTTAATTCTTTTGGATCCCTTAGCAAGGCATTACAATGATGATGATGATGAGGATGATGACAAGGATGATGATGATGATTATAAACTTTTACTATTCATAATTCATATGTTATGCTAAAATTTTAATGTAATTTTGAGTATATGTATAATGAATTTTTTAGCTAACATAAGACAATTAATTTACTATTGTAGAAACATGAAGCCCTTTCACAAGCACCCCACACAGTCTCATGGATCATCAGGTATAAGTTAGTACAACCCATAGAGATTAATGTCTTTTACCGTTTGTAAAATATCTCTTTCATTTCCACCTATCTCTCTTGTTTCACGGAGTGTAGGTACCAGTGAATAGGTATTTGTCATATTTGTCTTCCTTGAGTGAGGAAAATGTGGGAATGGAAGAAGAAAGTGAGACATTTAGTATGTCTAAATCAAGGAGACTTACTCAAGGTCAAATATTAGACAGAAATTTAATAAGCAAATAAATTTTTCCTTGCTCAAGGAGGGTCATGTTCTTATGATGATGAGAGTAAAGGTGACTTTGATGTGCCCTTTAGGTACAAACATCTACAAAAACAATGGGTCCCCAATGAACTTCCTCCAATAAACATTGATTTTTGTGAGAGAGGATATATCATATAGCACCATCCTCATTGCATGGTTTGGTCCTATTTTCCATGGATGGCATAAAGGTCTCTTACAACAAGGTTATTGAATTGATGGAGTATGTCAGACCTTGCTATGATTACAGTAGTTGGATGCAAATTGTTAGATATAAAAAAAGTATGTGTAGGTATGCACTCATGGAAAATTATATACAACAAAAAGTCAGTGAACAAAGTAAAACAATAACTATATAGATTGATGGAAGGCCAAAAGAATCAAGAAATATTGTAGGTTTTATAATGGTATGGCACTAAGAAGTGAGAAATTCTCAATTTCCAAAAACTGAGAAGTGAGGAATTAATTTCCTCTTTCAATACTTATTCACTTTTTGAGTGACTAATTGATTAGGCTAAATAACCAACCAACCTACTTAAACCCCAAATTGATCCAAATGAAAACAAGCTATTCCTAGTAATAGGAATTCATCTATGGGGAAGTTGCCATAAATTAAAATTAATTTTAAAAAGCCCAAAAATCCAAAATCACATAAATTCCTTATCATCTTTTGCAACAAATGTGAACCTCTAAATGCACAAACATATTCACAAGTCTAGTCACATAATGCAAATGAGTTCAGATTTAATAATCACTGAAAGGTTTAATTTAAACAATTAAACAAGGATGCATTGACCATGCAAGGACAACATTGGCAAATATGAACAACTAAATCAATAACTCCATGTGCCACTCCTAGGGTTATAAATTTTGCACACTAAAACACATGATCAAGTGCAATTGCATATAATAACATAGTCAAAGCAATACATGCATTAAATACCTAATTTAACCATTTATTCAATCGTACTGAAATAATCCATTTACATCACTCACATTCGCATAAATCATAATGAAGCAAGAATGAAGTAAATAACCATGGCATTAAATCCATCACATAACATAATTAGAGATATGTCCAAATATCAAATAATTATGTATCATCATAAAACATACTGACATCTCAAAATGGCATCATCATGTACATATGATAAACTAAACAACATAGTATGATAGCATCTCTGATATTGAAATCTAGGTATAACATCTAACCCTCAGGTCATCTCAAATACAAAAAATAACATGAATACAAGTATCTCTTGAATCAAAATATAACAAGGTAGAAACTACAAACACAAGAGGCACTACATCATCCCCCCCTAGCATAGGCTTACTCCTAGAAGCTAACAAAAATATAGGGGTATAATCCTCTCAATCGTGTTGCATCTTGCCAAGTAAAAGAGGTCTCATTGTTCGGGTCCCACTGGACCCTTACCTACTTTATGTCCCAACTCTCAAGGTTAGCCTCTGATGGTAAAGGATATGAATGGGCTCCAAAGAAAGTTATTAGTCCTCTACCTGTAAAACATACCAATTAAAAACATGGAAAACATCATGGATCCATGATTGACTAGGTGGCAACGCTAGTTGATAAGAAATAAGACCAATCCTCTTGAGAATTTCAAATGGTTTGACAAAACATGGTGCCAACTTAGAGCCTCTCCCATAACGGATGGGGCTCTTCCTTAGTCACACTCTCAAAAACATGTTGTCACCAACAGAAAAGTGACAATCCAACCTATGGGCATCTACATACTTTTTTTGGTTGTCTTGAGTAGCAACCAAATGCTCTCTAATATGAACAACCTACTACTCCATATCCTAAAGAATCTCTAGACCTAAAAGTACTCGGTCCTCTAAATGATCCCAACTCAAAGGGGTACAACATGATCTACTATATAAGGCCTAAAAAGGTGAAATGTCAAGAGAACTATGAGACCCATTGTTGTATGCAAAATCAACAGGGTATAAATAATCCTCCCACTTCACCTGCTAGTCCATAACATACATGTAAAGCATGTATTCTAGAACTTGGTTCAGTCTCTTAGTTTGACCATCAGTCTCTGGGTGATAAGAAAAACTAAAATTGAGTTGCACACCCAAAGCATGCTGGAGAGACATCCACTATGTTGAAGTAAACATTGGTTCTCTATCCAAAATAATCCAACGAGGGATCCCTTGCAAATGAACAATATCCTCCAAGAAAAAATGTGCTACAAAAGAAGTTGTGTAGGATGCTCTCATGGGTTAAAAATGTGCTACCTTGGATAACTTGTCCACTATCACCATAATACAATTATGACATTGTGATGACATAAGCAACCTAGTGATGAAATCAATAGATATTGTATCCCACTTCCACCTTGGAATGGTATGCAGCTGCAAAAGACTCGCTAAATATTGATGCTTTGTCTTCATTCTCTAGCACTAAGGAAATTAAGCAACAAAATCAGCAACATTGTGTCTCATCCTTGCCAAAAATTACAATTGTTTAAGGTTGGCATGCGTCTTCTTGACACTGGGATGTACAGAATATGGGGCATGATGCACTTCCAAGAAAGCTAAGGTATGAAGATCACCTAAGGCTAGTACATAAATACATCCCAAGTGTCATAGTAGTCCATCAGACTCAAGCAAGTAGCCTAAAAACCTTCCCTCAATGGTACGTCCAAACTCGATCTCTACTCTAACCTCCTGATACCAAGTGCCATTAGGAAAAGACTCCAACATATGGCCTCACAAATCCACCCCCAATGACAACACTAATATCTCATGTTGCCTCCTACTCAAGGCATCTATGATGACATTTTCCTTCCCTTTAATATAGTGAACATCAAAGTCATATTCACACAAGAAATCCATCCAGAAACATTGCCATGCATTCATGTTTGGCTGAGTAAAGATATACTATAAGCTTCTATGATCTCTATGAAAATCAAACCCGTGTCCTAACATACAAGAGAATTCACTGTGACCATGAGTTCCAAATCATGAGTAGGCTAGTTAAGCTCATAGTTCTTAAGTTTTCTAGACTCATATGCAATCACATGACCATCCTACATCAACATTGTACCCACACCTTCCAACAAAGCATCTATACAGATAATGAAGTTGCCTACAGGATTAGGCACTGCAAGGACTAGTACACTGGTCAAACACTCCTTAAGAGCATTAAATGTTGCCTCATATTGGTCTAACCAAACATACTTCTTCCCTTTATACTAGAGAGAACTGATGGGATGAGCCACTTGTGAGAAATTCTTCATGAAATGATAGTAATAACCTACCAATCCCATGATACTATGAACCTCTGAGACATTAGTGGGTATCGACCAATCCTTGATAGCTCAGATTTTCACTAGATCCATTGCAATACCATCACCTATGATGAAATGCCCCAAATACTTCATCTCAAACTAGAAGAATCCACATTTATCCAAGTTACCATACAATTGATGATCTCTCAAGCACTACAATACCTAGTGCAAATGGACCTTACATTCCTCAATAGTCTTTGAATAGATCAATATGTCATCCAAAAATATAATGACACACTGATTGAGGTATGTGCAAAATACTCCATTCATCAAACTCATGAACATTAATGGCGCATTAGTTAACCCAAAGGGTACAACCATGAACTCATAATGCCATATTGTGTACAAAAAGATGTCTGATGAATGTCAACCTCCTAAATACGAAGTTGATGGTATCTCAACTTAAGATCAATCTTTAAGAACACTCATGCTCCCTTCATCTAATCAAACAAGTCATCTATCTTGGCAAAGGATATCATTCTTCATCATCACCTTATTCAATTGTTGGTAGTCAATGCATAAACACAATGATCCATCTTTATTCTTCACAAAGATGAGTAGTTCAACCCATGGGGATACACTAGGATGAATATGGACCTTGGCCAATAATTCCTCCAACTACAATCTGAGGTCACTCAAATCTTGAGTAGTCATGCAGTAAGGAGCTCATGAAATCAGCTCCACTCTTGATACAAGATCAATCCAAAAATCAATGTCACACTACAGTGACATACTAGGTATCTCATCAGGAAATACATTCACATACTCATGAAGGAGTGGGTGATAATCAAGTATCACTGTACAGCTCTCAACCTCCTCAAGATCACTGATACAAACAATGAACAACTGGCAACCCTTCTGCACACTCTACTTTAGCTTATTAGTTGAGATCATTCAAAGCAAGATTGGTTTCTAGACCCCTATATGTCCCCCCTACCCACCTGTATCATTACAATATTGTATTGATTTATGAAGATAATCTATATTTTCCTAATGGGCAGCTAACCAATCCATGCCCAACACAATGTCATATAATCCAAGAGGTAGGATGCAAAGATCCACTTTGGTGGTGAAGGTAGCCAAGTTCAAACTACAACTTTTGACCAAGGAGTCTAGGACCACTTTGGAACCCATGACTAACTCAACCTACCACCTATTGACCTAACTTGCTACCACTATCCCACATTGTTGAATAAGAGATGGAAAAATAAAAGAATCTTAAGCCCCTGAGTCAAATAACATTGGAGATGAAATATCATGCAATGTACCTATAGCCTCAACTACTATACCTTGGTGCTTAGCTTGATGGTTATCAATCATCGCAAATACTAGATGATTCCTACCACCATCATCCATTGTAGGCTTAGATCTGGCTATACCCCTGCTAGGTCCTATAGCTGGCTTAATAGGACATTTCCATGCCTTATGACCAAGCTAGCCACATGAGAAACATTCTCCAAGAAAGTTGGAACTATTCTCATGACCACCCTGGGTAGTAATAGAATAAGGTACACTATCCTTGCTAGAGTTTTTTTGGTTTCTCTGCGAAGGGAAATTTTGTTGAGGCTTCTAACCATAGTTATGACCATCTCCCTTCTTTCCTAAAACACTAGAGCTTTGTCCATTGTTGGGCCAAAACCCTTTCTGATTTTTATGATGGTATCAACCCTAAGAGGATGTTGATTGGGCTTGGCCCTTTTCAGAGGACTGGTTACCCTATGCATCATGTCTTGAATTCCATGCACTATGGTTTTGAGAGCTAGATTTACTAGTGAACCCTCTAGCTAGATTGCTCTCTATAATTCATGCCTTCTCCACAACAAGAATGAGTCTTAGGTTGATGCATATGAACCTCTCCAATAAGGGCATCCTTTAGGTCTTGGATTAAATATTGAGTTCGGAGTACCTAATTGTGATTGTACCATGAGTACTACCTAAGCTCAAAGAACTTGATCTCATACTAGTCTACTAACATGTTTCCTCATCTGATCTCATGGAACTCATCAACAAAATCCTCTCTAAACTAAGGAGATAGGAATCTTTCTCAGAACCTCTCCTCAAAGATCTCCCAGGTGAGATTTGTGATGCTAATCTAGAGCTTTTTTGCCTCTATATTCCACCAAATGGATGCATGGTCTCTTAGCTGCATAATTGCACAACAAACCTTCAGATTGGTTGCATATGGATACATGGTAAAACAATGCTCCATGTCCAATAACCAAGTCTCCACCCTAAGGCCACCACCTTTGCCATCATAGAATGGTAGTTTGGACTATTAAAGAATCTTTATAATGTCCAAACAGATGGAATCTTCATCATCATGGTTCCTACCACCCCAATGGTTCCTTTGGCAACCCCACAGTGTACGAAAATGTTCATGTTCATGCTCCTTTCTATGCTTAGACATGTGGGAATCTCCATGACAAGATCCCTCTTCCCAACCATTGTTGTGTTCCTCTACATGAGGTTCTAACCAAAAAAGAATCTCTTGTAGCATGGGCATCAATACCTCAATGCCATCCTAATTGTTATTACCCTATTCTCCCCCAACAACCTAACATTCTTCCTCTTGGTGAGCTTCTTCATTAACAAGTCATTAGTTACCACCCTGACCACCAGGATTACATGTAGGAGACAACACTATGGAGAAAAAAGATAAGGTTTGAATCATACATCAAAAGAATAAGAGTTACAAGCATGAACCATAATAATAAACATAAGATAACAATATACATGTAGAAACAACTCATAGTGGAAGCATAATGTAGAGATCCCAATGTTGTAACATGGGCTTTGATACCAAATGTAATGCCTTGCCTAGAGATCCTTGGAACAAAGATTCAATATAAGCCAAGATAATTTTATTTCAAACAAGTATGGATGTACACAACATTCAACATATAAGGATCAAAAAGATCACAATGGAAGACTTAACCACAATCTTGACCACCAACAGATCTCCAAACACCACTACCAAACTAACACACTCAAAAAAAGAAATAAAGACCAAAGATGATAATAGAACAAAAAATCTCAAATCTATCAAAGCATGGAAAATTAAGCAGACCCAAAGGGTACTTAAAACACCAGATTGCATTCCTTGAAAGCTAGTGGAAGTGTCCCCTATTTTCTGCATGAGGGACACAACTGACAAAATTTCATGCGAGGAAGTACAACATGCCATGCGAGTATTTTCCTTTCACATGAGGAAATACACTAAATGACACAAGGAAATCCTTGGTCCAATAGCCAAAAAACCCATAATTGGTGTAGATTTTTACATGAGGAAGCACTAAGAAATGCACGAAGAAACTCAACACACCACACAAACTTTTATACTCTTGCAAGAAAGTACAATTTCACACAAGGAAAAAAACTAACAAGCTAGAAAACATTAAGGTATAAAGTTAAGAAAAGAATTTCCTCCACACTAGGGAGTACTAGATCTAGAAATTGAGGCATAGACACTCAAACACTATAAATGCAAGATGGAAACTACATCTAACCATCTGAAACATAGTAGTAAAAGATTGTACTAAGAGCAATATCATAGTGTATAGAAGTAGCATTGCAATGTACAAGAATGAAAAAACTCATGCACGGTTCCTCCCAACTATAATAGCATCATGAGACCTCAAAGGTCCTAGCCATCCCCGCGTGTAACATCCCAAACTACTAACTAGATCATTAGAGCTTTCTTATGATGACATCACTACTAAAATGTACTACATTATAAGAATAAGGAAATCTAATCATGCTAAAAGTAAAGAATTAGATATTCCAATTAATCAAATCAAATCATCTAAATCTTATGCTAAGCATCACAATAAGGGAATGTGTCAACTAACCAACATCAACTAAACATGATATCCAAGCATTCTAATGAATGAATAAATCACAAGAAAGAATACTCTAGAACCGTAAGTATTAAGTGAAAACATCAAGCAACAGTCACATTGGAACAATAGACCATCTTTGTACATCAGTCCCCAATAGTGGTGAAGGTAGCTATGCCTCCCAACCACTTGAAACCCATAGATCCACTCCCATCATGCTGATGGAGATAATGATCCAACCACTTACGTAAGGAAAACATCCATGGATAACACTCATGCCAAACAGTAAGAGGACTACAACCAAGATTATGAGACAATGCAGGTACAATAGGTCGACTAAAATCATGGAGAGTCACCTGGAATCGAAAGCCCAAAATTAGATCATGTAGTTCAACTCCTCAATGGAAGGTTCTCACAATGTGTCCTCAAACTTAATTGGGTGCTCACACATTTTATTATCTTAAGTTTTATGACCACCTAGTGTTTTATTTAGTTATCAGTTGATTAAAACTTCCTCTACCAACCCTCTGGGCACAATGATCACTAGGCTATGAGATATAAGCCCCCTCCATATGCTACCCTATCCTATCCATGCTCATCAAACAATGAGTGCCTGTAGGCATGCATATTCCAAACACAACCCCAAATGATCATAACTCCTAAAAGTACCATAGAAGATTGTGCCCCACAAGTCACCCAACAAATGCATGTGTATGTGCTCATGTGTGGTGCACCACCATCACGAAGATCATAACACAAAGATTGGATTAGAATACAAGTAAAATATTACTCAACCAAAAATAAGCTTAGGAGGATAGATGTGACATGCATCCCAATGCAACACAAAAGTGAAACAAGAATCTAACTAGCATCCCAACGGATGATCTAGGTCCATTACCAACATCATGTTAAGAAAACTCGAGAAAGTAGTGTGGCACACAAAACAAGGTAAAACCCCAAAATTGGAAAACTCCAAAAATAAAACCCAATTTGTCTTAGGGCACAAAATTCATGAAAATCCAATAAAATTTTGGTTCGAACATCGCATGCAAAAATGACCAGCATAATGGTGTGAGATCCCAAACCCCCATCCCAAAAATAGGGAGAATGGTCATAGCCGACCAACTAGGTAGAATCAATAAACAAAAATAGAGGGTAACACTAGTTCTCAACCTCCTAAAAAACAACTACCAAAAACATAACCAAAAATTGAGCTAAAACATGAAAACAAGACAGCCCTACTCGACAACAAAAATGGGTTGAAATAGGAAACAACACAATAAAATAAATAACCCATAGTAGTTATCAAAATTCATGGTAGAACAAGGTCTCCCTGAGTCATATCCAATGAGACTGAACTCATGAAGATCCCATTCCTGCAACTCTCACAATGAATAGAAACATAATCCTTTAGAAGAGGATTTTGAAAAAAGGCTCTCAAATTCTCAATTTTCAAAAGTGAGAAGTGAGGAATCAATTTCCTCTTTCAATATTTATTTACTTTTCAAGTGAATAATCGATTAGGGTAAATAACCAACCAACCTAGTCAAACCCCAAAATGACCCAAACGAAAATAGGCTATCCCTAGTAATAATAATTCATCTATGGAAAAGCTACAAGAAATTAAAATTAATAAAAAATAAAGTCTAAAAACCCAAAATCACAAAAATTCCATAACATCTTTCATGACAAATGTGAACCTCTAAATGTACAGACATGCTCACAGGTCTAGTCACATAATGCAAATGAGTTTGGATTTAATAATCACTAAAAGGTTTAATTTAAACAATTAAACAAGGATACGTTGACCATGCAAGGATGACATTGGCAAATATGAACAACTGAATTGCTAACTCAATGTGCCAATGCTAGGGATATAAATCTTGCACACTAAAACATGCGATCAAGTGCAATTGCATATAATAACATAGAAGAAGGAATAAATGCATTAAATATGCAATTTAACCATTTATTCAATCATACTGAAATAATCCATTTACATCAGTCAAGTTCAAATAAAGAACAATGAAGAACGAATGAAGTAAATAACCATGGCATTAAATCCATGACATAACATAATCAGAGATATGTCCAAATAATGAATAACCATGTATCATCATAAAAAATACTGCCATCTCAAAATGGCATCATCATGTAGATATGATAAACTGAACAACATAGTAGCATAACATATATGATACTAAAATCTAGGTATAACATTTGACCCTCGGGTCATCTCAAATGCAAAACATAACATGAGTACAAGTAGCTCTTGAATCAAAATATAACAAGGTACAAACTACAAACACAAGAGGCAGTACAAATTTTGTGCGATAGAAATGCTATGGGCCCCATGGAAAGCCATCAGAAATTTCTATGACAATTGAGATAGGCATGTGGTAGGAAAGTTGTAGGATCAATAGCTAGCCACCAAAAGTTTTTGTCACAATTGTGACGATGTGATGTATTAATAAAAAAAAATTGGTGGCAAACATTGAATAGATATGATGCAATCATAGGTTAACATTGAGCTTCACTTGGTTTTGAGAATGGTTTAATATTCTCTACTAATTAGGGACAACAACTTGAAAGTGGAACCTTATTTGGCCCCACCCCCACCCCCAAACATCTAAATTCCATGTTAGCATCTAAAATATTTAAGAAAGGATCAATTTTTAAAGTACAAAAGATTCTATACCTGCAAAAGTGACATCATTTTCCCATCTTCTAGTGCATATCATTTTTTCATTGCATCCAAAATAAGATTTTGTCACTTTGAATCAAGAACATATGTGTAGTTGCATTTTGTATGCATGGACAATAGAAGGAGTTGAAAAAACCTAGCACATTTACATTTATTTAATAGGTCTATGAAAACCTCTACCAAAAATGAAAACTTGTTAGGTTTTTTGTGTTCCACTTGATGTCGTATGCATATAAATCGAGATTGCATATTGAACTATGACATCCTTCTACATTTCCTAAAACCAATAGATTCACATAGTTAATTTTCATACAATCATAGGTTAGTGTTGAGCTTCACTTGGTTTCTAGAATAGTTTAATATTCTCTACTAAGTAGGGCCAATCATGTGTAGGTGGAAGCTCATTTTCCCCTCCCCCAACATCTAAATTCTCTATTAACATCTAAAATATTTAAGAAATGATCAATCTTTAAAGTAGAAAAAAAGGTTCTAGACCTAAAAAAGTGACATCATTTTCCCATCTTCTAGTACATGTCATTTTTCCATCGCATGCAAAATGAGATTTTTCCACTCTGAATGAAGAATGCATGTGCAACTATGTTCATATGCATGCACAATAGGTGGAGTTGATAAAACATAACATGATTACATTTATTTAATAGGTCTATTAAGTTTTAAAAGTTATAGACCACCATGAACAATGTTCATAATGGTCCAGAACTTAAAATACTTAATTAAACACCTCTAACAAAAATGCAAATATGTTGTGTTTTTCAGCTCTGTCTGATGTTGTATGCATATAAATTGAAATTACATATTGAACTATAGCATCCTTTTGTATTGCCTAAAACCAAGAGATTCACACTATTAGTTGTCATACAATCATAGGTTAATGTTGAGTTTCACTTGGTTTCAAGAATAGTTTAATATTCTCTACTAATAAGGGCCAACCACGTGAAGGTGAAAGCTCACCCCTCCACCCCCCACCAAAATCTAAATTCTCCATTAACATCTAAAATATTTAAGAAAGAATAAATCTCTAAAGTACCTAGAATGTCCTCATTGCCTCATGCTACTCTCAGGGGAAGTCCATCATCATTGCTCATGAGAAATTCATCACATGGGTACATCCAGGAATGTCCTCATTACCTCCTACATAAAATGAATCTAATATTAGAAAATTCCCCCTAAGAAATAATAGTTCAAGTGAAATAAAAACTTGAAAAATGAGAGAGAGAAAGAGGAATCTACTTACCAATAGGTGTTACCATCGCATCTATGGCCATGCTACCTGTTGAGCGAGTTTTTTTTTTTTTTTTTTTTTTTTGGTTTCAAGATCTCTCTATTTACACACACACACACACACACACACACACACACACACACACACACACACACACACACACACACATACACACACACACACACACACACATACATACATATACAAAGATCAAAAGGGCACAACAATGAGATGCAAAGATCAAAAGGGCATGATAATGAAATGTAGCAATCACAAGGGCACATATACATACATATATACATTTATACATTTATACATACATACATACATGTATGTATATATATACAAAGAGATCTTTTTTAAGGTGCTAAGTGACCACCTCATGATCCTACACAAAAATAATGCAAACTAGGAAAAATGGGTAGAGTTTGCAAGAAATTTTACAAAAACATATCGTAGCAGATATTTCTAGAAAGAAACAAACTATAACCAAGTTAAATGGGTCTAGTTGTTGATTAGCTAGGTTGATATATACATATATTTAACAGGGTTATGGATTCTATAAGGGAATGAGCCTTGTGATAATGACATTTACACAAAAGAAAAATTTTCTTCTTCAACTCCTTATACTCAACTCTTCACTAAAGTTATTCTTCCAGTAGTGAGAATAGTTGCTACAAATTCCTAGGAGCCAAGGGACCCTAAACCTATGCTATGTTTTCTAGAGACATGAGAGCAGTTACAAATAGCTTCAATACTTCATAACATTCTAGATCATATAGTGATGTCTAAATTAACAGAGACAATAGATACTAGGATGCATAGATCACAAGGGCACAACAACAAATTCCTATAGAACTGTAATCATATTAGGTATAATAATATGAATGAGATGCAAAGATCATAAGGGCATGACAATGAGATGCAAAGATCACAAGGGTATGGCAATGAAATGCAATGATCATAAGTGAACAAAAATAAAATCCTAGACCTCCACATGATACATACATACAGATGTAGGAGCATCCTGGGTTGCATTGCTATCTTGCATGTTTTTAGGTCATATCTTGCTGCTAAAATTGGGTTCTGTTGAAACTGTGTTTTCTAGTTTCTGGTGTATGCGTGAATATGTGGCCTCTATTTAACACACACACACTTCAACATGGTCTTTATATGCGGAACCATCCTGGAATGAACATGAGATTGTTCACCCAAGAGGAGTCTTACAAGATGACTTATTGCCTTCTATCTAAGTGGATTTTACCTGCTTATGCTCTCAGATTTGAGGTATAGGTAATCAGACCATCTAGAATGAAGGGTTTTGAATGTAACTATATGATTATGCAAATCAATCTATATGAATTGCAAGCATTAATCTAAAAGGAATCAAAGAAATTAAGCTACATGTATGCATTGTTTAATCTAAATAATACTAAGGTATTAAGCAAAAGTACATATAAAGCTGTGAAAGTGAGTATGCAATCTGAAAACAATTCAATAGCATGAGAATTCAACCTCTATAATGAGGAATTATGAGTCTCTTAAATAGAATTCCTGGAATCCATCAATGGCTAAGATCAACTTAGATCGACAGTTAGGATTGAAGCAAAGATTTAGTTAAAATGGAAACTTCCTTAAGAAAGGAGAGCTAATTGAGCTTTTCATAAGTGTGAGAATAAGTTAACTAGATTAATTCCAATTCGAGAGATAGTTCACTCAGAGTTTCCATTTTGGAACTGAAGAGAAGATTTTGAAGATATTATTTAATATAATAAAGTGAGATATGACCTCATAAATGCCTTTTTCATTTAATTGAATAATCACATTCAATTAATTAAAGTGAGCATAATTATTAAATTAAATATTTTTAATTCTTTAGTACATTAGCCTTAGGTGATGATTTGATTTAATTAAAGTATAAATACTTAATAATTAAAGTAAATTTTAATCAATAGGTTTAATGTGACTAATATGAATCAATACCGTAGGAATTAAATAAAGAGTCTGATTAATGCAGATTAGGGTTTTAAACATTTGACAATTAAATCAAGTAGCGAGTAGCAGAATAAGAATTGTCTATTA
Organism: Cupressus sempervirens; assembly: GCA_028749045.1. Classification (NCBI taxonomy): domain Eukaryota; kingdom Viridiplantae; phylum Streptophyta; class Pinopsida; order Cupressales; family Cupressaceae; genus Cupressus; species Cupressus sempervirens. The sequence continues at coordinate 605,947,418 of CM053786.1, read as the reverse complement.
TAATAGGTCTTAGGATTGATCAGAATAGACTAAATTGGTATAATGGCAATGAGCCAATTTTGGGGTATTACATCTGGGTGCCTATTGCATACTATGTTACTAATTTTCTATAATGAATGAAGGGCTGCACACTTCAAGGATTGAAGAGGGCCTAGAGTACTATCTATTTTCTAGAGTGAAATTTTTATCTCCTTATAGTTTGGGAGATATGTCAATTCTCGCAGAGTATCAATTTTTGGCAATTCTATGCGATAGTTTTTTGTGCTCAACTTTTAGAATGGATACACACTTTTCCTTAATGAATCAGAGTTTGTGCACTGAAGGGGTTGTAGAGGACCTAGATATCTACCCATAGTTTGAAGTAAAAATTATAACTTAATTAGAGCTAAGAGATATCACAATTTTTCTCGGACATCAATTTGAGGACAATTGATTGTTGATGCAGGCTGACTGGTGTATTTAATGCTAGTTTTATTTTCATTTAATATTTGTTGAGAGATGACTTGTGGCTTCTCCATATTCTAAAATGACCTATAAGCTATTTTGGCTAGTATAAATAGAATGTTTAGGCTAAGAGCTAGGTAGTTTAGGAGTTAAGAGTTTTGAGGAGATGATTTGAGAGTAGAATTAGAAAGTGTGAATTTGTTGCCAATATTTGTGTATGAATTTATTTTGTCTCTAGCCATAACCCAAAAGGCCTTAAAACTAGGCATGTATGTTGAATATTTGAAGAATCAATAAAAATATTTTACTCTTGTTCCTCCTTTGGTTGGTATTCTTTGTGTTTACTTATGTTGTGTTAACTCTTGCAGGGTGGTTCAGAGAGTTGGGTGTGCCATTGGCCCTAGTTTTCCCCATCCTTCCTTGCATCAAGTGGTATTAGAGCTTGAGGTTCATCCTTGTGGTGATTGGATTGTGTAGAACCCATATTTGGATTTGCTTGTATTGTTGTAGATCTAGATATTTGGCCTATAACTTGTAGAGGGTTATGATCTTCTAGGAACCTAATTTGTAAAGATGGTTTGTGGTAGAGAAAATGCTTATAATGCTATATTGGATCAATTAAGACAAATTGCAGCTAGATTAGATGACATAGAGATAGCCTAGAGGAGAGGAGTGCATCTTGATGATGTAATTGATGATGAAGAGGCAACACAAAACTTGAATCTAGAACTTGAAGAAGATCAAGATGAGGAAAGATTTTTGTGAGTGTTGTCTAGGGAAAATTCAAAGCCTATTGTAGAAGTTGTTCCTTATGATGGAAAATTGGATACCAATGTTGTGTTAGATTGGATCTCAGATATGGAGAAATTCTTTGAGTATGAAAACACTCTTGATAATAGGAAGGTGAAGATTACAATTACTGATAGACAAAGGAGAGGAAAGGAGAAGATCAGAACTTGGTCGAAGATGATGATCAAAGTAAAGAACAAATTCCTCCCTACCGATTACCAAGTTAGCTTGTTGAGAAAGATGTAAATTTTGAAACAAAAGGAGATGACTATGAAAGAGTATATTGAGGAATTCTATAGATTGGACATCAAATTTGGACATGTGGATGATGATGTTGAGAAAATTACAAGGTGTGAGCGTGAACTATGGCATCTTGGTCCACACACACTTCAATATGATCTTTGTTTGTGTGCTATCACACTGAAGTGAACACGAGGTTGTCCGTTTGATGTGCATACACAAGGTGATCTATTGCCTTCTAACTAGATGAGGCAACTAGATGCTCTCAAACTCGAGAGTCCAATAACCATAGACTATGCTTATAATGAAGGATTTGAATGGAGGATGAGTTGCATTTACTCTAGATGAATATGCATGTTCATTCCAAATGAAGATAAGCAATTAAGTGAGCATGTATTCAAGTGTTCTAGAATTGAAAGCATGTAAATGTAAGCTAAGTATGAAATATAATGATGTTTCAACAACATTTCACTACTTCTCCTCCTTTTTTTTCTTCCCAAATGAGTCTTGTATTTAGAGACTTTGGTAAGGCCCTGGGGTAGATTTTGATCCAACCATGGTGAGATTGGGGATTGATTATTTTATTTATGGTGGAGATCCCACTAGAATAAATAATGAAGAGTGGAGAGCCCACTAAGAATAAACAATCTAAAGTGGAGATCCCACTGAGAATAAAAAATTGTTTAAGAATATTCTTGGACCCCATTCATAATAAACAATCTGAAGTGGAAATCCCACTCAAAATAAACTATTTGAAGTAAAGATCCCACTCAGAATTGTTTAAGAATATTCTTGGACCCCATAAAGAATAAAATATTCATTTATGGATAGGGGGTCCCTTATCAATATTAAATTGATTTCTATAATAATGACTCATTAATACTTATTCTGAAATTAACATTCATGTGCCACAATTGAATGGATTCAAATTGATTTGACTTGTTTGATTTGTTTGACCCTATTCCATTCCAAGATGTAATTCTACATTTAAGGATGTGACCAATTTTGCATTATTACATTTTCCCCCTCTTTGAATTGATGTGCAAGCAATGCATTGATTCAAAGATAATTGTGAATTTGAAGTGTTAGGCAAGAACTGAGATTGATTTTAGATCTGAAGACACTTAGACCAATTGATGAGATTCTAGGGTTATCTCTAGAATGGAGCTTAGCCCTCCAAAGTCCAAATAGAACATCTAGATACTATTTATAGAATTATTCTTAGAGCCAAACTCAATCCTTAGCAATCAGGGTTAGAATGCCTCGATACCTATTTGGTTCAAAGATGGTTGTGATTTGCAGAATTATCCCTAGAGCAAGGCTCAATCCTTAGGAATTAGGGTTAGGTTGGCCTAATACCTATTTGATTAGCAATACTTGAATGAGATTCATAGGATCATCTCTAGAATGGAGCTTAATTCTCTAGAATTTAGATAAAACAGCTAAATGTTGGTTCAAAAATAGATAACAATGTTGTGTTGTAAGTTGTAGGACTATCCCCAAAACAAGGCTTAGTCCTCAAGAGTCTAAGTAGAACACTTAGATACTTGTGACAATGAATGTTATTAAATTGATTTAATAGATAATGTATGATGCCAAATAGGAGAACGAAGCTACCCCATGTGTTGAGATTCCCCAAGTGGTCAAGACATTATGTTCAGATTTGAAATCATACTTGAGATATTCGATAAGGCTTCAATGATGATATCATGAGCGATGTTATAATCATACTACCCCCTTTTAGGAGAAAAGTGAAAAGATGAAAGCTTAGTAGGAAAGCAATTCAAATTGATTTGGAGGTCATGGTTGACCACAATGGACCATAGTTGACTTTAAAAAAATTAGGAAAAAGTTGACGCAATGGTGTTTCAATGATATGCCAAGAGTTGCATGGTATCATGAAATTAGATTGTGCAAGTGTGCAATCGCATCGGTCCCAACATTTTAAAGTGTGATTTTAAGTAATTTATGTGAGCTAGATTTTGATTTTGGTCCCAAAAATGGATTTAGAGCCATCAAATTAGCCAGGGGGTGATTTTCACATAAATCGAAGCACTTTAAAAAATTGGGTCAAAACCTATAAAAAGGTCAAAAGGGTCATTTTCAAATCATTTTCACTTTTGTGTTTAGTGAATGGGAGAGCTCTAAGGAAAAAATGGTGGTCCTTGTGTCTTCTCATCATTTTGTGTGCTCCTATTGACATAACCATTCAATGGACTAGGGACCTCCGGTGAGTAGTCAATGACCTTGCTTTGTATTTAATTTTTCATGCATTTCAATGTATTTTAGTACATTTTTAGGGTCTTTTGAAGTTTTTTCATCGATCCTTGCATGGGGATCTTGTTCTTCATGCGGGCCTGACCTCTTCTTGCATGAAGATTCACCAGTTTGGTGTTTCTTTGTGTGCGAAGGTGAGGTTTCTCATGAGGGAGCTACCCACCTTTCACATGAGATGCACATATTTTTGGGCACATTTCACTTATTGGATAGTCGTTACTTGCGCAAGGACTTGCTTTCTCACACGAGGACTTTCTTTCTCACATGAAGATATGAAATCTCATGTGAGAAAGTGTGTTTCCACATGAAAATCTGGTGTCTTTGGCAAAATTGAAAGTTGAATTTTTGTATTTCATTGCAAATTTGCATTTTGGTTTATTGTCATGTTGCCTTATCGAGTGACTACTGACCATCTACATGTTATTTTTCCTCATGTGTGTAAGTTATCTTCAATGATATCAGATTTAGGTCCCACTATCTGCCATATGGAGCTCTATTGCGTAGACTTGATGATGCAAATATGGCACATATTGATAGATTGGGATTATCATATCTATGCCATATTGGCTTGCTAACTACATTGGTGGAGCATTTCCATTCAGAGACAAACACCTTCTACTTAACATAGGGAGAGATGACCATCACACCCAAGGATATATACAGGATACTGGGGATCCCATTCCATAGGCCGAGAGTAGTATACAACATAGTATGTAGAGCAAGCAAAAAGGCATTACAGGCCATATTATAGGAGGATTTGATCATAGGAGGGTCCATTACATGTGATGAGCTTGTCCACACTTATAGGCCCACCCACAGGTGGCCTCAATAATGGCAATCTTTATTAGCTATTTCCTAGTGCCCAAAAAAGGGCAGGACGGTTTAGAGTGTGGTTGGGTCAAATGCTTTAGAGGATGTTGGATTCCCTAGAGAGATTCAGAAGGGGTCAGTGCATGCTCGCACACATGTTTCATGAGATGCATGAGATCATTTACCATGAGGGGATGAGTATGGTTGTCAAGGTATATGTATTGCAGATATGGGCATGGGAGCATCTACTAGTTACGTAGCCCATTTTTTAGGATGAGAGGCAGCCTTCAAAGCCTTACATATGCAGATACCAAGACCAGCTTACCTAGATAGCTCTTGGGAAGACTAAGTAGTGGAGGGCCTACTTGGATGACTTAGTTTCCGTTGTATGGCAACCTTGGCAAGAGATTGAGGACTCAGATAATGTGGCTTAGGAGCTGAGCCATATGTTCATATCATGACCACTGATAAACCAATCTTCATAGATAGTGAAGCGATTCCTATCGACTCATGTGTGGCACCAGTATGGGAGACCACATGAAATATTAAAGCAGTACTACTCCTATGCATGGTTGGTCAGGGATGTGAGCTAGGGATGGTCATAGAGATTGGATCTGGGGAGGTCCATGATCAATGTGCACAACTTGGTCGCGACACAGTGGGATTACTTTCCAGTAGTGGCAGATGTCAGGATTATGCCAACCATCCCTTCCCTCACATAATAGATCTAGTGGGGATGGTAGCTCCTAGACTACAAGGACCATAGTAGGCACCACTACAATAGCCACCATAGGGACCATAGTAGGGACCACAATAGTTGAGACACCAAGTCCAATAGGTTTAGATCTGACCTTGACAGATGGGGAGTGATCCAGGGGTAGGTGGTAGTGGGATAAATCAGGGTTAGAGGCAGAGACCCTGCATAGAGGAGCAGCAACCAGTCGAGCAATAGGCCAAGCAACTTGATGAGGATATACAAGACCAGCCTGCTACTAGGTCTCAAGATGCTTTAAGGAGAGCCAGAGAGTAGATACGATAGGCCTCTCGATAGTTAGGAGAGTTGCAGATCCAGATAGCTATTAGGGATACCCAAATAACTAAGCGAGATCATGAGATTTGTAGGCTAAGGGGGAAATTAGCGGTAGCTAAGAGGAGGGTAGAGTAGCAATAGGTTGAGATCTAACTACAGATGGCGAGAGCTACTCATTACTTTGTGGCATATCTCACAATTGTCTCGAATAAGGTAGAGCATGTGCCTTAGTTTTCATAGTATGGAGGAGATCAAGAGGTGCATGTCCTATAGTGAGGCTAGATATGCCTCCTCCACATCCAACTCCTCTTCCAGGTGGTGAGGATGTTGGAGAGAGTTAGCTCGATTTCATCTCTGAGTTTTGATCGGGCTATGTATTAGTTGGTGTGCTAGCACCATTTTGGACCATTTATGATCGATAGTGCTTGAGTAGTGCCCATTTTTTGTACTGATGTATTCTATTGATACTAATATATATATATATATAAAAGATTTTGAGTCAAGTATCATATGCATATGTTACACCATTGTCTCTAATGATTGTCGATTTATGAGCTAGATAGATGTGAATGATATCATTTTCTTTATGTATGATCTCATAGTATAGATATGCCATTAAGATATCTGACTAACATATGACACAAGTTTTCATGTGTTCTCCTTGTATCGGTAATTGAGTAGATTTACCAAGATTGATTAAAGAACATAACTTTTGCAATGCAAAGATGGGTTGTACCATATTAAGACTCACTTGAGTTGAGAGATAGAAGTGAAGTTGTATTCCATGTTGTATCAAAATGTAAAGCTAAAATGAAATGCAACCTAAGTGTAATGCAAGCCTTAGGACTGGTTATTGGACCCTCGTGCTAACATTGCAAGCACCTAGAGATGTATACAATATGTGTCTAGTTTGTCAAGATTAAATGTAAGTATTTAAGGCACAAGAAGCTAGAATGACTAGAACATTTTTCCCTTTTAATGTAGGAAGTCAACATAAGCATCAAAGCATAAATGCTAGGGTGACTAGAATGTTTCTTGCCTGAAAATCATGCTAGACACATAGGAGATCCCTCTCATGCTAAGTGGTATGGTAAGCATGCTCGTAGTGATCTGTGCATTCACTTAATAGGATGAGCATCATGATTTTACTATAGCACATAGAATTCACTCCAACAAGCAAGAACAAGAACCAACCTTATCAAAAGCATTCATATAAAGTGAGTTGAGGTATACATGGCCATCCAATCATGAGATAGAGGCTCTTACATAGACACCCATTTCATATGTATCCTTCAAATCATTGGGACTAAACCAACAAGCAACAAGAAAAGAAAAATCATGCCCCTAGTCCTTGTAACTCTAGTCCAAAAGAGACATCATCGAGTCACTCAAGGGGGAATGAAAAAGCAAAAACCCACACACAAAGAAAAGCTCAACATTGCTCAAACAATGTTATCATTTTCCATTCAAAGTTTAAGTAGATTGATATGATATGATGAAATCTCTTCAAGAAAAGGTCAAAAGTAGGCAAACATAGTTATAGAAAAACTCGTGACTAAAGTCAGAGAGACTAGACGATAGCAGATAGACACAACTAGAACAATTAGTGACTGATACGAAGAGGATCTTCATGGGGAAAAATCTTGATAGTAAACTAAGCAATAGTAGGCAGACACAGTTAGGACAACTAGTGACCGAAGCTTGAGGGATTCTTAATGAATCCTATGGTGTTGCCCATAGGACAGGGATGAACTCAATTCAAAGAAACTACACATAGAGTATCAACTATAACTGAGAGCATTGTTGATTCATTTTGGTCTAAACAATGTCTCATGTGGTCATTCGTCGAAGGGACAACGTCAGTTGAGGAGATCATGACTATTTAGGAATTTTCAGAGTTTTGTAAATGTTTTTGGAGTTTTTAGAGGACTAGCTTATGTATAGGAAATAACAACACACCCAAGTAGGAAAGGTGCAGAATGCAAAGCACTAAAAGTAGGAAAAGTGACAAAGGAAATATTTTTGGTGCTACCAAGGCATCTAAGGCTAAGATTCTACTTGGGTAACCAAATTTTTGGGACATTTTACAATTTTTAGGCTTTTTTTAGGACTTCTAAGTATGTATAGAGAGCTTTGGGAATCAGATCAACTGTAGAACCACTTCAAGTTGAGAGTGTTGATGGGCTCCTTGAGCATCTCTCCTTCGACTATAGATAGTTGGTAAGCACTAGACCCAAACATTGTAGTAATTATGTATGGATCATGCTAGTTAGGTTCAAACTTCCCTTTTTGTACCCATTGTTGCTAATTCTTAGAATTTTCTCTCAAAATGAGATCACCCATTTGGAAGTCGTGTGGCTTAACTTTCTTATTGTAGCTTCTAGACATAAGCTATTGATAAGCTAGAAGATGATCATATGCCACTTGCTGATGTTCATCTAAAAATTCTAGCTTTTCAAGTTGAGATATTTGATAGTCATCGTCAATGATGAGGCCCTTCATGGAGATTCTTAGAGTGGGGATCTCAACCTCAATAGGAAGTACAACGTCCACTCCATATACCAAAGAAAAGGGCATTGTACCTATTGGAGTTTTGATACTTGTTATGTAGGCCCATAAAGTTGGATTAATCTAAAGGTTCCAGTCCCTTCTAGATTGCTAACTATGTGATGCAAGATTTTAAGGATTGCCTTGTTGGATGCATCCATTTGGCCATTACCCTGGGGGTAATAATAGAAGAACAATGTTGCATTATTTTAATTTTTTTACACAATGCCTTAATATCCTTATTTTTAAACTACCCTCCATTGTCAATGATGATGGAAGAAGGTACACCATACCTGCATATAATGTAATTCATAATAAAGAGGGCTATAGTTTTTCCATTTGCTATAGAAAGAGGGATTGCCTCCACCTACTTAGTGAAGTAGTTTGTAGCTGTAATGATGAATTTATGTCCATTAGAAGATCATAGATGAATCTGACCCACAAGATCAAAAGTTCATTGTTGAAATGACCACAATGTGATAGATGGAATGAGCTCTCTGGCTGGAGCATGAATTAGATTCCCATGGAGTTGGCATTTTTTACAAGACTTGGCATATTGGATTACATCTTTCTCCATTTTTGGCCGATAGTAACCAAATCTAACAAGTTTATGGGCTAGGTTTAGGCCACTTGATTGATTCCCAAAAATACCTTTGTGTACATCTATTAATGATTGTTTTAACTCATTAGGTTCTAGACACTTAAGGAGTGTTCTATTGAGACCTCTCCTAAACAAGTCATTAGTAATGATGACATACTATGAAGCTTTGTGGATTAGGTGATGTTTTCCATTCTAGGTTAGATTATCTAGAACTATCTAGTCACAAAGGTAGGAGAAGATATGAGAGTAGTGAGATGAATCATGTCCTATGTTAGAATAGATCTTCTAGGAGTCAGGTGAATCATAGGCTGGGTAGGATAACATTTCCACCAGGTACTCATGTCAAAAATCATTTTCAAGCATCTAGAGCATTGAAGCGAGGGTAGCCATTGCATCAATAGCCTTATTACCTACTCAAGGAACTTGCTCAAAAGTGACATGTGCAATATATATCTTCAAATCATCCACCATATTTTTGTAAGGTACTAGATTTTCATCTTTGGTCTGATAAACATCATTAACTTGATTGATTACCAACTATGAGTCACCAAAGATTTTGAGTTGATCTACCCACCATTCAACAAAAATCTTTATTCCATTGATTAAGGCTTTGTATTCAGCAATATTATTCATACAAGGGAATAAAATCTTGTATGCTTTCGATAGAGAGTATCTTTGTGGTGTCAAAAACAAGATTCCCACACTAGATCCTTATTGTGTGAAAGAACCATCAAAGAAAATCACCCAAGTGTGATGTGTTAATGATAAGACTAAGTTGTCAGGAAAGTCAATGCCTAGTCAAAGAGGACTCTACATTGGTGCTTCTGCTAGTTGATCAGCAATTGCCTACCCTTTAATAGCTTTTTGTTCAACATATTCAATGTCAAAGTCACTCAGGATCATGACCCATTTAGGTAACCTTGCTGTGAGAGTAGACTTACTGAGTAAGTACTTCAACGGATCAATTTTTTCTATTAGGCATGTAGTATGGGCAAGCATATAGTGTCGCAACTTCTAGGAAGAAAACACTACTGCTAGGGAAGCTTTCTCAATTGTGCTATAGTTTATTTCATATGAGATCAATGGTTGACTGAGGTAGTAAATAGCTTGTTCCTTATTATTTTTATCTTCTTGAGCCAACATAATACCTAGAGAGGATTCTATAACAAAAATATATAGGATCAAAGGCTTCCCATAAATAGGAGGTAGAAACACTGGTGGATTAGCAAGATACTATTTTATTTGTGTAAAGCTCTTATCACAATTGCCATTCCAATCATATTTCACACCTTTATACAAAGTTTTATTAAAAGGTTGTGTTTTCACAACTAGTTGTGAGATGAAGTGGTAGATAGACTGAAGTCTTCCCTGTAAGCCTCTCATTTAGCTAATGTTACAAGGTGGAGGCATATCTATGATAGCTTGAACTTTCTTCAGATCCACCTTGATTCCCTTTGAAGATATAATGTAGCCAAGCAGCTTCCCTAATGTGACACCAAAAGAACATTTCTTTGAATTCAATCTAAGATTGAATTTCTCCATATGATCTAGGATAGGTCCCAAATATTTGAGGTGAGTGGTTCTTTGTGCACTTTTGACTAAGGTGTCATCAAAATATTCCTCCATTGTCTTATGCATCATGTTGTGGAAGATTGTAGTTAGTGCTCATTAATATGTGGCACCTGCATTTTTTAGACCAAATGGCATCACATTCTAGCAAAAGGTACCCCAAGCATAGGTGGAAGCAATTTTCTCTTCATCTTCTAGTGCTATTCTTATCTAATTATAGCCAAAGAAGCCATCCATGAGTGATTACATTTGATAGCCTTCTGTCATATCCACTATCATGTCAATGTTGGGGAGTGGAAAATCATCTTTTGGGCATGCCAATTTGAGATCTTTGAAATTTGTACAAACTTGGATGGACTTATCATTCTTCAAAACTGATACTATGTTTGAGATCCAATTAGCATAGTCAATGGCATGGATGAAACCAACTTTTAGAAGCTTTTCTAATTCAGCTTTAACTAGCAATGCCACATGTGGATGTATTTTCCTAAGCTTTTGTTTGACTGGTTTTACCCATGGTGCAATGGAAAAATGGTGCATCACTAGATCAGGATCTAAACCTAGCATATCAGAGTAAGACCATGCAAAGTTTATCTTCTTTTCTCAAAAAAAGGCAACAAATTCTTCTTTTTCTTCTGTAGACAAGGATTGTGCAAGATGAATAATCTGGGGATGCTCTTCCATTCCTAGATTGACATGCTATGTTGGTTCTATCAATATTGGTGATCTTTCTTGAAAGTGACTTGGAAGCACATCAAATATCTCATCCTTAGGCACCTCAAAGAGGTTTTCACCCTTGGATACATTTTTTTTCTTTACTATTTTTGGTTCTGATACTGCCACAATGTGGTTTTCACCATCAAGACATCTTTTATTTTTTCTTTTAATTATTTGAATAAGATATTTAATGTTAGCTTTAGTCACATTGACACTTTTTTCATTGTTGTAACATGTTACTGGTTCAACAATGTTTAGGTAGTAGGCAAGAGCATAGTTATTTTGGAATATGGGGACTTCAATAGGTGTAGATTGGGAGTTCTAGTCTATTAGCTTAGGATGTGTGAGTGAAAGAGAAGTGATAGGTTCAATGGTGTTCATATTATAGTCATCAAATGCGTGGACAAGTAATTTGAGGCCTAGAGCCACTTCATCCAAAGGTGTGTTTGAAACCCTTTGAGTTCTAACCTCATTAATCGAAGGCTCAATGATAGTAGAAGGATGTGACTCATTAGACTCAACCATAGATTGTTCACCCACTTTGAGTTGGTTTTCATGTGTGTGTACTTGATCTATATCTTTGTCAAAAGTTTCTTCTAAGAGAGAATCAAACTCATACTCATAGGAGTTTGTGCTACTTTGGTAAGTATCATTAGTATCAATGGAGCTATCACCATTAACCTTAGCAGTACTAACATGGTGGACAACATCATCTGGCTCTGTGAATAGTGGAACAAGGTCTAGGGGAATAGGATGAGGGAAAGTATCCTCATCATCGAAGCTCTTAATTTCATCATCTGACTTAGTTAAAGACTCATGTTTGGATGAAGGGTCAGTCACTATAAAAAGCTTGTTGACCCCTAGATGAAAGGGGATTTTCTTGAATCAAAAACCTAATGTGTTAGTAGGTCTCCTAAAATTTTCTTAAATAGGAACAATAAGACCACTATTATTTTGGCTGATATGACCTTTTCCTTTTTAACTAAGGCATTTGATCATCTTAAGATCCTATCCATATCTTTTTGGCATTATCTCATGAGCTTGATCTATGAGATTAGCTAGGGTTTTATCCTTGTATAACCACACTACAATAGCTCTATCCTCATCTTCATCTTCTAGAGGTATGGAAGCTTTGACAAAAGACCCATTGAACTTAGTTTTAGGTGCAAATATGAACGATTTCCTTGTCTCAGATGGTCTCCCATAATGATGAGGAGATTCTGGAAGAGAAGTTAAAGATAGGACCAGCTCCACATTATACTCTCCCATCCCTACTTCAGTTAGTTTGAGAGTCTTCTCTATTTCTTTTAATTTAATGACTAGTTTATTTGTAGACTCTCTATTTGTAGTCACAAGACTGTGAGTGGATTTTAACATGTTGTAGGTGTAACTAGGTGTAGCTAGTATAGTAACTTCAGACCCTTGGAATGGGAATTTTATGCACTAATAGTACATTGAGGGTATTGCTTGCATTTTGTGAATCCATGGTCATCCTAACAAGATTTTATATGCTAAAGGGATGTCAAGGATCTGGCATGTAACATTTCTTTCTATAGGACCTACCCATAAAGGCAACACCACAAGACCTATGGATTTACATTCTACCTCATCATAAGCTTTAATTGTTATTTTTTGATAAGGTCAAGGGATTCTTTTGCATAACCTAGTTGTTTAAGCAAGGAGGCAGAAAAAATATTGAGACCAGCTCTATTGTCTATTAGCACCCTTCGGACACACTTTTGATATATCATTACTTCAACCTATAATGATTGATTATGAGGATGACTCAAAGAGTTATCATCTTCTTCTAAAAAAGATATGTGGTGAGGTAAAGTCAAATGACCCACCATGGATTGAAACCTATCAAGATCGAGATCTTAAGGTACACTTGCCTCATTGAGTGCTTTGTCAAGAATCTACCTATGAGTAGGCAAGATTTTAAGCAATTTAAAGATCGATATTTGCATGTTTGTTCATTGCAATTTTTTGATATGCTATAACTAACAGTTGTGGAGGGTGTTGTAGTCTTGGTATTTGTACCAGATGGACCAGTAGTAGCATTGTCTTTATTTTGTTTTGCTTCAGAAGTGGAAGGCACAAGGCCTTTGAGAACCAACTTAGCTCATGACTACATGACCACATTGACACATGGTTGAAATGGTTCTTGAGAAAATGCCACACCTTTTAGGACAAATGGAGTCTTAGGTTTGGTACTATCTTGTTTCCCTTTAATTATGATAATGTCACAATATTTGAATGCCATAGGTTTGGCAATGTGGACAACATCTTCATCAGCATATGTGTAATTAACTTATTATCACCTTTTTTTTTAGAGCTTTCTCCTTTATCATAAGGTGGAAAAGGTTCTTTAAAAGCTTTGTGATCAGAATTATTCTTTTGCCCATCCACAACTAGGTCACCATCATCAATGAGATCTTGAATCTTATGACGTAGGTTAATATAGTTACTAGTTTTATGTCCTTTTTTCTAATGGTAGTCACAATAAGCATCCTCTTTCCACCATGTATGCTAAGGTTGTGGATCATAAGCACATGGAAACTCCAAAGAAGTAAGAATTTTGTGTTTGAGTAATATTTTATAAACTATGTTGAGTGGTTCACCTAGAGGTGTGAAGTCTCACGAGGCTCGAGAGACCGAAGAGTTTTTTTTCATTTTGTTTCCAACTATCTTATTACTCATAGTCACTTGTTCAGAAACTTTGGAGGCTTTCAAGTTATCCATGAGGTTAAATGCAATTTTAGATGGTTTGGGAGTGACATTGTCCACCACTCCATCATGTACTACCTCTCAATTTTTTTGGAAAAATTTAGACTTGTCTTTGCTATAGGAATGTCCTTGTTTAGCATCCTTTTGGAGAGTAAGTTCTCCCTTTTTAATCATAAATTCCTTAATGCATATGGCCTACATGATCATGTCTTCAAAGGTGTGTGGACCTTGAAGTTGTTTCTTATACCTAAAATCTAACAAGAGGTTATCCGTAAAGATGTCTAACTTTTCAGTCTTAGGGATTTTGCATGAATATTTTGTATATAGTTGCTGCCATCTTTGAAGGAATGATAAAAAAAGATTCTCCATTTCTTTGTTTAAGGTTGCACAAGTCTCTTATGTTAATGGGATGTTGTATGTTATGTGAGTGTTGCTGAATGAACATGTTTGCAATATAATCAAAAGTTTTGCTTCCTGTAGGCAATCTCGAAAACCATTCCATGGCTTGACCACCTAGACTCTGTGGGAAAAAATTTATAAGGTATGTTTGCTCATGCATGAACTCCATTGATAGAGCACCAAACTCTCTGAAGTGATCTTGAGGATTATATGTCCCTAAGTATTTGTCATATTTAGCAGCTCAACTCCTCTAGGAAAAGAAGGCATATGCAAATCCTTGTCAAAAGGAAAAGGAATAAAACTATTGAGTTTTAATTGTTTAGCCACTTTGTTTTTATCTTCCAACACTTGAACTAATTGTTCTTGCATGATTAGGAGTTGTTTTTGCAATTTCAAGGTCTTAGTTTCTTCCTCTTGAGTGATGATCATTTCAACATTGTAATGTCGAGGGAGTTTTGCTCCTTCCTAAGCGAGTTTGAGAAAGTATTTCTCTTTCTCTTCTTGGAGCAATATATCCATCATTTTCTAGAAATTCTTGTCTTTACAGCATCATTATATCACTTCTAGGGGTATCTCTTGATTATTCCCATCATTATTTGTATGTGTAAGGATGAAAAATCCTTTCATTTTTTTGAGAATCTTCTTGGTTCATTCTCACACTATTTTTGCATGTTACTCTATTTTGATCCACCATTGTTGGAATGTGGATATGTTCAATATGTGTAGGTTGCATAAATGTTTCAAACAATTGTTCAGATGGTATGTCTTTAGGTATGAATAGTGGATTCCTAATTTGTTGCAAGTTTATGTCAAATGTTCTTCGAGCACTAGGTGAACTATCAAGAGAATTAGATTGCACATGAGGATCTTTCCCTATACTTAGTCTAATTGTGACTTCTACCATGGGTTTGACCTTTACCTCTACCATGTCTTGGTCTATAAGGAGGGAACAAATTTCCACTTCTGATCGCAACAATCATAGACAAGGACTAATGACAAAGTTTGATCAATAATCACACTAGGATGTTGTTTCAAAGTGAGTGAAGTATAGTAGTTACATTATGAGCCCACGTACGAGTAGTCAAAGAAATAGCTAGAATAGCCAATAGTTTTTTACTATCATGACCCAAGGTACAAGGAACACTAGAAGGCAAGATACAATGATAAGTAACAAGGGTAATCTGTGTGTAGATCACAAATGACAAGCTAAACAAGGAGTCTAAGTTTTGAGACTACTACGACTCAAAGAAATAGCATAATGCATCTAGCAAAAGATCAGACTTAGGTTGAATTTGAACAAGGAAACTTAGAACAACTCACTATTTCTAGAAAAATCCAATAGTTTCATGCGAGAGAAGGAAATAGAGGTGAGAAAACACAAAAAGCCAAGCAAGGAGACACCTTTGATAGACTTGTTTGACAAAGTGAAGGAAAAAGTTTGTGTGAGGATTTAGGCATATGCATGTGAGAAAGTGTAGAATAGGGCACAAGGATTCAAAACAACATTTTTCATGGCATTTTCTCAAGCAAGGATTCTAGTATAGCCATGCGAAGAAGTGCTGAACGGGGCAATTTTTTGACCAACAAGTTACTTTCTCACGTGAAGATTCTCACTGAAGTGCATGAGGAAATACTGTGAATGATGCAAGAAAGTACTAGAAAGGCATTTTCTTGCACAAGGTTTTGTAGAACATTAGGCAAACTTTTGACCAAACTAGTAGATTTTGACTTCTTGAAGAGATTTTGATGATTCAGACAGTTTTCCAGATAGACTTATGACATCGTTTGATAGTTTTCAACCAAATTTGAATGTTATTTTCAAGCTTTTGAATGACACATAAGGTTGTAAGAAATAATTTGATCTTCACACAAGGGACTCATAGAGTAGTTAAAAATAGTCCAACTGAGGATAAAGCAACTCAAAAGGATGAGGGGAGTCTTGACCTTTTAGTCAAAGTGTTTTGGACAAGTTTAAGACTTGATAACAAACACTATCTATCCCTATAACTAAAAATGGCTTAGTGACCAAAACCCTTGCTCATGCTAAGTATCTCACAAAACTGACATGTTGGGGGATGAGTAAACCTCAAGTTCAAAGAAACCCCATTCATGTTTATGTAATTGTGGAGTACAAATGGTGAGTGTAATTTCTTCGAGTGATCTAGGTAATCCACTTGGATTGATCCTTGCACAAGGATTATGACACTTTCAGAGGTGAATCGGGTAGCAACTATCTGGAAAGTGTTTAATATGCTTCCATTCACATTAATCACCAGTGGCTCCATGAATGAAGTTGAGGCCAACAACCCACACTAGCATCTGTATGTGCACACACTTGACTAGCAAGATTGGGAGTGACACTAATCAGTGCAATATATAGATCCTCTTCTTGATATAAGATATCAAAATGAAGAAGAGGAAATTAACATGGCTTTGGAGTCCTTTTATTAGCAAAGCTTCTTTATTATAGTGAGGTGGAATCACTGATGAAAGGTGTGTGCTCACTTGGGTCGTTCCCGAAGGTTAGATCACTTCAGCAAGCCCTTTAAAGGATGACTCAGAATGGAGGTAAAATTCAAGGGTCAAAGTTTATGATTTTCCCAAAAGGGAAAAGAGCATACTCCTCTACCTCATCTCTTCACTCAAAGCACATAGAACACATTCATCATCGAGCTAGCTTATCAATCCCAACTTGTCCGTTAAGACTTGTTTAGGAGAACCACTACCTTTCTTGCCTCCTTGGCTACCATATTTCAAAGGCTTCTAGGTATTTGATTTACTCTTGGGCATCACTTCCCAGTAGTAAAGAGCATACTCCCCTATTCCCCTATCTTGCACCCTAAAAAGTTCACAAACCCTATTTAGACTATGTTTTGAAAGCATTAAAAGACACAATGTTTGCTTGAATTTTCTTTGGCATGCATCCTGCAATCAAACCATTAGCATTTTCCACATCAATGTCTTTGTCAAGCATCCTTCAATTAAAGTGTTAGAGTCATTGTTTCAAGTTCTTCATCAAAACATCCTGCAAACCACTATTATGCTACATCATAAGTTAGGAATAATAAAAATAAATGCTGCAAAATAGAGATTAGATCATGAAAATCATGAAGTTAGAACAAGAAATGTAGATTTTAAAAAACTAGTTCCAGAACTCTCACGAGGATTCTCTACCCTACACATGAAGATTCTCTTTGTGTTGTGCAAGGAAGTGCTATTCCTGTGCAAGTATATGAGATCTCACATGAGAAAGTATAGCAAAGGGTGTGAGAATGTTCTCTAAAGGGCGGGAGAACCTATTTCTCCATGGGGGAAAAAAAATTTCTTTGCATAGACCAAGAAGTTTCTTCATGCAAGAAATTGGTTCTACGCACGAGAACCCACTACTATGCACAATGTCAAGCTAGAAAAACATGAAAAATTTTATGGGAGAGGCTAGAAAATTCAATTTTCTCGAGCCCCATGGTGGGCACCAGAAATGTGAGCATGAAATATGACCTCTCAGTCCACACACACTTCAATATGATCTTTGTTTTTGTGCTATCACACTGAAGTGAACATGAGGTTGTCCATTCGACGTTCATAGACAAGGTGATCTATTGCCTTCTAACTAGATGGGGTGACTAGATGCTCTCAAACTTGAGAGTCCAATAACCATAGACCATGCTTAGAATGAAGGATTTAAATGGAGGATGAGTTGCAATGCATTTACTCTAGATGAATATGCATGTTCATTACAAATGAAGATAAGCAATTAAGTGAGCATGTATGCAAGTATTATAGAATTCAAAGCATGTAAATGCAAGCTGAGTATGAAATCTAATGATGTTTCAACAACATTTCACTACTTCTCCTCTCTTTTTTCTTCCAAAATGAGTCTTGTATTTATAGAGTTTGATCCAACCACAGTGAGGTTGGAGGTTGATTATTTTATTCATGGTTGAGATCCCACTAGAATAAATAATGAAGAGTCGAGAGCCCACTCAAAATAAACAATCTAAAGTGGAGATCCCACTCAGAATAAAAAATTTGAAGTGGAGATCCCACTTAGAATTGTTTAAGAATATCCTTGGACCCAATAAAGAATAAAATATTCATTTATGGATAGGGGGTCCCTTATCAATATTAAATTGATTTCCATAATAATGACTCATTAATACTTATTCTAAAATTAATATTCATGTGTCACAATTAAATGGGTTCAAATTGATTTGACTTGTTTGATTTGTTTGAACCTATTCCATTCCAAGATGTAATTCTACATTTAGGGATGTGACCAATTTTGCATTATTACACAAGGTACATAAATGGATTGAGATCTAGAATTCAAGATGAAATAAGTTTTGTGAAGTTGGAAAGTGTGGAAGAAGCATATCAATATTCCTTGAAAGCTGAGGAGATCTTAGCAAAGAAGCATGATCAAAGAAAAAGAGGTAGAGGTAGATCTTATGGTGAAGGTGAAAGATCTAAAAGTTTTGTGCAGGATAAAGGAAAATTTGAATGGAAGAATGATGACAAAGACGTGATTCAGTGGAAAGGTGGTAGCTCATACTGAGGAGGTATTGGATTTTACCAAGGAAGAGGTAATTCTTATCCTAGAGGTGGTTTTAGTGGTAATTGTTTTAGATGTGGTAAAGAAGGACATAGATCATTTAAATGTAGATCTTCTAAAAGTGGGCAGAATAATAGAAATGTTATGTTTCAAGTAGACATTGAGAGTTCACCAAGTGGACCTGAGGATGGAGAGAATTTGATGGTCAAAAAAACCTTATGTAATAAAGGAAGTGATGAGGAACCCATCCTTAGAAGAAGTTTTTTCAAGACCAGATGTAAGATGGATGGAAAATGCTACAAGGTGATAATTGATAGTGGAAGTTCAACAAATTTGGCATCCGAAGAGCTAGTTACAAAGTTGCAGTTGCAAAGGTTAAAACATCCCAAACTTTATCATGTTTCATGGATCAAAGATGAGCATAAGATATTGATAAGTGAACAATGTGTTGTGAAGTTAAAAATTGGACATTACTTTGATGAACTGTTGTGTGATATTATGCCTATGGATTGTTGTCATTTTTTTTGGGTAGACCTTGGCAATATGATAGATATGTTGTACATGATGGAAGATTGAATCAATATAATCTTTGGGTAAATGGGAAGAAAAAAATATTGCTGCCTTTAATTGAAAGTCTAGATAAGGTTAGTTGTACTACAATAAAAGTTTGTATGATTAATGGAAAGCAATTTGAAAAGGAAGTAAAGAAGAATCAAGTTTTTTTTGCTATAGTTCCTAGAAGACCAAGTGTTGGTAGTAATGACCAAGTAGAAAAAGTTGGTATGACAAGAAAAATTGTAAAATTTTTGAGTGAATATAAAGATATTCTTGCTAATGACATTCTTGATGGTTTACCTCTAGTAAGAAGCATAAGTCATTGTATTGATCTAATTCTTGGAGCTAGTTTTCCAAACAAAGGACCATATAGATTGACACCTATAGAGAATGAAGAACTTAATAGACAAGTGCATGAATTGTTGCATAAATGTTTGATTAGAGAAAGTTTGAGTCCATCTGTTGTACCTATTGTATTAGCACCTAAAAATAATGGAGAATGGAGAATGTGTATTGATTCCAAAGCTATTAACAAGATCATAGCAAAATATAGGTTTCCTATGCCAATGATGGATGACTTAATGGATTGTTTGAGTGGAGCAAAGTATTTTACCAAGATTAGATTGAAGAGTGGCTATAATCATATTAGAATTAGAGAAGGTGATGAATGGAAGATTTCTTTCAAGACAAAAGATGGTTTGTATGAATGTTTGGTTATGCCTTTTGGTTTGACTAATGCACCTAGTACTTTCATGAGGTTGATGAATGAAGTTCTAAAAAGATTCTTGGGTAAGTTTGTGATTGTTTATTTGGATGATATTCTAATGTTCAGTAAGACTAAGGAAGAACACTTTGAGCATATTAGACAAGTATTGCAGAGGTTGAAAGAGGAAAATTTGTTGATTAATTTGAAAAACTATTCTTTTATGCAAGAGGAGATTGTGTATTTGAGATTTGTGATTTCGGATGATGATGGATCCTAAGAAGGTTAAAGCAATTTTGGAGTGACCTACACCTGAGAATGTGGGTGAGGTAAGATCATTTCATGGTTTGGCTAGTTTTTATAGAAAGTTTATAAAGAATTTCAGTTCTATTTGTAATGCTATGACTGAGACAATGAGGGAAGATAAAAAGGAATTCAAGTGGACACATGGAGCTGATAAGAGTTTTGAGACTTTGAAACAAAAGGTTGTTGAATTACCAATATTGGCTTTGCCTAATTTCAACAAAGTATTTTGAGTTGAATGAGATGCAAGTGGTAGTGTAATAGGAGCTATATTAAGTCAAGAAGGTAAGCCTATTACTTTCTGTAGTGAGAAATTGAATGATGCTAAAAGGAAGTATTCTATGTATGATCAAGAGTTTTATTCTATTATTCAAGCATTGAAGAAGTGGAGACATTATTTTATTCCTAAGGAGTTCATGTTGTATACTAATCATAAAGCTTTACAATACTTGGGAAGTCAACATAAATTGAATCAGAGACATATGAAGTGGGTTGAGTATTTGCAGAATTTTACACTTGTCATTAAGCACAAGAGTGGAGTTACTAATAGAGTTGCTGATGCATTGAGAAGAAGATGTTCTTTGTTGACTGAAATGAAGGTTGAAGTTCTTGGTTTTGATGAAATGAAAAAGTTGTATGATGATGATCTTAATTTTTTGAGATGTGGAAAGAGTGCAGAGTACCAAATCTAAAAAATCACATAAGTATGATGAGTATTTCATTCAAGAAGGTATATTGTTCAAAGGTATTCAATTGTGTATTCCTAGAAGTTCTATGAGGTTGAATCTGATTAAGGAAAAGAATAGTGGTGGATTAGCTAGAAATTTTGGAATTGATAAGACATTCAATTTTCTAAAAGAGAAGTATTATTGGCCACAAATGTATAAGGATGTTCAGAAATTTTTAAGAGTTATGGAGTTTGTCAAGTTGAAAAAGGAGTGAGTCAAAATACTAGTTTGTATAAACCTATTTCTATTCCTAAGCAACCTTGGAGTGACATCAGTATGAATTTTGTTCTTGGATTACCTAAGATAGTGAAAGGGTATGATTCTATATTTGTTGTAGTAGATAGATTTTCTAAGATGGCTCATTTCATACCATGTAAGAAGACATCAGATGTTGAACATGTTGCTGAACTTTTCTTTAAAGAGACTGTGATGTTGCATGAATTACCAAGAAGTATCATTCCTGACAAAGATAGTAAGTTTGTTGGTTTTTTTTGAAGACTTTGTGGAAGAAGATGGGTACTAAATTGAAGTTAGTTCTACATTTCATATGCAAATAGATGGATAAGCAGAGGTTGTAAATAGAAGCATGGGTAATTTGCTAAGATGTTTAGTTGGGAATAAGCCAAGTAATTGGGAGATGGTATTGGCAGAAACTGAATTTGCATATAATTATTTTGTGAATAGGAGTACAGGGAAGACACCTTTTGAGATTGTTACTGAAATGAAGCCTAGAGGAGTATCAAATTTGAGGGATGTTACTGGTGAAGAAAATAGAAGTGATGTAGGAGAAGAATTTGGTGATTATATGGAGTCTTTACATAAGGAAGTGAAGTTGAGGATAGAAAAAAATAATTAGAAGTATAAGGAGAATGTTGATCAGTCTAGGAGACATCATGATTTTCAAGTTGGTGATGAGGTGATGGTTTCTAGTTGGAACATATAGTAAGTTAAAGATGAAGAAGTTTGGACCTTGTAAGATCTTGAAGAAGTTTGATAGTGGAAATGCTTATGAAGTTGAGTTACCTGATGACATGGGTATATCTCCTATATTCAATGTTGTTGATTTATACAAGTATCATGAATTAGATGATGAAGTTATTGTATCAGAGGACTATCCTAAGAATAAGATTGAATAAGTTGAATAGATATTGGATCAAAGAATTGGTAAGAGCACAAGAGGAAAAGATTATTATGAATATCTGGTGAAGTGGAAGAACAGACCTATGGAAGATGCTTCATGGATTTCTCAAACTTAGTTGGATTCAGATTAGGTTGTGACATTTCAATGATTTAGGAGAATCATTTCTTCCAACCCTAGTTTTTTGATGTAAGAGCATCCTAGGTTGCATTACTATCTAGTATGTTTTTAGTTCTTATCTTGCTGCCGAAACTAGGTTCTATTGAAACTACATTTTTTGGTTTCTGGGTGCCTATTGTAGACAATGTAACTAATTTTCAATAATGAATGAAGAGTTATGCACTTCTTGGATTGAAGAGGGCCTAGGTCAATATCTATTTCTAGAGTGCAAGTTCTAACTACTTATATTTTGGGATGTATGGCAATTCTCGCTTAGTATCAATTTCTGGCAGTTTTGCACAACAATTTTCTGTGCTCAAATTTTGGAATGGATGCACACATTTCCTTGATGAATTAGACTTTTTTCACTTAAGGGTTGTAGAGGACCTAGATATAGTTTTAAGCACAAGTTCTAACTTAATAAAGCCTAGGAGATATTGCAATTTTCTCAAACATTGATTTTAGGACAGTTGATTGCTGATGTAGGTCGATTGGTGTATTTAATGTTAGGTTTATTTTCATTTAATATTTGTTGAGATCCAACTTGTGGCTTCTCCATGTTCTAGAGTATTGAAATGCTGAAATGAAAGATATTGAGGATCAAACACCTATGGCAGAGTTACAACACAAAGCAAAGTTAATTTTAGAATATTTTTTTAAAAAACATGACATAAACGATTCCCCATTTGTTTTTATTATGGAGAGATGCATACGAAAGAGGGTGGAGAGCTCTAAAAATTATTGGAGATTTCATTTCCATTCCATTTTGATTACTTCATTTCATTATGATGCCCTTATGACCTCTACATTTCATTGTTGTGCCCTTGGTGGAGATCAGTGGAGATCTAGGATTTTTGTTATCATGCCTTTGTGATCTCCATGCTCTTACTCTACAATTTTGTTTTCATGTCATGCCCTTTGCAACACCACAAAATTTGGGGTGAAATTGTAATGATAATTTTTTATGACAGTGTAATTTGTAGTGTTTAGGCCCAAATGTAGTGGTGCTTGCTTTGCGATTTTCTTTAAGGGGAGAAGAGGTACTAATGTAAATGTTCTTTTCTTTTCCTTCCAAACATGCATCTTTTTATATTTCCCCTAGTAGGTGATTAGGGAAGCTTCTCTTTATGTATATTTATGTGTATATATACATACATACACACATATGTGTTTCTATGTATGTATGTGTGTATATATAGAGAAGCTTCTATTTATATATATGTATATTTATACATACATACATACATAGACAAAAATATGTGTGTATATGTATACACACACACACATATATACATATGTATATATATGTATATACACACATACAAACATACATCTACAGAGATCACAAGGGCACGACAATGAGATGCAACAATACATATATACATACATAGATATATAAATATATAAATAGATACATATACACATATAAACATACATACATCTACATATGCAATTTTATCACCTTGGTAATCTATATTTGATCTTTACTCAATCACCAAGAGATAATATAATTTGTAAGTACAAATTTATGCATACTTAGTTTTCTATGAATAGTTTCAATTGAATTCATATGAGGAGAGTGAGTCTACTCATGATGATAATGATCCCATGTATTGGGTCTTTAGAGGAGAGCCTTACAAAAGATTAGATGTTGTTTATGGATATGATATGATTCATTTGTGATGCCAATATATCCTCCTCCATATTGAATTTCTATATCATCAATTTGCTACATACAAATCACTAGACTTGGTCTTCTAAAATGGTCGGACTAATATATAAACCTTAAACAAGGATTGTGTGCTATGGTGGGGTAGGAGGAAGATGGTTGTGTGAATGGTTGATTGGGAAGATTTCAAAAATTAGGGTGTTAGTTGCAAGTAGTATCATTAATTTGATAAGGTAATCAACTTTCAAAGCGGGATGATCAAAACTAGCATGCCCATCCTTATGATAGATGTCTCTATGTCATAATAGAAAATTACCTCAAAATGAAAAGCAAAAAATTATTAAATATATGAAAAATCAGAAGAACATTCACCTATAATATTTTTGAACGACAAAAATATAATAAAAATGTAAATTGGTGGAAGAAGCCATGGGCTATATGGCTCCACATTGTGGCTATTGAAATGTCTAGTAGTGGAAAATCTTCACATTAAATATGAAGATCTTAAAATTAAAAAAGATACCTATCAGAGATCTATATTTTTGTTTTAGAGATAAAAAATATATAGTCTAATTTTAAGAAAAATTATAGTCTTAAATTTATATGATTAAATAAAATAAACAAGAGTACTAGTTGTAGCTTTATAATTTTAGTATTACTGATTATGTTAAAAAAAATGTCTAATAAAATAAGTATTAAGTAACATAAATACATCATCTTCTCGATCCTATTATTACTTAACATGAATGCATCTGATCATTACCTAAATGATATTATGCATGAGATCTTTACTCAATCACCAAGAGATAATATAACATGTAAGTACATACTTAGTTTGGTATGAATAAATTTGATTGAATACAAGAATTATTGCTTGTGTGAATTCAAGACATGAATGATTAATTTAATTTAGCACAAGTACTATGAAAGTGTGTATGTATGCATGTAAATCAATTCACATAGTGAATTGATTTACATGCATACATGCTCATATGCATACAATCATCATAATCAATTATCCTTGAATTTGACCAAATCTATTTATATATGAACAAGAGATATATGTTTAGAAGGAAAAGAAAATAACATTTACATAGGTACCTCTTCTCCCCTTGAAGAAAATCATAGAGCAAGGGCACAAAGATCACAAGGAAAAAACAAAAAATCCTAAATATCCACTAATCTCCAACAATGTTCAGAGCTCTCCACCCTCTTTCATGTGCATCTCTCCACAATTAATCAAAAAAAATAGGAATGATTAATGTCATGCTTTCTTTTCCTTTTTATTTATAATCCATAATCCAAAATTCACAAGATCTCTCTGTATATATACATACACACATACATACATACATACATATATACATACATACATACATACATACATATATGTATATATATAGACACATACATACATATATATACATACATATATATAGACACATACATACATATATGTATACATATATATATATACATAGAGTTTATAATTATTCAACAAAATTAATGTTTTACAAGAAAATGCATCTAAAGAACTATTAGCTTAGAAGCAAGAACATGGTGTTGAAATAGTACAAAAAGTGCTTGACATGAGAGGGCCACAAGTGACAATATTGACCAATCTTGAAAAATTGAATGGTGAAATGAAAACTATTGTTGATCAAACACTTAAGCTAGATGTGAAGTTGATTTTAGATAAGGTAGAGATATATATTTAGAAGTTTGATAATCAAATTTTAAGGCATGAGAGTGAAGGAGAAGGAGCGACTTTAGAAAGAGACTGCATGATAGAAACAATAGCTAGACAACATAGAGGACATTATGGGAGCCATAGGATAGAATCTAAGAAAGTGTTACAATAGGCACTATGACAATGGAATCACTTGCAAGTGTCTTTGAGAATTTATAGTCCAAATATCAAATGCTTATAAGAGTGTTTCAAGTATTGGCATGGTCTCCTTACGATGATGCCAAGTATAAAATGCTTATAAGAGTGTTTCAAGGTTGGGAACCACTTCAATATCCTTTGCATGGTTTAGAGGTAATGTCAATGTGGAAGAGGATTCTACAAGAGAATGAGCCTCGTGATTATTGCATTTACATAGAAGTAGAAATTTTTTCTTCAACTCCTTACCCTAAACTCTTCACTAAATTTATTCTCCAATTCATTGCATGTGCAATTTTATCAACTTGGAAAACTATATATGATCCTTCTAGATGGGAACAATCGATTCTTCATTTTATTGTACCTAATTTTATGATAGTTCTATAGCCACTTGTAATCAACCCAACTAATTAGAAAATATATCCATTTAACTGGTTATGGCTAGTTTCTTTCTAAAAATATCTGCTATGTTTTGTTTTTGTAAAATTTCTTGTGAACTATGCCCATTTTTCCTAGTCTGCATTATTTTTCTAGAGGATCTTGAGTTAATTCATGTTGGTAATACAATAGGGAAGTAAACTCTAAGAGTGAGGGGGGAGAGGGGGGTGAATTGACACTTAAAACTTTCAACCTCAAAATTATTCACCACACATCCATTTCACAATCTATGCATATAAACTGGAATACCTAATTAAACATATACATCCATAGCATGAAAGTAAAACATTCAATACATGTACGACACAAGATATTTGGTTACCTAGAAACCCTCTAAGGAGAAGGTAAAAGTGGGGTGGGGATGACACCCACAAATCTTCACTACTACACTAATAAAGTGTATCCAATGAAGGTTACAATGTTTTGATCATGAAACATGATCTACCTTGTGAAAGTTCTACCTTGTTAAAGACTTACAAGATTGTTAGATCTTACCCTATTAGAAGTGTGCCTAGTAAAAGTACTTTAACTTACAATGAAGTAAGAACCCTATTAAAGGATTTACAACATCCTTTTAAGACTACTCTATTAAGAGATTTAACTAATTCACCTATTAGAATGTCTTAGCAATGATTATTTAGTTAGCACTATGTTGCTTGATGTCTATCACCTCTTTCCTAATGTGTACTTGATCCTTTCTGATCATATGTATCTCTATTGTATTAATTTTTTGGCATGAACTAAGTAAATGACTTAAATATATTACCACTCATATGTCAAAACCAATCTAAGATTAACAATCTCCCCCTTTGACATGAGTGGCAAAAATACTTGGTCATGCATGAATAACTCTAAGCCTTTCAAGCATAACTTAGATAATATCCATTTACATAAAAAATTTCAAAACTTCAAAATTTTGCAAAAACTTATGACTCATCAGTCATACCTCAAAATTAAATAACTCCCCCTAAGTTAATTGTGTTATTCTATATCTGAACCAAAATCATTTCTCCTACTGAGTAGATTTGCATAAGCTGATCTATGTACTCTGTTTGTGTCATTGGCTTCTCCTTTCTAAAAAATAGTAGCTCCAAAAATATGATCTCCTCTATATTATCTACCCCATGCTTATTTCTCCCTCTTTTTAACACTTATGTCAAAGGCTTATACACTTATAGTGTGTTTGTAAAAAAATATTTTATGGACCTCAAGCATAATTTTTAAAGCAGCATCCCAAGTCTCACAAGCTACCTCCAATTATTTGATTTGGATGGCCAACTTGGTAGCAAGATGTACTAAGCCTTCATGAGTAGAAAGATGTAGATATTTCTTCATGAGTGTTTCAACAAAGGCTAGTTCCTTGTGCAATATATCCATATGTGGAGTTAGGATAGACTAGATGCTAATAAGTTTAGCCTTTATGTTTGCCTCATCTACATTTAGCATTGCTATCTAATTCTAGGAGTTCAGGAGATTCCTAAAATGTTGCTCGCTCTAGGCTAGAGACCTTGTTAGAGTTATGCCAATTGACTGCATATGACTATCCAAACTCATTATGTGGCTCCTAATTTACTCTGTGAAGAGTGTTGGATTGCACAATTTGGTGTATAAAGAGAAAAAAAATTCTAGTACCTTCTTCTCATTGTTAATTTTGGTTGCTAACTCAACCTATGATAGTGCAATAGCACTTGATATCTTTCCATTTACTTTATTTTGAAACTTTCTTTTAGAACATTCAAGTAATTCTACATTTCAATCTAAGTTTGTGTCATTAACCTTCTTAACTAAGCAAGTTAACTGCTCTATGATAGGCTTTGTGTCATCAAGTGCTGATAGGCTAATTGCATCAAGAAAAATGTCCTTGATATCTAGCAAGGCTTGCTTCTACCTAAGCTCCTATTTGAGAAGCTCTTTGGTTTTTCTTCTTTGCAAGAGCATCCTGGAGTATGCTCATCTATTCAATAGCGGTGGTTGCAAAATCAAACTTGGGCAACTCAATCACTTCATCCAAGTTCACATTAACAAATGATGTAACTTCATCTACCTTGGATGTGCTTGGACTCAAACTTGATGATTGTAGGGCTATAGCTTCTATACTCATCCTATGAAGAGCTTGACTAGGAGGAGTAATAGATTATGGCAAAGTCACCAGTAGTTGTATTGCTAGTTGCTCCTCTAGTTTTGTAGTCATACCTAGCTTTTTAGTCCTATCCTTTGCTTGCACTAAATTCTCAGATGCACCTTGATCTTGTGTTGTAGGTGCAAGAGTGACATTCTATCCTATTTGTGTTTGTGTTCCTTTATTCTCTTTTGTTTCATCTTTTTTCTCTCCATGTGTCTCATTCTTATCATTTTCTTTTTGGGAGGAGTGTGGAAGAGGAAGTGTGGAAGAGGGATCTAAGAGGCCGTAAAGAGTCATTAATACATGTACGAGCCTTAAAGTCTCTTGGATATGAATGTAGGAGGGATGAGATGTGTATATGTGAAAATGTGGCCTCTGCTAACACACACACTTCAACACGGTCATTGTATTTGCGGATTCATCCTGAAATGAACATTGGATTATTCATCTAAAAATTAGCCGGCAAGGCAACCTGTTGCCTTCTATCTAAAGGAAATTGCTTGTCAGATATCCTCATATTCAAGGTGTTTAAGCAACCCGACCCTGTAAGAACGAAGGATTTGAAAGAAAATGTGACTAATCTATATGAGAATGCAGATTAATCTAGAATGAGAAATGCACGTTTAATCTAAGAACATGTAAAAGAAATTATACTAAATGTATGCATATTAAATCTATATGAGAATTAAACTAGAAAATGAATATGAAAGTAGGGAGCTCAAATGAATGCACAATCCAGCATCAATTTGATGCAAAATCTCATTCAACCTCCTCCAAAATGAAGAGAGGAGGGTCTCTTAAATAGACTTTCCTGGAATCCATCAACAGTTGAGATCAGTTCTAATCAACGGTCAGGATTAAAGATGAAGTTCAGTCATAAAGGAAGATTCCCAAATTAAAGGGAGTTAACTGATTTAATTTGAGTAGAAAAAAGAGTTAACTGATTTAATTTGAGTAGAAAAAGGTGTTAACTGATTTAACTCATTTTTTATCAATAGTGAACTGAAAATTTCCTTTTTTGAACTGAAGAGAGATTTTGGTGAAATATTTAATTTAATAAAATGAGATATGCTCTCATAATTACCTTTTCTATTTAATTAAATAATCTTTTAATTAATTAGAGACACTTTTCTTATTTAATTAAATAACTTCATTTAATTAATTAGGAATGGCTTCCCATTTAATTAAATAACTTTGTTTAATTAATTAGAAGTAAGTACTCCATTTAATTAAATAATTTTCTTTAATTGCTTAGAAATACCTTTCTCATTTAATTAAATAATTACATTTAATTAATCAAGATAGGCATATTTATTAAATTAAAGAAATTTAATTCCATAGTACATTAGCCTTAAGATATAATATAATTTAATTAAAGTATAAATACTTAGTAATTAAATTAAATATTAATCAATAGATTTAATGTGACTAATATGAGTAAATACTATAGGAATTAAATAATAAGCATGATGAATGCAGATTAAGGTTTTCTACATCTGACAATTAAGTCAAGTAGCGAGTAGTAGAATAAGAATTTGCCTAATGGAATAGGACTTTAGGATTGATCAGAAATAGACCAGAATTGGTTGAGATGGCAATGAGCCAGTTTTGGGGTATACATTTTGCCCCTCTTTGAATGAATGTGCGAGCAACACGTTCAATTCAAATAAAATCAAAAAGCATGATGTGAAGATGAGATTGCTTTCGAAGTTGATGACATGAAGACCAATTGATAAGCTTTTAAAGACTATCTCTAGAGCAGAGCTTAATCCCAAGGAATCCAAGTAGAGCGCCTAGATACCTAAGATTGGTAGCATTTAAAAGAATATCTCCAAAATTGTGCGTAATCTTTAAGGATCCAAATAGAACATCTAGATACCTGAAATTGATAAGCATTTAAAAGGTTTCTTTAGAACAAAGTTTAACCTTTAAGGATCCAGATAGAACACCTAGATACCCGAGAGTAATAGCATTTAGAAGACTATCTCCAGAGCAGAGCGTTCAAGGATCCAGATAGAACACCCAGATACTTGAGAGTAATAACATTTAGAAGACTATCTCCAGAACAGAGCATAATCTTCAAGGATCCAGATAGAACACCTAAATACCTGAGAGTAATAGCATTTAGAAGACTATCTCCAGAACAGAGCGTAATCTTCAAGGATCCAGATAGAACATCTAGATACCTGAGAGTAATAGCATTTAGAAGACTATCTCCAGAACAAAGCTTAATCTTTCAAGATCCAGATAGAACATCTTAGATACTTGAGAGTAATAGCATTTAGAAGACTATCTCCAGAACAGAGCGTATTCTTCAAGGATCTAGATAGAACGTCTAGATACTTGAAATTGATAAGCATTTAGAAGACTATCTCCAGAACAGAGCTTAACCTTCAAGGATCCAGGTAGAACACCTAGATACCCAAGATTGAAAGCATTTAAAAGGTTTCTTCAGAATGAAGTTTAACCTTTAAGGATCCAAATAGAACACCTAGATAGCTAAGATTGATAAAAGATAACAAGGTCCAATCATGAGTCATAGAATCATCCCCAGAACGAGGCTTGATCATCAAGAGTTGAGTTTTAGACTGTCCCAATACCTATCCATCGAACTCTGAGAAGAGTTGTTATAAGGTTGATCAATTGATGAAAAGATAAGATAGATAGCAAAGATGCCAGATAGAAGGGAACAAAATTCCCTGAGTGATGAGATGCCCCAAGTGATAAGGACATAAGATGGGAACCAGATGCTCCAAGCAAAAGGTATTCAATGATGTAATCATCCTACCCCCTTGGGAGTGAAATCGAAAGATGACACACTAGAAATAGATGTGAAGCAATATAGCAATAGATACAGAAGAAATCTGAGATTCAACAGAATGTAGAAGAGATCAGAACGATCAGAAGAAATATGAAGAGATCAAAATGATCTGAAGAAATATGAAGAGATCAGAATGATCAGAAGAAATATAAAGAGATCAAAATGATCTGAAGAAATATGAAGAGATCAGAATGATCTAAAGAAATTTGAAGATATCAGAATGATCTAAAGAAATTTGGAGAGATCAGAATGATCTGAAGAAATATCAAGAGATCAGAACGATCTGAAGAAATATGAAGAGATTAGAACGATCTCGAGGTCCAAAAGACCAAGTTTGTGTTGAAAAGATTTCAAGAATCACAAAGTATTAGAAAAATTTGGATTGCACAAAAAATTTTAAAATACATTTTTGAGCCACTTAAGTGTGTTAGATTTCAAATTCGATCTCGAAAAAAATGGGTTCAGAGAAACCAAAGTAGCCAAGAGGGTGATTAATCAATCATTTGTGCAGTTTGTGAATGAATTTGATTCTTTGAAGAAATCAGCAATCCCTCATCAGAGAAGGTGAAAGTAGATTTGCAATTGGATCGCATGCCTATGCAAGTGAAGTATGCAATGAGAGACTATGTTAAATGCAACCCTAGGTCTGGTTACCAAGCCTCGAAAATTTATCATCAATGGATATAAAATAAAGCTGGTATATTATACAATTCCCACTGACATTGCAATCATGGAAATATGAATATAAAATATGTTATTGGTTTGTCGGTATTAAATGTAAGCATTCGAGGCACAAGAAGCCAAAATGACCAAAACATTTATCCCTTTTAATGTAGCAAGTTAACATAAGAATCAAAGCATAAATGCTAGGATGACCAGAATGTTGCTTGCATGACAAGCACACCAAACACACAGGAGATCCCTCTTATGCTAAGTACTCAGTATTTATACTATCTGCAACGACCCTTGCGTTCATAACCTGAGACAGAAGTGTGCTAGATATACTCACAGTGACCTGTACGTTCACTTAATAGGACGAGTATCAGTATGTAGTATAGCATGAAGAGTTCACTCCAACAAACAAGGAGAAGAACCAATGTCATTGATGTATCTGTATAAAAAGAGTCGAGGTACACACGACCATCCAATACGAGATGGAGGCTCTTATAGTGGACACCCCTTTTATAGGAACGTATCAACTTGTTGGAACTAAACCATAGACAGAAAGCCAATAAAAGATCATGCCCCTAGTCATTACTTCTCTAGTCAAAGATGACATCATCGAGTTGCTCGAGGGGATATGATAAAGAAAAACAAAGAAAACAAAGAAACTGCTCAGAATATCCAAACAAGTATATCTCTTTTTGAATTCAATTTTTTAGGATTGATGTCAAGTGTCAATGTCCAGAACAAGTTTGAAAGAAATCTCATCAGTTGCTTGATGATAGTAGGCAGACGCAGTCAGAACGACTGGTGATTGAGGCCAAAGAGGAATCTTCACGATGAAGAACCTAAAGAGGACTCAACGATAGTAGACAAACACACCCAAGACAACTGGTGACTGACGCAAAAGAGATCTTCCATAAAGGAGTCTGGAGACATGAACTTAGCAACAGTAGGCAGACACAGTTGAAACAACTGGTGACTGACACAAGAGATTTTCCATAAAGGAACTTGGAGACATGAACTTAGCAACAGTAGGCAAACACAGTTGAAACAACTGGTGACTGTTGCAAAAGAGATGCTATGAGAAGGATCTCGAAATGAGTGACACTGGCGACAGTAGGCAGATGAAGTGAGGACCACTGGTGACTATCACGAAAGAGATTCTATGAGGAGAATCTCGAAAAGAGAGTGACACTAGCGATAGTAGGTAGACGCAGTTAGAATGACTAGTGACTGTCATGAAAGAGATTCTATGAGGAGAATCTCAAAAAGAGTGACACTAGCGACAGTAGGTAGACACAGTGAGGACCACTGGTGACTGTTGCGAAGGAGATTCTATGAGAATCTCAAAAATAGTGACACTAAGGGGGAATGCCCCTGAGCTGTGACAAGACTCAATCCATGGATACATGAGCAGGAAGTAAGAAAGAGAAAGTGTGAAAGCGACTATATAGAATAGCCAGAAGATGCACTACAAGATGGAGTATTGGGAACAAGAGGCGCCTATTTACCAGGTTTTCACCTTCTTGGCAAGATTCTCTTTTTTTTTTTTGCTACCATGATGCCTATTTCCAGGTTTTCACCAATGGCACTTTGTTTGTTTTTTTTTTCAATTTTTTTTTTTTTTGGTATTTTTCTCTCTTTTTTTTTTTGGTGTTACCAAGGCACCTATTGCTAGGTTTTCACTAGGCTAACAATTTTTTCAGGACCTTTTCTGATTTTTAGATTTTTTTAGGACATACAGATATGTACAAAGAGCTTGCTGAGATTAAATTAACTATAAAACCACTTCAGGTGGAGAGTGTTGATAGGCTCTTTAAGCACTTCACCTTCGATTGTGGAAAGCTGATAGGTGCCAGATCCATATGCTGCAGTAATGATGTATGGACCTAACCAGTTTGGGTCAAACTTTCCCTTTTGCATTCATTTTTGTTGATTCTTAGCGTTCTCTCTCAGGACGAGGTCACCCAGCCGGAAGTCACGTGGCCTAATTCTCCTATTGTAACTTCGTGCCATTCTTTGTTGATATGCTCGTAGATGATCACATGCCACTTGTCGTCGTTCATCCAGTAACACAAGCTCTTGAAGCCAAGCTATCTTGTAGTCATCATCAGTGATAAGGCCTTTCATAGAGATTCTCAAGGTAGGAATCTCGACCTCTATTGGAAGCATAGCATCTGCCCCATACACCAACGCAAAAGGAGTCGTGCCCGTTGGAGTTCTAATGCTTGTCCTATATGCCCACAGGGCTAGATTGATTTGGAGATGCCAGTCTCTCCCTGACTTACAGACTGTGCGATGAAGAATTTTGAGGATCGCCTTATTGGATGCCTCAACTTGGCCATTACCCTGGGGGTAATAAATGGAAGACCAATGTTGTGTAATCTTGAATTTCTTGCACAGTTCCTTGAGGTCTTTATTTTTGAACTGTCCTCCATTGTCAGTAATGATTGAGGACGGTATACCATATCTACAGATGATGTAGTTTTTGATAAAAAGCGCTACAGTTTTGCCATCAGCAATTGTGAGAGGGACTGCCTCTACCCATTTTGTGAAATAATCTGTAGCCGTGATAATGAACTTATGTCCATTGTAAGAGGTTGGGTGAATCTGCCCCACCAAGTCAAAGGCCCATTGTTGAAATGGCCATGTTGTAGTTGAGGGAATCAGCTCTCTGGCTAGAGTGTGAATGAGATTCCTGTGTAATTGACATTGCTTGCAGGACCTATCATACTTAACAGCTTGCTCCATTTTAGGCCAGTAGTAACCAGCACAAAGGAGTTTGCGAGCTTGTGTCAGGCCATTGGAATGAGATCTGCAAATGCCTTCGTGAATGTCAATTAGTGCACGTTTGGACTCGTTGGGTTCTAAATACCTAAGGAGTGTTCTATTGAGACCTCTCCTATATAGATCGTCAGCAATAATGACATAATGTCAGCAATAATGACATAATGTGAAGCATTACGGATTATGTAACATTTCTCATTCCGGGTCAGACCTTCTGGAATGGTTTGATTACGAAGGTAGGAATAGATGTGATGGTAGCGGGATGATTCTTGTCCTATAATAGAATAGATCATCTTGGAATCAGGTGTGTCATAGGCTGGGTAGCGTAACGCTTCCACCAAGAACTCGTGTTAGAGATCATTTTCTGGCATTTGTATCAGAGAGGCCAGAGTGGCCATGGCATCAGTTACTTTATTATCTACATGTGGAACTTGTTGGAAGGTGATGTGTGCCAAATACTTTGTCAAGTCATCAACCATGCATTCGTAAGGAATTAGTTTCTCATCCTTTGTTTGATACACATCATTTACTTGGTTAATAATAAGCTGAGAGTCACCGAAGATGTCCAACTAATCTATTCTCCATTCAGCTGCAATTTTCATACCATTGATCAAAGCTTCATATTCAGCAATTTTATTTGTACAAGGAAACCAAATCTTGTACGCTTTGGGCAATGAGTATCTCTGTAGTGTAATGAAGAGTAATCCAGCACCTGATCCTTGTTGTGTGAAGGACCCATCGAAGAACATAACCCATGTATGGTGAGTGAGTGTTAGAATTGACTCATCTGGGAAATCAATGTTTATTGGTAGAAGACTCTGTATGGGTGCCTTGGCTAGTTGGTCTGCAATTGCCTACCCCTTTATAGCTTTGCGTTCAACATATTGGATGTCAAACTCACTTAGTATCATGACCCATTTAGCCAATCTTCCTATGAGAGCTGCCTTACTGAGCAAGTACTTTAATGGATCTATTTTAGCCACAAGCCGTGTAGTGTGGGCAAGCATGTAGTGTCTCAACTTCTAGGAAGCAAAGACAATTGCCAAGCAAGCTTTCTCAATAATGCTGTAGTTTTTCTTATAAGAGACCAATGTTCGGCTCAAGTAATAATTAGCTCTTTCTTTGTTGTCATTATCTTCCTGAGCCAACAGGATTCCCAAAGATGTTTCAGTAGTTGAAATGTATAAAAGCAAAGGCTTCCCATGCATAGGAGGCATCAATATTAGGGGATTGACAAGATATTGTTTGATCTGTGTTAAGCTTTGCTCACAATCTTGGCTCCAATTGAATTTCACACCCTTATGTAAGGTCTTTGTGAAGGGTTGTGATTTATCCGCCAATTATGAAATAAACCTGCGAATAGATTGAAGCCTTCCCTGTAGTCCTCTCATTTGACTGATGTTTCGAGGTGGTGGCATGTCCATTATTGCTTGTACTTTTTCTGAATCTACTTCAATTCTTTTTGCAGAAACAATATATCCCAACAATTTCCCCGATGTGACACCAAATGCACATTTCCTAGGATTGAGCAGAAGATTGAATTTTTCCATATGATCTAGGATGGGTCCCAAATCGTGCAAATGAGTATTGCGTTTAGCACTTTTGACCAAGGTATCATCAACATAGTCCTCCATGGTTCTATGCATCATGTCATGAAAAATTGTAGTAACAGCCCACTGATATGTAGCTCCAACATTCTTTAAACCAAATGGCATCACATTCCAACAAAAGGTTCCCCATGCACATGTGAAAGCCATTTTCTCTTGATCTTCTGGCACAATTTTTATCTGATTGTATCCAGAAAAACTATCCATAAGTGAGTACATCTCATAGCCAGTCGTCATGTCCACGATCATATCTATATTAGGGAGCAGAAAGTCGTCTTTAGGACATGCCAAGTTAAGATCACAGAAGTCTGTACAAACCCTGATAGATTTATCGTGCTTGGAAATAGGAACAATATTGGATATCCATTCAGCATAATCAATTGCACGAATAAAACCAGCCTTTAGAAGTTTCTCCAATTCTGCTTTGACAAGCAATGCAACATGAGGGTGCATTTTTCGAAGCTTCTATTTAACCAGTTTGATGCCTGGTGCTATGGACAAGTGATGCATGATAAGATCAGGATCCAATCCTGGCATGTCAGAATATGTCCAGGAAAAATTTATTTTCTTTTCCTTGAAAAATGCAATGAATTGTTCCTTCTCTTCAGGTGACAATGATTGAGCCAGATGTATCACATGAGGATGTTCTTCTGTGCCCAGGTTAATTGGCTGCATCGGCTCTATTAACATTGATGATCTCTCCTGAAAGTGACTGGGAAGGACATCAAATATCTCATCTACGGGCGCCTCAGAGAGGTTTTCACCCTTGGATGCGACTTTTGTTTTTACTTTTTTGGGATCCGACACTGCGACAATGTGGTTTTCACCATCAGACCTCTTGCATTTTTTCTTTTTAATTGTGTGATTGAGATATTTGATGTCAGCCTCAGTCATGTTGACGCTCTACTCATTGGTGGAAGACGTTATAGGTTCGATAGCGTTTAGGTAATAGGCAAGAGCATAGTCATTCTGGAACGTGGCGACTTCGTTAGATGCATTGGGGTTCCAGTCTATAAGCTCGGGATGTGTGAGTGAGAGAGTAGTGGCTGGTTCAATTACGTTTATAGTATAGTCATTAAGTGCATGGACCAGCAATTCGAGACCTACCGTGACCTCATCCATAGGTGTGTTCAAACGCCTCGTAATACTAATGTTAGGAATTGACGACTCTAGGACATTAGTTGGATCAGACCCTTGTGACCTAACCCTAGACGTTTCACCCACTTTGCTTCGATTTTCATAGACATGCACTTGGTCAATGTCTTTATCAGTAGTCGCTTCTGAATGATTGTCGAACTCATATTCATGAGAATCAGTGCTACATGGTGAGAGACTATAGAACTCCCCAACAGTGATAGGGACATACTCTCCTTCAGCCTCTGGATTCTTACACAAATACTCAATACGGCATGACTGACTAGATTCTCCCTTTTCTGAATGATATTTGAGTTTCTCAGTATTGTCCTCAGAAGAATCACTAGTATCATCCACAATGCTAACACGTGGCACAAAGTCATTTGGCTCAGCAAAGAATTTAGCGAGATCATAAGGAATAGGATGAGGGTAGGAATCCTCATCATCAGATTCTTCCTCTCGAGTACCTGACTCAGATTGTGACTCATTTTCAGATGAACTCTCAGGTATGGGTATGAATTTATTGGATCCCAAATGGAAAGGGACCTTCTTAAACCCTAGGCCAGTTGTGTCGATGTTGCTTCAATCTGTTGCTTTGATAGGATCTATTAGACCATTGTTATTGCACCCAATAGGGTCGGTTCCCTTGTAACCAAAATGCTTCATAAGCTTAAGACCAGGTCCATATTTCTTAGGATTGATTTCTCGAGCTTGTTCTGTTAGGTCCACTAGAGCTTCTTCTTTGTAAAGCCATGCAGCAATGGCTCTGTTTTCACTTTCATCTTCTAATGGAACTGTAGCCTTGACAAAAGAGCCATTAAACTTGGTCTGAGATGTCAGCACGAATGGCTTCTTTGCTTCTGAGGGCCTCCCATAATGTCGAGGGGACTCTGGAATAGATGTTAATGACAACACTAGTTCCATGTGGTACTCTCCCATACCAGTTTCTTTCAATTTAAATGACTACTCAATTTGTTTCAGCTTATTGTTGTGACAATCGGTAGACTCATGGTTAGCAGGGACAAAAGAATCAGCAGCTTTGAGCATATTGCAGGTGTAGCTAGTAGTGGCAGGAATAGTAACTTCAGAGCCATGAAATGGGAATTTAATGCATTGGTGGTATGTGGATGGCACAACGCGAATCTCATGTATCCATGGCCATCCCAACAGAATGTTGTAGGCTAAGGGAATGTCAAGCACCTAACAGGTGACATCCCTTTCAATAAGACCGACACAAATTGGTAAAGTCACAAGACCTAGTGACTTTAGTTCTACTTCATCATACGCTTTAATAGTGATCTTTTGTTGAGGATCAACAGAGTCCTAAGAATAATCCAATTGTCTAAGTAGAGCACCAAAAACAATATTTAGGCCAGCGCCATTGTCAATGAGTACCCGAAGAACACGTGTCTGGTGGATCATAACCTCAATGTGTAGAGGCTGATTGTGTGGGTGATTCAATGAGTTATCATCCTCCTCGGAGAAGGTCATAAGATGAGGTGAGGTCAGGTGACCTACCATGGATTGAAATCGCTCAAGATCAAGATCTTGAGGAACATTTGCCTCAGTGAGGGCTTTGTCCAAATTTTTCCTATCAGCAAGCGAGATTTTAAGCAGCTCAAAGATAGAAATCTGAGCATTAGTTCGTTTCAACTGATTGAGAACACTATAACTAGTTGCAGTCATGTGTGTTGTGTGTTTTGCACCTTTACCGGATGGACCAGCAAGGGCTTTGTCTTTGTGTCACTATTCAAGATTTGAAGTAGGAGGTGTAGGGCCTTTGAGCACCAACTTCACATTAGAGCGAGTAACAACATTAGCATAGTGTTGCAAAGATGCATTATCCATGTTATTAGAAGTAGGGCCTCTCAAGACAAATGGTGTCTTGGGTTTGTCATTATCTTGCTTGCCCTTTATGGTAATAATGTCGCAGTATTCAGAATCTACAGGTTCAACCATGTGAATGACATTGTCATCGTTGGAATATGTATAGTTGACCTTATTGTAGGGTTCTGGTTTTGAAGTCTCTCTTTTTTCATAAGCTGGGAAACGCTCTTTGAACGCCTTGTGGTCCGAGTTTTTGTTATGTCCATCTACCACAAGATCACCAGCATCAATCATGTCTTGGACTTTATGACGCAAGTTTATATAGTTGCTGGTTTTGTGTCCCTTGTTTTGGTGATACTCACAAAATGAGGTCTAATTCCACCATGGTGGACGGGGTTGTGGGTCATAGGGATGAGGGTTATCCATTGGTGAGATAAGCTTGTGTTGTAGCAATCTTTTGTAAAGCACATCCAAATTTTCTCCCAAAGGCGTATACTCTCGCTTGGGTCGTGTTGTCCATGAATTTCTCAGTTTATTCCCAGACGCCTTGTTGTTAGGGGGAGGCTTCTCAACATTTTGGCTGCTTTGAGGCAATCCGTGAGATTAAATGTTGCTTTAGCAGGTTTGGGTGTGACATTGTCAACAACCCCATCATGTACAATTTCTCGGTTCTTGTTGACATGTTTGGTTTTATCCCTGTTGGAAGTGGAACCTTGTTTTATGTCTCTCTGAAGAGTGAGCTCACCTTTCTTGACCATAAATTCTTCAATACGGATAGCCTGTGTAATCATGTCTTCAAAGGTATGTGGACCTTGTAGTTGGACTCTATACCCGAAATCAGGTAAGAGGTTATCAGTGAAAATGTCAAGCTTTTCCGTTTCTGGGATTTTACAGGAATACATAGTGTATAGTTGTCTCCACCGTTGGAGGAAAGTGAGAAAAGGCTCACCAACCTTCTATTTAAGGTTGCATAGATCTCGAATATGTACAGGATGTTGAATGTTATGAGAATATTGTTGAACAAATGAATTGGAAATTTCGTCAAACATCTTGATACCAGGGGGTAAATGTGAGAACCATTCCAAAGCCTAACCACCTAGGCTTTTAGGGAATAAACGCATGAGGTACGTTTGATTGTGTATAAACTCCATAGACAAAGCACCAAATTCTTGAAAGTGATCTTGGGGATCAGTAGTACCAAAGTACTTGTCATATTTGGGTAGTTCTACGCCTCGTGGGAAAGGCGGCATGTTTATGCTTTTGTCAAATGGAAATGAACAAAGAGCGTCCAATGTGTATGTCTTTGTGGGTTTCTCCTTCTCATGCATCATCTGAGCCAATTGGTCTTGCATAATTTTTAGTTTTTTTTGGAGTTTAGCGGTCTTAGTTTCTTCTTCACGTGTGATAATGGTTTCCACATCAAAATGTGTAGGCAGTTTAGCTCCCTTTTAGGCAAGTTTGAGAAAGTACTTTTCTTTCTCTTCATTGAGTAGGATTCCCATGACCTTCTGAAAGTTTTTGTCTCTTCGACATTTTGCTATGTGTTTAGAAAGGATTTCCACCTCTTTCTATTCCTCATCAGTGTCATATTCTTTCTCTCTCTTTCTCATCCCTAGGTGGTTCTTGATATCGACTATGACTACCATGTTCAAGTTCACAATTAGTCATTATAGGAAAGTGTTTAGTTTCGGTGTTTTGTGTTTCAAAAGGATCTTTGGAGAACAGATCATACATTGTGTTTGGGAATGCAGGACCTCTACCTGTCTTAGTATCCTCTTGGTAAAAACGATTCCTAATTTGTTGCAAATTGGAAAATGTTCGTTGAATTTGAGATGATCTGGCAGGTGAGGAAGATCGTGAAGATGCCTCACTAGCCAAACTGGATACAGATTGTGTAATGAAAGGTAAGCGACCTCTGCCGCAATTACGACCCTTAGCATGACCACGTCTAAGGTTATCAGGATAAAATACGTTGCCGCTTCTAGTTGTGATAGTCATAGGCAAGGACAAGAAGCTAGAACCTAGACAAGGACTACCTTAAGACCGAGTCTCAAAAAGGACAAGATAATAGCAAGAATGCTATTCACTAAGGCACAAATGGTCTGATTTAAAGGCTAGAACAGTCAGAGATTATGACCATTGCGACACAAAGTATGACAAGCATTAAGATAAAGACCAAAAAAATTACTTATGAGATGAGACTAATCAAGTTATAAGACACAAGTCTTTAGCTAAGCAAAGTGTCCCTGTTTTAGGACTGTTTGCAAACAGAGAGCGATAAACGGACACAAAAAAGGATAGTGTGTAGGCCACAGATAGCTAAAACAAATCCAAATTGGTAATGCTGATACAAAGTCTCGTGCGAAAAACTTTTACGGGTCACGTGAAGAAGTTTTACAGGCCACGCAAAGAAGTTCCTGTCTCGCGCAAAGGTCAGTGACAACAATTTAATTTCGTGCAAAGAAGTTCACAAGGCCGCACGAAGATTCACAATAGTAGTTTAATTTCGCGCGAGGACTAGATGGCTTCGCACGAGTATCAGATAATTTCGCACGAGACCCAAATGATTTCGCACAAAGGGCATAATAGTTTCACAACAGCGACTGATTTTGACCCAAAAAAAAATCGTTCCAATAACCATGCATATAAATAGGCACATAGAACAGTAAGCAAGTGATTTCAAGCACGTCTGAAAACAATGAGCAAGGGCAAAAGAAACCTTGCGCATGAACAATCAAATGACTTAGTTTGTGTTAATCCCTAGGAGAGCTATTTGTGTATGTTTTCAAAAGGTTTTGCAATCATGCATGCATCCCTAGAAAATAAAAGTTGGCCTCTCTAAGGTTTTTAGTAATGGTTTGACTTTGCAACTTTTATGACTCACAGTGGTGACCTCCAATCCCGGTGCACCGAGGTTTTGACACAGTTCGAGAACTTAATCTTCAAGAGATGCTAGGGAGATCTGACAAACCACAATGAACCACGCCTGTGGAGATTTCTTCCACAAGGACATTTATATAGCGATTGTCACTACCACGTCAAAAATGGCTATTACCGCTCGAGGTTCCGTCATCACAGTTTTCCCTGTAGAGGGATTGTCTGCTACGGTTAACCCTCTCTAAAGGTGACCGACTCACAATAGTATACCACAAGGGGACTTAGCTTCCAGATTCAAGGTTTTGACACCTTTTCACCTTTAGCCCAATCAAAGCAGACAGATTAATCTGACACGCTAAACTAAGATTATCTCTTAAAGATCTATGATATCATCTCCCAGTGATCTATCAACCTCTTTGGAGAAAGGATGCCTTAATCAACAAGTTGAAGATTCATCTATCTGCGAGATGCTCAAAGTATCCTCCCCACCTACAAGGAATCCGTCTTAGAGAGGAGTTTCACTAGGAACCCACTTCCTCAAGATCCACGAATAGTGTTCATGGGGGCTTAATTACTATGTGTGTACAGATGTCAATTTCTGAAAGCAAATCTATCCAAAAGAAATCAACGAGCACAAGGTGGTACACTTAACACTCTAACTAATGTGAGGTGAGTCCAAAGATGTGGAACATTTAACCCCTCACACAAGCTAACATGAGTCCACAACTCAGAAACTAGTCAGTTCTAGAAAGCACACAAGGGTTGCTTAGTGGAGCCTTTAACGCTTCTGTCCTATAGACCCCTCCCCTTTAACGTGGTGCTAATCTTGCAACCACAGGGTGGAATGAGGGGCCGACAGATTAGCGAGTCCAATAACCCAAAATAGCTATCTAAATCTATCACTAGTACCTAAGCCTGCTAAATGAATACTCTCTAGATCACACCCTAGTATCAAATTATGCATGTGTTATAATTTGAAAATATGGAAGGAAACACACACAAGGTCGACACGAGAGATGTTTTTTTAAGATCCAAATGAAGTGTTATCAGCTGAAGAAGGTTACCTGGTGATCCTCGCAACGCGCTTAGTAGATTTTACCTGTTTTTAGCAACTTTATCACACTTTTCTAATTGTCCTGCAAACCACTGTTATGTTGTTCCAAAAAAATCAGAAAACATAGAAATACTAGAAACTGAGTAGTTAGCAGAAAAACCAAAAAACACGAAAATCAATGCAAAAAAAAAATTGTCTGTTAGCAGAGTCTCGCACGAAATTCCTGACAGTTCGCGCGAAGAAGTTTTACGAATCGCGCGAAATTATATTCTGCTCATGCGAAGAAACAGGTTTCACGCGCCCAGGAACTTTCTCACACGATACGGAAAGAATCTTCGCACGAAGATTCTAGATCCTCACACGAAAATGAATAGTCTCGCGTGAAGATTCTCGAATCTGTACGGAACAGTACGGACAAAGAACAAAAAATTATTTTAAAAATATAGAAAGAGGCTAAAAAATTTAATTTTCGAGCCCCACGGTGGGTGCCAGAAATGTATATGTAAAAATGTGGCCTTTGCTAACACACACACTTCAACACGGTCATTGTATTTGCGGATTCATGCCGAAATGAACATTGGATTGTTCATCCGAAAATCAGCCGGCAAGGCGACTTGTTGCCTTCTATCTAAAGGGAATTGCTTGTCAGATATCCTCAAATTCGAGGTGTTTAAGAAACCAGACTCTGTAAGAACGAAAGATTTGAAAGAAAATGCGACTAATCTATATGAAAATGCAGATTAATCTAGAATGAGAAATGCACGTTTAATCTAAGAACATGTAAAAGAAATTATACTAAATGTATGCATATTAAATCTATATGAGAATTAAACTAGAAAATGAATATGAAAGTAGGGAGCTCAAATGAATGCACAATCCAACAGCAATTCGATGCAAATTCTCATTTTACCTCCTCCAAAATGAAGAGATGAGGGTCTCTTAAATAGACTTTCCTGGAATCCATCAACGATTGAGACCGATTCTAATCAACGGTCAAGATTAAAGATGAAGTTCAATCATAAAGGAAGATTCCCAAATTAAAGGGAGTTAACTGATTTAATTTGAGTAGAAAAAGGAGTTAACTGATTTAATTTGAGTAGAAAAAAGAGTTAACTCATTTAACTCATTTTTGATCAATAGTGAACTGGAAATTTCCTTTTATGAATTGAAGAAAGATTTTGGTGAAATATTTAATTTAATAAAATGAGATATGCTCTCATAATTACCTTTTCTATTTAATTAAATAATCTTTTAATTAATTAGAGACACTTTTCTTATTTAATTAAATAACTTCATTTAATTAATTAGGAATGGCTTCCCATTTAATTAAATAACTTCATTTAATTAATTAGGAATGGCTTCCCATTTAATTAAATAACTTTGTTTAATTAATTAGAAG
Source organism: Cupressus sempervirens (assembly GCA_028749045.1). Taxonomy (NCBI): domain Eukaryota; kingdom Viridiplantae; phylum Streptophyta; class Pinopsida; order Cupressales; family Cupressaceae; genus Cupressus; species Cupressus sempervirens. Next base: position 605,902,844 of record CM053786.1, on the reverse strand, counting down.
TAAGTACTCCATTTAATTAAATAATTTTCTTTAATTGCTTAGAAATACCTTTCCCATTTAATTAAATAATTACATTTAATTAATCAAGATAGGCGTATTTATTAAATTAAATAAATTTAATTCCATATTACATTAGCCTTAAGATATAATTTAATTTAATTAAAGTATAAATACTTAGTAATTAAATTAAATATTAATCAATAGATTTAATGTGACTAATATGAGTAAATACTATAGGAATTAAATAATAAGCATGATGAATGTAGATTAGAGTTTTCTGCATTTGACAATTAAGTCAAGTAGCGAGTAGTAGAATAAGAATTTGCCTAATGGAATAGGACTTTAGAATTGATCAGAAATAGACCAGAATTGGTTGAGATGGCAATGAGCCAATTTTGGGGTATTACAAGATGAGAGTTTGACTTTGATTTGGGTTAGGAAGTCTTAATCCTTGGTTAAAGTTGCACAAATGTTTAGGGAAGGGATTAGGCTTAGCTTAGGAGGGGGTTAGGATGCAAGTGGAATGTTAGAGGGATGTAAGTGGGATATCATTAGTGAGGTGGGTCTATTGGTTGGCTAAGTGAGGTTAGCATTGGTGAGTGGGTTGGATTTAGCTAATGATAGGGATTTAAGAATAGTTAAAAGTTGGGGATTGATTTATTAAATGATTTATTTAATAAGAGAGGAATTTGGAATTAAATAAAATAGGCATAGTGAAATTATTTAATTTAATAGAAGAATAGGGATTTAGGGTATGTGCAGAATCATGGTCAACCAAATTATACTCTTAAGTGATAATAAAAAATCAACAAATTAGTGTTATGTGAACTTGATGTGTAATTTTCTACTTGCTATAAAATTTATATCAAAAAGTTGAGAGAAAAGAATATCTAGGAAATTGAATTTAGTTTCTAAACTACTAGGTCTTATCTAAAAAATAAAATATAATTGATTGTTCAAAATTTTGTATTTCAATGCAATAGTACACAAATTTCATGACAAAAATAAGAAGTAGACGTATGTTTGACCACCTTAAGCAAAACCAAATGATAATATTTTTAAATAATAGTCTAAATAGAAGAAGTAGAATCATTCCTGGATGTAACACTTTTTTTTTTTGTATTTTTTTTCAAAACTCTGAAAAGAATATTTTTTAAAATTTTTCCTTATAATAGAAAAATAATAGAATGTTCAATGCATCTTTTGGATTTCAAAAATGTTGTATCATTTGAAAGTTATAGTTGTTTTTCAAGCAGTGTGTTGATCAACACTTTATATGCAACTCCATTAGAAAATAAGTAATAATTACTTACAAAACTTGTAATTTGACAAACCATACATTTATGGAAAACTAAGAACATCCTTAAGAAACCATTTTTCATTGCATTAAATTTTGGTTGAAAAAAAGTCATCAGCTACATGTTTGAAGTAAAAAACACACAAGAACAAGCCAAAAACACATTTTCAGGACATTTTTGAAGTTGACCATATAAGGTTGGTATCAAAAGATATAATAGGCCTTATAGAGCTATGAATTGTTTTCATTTAGTATCAGGATGGGTGGGAAAAAGATGGAATAGATTTTCAAATTCTTTGAGACATTTTAGAACTACATATTTTTTAGGTCGCCACTTTTTGACACACCATGATCCTACACATACCCTTTAATTGATAATTAGACTTTGGGTTGTCATCTAAATTTATCAATTGAACCATAGTTAATTAAATAAATTAGTTAATTAGGGGATGTTGATTAATTAATTAAATATTAAATACCTAATCAATAATGTCCTAAAAGATGACTTAATAATATGATCAGATTTAGGTGTCTACAGGTGCTAAATACACTATATTAAAGAAATTGGGATTTAATTGTAAAGGTTGTGGAAAATTTGAACAAGGTATACAAGTTCCTCTCAATAGTGGATTTCCTAAACATGCATATGGATTAGGATTTAATCCTTATAAATAACCTTCATTGTTCCCTTTGAATTTTAATCACATTTGTAGTAGACCATTGAAAGTTTTGGATTTTCTATGCATGTGCTAAGAACATTTAGTACCCACATAATGAGGATCAGAGAAATCAAATGAGAAAGTGATGTGTGTAGATAGAGAATGCCATACATTAACATTCCAAATGATCAGGCAATCTTAGAGTTCATGGGACTTTACAAGGAATAGAAGCCTACTCATGCTTCATCGAATCAAGCCACTCAACCTTCGCCAATTGCCTTTTGGGGATAGATTAAAAATGGGTAATGTTTGGAATTCATGAAATTAAGCAAGAATAGTAATCTTCAGGATAGTTCTAATTATTTTTAGTTCTAATCAGACTTGAGCTAATTTTAACCCATAATTTTAAGCAAACTTTGGCTATGTAAAACTATATAACACTGATCATAAGATCAGGGAGGGGTTCTGATTTGGGACTTTCTAGATTAGGAAAATAGTCCATACACATACTAAATTTTGGATGAATGTTTATCTTGAGAAAGTTTTAGACCCCTCGCTCTCACCCTTCCTCCTTCCCCACTTCGCCTAACTCTCCTCATTTCAGTCAAACCCTTCCCTCTCTCCCTCCTCCACCTTCCTCACTTACTTCGCCTAATCCTCATCTTTTTCCTAAACTTCTTCTCCCTCTTGCTCTGTCTCCTCCCCTCTCCTCCTTCATCCTCCTCCTCCCCAAACACCTTTTCCTCACCTCCTTCATCCCACCTTTCCCCCCTCCTCCTCATCTTGTTCCCATTTTTTCTTCATCTTCCCTTCCTCTTCTTTCCCTATAGCCTCCCCCTCCACCCTCCCCCTCCTATTGCTTCTATTTTTACTTTGCCTTCCCCCCCTCTCCTCCTCCTCCCCTCCCCCTCCACATATAACTTTTCCTCCCTTGCTTCTCCCTCTAGCTCAACCACATTAACACCCTCCCTCTTCTTATCTTTCCTATTCCTCTCTCCCTCATCCACATTACTTTCTGACTCTGCCTAACCCCCTATTATTCCTAAATCCCCTCTCCCTCTTCCTCCTCTTCTTCCTCCCTCTTCCCCCTCCTTTTTTGTACTCCTCCCTAGCCCCTTCCTTCCCTCATGCCACCTTTTCCACCTCCTTCTCCATCTCCTTCCTCCTATTCCTATTGTTTCTTTGTCTTCTCCTCCTCTTCTTCCCCTCTCTGCCTAACCCCCCTCTTTTTCCTAAATCCCTTCTCCCTCTTCCTCCTCTTCTTCCTCCCTCTCAACCTCATCCTCCTTGTTTTTCCTCCTCCCCAACCCCTTCCCCTCCCTCATGCCACCTTTTCCACCCCTTTCTCCATCTCCTTCCTCCTATTACCATTCTTTCTTTGTCTTCTCCTCCTCTTCTTCCCCTCTAGCCTCCTCCTCCTCACTCACTCCACCTAACCCTCCTTATTTTCCTCCTCTTTCTTACTCTCCACCCCTCCTTCTTCATCCCCCTCCTTCTTGACCCCTTCCCCTCCCTCTTCCCACCTTTACCACCCCCACCTCTATCACTTCCTCTCTCACCACCTCCAAATTTTCCACCTCCTCTCCCCCTGTCCTTTTACTCTCCTCTACAACATCCTTTGCTCCCTTACCCTCCACCTTCCTCTCCTCCTCTTCCCACTACCTCTCTCCTCCTCTACCTTCCTTCCCCACTCTACCTAACCCTCCTCATTTAACTCAATCCACTCCATCTCCCCGTCCTCCACCTCCCTCGCCCACTCTACCTAACCCTCCTCTTTTTCATAAACCCCCTCTCCTTCCTCCTCTTTCTTCATAAACCCCTTCTCCCTCTTCCCCCCTCTTTACCCCCTCCTTTTTCCTTCTCCTCCCTGATCCCCTTCCACTCCCTCATCCCACCTTCCACCTCCTCCTCATTTTCCTCATCTTCTTTCCCGCACTCAACCCCTCCTCCTTTATCCTCCTCCTCCCTGCCCCCTTCCCCTCCATCTTCCCACCTTTTCCACCTCCACCTCTATCACTTCCTCACCCTCCACCTCCAACTTATCCACCTCCTCTACCCTTGCTCTTTTCCTCTCCTCTACAACATCCTTTGCTCCATGACTCTCCCCCTTCCTCTCCTCTTCCCAATACCTCTCTCCCTCCTCCACCTTCCTTCCCCACTCTGCTTAACCCTCCTCATTTGACTCAATCCCCTCCCTCTCTCCTTCCTCCTCCACCTCTTTCACCAATCTGCCTAATCCTCCCCATCCCACCTTCCACCTCCTTCTCCATCTCCTCCTATTACCATTCTTCCTTTTTCTTCCCCTCCTCTTCCTCACTCACTCCATCAAACCCTTCTCATCCCCCTCTCCCTCTCCCTCTACTTTGTCCCACCTTTTCCACCTCCACCTCTATCACTTCCTCCCCCTCCTCCTCCAACTTGTCTACCTTCTCTCCCCTTACCCTTTTCCTCTCCTCTATAGCATCCCTTTCTCCCTCACTCTCCCCCTTCCTCCCCTCTTCCCACTACCTCTCCTCTAACTTCCTTCCCCACTCTTCCTAACCCTCCTCATTTGACTCGATCCCCTCCCTCTCTCCCTACTCCTCTACCTCCCTCGCCCACTCTTCATAACCCTCCTCTTTTTCATAAATCCCCTCCCTCCCCCTCCTCTTTTTTCATAAACCCCTTCTCCTTCTTCCTCATCTTCTTCCTCCCTCTCCACCCCTCCTCCTTTGTCCTCCTCCCTGACCCCCTTCCACTCTCTCATCCCACCTTCCACCTCCTTCTCCATTGCCTCCTTCTATTCCCATTCTTCCTTTGTCTTCCCCTCCTCTTCTTCCCCTCTAGCCTCCTCCTCCTCACCCACTCCACCAAACCCTCCTCATCCCCCTATCCCTCATCCTCCTATCCCTCATCCTCATCTTCTTTGTCCCTCTCTACTTCCTCCTCCTTCATCCTCCTCCTCGCCCCACTTCCCTTCCCTCTTCCCACCTTTACCACCTCCACCTGTCCCCTTGCCCCTGTCCTCTCCTCCTCTACAACATCCTTTGCTCCCTTATGCTCTCCCTTCCTCCCCTCCTTTGCCCACTACCTCTTTCCCTCCTTCACCTTCCTTCCCCACTCTACCTAACCCTCCTCATTCGATTAAACCCTCTCCCTCTTCCTCCTTTTTCCTCCTCCCTCTTTTTCCCCTTCTTTTTTCTCCTCCTCCCCAACCCCCTTCCCCTCCCTCCCCACCTTTTCCACCTCCTTCTCCTATTTCCCTCTAGCCTACTCCTCCTCCCCCCTCCTCTTATTGCTTTTATTTTGGCTTTGCCTCCCCCTCCTCTCCTTCACCTTTCACTCATCGACCTCTCTCTCCTCTTTTGTTGTTGCCTCTAACTACTCCTCCTTCAATAAAAAATAACTATTGTGCATGCAACACCATTAAAGGTGTATATTGGCCACATAAGACAACCCTAACATGAAACTAACATTTATGCAATTAAATTTGTATACTTATTCATGGTCATAACAAATTTATTTAATGATTACATCACTTATGAATTGAATTTGTATGGTGTATATGTAGTTCAAACCAATCACAGACAAATCCTAATGCACAAACATCACCATACACCGTCAACTTATACATGCGATATAAAAATAAGATAAATTTTACATAAACAAGAATATGTATGCAAGAAAGATTGCACAAATCTCTAAGCCATATAGCTTTTTTAAAAAAACAACTTTACACACACATATATGTCATAGAGAGTATACATATAGATAGATTGGACACACAAAATAACCATAATATAAATTATTTTCATATAAATGTCATAAAAATCAATCACATGTAACTCAATTATATAAATTTAATTGATCCCTAATATGGACATGAGCACAACATAGACCATACAAATTCAATTCATAGATGTGATGGGATTGTAACATGACTTCCATTCAAACAAGGGTGCACCATGCCAAATTTGATGTCACATTAGCACACCATACAACTTAGATACAAATTATCCCTATTTATTGGTCATGGAGAGTTATGCACCAAAATCATTTAAATACATAACATTCAATCATGACGTGAACTAGAACTAATTACATTTCATATCGGTCCATCGCATATACACAACTTAATGACATATATGCTACAAATGTTAATGTACACAAGCATTACTTCTCTAATCAAGGGAAAGGACACGACAATTCTTGGTCAATGTCTTTCACACATTATTAACTACAAGCTTTCTCCAAATTAGTTAGTCTAACTGTCAAACCCAAACAAAGCCCAAATTTATCACCATCACTCTGTAGTTTAGCAAAACATTATTTAAAGAAAAAGCAAATAAGGATTTCAAGAGGAGACAAATTCAAAACAATATTAATATTAACATTCCTGCATAGAAAATTCTGCAGAGATCCGAACCCCAAAATTAACCATAATACAACCACCCCGCCAGAATAACAACGATTCGAGAAAGGCTTAAATTTATAGAAGAGAAACATGAATGTGACTGATTAGAATTTAGTTGTAGCTAGATTTAAAGTTTTGCTTTTGATTTAGATTACTGTTTAATATGGATTAAAATCTTAAGATAAATTAAAGTTCAAAGTTTAATAAACAGAATAAACAACATATAATAAAAATAAATCATACGACAATTCCTACTTTCCATCACAATACAGAAAAGAAGTCTGACGCAGCAAGAAAGAAAACCTTGGTTAACTTTAATACAAGACTCTCCATATTGTTGGCCAACTTCGGAATAGTTCTACGCATGTAATAAAACCACACATCTTCTAGACCCTCAGACTAGTTATAATACATCACAATAATATTTTTTTCAGGCAGAAATCTGGAGACATTAATTGTATCCAGGATGGTGATGGTGAGCAGATTTAAATATTGGTGAGCATATCTGGAGACTGATTAGTTGTAGTGATGGTGAGCAGATTTGGAGACCATATGTGCTCTAACAATCTATGAATTGAAACACCAAAAAACAAAAAAATATTAAGAGATGAAGTGATACTAGGACCAATGGATGCTAACGGATCTTTGTAATTATTTATTGTCATGCTATCACAAGTCTTTATAAATCCAACCCTCCATATTAAAAGAAATCTGTTAATGCATGCTACAAATTATCTAGACTTAATATTAAAATACACATTTTCCAGATCCCTCATGATACATTATTAGAATTATTCTGCAAGGATAACTGTGAGGTTATACAATCCTTCCCTTGTACAACACCACATGAACAAGCATCAAAACCCTTTCACATGAAACTTGGAACTCATACTCAGCCCACAAACGTAAAGCAAAACCTTAAACAGTAGCCCACAAATTGACAGCCTAAAGCAGGGGATATAACAAAAGAAATATTATTAATAATAAAATCTTGACTAAATTCGAAAAACCACATCCCAAGTTCAGAGTTCTCTATCACCAATTCCCCTGCAGCTTAGATCTTATTTAACTTAAAAATTTATAAAAAACTAACCCAGAATTAAAAGTCATAGTGATCTATTGCTTTACAAATCTATTTCACATATTTACAAAATAAATTATCAGAACAACTACAAGTAACCAAACAACAAATCTTCCTACCATATTATAAGACAACGCACAAAACCCTCAATTATATATAAGCCCAACACAACACATTTTATAAATTCTCTGCAGGGACAAATCTAGGGTCATATGTTGCAATGGTGAGCAGACTTGCCCAACTAAATAACTAAAAACTAATCTATTAAATACAACGGGAAGCGAAAAAAATGGGCCATTAGTATACAGATGGAAAAGATGTGTGAATTGTGCAGACATACCAATAACAATCTTGAAAGCCATTCTATAATGAAATAATTGAATTGTTATAACAGATTGCCCTGCACCCTACATTAAGATAAACTGTTGTTTCACAAAAGTTCTGTTCTACAGCAACCTATCACATCAAATGCAACTAAAAACTTTAAGTTGTTATGTGGAATTTATAAAAGCACAAACCCTGAAACCATGAACAACGGTGGAGCAGCTATTTCATAGAACTCTCTCATAAAATAATTTCAGGCATAATTAAGGGCAAAGAACAAAATCTAGTGAAATATTACAAAAGTAAATTATATCACATCAAATGCAACAACAAAAAGCTTCAGACATTATCAAGGTCAATGAACAAAATTCTATAAGGGGCCTCACAATGGCTAAATTATTATTGTTCATCAGAGAATTCACTTCTTTCTAGTACCATATCAATTCAGGTATAATATATACAGGTCATACGGTTCTAAAAGACAAAACATAAAGCTAAAAGATACATTAACCAAATGAAAGTCCAAGCCAGAGATTCTGGAAGCTTTAATAATTTATAACTATTTTAGAAATCACTTCTCAAAATCATCAAAATCATATCAACAATTCTAATACTTAATTATATACAATACACCCAATGTTATAACTGCAATTTCTGCAAAGACAATATTACAGTACACAAAATTCTTCAAACCCTTAAATTACTCACAAAGATATCTAAATAAGACGGTAAAAGAAAATAAAGAGTTCTTGAAATAGAAAATACTAAGTGATAAATCTGCCCAGAATCGATTTAATACTAACCCTTTGATCAGAGAAGAAACTAGAAGAAGCATTGAATCTCCATTTGGAAAGCTTATTTGTCGAATTTCATCTGCCTTTGCAACCCTAAGACAGAGAAAAAGAAAACTCAAATGTATGGCCAAGCTAAAACAAAACCATCACTGAAAAGGCAAAACCAATTAAAAATAATTTATACAATCCCTGTCCCTGTAAAGATTCTTCTAGATTATACAGGCGCAGAGGATCAGGGGAAGCTTTCATCTGCTTGTAAGTCAGGGAAAGCTTTCATCTGCTATCGCCATGTCAAACATCCCCAAAAATCCTCTAAATTACACGTTCTCCAGACCCCTCATGATACATATTACAATAACTTTTCTGCAGGGAAAAGTCTGGCGTCATATGCTGCAAGAGACATGGATTTCATTTAGGATGGTAAGCACATGTTTCCAAATAAATAACTAAAAACTACTCTGTTAAAACTATGAATATGCCTTCGCTCATAGGCTCTTCACTAAATTCAAAGGCAAGAAAAGATGGTCCATTACTGTACTGCAAAAGGGCGTGGACGATAACAATATTTCGTAAAGATATTCGTTACAACAGATTGCTCTGCATTTAGTTTTGTTGTTGCAGAAAAATACTATTCCGCTGCACCATATCCCATCAAACGCAACTGAAAAATTCAAATTTCCACATCCAGAACTTATCACTTAACCTACAGATGATGCTGGGTTTCCCATTACAGAATCAAATAAAGTACAGATAGTTCTGCTAATAATGAATTTGATTTCTGCAAGTACAGATCCAAGATTGTAAAAGCCATAAAATACAAAACCATGAAGCTAGAAAGAAATATTAACTAGATCAAAGCGCAGGTCTAGTATTGTACCAGCCATTAAATTAATTACTAATACTGTTTTTATAAATCGCTTGTTAAAACTAACCCAAAATTAGTTGAAAAATTCTGGTAATATACAGTCCATGAAATAGAGACTTGTGGTATTGAAAGAGCTTTATTCGCCCAGAATGAATTTACTAACCCATCACCACTAGAAGCAGCATGAATCTCCGCTTGGAAAGCAAAGGAAGCTTTCATCTGCCTTTGTAGCCCTCCAAATTAATACAGAGAGAAACATAAATTCAAGACAATCACTGAAATGGGGAAACCAATCAAAACAAAATTTTATTACAATTCCTGTCCCTGTGAAGATTCTTTTCAAATACATACTTCAATAACTACTCAAGAATCTTTTCAAATATATACTCCAATATCCATAAATCACGCATTAATTACAAGTCTAGGATTCTAGAAGTCCACCTCTACCTTTGCCACCGACTTCTACAAAAAATACCCGAGAAGCATCGAATTTCCCTAATTCCATCTCTGCCTTTGCGCCCCTGCCCAATTAACACGTAAAGGAAAAAATAATCAAATACATGGCCACACCGAAACAAAACCATAATTGAAAAAGAGAAGCCAACCAAAACAAGAGACACAATGCGTTATAGTTCATGCGAAAAGCAAAAAAATGAAAGGGGTTAGAGATAGAGAGAGAGTTGAAAGAAGAGTAGAGAGAGTTAGAGGATAAGAAGGGATTACCTTCTAAGGCATTGCTTTGGCTTTTCATTATTGAGCATGTGACTCCAAACCTATGTTAAGTTTGGATAGTTTGGAGCGAGTAAGAATAGAGATGAACTTGGAAGGTTGGGGGAAGAAGAATAAAATCATATAGACGTTGTGTGAATGAGAGGAGAGAGAGAGAGAGAGAGAGAGACTTGGTTAAGAGATAGGAGGAAGAGATGAAAATAGGGAAAGGTAGAAAGGGAGAGAAATAGCCATCTATTTAACATAATAGATCATGCTTAAATCAATTAAATATCTTGCACTAAATTATGTGAAATTAATATCTAAACAACTTATACTTACGATTACTAACAGTGATTGGAACATTAGATCTATAACTAATTTATTTTGTATATCATGTATCATGATTGGTCGGTTGACCAAGTCAAATGCAAGAAAAGGGGCCTCAATGGTTGCGATAGTTTCCTGCATTCGCAAGAACTAATAAAGTTCAGATATATAATCTATTGAAAACTTCCTTCAAAATTTAATATTAACATAAAAGAGCTAAGTGTTGTGAGTAAGAACATGTAAAATAAAATTAATAATGAAATTGAATTTTTCAGCCTTCTGTAACCAATGAAAAATCAGAGAAGGCATGTTTTTAAATTATAAAAAATAAATAATAATGAATAACTATAACAAGAATGTTGAAGAAAATTTAATTATGTATCATGATTGGTCAGTTGACCAAGTCAAATGCAAGAAAAGGGACCTCAACGATTGCGATAATTTCTTGCATTCGCAAGAACTAACAAAATTTTGTAATTAGCCGATAGGCTATTATAAGGGGGCATTTCAGCCAAACCTGTCCGTTCATTCAAACTAAAACCGGATACCATTTCTGTATCAATCTTTAACACCGACTATATTTAGCCGATAGGCTTTCCCATTGGAGTTCACTTCAATCGAATTTTGTCTCACGCCATAAAGTTTTAGCTGATAAATGGTTTCAAATCAGTTTCTCTCACATGGCAATTGGTCCTCAGAATCATTTGACAAGAGGTGTGGACAAGGATCCCGATCTTGTCGATATTCTATTTTCCACGTATGAAAGGCGTGTGTACTTTGTCAAACAACAATGATGCATTTAACACAAGTTGAACGACTTTAAAGCTGCAACTTCAATGGACAAGAGGCGGCGAATTAATTTGCATCCTGAAGAATATGCTGGAACACATGCTGGATAACCTGGTAAAGTGATCAAGAACATTAAATATGTTATGGCCTTGTACAAGCTGCCTGTTAAAATGTTAGGATTTGGATCTACTTTATTGATGACATTGTGTGATACTATAAATTCATGTTTGAAGTGAATTTTATTTTTGAGGAACTTGTTATCCTCTTTTAAGTTTGTTATGCATTTTCCATTCTCTGTGCCAACGTTGTTGTTGAGTGAGGGTATTTTATTAGCTTTTATGATATTTTTCATTAGATTGATTCTACACGCTTTGACACTGACATGCTTTTTATTTTTTAAACAGGAGTATGCAACCATGCCTTCCACTTTCACTACATAAGTAGGTGGCTAAAGACACGTCAAGTCTGTCCTTTAGGTGTGAATTTCAATCTGTTTTCCTTCTATTAATGTTACAAATATTGCTTGTATTATCTAATGTATGCACATACTCATATATATGATTCGTGTATTATCTAATGTATGCAGATAACAGTGAATGGAAGTTTCAGAAGTATGGACATTAGATTTCATATGGATCTGATAGCATCAAGGCCATTTCAAAGAATATATATTGCCTCTAATCATATCGTAGCTGTTACATGATATTAGACACTGATAATAGAGATTGTGTGGCTCTGAAATTTTAAGTGATGTATTAGGGGATCCATTTTGGAACCTTCATTAAAGAGCTTTGTAATAGTACTCTCTTAATTTGTGTTTGGATCAGTTTTTAATATTTCTTTTTTGGCTTAACTATGTTGGGTATGTGATATTGATATTTTCCCTACTAGAATGAAATTGGTTCACTTTCTCAAGCTTTACATTTTAGATATAACATGAGCAGAGACCAATTCTATGGGGTAGTAGGGCGTGTATCAGTGTTACTTTTTTATCCAGAGTTTCATTTACTACTTGAAACATTATGCGTAACATCAAAGAGTAAAATTATGCATAAAAGGTATCTAAATGTTATATAGATACCCAATACATAAAACATTATACATAAAACCCAGGTAAATATTGTGCTGAAAAGATCTATATTTTACATAAAATTGAAAGAAATGTCTTTATCTAATGTTACTGATAAGATTGTAGAATATAATATTATGCATATTTCAGTTTTGCGCAGACATCTTAATTCAAATAGAAATTAATGGATTCTTTCTATTGTTGGTTGCTAGGGTTAGCCAAATGGAGCTCTGATTAAATATTTGCTTAGGATATTGTTGAAAATGGTGATTACCTCTTAATATGGTTACATTGTTATGGCTACATTGTTAGATCATATTTGGTGGACAGTACTAGGAATCTTCTCTTTATGATATATATTTGATATATTATTTTACTATATGATATAGTTTGGTTGATTTATTTAAATCTAACTTAACTTCTTTGTTTGTTGTACCAAATTTATTAGCCGATAGGCTTTCCCATTGGGATTGCCTGCAATCGAAAATTGTCTCACACCTGCAAACCATCTTCACTCGCTGGAAGGTATACCATCTTCAGTCAGTAGTTTTTTATCACCGACAAAAATATATAATATAGAATACTTCACCTTCTTATCTCTTGATTTACAATCACTTGATGTTGTGACTTGAGATTCAATTTCTGATTCTTGCATAATGAGGACAATCTTCAAGAAATCTGGGCTGTCAGTTTTTGATTCTCGCATAATGAGGAAAATCTTCAAGAAATCTTGTCCATTATGATTTGATATGAAAAAATTTGAGAAAAATCTAATGGAAATCTTGTCCATTATGATTTGCGTTAGTAAAACAAGTACATTGCATTCAGCCACCTTAAGCTTATCATTTCCTAGCTTTATAAAATCAAGCAAGAAACTTAGTCTTCTAATGGCGGAAAGGAACTGCCATTGAGGTTATGGACATCAAGATTAAGAAGAGCCAGAGCGGCGTAAACTGAATCAATTTGGGCGTAAAGCATATTGTTGTCTATCATGCCATTATTTAGTTGAAACAGTACATAATCTAACAGGATTTGGTTCGGATCGGCCTTGTAGGCAAAGAAAGGGTAGGTGTTTATGAGGAATGGCGAATGAGCCTGCGTAAAGAACTTGAGAAGCGGTGTGAGCAAAGTAGTCAGTTGAGGATTGAAAATGCCAGTGGATGGAGGGTAAGAGATGGAAAGTATACATCTGGAGTGCACAATGGAGACGTTAATGGAGGAGTCCAGGCCGAGGCTCACCAGCGCTGAATGGATATTTTGCATCACCTGTGCTAGATTCTTCATGAGATCCGTGTCGTTGCCCATAAAAACTTCATTTCCCACTGCGATGCTCGTGATCTTCGTGGCCGGTAAGTATGCCTGCACATTTGTCTTTACCCAATCCTCTGCCTTTGCTTCATCTGTCATGTTGCTCACGTATTTGTTTCCCTAACCCACTACAAGTTCCACTTCAAAATTTGCAAAAGCTCTCAAAACTCGCAGATCTGCGTTATATAATTTTTCCTTTTAGATGTTGATTGATTTCAGAAGCCCCACGACCTACTCTGGAGCTGGCAGGTTGTCCGCGATTTGGCCATAGTTGATGCGCCCGCGTAGAGTTTGAAGAGTGTAGCAGGGCCGGTTAAGGATCCGGATAACAAGATGTGTGTGAGGTGCTTTACCTTTCTCTTTCTGTGCAAATGTAGATGAGGTTGATTCCGACTTCTACTCTCCTCCATCAATGCCTCCCTTGTCCTTGTCTTTGCTTTCTCTTCACAGTCGAATCCATCCTTTTGGACCCACGACTAATGTGAAGATATGTGGATTATTCGCTCGTTGACTCGATTGGTGTGACCCCATTAATTTTCTTTCACTTCTCCCACTTGGCCTTATTATTATCGCTGAAATTCTTGTCTGAACCTACCAACAAATGGTTCACCTTTGGCGGCACAAGCAGACGAATGTTGCCATCGAGTTGACTGAGCGAGTACCCTGACCAACTTTAGATTTCCTTCCATCACCAAAACATCACTTTTTGTTTGGCCCACATAGCTATCAAACATAAAATATTGTTGTACCATCCAAGGGGGGTCAGAGTGTGACGGTTACCATGCCCGTCATGCAACTCTTATTTCAACAATTTTGCTCTGAAGACAAGGGTTAGGTTTTGAAACTGGAGGATGGAGGGCTGTATTTTCAATTTACAGTCAATCAAATCTTCTCATCTATATTTTGTAATATTGTCAAATGTATATTCAGATATTTTTTGGATACATAAGTTCTGTACAGTTAAATATTTGAAGTATTCAGATATTTGGATACATAAGTTCTATCCAGTTGTTTTGTATAAATTTGATTTTAAATATTTTAATTTATTCTTCTTATTAAATTATACAATTTCAGATTAAAAAAATAAGAGAGCAAGGCGAGAGGTTAAAATCTTTCTCCTACTAAAATGATTTGTACGTTTTTTAAAAATTTGTAACTTTTTGTTTTTCATAAAAACAAAAATCTATTAAAGTTCAAACATTTGGAAGTATAGGAATAAGACGAAGTCAACATTGATCAAATTGTGTCCTCATAGTTGACTGTCAGTTTGAAAGTCTGTTAACATAGACAAATTTGCAATAAATTTGTAGTCACATGTCTTTTGTTAAATATGATCCTATGTAGTATTCTCATGGATGGATGGATAGGCCATAGATAAAAAAAATATTATATGATTTCTAACTTATAATATTGTTGTGTATAGTTTTTAATATAAATTTGGTGAAAATATTTTCCTATGATTAAACTCTATAATCTAATATTAGGAAAAAAAAAAAAAAGAGCAATCTTGAAGAGAAAAAAAACCTTTGAAAGTTTGATCTAATATTTTTCTCCTTTAGTGATGGGTCACAGTGTGATCGGAAAGGTTGATGCTAAAAAATAGGAACATAATCTATCCATAAAACACAACTAACAACCTTGAAAATTTCTCAATTTAATTCTCTTCTATTAAAATGATATTTCTTTCAACATTTACAATTTTTACTTAGACCAAAAATTTACATTATCCACCAATGATTAAATGTTTAATTATTATTTATCAATTATTAGTATTAATTAATTAAAAATACTTAGAGTACGAAGAACATGCCAAATTTGAAGTCATTAAAGAAAAAAAAAGAATTTTTTTATAAAGATGTATACAATATAATAAATAATGTTGATAGAATGAAATTTAAAATGTGTCAAATTTTGCTTTCTTTGGTAATGAAGCATTTTATGAAAAATTGTTTAACAAAATTCATTTTGTAGAAGATTACTTATATTAAATTATAAATTTAATAGAGCTATTAGAAATATTGTAAAATGGAAAAAATGTAAAGAATGCAAAAATGAAAAAAAAAAAAAATTCTTTCCAATATATTTTTGAAAATAAAATAAAATATTAAAAGTTTATTCAAATGGAAAGAGTAGTCATATTCCTTTATCAAATAAACTTTTTATATATTTGTAAATATTATTCAAAGAAATTTTGATTTGAATAGAAAATATTTACAATTATTAAGTTTTTGAATTTTACTAAGTAAATAAAATTGGAGATAGTAAGCAAATAGTTATTATGAGCTAATTGTTTTTTTTGAAAAAAAAAAAGATATATAGATGAACACTATAATATATAAAATAAGAAATTTAAGAAAACAAAAATGTGGGAAAATTTGCAGTGTATAAGATCCTAAATTTCGATTGTAATAGTATATAATCTACAACAAATTCTTTATATTAATTTTTAATTTTTTTATTATTGAAATCAAGTTTTATTAATAATTTGTTGACAAAACTTGATTGCAATAGATATAGCCTATGACAAATACTAATAAAGATTCTATAACAAAAAAATATAGATAATTTTGAAAAACTTAAATGCTTTCATTTGTGAATCAAATTCATACTTATTGTACTTGTCGTAGGAAAATATTATACAATTGGCTCAATTTGTTGTCTTATAGGAGCCCTTTTATTGAAGTTACTCCATATTGCATTTTTAGCGAAATGTAGATAGAAAACTTGATTGCAATAGTATATAGCCTACGAAAAATACTAATAAAGATTCTATTGTAATACCCCAAAATTGGCTCATTGCCACGATACCAATTCTGGTCTATATCTGACCAATCTTAAAGTCCTATTCCATTAGGCAAATTCTTATTCGGCTACTCGCTACTTGACTTAATTGTCAAATGCAAAAAATCGTAATCTGCATTCATTATGCTTTTTATTTAATTCCTATAGTATTTACTCATATTAGTCACATTAAACCTATTGATTAATATTTAATTTAATTACTAAGTATTTATACTTTAATTAAATTAAATTATATCCTAAGGCTAATGTACTATGGAATTAAATTTATTTAATTTAATAAATGTGCCTATTTTAATTAATGAAATGAAATTATTTAATTAAATGGAGAACTTACTTCTAATCAATTAAACAAAGTTATTTAATTAAATGGGAAGTCATTCCTAATTAATTAAATGAAGTTATTTAATTAAATAAGAAAAGTGTCTCTAATTAATTAAATAGAATTATTTAATTAAATAGAAAGGGTAATTATGAGAGTATATCTCATTTTATTAAATTAAATATCTCACCAAAATCTCTCTTCAGTTCAAAAAGGGAAATTTCTAATTCACTGTTGATCAAAAAGGAATTAAATCAGTCAACTCCTTATTCTACTCAAATTAAATCAATTAACTCCCTTTAATTTGGGAATCTTCCTTTATAATTGAACTTCACCTTTAATCCTGACCGTTGATTGAAATCGATCTCAACCATTGATGGATTCTAGGAAAGTCTATTTAAGAGACCCTCATCTCTTCATTTTTTGGGGAGAGGTTGAATGAGAATTTGCATCGAATTGTTGCTGAATTGTGCATTCATTTGAGCTCATTACTTTCATAAGATATTCATTTTCTAGTTTAATCTCATTTAGGATAATATGCATACATTTTAGCATAATCTTCTTTTACATGTTCTTAGATTAAACGTGCATACTCCATTCTAAATTAATCTGCATTCTCATATAGATTAATTTCATTTCTTAAATCTTTCGTTCTTAGAGGGTCTGGTTGCTTAACACCTCAAATCTGAGGATATCTAACAAGCAATTCCCTTTAGATAGAAGGCAACAGGTCGCCTTGTTGGCTGATTTTTGGATGAACAATCCAATGTTCATTCTGGAATGAATCCACAAACAATGACCGTGTTGAAGTGTGTGTGAAGCCTGAGGCCACATTTTCACATATACATCTATAACAAAAATATATAGATAATTTTGAAAAACTTAAATGCTTTCATTTGTGAATCAAATTCATACTTATTGTACTTGTCGTAGGAAAATATTATACAATTGGCTCAAATTGTTGTCTTATAGTAGCCCTTTTATTGGAGTTCCTCCATATTACATTTTTAGCGGAATGTAGAGATTATAAACTATTATTAATCTCATAATAAAGTTTTTCATTTAATAAAACTCTAGGTATTATTTACTAGTTTTTTTTGCATTTCACCAAATTTGGAATAAAACTTTTAAAAACAGATAATTTAATATCAATTTTAAAAAGATATACAATTATATTTTTATTTTGCCCCTATCTTTCATTACAACCTTAATCTTCATGCAAGAAAATGTGTTATTTAATCTAATTATTTTGTTGTTTCTAATTATATTACTTTTTGTTAGAAATTTCTTGATTTTCAAACCATGTGATGTATTCTCAGAAATCAATGATATTTATAATGACTAGTCCTAAAATAAGACAATTTAAATTGTCTATCCTAATGTCTTTTTAAAGTTTTAATGGCAGCTAATGTTATGGTACTATTAGTTATTGTTCTATAGCTAATTTTTTTTATAAATAATTTAATTTGTATAAATTTAGTCGTTATAACTAAATTATTTGTACAAATGTACTATTGAACCAATAAAGCTACACAATTCTTCTAATTATTATTATGTCCTCATCTACTAGATAGATGAATAAGCCAATATTGACACACTTGATAATAGTATAGTGTCATTTTGATTGGTGAAATGCAATGGATAGACTATTCAACATGCAAAGGAATATTGAACATGAGTCCTTTCCTTATCATTTACATTTTTTCTATACTTGATCTACAACTTATCATTTGACATTTATCTCTACTCTTTATCATTACTAATAATAAATAATAAAGTGTGATAAAAATTGTTGATGAAATGTAATATAGACATTGTCAATGACAATAATCATTTACAAACTATCCATTTAATAATAACAAAATAATAATCTCTTGGTTGAGAAAATCTCATAACAACACTTTTGTCTTGTTTGACTATTATGATGAGCAAGAAAACTTCATAATGAACACTTAAAGATATGAGCACCTTGACCATAGATTGGTCTAACAGTTTATATCCAATAATAATATAACCATAATGGGCAAACATTGGAAGCTCAACAAGTTTTGGTCCTTTTTATATCTAAGATTTATAAACTTGAAAATTTGGTTGACAATATTTATGTTGTATATTTATATTATGATTTTTCCACTTTCTCTCTTAAGGATACAAAACCTACTTGTGTTATGTTGGAGTCCTATTTGTTCCCACTTTTGAAGCTGCCACAATCTTTCCTTTTTAATGCCCTTGTATGCATAAATTTGAAGATGAGAAATCATTTAGCAACTTTTAGACAAAAAAAAAAAACTAGCTCACAAAATAATGATAGAACTTATTTAAAATAATAAGTAGAGGGATACAAATTAATGTATTATTCATATGTAATATTATAGTATAAGATATCGAATTAATAAATATCCTTAACTAGATATCCCAAATAATATTTAATAGGGTATCCTATACTATAATAGCTATTAATATCTTATAGAATATGAATAGTTTATTATATTCTATGAATATACTATTAATAATAATATATTAATAACTATGTCCCACTTATAATACTAGCTCCAGAAATATTAAAATGTGGGATACAAGAGAAGATTGTTTTAATAATAATAATAATATTAATATTAATAGAATGTTTTACTAATTACATTCTACATTTTACACCATTTCATCATATGTACTTCCTCTTTTCAATCAAAACCATTTCCCTTTTTAATACAGCTTTGTGTTGGCTAGTCATGAATATGACTCAAATTATGTGTGTATTTAAATGCAAAACAAATTGTTTCAACAATTGTACATTTCAAACCAATTCTTCAAATTGAAATGTAGTACATTAAATAAAATATTAATGTTGTTCAACTTCTGAATAAGTAAATTGTACATTACCAAATTGAAATCCTTCTTTTGTTTTACATCTCTTTAATGCTTCTTTAAAAACACAAACCTATCCGCGTTTCAGGTGCAAGTGCTAGTTATTCGATCTCATTAGATCTTTTAATATCTCATTAGATTTTTTAATGATTTGTGAGATCTCTATATTGACTTCTCGAAAAGTGTAATTATATATCAGAACATTAGTATCATTGATGATTCTTATGATTTTGAATTATAGTGGAAATTCTGCATATAAGATGGGGGATTGTGAGCTATTCTGATAAAGTTTCTTCTTTATCTCTAATTGAAGTCCCTGCAACCGCGGACCAAAAAAGAATTTAAACATTACTCCTATGTTACAAGGAACGAAAAGAAGTTCCAAATTTTCCTGACGCTGGGTTTAGTAGGATGTAGAAGAAACTCTAGTGTTTACATTCCTTTCGAAGAAAATAAAACGGCAAATTTATCTACAAAGACTCCGGCAGAGTGCATGAAATCAAACATACTCTGCTTAGTTTAGGTGGAAGGATGTTTTTTTGCGATGCTATAGTAGTCAGAGCTTTCTTTTAACACATATATTGCATGCCGGAAATTGACAGAAATCTGTGAGTGGAATGCTCTGCTCCTGGTGGACAAGGAACTGTGGATGAATACGGTAGCCTGCAAAGCCTCCTCCCTCGTATGCATTTTTTGACATGCAGTTAAAAGCCGCCATTTTCCTAAATGACGTCTCCATAGTTGAATCTTCTTTGAAAAATATATTTAGATAGGTCTCAACAATATAATAGGAAAATTTCAAATTATTTAGTCCGTCTTATTTACTAAAAATGTATATATTATAACTATCTAGAGATTGTGTTTTTTAGTTAATTGTAATATTTAATAGTGATATTGGCCTATTTATTTTATAAAAAAATTGCAAATAAGTATATAATTAACATCATCATACTATGTTGTAATTGATATGTATCTTGTCTTTACTCTATTGTAGATCATAGATGTGATCCAATGTTGATTTGGAATCTTTTACATAATTATCATTTTAAAAATGTATTCCCTTATTTCATGAATATTGAAAATCTGACATTTAATTAATACATAATAACCAATCTAATAACTTATTGCATAATTTTTGTTACAAATATGTAAACCTTTATTTAGTTCTTTCATATGGGCGAGAAGATTATCAACACAAGCTTTCAAAAGAAATGCACTTTCCTATATTCCTTTTGATCAACAACCCTAGATATTGATCTATATAATGCTTGCATACTATTTATATAACTACAAAACTATATTCGCAAGTTAGCTATGATTTCCATGAGTTTAGAAGATCCATTTATATTCTTGAATTCTAAATAATTTTTAAATACAAGTATAGACATTTTAGGCATGCTTCATGCTATTGATGTTGACAATGGAACGACAAAGTTTTAATTTTATAACTATATCAAGAGTTAAGTCACTAGACAACTTTCGTATAGAGCCACCATTATCCTTTGACCAATATTCAAGAATTAAAAATAATCCATATACTATTATTAGAAAACAAGAAGCGTCTCAATTGCAACAACTCTCACTATAGAGAGAAGTACATAATATCATGCTTTCCCAAGTGATATATATGACTCTCTGTGTGTTACTTCATTGAAATTTTAATTGGTTGCACTTATGCATTCCAATGTCATCTTTCCCTAATGTATAAAGTTGTTGTTTCATAGGTATGGTGAAAAGATGCATTTTGTGGTCATGCAGTGCAATTTTCTAATTTATGCATATTTTCATATATCCAATGTCAACTATTAATGTTGGAATTTTTAGAGTTCATGACATGAAACTCTTTAGAGTGCACCCATCCTAAATGTTAAGATTAACTCCATAAAAATATCATATCTATCCAATTGAATTAGTAAAGGGCAAAACCACTACTCCGTAAACACAATTGTGGTTATAGAATATTTTTTGGTAAGAATCAAATATAAAACTTGTGGGTCATTGTCTTGCGCAATACCTATGCAATCAAGTAATCAATACAGAGGTGAATCCAAAACAGTTGTGCCTCTAACCATGTTTACAACTTTGGGTAGCATGTTTTTTCTACACAACTTGGATTATAACTATGTAATTTATAACTTGATGAACATTTTTTGGTAAGGCTAAAATATAAAATGTGTGTGCCTTTGTCTTGCGCAATACCTATGCAATCAAGTAATCAAAACATAGGTGAATCTGAAATAGTTGTGCCTCTAGCCATGTTTGCATCTATGGGTAGCATGTTTTGTCTACACAACTTGAATCATAACTATGTTAATTATAACCTGATGAAACTTGACGATCTTTAATGACAAATCAAAAGATCCTTCTAACCTTTCACAAAACTAAGCAAGAACTTAGATTAAAGAACCTAATTGATGAAACTAAAAGGGACATTAAACTAAAATGTGCAAACTTTATGCAATGTCTATGTAGGGACCACCATTCATCCAAATTGTTAATTAATAAAAAATGAAGGAAAAGAATTTTATTCCAATTTATTTTGATTTTTAAATTATTTAAAAAAATCTTGTGAACATGCAGATTTTGACCAAGCAATAAAAATATCCACGATAACAACTCAAGGTTTCCTCATTGTATGGATAAGCTCCCTCATCCAAATAAGAAACCACTCTAAACAACACTCTTTCCACTTAAAATTGATTATAAAATAACCCATGGAATCAATGGATAATTTTGAAACATTGTATTTTTTTACCTTAGATCTTTATTTTCGTCTTCTTATATTAATTAGTTTCCAAAATGAGTTTAACCATCTTGGATTTAATAATTAACTATGTCAAATTAAAAATGTTCTAACTTTTTTTTGTTGGTTATATTCCTTTCATGTTGTATTAAATATGTGGCAGAAATATGCCAGGCAACCATCTTATATAGACTTCCACCTTTTGTCACTATCGACGTACCCCTTGCTCCTTCTGGTGCAAGTGCTAGTAATAACAATTTCATAAGAATGCCTATCCTTGTCGAACATAATCATCCCCTTCCTCAGCACTTTTCAGCTCCTGTGCAGAGTATACAACATTCTTCATTAATTTGGGAAAAATACCCTAAGAAATGCACAGACATCAGTCAGCCCAACAAAATCTCACAGAGCCAACAACAATCAACAATAAAACACTCACAAGAATTAACATAGGCAGAAACGAGACAAATTTCAACCTTGACTAAATTAAGAAAAAATACAACACTGAAACCAGACAAATTCATATGCTGAAACTCAACAAAACACAGTCACTCAACAAAGCAAACATTCAATCAAAACAAAACAATTACGACACGCTGAAATAGAACGCAGTCACTCAAAAAGATAGACATTCAATGAAAACAATTGCAATGGAAACCTCATGGAGTAAAGCGCTTTCTCTACAAAGATAAAAGTAAAGATG
This sequence comes from Cupressus sempervirens, assembly GCA_028749045.1. Lineage (NCBI taxonomy): Eukaryota > Viridiplantae > Streptophyta > Pinopsida > Cupressales > Cupressaceae > Cupressus > Cupressus sempervirens. The sequence continues at coordinate 605,879,795 of CM053786.1, read as the reverse complement.
ATCTATCTTACTTATAATGAATTGGCCTAAGCTTTTTTAATCTTTTTCCCTTCAATGGCTTCCTTTTCTAAATGGCACGCATTTTGCTTTTAATGGTCTGGTTTTTTAATTGGCTATATTTTGCATTTTGGCTTTTCCAATTGTATTTATTTTCTTTCACTTTTTAATATTGCTTTGCTCAATTTTAGTGCTTTTATTTTCAAGGATTAATATTTTAGAACTGATATTTGTAATGAGATAATTTTTTATTTCAATAGAGTAAGAAGTTTATTTTTATGTAGTGGTATATAATTTTTATTATAGCAACTCATCCACCAAGCTCCATAGTGGGAAAACTAATAGTAGATAAATACATTATTAAAATTCATAGACTCATTTTTTATCAAGATGGGAACAAAATCGATCCAAATTGTCAAGCTTAGAAAAATTGTCATCAAAATGTGAACCATGTAAGACAAAGAGCCAGTTGCCACTACTAGAATGAGGCAAAGAGAACTTCTCGTCCAAATAGACTAAACTCAATGTATCAAACTTTGAAGATTCATATGTGTGATACACAGTATCAGAAAAAGTAAGGGTGTAAACAACCACTACAATAGGAGCACCAGCTTACAATGGAGGAATTGCCAACACATCATAGTCAACACACTCATTAGGATACTCCAATAGGTTGTAGATTACAAGAAAACTATTCCAGAGCATCATAAACCAAGTGGGGAGAAGAAGAGTTGAACAACCTTATGAATTCTCCAAATAAATCCCACCAATTCGAAAGGTCTCATTACTTAAATTATGATATTCAAGAAATAAATCAAGCGTAGAATCCTCATAAAGGTTTGTATTTAATAATATAAAAACAATAACATGCACAAGAGAAACATCAAAGTAAGAGATCTATAATAATAGTAAAAACATTTGAAGCAATTTCAAGCAAAAAGACATATGCATTACTATTCAACCATTCTTTACCAATCACAGTTGATACAATACCCTCCATATGAGAAAAAATCAAATAAAAGACTAAAACTAGGCATTAAATGGTGTAATAAAGTGAGTAATAAATAAGCTACAGATAAATAACCTTAGTTGACCAAGAAGAAATCTATGTTAGATAAACTTTTAAGGAATCAATTCTGATGAAGGGCCACACCACTCTAACAACTCACAACCAAGAATGCAACAATATAGAGACCAAGAAAAAAAAATACTTCACAAATAATTTTATTATACTTGAAAAATCCTTACAACACCCACAAGATGATATCAAGTTTCTCCTTGAGCTTCTCCTTCCATAACTTCTACTTCTCAAACTCTACTCCTCGAGCTTGATTACAAATGATAATAAGCCTTGCTTAAATAGGCACTTCTAATCCAAGACATTACAAACACAACCAATGTGGGATAAAAGATAAATACAACTACCTTTAAATAAATATTAAATTCTCACCCAAATACAACTAAGCACCCAACAAATATTAAATACATGATTTATCCAAAACCTTCTAGAATTTCCACCTACACACCTCGATTAATGGAATGACAACTATTTTTATTATTATCTATTTACGCCACCCATGCACCTTGAAAATAGAAATTCCTCTTTTCTCCTTTTTCCCTTATTTTATTTTTAAATTATTTTTCCTTCTATTTTCGTCACTTTCTCTCTCCTCCAGATTTTTTTTTTTTTTTTTTTTTTTTTTTATAAATTTTACATTCAACATGTCTCCCCTTTATTTTGGATGCAAGATGCTCCTGCATCAAATTCTAACAAAGAATAGGCCAAAAGCTCAATACTCATTATAAATAGAATGTTATTCAATGATAAAATAGAAGTCATTTTTAACAAGCAGAGCATGTCTAACATCAAACCATGTAATAAATGAATAAAAAGACTACATCAAAGAAAATAGGATTGGAAATACATATGAATGATAAATACACAACAATCGATAAGTCAAACAATCTAGACACCTTACACATGAATCTTAATAATAGAGAGTACAAAATATCACACTATTGTAAGCCATGCTCTCAATATCAAATCAAATAGAGGAGACATCATGACAAGTAGATAGAACAATTCAAGAAAAGACAATCATAAAGTAGAGATAAGTATTAAAGTGGTATATAATCCATGTCAAGAGATGGTGTGGTTGAGTCCACATTAACCTCATGCATAGACATGGGACAATATGAAATATATTTCAACATCAACCAAGGATCATGAGAATAAGTGAAAATATCCCACAATGATGAGGCCTAAAATAGAAACATTAAAAGATTAATGAGAACCTTATCTGCAAAATGAGATGCATGGAAAGGAATGAAGTAAGAAACTAGCCTATTCAAGAAAAGGTGGAGAAGAATCCATGAGATTTATAACCTTTGATGTGATTGATGCATAATCAAGAGATGACAAGCCAACCTTTACTAAGAGAAAGGTCAACATTAGAAAATACCACATCAACCTAAAATTGTGAAGGTTGGAAATAATATCCCATTCTATGTCATGGGTTAGAGAAAAAATCACAATCTATTTGACACCATATATGTAATAAAAAAATCCAAGATAGAAATTTGAATCTTCAAAGATAAATGTAGGGGTGGGCGGGTAATATCTTACAATCTTAATAATTTTTTTAATATCAAAGTGTCCTTAGGTCTCTAGCTCTAAGGGCTTTTCACATATGTGATGATGATAACTTAGACCTAGAGTTAGAGCATTTGCGCAAGGTCTTTTTAATGAATGGTTACTCTAACAAGCAAGTCTCTAAGGCCATCAAGCAAACCCAGTTCTTCTTTTATTCCAAAATCAGTCCTCCCAAACCCTCGTCCTCTTTCTGTACCACCCTTCCCTTTGTTGATGACATTTCTCACAAGATTGCGAAGATTCTCGCCAAGAAAGGCTTGAAATGTGCTTTCAAACCTGTCTCTACATTAAAACATTGCATTCCTCAGCTGAAGGACTCCAAGGATGCACTACTAGAATCTGGAGTCTACAAGATTGAATGCTCTTGTGGTGCTCCATATATCGGAGAAACTGGTAGAGCTTTCAAAACTAGATTCAAATCTGAGCATGGTGCTGACATTAAACATGATAGAATTCTCAAGTCAGCCCTAGTAGAGCATTCTTCCAGTTCCAAGCACCACGTGTGCCTTGAGAACGCTCAAATCTTATTCAAAGAGGAGCATCTTTTCAAATGAAAAATCAAACCCTCTGAACCTTAATCGTGATGAAGGGTGGACCTTTAGTCATTCCTGGGAACCTCTCTTATCTTTCATGAGAAATCATCCCCCCCACCCTTAATTACCCCCTCCTTTTCTAACCCCGCTGGTGTGGAGCTCCCCCCTTTTCCCATGTTCTCCCCTCAACTCCTTTTTCTAGTTCGTCCCCTTGCCCCTTGTGTTTCCTCATTCCCCCCGTAGTTTTAGTTTTTGAGATTTCTTGTGGTCCTTGTTCCTTTATTTTGGTCTTATTTTCTTCCTTCGTTGCCTATATTGGTCGTTTTTATATATGTTTAGATTTAGTGTTTTCCTTTACTCATATATATATATATATATATATATATATATATATATATATATATATATATATATATATATATATATATATATATATATATATATATATATATATAGTTGGTCATTTCTATTTTCATTGTTTGGTTCTCGTTTTACCTCTCTCCATTTTAATTTTTGTTTTGTTTCCTTTTTATATTTAGATGGTTGTTTGAAGTTTTTTAGTGCTTTTTTAGTGGTGTTTCGTGTGATTTATATCATTCTCATTCCCATCTTTTAACTCTCTCTCTTTTTGTGTTTTATATTTTTATTGATCCTCCTCTCTCCTTCTACTAGTTATCTAGTTTCTTTAATTTAGTGGTCCTAGGTCCTTGTCTTTTTTCTTATTCTTGTCTTGACCCCTCCTCCCTCCTTGACCCCGATACTTGTGCCTTTAGTCCTCCCCTTCTTCTTTTTAACCTCCTTAAGCCCTCCTTGGTCTGCAATCTATTTTACTCCTCCTTTTGCTCTCTTATGTCCTGATGATGGATCACAGAGTGTGATCCGAAACATAGACTCAAAAACTCTTACACAATCTTCTCCATAAATTGATGCTATATACCGAAAACCTCTTAAAGCTAACACACCTGATCATATATTGCTTTGTTTTCCAATACACTTGTACCAAAAGTTGACTCTCTATAAAGAAATGTGAGACATCATAGAAAGTGAAACACTAGATTTGATTGATAACCTTACCTCATAGATATTAATTTTTCCATACATGGTTTTTTTATTAGAGACAACATAAGATATGAACTTAGAATCTCCTTCTAAAATAATATCCTTGATCCCTAGAAAAATATAAAGTCAATACCATGGGTTAAGACTTCCAATTGTAAACTGTTATTTGTCCCATCTCTAATAGATTTAGAAGCAACTTTCATAAAATTTCCATCAAAGTCCTAAATGGCTATCCCCACATGTACCTATGAGAGGGGGAACCATTTAGCCTATTTCTTATTATTTATGTTTCTTATGTTATCGACCACAATTCTTGAATGGAAAAAATGGACAAGGGTCTCCATTTTTTGAAAATCTTATGATCCCAAAAGAATATGTTTTAATGTGGCTAATTTTTTTAATATATGTATGATAATATTACCTCCAAAATGAATAATTTTAAATGAGTGAAATATTATCTCATTTAAAAAGGAATATTTCTTTCCAAATACGTGATTGTTTCTTTCTAACTACATTATCCAAGCTACAAGGGATGGAACAATATCCCATACACAAGAATCAATATAAAACGAGTTACAAAACAAACAAGATTACCTAATAATTTGCAATTTCAAAATAGCACGAAGTGTTAAGGACAACCCTAATTTAAAAAAGAGCCAATATCAAAAATGATTTAAGAAAGGGAAATGTTAAAATAAGCAATCAAATGATTCATTATAGTGCATACAAGAAACAAAGAGAAATACAATTATAATTCCAATCTCAAAATTGCAAGCACTATTTTTAGCACAACCAACTAGGCATAAGAATCCACCTTGGGGAGATAAGTTGAATTCTAAACTAAACTAATTCTCTTTCTCTTTTTAATAGTGCTTTATTCAATTTGTAATAGTGCCATTTTCTTAATCAAATTAAAATTGTATAATGAGATATTAGGGTATGTGCAGGATCATGGTGTACCAAACTATGGCCTTAAGTGGCAGTGAAAAATCAGCAAATTAGGGTTATGTCAACTTGACACATAATTTTAAAGTGGTTATGGACTTTATATCAAAAAGTTGTAAGAAAGTAATATGTAGGAAATTGAATTTAGTTTCTAAAATACCAAGCCTTATCAGGAGAAAAAAATAATTGATTGGTCAAAAGTTTGGATTTTAATGCAGTACTACAAAAATTTCAGGGCGAAAATAAAATGAAGGTGTATGTTTGACCACCTTAATCAAAATCAAATGATAATATTTTTTTAATATAATTATAGATATAAAAATTAGACTCATGCTCGGATGTGACGTATATTTTTCAGTATTTTTATTCCAAATAAATAATTAAATATGAATTTTCTACCAAAACTTTTTCAGAAAATAAAACTCTCATGTCTAAACACCTTAACTAATAGAAAATTTTACCAATTTTTTTTTTTCTTATACTAGGCGAAGCATAGAATGTGACACAACTTTAGATTTAAAACATGTTATAACATTTGAAAGTTATAGCTATTTTTCAATCAATATGTCAATCAATACTCTACAATAATCTTCATTGATAGTTAACTATTAAATACTTATCGAACCCAAAATTTGACAACAATTATATCGATGGAATCTCGAGAGCGATATTAAAAATCCCTTTTCATTTCATTCAATTTCGATCAAAATAACATTGTCAAATGGCTACTCGAATTTTGAGTGTCACTAAAACCCTCCTCAGACATGTTTTTTGGGTTGACTGGGCAAGCCTGGTAAATACCAGGCCTAATCGGATATCAAATATGGCTCGATGAGTTCCCATCCATTTTTTGAAGGAAATTTCAAAAGGCAAGCTTTTTTAAATTTTAAATTTTGAGGGAGACAAATTTAAAGGGAAATAAACATAAAACAATAACTTTAGAAAATTTTAGAAGAAATTATATATTTCGTGAATCTATGAACATTAATATTATAATTATTATTACATTATACTAATATATATGATTATTATTATTAAACATAATATAGTGATATATATTATTATTATTAAATCTATAATCTAGTAACATATATGATTATTATTTTTATATAATCTAATAATATATTATTATTATTATATTAAAATATACAATATAATATAATTATTGAATATAATATTGACATGTAATGGGTCGAAGGGGGTCATAGGGTGACCTATGGACCCCTTCAACCCATAAGAACAATTCTAATATGTCTGTAGGGGTCCTAGGACCCCTACAAACATATGTCGTCATGTAATGGGTCGAAGGGGATCATAGGTCACCTTAGGACCCCATTCGATGCATAAGAACAATTTTAATATGTCCCTAGGGTTCCTAGGACCCCTAGGGACATATGTCATCATGTAATGGGTCGAAGCGGGTCATAGGTCACCCTATGACCCCCTTCGAGAAATAAGAACAATTCTAATATGTCCCTAAGGGTCCTAGGACCCCTAAGGACATATGTAGTCATGTAATGGGTCGAAGGCGGTCACAGGTCAACCTATGACACCCTTCGACCCATAAGAACAATTTTAATACGTCCCTAGGGGTCCTAGGACCCTTAGGGACAGTTGTCGTCATGTAATGGGTCGAAGGGGGTAATAGGTGAACATATGACCCCCTTCGACCCATAAGAATGATTCTAATATGTCCCTATGGGTCCTAGGACACCTAGGGACATTTTTCGTCATGTAATGGGTTGAAGGGGATAATAGGTGAACATATGACCCCCTTCAACCCATAAGAATGATTCTAATATGTCCCTAGTGGTCCTAGGACCCCTAGGGACATATGTCATCATGCAATGGGTCAAAGAGGGTCACAGGTCAACCTTTGACACCCTTCGACCCATAAGAATGATTCCAATATGTCCCTAGGGGTCCTAGGACCCTTAGGGACATATGTCATCATGTAATAGGTCGAAGCGGGTCACAGGTCAACCTATGACCCCCTTTGACCCATAAGAACAACTCCAATATGGACATATGTAGTCATGTAATAGGACATCGACCCATAAGAACAGTTCTAATATGTCCCTAGGGGTCCTAATACCCCTAGGGACATATGTCGTCATGTAATGGGTTGAAGGGTGTAATAGGTCAACCTATGACCCCCTTCGACCCATAAGAACGATTCCAATATGTCCCTAGGGGTCCTAGGGCCCCTAGGGACATATGTCATCATGTAATGGGTCGAAGGGGATCATAGGTCAACCTATGACCCCCTTCGACCCATAAGAACGATTCCAATATGTCCCTAGGAGTCTTAGGACCCCTAGGGACATATGTCGTCATGTAATGGGTCGAAGGGGGTCACAGGTCAACCTATGACCCCTTTCCCCTTTCAACCCATAAGAACGATTTCAATATGTCCCTAGGGGTCCTAGGAACCCTAGGGACAAATGAATGATTTCAATATGTCCCTAGGGGTCTTAGGACCCCTAGGGACATATGTCGCCATGTAATGGGTCGAAGGGGGTCACAAGTCAACCTATGACCCCCTGCAACCCATAAGAACGATTCCAATATGTCCCTAGGGGTCCTAGGAACCCTAGGGACATATGTCATCATGTAATGGGTCGAAGGAGGTCACAAGTCAACTTATCATCCCCTTCGACCCACAAGAACGATTCCAATATGTCCCTAGGGGTCTTAGAACCCCTAAGGACATGTTGTCATGTAATGGGTCGAAGGGGGTCACAAGTCAACCTATGACCCCCTTCGACCCATAAAAATGATTCTAATATGTCCCTAGGGGTCATATGTTGTCATGTAATGGGTTGAAGGGGATCACAGGTCAACCTATGACCCCCTATGACTCATAAGAACGATTCTAATATGTCCCTAGGGGCCCTAGGACCCCTAGGGACATATGTCATTATGTAATGGGTCGAAGGGGGTTATAGGTCAACCTATGACCCCCTTTGACCCATAAGAAACATTCTAATATGTCCCTAGGGGCCCTATGACCCCTAGGGACATATGTCATCATGTAATGGGTCGAAGGAGGTCATAGGTCAACCTATGACCCCCTTTGACCCATAAGAATGATTCTAATATGTCCTTGGGGGTCCTAGGACTCTTAGGGATATATGTCGTCATGTGATGGGTTGAAGGGGGTCAAAGGTCAACCTATGACCCCCTTCAACCCATAAGAACGATTATAATATGTCCCTAGAGGTCCTAGGACCCCTAGGGACAAATGTCATGATGTAATGGGTCGAAGGGGGTCATAGGGTGACCTATGACCCGACCCATAAGAACGATTCTAATATGTTCTTAGGGGTCCTACGACCCCTAGGGACATATGTTGTCATGTAATCGGTCGAAGGGGGTCATAGATCAACCTATGACCCCCTTCAACCCATAAGAATGATTCTAATATGTCCCTAGGGGTCCTAGGACCCCTAGGGACATATGTCATCATGTAATGGGTCAGAGGGGGTCATAGATCAACCTATGACCCTCTTTGACCCATAAGAACGATTATAATATGTCCCTAGGTGTCCTAGGACCCCTAAGGACATATGTCATCATGTAATGGGTGGAAGGGGGTAATAGGCCAACCTATGACCTCGTTTGACTCATAAGAATGATTCTAATATGTCTCTAGGGGCCCTAGGACCCCTCGGGACAAATGTCATCATGTAATGCGTCGAAGGGAGTCATAGGGTGACTTATGACCCCTTTTGACCCATAAAAATGATTCTAATATTCCCTAGGGTTCCTAAGACCCCTAGGAACAACTATCGTCATGTAATGGGTCAGAGGGGGTCATAGGTCACCCTATGACCCCCTTCGACCCATAAGAATGATTCTAATATGTCCCTAGGGGTCCTAGGAGCCTTAGGGACAAATGTCGTCATGTAATGGGTCGAAGTGGGTCACAAGTCGACTTATGACCCCCTTCGACCCATAAGAACCATTCTAATATGTCCTTATGGGTCCTAGGACCCCTAAGGACAAATGTCATCATGTAATGGGTCGAAGGGGGTCATAGGTCAACCTATGACACCCTTCGACCAATAAGAATGATTCTAATATATTATAAGGGTCCTAGGACCCCTAGGGACATATGTCATCATGTAATGGTTCGAAGGGGGGTCATAGGTCAACCTATGACACACCTTGACTCATAAGAATGATTCTAATATGTCCCTAGGGGTCATAGGACCCCTAGGGACATATGTTGTCATGTAATGGGTCGAAGGAGGTCATAGGTGAACATATGACCCCCTTCGACCCATAAGAATGATTCTAATATGTCCCTAGGTATCCTAGGACCCCTAGGGACATATGTCATCATGTAATGGGTCGAAGGGGGTTACAGGTCAACCTTTGACCCCCTTCAACCCATAAGAATGATTCCAATATGTCCCTAGGGGTCCTAAGACCCTTAGGGACATATGTCATCATGTAATGGGTCGAAGCGGGTCACAGGTCAACCTATGACCCCCTTCGACCCATAAGAATGATTCTAATATGTCCCTAGCAGTCCTAGGACCGCTAGGGACATATGTAGTCATGTAATGGGACGAAGGGGGTCACAGGTCAACCTATGACACCCTTCAACCCATAAGAACTATTCTAATATGTCCCTAGGGGTCCTAAGACCCCTAGGGACATATGTCCCAATGTAATGGGTTGAAGGGGGTAATAGGTCAACCTATGACCCCCTTCGACCCATAAGATCAATTCCAATATGTCCCTAAGGGTCCTAGGACCCTTAGGGACATATGTGGTCATTTAATGGGTCGAAGACCTGTGACCCCCTTCGACCCATAAGAACGATTCCAATATATCCCTAGGGGTCCTAGGACCCCTAGGGACATATGTCGTCATGTAATGGGTCGAAGGGGGTCACAGGTCAACCTATGACTCCCTTCAATCCATAAGAACGATTCCAATATGTCCCTAGGGGTCCTAGGAACCCTAGGGACATATTAATGATTCCAATATGTCCCTAGGGGTCCTAGGACCCCTAGGGACATATGTCATTATGTAATGGGTTGAAGGGGGTCACAAGTCAACCTATGACCCCCTTCAACCCATAAGAATGATTCCAATATGTCCCTAGGGGTGCTAGGAACCCTAGGGACATATGTTGTTATGTAATGGGCCGAAGGGGGTCACAGGTCAACCTATGACCCCCTTCGACCCATAAGAATGATTCCAATATGTCCCTAGGGGTCCTAGGACCCCTAGGGACATGTCGTCATGTAATGGGTTGAAGGGGGTCATAGGTCAACCTATGACCCCTTTTGACCCATAAGAACGATTCTAATATGTCCTTAGGAGTCCTAGGACCCCTAGGGACATATGTCATCATGTAATGGGTCGAAGGGTGTCATAGGTCACCCTATGAACCCCTTCGACCATATGAAGCATTCTAATATGTCTTGAGGGGTCCTAGGACCCCTAGGGACATATGTCATCACGTAATGGGTCGAAGGGTGTCATAGGTCACCCTATGACCCCCTTCGACCCATAAGAAGGATTCTAAGATGTCCCTAGGGGTCCTTGGACCCCTAAGGACATATGTCATCATGTAATGGGTCGAAGGGAGTCATAGGTCAACTTGTGACCTCCTTCGACCCATATGAACCATTCTAAATTGTCCCTAGGGGTACTAGGACAGGTAGGGACATATGTCATCATGTAATTGGTCGAAGGGGGTCATAGGTCACCCTATGATCCCCTTCGACCCATATGAAGCATTCTAATATGTCCCTAGGGGTCTTAGGATCCCTAGGGACATATGTCGTCATGTAATGGGTCGAAGGGGGGGGTCATAGGTTGTTCAACTCATACGAAGGATTATAATATGTCCCTAGGGGTCGTAGGATCCCTAGGGACATATGTCATCATGTAATGAGTCGAATGGGGTCATAGGTCAACCTATGACCCCCTTCGACCCATATGAAGTATTCTCATATGTCCTAGGGGTCCTAGGACCCCTAGGAACATATGTTGTCATTTAATGGGTCGAAGGGGGTCATAGGTCACTCTATGACCCCCTTCAACCCATATGAAAGATTCTAATATGTCCCTAGGGGTACTAGGACCCTTAGGGACATATGTCGTCATGTAATGGTTGAAGGACCTATGACCCCCTTTGACCTATACGAAGGTTTCTAATATGTCCCTAGGGTTCCTAGGTGTAGGAGTTGAGAATCTGATTCCAATAATGCGCCAAGATCACTTGCAATGGAAATAGCTTGCTGAAGAGAAACCTAGGAAGCAAAGAGCTTGAAGCAAATATCACATAAGAATATTTCACAATAGGAAATTAGAATTGTTATGTGAAAAATGGAATGAATTTACAATGAGTGAGAGACCACTTATAAAGGCGTCATGGAAGCTTGTAGAACAAGCTGGAAGGAGGTAGAAGATAATGATGACAACTCAACACACATCCACAAAAGGTGGAAAAGATAAGTATGCCAAAGGGAAAAAACTCTCGTGTTGTCAACAACTAACCTCAACATGCATTAAATACTAAGTATTAAATAAATGCATTAACCTAGGTAAGCTTAAGTAAATAGAATAAATAATTAACAATTAATTAATTATTTACTCTAACACCTCCCCTTAAGTGCAACTTAGGGGAATGCCTTAAGCTCACAAAAAAAAGGAAAAAATGTAAAATGGGTCCCAACAACTAGGCCATTTTAGCTACCCAAGTGCAATGCAACTAAATGCAACCTCAGTAAAACGGAGAAAGAGGGAAAACCCTATGGGAAAAACCATCCTCCAAAAAGAGGTAAAAACAACATGCTGAAAAAAACATGAAGTGAAGGAAGGAAGGCCTCGACCAATCCCCCTAAGGACAACTTCCGTAACCCCAAGCATTGACCGTAGCTGAAGAAAGTGTGGCGATGCAAAAGGCTTAGTGAAGATGTCTGCAACCTGAGCGGCAGTAGGAATGTACTCCAATGCAATAACACCATCCTGAATCAACTGATGCATGAAATGCATATGCAACTCAATGTGCTTGGTACGCTGATGTTCCACCGGGTTGCGAGAAATGTGGATGGCACTCTAATTATCACACCACAAAATAGTAGGGTGATCAGGAGGAAATCCAAACTCAATCATCAACTGACAAAGCCATAAGCCTCCTGACTAGCAAGAACTACGGCCTTGTACTCAGTCTCTGTAGATGAAAGTGCTCGAGCATGCTGCTTCTTGCACGACCATGTGATGGGACCAAAGCCAAGGCAAAAGACAAAGCCAAAAGTAGACGTTTGATCATCAACATCACCGGCCCAATTTGAGTCAGTGTAGCCAACAATGTGTGGAGTCCCCATAGTGTAGTGAATACCATACATAAGTGTGCCCTGAATGTAACATAGAATACGCTTGGTAGCTTGCCAATGACTCTCATGAGGGTCCTGAGAAAATTGAGAGACTAGGCCAACCACAAAAGATAGATTAGGGTGGGTGTGTGTCAAGTATAGTAGGCTACCAACCAACTGCCGATACAAAGTAGCATCCATTGTAGGTGAAGAGTAGGAGGTAGACAAAGTAACACCCATCTGAAATGGTGTAGGAGCAGCCTTACAATCAAGCATGTGAAAATGGCGAAGCATGTCAAGAGCATACTTCACAAAAATGCTAGTAGGAGACTGATGAATGTGAAGACCAAGAAAGTAGTGTACCAAACCAAGATTAGTCATCTCAAACTGGTCCATCATTGCATGCTTAACATCTTGGAGCATGGATGACGAACTACCTGCAAGGATAAGATCATCAACATACAAAACAAGAATCAGAATCTCATCACCAAGACGCTAAATGTACACTGTGGGATCGAAATGGTAGCGAGTGAAGCCTGTAGATAGTAGAAATGAGTCCATCTTCTCATACCAAGCCCTAGGGGCTTGTTTGAGACCATATAATGAACGTCGAAGCTTACAAACCAAGGTGGGATCCTGCACAAAACCTAGAGGTTGCTCCATATAAATCTCCTCTGTGATATCACCGTGCAGGAAGGGACTCTTCACATCCATCTGATAAACTGACCATCCCTGTGAAGCTGCAAGGGATAAGACAAGGCGAATAGAATTCATCTTGGCGACAGGGGCAAATGTCTTGGAGTAATCAGCACCCTCAACTTGTGAAAAACCCTTCGCAACAAGACGAGCCTTATACTTATCAATGGAACCATCAATAGCATACTTAGTGCAATAAATCCACTTACAACGCACTAGCTTTCTCCCCTTGGGAAGAGAACAAAGATCCCATGTGTGGTTCTTAATCAAAGAAGAATATTCCTCCTCCATTGCAATGTCCCATTCTGAATGTCCTGTCGCCTTTGCAAAAGTTTGAGGATTAGTACTAACAGCATGACTAAGTAGACTGGAACCTGCAGTATGAGAACGAGTGCGATGGGATGTGGATGGGTCACCAGCTAGAGATCCTGTAGCATCAACAGTAGCTCGAGCCCATTTAGGCATATGGGGAGGATCCTGTGGTGGAGGTTATTGGGATCATCATGAGCATCATCCTCATCATCCGTGAAACAAAGTGGAGATGAAGAGGGAGTAGTGGGAGTTGGAGGAGGCGTTGGAGGTGAGGAATGAACTATAGGAGGGCTCTCATCAAACTGGACATCCCGTCGAAATAGGACCTCTCTGGAATTAGGATCAAATAACCTGTAAGCCTTTACATCCTCACAATAGCCAACAAAAATCAATGGTCGACTCTTCGGTTCCATTGCTTTCCTCTAAGCATCAGGTACAAATGCATATGTTGTACTCCCAAAAACTCTGAATGATGACACATCAGGCTTGACATGGGACCAAGCCTCCTCAGGAGTGATATGTCAAAGTGCCTTGTGAGGCATCTGATTTTGATTGTAGTTGGCACAATTGACTGCCTCTGCCCAAAAACATGAATCTATGGATCTAGACTAAATCATACAATTTGCCATCTCTCGAAGGGTTCTGTTCTTCCTCTTGGCCACACCATTCTGCTAAGGAGTGTAGGGCACTGAAAGCTGATGTTGAAGACCATGCTCAGAACAGAAATTGCTGAAAGCCTGGTACACATACTCCCCCCCATTATCCGTGTGTATGCGCCGAATAGAAAGTCCAGACTGCTTCTCTACAAATGCCTTAAAAACTCGAAATGAGTCGAAGGCATCAAACTTGTACTTAAGAAAGTACACCCATGTGCGTCTGGAGAAGTCATCAATGAATGTAAGCATGTATCTAGCACCTGAAAAAGGAGTAGGAAATGACATGAGGTCACTATGAATCAACTCCAAAGGTGCTAAAGCACGAGTGGCTCGTCCATGTTTTGCCAAGTGCACATCCCTGACAAACACCATCTAGACATGAAATCTGGGGAAGCCCAAGAACAAGCGCCTGTGTGCTCATCTGTTGTAGATATCTATAATTGACATGCCCAAAACGTTCATGCCAAAGTTTTCTTATCGAATCTACATGTGCAACTAAACATGAACCTGTGTCATCAGAAGACTCAAATCCATCAAATCTGTAGAGGCGTGATGCAGAATCAACACTCCCAGTGGCCACAATCATCTCCGGGTCATGCAAGTCCCGAATAACCACATCATGTGGTGAGAACTCGATTGTCTTCCTAGAGCCAGAGTGGAAAATCTGATAGATAGACAGAAGGTTCATCAAAATATCAGGAACATAAAGTACATCCTGTAGAGAACCCTCGGCCAAAGCAATAGTGCCAAAACCCAAAACTGAAAGTTGTGAAGAGTTCCCAACTGCAATCTGTGTGGTGGTGCAAGGAGCAAGTGAAGTAAGCAACTTAGGAGTGTTTGTTAAGTGGTGAGAAGCCTCGGAATCAAGAATCCATAAAGGTGCGGAAGTTTTAGCTCGTGCAGAAAGAGCATGACCTTTCCCTGCAGATGGAGATGAAGACTGAGGAGTGGAAATGTGATGCTCCTTATAGCTTCCTCTAAAGCATCTAATCGTTTCCAACACCTGGAAACTAAATGTCCATCTTTCCCATAAAAGTTGTAGTTCTCACTCAATTTCTTCTTGGTCTTGGAGGTAGACTCACCCGACTTTGAAGAATCTTTACCCTTGGGAGGGTTTGCTAGAGGATTAGCTGGAGGATCAGATTTGGATGTGTCTTTTTTCGATTTTCCTTTCTTCTTTGATTTCCCCTTAGAATTTTGAGCAACCAACGCTTGGTTGGAAGAGCCAAAGCCATCCACCTGCTGGATCTTTGCCTGTTCCCTAGTCAACCTGTCACAAAATGTCTCAAATGCAGGCATCCTATGTCTGTCACCAAGGGCATCCATGGTGGAATAGAAAGTAGAAGAAAAGACCTGATACTGCGCCTTTAGCTTTGAGAGTATCAAAAATATGCACTCATTATCAATTTTGTTCTTCCCACATCCCTGTAAAACTGCACGTAGAGATTTGAACTTCATCAGAAAATCCTCAATGGTGGGAAAGTTGCTTGGTGACAAAGAAGTCAATTCTGTATCCAACTGAAGTGCTCAAAACTCATTCACCTATCCAAACAAAGTCTAAAATTTCTGCCAATAAGCCCGTGTAGTAGTCAAATCATCTAGGTGAAACAACAAACTGTCTGAAATGTTGAGTGCAATCAGCCCCATGGCTTCATCCATCTTGTTCCTGTGTTGTAGAACCTCATAAGGTTGCATAAGATTAGGTTGATTCTCATCCAAACAAGACCATAGACCTCTTGACATTAGAAGCCTAGTCATTTGTGCCTTCCAGGTGTGGTAGTTGTGTGGTGTGAGACGGGTTATAGATGGATCTGCCATTGAGAGAAAGAAGAAGATGAAAGTAGAAGGGTCTTAACTAAAGTAAATTATAGAAAAGAAAGACACCCCCCACAAATGTACAAGAATATCCCTCAAATACCACAAAAAACAACTAAGAAAAGCAAAAAATTGGAAAAGAACCTGGATTCGTTAATGTAGAATAGGAAGAAACACAAGCCTCAACTTTGACACCAAAAATGGAAGCTCAAACAAACTTAGAATCTGACAAAACTAGAACCAATGTTTCCGTCTCTGAGTCACCTTTCTGATGCTTCTTTCAGATCGGAAAAAGACTTCTGTATGCTTAAGTTAGAGCCAAAAAACTAATTGCTGCTCCAAAAATACACCTTGCTAGAAAATTACAGACACTGGCTTAAATTGGGCTCGTCGCAAGGAAAAAATCCGTCAACTGGGAAAGTGACGTCAGTGGCCAAAAAGTGATGTCAGCGGCCAAAAAATTGACGTCAGTAGGTCTGTGCAGGAGTCCACGTGGCGACAGCCTATTGGTGCGGAGGACTGCCGATGGTGGTGGCGCTCGGGAGGAAAACCCGACGACGCCGTTGGTTGAGGTGGCCCTCCGGTGGTGCTCGAGCGGCATGCAGCTGGCGCGCTGGCTACGCCCGGGCGGCAATGATGGCTGGTTGCGCTGCGGCGAGATGTTGGGCCCATTTGCCGTTGCACCAAAAGCCATGACTGTTAGTGAACATGGAACACCACATAATTAACCACCTGTGGGCAGGGGAGCGCGTCGCATCACCCAACAATCTCCCCCTCGACGCACATACCAGGTGCTTACGCAGGTCGGGAAGGCACCGGGGAGATTTGAACAGGTCGGCGGGTGGATGGTGGCGGTGGGGTGGTCACTGGGTGGTGCTTCGGCGCTACTATGGCGGCAATTTTTTTAATTCTTTTTTCCTTTTTCGTTCATACAGTCCATACGACAGCTAGCTGGAGGCTCCAATTTTTTTTCCAAAATGCCCTGTGTCCAAAATCGAAAAGCTTTATATGAATCTTGATTGTAAATGGCCTTTCGGATCCAATGGCGACGTCCGTTTGGGCTGAAAATGCTCTGAAAAATTGCTCTACCCCCAATTTGAAGAAAAATTGCACAAACAAACTAGGGTTTGTGACTTCAAATCACGGCTTCAAAAATCCTTTGAACAAGAAGTAGCAGGGAGGCTCTGATACCATGTAGGAGTTGAGAATCCAACTCCGATAATGTGCCAAGATCACTTGCAATGCAAATAGCTTACTAAAGAGAAACCTAGGAAGCAAAGAGCTTGAAGCAAATATCGCACAAGAATATTTCACAATAAGAAATTAGAATTGCTATGTGAAAAATGGAATGAATTTACAATGAGTGAGAGACCGCTTATAAAGGCCTCATGGAAGCTTGTAGAACAAGCTGGAAGGAGGTAGAAGATAAGGATGACAACTCAACACACATCCACAAAAGGTGGAAAAGATAAGCATGCCAAAGGGAACAAAACTCTCATGTTGTCAACAACTAACCTCAACATGCATTAAATACTAAGTATTATATAAATACATTAACCTAAGTAAGCTTAAGTAAATAGAATAAATAATTAACAATTAATTAATTATTTACTCTAACACTAAGACCCCTAAGGACATATGTCATCATGTAATGGGTTGAAAGGGGGTCATAGGTCACCCTATGACCCCCTTCTACCCATATGAAGGATTCTAATATGTCCTTAGAGGTCCTAGGACCCCTAGGGACATGTCATCACATAATGGCTCAAACCCTATGACCCCCTTCGACCCATATGAAGCATTCTAATATGTCCCTAGGGGTCCTAAGACCCGTAGGGACATATGTCATCATGTAATCGGTTGAAGGGGGTTATAGGTCACCCTATGAACCCCTTTGACCCATACAAAGGATTCTAATATGTCCCTAGGGGTCCTAGAACCCCTAAAGACATATGTCATCATGTAATGTGTCAAAGGGGTTCATAGGTCAACCTATGACCCCCTTCGAGCCATATGAAGCATTCTAATATGTCCTTAGGGGTCGTAGGACCCCAAGAGACATATGTCGTCATGTAATGGGTCAAAGGGGGTCATAGGGTGTGGGTCTCATAGGTCACCCTATGATCCCCTTCTACCCATATGAAGCATTTTAATATGTCCCTAGGGGTCCTAGGACCCCTAGGGACATATGTCATCATGTAATGGGTCGAAGGGGGTCACAGGTCACCCTATGACCCCCTTCGACCCATACGAAGGATTCTAATATGTCGTTAGGGGTCCTAGGACCCCTAGGGACATATGTCATCATGTAATGGGTCGAAGGGGGTCATAGGTCACCCTACGACCCCCTTCGACCCATATGAAGGATTTTAATATGTCCTAGGACCCCTAGGGACATATGTCATCATGTAATGGGATGAAGGAGGTCATAGGTCACCCTATCACCCCTTTCGACCCATATGAACGATTCCAATATGTCCTTAGGGGTCCTATAGCAAGAACCCAACAACGTTGTCCAAAAATATATGAGAATTGAAAACAAGAACCACAACTACTATAAAAAAGATGTTGGAACTAAACCAAAAGAGGTATATTTTTCATGCAACCTAAAAACAATTCTAGAGTACAGTAAAAATTAGAAACGTCAAGAGCACTTATCCAACAGTGTTGTGATAACATATATGAATGGAAAACGATTTCCATGAGTAATGTCCAAAAGATGTTAATTCAATCCGTGAAGCTAAGCTAAAGAGCTCGATTATTTCTACATCTAAGACAATTCAAGTTGCAAATACCATTCAAGAAGTAGATATTAACGAATTGCCAAAAAACCATCCACGATACTAATCCTCACAACATAAAGAAGAACAAGCGTATTTTACAACAATGTAGAGGATATTCATTGAAGCAGAAAAAAAATATTTTTTATTAGTTGCAGCTCATAGCTCCATCCATAACGATTTTTTTCTTAGTTGCAGCTCATAGCTCTATATATAACATAAAAAAATTACATCTCTGCATTTTACAGAGAGCAGGCAGGTCTCTGATTAGAGCACAGATTTTTATTCAAGACTAAATGAAAACTACCAAATACATGTTAGTTTTTTATTAGTCTACAAGTAGCATACCATCCATCCATCACTGTAAGTTTACTCTCTATCATTAACAACATCAGTACCTCTAAATTTGTAATGGTTGGCATTAAAATACCAATATATTTTCTCAAATTAAACTGTTTATTCAAGCATAAAAGTGGTGATCAATCATACCCTTCAATCATCCTAAGAGATGATACTTAAATAACAAAATGTTGTAATGCATGAATATAAATCCTGCATGCTAATATACCAATAGTTATAGAAAGACAAAGCTAAAACGTTGAATAGATTAAACGAGAATGAGATTCAAAATGAAAATACAGTATACAAAGCGGTGTTATTTCATTTGGGCGTGGGCAAAGAGGGATACTGGAAGTATTTCCTGTGCTGAACAAATAAACAATTGTCAATATGAGCCCTCCACTTTTGCTGCTTCCAGGATAGTGGATAGAACCTTCATGGTTGAGTCAAAAGAATTGATGTTCAGCATTGGAACCTTGGAGGAAGGATCAAGGAGGTATATATCTCTTTACATATAGTGCCTATTTGTCCTCTAGTCAAGAATTCTAGAATAGGTATTTATTTTCCATTCAACCATTGCAAGGCTTTGCCTTGGCTATATTAGCCTTGGACACTTGAAACAACGCTCTGAACTTTGGATGTAAAGTATTGCTCCTTGCTACATATTAGCATTCCTGGCATATTTGAATCTGAATATTTGTATCAAAAAGTTGCAAGTGTACTAGGGAGATTTATTTAGTGTGTCTATTGTTTGAACACCATCATTCAATTGGGGACAAGCATGGGGTCTAGTTGAGTCACAAAAGGTCACTCAACAGAAAGCCTGAGAACTTTCAAAATAATCAAATGTTCTTTCTGAATTGTTGAATAACTTAGAAGGTAGGCGGTGAATGAAAATGAATGCTTCCATCCAATCACTTGATATAATTGGATTGGTTAATTAAATTTGATTTGAGGTCCGATTTGTAATCTAGTGATACGATATAAGATATCCCACTTTTATTGCAAAAGATTTCAATCAGATGGTGTATTTGATCTTTCATGATTTTGCATTTACTGAAAGATACGCAACCCATTAATCTAGTCTTATGCAAACCACCTCCAAAAAATAGTTGGTTGTTTTAAATGTGGGATAGGTTTTGGATGAAATTCCCACCTATAATAGCCCATCGGCTAATAACTAATCTTGCATAAGATATATAGTCAATTAAACCTGCAAAGTTGTTTCAAAATTAGCAGGTGAACAATAAAAAACAATCTGGTATAGATAGAATCAGGTACAATCCATCAGCGTATTTGGACTGAGAATACTATCAAGATGGCAGCTATCAAATAGGCAGAGATTAATCATATATATTCTATATTGGAAGCAAATGGCATTTCACATTTACCTGAACTGTAATTTTATTTGCACTGCCCCAATGCTATATAAATTGAACCATGAGTATAATCATATTTTATTATTATTATGATACAAAATAGTTACTATGTTCACATTATAGAAAAAAAGATAAATTGGGTGATGCATTGCCAGAAAATTTTCTGAATACATCCAGTTTCTGGACGAGAACTTTCATTTAGGATCATTTTACTGACATGGAAGTTACTTTTCTAGATCTGTTATTTTAATTTATCTTCAGGGTAGGCTGGAGTTATTTCTTTATTGGTAATATTTCGCTTTTATCTGAAGCTACATACCAGTGAGGCCACAAATCTGGGGGACTTCATCCTTCCCTGAGTCCAACATCTAAGGTTGGGGTCCCATGGGCACCTGCTTGCTTAAAAATAAAGCAGGTGTCGCTGAGCTTTTTTAGGAACATTTAAAGGGGAGCGGTCTCATGGGCATGACATTTAAATTTGCTTAAAAAAATTAGCTCCTAAATTGAAGGAAATATTAAAAATATAAATTGTTGTTTTTAGAATTTTTGGTAGGATGATTTCAATTTGGAGGGAAAATGAAGGGTAGGTTCTTGCCCAGTGGCAGAATTCTTCCCTAAACAGTAGGGGCTATTTCCAGCCTCCCCCCTTTTGCATCCGCTCAACTAAAAAGTAGGGGCTCCTAGTTAATAGGAAAATATTCAAAAGTAAGCTTTAGCCCCCCAAAAAATATTATCATGGGACCTCTAGCTCCTTAAATATAGAGCCCAAGCCCTCCCCATGGGACCCCAAGGTAAGACCTATGAGCACGGAAGTCCAGTAGGGACTCTGAGCATGGGGGCACAACCAAGACTCTACTGTAGGTTCGACATAGGGTCCGCAAGCAGTCCTAGCCCTGCAACGATGTTGAACATGTTATTTCCATCTCTGACGGTCTGGCAGGGGCAGGCTAGAATTTATTTAGCTTCCTAGTGACATTTTCACTTTTACTACTGGTAGGGTGAAATGGGTTTGGTGTAATGATAATTACTAACTTAGAGGTCACATTGAGTGGTCCAATATTTTTAAACCAGTGGCTTAGGCGGAGTGGCAATGTAGCAGGCTTTTTTGGGTTACTTGGCTGCATGAATTGCAAAATTATGTGGAGTTACCACAACTATAAAATTTGGCAGCCATTTGCAAGAATTTTATGCCAAAGAAAATTTGAGTGGACGCAAGGCTGCCAGTTCAGCATTGATAAAATTTGGGCACATTCTGCAGAGTGTCAAACCCCTGACCAAAAAAATCTCTGAAACTGCCTTCCAAAGCAATTGGTGTTGTCCACTTTAGGATGTAGACTATTTTTATTCTGATATTTCAGTTGTATGCGATCACCCGACAAAATAATTGCAGCAACAATTTCTTTCGTGGAACCCTTCATAAGTCATTCAATGTGGGTAGAACTTCCAAAGCAATTGGTGTTGTCCACTTTAGGATGTAGACTATTTTTATTCTGATATTTCAGTTGTATGTGATCACCTGACAAAATAATTGCAGCAATAGTTTCTTTTGTGGAACCCTTCATAAGTCATTCAATGTGGGTAGAACACAGGGCTTACTTCCTATAGGTGTCTCATCAGAGAATTGTATCTGTGTCTAAGATTGGTTTGTTTACAATTTTACATCCAAGCTAGAAACTTTGAAGGAGAAACATTCTGGGAAAGTAATAGTAAAATTATGTACACTGTGTTTACTTGGTTTATTATACATAATATACTAGCCAAAATTAAGTTTAGTATGCTATAGATCTAAAATAGAATTTGTCCAAAATAAATTTCCTAAAGCTTTTAAGTGGTGTTAGTCATGTGTTTATTCCAAACATATAAGATTGCATAGTTCTCAGAATATCAAATACCAAGTAAAATAGCTCCAAAGCCGACTCCTTTTTCTAGCAAAAAATGGCCAGTTATCGGCTAAATTAAAAACTATGGTAGAATTGTATTATAATTTTTAAATTTGTAATTTAATTAATGTCAGGAGATAGGAAAATGATTTGTTAATAGCGTTTCTTTCACTTCCCTCTCCATGTTAGCAAGTGGGGAAATGTAAATGAAATAGTTGTTAACTTAGCACTAATTTAAGAAAGATTGAATAATAACTAATTAGTTTTTGTTTGACTAATTTAGAATGTAGTCTGTTGCAACCTTAGGCATTGTGTTTGTAGGAAAGAGGAAGAAAAAAAGATAGTGTGCAAAATTTATCATCTATTATTTGCTCAATATTAAAACTACTTTTAAGGATGTCATTGCAGTAGAAAGTGATCTTGATGGTCTTTACACAGAATATATAATTTAGACACCACTATATTAAACAATATATAAAAAGTACAAGAGTTTGGTATACATGTAAGTCACAAAGGTTGAAGTTGTTTACAAAATATGCTTCATTGCAACAGTCTTGTCTAACCGAACATAGATGTATGTGGCCCATTCTTCCAAAGAACACAGTAAGGTGTGCACACGATCATAGTTCAGAGTTGTCTACTAAATAAGGCTCATATAAGAAACCTCTACTTGGCCAACAGTATGTCTAGGTGGCCACTTCCTCACAAAAGTACAAAATGACATACATTATATCAAGTATACTATTGCACGATATCAGATTCACTGTATTCATAAGTATAGATAGTATAGACTACACATTATTGAGGTAATTCTGAAATGAAACTTTGATATTACCGAGAGCATAGTAATCATCTGCATGCATGTCATGGAGGAAGTTACAATATCCAGTTAACATGTCACACGTCACGTGAAACTTGAGGACTCTTGCCTCCATCAACATCACATTAGTATCTCGCACAGATTAGATCGTTGAGCACGTTGCCTTTGCATGTTCAAGTATGTTAATGCAACTAAGAGCAACTCCACTTGAAAAATCTGGAATACTGTTTGTAAGAAAACCAGCTTGATTGATTGATTGTGGTGACTGATTCGGTAACACGGGGGGCACATTGCTACTGTTAATCTCAATAACAGTCATAGAATTGAGTGTATTTTCCATAGCTGACTGAAAACATTCAATAAAATATTAGTTTCAGAAACACGTGTCCAACATGTGGCAAAAGAGTAATTTTCAAAGATAGATTCGAGTAACCAAAAAAATCTGTCAAAAACAAAAACCATTTATGTGGTTTGATTGTTGAACAAAGAACTGAATGGGTTATCTAGAATTTGGAATAGAAGTATAGCATACATGAGATTTCCTTCAAGTACACTTTCAAAAATGAAAATATTCTACTGAATCAAAATCACCCAAAACTGTCCGCCATTAAATTACAGAAGCCAAGCACTAACTACGTTCATCTGTATTAAAGTTTTTGAAGAAATCTCGACGTTGCTGGATTTTAGCCATGAACAATTGAGGTTGTCTATTTCCTCGTTGAAAAAGAAGTATCCAGCAGTATAAATTTTCTCAGCTACCTGCCCTACGCTTCAAAATCAGGAGTTCTCACACTTTTTAGAAATAAATGCTACATCCCAGCCTAGAAATAGAGATTTGTACTAGATATTTGATTCCCAGAGTGGGTGTTTGTTTAGAGTCTTTAGAGGGAGAGATAATTCTGGCGCAGCAAATTGTGAAGTGTTTGCAGGAGAAATGGGTGCAGGAAGTCACCTAATACTGCAATAGCTTTCTCGACTCAAAGTGCAAGGTGTATTTACTTATCTTTTGAGTTTCATACAATTCTATGATGGGACACCTACAGAAAGTAAGCCCTGTGTTCTACCCACACTGAATGACTTATGAAGGGTTCACCAAAGAAACTATTGCTGCAATTATTTTGCTAGGTGATCCCATACAACTGAATTTTGTCGGTTGGGATCTACAAACAAAAATTTCTACCAAAATCCTATATCATTTGCACATATACATAGGTATGAAAAGTATTTACAAAAAATTTAAAATATTATAAATTTTTCTCCTCAGGAATGCAAGATCAACATCTCAAGTTTTCCTTAATCTCTTAGCAATTTTAATCTATCTACATATTGCATACGTTGATTTATTGGCCTCAATCAAATATGGCGGGCCAAGGTGTTTAGATGTCTCAATGGCTTCCTCCAAGCCTCTTTTTGCAATATCCAACTTAGGCACTAATAGTTTCATCAACTCACTAATTTGTCCCTTCATTTTGACCCTTTTAGCCTCAAGAGTTCTAATTTTATCATTAATCTTTGTCACCTTTGTTGCATGAATTGACACAAGCTCCTTCATAGGATCAAACCTCTAAATAATCTCAGATAACTAAGATTCACTTTTCTTAAGATTTTTTACCAATTTCATAAACATGTATAAAATAGTTAACACAAGATTGATTTGTATTAATCATAGTAGAAATTTCATTCTTTAGTTACAAAATAGTAGCACATAAAGATTTCTTGTCCTTAGCAATCAAAGCACACAATTGATTGAAATGATTGGAAATGTTTTCATTTTACACTTTAATCATAACATAAATCTCTAGATTTTCAAAATAAAATTCAAACACATCCAAATGTCCTAATTAACTAGATGTAGATTCATGAGGCTCAAATTTGTGAACTGGCATGACCTTGCATAATCATTCAGTACCCCAATTAAAAGTTTCCCCCCAGCCTCATGAGACTTCAAGTTACACTCCCTTTCTTTGGTATGAACAGTTGTAGCATGTCTCATCAAATGATCTTCCCTAAGACTATCCAATTTAATTGGGCCTTGTATATGCAAATCAGTGATATCCTTTCCATGAACTAACTCCATAGTTTCTATTTCTACTTCAGCAAGCTCAACTTTCTCTTGTTTATCTATCTACTCTTTAGGAGGGTCTAATTTTTTTCTTATCTCACGTTCCCTCTAATCATCATTGAGATTCACTTTAGCCTAAACATGTTCTCTATCTAATTCAATAGGCTTGTCATTTGTACTACCATTATCATTCATTATATCTTTACATTCTTCTTTTGTTACAGTTGCTTTGTAATTCATTACACTAGGTATGTCTTCCAATTCATCTCTAGTAGTAGAAAGCATAATAAGAAGACCATACATAAAGAAATTTGGGTATGTATTTTCTAAATCAAATCCTATAGGAATAGAAGATTCATTTATTTCTTTTTGTGTTCCTTCACTAGTGGTCAACCACATCAATTCTACAACAATAACTTAATTATTTCTTCTTTAGTTTATTCAACACTTTTACCACTCATAATCCTATCCATCCTTCGTTTTGTCAACAATTCTATGTTTCCTCATCAAGAAGTACTTTTATATCATTATTTGAAGTAAATGGACATAATCTCCTTCAAACACCTTTTTATTCTCTTATCCTCTTCTAATGCAACTTTATTCTTCTCTTCTCAATTTTAGAAAATAGATCATAAGGGATTCTTCCCTTTGATCTCAATGAGTGCTTTATTCATTATTCAGATATTTTATTGTTCTTTCCTCTAGTCTTCTCTTTGAATCACATTGTTCGTATCCATGATGAAATATTTTCAATTGATGCAAAATTTCATTAACAACTAATTTATCTAATACATCATCAACTATGAACTGTGGCTTACTACTAGTTACAATTTCTTTGGGTACGTTGCCAATCAAAACTTGTGTTTCTTTGTTTCTTTTAGTTCTAAGTTTTTTCTTTGAGTTGTCTAACTCTAGAGACTTGTATCTATCATCATCTCTATCTCTTTTATTAGGTCCTTTACTCTTTGACTTAATTCTCTTCCTTGATGACTCTGAAACTATCTTTGATCTTATTGGTTTAGGCTTAATAGCCTTTGGTATAGTCATCCTATCCTATGATTTAATTATGCTCATATTTTCTAACTAAATTGCCGAATATCTCAATGAATTCTAACTAATTTTGCTCAATTGTATGTATGGAGATGAATCATCTTCCTCCACACAAATAGGTTTATCTCCATCAACTTTCTTCTTCTCTTCTTTCTCATGATTCCTTCTAGCGCTATCCAATTTCTCTTCGTGAAACCCATTCTTTCACACATTGCTTCAACTTCCTTTCTAACTTTCCTCTTCATGGTATCCATTTTAGTTTAAATGTAACTTTAATCCTTTCTTCATATAGGTTCCAAACCTATCTTCATTTGGATCAATTGGTTTCTTCAACATATCCTTGAGACATTCTTGAAGTAAAAAAGGTTCTACTTTATAACCCATGGCCAAGATCCAAGTAGTCCTGGGTTCAACAACCTCAACACAACAAGCATCAATTTCAACCATATAAAAATAGAATATGCATATTTCTCAACTATTTACTTTAAAATTATGCATCTTTTCTTCATTTGCGTCTAAAATTTCCTTAAGAATCTTTGTATCTCTTTTGCCACTAATTGTTGATTTTGCATGTAGTAGTATCAACTAATTTACATAGCCACCAGTATATCTGTCTACCAAGTAGTATTACTAGAAACTAGGAATAAATTCATGTAGTTGAAAAATACATGTAAGATCAAAGAACCATACTTGAATATATGTCTCCCATCTTTCTTTATCTTCTCCAAATTCTACAAAGTCTTCTCTCTTAGAACTTTACAAATATCATACTACATTTTTCTTAACTATCCCTGTTAGCATGAATGTTGAATGTATTTCAGAGGGGGAGATTGTTATCATGTTGGGAGAGATTTTTGAGTGGTTTGCACTTGGATTTATTGTGTGTGTTGCATTCATGACTTGGTTTGTCATTGATGTCAACATATATGTATTATGGTATATGACAAAGTTATAGTATTCTACGGAGGAAAAGTTGATTAGTGAGGTTTCGCTATAGATAGCTAAGCTAGGCAGGATTAGATTTATGTTTGTGGATGGTTTTAGATTCTACATCTGTGTTCACTCAAGTTAGTATAAATATTCTCGATGAGTTACAGTTGATTTAGTTAAGATCAGTTGTAGGCCACTGTGAGGGAAATAGTTTATTGGTAACTCAATTGTATATGTTAAGAAAGATGGAATGATGATAAGAGAGATTAGATCATGGTTGAATACATGTTCACAATGCTATGTTTGTGGTAGCAGATGTTGAAGATCATTCAGTGGAGTCCTCTATAGTGTAATGCGTGATGTATTCATGAGCAGTTGACTTTTGTAGTGAGATTTATTTTGGAAGTTGTTAAATACATTGTAGAGTGTGGAACTTTATTGTAATATCTTATTGAGGTCCTCTATTACTCATTGTATATTTGGCAATCCCTCAAGGTCAACTCAGTTAGTCTTAGGACAAGGTATAAAGGAAAGGTTATTTCATTGGGTATAAGTGTGCAAGTGTTGTGAGATTGTAATGTATTGATGTTGAGGATGCAAATTTGATTAGAGAAGAGAAGCAAATGGTGATGGGATTGTGTTGAGAACTTCAAAGGAACTATATTGGAAAATAATTTTAATTGGAATATTTAGTGGACCTCTCAAAGGGGAAATTGATACAAAAGATTGAAGAACTAGAAAGTAAGCAATGTAAGAGCATCTAGACTGGTGTAAGGGCAATCTTTAACACCCAAAAAATATGCTTGTTTTATTTTATGTTTAACGTGTTTGTATTTCTAGATACTTATTTGGGCCAAATAGAGATTCTAACTCATGGATTTCCATTATTACTTTTCTGGGTTAGTGTTAATGTGCACCTTGAGATTAATGCAAATGCATAAAATAGATTATTTTATTTTAGATTATAGAGATATTGTCACCAAACATATTACATGGTAGATTGGTAGGGGGGCAGCAGGCTAATTTCTGGGATGACTCTTGGAATGGCCATAGAGTGCTAAGCATAGTAACGAGAATCGCCCAAAAATCGCCTGAATCGGCGATTCCGCGACCCGATTCATCCTAGGCGATTTTTTTTGAATCGTGAATCGGTATCGCCGATTTCTGGGCCATGAATCGCTTGAATCGCCGATTCAAACGATTCATGTAAAAATCACCAAAATCACCTTAAAAAATCGGCTGTGAATTGCCCGCGGCATGTAAAAAGGGAAGTTGAAATTTTAAAAAAAATCACTTGTTTTTTTCACTTTGTTTTTGACCTATTCTCTTTGTTATAACCCTAAAGGGCCTTCTATTTGTGAAGCATGAGTAGAAGAGAGAAAAAGTGAGAGAGAAGAAGAGAAAAGAAAAGCCATAGGTTTCCAACTGGCAAGAAGGAGGAGCACCAAAGAAATCAGCAGGCCATTTGGGGAGCCCATCAATTGCTTTGGGAGCATTAAGGAGCCAATATCAACACTCCTCAACTCATTTGCAAGAGGTAAGTGCTTATTTTTTTTCTTGCATGTTAGTGTATTATGCATTTTTTGTTAAATTTTTAGTGTATTATGCGTTTTTTGTTAAATTTCTATAGTTTTCAAGAATTTTAGTGTAAATCTTGAATGCTCTTTATTTTTACTAAATTGCAAGCTAGGGTTTGTTGTTTTCTAATTTTTATTAGCTTCAAACTTTGATATTTTACATAAAAAAATTTATTGCAGCAGCCTTTGCTCTCATTTTTCGCAAATTCCAATGGGTAAAAAAGATGAATGTTGGAAATATAATGAAGAGTTTCCTGAAAGAACCAAATATCAAACAAAATGCATGTTTTGTAAAGAAAAAATAACTTCCGGGGGTATTTATAGATTGAAATTCCACATTGCTGCTATACCTGGACATGATGTTACAGTTTGCACTCACCAAACTCCTGAGGCAAAACGCACTTGCTTAATGGCATTAGAAAAAATTGAAAAAGAAAAAGCAAATAGGAAAATGCAAGTTGAAGGGTTAAGGGGTATTGGCTCCCATGTTCCCGCATCCGCAGCCGCATCCACATCTACATCTACATCAGCTTCCGCATCCGTAGGTTGTGTTGGAGAGGGTTCTTCTAGGTCTCCTTTTTATCCTAGTTCTTCTGATCGTGCTAGTGCTAGTGCTAGTTGGTCACATACTGAGACGGAGTCCCACACCAACCTATTGCAGCCTAGAGTGCGGAAAAACAGAATGGATAGTTACTTTGTGCCCCGCACTACTCCTGGTTCCCAACCCACGCTTGAGGGCATGGGTTTGAACAAGGAGATTCACGATGCTACCAGAAAGGAGATATGCAAATTTTGGTACTTTTGCAACATTCCATTTATTGCAGCCAGGTAATTGATTCTTTTTTCTTTGTTTTCTTTAAAGCTAAAATTAAAAGTAAAAGTAAAACTTTAATTATATCTACTTGTTTTATAATTTGAGTCTTTGACATCTAAACTTTTATTTCTGACAGGGCTCCTTATTGGCAGAATATGATAGATGCGGTTGCTATTTGTGGTCCGAGGTTTAAAGCCCCAACTGAGGCTGAGTTGAGCAGATACCTCCTGGATGAGATGGTAGAGGACATGAGGGTTGACCTCGAGGAGAACCGAAAGGAATGGATTGCAAAGGGTTGCACCATCATGACTGATGGTTGGACCGATAGGAGGAATAGAACACTCCTCAATTTTCTTGTATCCTGTGGAGGTGATTGATCATTCTACTTTCCTACATACATTGTAAATTTTGATTTGTTGAATGCTAATTCGTTAATGATCCATTTAATATTATAATTCGTTGTTTTGTTACTTGTAGGATATACTATGTTCATAAAATCCATTGATGCTTCCGCACATGTGAAAAATGCCACATATTTATGTGCGGCTATTGAGGAAGTTATAGCAGAGGTGGGAGAACAAAATGTGATCCAGGTGGTGACAGATAATGCAGCAAATTATGTTGCAGCAGGTAAACTTTTAACTTTGCAAGTTTTGAAAATAAATTTATTTGAATTTTGAAATTTGAGTTTCTAATTGACTTAAAATTGTTGTAGGTAAACTTTTGATGGAGAGGCACCCCACCATATTTTGGTCCCCTTGTGCGGCACACTGCATTGACCTCATGTTGGAGGAAATTGGCAAACTTGAGTTTATCAAGTCATGTGTGGAAAGGGCAAAAAATATATGCAAATTCATTTATAATCATGCATTTGTCCTTAGCACAATGAGGAAGTACACAAAAGGCAAGGAGTTAGCTCGCCCAGGTATCACGAGGTTTGCCTCGAATTTCATCACCTTGCAGTCCTTGTTGACATCAAGGGATGGATTGAGGAGCATGTTTGTTGGGCAGGAGTGGATTTGCTCTTCTTATGCTACGGCCACTGTAGGGTTAGATGTGGCGGATTGCATATTTGATGATGATGGTTTTTGGAAACCCGCTAGAGAAATCCTTAAGGTAAATTTATTGCAATTTAACATTTAGTATTTTGCTTTTACTTTAAGTAATATTATTTTATATTTAAGTTTTGACTCAAATTTTTTGTTTTACTTTATATGTAGGTCACTGAGCCCCTTGTAGCTTTGCTACGAACTGCTGATGGGGAGAAGCCCTCTATGGGCTACATTTATGAGGGCATGGATAGGGCCAAGGAGGCCATCAGAGCCCAATATGCAGGAGTGCAGGAGAGGTATGGCCCTATTTGGGACATCATCGATAGGAGATGGCAGAATCAGCTCCATCGACCCATCCACGCAGCAGCTTACTATCTGAATCCAACATTTCGTTTCCGTCCTGAGTTCAAGGCGGATGCGGAGGTTCTCACTAGCTTATACACAGTGATTCAGAGATTGAGTAGCGATGAAAATAACGCTGCTGCGATTGTTGAGCTAGACCAGTTCAACAATAAGGAGGGGCCACTTTTCTCTGGCAGGATGGCCATAAATGCTCAAACAACACTACAGCCAGGTAAAAATTAAATAATATATTCAATGTTCATGAATCTAGATTCTAAACTTAAAGTTGATTATATAATGCATTAATTTTAGAGTTGTAATTTGTAAATGAGACTAATTGTTTTTATTTTTTCCTTATTTCAGATAGATGGTGGCAAATGTTTGGGGCCACAACCCCAAACCTTCAAAAAATTGCCATCCGCATTCTGAGTCAGCCGAGTAGCGCTTCTGGATGTGAGCGCAGTTGGTCCATGTTCGAGCACATCCACTCGAAGAGGAGAAACAGGTTGACAGTGCAGAAGTTGAATGATCTTGTCTTTGTTCATTACAACCTTCGTCTTAGGATTAGACAGATTTTGGGCGCTGACTCCTCTCCGATCATTCTAGAGGAGATTGATCCAGAATCAGAGTGGATCACAGAGACCGTGGACCCAGTCTTCACTGAGGAAGACCGCGCGTGGGTTGACCAGGTGGATGTAGAGGTTGAGGCTGAGGCTGTGGCTAGGGCAGAGGAGGCAGCTAGAGCACGTTCAGGCATTGGTAGACGCACACACGCACGCACAGACGCAGGCCCTAGCGACGTTATTCATGAGCCCATTGCCCATGCAGGGGACATGGCTCGACGGTCCTCTAGGACCTACCTTACACGCCTTTCTCATAGGCAAACTGGATACTCAGAGGCTGAGGTTGAGGCTGCAGCAAAGCTAGAGGATGATGAGGCTTGAGCTGGAGCCTTGTTTTTATATTTTGTTTACACTGTATAGATATTGATAGTGATACTGAATCACTGATAGACATATGTTTCAAACTTTCATGGATCTTCATCTTAGATTTATACATACATTTATGATTTGATGTCTTATAGATCTTCATGATTTCATCTTACTGATTCTATGATTTGAATCATTATGATCATTTGATTTTTATTTACTTCAGCTAGCATACAATTTACATTTTAGTACATAATGATAACATAGTTACGTATGTGATGGATTTTATGTTTCATGTTTATGTATATTAGATTCTATTTGATGATGTTATAGTGTTTTTAAGTTATATTCAATAAAGGGTGCATGAAATAAGTCTTAAATTGTTAAAATCTTTACATTTAAAGGGTTTTTTCAAATTTGCCGATTCACCGGCGATTCACCCCCAATTCACGATTCGATTTGGCCGTGCCAATTCCGATTCACGTTACTATGGTGCTAAGGGAGGATAATGAGCTGGAATGTTTAAGTCAGGTTATGAAATACCAATCGGGCAAGAGGGTTTGTGATTACATGGAAACTATTTCAACCTCCTTTGGGGAGGAATGGAAGTGGAAGAATGTGCAAAATCTAGATATATCAGAACCCCAAAACTGGCTTTAAACATCTTGAAATTGCGACCAATTATGAGGACCAACAAGGATGATAAATGATGTGCAGCTAAAAGTGGGGCATATTCAGTCAAAATTGGATATCAAATGCTGACTCAGGCTTGACAAGAAGAAAACTGGCCTACAAATTTATTTTAGGGAGAGGAATGTTTGCCTAAGGCGGTTCCTCTGCGTGGCTGGCTACCAAAGGAAAGATTCTAACAAATGATAGAAGGCGAAGATTTGGTGTCTTTGGTCCTTCGCAATGCTGCATCTATGAGGAGGAGGAAGAGACAGCAGATCACCTGCTTTTAAATTGTAAAATTACAATGGAAGTGTGGACAGTGGTTCAAAGGAAGTTAGGGTGGCATGGTCCCCTCCCACACACACTGAAAGAACATTTTTTTCGCTGGC
The DNA here is from genome assembly GCA_028749045.1 of Cupressus sempervirens. NCBI lineage: Eukaryota > Viridiplantae > Streptophyta > Pinopsida > Cupressales > Cupressaceae > Cupressus > Cupressus sempervirens. The sequence continues at coordinate 605,846,774 of CM053786.1, read as the reverse complement.
CTGCTAGGATCCCTTATTCTATTTTTTCCTGCTTGGCTGGCTACCAAAGGAAGGATTCTTAAAAATGATATAAGGCGAAGATTTGGTGTCTTTGGTCCTTCGCGATGCTGCATCTATGAGGAGGAGGAAGAGACAGCAGATCACCTGCTTTTAAATTGTAAAATTACAATGGAAGTGTGGAAGATGGTCCAAAGGAAGTTAGGGTAGCATGGTCCCCTCCCACACACACTCAAAGACCATTTTTATCGCTGGCCTGCTAGGATCCATTGTTCTATTTTTTCCAGCTTATGGAATATCTACCCATCTGTTGTAATCTGGGAGGTTTTGAAAGAGAGAAACAGACAAATTTTCAAGACAGGAAGGAATTGTTGGAAAGAATTGTTAAGAGTGAATCTTGCCATTCAGGAAGTAGCCAGTACAACCTCATGTAAATCAGCAACGGAGGTGTCTTTTTCCAAGCGGGACCAATGGCGTCAATCACAGTGGACGAGATTGAAATTTAGGAGGTGGGATAGACTGTCACAGGGTCTGAAGAAGGTAGACAGATCAAATGTTAGATGGAGGTAACCGCAAAGTTCATTTTGATGGAGCAGCACTAAACAATGGGGGAGCCTCAGGTCTAGGGGTGAACTTACAAGATCATGACGGAAACACTAAATTTTGGGAGCAATAAGGCTCCCTGGAGGTTCTAACAATGTATCTGAAGGGAGGGCAGCTTTGATGGCTACCCAATTGGCCTCTCATCTAGGTTTTAATCACGTTTACTTGGAAGAGGACTCACAGGTGATCATTAGAGCTATTTCAAAACAGGGAATTGAGGCCTCGCATCTACAACCGATCATTAATGCTATATCTGATGAGCTTGATAACCTAGATGATTTTATGATTTCTAACATTTGCAGAGATGGGACCCCGGAGGCTGATAAATTATCTAACCGGGCCCTTTCTCTGCACAATGAAGGTGAGTTCAAAATTTAAGATTTGCACGAGTGGATCTCTGCACAACTTGGCCATTTTTAGTAGATGGTGGTGTCGGAGCATTATTAATTGCTGAGGGAAGATAATGTGGGGGATGTCACTTCAATTATTAATCAGTATCCTTTAATGAAAGGCCATCTACAGGAGTCAATATGGGGATTTGTATTCAAATGCATGACTGTGTAGAATTGGGTGAACCAAAGATTATCATTTGGGTGGCAGAGAGCAGGTGTAGAGAAGATGGAGATTAATTTCTCTGTGACAATGACCAGCAGCAGAAAGGTTTACGAGGAGCGGCAAAGAAAGAATGGATGGCCATGCTCATTCAGTTCAAATCACAGCGGGTGGTACATTCTCCTTGAGCTACTGGGAGAGAAATTCCAAAATCACTGGAGCTGGAAGAAATAGTGTCTATGATAATTGGGTGGGGATTGGAGTTAGGGGAGAATATGGAGACAGTAACATGGGTTGTTGAACCCTTGTTTGACAAAGAGCTACTACTGGGGTTGCCTTTGATTTTTGAATGGGCAGAACCAGGAGTAGGCACCAACATTACAAAACGTTTTGCTAACAATGAAGACGCCCAGAGATATGGAATTATTCTGTTTATCAGGTCACTGGTGAAAAATGAAGACATGGAGAGGAATATCTGGACAATAGTTGGGAGCCTCGGTGGAAGCTTAAAATAAAACTTTAGAAAAAGAGAGGAAGGGATTGTGCAAAACTTCCCTGTGGCAGTGCCACAACGGGTTTGTTCTGTGCGGAAGCAACGGGCTCCGGTGATTGTCAAATTTTGATAAGGCCTTAGGAAGGATGGATAATCAATTGTAATGGCCAGTGTTGATAGCAGTTGCAGGGTTCTCCCATGGCGGATGATGTTTGGGTCTTTCTTCCAAAATAATGAGAAGGTAGGGCCAGATGAACAGGTTGATAGTGTAAACTCATAGGTGGAGGCCCATGGAAAAAAAATTGCAAGCGAAGGACGACATGTTTTGCAGATTGGCAAAGAGTGAATGCAGGGGTCTGTGCACGCATGTGGTTTTGTGGATAGCGGTTTGAACGGTGAAGGGATTTGATTGCACGGTGATCAGTAAACAGTTTGCGGTTTGCACGGTGAACGACGAACTCTGTGGCTGAATGTGGACCCGGCTGTAATTACAGGGATCGTAATGTAATGATTGTTGCCATTAGAATGGCAAGTATTATCATAGCTTAAAATATAATGATTAATTCCTTGAACACACTTCTAAAACCAAAATCAAAGCTCAAAGCATGCCAACAAAATTTTAAACTTTTAAAAGTGATCAGATCCGTGTATCAATTTTACAGTATGCTGGTACAATTGAGAAAATGTTTATCCAGGAAACCGGATGCTACAAAACAGTCTAAACAAATGATGAGAAAGGACATATATCTATGCCTGCCAGGAGATTATATATTCATCTATGTTGCTAAATACCTAAAAATCCAATTTAAAACAAACAGTGTATCATGTTGAATCACCTGCTAAACCAAACTCGTGACAGTTCAACAAGAGATTAACCATTTGAGCCATTGATAAGTGTCATCAACAATAAAGTCAATTATACTTACTCATTTTCCAAAATAAGTAACTGATAAAAACTATTGAAAGCCCAGATGCAGGAATTTACAACTGTGAGCTTAAAAAGAGACTCAGAACAAAAAAACTACTCATCCTTTGACATACTTGTCTTTCTTGGTGGCTTCTTAATCCTCTCGCTGTCAAGTTCACTCTCAGAAACTAAGCTGATGAATCAGAATCTGATGAGCCTGATGAACTAGAATAATCATCATTAGAGGTACATTCATCTGACGTAGGTAAAGACTTTTGCTGCTGCATTATAAGCCTTGGGAAATTCTTCAAATACTGACGTAAACTGTCGGTGATACCACCAAGACCAACGGAAGTAAAGAAATTGATAGCAAACCGAGAATCCTTGAAACTGTTCTTTGGAAAAATTGAATCCAAAGACTCTTGCAGTGTTGGATCATTCAATTTTTCTTTAAGTCGCATTATACCCAGCTGCTCTGCCAGCTCCTGAAAAAGAATCTTTATAAAAATACGGGAAGAGGAAGTAGTATCTTCCTCTGTCAGCCGTATATAGGCAAGAGAATGCCACGAGAGAGCATTTGTACCAAACAAGTGAGCAAAAAACTTTGCAACATTGCGTAGCTTGTTAGTCTCTAACCTGTGTATCATAGAATACTGTTGTACAAAACACTTATCAAAACATTCCTGATAATTTTTATTGATCATACAGAACCTTTGCGCAAGAAGTCCATAATAACGGAGGTATGTTCTCTCTTGACTGCAGCATTCTAAGAGCATGATGCACAACTCCATCTCTTGACCAGGTTCAAGCTTGATCTTTAGTAGCTTATGACCAGCTTCCTCAAAATCAACACTTGACATAATTGTCAAGTAAAATGTGCGTCTTAAATTGACCAAGTCTGTCTCTGTCTCGTCCTGTATTCTCAGCGTTTCTTCATCTTCCTTCTCATCATCTGAATCATCACCTGAATCATTCTCTCCTTCTGCTTCCTCGGAAGAAGCATCTCCAAGAATATCTTTCTTCAGTTTTTCATATGCTGCCTCGTGCTCTAAGAACTCGAGATCTGGCTTGAAAACATCCAAATCGGCTTCTTGATCAAGTTCATCTCCCAGGGAAACTTCATGCGTTACCTGGTCTTCTTGCTCTACAAGGTCCAATTCTGCACACACAGCTGGATGACCCTCGAACTTAACTTTGCGAATTGCAAAAAGACTTTCAATTAAAAACTGCACTCGTTTGTCAATTTCCCCCTCATGGAGAATGACTCTAAGTCTTTCGAAAATCCCATTGAGACCTTTCGGTGAAAGGTCTTGCAACAAAGACCCACATTCTTTTACGAACCCAACAGCAACCTCTGTGCTATCATCTGTAGGATTCTCTAGTAAGAGGGTGAGAACTTCCAAGGCAATAATCTCATGTGCAACTTGTTGATTCACCAAATGTGCTATGAATTTTGCTGCTGATATCAACATTTGCTTGTCATTGCGTTTGTATGCCCTCTTGAGCTGCAAAACAGTTCTTCGCAACAGCAGATTGCCGAGTTCTGGATACTTTGTATTTACCACAGCAACCAAGGCAGCAAAAACATCTGTAAATGCAGGGGATGCCATTTGGGATTTCATGCAAGACCTACAAAATATACCCCTTCCGCGGATGATATTCTCTGCAAGCAACTCTGGAATGATATTCTTGATGTTGGATGCATTTACCTTGTTTACTAACCCATTGATACTCTTCCGAAGGGCATCCCATGTTATGCGCTGGTATTCCACACTACTCTTGTCCTGCTCATCTTTCACTAGTCGAGCCAGCTTGAATGGGGGAATGTAAATACCACCACTTCTTCCTAGACCCTTCACGGTCTCTCTCACAGAAACTTCGCCATTCCCATTCTGAGATTTCTGAGATGGAGAGGTAACACCAGAAATTTTCAGTTCCACTGCCTCTCTTTTCCTCTTGTTTCCAGAAGCCGCTTTATCGCATAATTTGTGATAATTTCTATCAGCTGTCTCCTTATAACCATCTTTTTCTTCAAGCATGTCGCTGTTGCGAGCTCTGTCAATCTTGGGCTGCCAATTCTCAGTCACCTTTTCAGATCTCCTCATTTTTGTATATCTGTCATGATCTTCGTGTCTTGTCATGTTTCTGTCCCAATCCCTTTTTCTATCTCTTCCGGCTATACCGCGATTCCTCTCATTCCTGGGCTCCTTGAGAGAAACCCTGATTCTGGAAATCTCTCGCACAAAAGACGTATTTCGCCTGCCTGTTGCATGTTTCCTATCCACGCCATTCTCTCGCTTCCCGTATTCTTCAAACGAAATTTCGCCTTCTGATAACTGTTTCCCAGCCGAAAGTCTCTCCCAATTTCGCTCACAGATGATCATATTTTAGGTCTCAGCTGCAATGGCTAATTCAGATTCACCCCTGCAACATTTTTTTAAAAAACTTATCATCAAAATTTGCAAGGGTTTTTTAAGGCAGATCCATTTTTCTTAGAACCAGAGAAAGAAAGATCTAATGGACTTACCTGGGGCAAGAAGAGCCTTAATCCGCTCGCTTTACCGCACAACCGGGCACAAGAACAAACAAAAAAATGTCAATGAATCACAAGCAAATAAATGACACTTTATAAAGAATGAGCGCTAATTTTGGCAACATGCACTTGTTGCATGGAATCACAAATACAAATACTTTATTAAGAATGAGGGCTAATTTTGGCAACATGTACTTGTGGCATGGAATAGCACTTGCATCTGGAGGAGCAAAGGTGCAAGTCTTCATTTTTAGTTGGACATTGAATTAAAATGAAAGGAGACATAAAAGCTTGAAAAATAATTTAAATATTATTAATTTAAAATAGTTATATCTAGTTGTTCTTTTAAATTCATACACACTTATTATAAAACTTAAAGAAATGTAGATGGGGAAAAGAAACAAAAAAAAGTTAAATTGGTACGTACATTTTTTCCACAAAGTAATCTATTTTTGAAGAAAAATAGTAGAATCTTTTGACACTTTTCTGTTTACAAGGTAATATGTTGTTTGTACTCAAAACAAATATAAAGGATTTCAAGAAGCAAAAGTCTGGATAATATGATTTGCATTTTCACAAGGGTCATTTTCTCACCATACCTATAACACAACAATGTTCTGTAATGGCTTTGAGGGGTTTCAGCTAGCGAGGGTTTGCTCTGTGCATCCCGTGGAGCCTCTTTACCAGGTAGTTCTAATATTTTTTCATTCTCCTTTCCTCATTTTTATGTTATTCCTCGCATATCGATAGGTTGTACATGTAAATTGTGAGTTCTTTAGATAAGATATACAAAAACCTGTGCATATTGTTTCAGGAGTGATGCAGAGTTGAGAGGAGTTATATACAAACTTTTTCATCTATGATGATTGTGGCAATAATGAGTAGGTAATTTGTATAGTAAAAGGATTTCAAAAATTGTTCAAACTGTATAGGCTAACATTTGCTTTATGCAGCATAAATTAAAGTATATTTTGTGCGACTCTGCCAATACATTTTATTCTTATTTAGTTTCAGTATGCATATTGATATTGTATCAATTGATGGAATATATATTGGGAATCAATATAGTTTGTCCAATTGAGGTTGACTTTGCAAATGTGAGACCCAGACAGGAAGGGGCTGTAAATGTGAGGAAGTTGAAGCTGCTAAGGAGGTCGTCAGGTGGGTAAAATCGATTCAAACAAGCTTCTATTGAAACTAAAGTAATTGTGATGGAAACTACAGTAAGCCACCGAAGCCTTAAATTAATTGTGATGGAAACTACAGTAAGCTTTCTAGTTCTCTAGTTTGGGTTTCCATTCTTCTTCATATTTTATTCTTTCATTTCTTCCAGTTCATGTTAGGAATGTTTGTTATTTCCACCACTTGACAGTAAAGAGAGGGTTTAAGCTCTTGTCGAAACATCCAGGAATTGCTGCGTATAGAAAAATATAGATAAAGAACTATGTGATGTAAGATTATTGTACTGCTCTTTCACGTATGAAGATAGTTTCATTTGCACCTTAATTTAGTGCCCCAGAAGGTCTCAGCCACTAGATAATTTCACCTATTTAATTTGGTCCACTAGATATCAAGGGTTGCACCTTACTTTAGTATTCCACATTTTGAAAGAGAGGTAACGTAATTATGTGTTGTGCACAAGTTGTAGTTTTGTGTAATTTAGTGTCCCACATTTTGAAACAGAGCAGCACGACACAACTGCATGACATTTGTAGGATTCTGTTTTGGAGTTCCTTCCCAAGGTGAGATGAGATTAATTTAAATTGCCATGAATTATATTGCTCATGGATGGACGATGGAGAGTGGTATGCTCATTTCAGTTCTCATTTTCTATGTTATTCCTGTTATCAAAATGTGTACTACTTTAGTATAGATGATTTCAGGTCTAGTTATAGGACCTGGCTCTGCAAAAATAACCTCAGTCTGTCCATTTCATTTTAGTAAACTACTAAAATTAGATTTTTCCCAATTTCAGCCTTGTTACTTGATATAGGAAATGTTCATTTTATGCTTTTGTTTAGTAAAATAGACTATGGTTTCATCATTTATATTGTTAAGTTCAAGTTTTTCAACATGATTATATTTGTGATATTGCTATCAGCATTTAACTGTGTAGTCATATCACAGTTAAATTCTAATAATATTAATACAATTTGACTTAGAATAATTCTATTGTTTACTATTGATTTAATTTACTGGATTCAATGAATTTGTCCATTGGCTCCATCAGCTAGTGTTTTCATGTTTAGATGAAGTTTTTCTTTGAGAGAACCTTTTATCTGATAGATTTGGTTTTGAATCAATTGTTTGTTGTTCTGTTGGGCTTAAGATTTATGTAGCAGTGACACTCCGGCATTATTAAGACTACTGTGAGATATTGTGATGATTTCATGCTTTATCTATTTTTTCACATTGTGCATGTGCCATCCAAATAGTTTCTTAGATCGCTTCCCTAAATTATAACACCATAGCCATGCGAAGAAGGCATTAATTGAAGAACTATGAATGAAAAATTTTTCATTCCTTTCATCAAAATCGGATGATGTTTTTAAATTCCTTCATTTTCATGTTTTCCATCATTTATAGCAAATTCAGCTTAGTGGCCTCCGACATCATCATCATATACCATTGTAAACATGTCTTTGTAAGTTCTTATACATGTAAACATGTCTTTGTAAGTTCTTATATATGTAAACATGTCTTTGTAAGTTCTTACTTTCAATATATGTTTTATATTGCTTTTATTTGTGTTCAACTATTTTGATATACATTTTGAATTTTGAACCTCTGGTATACAACTTAGCTTTCCATGTCTGCATACTAAATGTCAACTATTTTCAAACTTGAACATAGGGAGAAGGGGGAGAATGGAGAGAGAGTGGGAGTGGGATAGACGAAGGGAGGGAGGGAGAGGCAAAGTGTAGGAGGGATGAAAAGGGAAGAGGGAGGGAATGAGGTAGAGGGAAAGGGAGGGTGAATGGAGAGAGGGGGAGTGGGATGGAGGAAGGGAGGGAGAGGGGGAGGGACAAAGGGAGAGTGTGGGAGGGAGGATTGAGGGAGAGGGAAGGGGGGAAAGGTGGGGGAAGGAGGGAGGGAGAAGGAAATGAAGGGAGTAGGGGAGGAGGATGAGGGAAAGAGGGACATAGGGAGAGGGGAAGAGGGAGGGAGGGAGGGAGAGAGGGGGAACAAAGGGATAGTGTAGGAGGGAGGAGAAGTAGGGGGTGGGGGAGGAGAGAAGAGGAAGGAGGAAGGAGGGATGAGGGAGGGCGGGAGAGAATAGGGGAAGGAGGAAGGGGGGAAAGGGGGGGAAGAGGGAGGGAACGAGGTAGAGGGAAAGGGAGGGTGAATGGAGAGAGGGGGAGTGGGATGGAGGAAGGGAGGGAGAGGGGGAGGGACACAGGGAGAGTGTGGGAGGGAGGATTGAGGGAGAGGGAAGGGGGGAAAGGTGGGGGAAGGAGGGAGGGAGAAGGAAACGAAGGGAGTAGGGGAGGAGGATGAGGGAAAGAGGGACATAGGGAGAGGGGAAGAGGGAGGGAGAGAGAGAGGGGGAACAAAGGGATAGTGTAGGAGGGAGGAGAAGTAGGGGGTGGGGGAGGAGAGAAGAGGAAGGAGGAAGGAGGGATGAGGGAGGGAGGGAGAGAATAGGGGAAGGAGGAAGGGAGACAAAGGGAGGAAGAGGGGTGGGAAGGGTGACTGGAAGAGAAGGGAGATGGAGAGAGAGGGGGGGCGAGTAGAGAGGGAGAGATAATAAGAGAGAGAAAGGGGACAGAAAAAGGGAGAGTGTGGGAGGGAGAAAGAGGGAGATGGAGCGGGGGAGGGAGTGGGATGAAGGGAGGGAGGAAGAGTGGTGGGGAGAGTGGGCAGAGGAGGTGAGAGATGGAGAGAGGGGGAGAATAGAGAGGGAGAGATAATGAGAGAGAGAGAGAGAGGAGAGGGACAAAGGGAGAGTGTGGGAGGGAGGAAGAGGGAGATGGAGAGGGGGAGGGGATGTGAGGAAGGGAGAAGGAAGGGAGGGACAAAGGGGGAGGGGGAGAATAGAGAAGGAGAGGAAGAGGGAAACAAAGAGAGGGAGGGAGAGAGAAACAAAGGGAGGAGGAGGGAAAGATGTACATAGGGAGAAGGGGAAAAGAGAAGAGAGGAGGGATGGGGGAGGAAGAGGGGGGATGGGGTAGGAAGAAGAGGGAGATGGAGAGGGGGGGGTGGGCGAGGGAGGGATAAGGAAAGGGAGGTAGGGAGAGGGGGAGGGACAAAGGGAGAGTGTGGGAGGGAGGAGAAGTGGGTGGGGGAGTGGGGGGAAGAGGATGGAGGAAGGATGGAGGAGGGAGGGAGGGAGAGAATAGGGGAAGGAGGAAGGGAGAGGGAGAGGGGGAGGGGGAGGGGTGAGGGAGTGACAAAGGGAGTGTATGGGAGGGAGGAGAAGTGGGGTGGAGGAGGGTGGGGGAGAACAAGAAGGATGGAGGAGGGATGAGGGAGGGAGGGAGAGAATAGGGGAAGGAGGAAGGGAGAGGGAGGGAGGGAAGGAGGGAAAGAGGGAGGAAGAGGGGTGGGGAGGGTGGGCGGAGGAGGAGGGAGATGGAGAGGGGGGGGATAACAAAAAGGGAGAGGGAGAGATAATAAGGTGGGGGGGGGGGGAGAGGAAGAATGGAGAGAGAGGGGGAGTGAGATGGAGGAAGGGAGGGAGAGGGGGAGAGACAAAGGAAGAGTGTGGAAGGGTGGATGGGGGAAAGCGAAGGGAGGGAGGGGTGGGTCAGAGGGAGGGACAAAGTAAGAGTGTTGGAGGGAGGACAAGGGGAGAGGGAAGGAGGGGGAGGGGAGAGGCAAAGAGGGAGAGAGAGGGGAGAGGGGGAAGAATAGGGAGGGTGAGGGAGGGAGAGAAGGGGGGAGAATAGAGGAGAGGGAGAATAAGGAAAGGGAGGGAGGGAGAGGGAAACCGAGGGAAATAGGGACATAGGGAGAGGGGGGAAAGAGAAGAGAGGAGGGATGGAGGAGGAGGAGGGAGGAAGTGGGGGATGGGGAAGGAGGAATAGGGACATGTAGAGGGCAAGTGGGAGGGAGGGAGGGAGAAGGAAAGGGAGGGACAAAGGGAGATTGTGGGAGGGAGGAGAAGTGGGGAAGGCAGGGAGGGAGGGAGAGGGAAATGGGGGGAGTAGGGGATGAAGGGGGAGGAAGGGAGAGCAGGTGGGAAGTGGGGTAGGGAGGGAGTAGGAGAGGGAGGGAGAGAGAGGGAGAGAGGGTGGGGGGAGGGGGGATAGGGTGCAAGGGAGGGAGTCAAAGGAAAAAAGAAGGGGGAGGGAGGGAAGGAGAGGGGGAGATTAGAGAGAGAGAGAGAGAGAGAGAGAGAGAGAGAGAGAGAGAGAGAGGGTGTGTGGAAGAGATTATAATTTGATTAATTTGGATTTCATTAGAATCTAAAGATGATGAGATATTTGCAATTTAGCACAACTCTGTTCTTATAGTATTTTTTATTAGTTAAGGATCACAATTCTTGGTCATAAAAATTATGTATGGATTTATCATTATTTTCGGATTGTAAGTTTTTCTTGAAATGACTACAATTAATTTTTTAAAAACTAACATTGTTATCAATTCAACGCAATGTTGGCAGCCTCTAAAAGGGACTTAACATTGTACAACAATAATTGAAGTAAAGGCTATGGAAGTATGGAGTTTAAGGATTGAAATACCTACAAGTGTCATCCAAAACTATAATTTGTAAGCTTTAATATGAATATAATGCTATACTTATTTAAAATAGAACTTGAAAAGTATAGCATTGAGTTTTAAATTTAAATATAAGCACTAATAATAGAATCCTCTCATGGTTTTTCCCTAAATATAAATACACAAGTTGGTGAATGTCACATGGCCATAGAGGTGATTATAATATTATAATTATGGCCATAAGGATTGTTACAATAATATAAATTCTCTTTAAAATTATCAAGACAATATTGGGATAGGCCTAGCGGGTACACAACCACGAGAATAGATACTAGATATTGAGGGGAGAGTTAACAAAAATCAAGTGTACAAAATCCCCACTTTGTATAATGTCCATTCTTGTGGTTGCATAATCATCTCACTTGAAAAACTTGGAAAGTATAGCATTGAATGCTAAATTTAATTGTATCATCTTAAAATGGAAGCACTTCCATCTTGGTAGGTTTAACACCCTCTTTTAGTACATTTATCATGATGTATTTACATTTAGGATGCATTTTGCACTTGATTCCTTTGTTCTAGGAGAAATTAGGTTAGGATCTTGAAGATTCTCCTTAATTTTCCTCCTTTATGGCTTTATTTTTTGGGTAGGACTTAGGAATAGGTCTTCCTAGCCTTCATCATATTCATTATAGGATTTTGTGCTTATTCTTGGCATTCAATCCTATTATGATATCATTTCTAGGTTTCTGGGTATCCTCGAGACTTGCTGTTTTTTGCTCTGGTTGGGTTTTGACCCCTAGGTTGACCCTGACCTAGGGCAAGGTCAACCAAGTTGACCCCAGCTTAGGGCAGGGTTGAGGTCATCCTTGACCTAGGTCATGGATGAAGTCATCCTTGACCCTCTTAGGGATTTGATCCCCCTTTTCAAATTTTGGTCCTAGAAGTCCTCGAAATCAATGTCGGGCTCTCAGATCCAAATGCAGAAGGGTTTTAATTTGAGATTCATTTATTTCTTTTCCCTCCTTAGTTGGTTATTGTGATTGGACCATAACTCAAGGTGAAATTTGAATTATGGATCCTCACATTACTCTAGGAGACTCTTATTTTCATCTATCTACAACTAGAACTAGAAGGACAACTAGAGTCAAGAGACAACACTATGAAGATGTAAGATTGCAAGAGAATGATGTAGAAGATCAAGCTATTATGGATATCAAGCATTTTTAAAGAATTGTGAACATCTATTTGGAGAAAGAGAGACCCAATCTTCCTTGATCTATCATTATCAATATTCAAGCATTAAAAGATACAATCAAGGGGTAACAATTATAGATTATGAGTTTGGTAGGAGTTCTTTAGCCTTGGGGGCTTGGTATTATTTCCTCTCTTAGTCAAGTCTATGTATTAATTTCTCATACAAATATATTCATGCTAGGGTTTCAATCTAGTAGATTAGATCTTGGTATAACACATTCAATACAACACACATTCTATTATATTTGGCTATTCACGGAGGTGGAAATCACCAAAATAGGGTTTTGACTAGGGCAAAACCCTTTATAGCCCCAAAACCCTACTTTCAGATATATGCAAGTGTTGTTTGGAAGATCAGAGTACAGATTTGGATACCCTTTCTGGAAACCTTTCAAGATTTGCGAATGAAACTTTCATTAGAGTAGTATAGGTCAAGGTCAACTTTTTGGGGCACAATTGTGCCCCAGGTTAAGATTGTGCCCCACCAACTAGGTCAAGGTCGACTTGCCCTCAGAAGGATAAAAAAAATTTGGGTTTTTTTTGTCTTGATATTTTCACTCCATAACAAAATACAGATTTTCTAGAAATTGTGCATAAACATCAGAAATTAGGTGTTTCCAGATTGGTGCTATTTTGAGGTATGTATCCTATCTAGTCAAATTTCAAACATTTCTATTACTTATTTCATATTAACTCTAAAACAATATATGAATAGTGGTGAATGTCTTACACATTGTTAGAGATCTATTTTTTCCCTATTCATTAATAATAAGTACTACTAATAGAGTCCTCTCATGGTTGTTCCCTAAATATAAATACAAAGTAGGAAAATGTCACATGGTCATAGAGATGATTATAATTTTATAATTATGGCCATAAGGATTATTACAATAATATAAACTCTCTTTAAAATTGTCAAGACAATATTGGGATAGGCATAAGGGCTACATAGCCATGATAATAGATACTATATTGAGGAGGTACTTGACAAATATTAAGTGCTTTGTATAATGTCCATTACTGTGGTTGCATAGTTGGTGCCTACATGTTTCACTTCAAAAATAATTACAAGATATTTTACCTCTACAACAAGGGAAAATAGCTTTATTCATAGTAATTAATCTTCTAGTGGATGTGATAGTTGTCACAATCCAATGTTTGGTTACAAAAATGATTATCAGAGGTAGAAAAGTTACATGATAAACAATGGATATTAGAGTACAAATAGCTATAATGGTGGGTAGTAAAACTGATGAAGGGCCACACCACCCGGTGTTGACAATTTGAATAGGTTAGAAATTTTGATGTTGTCATTTATGGAAACATATCAGTCATATAAAGTGGGAAGATCATGAAGATGAAGTTATGGCATGTATATTTAGAAATTTCTCTAAGTGTCATACAATTCATCTAGCAAAACAAAGAAATTTATGGTTGGTGAGATTCATAGGCATATCATGGAAATGTGTGGAGTTAGGTAAGGATACATGCCATCATGATGATGGTGTATTCATGTGAGAAAGTTGGTCTAGACAATATAGACAAAGTTATAGATAGATTCCTAGTTACAACAATATATAGGTAGAATAGAGCAGGTAGAATAGAGCATGACAGAGAAATGAGTATTTCGAGTTAAGGAATTATTTTGTTTACAAATTAATTACTTAACTAATTAGGGATGATATCCTATATGTTAACCTCGAGTTAGTGAAAGTTAATTTTGTATTTTCATAATTGTATAAAGGCATGAAGTCTGACTAGGCAAATAATTTTAATTAGCAAGCTATAAAGGAAATATTATTATATGCAAAGTTTTGTGAAAGTGTGTATGGTATTATTGATATACAAATTGTGGTGTATGATTAGAGGAATGTGAACTGAGATAAAAAAATTTAAACAGAAGCCAAGGCAATATCAGATATTGAAGATATCGACAACAGTTTATAAAAGGTTTTGTATCTATCTCTTTGTATTGAAGGAACTATATTGTATATTGGATGTTTGGGTAGTGGGCTCATCTTGCATACATTTTATATTGGTATATATCAACTCCTAATAGGGTTGAGGCTTCTAACAAGGCCTAGTCTTCAAACAAGGATTGAGACACTATCCAGATGTAATATACTCTTAACCGAGATAATATCTTTCAAAAGATACTTTTGATTAGTGGATCATTTTGTGGGTACCATCCCCATTAGGGTTTTCCCTTGGACGAGATATAGTGTAATGAGTTCTCTTATTGCATGGTTACTTTTCATTCACATGCAAGTTATAAGATTGCTAATAATATTCAATTTTGGGCTAAAGTTTGTAAAATACTAATTTACACCCCCCTCCCCCCTGAATTATTTTTTATTTCTAATAATTGGTATTAGAGCATAATTACTCAGAAGAGGCCTAACATCTTGAGTAAGATCCTTATGGATATGGAATAGTTACAAAAGAACCTAGAAGAATCCCTTGAGAAGATTGATATTATTAATGAAGAAAGAGATACATTGAAAGAAAGATATGAAGATGATAAAGATTACATTGGAAAATTGAAAGATAAAATTGATTATCTGAAATCTAAGAAAGAGCCTAAAGATCAAATCAAGGAGAATGATGAAGTTTCAAGATTGAAGAAAGAAAATGAGATCCTGGAGCATGAACCAAAGATTACTGATTAGAAATTGAGCACGAGGAAAGATGATAGCAAAATTGAGTCAAATTTGAAATATGAGAATGTAGATCTAAGATCTAATCCCACAAAAGTTACATCTGAGCTTGAATCAACTAAGTTGCAATATGAAGAACTTGAAAAGTAAAATATCATTGTGAAAGGAGAGTTAACCCATACCTTCTTATGATAAGACATGTCTTGGATATTTTGTTGGAGAAAAGACAACTAAGAAAACTAAAGCTAGAAAGGAACCTAATTCTAAAATTTATCAACCTATGCAAGATAAAGAAGATCTTAAAAAGATTGAGTCTGATGATGCAACCTAAACAATGCATAAATGCGAGAATGGCCATTGGCATGCACAATCTTTATTCGCCAAGAAATGCACAGATTGAAAGAGCTAACAAAAAAATCTCACAGAGCTAACAACAAAATTAACAATAAAAGAGCCACAAGAAATAACATAGAAAAAAATGAGACAAATTTCAATACTAAAAGAAATGAGATAAATTCAGTTGCTGAAACAAAACATGGTCACTTAACAAAACAAACATTCAACCAAAACAATTACAACACGCTGAAACAAAACACAGTCACTCAAGAAGACAAACATTCAATGAAAACAATTGCAATGGAAACCCTAATGTTGCAAAGCAGTTTCTCTACAATGATAAAAGACTTCTCCTACTTGTAATGACTTCGCCTAAGGTCTTTTAAGCATTTTTCCTTTAACGGCTTAAATCTTTTTTAACACTTTTTTTTTTTGTTTTATTTTTTCACTTTTTGCTTTTGTTTTCTAAACGACATTTTGTTTTTTCCTAATCGCATATTTTATCCCCTTTCTTTTAATAGTCATATTTTCATATTTTATGTCTATAGTGTTTAGAATTTTACAACTGGATCTTTGTTATAATTTGTTTTTATAATTATTATTATTATTTAGTTATGTCTTTGTTATAATTTTTTTAAAATAATAATTATGTTTTAGTTATGTAAAAGAAAGATGTGTAGTTTTATGTTGTAGTAAGTAGTTTCCATCTTAGATTGTAGGCTTGGTCAATGCTAATTTGTGATTAATGATATATAATTGTTCAAATTTTAAAATGATATTGCAATTTCATTATATTAATTTTCTAAAATAATTTTGAAATATAATCTATATGTATAATTTTTAAGCACTTATTATACTAAATTAAATTGATTAAAATAGGGGCCTCCCTTATTTCCTCTTTGGTTGTTTTGGTCAATGGGTCTCCTTCTATGTTCTTCAAACCCTCAAGGGGTTTAAGACAAGGTGGCCCACTTTCACCTATTCTCTTCATCATCTGAGTGGTTGGGAAGGATGATTTCTGCAAACAGGATATCTAGAGCTTTAAAAAGCATTAGACCTTCTTCAAGTCCCCTGGTGTTCTCTAACCATCAATTTTTGGATGAAACTATTTTAGCAAGGGGGGAGCCTTAGTTACAGAAGCCGGGGTGGTCAAAAATATATTGAGCTTGTACACTAGGGGTTTGAGACAATTTATCAATTGGAATAAGAGCTTTGTCTTCTTCATCAATACTCCGGCTATGAGATAGAGGAAGATAGTTGATATTCTAGTATGTGGCATAGGTAGCCTTCCCTTGACCTATCTGGTTCTCCCTGTGGGCCTCAAACCCCTCGATTCTTTCTAGACTAGTCTTATTGGAAGGTCTAATAAGAAATTGGCTGGATGGTTCAAGGTATAACCCTAAGCCAAGCTGGCAACAAAATGCTTATTTGTATACATCCTCTCCTACTAATCAGGAGCTCCTTTTGCCTAAGCTTCTTTGTGATAAGATGATTACTAGACCTAAATGTCACAAGAAACATAATAAAAAACTTATGAACCTTCCATTTTGCATGTATCATAATGTTCATGATCACTCTACTAATGATTGTCAATCTTTTCATTTTAATATTTAGAAACTTCTTTATTATAAGGTTATTTACATATCTCCTTATAATTAAATTTATATTAATCCACACTTATTTAGATAAAATTTAGGTCCATATTATACTGTGGGTCATGTAACATTGTTAGTCTCTCCCTTGGGGGCTCATTTTCATGCATGATCCATTTTTCCAATAGCATAATAGGCCCTCTTTTCCTATATTCCTACACTTGGGGGCATCCACTATTTCCTTTGGTTGAGTGTTACTTTTTTATCATGTCACATCCAATCTTATATTATTAGAAAGTGGTTTTTCATGGTAGATAGATCACTTAGCTTGGAGACTCATAATAGTGTGTTATCCTTCACAAGTATTTACTTTTTCATTTCTTGCACAGTGTCTCATTACATTATACCCTTCCATGAAATTATAGGAGGTGCGACCTTTATCCTTCTTCATCACTTCCTTAAGATGCCAAAATAATTATCCTTTTAAAAAGAATATTATAATTTTAATCTTCATTAAATATTTATAGATAATGTATATTTTATCTATGTAGATCATATTTTTTAATTAAAACAAAAAGTGGTTTTGAGGGGAACTAAAACACCTAACAAATAGATTTTCAAGTGGATCTAGAACCTCAAAAAGGTGAAATGCTACCAAATGAGAAAATAATATACTCTCCCAAAAATCACAAACATTAAGTGGCCTTACACTAGTGAGCATACAAAGCTCACTTCCTTTTAATGAGGGTTTTAACAAGAAGTTCCGATTAACCTAGTAAAAAGGATGAATTAAGATTTCCCTTTCCCTTCTTATGGGACCAAAGGGATGTATCAAAGGATGAAAAAGGATTCTTGGTGTGCTTACATTTAATTGATATCTAACCTTGTCCACGAAGAGGCCAACACACTGAATAGAACTAGATGAACCGTGGCTAAACACCACCCTAGACCCAAATTCAATCATAGGAACACCAACAAAATGACCGACTAGAACCCTATCACACACCAATATTTGTGTAGCAAGAACTAATCTAACAATTTCATAAAATACCTTAGTAGAAACACTAGTTAACCTAAGAGGAAACATATTAGGACCACCAACACAACCATCGCTAGAAGTGGCCACATCAACAATTGCATCATGAGGAGATATCAGACACCATTCCATGACCCAAAGGATTGGAACCAACCAATGACAACAATATATTGCTTGACCACCTAAGAAGAGCTCTTAAATACCATATAATATTGAGAAAAGACACCTTTTCCACTTTTTGACTCCCAAAGTTTTCTTCAAGAGAATCAATAGTATTTATGGGAAGTCCAATGATTGTAGCACACTTATTGTACCTAGCTAGATGACCTTTGATATTTTAGAAGTAAGCTCTTCATTTGTGGAGGAGAAAAAGTTGCAAAAAGAGATTGATGAAAACCAAGGTAATACACAAAAAAATCTGATTGAGTGCATACGCTACCCCAATATGGGGTATGAAGACACAAAAATGAATCCCTCTATCTGCAAATAAGTACTGGTTCTAAAAGAAAAAAAATTAGACACAATAAAAGTCATATGATAACAACTACAAATAGAAAAAAGCATGTGCATGGTCTCATCAATAGTAATTCACATGAGTGTAGTAAAGTCAAAGTTTTGCACAAAATACATTCAAAAAGAAAATGTGATTTATGATAACGATTAAAGGGCCCAAGAAAATATTGATTACATTGATAATTCCAAAAACTTGGTCAGAATCCCAAGGCACATAAAGAGGAATCCTATCAATCTTAGTAACAATTCCCAATTCTGGCCACCTTACAATGTTCTCCCATTTTTCATTTAAAGGTCTAGGTATACACTAACATTCATGAGTGTAAACAACAAGGAATTTTTCAATCATCTCTTCATGTCACTATCATCTCCTACACATCACCTCAAAATCAAACATCTACTAAACAATCTCTCAAACAAGGCAACTGTACATTATCCAAGTCATGAATACTCTATTGCTCCTGACCAAAAGGTGGTTGACATTTGAATTTGGAAGTGCATGTAAGGACAAGCATCCCTATCTACAAACATCACCATGTGCAAGAACACATTCAAAAGTTGGGTCCATCTTAGAATAACCATCAATATTTCATGAAATGGAAGTCAGGGTAGACAATAAAAAAGATATAGATTGTATGGACAAATGGAACATCTATGGATCTCCCATATAACCATGGGGAGAATGATTGCACCAACACACACTGCGTTAACAAGTGGAGTAGGGCAAGTTTTCAAAATTGTATTCTCTATGTCATATTCAATCCCCACATGCCCAATCTTGAAGAACCTTCTACATCTAAAAGGAACTCATTCATAGAGGTTGGATCGAGTAACTCTTAGGAGCCTTTGCAAAAAATCCCATAGAAGCATCAATATCTACCAAAATACAAACATAGGTAGAATGAAGTATATCCAAAGACCATGTATCCATCATTAATAAATCTCCTAACACGTCATCCACTTCCCCTAGAAGCGAATAAGCCCAAAAATGAAGTGGGAGGTAGGGTGGTAATCTAATGCAAATTGGCATTTTATAGAAGAATTTAAAAGAAGGATTAAAATCTTGATGTCAAGGTTTTATAATCAATGGAAAACAATCCTCCAATGTGAAAAATGCTTACACAAAATGATCTTTCTATCTACCACATTATCAAATTTGGTAATATAAAATCCCTTGGCCACATAATAATATCTCAATGTTTAGAAATCCAAGCATTTTGTAACAATGATATTTTTTGCCATTAAAAAATCATCCTTCAATCTCTTAAATTGAACAATTAGCCTCAACTTCAAGAATCAAAATATTTTAAATGGATAAGACTTACTAATATAACTTGATTTTTTACTTGGAAATAGATCATGAGATCCTCTTAATGTTTCATCCGCTTCCCCTCTTCAACAACACTCTTATGTTTAGAGTTTTAATTATCTCATTTACTTTTTTATTAATTCAGAAACATGTTCTTACATCATAACTTTCCAATTATTCAACTTAAATTCATAATGATTTTAAACCCATATCTACACACTATGGTCTTTCCAAGATTACACTACTAAGTGTAGCCTATCAAGACATCAACACATCAAATTGGAATAGGTAACTAGTCCATTTCAAATTGTATCCCATTCCTTAGGAGCAATACCAAGATGATTTTCATATAAAGGCACACTATGGCATTGCCAAGATCACATTACTTGTAACCATGGTCTAACATATAACATCAACACATTAAATTGGAGGATGCAATTCAAAGAGTGATGAAAAACATGACAAAAAATTTATTACATTGCATAAATTGCATTCTATTTATCTTACAATTAGATTAGTTACTTATTTTATCGATTAAAAAAAAGCTGTGAATGAGCTAAATAGAAAATACACATGATTAGAAGGATAACAAATCCTCAAGAAATTAGTTGCACAAGATACTTGAGTTCAATTGTAAATTGAAATCCAAACATGAAAGTAAATTTAGTATTAATAATAGTCAAATACAATAAAAAAGGTTTATTTTGTACAATTAAAAAAACATTTTGTCCTTACACAAGTCTCATAAAAGTATGTAATACATTATGAAGGTCTATGGAGTCATGGACCATGAGATTGTTAAAACATACTATATTGATATTATTAAATTAGGTATCTTTTTTTTTTTTTTTTATGAACTTCACAAAAACAAGCTTCATTATAAAACACATCTAATCAACTAAAGCTATTTTATAGATTTGTTTATTTAAGAAGAACATCATAATTACAATTACAAGACATTGAAAACTTTGATTTAAAAAACACTAATAAAATTTACCAACTATATTTAAAGTAAAATTAACATAGAGAGCAGATGTAGCATCAAAGAAAATATTGATCAGCTTTCATAGAAGACTCTCAAATGTAAATCAAAACTCCAAATTATTTGTTTGCTAGCAACCATCATATCTGAGTAAAAATGGGAACTATTGAATAGGTATAGACATCTAATCAAACAAAAAATCTTCCATAACCCCAATATTACAAGACATCTGTTATGCAAGTCACAAATTTTCTAGACTCAATATTACAATATGCATATTCTCCAGATCAGCCATGATACATTACACTAGTTTGTCTGTTAGGACAAATCTGGGGTCGTAAGGTGCAAGAGAAACTAGTTTTATCGAGTATGGTGAGCAGATTTATCCACCCAAATAATTCAAAGCTACTCTGCCAAAACTACAGATAACGATAGATATTGAAGATCTACGACAAGTACTCCTGCTGAGCCTAGTAAAGCTGGAAATACAACAATTTTGACTGAATTCCAAATACCATGTCCCCAATTTCTAACCAAAGTATGGAGGAAATTCATGAGTCACATGCATTTTAGTTGCCCCAGAGATTATGTTTTTGATTAATGAACTATTCATGTTGTAGATTAATTACAAATAATTTGGAGTCAATTAGATTATGAGTACCTCAAAAATTTAGGTAGGAACATGACTCTCTTATACAACATCGATTTTATTAAAGATGGTGAGCAGATTCATTAAGTGCCCACTAAAAATAAATGAACGAATCTGATTTGTGATAATTGAACAGTGGTTATGTTTTCATGCAGTAAATAGAAATTAACTGTCCTATTTCAACTGCAATGCTTCAATGTTCAGAGGGACTGCAATCTGCATAGATTTTTTTTATTTTTTAAAAATTATGCACGGAAGCTTCAGGATCAAACACTGAAATCTTAATAGAGATTTACAATGCAAATGACATTTATAGAGTATACATTGTTATGTGGAATTTATGGCTGAGCGGCTATTTCATAGAGCTTTCTCATAAAATCTAGTGAAATGCAACAAAATTAAATTATACCACATCAAATAAAACAAAAAACTTCATAGATAATTAAAGGAAATGAAAAAAATTCCATACGGTGCCTTACAATGGTTGAATTCTTATTTTTCCTCAAAGAAATTTACAGTTCTTTTGAATATATACCCCAATATCTATAGTACCAAATTAGTTTAGGCATAAAAGTGTTATGGTTCTAGAAGACTTAAAATTAGATACATTAACCAAATGAAAGTCGAAGCCAGAGATTCTACAAGCCTTAATAACTATTTTAGAAATCACTTATCAAAACTAATTATGATTTCTACTAATACAAAAGCATATGCTCCATTATCAATAGTAATAACAAAACAATTTAGATATAAAATACCATTATTAAAGTTCTAAAAGCCATAAAATGCAAAACCATGAAACTAGAAAGAAACATTAACCATATCAAAGTCTAGGACAAGAGTTCTACAAGCCATAAACTTATCCAAAATCTAATGAAAATTTCTAATACTGTTATAAACTGTCCATGAAATAGAGACTTGTGGTATTGAAAGAGCTTTATTCACCTAAAATGAATTTACTAACCCTTGATCATAGGAAAAAATATGCCATAACCACCACCTGTGCAAAAGGAAACTAGAAGAAGCATGAATCTCTGCTTGAAAAGAAAGGGAAGCTTTCATCTGCAAAGCAAAGCAAGTGATTCAGTTTTCTCAAATTTGATGCCCTCCAAAATAACACAGAAGGAAACATAAATTTGAATGTATGGACACGCCAAAACAAAACAATCACTAAAAATTTGAACCCTATCAAAACAAAATTTAGTTACAATCCCTGTCTCTGTAAAGATTCTTTTCTAATATATACTCCAATTTCTATAATATCAAATCAAAATCATTTATAAATTACAAGTGTAAGGTTCTATAATCTCTACAAGTACGTACAACACACAAATTCACCAAACCCATGAATTACGCGAAAAAAAAAGCCAAAATAAGAGGGTAAAGAAGATCCCTACCAAAATAGAGAAAAACATTGCCACCTGTTGACCATGTCTACAAAAGAAAGTTGGCAAAATGCGTAAATAAAAAGGTGGCCACAAAAAAAAAAAAGTATACATAACACATGGCATATGTATGAGAATTTGTGAATATGGCACATATTGAATAAAGGCAAATTTTTTATAAGGCAATGTTTTGGTGGCAGTATCTTAACACGACATATGATAAAGTTTCAACGTGGCACTTGCACAGTAAATAATGTTACTGGTAGTACGCAAGCATTTAAGGAAGGTCTGCATGACATAAGAGATTTTGTCAAATGTCCATATTGTATGGCAGACTTCAAAAATAAGTAAAAATGACTTGAGTTTGTGGGTATTGTTTCTGATAAAGTTTTTTTTAACCATGTTGTGAAGGTTTGGTTCATTTTCTTTGCAAAATGTATATGCAAAATGAAGGGGTTTTCAACTGGAAATGTTTTCTTTTGTTGGTCTCCACTTATCTGCAATGGTTCAAGTTCTTCTCTTTGGTGCATGAATCTTATGAAGAAAATGGTTTTATCTTGGTTATGGATCTATTCATTTCTCACCATCTTCTTGTCTCATTTGTGATTGCATGGAAAAATGAGATAAGGGTTTTTCAAAATCAAAGATTAATGCAAGAAAAAGGCCATCACAGGTCAGTTATTTTGTCTTTCAAGCGGTAGGTATGAATCAAGGAATGTCATCTTAGTTTTATTCATTGTTTTGAAACTCCAAATCTGTTCTCTTCGAAACAAAAGAAGGATAAAAGTCTTGGCTTTCATTTTCTGATCCAGTCTTTTGAAAGAGCAAAGTAAAAATTTCGTATTAATCTGGAAAATAAAAACAACAAAGTCAGTTTGTAAATGAGGCATTTTTTAGAACAACAATTTGTGTTTTTTGAAAAGAAAGAGGCTTAAAAGAATTCATAAAAACTGGGTCGTTCAGTTTTAGTTATTTTAAAAATGTAGTATGGGTTTTCTTTAAAAAAAGAAATATGGCCATTCTATTTTTATTTTTATTTTCACTAAAAGAGGGGTAAAAATTTTATTGAATAACAAAGAGAGTTGAACAACACAAGGAACAAAGAGAACTACATAGCTTTATCTTGGTCCACAAGTTGAACTAGCATCTGAGATAAATCAAGGGAAAGCATCCTATGATCAAGAATATTCCAAGCCGGCCCCTGCTCAGAGGCCCATTTAGCCAAACAATCAGCCACACCGTTCCACTCACGAGGGATATGCATAAAAGATATAGAATCCAGAGAATTGCATAACTGAATGATCTGTTGAATAACCAGAGCCAAATGCCAATCCATATGCACAAGGTTCCTATTATGCAATAAGTTCACAACCACTTAGTCTCATAGATGATTCTTTTCCAACCACGTTGACAACACTGTTCCACTGCAACCAAGATAGCCAAGGCTTCCATGAGGTCATTAGTATGGCAACCCTTGTATATAGAAAACAGAAACTAAATATCACCAGAACTATCACGCCCAACTCCCCCAATACCAGCTAGACCAGGATTTCCCCGAGAAGAACCATCAGTGTTGATTTTAAGAGTGCCCGCCTTAGGAGGAGACCAATGTCCTTGACGATTAACACGTTGAGAGTGTTGCTTAGCTCTATTCGCAAAGTGGGTGTGGGGGATCGAGGGAGAGCAACCCTGAAGAGGAAAGAAGAGGCGAGAGTAAATACCAACATCAGTAGGATCCAAACCCCCACCAATGTCACATTTATCTAGGAGTGTTTCTTGAAGAGAATTAACAATTTTCCACCACAGGTGTTTGATCTCAAACTTCAAATCATGAAAAATCCTCCTATTCCTCTCAAGCCAAACATGCCATAAAATAAGGGAAGGGCCGATAGTCCAAGCAATCTGAAGAAAAGTAGTCTTGGAAGGGGAATGGCCCAAACGGTCCCAAAATTTAGACAAAGAGGAAACATGCTAGCACGTGCATCCTCACACACTCCACCAGAAGTGCCAAATCTGTTTGGCAAAGGGGCACTGGAAAAAAAGGTGAGATACACTCTCTTCACTATTGCGATCGAGAACACAGATGGAATGCCCCTAGAAGCCTCACTTGCAAAGATTATCCCAAGTGAGACAACAATTGTAAACCAAAATCTAGAGGAAAAACTTACACTTAGGCCATGAAAAACTATTCCAAACTTTCTTCCACCAAGAGACCTCCACCTCACCAAAAAGTTGCTTTGTCAACACAAGGTACCCAGAAGAAACATAATACTTGCCAAAAGAAGCACCTCCCCAAGCTAAAACATCAGGTTCCTACAATGAGCTGCACTCCCTAGAAGCTAATATCTTAGATAGTTCCAACCGATCTCCCAGTGAGCCACCCATAGGCTAATCAGAAATTTTTTTCCATCTATAACCCACAGAAAGGCCAAGGTTACAAGCCTCCTTATAATGAGCCACCTTATTCCATCTAGCAGAAAGGAAAGAATCATAAAGAGCCTGCAAGTGAGGATGAGAGGATAGGAGAGGAGGATGCCCATTCCAAGAATCATTCCAAAATAGAGCCTTAGTGCCTCTGTTGCAGATCCAAAATAAACTTCTCTTCACCAGGTGAGCACCAATCTTGAGGGTATTCCACACCATAGAGCCTCTTCCCTCAAGAGAAAACTTGGAAATATCTGAAGGTTCAACAACAGGTAAATACTTGTGTGACAGGATAGGAGCCCAAAGCTGAGACTAGCTAGTACACCAATACCAATAGAGCTTGGCAGCAAGAGCTTGACTGCACAAGATAGCAGACCGAAGGCTAAGGCCTCCTTCCTTTTTTGGCCTGCAAATAGTATCCCAATTGATGAGGCTCCATTTTTTATGTTGCAAATTACCACTCGAAAGAAATTGACAAGAGAGAGCATCAAATTCCTTAAGAAAATACACTGCGGTAGCCTGAACCATGCTTCTGTATATGGGAAGAGCTTGAATAAGAGATTGAAGGAGTGTCACCCTACCAATAGTAGAAAGCCACCTGTGAGTCCAATGATTGACCCTTTGTCGAAGTTTGTCAAGCAAGCTTTGCCAGAAAATCCTAGGCTATCTACCCACCACAATAGGGACCCCCAAGTAAGTCAGAGGGAGAGACGCAATTTGAAATCTTAGGATATTAGCAATCCTCCGCTGGATCAGCTTAGGAGTGTTGAAGAAAAAAATAGAAGACTTGTGGTCATTAATTTTTTGCCCAGAGATAGCCAAATAAGTATCCAAGGGGAGCCTAAAGGCTTTAGCTTCCTGAATCTAAGCTCTTGCAGCAAGAGCAGTATCATCAAAAAATTGGAGGTGAGAAAGAGCAGGCAAACCATTTCCCCATTGCCATCCTTGAATCAAATTTTGGGAAATATGAAACTTGATAAGTTTACCAAGTCCCTCAACCATAATGATAAACAAATAAGCAGAGATGGGATCCCCCTGATGAAGACCTCTAGAAGTTCCAAAAAGCTCTGTTGGTTCACCATTAAGAAGGACCAAGAAGGAAGGAGTAGTAACATAGCTAAGAACCTATCTAACCTAGTCTTGACTGAAGCCAAAAGCTAGAAGAACTTTTTGCAAGAAATTCCAATTGACTCTGTCATAAGCCTTAGCCATATCAAGCTTAATAAACATAACGCATTCCTTGGAAGTACACATAGAGTGAATAGCTTTAGAAACATTAACCACCCCATCCAAAATTTGTTTTCCTGCCACAAAACCCCCTTGTTCCTCAAAGATAACCATGGAAAGGCAAAATTTAAGCCTCTCTGCTAGGAGCTTAGTGATGATTTTATAGACCACATTACAAAGAGCAATGGGCCTTAAAAAGTCCAGCTGATTAGCATCTTCCTTCTTCAGAATAAGGCCTAAGAAAGTAGCATTCAAGGCCCAAAGCATTTCTTTGTTGGAAAAGGACTCCTGAATGTCATGTCCCCTTTTCAAATAATTAAAAACAATAATCTTTATGAAGGCAGACAAGCCCAAAAAGGTGAAGTTTCAAAAAAAAGGGGATAATCTTTGGAAGCTAATGGACTAATAAATGAAAATTATTATTAAAATATGTTTTATTAACCCCTCTTGGACGTGAGTTAGGATTATGCCCTCTTTTAAGGGGTTGGAGGCATTCTGGGCTCATTCCAGAACTTGATTTTTGCTCATTTCTTTGTTGTTCTTCAGAGGCTACCAAACCTGTGGAGAAGGAGACCCAAGAACGGGAGTTTGTAGGTTTCTAGGAAGGCTAAGGATGGGAGTTTGAAGCCATTCCATGTGCATGCTCATACAGAGTTTGCCTTTGTGCTGAATAGTGCAGATTTGTGGGTTTTCGGGTGTGTTATTTGTAAGAGTTTGGTGTTTCAGGTTGAGTATTTCATATCAGTTTGGGTTGCTGCTGTATTTAAGACTTTATGATGTTAAAATAAAGCTGAATATATGTATTGGGATGTGGTTAAACTTTTGAGATAGATTATTAGTATTTTTGTGGTGTTTTCGGGCATTTTTGTGCTAATTTTGGGAGCCCGATGAGCATGGTTTTTGTCCTACATTTGGGAGCTATTGTGTAGATGCTATATAGATCTGGAAATTTCATTTTGTAGGCCGTTATGCTACTGAAATTTTTGTAAAAATGTCCATTTTTAGATTTATTAATAATATGTGAAGTTGTGAAGTTTTTGGCACTATTTCGGACATACCCGATTTGGGGTTTATTGAGAAATTGGTAAATCTTTGTAATATTGGTTGTTTGATTTTGAAAATCTGATTAGAGGCTTGAGATATCATAAAAAATCAGAAAAGGGACATTTCAGTGGTATCAGAGCTATGATCTTGCCAGCCTGAGGGTTTGTAGAAGTTTGCATGTTAGTTTTGATAACTACCCAAATCTTGCATGTCAAAATTTATGGTTGCATGCTACTTCTAATCATTTGCATGTTAGTTCTTGGTGAATTTGGTGGTTTCATGTTGCTTCTAATCAACTGCATGTCAAAATCTATGGTTGCATGCTACTTCTAATCATTTGCATGTTAGTTCTTGGTGAATTTGGTGGTTGCATGTTGCTTCTAATTAGCTGCATGTCAAAATCTATGGTTGCATGCTACTTCTAATCATTTGCATGTTAGTTCTTGGTGTTTGAAGAAGTTATAACCTACTGGGGTTACACTCTACTTTATCCAGAATGGACAAGTATAGTATAGAGTCTCAGAGGACACAATCTTGAACAATTGATATCCAGAGTCAGAATAGTAGAAAAGGATGGTTATTTAGACATTCGAGATAAACTTAGGAAAATAAGCCATGACATGTCTGAACAGTTGGTTGAGCACCACAGTATGATGAATGACATGTTGTCCGACCCAGCTAAGGTGGATAAGTTGATTGGATTTCTATTTGGCAAATTTTCTCATAGGGCAGATGACACAATTACCAAGAACTTACATGAGGAGTTTGAGAAACTAGCTTATAGCTAGGCAGAGGTCTCAGGTTCTACTCCGCCAGAGGAGTTAGTGAGAAAGGATATTACATAGATTGATAGTAATGGTCAACTTGATACTCAAATTGAGACAGTTGTATACAGGTCATCAAAGGGTGATGTCATAGGTATTTAGGATGGTATAGTTACAACAGGCAGTGACTACAACGTAGTGGGTTCAGATGATGATTATGAGGATGTTGTTGTGCATGATGGTGAGATACCCAGTAGAGATGAGCAGACATTGAGCATTCATGAATTTGCTGAGAAAGAGTACCGGGCGCAGTTAGATGCTTCATCACATGAGGTTGAGGTTGGTAGTACTTCAAATGATTTGTGCAGCCAACTGAAAGTGAACAAAGATAGTATTGTGACTTCATTATCTCATCTTGACAGGTATGCGAAGTTAGTTGGTATTGGTCATATTAGTCAGGTGAGGATTTTTCTTGAGTTACCAGCTGATTCTAGTTTACAGATATGGACTCAAGATTGTTATATTGGCATTTGGGATTCAGTTGACTGGAGATCTTTAACACTTTTTGGTAGCAGTGTTTGTTTGGGTGCTATCATGGATTTGATTAGCAGATTGCATGGTGTTGTCTTTTCTTGTGCTAGCAGCTTGTCTGATGTTGATTTTAGTTTTTATACACTGGCGTTGGGCTTTGTTCATATATCCAGTCGACCATACTTGCTGGAATGTGTTGATGATCTTTCATATTTGGCAGTGTGTACAAATGAGTCCCAGGATCATATTGGCATTGATGACATCCAGGAGGATATAGTGGCAGTTTTGAAGACTTAGTTTCCTTGGCAGTTTCTTTTGGTACAAAGGAGTTGGACAACAGTGCTACAATTTTTGATACTCCGTATGTTGATATGAGCTTTGGAGTTGATTCACAAGATATGGATGGTAATACTCTAGAGACTAGTAACTTTGAGGATACTCCTTTAGATAGTGCATCAGAGGAGGTTTGTAGGAGACAGTCTTGTTGGAAAATGAGAATGGAGTGACTGAGAGGGGAGGGGTGAATCAGTTACTCCAATAACTTTTCTCACAAGTCCCTTAAGATGTCAAAGGAAATACTTATTGTTGATATTCATATGATCAAACTGAAAACACAAGAAACAAGAAACAAGAGACACCAGTTTTAACATGGAAACCCAATATGGGAAAAACCACCAATGTAACTAGTTACTATTTTTCACTCTTCTGAAGTGAGCCCTGTTAGGAGCCAACCTTGTTAAAGGTTACAAAACACACTGTTAGGTGCGACCTTGTTAGAGGATTTGATCACCCTGCTAGGAGTGGCCTTGCTAGAGGTCTTTTAGATCAATTCAACTGAATTGCCACCTTGTTAGAGGATTTTACAAAAGGCTGTTAAACCCACTCTGTTAAGAGATTTGAAAACACTGTTACAATTGTTAGAAAGTAACAATGAGTGATCTGAAATGAATACAACTTATCTTTGCTGATACAGATCTCTGTTCTGTTCCTCTGGATCTTCTCTGATCAAATGCAACTCTGCATCTCTGATCCTTCAAAAATTTGCTCTGATCTTCCTTATAATTCGCATATTAGATATTCAATCATATCTGCTAGCTTTTTTTACATTCATTCTTTCATACTTGAATTCACAACTTGATCCTTCATATATACCTTTCAGATTATCAAGTCGGCTCAAATACAAGTTACAATTATAAATAATTGTGCTATAAGTCGGCTTTATACATTACATAAAGTAATTAATTTTAATTACTTAACCTTCGAGAAATCCTTCGCTGGCCGACTTAACTCGGTAAATACTGCACAGAAAATAATTCTTGTGTTAACCGACTGAGCTCGGTTAATACAGAGAATTTCGTGAAATCCTTCAGTCGCCGAGTGAACTCGGTAAACACCGATTTCTCTGACTTTCCTTTGATGACCGAGTGAGCTCGGTTAACACTGTCTGTTACTTTTCTTCGATGACCGAGTGATCTCGGTTAACACTGTCTGCTACTTTTCGTTGTCTGCTACTTTTCTTTGATGACCGAGTGATCTCGGTTAACACTGTCTGCTACTTTTCTTCGATGACCGAGTCAACTCGGTAAATATTGACAACCTATCTCATATCCTTTGTTTACCGAGTGAGTTCGGTAAACACTGAACTTCCTTTGTTTACCTTGCAAGCTCGGTAAACTCTGTCAACAGCTGTACTTACCTTCAGAGCTCGGTAGACTCTGTCTGATGACTGATATGACATTTTGTGTAACATCAAAGACAATCATGCAATTTTCAATTGTATCCAACAATCTCCCTCTTTGGCATTGATGGCAACACAACATGTCATAGCAGAATGAAATTTGAAATCAAGTCCTTATCAGCACAATGTGTCAACAAAACAATTTTCCTTCTAAGATGATAGACTCTCCCTCTTTCAGTATTCTCCCTCTGTGAAGGAATTTCATAAGAACTTTCTTTTTCACACAAATTTCAGAAAGATATGACAGTAAATCTCTCCCTCTTTGACAACAAATGCCAAAGACAATAGAACTTAAATGAATTGTAATGTACCTATAGTACTGATTCATATGCAAGGCTTCCAGATTTGACTGCATCAACAGATAGATTTTCATTTTGGTATGCGTTGATGCATCACTAAAACTTGTTTTTAGTGAATTTCGGATAGGGGTGTAACCCCTAACTTACCTCTGAGATACAAGAATGCATCCTTAGGTAGTGGCTTTGTGAATATGTCAGCAATTTGTTCCTTTGAATTGACATATTCCAATCTGATCTCCTTGTCTTGTACCAATTCTCTGACAAAATGATATTTGATTGCAATATGCTTGGTCTTAGAATGCATTACTGGATTCTTTGATATATTGATTGCACTAGTATTGTCACAGAACATAACAACTGGTTCTTTAATTTCTATCCTCATTCCTTGCAATAACTGCTTAAACCAAACAATATTTGAACAATTTACTGTTGCAGCAACATACTCTGCCTCTGCTGTAGATTGGGATGTACAATTCTGCTTTTTGCTTGTCCAAGAAACCAATCTCTTTCCAAGAAAGAATGCTCCTCCACTTGTGCTTTTCCTGTCATCAAGGTTTCCTGCCCAATCAGCATCAGTAAATACTTTCAAATCCAAATTACCTCCAAATTTATACCATAGCCCATAATCTTCAGTTCCTTTCAAATATCTCATTATTCTTTTGATTGCCATTATATGAGTTTCTCTTGGTTTTGCTGAAAATCTTGCTACAATACCGACTGCAAGGGCAATATCTGGCCTAGTATGTACTACATACTGCAACTTTCCAATCATAGATCTATACAGTGTTTGATCCACTTCTTTGGATTCATCTTCCTTGGTAAGTTTCAATCCAGTACACATAGGGGTTCCAACTGGTTTACAATCCTCCATGCCAAATTTTTTTAATATCTCCTTGATGTATTTTGACTGTGTGACGAAGATGCCATTCTTACTTTGTTGGATTTGAAGACCTACAAAGAATTTAATCTCACCAAACATAGACATCTCAAACTCCTTGTTCATTTGTTCTAAAAATTCTTTGCATAGATCATCATTGCCTGTGAAAACAGTGTCATCTACAAATATTTCTGCCAAAACAATCTTATTATCTGGACCTTCTTTTATATACAAGCTACTGTTATCATTAGTCCTTTGAAAACCAATCTGAGTAAGATAGTTATGCAATCTTTCATACCATGCTCTAGGAGTTTGTTTTAGACCATACAGCGCCTTGTGTAATTTGCAGACCATGTTCTTTTTATCTGGATCAACAAAACCTTCAGGTTGTTCAATGTAAACTTCTTCATCCAGTATTCCATTGAGAAATGCTGACTTGACATCCATCTGATAAACTTTGAATCCTTTGTGAGCAGCATATGCAAGTAAGGTTCTTACACCTTCCAATCTTGCAACAGGAGCAAAGGTTTCTCCATAGTCTATACCTTCTTCTTGAGCATATCCTTTGCATACTAGTCTAGCTTTGTTTCTTGATACCTTGCCATCTTCATTTAGTTTATTTCTAAATACCCATTTTGTTCCAATCACATTCTTATCTTTGGGTCTAGATACAAGAGTCCATGTTTTATTTTTCTCTATCTGTTCTATTTCTTCATTCATAGCCTCAATCCAACTATCATTTGCCAATGCATCTTTGATATTTCTGGGTTCAAAATCAGCAAGTAAACAAGTGCCTTTTAACTTACTTCTTGTCAGAGTTCCTTCAGATTTGTCACCAATGATCTGATCTGGAGCATGATGCCTTCTGACATATTTAACTAACACAGGTTCTTTACTTCTTGAATGAGTTTCATTGTTGTCCCTTTGTATTTCAGATTCTTGCTGTTCTGGCTCGGTAGATTCAGACTCGGTAGATACTTGCTTGGTAGAGTCTGAAAGTGACTCAGATTCTTTTAGCTTGGTAAAAACTTCCTGTGTCTCGGTTTGAACTTCCTGCAACTCGGTAATTGATGACTCGGGAGTTGAGGATTCCTGATAAACTGGAGTACTTGGTATAGTATCAGGTTCAATGTAAATAAATCTTCTGTAGTCTTCAGGAACCTTCTTGCTTTCTTCTTCTGATTTCTCTGCAAACTCATCAACTTTCACATGTGCACTTTCTATGACCTTGTGAGTAGATAGATTTAAACATCTATATGCTTTGCTTTTACAAGAGTAACCTAGAAATATTCCTTCATCTCCTTTTACATCAAATTTACCTTTTCTAGATTCTTTCAGAATATAACATTTGCTTCCAAATACTTTCAGATAACTTACATTGGGTTTGTAGCCATACCATAATTCATAGGGAGTTTTGAATGAGTCTTTTTTTAGTTGTACTCGGTTCAAGGTATGAACTGCAGTGCTGATAGCTTCCTTCCAGTATTTGATAGCAATGTTCTTTTCAATCATTAGGGTCCTTGCACAATCCATAATGGATCTATTTCTTCTTTCAGCTATCCCATTTTGTTCTGGAGTTCCTGGTGCTGAAACTTGTCTTTTAATTCCTCTTTCAACGCAGAAGTTATTGAACTCATGTGAAATGAATTCACCACCTCTGTCTGACCTTAAGCATTTCAATCTTTTCCCTGTTTCTTTTTCTACTCTTGCCAAGTACCATTTGAATTTCTCAAAAGCTTCTGATTTATTCCTTAGGTACATAACAGTCATCATTCTTGAGTAATCATCAACAAAAAGAATGAAGAACTTTTCTCCAGTATAACTTTCAATTCCAATGGGTCCACATAAATCAGTATGCACAATTTCTAATATATCTTCAGACTGATAGCTTTTACTTTTAAAACTAGTCTTTCCCATTTTTCCAATCTGACAATTCTTGCATAAGCCGACCTCAGGTTTCTTTATATTAGGAATGCCTCTTACCTTTTTGAATTTGCTTATCTTCACCAGATTATCAAAATTGACATGACACAACCTCTTATGCCATAACCAACTTTCTTCTATTTGAGCAATAAAACATGAGCATTCACCAAGTTCTAGGTAGAACAAGTTACCTTTAGTTTGTGTGCCAGATCCTATCAGCTTTCCTTGCTCATTCAACAGTCTTGCCTTTCCATGCATGAATTCCACCTTAAATCCAGTATTGAGTAACTGTGCCACACTTAGCAAGTTATGTTTAAGACCTTCAACCCAATAGGCATTGTTGCATATAAGTTCTTTGGTTAGAGAGATTCTTCCTCTTCCTTTTATGAAACGAGGTTCATTATTACCAAACCTTACACTGCCACCATCATAATCTTCAAACTGATCAAACTTAGTTTTATCACCAGTCATATGATGAGAGCAACCACTGTCTATAATCCATGTATCATTCATACTTATATGAGAGATAAGAGCCACTTTATCTTCCTCATCACTATCAGAATCATCTTTCACAGCAATATAAACAATTTCATCTTCACTATTATCAGAATCCTTAGAATTTTCAGCCATGAAACATGATTTCTTACCTTTGTTCTTGAATGATTTGTAATCTTTCTTTCTATTCCATTTATGACCCTTCTTTTCATCATTGTTCTACTTGTTTGGGCACCTAGCTGCAATATGACCAATTTCTTCACATGAAAAAAAGATTAGAGGAACTTTACCTTTATATTTTCCTCTGCTTCTGGAGTATTTCTTTGCCAGTAGAGCTTCAATTACTTCAAGATCACTGTCTGAACTTTGGTCTGATTCATCATTGCTTTCTGACTCTGATTTCTTTTTGCCTTTATCTTTGAGTGAAAGTTTGGCCTCAAATGCTGATTCAGTGTTTTTGGAAGCTGGAACATAGTTGTCAAAATTTTCTAATTCAAATGCGGTTAGTCTTCCAACTATAGCCTCCAAATTGATATTATGATTTGCTTCACACCTTCTTTCTTGAATTGCAGAAACTCTGATTGCATAGATGGGAAGCAAGGTTCTGAGAACTTTGCTTATAACTGTCTCTTCTTTGATATCACCTCCAGATGCCCTGATTGCACTGACACATGCTTTGATTCTATCAACATATTTTGCAATGTTTTCATCCTCTCTCATTCTCATTTGGTCAAATTGTCCTCTTAGACTTTCTGCTTTTGCTCTTTTCACATTGTCATCTCCTCCATAGATTTCTTTCAGCTTGTTCCACATGTCAAAAGCGGTTTGGCAATCCTTGATATCATCAAATTCTTCATAGCTTAGTGCAGATGCAATGTCTATCATCATATTGTTATGAGTCTTCTTTTCAGCAATATCATTGACAGATAATGTGCCGGAAGGTTCTTTGTATTTTTCATCAAGATATTTCAGTCCTGTATCACCAATAGTAGCCAAGTGAAGTTTCATCAATCCTTGCCATGCAGAAAAGTTATTTTTGTTGAGTCTTGGAATTTCTCTCTTGTAAGACATCTTAATCTTTGGCTTAGATCCTTGAAATCTTTTCCTGCAAGCACCAATATGCTCTGATACCAATTGTTGGAAAATGAGAATGGAGTGACTGAGAGGGGAGGGGTGAATCAGTTACTCCAATAACTTTTCTCACAAGTCCCTTAAGATGTCAAAGGAAATACTTATTGCTGATATTCATATGATCAAACTGAAAACACAAGAAACAAGAAACAAGAGACACCATTTTTAACGTGAAAACCCAATATGGAAAAAACCACCAATGTAACTAGTTACTGTTTTTCACTCTTCTGAAGTGAGCCCTGTTAGGAGCCAACCTTGTTAAAGGTTACAAAACACACTGTTAGGTGCGACCTTGTTAGAGGATTTGATCACCCTGCTAGGAGTGGCCTTGCTAGAGGTCTTTTAGATCAATTCAACTGAATTGCCACCTTGTTAGAGGATTTTACAAAAGGCTATTAAACCCACTTTGTTAAGAGATTTGAAAACACTGTTACAATTGTTAGAAAGTAACAATGAGTGATCTGAAATGAATACAACTTATCTTTGCTGATACAGATCTCTGTTCTGTTCCTCTGGATCTTCTCTGATCAAATGCAACTCTGCATCTCTGATCCTTCAAAAATTTGCTCTGATCTTCCTTATAATTCACATATTAGATATTCAATCATATCTGCTAGCTTTTTTTACATTCATTCTTTCATACTTGAATTCGCAACTTGATCCTTCATATATACCTTTCAGATTATCAAGTCGGCTCAAATACAAGTTACAATTATAAATAATTGTGCTATAAGCCGGCTTTATACATTACATAAAGTAATTAATTTTAATTACTTAACCTTCGAGAAATCCTTCGCTGGCCGACTTAACTCGGTAAATACTGCACAGAAAATAATTCTTGTGTTAACCGACTGAGCTCGGTTAATACAGAGAATTTCGTGAAATCCTTCAGTCGCCGAGTGAACTCGGTAAACACCGATTTCTCCGACTTTCCTTTGATGACCGAGTGAGCTCGGTTAACACTGTCTGTTACTTTTCTTCGATGACCGAGTGATCTCGGTTAACACTGTCTGTTACTTTTCGTTGTCTGCTACTTTTCTTTGATGACCGAGTGATCTCGGTTAACACTGTCTACTACTTTTCTTCGATGACCGAGTCAACTCGGTAAATATTGACAACCTATCTCATATCCTTTGTTTACCGAGTGAGTTCGGTAAACACTGAACTTCCTTTGTTTACCTTGCAAGCTCGGTAAACTCTGTCAACAGCTGTACTTACCTTCAGAGCTCGGTAGACTCTGTCTGATGACTGATATGACATTTTGTGTAACATCAAAGACAATCATGCAATTTTCAATTGTATCCAACAAGTCTAGCCAGTGCCATCATGTGTCTAATCAGTTAAGAGTTAGTGAGCAAAAACATTGCTATCACTTATTAGCATTTCAATGTTGTCCGTCAATTGTTAGCAGTTTATGGATGGGGTTCTCCTACTAGTGATGAGCAGGGAGGTAGTTATCTTTCTTTGACATAGTTCCACTCTTTATGGGAGGCTTTCCAGATTCTGAGACAGGATTATATGCAGTTGGTAGCCGATAGAGATTATCTTATGGAGTGGGGTAGTACAACATACAATGCATTATTGGCCAAGGAAGATGAGGTGAGTGAGCTTACTCAGCAGCTTGAGGTGACTTCTGAGATTCTTGAGAGTACATAGTTGGCTTTCAAGGAGTCACAGTTTCATTTGGCTAAGGTGACCATGGAGTTAGAGCAACTACAGTCTTTACCAGATTTTGTACAGTCACAAGTTGTGGTGTTTGGTGATCTGAGGATGTCCATGGTCGAGATTGCCAAAGACAGTGAAGACGAAGATGCATCTATCCTTGATACTAACATTGGAATATCGGGTTCATCCCCACTAAAGTCAAGTTTAGTTGAGTTGGGTGCTATAGCAGATTGTTGTGGTATGCCTGACATGGTGGTGACCTCTAGTACTAATGGCACAAAAATTGGAGATGTTGTATCAAAGACCATGTGTGATGTTGGTGAGCTAACAGTTGGCATGGTTCCTGCTAGTAATACTACTCCCTTGGCGATGTCTTCAGAGGTAGTAGTCAGTTCCAACTTGGTTAGTGATCAATTGCAATTAGTTACATCTAGATTGCAGTCTGAGCCACTAATTGAGATTGGCACATTCTATCAACATTACATTGTGAGGTATGCTCATCAATTCACCTTTGATGACCATGTTGATGAGATGATGATACAAAGATGTATTTTGGTTCCTAGTGCTTATCATCAGTTATGGGATAGTTTGATGCCTCGGGATGAGAGTTGTGATGGGCATGACATGGTGATAGGTTTTGTAGTTAACAACTTGATAATACATGACCTAGAGCAAGAGTTTTGGAGTGATGCTTTAGCGGGTGTTGTTATTGATTCTACTCCTTTGGCTATGACATCTCATGACTTAGCTGGTGATCAGTCACAGTGGGTTGTATCACTTTTTCATGGTCAGCTGTTGACTGAGGTTGGTTTTTTTTATCAACATTATATTGCAGGGTATGTACATCAGTTAGCATTTGATCTTTGTGTTGAGGAGTTGATGGCAGGCAAATTTGGTTTTGGTTCCATTTCTTGCTGTTTATCTTGTGATGTATTTTCACCATCAGGGGTGCATGGGAGTTATGGTTATGAGATAGTGGCTAGTGATCTGTAGAGTTGTGTTGACTGCAGGAGTTGTATAGTGTGTGGATTCTCCATACTTGGTACAGTTTCATTCGGGAGTATTCACCATTGTTGCAGAGTTGGATTGTACATTTCGTATAGGCTAGTGGGATGCATTGATGGTATTTACTATGTTGGCAGTTTGATTTATCCACTTTACTTGGGTTTTGATGTTCTAAGAGTTTGTGTCTTGTGGGTTTTTAACTATGGAAGTTGTGACTTTGGAGTTTGGTTGAGCAGTAATTGTCAGTTTGATTATGGATTCCTTTTGGTTATATTGCAGAGGATATTGCAGGAGCCTGTGTTAATTGACAATAGTATAGTTCATTACTACATTTGGGATCCAGGTGGATTGATTGGCTTATTGTTCAGCCATTTCTTGAGGACAAGCAATATTTGGAAGGGGAGGACTTGTCATGTCCCCTTTTCAAATAATTAAAAATAATAATCTTTACTAAGGCAAACAGGCCCAAAAAGGTGAAGTTTCAGAAAAAGGGGATAATCTTTGGAAGCTAATGGACTAATAAATGAAAATTATTATTAAAATATGTTTTATTAACCCCTCTTGGATGTGAGTTAGGGTTATGCCCTCTTTTAAGGGGTTGGAGGCATTTTGGACTCATTCCAAAACTTGATTTTTGCTCATTTCTTTGTTGTTCTTCAGAGGCTGCCAAACTTGTGGAGAAGGAGACCCAAGAATGGGAGTTTTTAGGTTTCCAGGAAGGCTAAGGATGGGAGTTTGAAGCCATTCCATGTGCATGCTCATACAGAGTTTGCCTTTGTGCTAAACAGTGCAGATTTGTGGGTTTTCGGGTGTGTTATTTGTAAGAGTTTGGTGTTTCAGGTTGAGTATTTCATATCTGTTTCGGTTGCTACTATATTTCAAAATTTAAGATGTTAAAATAAAGCTGAATATATTTATTGGGATGTGCTTAAACTTTTGTGATAGATTATTAGTGTTTTTGTGGTGTTTTCGGGCATTTTTGTGCTGATTTCGGGAGCCCGATGAGCATGGTTTTTGTCCTACATTTGGGAGTTGTTGTGTAAATGCTATATATATCTAGAAATGTCATTTTGTAGGCTGTTATGCTGCTGAAATTTTTGTAAAAATGTCCATTTTCAGATTTATTAATAATATGTGACGTTGTGAAGTTTTTGGCACTATTTCGGACATGCCTGATTTGGGGTTTATTGAGAAATTGGTAGATCTTTGTAATATTGGTTGTTTGATTTTGAAAATCTGATTAGAGGCTTGAAATATCATAAAAAAATAGAAAAGGGACATTTCAGTCGTAGTAGAGCTATGATCTTGCTAGCCTAAGGGTTTGTAGAAGTTTGCATGTCAGTTTTGAGAACTACCCAAATCTTGCATGCCAAAATTTATGGTTGCATGCTACTTCTAATCATTTGCATGTTAGTTCTTGGTGAATTTGGTGGTTGCATGTTGCTTCTAATCAGCTGCATGTCAAAATCTATGGTTGCATGCTACTTCTAATCATTTGCATGTTTGTTCTTGGTGTTTGAAGAAGTTATAACCTATTGGGGTTACACTCTAATTTATTCAGAATGGACAAGTATAGTACAGAGTCTCAGAGGACACGATCTTGGACAATTGATATCCAGAGTCAGAACAGTAGAAAGGATGGTTATTTAGACATTCGAGATAAACTTAGGAAAATAAGCCATGACATGTCTGAACAATTGGTTGAGCACTACTGTATGATGAATGACATGTTGTCCGACCCAACTAAGGTGGATAAGTTGATTGGATTTCTATTTGGCAGATTTTCTCACAGGGCAGATGACACAATTACCAAGAACTTGCATGAGGAGTTTGAGAAACTAGCTTATAGCCAGGCAGAGGTCTCAGATTCTACTTTGCCATAGGAGGTTGTGAGAAAGGATATTAGGCAGATTGATAGTAATGGTCAACTTGATACTCAAATTGAGACAATTGTATACAGGTCATCAAAGGGTGATGTCACAAGTATTCAGGATGGTATAGTTACAACAGGCAGTGACTACAGCGTAGTGGGTTCAGATGATGATTATGAGGATGTTGTTGTGCGTGATGGTGAGATACCCAGTAGAGATGAGCAGACATTGAGCATTCATGAATTTGTTGAGAAAGAGTACCAGGCACAGTTAGATGCTTCATCACATGAGGTTGAGGTTGGTAGTACTTCACATGATTTGTCCAGCCAACTGAAAGTGAACAAAGATAGTATTGTGACTTCATTATCTCATCTTGACAGGTATGTGGAGTTAGTTGGTATTGGTCATATTACTCAAGTGAGGAGTTTTCTTGAGTTACCGGCTGATTCTAGTTTACGAATATGGACTTGAGATTGTTATATTGGCATTTGGGATTCAGTTGACTGGAGATCTTTAACACTTTTTGGTAGCAGTGTTTGTTTGGGTGCTATCATGGATTTGATTAGCAGATTGCATGGTGTTGTCTTTTCTTGTGCTAGCAGCTTGTTCAATGTTGGTATTAGTTTTTATACACTGATGTTGGGCTTTGTTCATATATCCAGTTGACCATACCTACTGGAATGTGTTAATGATCTTTCATATTTGGCAGTGTGTACAAATGAGTCCCAGGATCATATTGGCATTAATGACATCCAGGAGGATACAATGGGCAGTTTTGAAGACTTAGTTTCCTTGGCAGTTTCTTTTGGTACAGAGGAGTTGGAAAATAGTGCTATAGTTTTTGATACTCCGTATGTTGATATGAGCTTTGGATTTGATTCACAGGATATGGATGGTAATACTCTAGAGACTAGTAACTTTGAGGATACTCCTTTAGACAGTGCATCAGAGGAGGTTTGTAGGAGACAGTCTAGCCACTGCCATCATGTGTCTAATCAGTTAAGAGTTAGTGAGCGAGACATTGCTATCACTTGCCAACATTTCAATGTTGTTTGTCAATTGTTAGCAGTTTATGGATGGGGTTCTCCTACTAGTGATGAGCAAGGAGGTAGTTATCTTTCCTTGACAGAGTTCCACTCTTTATAGGAGGCTTTCCAGATTTTGAGACAGGATTATATGTAGTTGGTAGCCGATAGAGATTATCTTATAGAGTGGGGCAGTACAACATACAATGCATTGTTGGCCAAGGAAGATGAGGTGAGTGAGCTTACTCAGCAGCTTGAGGTGACTTCTGAGATTATTGAGAGTACACAATTGGCTTTCAAGGAGTCACAGTTTCATTTGGCTAAGGTGACCATGGAGTTAGAGCAACTACAGTCTTTACCAGATTCTGTACAGTCACCAGTTGTGGTGTTTGGTGATTTGAGGGTGTCCATGGTCGAGATTGCCAAAGACAATGGAGATGAAGATGCATCCATCCTTGATACTAACATTGGAATATCAGGTTCATCCCCACTAAAGTCAAGTTCAGTTGAGTTGGGTGCTGTAGCAGATTGTTCTGGTATGCCTGACATGGTGGTGACCTCTAGTACTAATGGCACAAAAATTAGAGATGTTTTATCAAAGACCATGTGTGATGTTGGTGAGCTAACAGTTGGCATGGTTCCTGCTAGTAATACTACTCCCTTGGTGATGTCTTCAGAGGTAGTAGTCAGTTCCAACTTGGTTAGTGATTGATGGCAGTTAGTTACATCT
Organism: Cupressus sempervirens; assembly: GCA_028749045.1. Lineage (NCBI taxonomy): Eukaryota > Viridiplantae > Streptophyta > Pinopsida > Cupressales > Cupressaceae > Cupressus > Cupressus sempervirens. Next base: position 605,805,563 of record CM053786.1, on the reverse strand, counting down.
GGATTGCAGTCTGAGCCATTGACTGAGATTGGCACATTCTATCAACATTACATTGTGAGGTATGCTCATCAATTCACCTTTGATGACCGTGTTGATGAGATGATGACACAGAGATGTATTTTGGTTCCTAGTGCTTATCATCAGTTATGGGATAGTTTGATGCCTCGGGATGAGAGTTGTGATGGGCATGACACGGCGATAGGTTTTGCAGTTAACAGCTTGATAATACATGACTTAGAGCAGGAGTTTTGGAGTGATGCTTCAGCGAGTGTTGTTATTGATTCTACTCCTTTGGCTATGACATCTCATGACTTAGCTAGTGATCAGTCACAGTGGGTTGTATCACTTGTTCATGGTGAGTTGTTGACTGAGGTTGGTTTTTTTTATTAACATTATATTGTAGGGTATGTACATTAGTTAGCATTTGATCCTTGTGTTGAGGAGTTGATGGCAGGCAAATTTGGTTTGGGTTCCATTTCTTGCTATTTATCTTGTGATGGATTTTCACCATCAGGGGTGCATGGGAGTTATGGTTATGAGATAGTGGTTGGTGATCTACAAAGTTGTGTTGACTGTAGGAGTTGTACAGTGTGTGGATTCTCCATACTTGGTACAGTTTCATTCGGGAGTATTCACCATTGTTGCAGAGTTGGATTGTACATTCCGTATAGGCCAATGGGATGCATTGATGGTATGTACTGTGTTGGTAGTTTGATTTGTCCACTTTACTTTGGTTTTGATGTTCTAAGAGTTTGTGTCTTGTGGGTTTTTAACTGTGGAAGTTGTGACTTTGGAGTTTGGTTGAGCAATAATTGTCAGTTTGATTATGGATTCCTCTTGGTTATATTGCAGAAGATATTGCAGGAGCCTGTGTTAATTGACAATAGTATAGTTCATTACTACATTTGGGATCCAGGTGGATTGATTGGTTTATTGTTCAGCCATTGCTTGAGGACAAGCAATATTTGGAAGGGGAGGACTTGTCATGTCCTCTTTTCAAATAATTAAAAATAATAATCTTTACTAAGGCAGACAGGCCCAAAAAGGTGAAGTTTCAGAAAAAAGGAGATAATCTTTGGAAGCTAATGGACTAATAAATGAAAATTATTATTAAAATATGTTTTATTAACCTCTCTTGGATGTGAGTTAGGGTTATTCCCTCTTTTAAGGGGTTGGAGGCATTCTAGGCTCATTCCAGAACTTGATTTTTGCTCATTTCTTTGTTGTTCTTCAGAGGCTGCCAAACCTATGGAGAAGGAGACCCAAGAATAGGATTTTGTAGGTTTCCAGGAAGGATAAGGATGGGAGTTTGAAGCCATTCCATGTGCATGCTCATACAGAGTTTGCCTTTGTGCTGAACAGTGCAGATTTGTGGGTTTTCGGGTGTGTTATTTGTAAGAGTTTGGTGTTTCAGGTTGAGTATTTCATATCAGTTTGGGTTGCTGCTGTATTTTAGACTTTAAGATGTTAAAATAAAGCTGAATATATGTATTGTGATGTGGTTAAACTTTTGAGATAGATTATTAGTGTTTTTGTGGTGTTTTTGAGCATTTTTGTGCTAATTTCGAGAGCCCGATGAGCATGGTTTTTGTCCTACATTTGGGAGCTGTTGTGTAAATGTTATATAGATATGAAAATGTCATTTTAAAGGCCATTATGCTGCTGAAATTTCTGTAAAAATTTCTATTTTTATATTTATTAATAATATGTGAAGTTGTGAAGTTTTTGGCACTATTTCGGACATACCCGATTTGGGGTTTATTGAGAAATTGGTAGATCTTTGTAATATTGGTTGTTTGATTTTGAAAATATGATTAGAGGCTTGAAATATCATAAAAAATTAGAAAAGGGACATTTCACTAAACCACATCCAAAAGGTCATGATTGATAATATTCCTAAATTCCTAAAAGAATTCAACAGGGAAGCCATCCCGCCCCAGAGCTTTGCCCTTCCGCAAGTTGAAGACCACCCCTTCCAAGTTAGACATACTAATTGGCCTCATAAGAGAATCATTCATCTCATTGGTCACAACAGAGGGAATACAAGACAAGATAGTATTCTCCTCAATCTTTGTTGGAGGTAAATCATTTGAAAAGAGAGCAGAGTAAAACTGAATAGCTTCCCTAGAAATAGCTTGAGAAGAAGTTAGATGCATCCCATTAGAAGTAACCAGAGAAGAAATGTAACTCCTATTACATCGAGCCTACATAGATTTATAGAAAAATGTAGTGTTCTTGTCCCCTTCCTGAAGCCAGTCAACTCGAGCCTTCTATTTCCAATAAATTTATTCTCTAAGATCCCACTCAGCTAAATTAGCAGAAGCTCGAGATTCTGCAATGCCAAGAGCTTTTGAAAAACCTAGATCCTGAATCTGCCTTGTAATAACATCAAGATGATCCTGAGCCCTCTTCTTCATAATATGGAGATTACCAAAGCAATTCCTATTCCAATGCTTCAACTTCCTTTTAACATATTGAAGTTTTTAGAGAAGGAGAACATAGCAGTGCCATAGGCAGGCCCTCCCTATCTCCACCAGTGAGCCATTTAGTCATGAAGAGAAGAGTCTCAAAGCCACATTAGCTGGAACTTAAAGGGAGGCTTCTTGGGGATAGCAACATAACTAGCTATGAGCTTAATAGGCCAGTGGTTAGAACCTCTCCAATAAAGAATTTTAGAAGAGAGCGAAAGAGATCCAGAGTTCCAAAAACAAGAAAGAAGGAACCTGTCCAAGCGTTCTAAAATAGCATCATTACTAGCCCTTCGATTGTTCCAAGTGAAGAGCCCATTGAGAGGTTTGACATTAGAGAGATGTAAAAGATCAATATTTTGTCGAAGAAGCTCAGAAGAAGGACCCAAGCGGGCTAGCCCACCCCTCTTCTCCTCCAGATTGAGAATAGAGTTATAGTCTCTAGCCACAATCCAAGGTAAGAAAGGATGATAACTTCTAACATGCCTAATATGATCCCAAAGCTTAATCTTTCTAGGAAGATCAATAGGAGCATACACATTAGTAACAAGAATTAGCTCTCCAGTTTCTATAGAGGAAGAAACCATTGAGAGAGCCAAGAGGCAAGAGACCCAGTAAAGTGGCATTACTTTTCTTAGATCCTAGCAAATAGCAAGACCACTAGAACTCCCCAAAGCACTAATGCACTAACATTGGCCTAAAAGCCAAATGTTAGGAGCACATCTAAACATGAAGTCCACTAAAAGCTTGGTCTCCTAGATACAAAGGATATCCAAAGAATGCTCAACCACCAGCTTGTGAATAGCTTTTTGCCTGAGGATTCTATTCAAACCCCTTACATTCCATGAGAGAATAATCATTGAGTAGAGTGGGGAAAATTCTCATCCAAGGTCCTAACAACCCTAGACTCTACTAGTAAATCTCCTATAAGTTTTATTTTTTCCTGATCCTGCTTTCGACCAACTCTTGAAGGAGTAGCAAAAGAGACTTTCTTAAATGGTCTTTGCATTAGGCCCAAAGAAAGAGAAGATCCCTTACCTGTACCAGAAGAAAACACATCTTTAACCAAATATGCTAAAAGAACATCATTTTCCTCTGGAGTAGGAGAAACCACAAGGGCACCAGACTCAGGGCCAATAGGAGTCTCTGGCAACTGCTGAACTATAACATCCTGGTTGCCACTAAGAGTAGAAATCCTCCCCTCTGAGCCAATAGTTGCACACTAAGCCTCTGTAGGAATACCTTCTTCTATGACCATGTTGTCAAGAACCTCAAAATGATTGAACCCTGAATCCACTTGCTGATCTAGATGAGATCACTTCTGACCCCGCCCCTTAGAATGGGTTCAAGCCGGGATAAAACCATCCTGATCAGGACCAAAAGAACTAGATGTCCCTTGCCCCTGACTTGAAGTATTCATTTGAGCTTTCCCTTTTCCTGTACTATCAGTCTGAACATTGCCTTTTCTAGAACTAACATAATGACCATTCCCCTTACCATCATTGGCCATCCTTGGACTAGAGAACCCAATAGGGGTCCCACTGCCTTTGGAGGCTTGAGGGCATTGACGCTGTAAATGCCCATATGCATGACAAATGTGGAAACGAAAGGGAATAGATTCATAGTCTAGCTGTTGTATCCAAGAAGTGGAACCTAGGAAAATTTCTAAAGAATCTGGCAAAGGATTATTTAAATCAATATCAACACAAATACATGCATAAGAAATAACCTTTTTTTCTAGTGATTGATGTGCTATAGCAGTCGACTTTCCAAGCACAACAACAATCTATTGCAGGATATCCTCACGCCAGAACTCCAAAGGAAGCCGCAGCTGGCGGACCCAAACAGGCACCCTCAAAGGAAGATCCTCAACAGAATTGAACCCTGTATGCCAGGGCTTGACAAAAAGACCAACATGATCATAAAATATGGGCCTCCCTCAAAGACCCAGTTCCAATCTGATATGCAAGAGAAATTCACCACAAAGTAGCTATTACCAACTAGCATAATATCTATATCACCTTCCACCTACAATGAATGGCAAATCCAGGCTTCCAGAGCCAACAGGAAAATCCAAATACCAAGAAACTTGCATATCAATGCATGTGTGGCCAAATAGTCCACATCTTCCATTACTACTTCCGGAGAAATAACCAACACAGGTCAATCTTGACTACAGGAAAAGCATCCGTTAACCTTATTTACCTTCTGATGCTCGCTAGCATAAAATGGCTCTTTCTCCTAAGAACTCACCACATGAGTAGATCCATCACAACTAGCTCCAGCAAGAACGGTACTCCTAGACACCCTGTTCATGGCCATAAGAGCCCAACAAACAAACTTAGAAATATAGATGATTGAAAAACTCAGAAAAATTGATCCCACAATTCCACAATGCAATCAAACCCTGCTCAACAAAATTTTGTCCAAAATATCAAGGCTGCAAAAGATCATAGCAGATTGTAGAGAAATGGGAAGATTTCCCCACGTTTGCATAGCCTAGAGGAAGCTAAACCAACTACCAAAACCTTCATGCATGGTCGCATGCAATTGCTATCCTTCGATCATCGTGGACCAACTTGTTCCTCATGTGCTAACATAGAATTTTCAAAAATGTGAGGAAACTGACAATTTTAAAAAGGGCACAAATGAAAGTTTTTGTCTTGATCTTCAATTTTATAAAGATATGGAAGTTTCCTTCACACAAGTTAGGGATTCAAATATATATATTTTAAAACATATGAAAGTCTCTTTCAAAAATAGGTGTTATGATTTTATGGGTTTCAGTGTGATAAACAGTTTTCACATGGCAAACATTTTTTTTTGAAGTAAACTATGATAACAGGTTGAGAAAATTACAGACTTACTATTCCAATGTATAAAAGGGTTTTGAAGATTTCAAAATTGAAATATTACTTGTTCAGGTTGAAAAAGAAATGGCTGACAGTTTTAGTTGTATAATGGGGTCTTTTTTGGATTCCAAAATGGCATTCTGCAAAAAATAAATTTAAAGGGTCTCAAACCCGAAATATTCTTGCTTAGTTTGAAAACTTATAATGACTATCAGTTTGTGAGACAGGAACAAATTCGAAACTAAACTGTTTTGAAGTTGGTTTCTTAAACAGTATTTCAAAAAGGTTTTTTAACAACCCTAACTGGTATAGTTCGGATCATGTAACTAATCAAATTTGAATTTCATCTCTATTTATAGAGATCATTTGTAAATCTGAAAAGGATATGTGTGAAAAGGCATTGAAAGAAACACATATACATTTTGTAAAGGGTTTGAAAAAGAGTTATATTTAAAAAGCTATATTATAAGCTTGTATACATGTATAGATGCAACATATAAATTTGCATGTGTATGAGTATATGAGACTGTAAGAATAGCAAGAAGATAGAAAGGGTTAAACACCTTGAGCAGTTCTTGCTATTGATTGTAAAGGAATTGAAACAATAAAGATTACAGCTTCACGGAGTGGTTTTTCTCCCTATGATGAATCCCATTTGAGGAATTTTAAAGGTTTCCCACTTGAAAAAATCCGTGTCTCTATACTTTGTGAGTTGGCATTTTCTTTCTGTTCATGGTGAATGTTTTAATTTCCAACATTGTTTTATTCTACTATAGATGGTTAAAGGATTGAAATCAATATTTTTGAATTAAATCTATAGACTTATGATTCACTGCCCCTTTTAGAACTCTTACACTTCCAACAAGTGGTATCAGAGTAGAGGATTCCTTTTAGGAATTGTTCCAGGGATATTATTTGGAAGTTATGGCACAAGCTGAAGGAGCTTCCCTTAATAGGGCTCTACTTTTTGGGGGAAATGATTATGTTTTCTGGAAAGTTATGATGGAGGCCTTTATACACTCTTTAGATGTAAGAATGTGGGATGTTGTTATTAAACCATATTCTGTCCCACCAATAGTCCCTACTGATGCAAATGATAAACTAACATTTGAGTTGGATAAGAAGGCAAGATATGCCCTTCTTTGTGGTCTCACAAAAGACATTTTTGCTAAATTTGTTTATTGTAAGTCAACTAATGATATTTGAGTCAAACTTGAAACAATCTATCAAGGAGATGAAAAAGTAAAAGAGTCCAAATTGTTAACTCTTAAAACAGAGTTTGATAATCTGAAAATGAATGAAGATGAAACCATTGCTACATACTTCCTAAGAATTGATGAAGTAGTAAATGCAAGAAAGGGTCTAGGAGAAGTGATAGAAGAAGATGATGTAGTTTCAGAGGTAATTAGGTCATTATTACCTAAATTTGAAACTAAAATATCTACATTGGAAGAAAAGAAAAGTTTTTCAAAAATGATCCTACATCAGTTACAAGGAACTCTAACTGCATATGAAATGAGGATTAGTAATCAAGCTAGTTCCTCATCAAAAGAATCAACATTTAAGGCTAAAAAACATGATGAGAATGATTCAAATCTAATAGATGCTTTAGAAGCATTACTAGTTAGAAAAATGAGAAAGAAATATAAAGGAAAACCTAAATGCTTCAATTGTGGTCAATGAGGACACTTTGCTGCAAAATGTCCAAATGTCAAACTTGAAGATTATGATGAGAAAAATGAGAAGTTTTCCAAAAAGAAGCCTTGGAATCAAAATAAAAGATTCAAGGACTATAAAAAGAAAAGACTTCTGTCAAAAGAAGATTCCAATGAAGAATCTAGTGATGTTGACGTAGAAGGAGAAAAACTATTCATGGCTGAAGCAGTCCATACCCCTAAACCTGAATCCAATGAATCTGAATCCTCGTTTGATTTAGATGTAGAAGAAGACCTTGAAGAAGAACTTCTAAAATCTTTGCAAGAACTTAAAATATTAAAGAAGTTAATTGCTAATCATGAAATTGAAAATAAAAACTTCAAGAAGAATTAAAAGAAGCAAACTTGATTATAGAAAATCAAAGACTCTTACTTGAAGAAAAGGATAAGAAATTGAATGATCTATAGAGTTCATCTAAAGAATCTACTAGTTAGAAAACAAAATTCTTTTTCAATGGTTATTTTTTCAATTGCAATATTTTTGGGCACAAGGCCATCGTTTGTGAAAATAGCACTAGTAAAATAAAAAAGAAACGTGATTAGATGCTTTAAATGTTTTCACTATGGACATTATGCAAATCAATGTAAATTGAATTTGAGACCAAAACAAGTTTGGAAGAAAGTAAGGACAACTAAAAAGTCCTTAATTGTTGAAACAATCCTATTTGCTCAAAAATTTGCAACATGGGTATTAGCTAGTGGCTGCTCACACCACATGATTGGGTGTAAAAGAAAATTTAAAACCCTAGAAAATTTTCATGGAGGTTTTGTATGATTTGGTGATAATTCAGGGGCCTATATAATAGGAAAAGGCTCAATAATTTTGAATAAGGATACACCAATTCATGATGTATACTTTGTTGAAGGTTTAAAACATAACCTTTTAAGTGTTAGTCAGATTTATGATAGTGGGTACTCTATTTCATTTAATGTAAAAGGATGCTATATTAAAAATGGAAGAGATAGAGTTATTGCTAGTGGATTAAGGACAAGCAAAAATCTTTATAATCTAATACCTTGAACTGTCCAAGAAACTTCATTGGTTTGTACTTGTCTTATGAGTCAAGTAGTAGAAAATTGGCTATGGCATAAAAGACTAGGACATCTAAACTTTGATAATCTTGCTAGAATCAACAAGAACAAAAAGGTTAGAGGACTACCACAAATAACAAAACCAACAAATATTTGTGAAGAATGTGTTAAGGGAAAACAAACGAGAGTATCTTTTAAAACAAAAGAATACTTGTCAAATAATCCACTTGAGTTAGTACATACTGATCTGTATGGTCCAACTAAAACTACTTCGTTAAACGATGAAAAATATTTCATGTTGTTCATAGATGATTATTCAAGAATGGTTTGGGTAACATTTCTGAAGCATAAATCAAAAGCTTTTGACTATTTTATTTTTTTTAGAAAAATGGTAGAAAGAGAGACTGATTTGAAACTAAAATGTTTAAGATTAGATAGGGGAGGAGAGTTCACCTCTCAGGAATTCATTGAGTATTGTGAAAAACATGGCATAAAAAGACAATACTCTACTGCTAAGACACCATAGCAAAATGGTGTTGTAGAAAGGAAGAACAGAATTGTAAAAGAAATGGCCAGAATCATGTTGAATGAAGAAAAATTGCTCGATAAATTTTGGAAAAAAGCCTTTCATATGACTGTCTACATCTTAAACAGAGCACAAATCAGAGTTAGAATAGCTTGTACTCCATATGAATTATGGAATGGAAAAACAGTGAATGTCAAGAATTTTAAATTTTTTGGCTGTAAATGTTTTATCAAAAAGAATGATGATTCTCTAAAAAAATTTAACTCAAGATCTGATGAAGGAATTTTTCTTGGGTACTCCACGTACAAAAAAGCCTATAAATGCTATAATAAAAGGTTGAACAAAGTTGTAAAAGTTATAAATGTCATATTTGATGAAAATTTTGTATGCTGTAATGGCAAAGAAGATAATGAAGATGCATCACTCCAAAAATTAGAAATCTTACATGATGAACATCCTGAAAATAATAAATATGAATTTTCTGATAAAAATGAACTTGCTGATGATACTGAAGCAGGAAACTGCTCAAGTCCTAAAATAACAAGTGCTAGTTCAAAAATAAAAACCTCTTCTAGAAGAATAGCTAAGAGACATCATGTCTCAAGTTATTGGAGATATAGAGAAAGGAATTTTAACTAGAAGAAAAGTCAAAATAGGAGAACAAGCAAACATTGCTGAACATTTATGCTTGATACCAGATTTTGAACCAAAGAATGTTGCTGAAGCCTTATCAGATTCCTATTGGTAAAATGTTATGTAGGAAGAAATTAATCAAATAGAGAAAAAAAAGACTTGGGAACTTGTTCCCAGACCTAATGATTAAAATGTTATAGGTGGAAAGTGGATTTTTCGTAACAAATTGAATAAAGAAGGCAAAGTGATAAGAACTAAAGCTAGATTTGTTTGCAAAGGGCATGCTCAGCAAGAAGGAATTGATTTTGGTGAAACCTTTGCACCAGTTGCAAGGATGGAATCAATTAGAATCTTTCTTGCATATGCCAGCCATGAAAAATTCACTATTTACCAGATGGATGTTAAAACTGCTTTCTTAAATGGGTACCTTGAAGACAAAGTTTATATGGAATAGCCAGAAGGCTTTGAATCTTCTGACAAACCTGATTATGTTTACCAACTAAAAAAGGCTTTGTATGGCTTAAAACAAGTTCCTAGGGCTCGATATTCTAGGTTGAATAAACATTTAACTTCAAATGGATTTTCTCGTGGAAAGGCAGACAACACTTTGTATATCAAAGTGATAAATGATGACATTTTGGCAGTCAAAATTTATGCGGATGATATTATTTTCGAGTCTACTAATGATTATTCAACAAAACATTTTTCAAAAATCATGGAATTTGAGTTTGATATGTCAATGTTAGTTGTGCTCACATTTTTTCTTGGTTTGCAAGTCTCAAAGCTTGAACATGGATTATTTCTTTCTTAAACTAAATATGCTGAGGAAATGTTGAGAAAATTTAATATGGCTTAATGCAAACCTGTCAGCACTCCTATGGAAACTGGCTGCAAACTAATAAAGAATGATGACTCACCTTCTGTTAATCAGACTCTTTACAGGTCCATGATTGGAAGTTTTCTATATCTAACTACATCTAGACCTAATATAATGCAAGTAGTGTGTATGTTGTCAAGATTTCAATCCGATGCAAAAAAATCTCATCTAAATGTAGTACATAGAATACTGAAATACATTCAAGGTACACTTGATTATGGTTTATGGTATAGTCATAGCACTGATTTTACACTTTTTGGTTATACCAATGCAAATTGGGGTGGATCTAATGATAGAAAGAGCACTAGTGGTGTGACCTTCTTTCTTGGTTAGTGTTTGGTTGTTTGGCATAGTAAGAAATAGGATTGTATCACTTTATCCACTTGTGAATCTGAATATGTTGCTACTACAAGATGTTGTACTCAGTTAATTTGGATGGATTATTAGTTGTCTGATTTGGGCATTTAGGTTTCAAAACCTATTTCAATAATGTGTTATAACATGAGTGCTATCCAATTGAGAAAAAAATCCAGTTATGGACTCACGTACAAAACACGTAGCCATCAAACTTCATTTCTTGAGAGATAAAGTTCTAAATAATGAATTCAAATTGGTTTATGTGCCTACTCAAGGACATGTGGTAACCATTTTTACAAAAGCATTGCCAAGAGAACTATTTGAATAGTTAAAAACTCAATCGAGAGTCTTCTCTCAATGAATGCTAGCATAAAAACTCTTGCTAATAACCATTCTGTGTTAGGTTTCTACTCCTTTCATAGAAAGAATTCATGAAAAGCAGATGGTCAATTTTTTTTGATGCAAAAATTTTGGGCAAGCCCTCAGCATTTTGGTTTCTTAGATTGGCTTCTCGGATTGGTTTCTTAAATTGGCTTCTTAGATTTGTTTCTCATATTTTGATTTGGTTTCTGATATTTAATGGTTCTTGGTTTTTTGTGGATCAACATATCATGGTATAATCAATATTTTTTTTCTCTGTTCATTATTTTGTATATATAAGTTGAATTTTTTAAAAATTCACCTTGTATATATGAGATGATATCTTGTATATATAAATACATAAATAAAAAGGCGGCAAAAAAAAAAAAACAAAGGTATACATAACACATGTCATATGTATGGGAATTTGTGAATATGGCAAGATTTTTTAAAAGACAATGTTTTGGCAGCAGTATCTTAACACGACATATAATAAAGTTGCAACATGGCACTTGCATAGTAAATAATGTTACTGGCAGTACACAAACATTTAAGGAAGGTCTGCATGACATAAGAGAATACGCCAAGTGTCCATATTGTATGGAAGACTTCAAAAATAAGTAAAAATGACTTATGTTTGTGGGTATGGGAATTTGTGAATATGGCACATATTGAATAAAGGCATTTTTATAAAAAGGCAATGTTTTGGTAGCAATATCTTAACATGACATATAATAAAGTTTCAACGTGGCACTTGCACAGTAAATAATGTTATTGGTAGTATGCAGGCATTTAAGGAAGGTCTACATGACATAAGAGATTTTGCCAAATGTCTATATTCTATGGCAGACTTCAAAAAGAAGTAAAAATGACTTATAATGACTATCAATTTGTGAGATAGGAAAAAACTTGAAACTAAACTATTTTGAAGTTGGTTTCTTAAACAATATTTGAAAAAGGTTTTTTAATAACCCTAACTAGTTTAGTTGGGATCATGTAACTAATCAAATTCAAATTTCATCTCTATTTATAGAGATCATTTGTAAATTTGAAAAGGATATATGTGAAAAGGCATTGAAAGAAACATATATACATTTTGTAAAAGGTTTGAAAAAGAGTTGTATTTAAAAAGCTATATTATAAGCTTGTATACATGTATAGATGCAACATATACATTTGTATGTGTATGAGTATATGAGATTGTAAGAATAGCAAGAAGATAGAAAGGGTTAAACACCCTGAGCAGTTCTTGCTACTGATTGTAAAGGAATTGAACCAATAAAGATTACAGCTTCACGGAGTGGTTTTTCTCCCTATGACGAATCCCATTTGAGGAATTTTGAGGGTTTCCCATTTGACAAAATCCATGTCTCTATACTTTGTGAGTTGGCATTTTCTTTCTATTCATGGTGAATGTTTTAATTTGCATCACTATTTTATTTTTCTATAAATGGTTAAAGGATTGAAATCAGTATTTTTGAATTAAATCTATAGAGTTCTGATTCACCCCCCCTCTCAGAACTCTTACACTTCCAACACCACCACCATCTACAAAGAGAAACCCAAAAATATTAGAACACAGAAATTCTCCAACCCTTGAAATTACACACAAAATGACCAAAATAAGAAGGTTAAAAAAAAACTTGCCTGATAAAAGGTTCATTCACCACATAAGAGATTTACAACTAACCCGAGTCTATAAATAGATACCCAAGAAGCATAAAATTTCTTGAATTTCATCTACCTTTCCAAATTAACATGCAAAGCAAAAAAATTAACTCAAATGCATGGTCATGCTGAAAAAAAACCATCAATGTAAAGGAGAAATCAATCAAAACAAAATTTCATAACAATCCCTATTCTTGTCTAGAATATATGTCCCCTTGATGCCACATAATCATCCCCTTCCTTGGCACTTTTGACCTCCTCAACACATAATTCCAATGAAAGCACTACGGTAGTGCGATTGGCCTTTATAAATGCTAGAATGGCCATTAGCATGCACAATCTTCATTCACCAAGAAATGCATAGACTGAAAGAGCTAACAAAAAAATCTTACAGAGCTAACAACAAAATTAACAATAAAAGAGCCACAAGAAATAACATAGAAAAAAATGAAAAAATAAGACAAATTTCAACACTAAAAGAAACGAGATAAATTTAGATGTTGAAACAAAACACAGTCACTTAACAAAACAAACATTCAACCAAAATAGTTACAACACCCTGAAACAAAACACAATCACTCAAGAAGACAAACATTCAATGAAAACAATTGCAATGGAAACCCTAATGCTGCAAAGCACTTTCTCTGCAATGGTAAAAGACCTCTCCTACTTGTAATGACTTCGCCTAAGGTTTTTTAAGGTTTTTTTCTTTAACGACTTCAAAGCTTTTTTTGTTTTTTGTTTTTTTTAAAATTTTTTTTCACTTTTCACTTTTGTTTTTTAAATGACATTTTGTTTTTTCCTAACAACGTATTTTTATCTCCTTTCTTTTAATAGTCATATTTTCAAATTTTATGTCTATTAGAAATGGAAAAAGAAATATGTAAATAAGCAAAACCAAGAAAGAATCTAAGTGAGTTAATGCTTGGAAAGATATTACCATAAGATAGGAGAGAGAAAGCTTCAAGATCCAACACCATGAGACAAGATTTTTGGAAAGGGGAAAGAAAAGAAAACCCCTTGTGACATTATGAATGAGGCATGAAAAGCCTAAGAAGAGAGAGAGAGAGAGAGAGAGAGAGAGAGAGAGAGAGAGAGAGAGAGAGAGAGAGAGAGAGCGCAATGAAAAGTAGAGAAACTTTTTTCTTTGTTTTGGCAGCAAGCCTTCCAAAACAAGAAAAAAAATTTGGTTCAATGATAAAATAAGTTACTCTTTGGTGGCAAGCCTTCCAAAGAGGGTTAGAAAAAACAAAAAACAAAAAAAACTATAACAAAAAAAAAAAAGGAATGAAGCTTTGCTTCTCTTCTCCTTTCAACAAATCATCTCAAAAAAAAATTATAACCTTCACACAAACTCAAAACAAGGATTAGTACCTTAGCTTTGATACCATGTTAGAAATGGAAAAAGAAATATGTAAATAAGCAAAACCAGGAAAGAATCGAAGTGAGTTAATGCATGGAAAGATATTACCATAAGATAGGAGAGAGAAAGCTTCAAGATCCAACACCATGAGACAAGATTTTTGGAAAGGGAAAAGCAAAGAAAACTCCTTGTGACATTATGAATGAGGCATGAAAAGCCTAAGAAGAGTGAAAAAGAGAAAGAGAGAGAGAGAGAGAGAGAGAGAGAGAGAGAGAGAGAGAGAGAGAGAGAGAGAGAGAGAGAGAGAGAGAGAGCAATCGCTCATACAATAATTGAGAAGAGGAAGAAACCTCATTAGAAATGAGAGAGGAGGGTCATCTCTTAAATAAAGATGAGAGAGAGGAGTTAGAATGTATCTCCCATGTCTATGAATGCCACCATTCATAAGTGTGTGAGGCCAAGTGTGAGATTCCTCTTAAGGAGGAATAATCTAAATTACAAATTACAATAAATATTTGTCCTCACATATTCCACTAGATGACAATATAAGATGTAGTGGAAAAAGCAAAAAAAAGAAATATATTAGGATACCTTGGCTTATATCCTAATATATTATAACAATAAAGAAAGGAGGTCTAACCTTGGTTTATAAACATACCAAGGAAAGATTACAACTTCTAACAATGTCCTTAGTGTTTAGAATTTTAAGACTCGATCTTTGTTATAATTTTTTTTTTATAATAATAATTTTTTAGTTATGTCTTTGTTATATATGACTCGATCTTTGTTTTAATTTTTTTTAATAATAATAATTTTTTAGTTATGTCTTTGTTATATATATATTTTTAAAAATAATAATTATGCTTTAGTTATGTATAAAGAAGATGTGTATTTTTATGTTGTAGTAAGTAGTTTTCAGCTTAGATTGTAAGATTGGTCAATGCTAATTTGTGATTACTTATATATAATTGTTTAAATTTTAAAATGATATTGCAATTTCATTATATTAATTTTCTAAAATAAATATATTGGTCAAAAATATTTTGAGCTCATACACCAGGGGTTTGAGAGAACTTATCAATTAGAATAAGAGCTTTGTCTCCTTCATCAATACTTCAGCTATGAGATAGAGGAAGATAGTTGATATTCTGGGATGTGGCATGGGTAGCCTTCCCTCAACCTATTTGGGTCTCCCTATGGGCCTCAACCCCCTGATTCTTTCTGGACCAGTCTTATTGATAGGTTTAATAAGAAATTGACTGGTTGGAAGGGTATAACCCTAAGCCAAGCTGGCAAAATTCAGTTGGTTAAATCTACCCTTCAAAATCTTCCAACTTGTACGATGAGCCTATTTGGGATTCCATGCAAATATGTTGACTTATTGGAGAAGATCCAAAGGATTTTTCTCTGGTCTAGTTTGGAGGAACACAAGAGATTTCCTCTCATTTCCAAGGACAATGTGTGCCTCCCTAAACACTTAAGGGGCTTGGGAATTAGAAGATTGAGACCTTTCAATAAAGCCCTTCAAGTCAAACAAATTTGGAGAATCTTTTCTTCCAAGGGGGATTCGCATAATATCATGGAAGATAAATACGTTGGGAGACCTTCCATTAGAATTTTCTTCAATGAAGACACCAATCCTAAGGTTTCTTACATCTAGAATTGTATGCTCAAATCTAGAGCAACTGCTAAAAGAAAGGAAAATGGAGTGGGTAAGGGTACAGAGATAATGTTTTGGCAAGAAAATTGGCTTATCTAGGGGCCTCTCCCTAATCTTCCAGATTTTGATAGATGGGCTAATACTTCCATTTAGAGGTTTAGCAGCAAAGTTAGTGACTACAAATGAGGCAAAGAATGGAGAGACCTTTCCTTAATCTCTAAGGAGCTCAAACCTTTGATGACTAATTTTCACATTATGATTTTGAATGAGGATCAAGACTAGTTAGTGTGGGAGAATACTTTTTTGGCATTTACATGGTGGCCTCGGGGTAACAAGCTCAGTTGAAACAAGATTCCAAACCAATATGGGAAAGGCCTAGTACCCTGGCCTTATTCCTCAAATCAATATTTTCTTTTGGCTTTTCCTTCAGAACAAAGTGCTTACTATTGACAATCTCATTAGAAGGAGTCTTTACATTCCTAATAGATGAGTACTTTGTAAAAATAAGGCTGAGATTGTGGATCCCTTGTTTATCCATTGCTCTTTCACGAGAGAGGTTTGATATTTTCTTAGCTAGGTTTTTGGGTTGGATTGGTGTGCCCCTGCTACAATTACTAAATTCCTTAGGCAATGGGATGACTTGTGGAAGGGCACTAGTCTTCAAGACATCAAAAAATGGGGTCTACCTCAATTTAGTTGGGGAATATGGAAAGAATTCAATAATTGAATATTTAGGGAAGCTAGCCTCCTTGCCAAGATTGTGTTAGGTAAAATTCTTAAGATTTTTCCTTTTGGAGAACTACATTTTTTGCAAAGGTTTTATCCCATTTGCAGGAGACACCAGGTGTAGTAATACCACACATAAAAGAAGAGAGGATTTTCAATGGACATTGCCCCCTATGGGTTGGCACAAAGAGAATTTTGATGAGGAGGCTAAAGGAAACTCGAGGCAAGTAGGTAGTGGTGGAGTGATTCGTAATTGCTATGGTTATGGTATAGCAATGATTACCTTCCCTCTAGGGCACAAAACCAACCACTTTGTTGAGGCGTGTGTTGCCCTTCAAACTACTATGATGGCTATGGATATTGGTGTTAAATGCCTTTGGCTTGAGGGGGACTCTAGCAACATCATACAAAGAGGCTAAGTTGGTTTCTGATTAGATGGCCAATGAGGTGGTCAAAAGGGAAATGCCATGTAGGTGGACTAATGGTGACAGGATTCTGGCAGTAGCACAAAACATGATAGAGATTGAGAGAATCCAAGAGAGGACGAGTAATGTTAAGAGTAATAATGAAAGGTAATGATGTCAGAGTCACATTAATTTTATTAAGAGCTAAGCATGGGCCAAACATAAGTTATCTTGACTGGGAGGCCTTTTGGCACACTTTATGGGTGATTGATAAGCGCAATTTCTATTACATTCTTGAGAGAAAAGAAAAGATTTGTTTCAATGAGTTTTATATGCAATTAGTTCTTCATTATTAGAGGTTGCAGAAAATTTATACTCTAAGAAACAAGATGTTGGTCAAAAAGCATCATAGAGAGCCAAAGGATGAGGTGAAAAAAATGGAAAAGGTAGTCAAAGGTATGGGAGAAACTAAGGGATGGTGGTATTTCCAAGTTCATTGAGAAATTGTATGGCTAGAACCCTAAGTTAACTAATCTTATGGTCACATCTTGGAAAGATGGGAAAGTTAAGATTGACGAGGTTCATTTCTGGGTAAATGAAGGCATCATACAAGAGGTCATTAGTTCTTCTATTGAGGGAATCAAGTTTTCTAGGGACAAGAACGTGTCCCTTAATGTAGTGCAAGATTTTGCTAAAGATGCCAAGGAGATGAAAGAACTGGTGAAGATGGGAGTGTACTATGATCCAGATTCAATTTAAAAACTCTGGAGGTTCACCATGAGGGTGATTATTTTTTACATTACGCTAGATAAAAGGTATGATAGAATCCATACCCATCACTTTGTCATCCATAACCACTTCAGGTATGGCACAAAAATCTCCATACCCTATACCTCTTCTCCTCAGTTAATAAGAATATATTGGATTACAAGAAGAAGTTGTATGCTAACACAACTTTCCATGAAGGACTATTGTTACTAATATATGATCACTTCAAGTCTCAAAACTATGGCAGATCTATTGCCCAAAAATTGGAGTGCTCAGATGACATGGATAGCTTGTATGTCCCTTCTGACACTAAGGATAGTGTGGGGCTCCACTCAGATGACAATGAGGAGGTGGCCAAGATAATTAAGGATTTGGGAAGGCACAAGAAGAAAAAGATTGGGAAAGGTTTGTACGTAAAGGTTTCAAGTTTGAGGTTAATTTCGTAGAGGATTATAATGAAGAGGATGAGGGGATGGATATGGAAGAGGAGACTGTTGTGAAAGAGGAGGATACTAGCAAGGTTTAGGCTCATAGGGAGGTGGAAAGCTTGATAAAGAGGAGAAGGGGAATTCAAAGTGAAGCTGATCAAGATTCTGGCAAGGGCCAGGAGACTACTCCCATTGCCTAGGAGGTCAGGAATGAGAATTATGGAAAGGAGAAAATCACTATATCTTTTGGCTCCAAGAACAGAAAAATGGTCTAGAGGAACTTTGAGTCTTGGAGTGAGAAGATGGGCATTTTTAGAGAGACTACACATCCTAAGATCTTAGAGGCTGATGATGGTAAAATCCATCTAGAGGAATTGATTGTTCTAACAATGGTGGTTCTCAATGAAAATGCTAGGGAAGTGGGGATGAATCTCCTCAATAATGCTCGCAACAAGATTGTGGATAACTTCTGGTCAATCAAGTGGACTTTTCATGAAACTGAAGAGCTAAAGAATAGGAGAATGGGGTTGGAAGGTGTTGTGGTATTCACAACACACGCCCCATTCCGAGTCCGAAATGGGGACCCCCTAACTTTTTTTTTGACTCTTGACTCTAATTTCAAGAATCGAGAGAAGAAAATTAGTTTATTAGTTAGATTATTTGAGTAAAAATAAAAAATAAAAAAAATTAAATAAAAAACCATAAGTAAAATAAAATTGGTTTTTGAGTATCATTTTTTTTAATGTGTTTTATGTATCTAGTAATTAATTATTTTTCTTTTTGTGACGTGCAATTAATACAATCAAATGGCGTCCACATCTGGATCAATAGCAAAGCCAGTCATATACAAGTTTCAAGGCATAACCCCGAAGTCACGATTACACAATGAACACTCTAAGATCAAAGACACAGAACTTGGACACATAGGCTTGGGAGAATTTTTGAGGGTTTGTCACAACCCAACTGAAAGATCTTCTTTGAGATCTGCCTTAATACGGTCTAGATTGGTAAATGCAGCATCACATCCTGAGGTTGTTCAGTTAGCTAAATTGATCACGACCTTATCCTGACATTTTGTTCCCAAGGAAAGGGTGGTAAAGAGTGTCACTGGGGAAGTAGTCTTGGATCTACGACCTGATAATATCGAGAGAATCTTTCACTTACCCAGAGCTAATCAGTTTATCAGGCTTTCATATGAAGTAGCTGAGAGGTGGCATAAGGATCATCACCAGGAGGCCATGGACATTATATATTCCTCATACTTCATTGAGAAGCCATCTCGAGGAAAGAAAATCAACAAAGTAGATATGGCTCAATGATATATAAGGGATGACATTGGATATTCAATCATTCTCCTAAGAAGAGTTATGGGACTATCGGCAGCAGGTCATCTCACTCCATTCATGGTTAACTTCATTGAAACCATCACACATGCAAATATGCCACTAGATTGGGCTACCACACTTAGTGAGAACTTGTGTGATCAGTTGCGGATAGTAAAGGACAAGAAGAAGTTCTATATGACTTCTTATGTGATTTATCTACTTGCAACAAGGGCCATCGACTATCTCGGGTTGTACAAAAAGGGCAGTATGTAGGATCCTAACGCATGGTCTTATATAGTTTATCCTCAGCTAGTTAAGAAAAAGCTCTCGCAGCAAAGCAAAGAATACTGGATTGTGAATGATGCCTTTATCTTTGCCATCATTTAATTCATGAAAGGTAACTATGGAAAGAGATTTTCTAATGAGGCCAAGGCACAAATCACAGCTCTCTGTGCATATTTTATCCAGTTTCAGACATTCACATACATTCGGGTTGGTGGTGCATCTATCCATCCAAAGAAGCTCCCAAGGTACCCAAGTGATAAGTTGGTTCTGATGGAAATTTCTCGGCAGATTGAGTCAGCCTATGAGAGGATCAAGAAACAACGAAGGCCTTGTTGGGATTGGCCTTTTGTAATAGGGGCATACCAAGTAAAGAGAAAGAAAGAAATCCTGACCTTCAAGTGGGAATGGGAGAACTATCCTCTTGAGGAATATAACTCTCTCTGGCTGTTCTTTGATAGTGTTGGTAAAGTGAAAAATTTGGTAGGAAAAGAATTCTACCACGAGGATGCTATTGAAGATCATTGGATGAATGCCACAAATGACTATGATGTCCGTATCAGGGACTATTGTAGAATGACTTTGTATTTAGCAGAGAAGGCTCTCCATTTGACCATCCTGGATGAGATAAGGATTCAAGATTCTTAGGAGCTATTAGATCCCTTATTTAATATAGATAAAGTTGGTGAGAGGCCCATTCTGAATGGAAAAATTGATAGAGAGGAAGGGGATGATATTAATCATCGAGCAAGACATGTCATCAGAATGACAAAGAGTTGGATCAAGAAACCCTTTCTACTTGATCCAATTTCAGATACAGTGATATTCCATATACATGCTCCCCCAGAAAAGGTAAATGGGAGGAAAGTCACAGTTCCTATCTTTGCGCTCCAGTCTCCTATTAGGCCAGAAATGGTCTACCAGCTTGATCATCCAGTGGGATATTACCATCCACCAGAGAAGAAGAAAGAAAAGAGGAAGAGAGCCTCTCCTTAGAGGATCCAGACAGAGCATGTTGAAGAACAGGCCCCTTTGCAGCAACATGAATCTACTCCCCAGGACCCCCACGACTCTGGGATTTCTCATTTCCAGGTTGATTTTCCATTGCCTCCTATTTTTTCAAGCCAAGAAGGGGAGGGAGAGATTTTAGAGACATCCATTCCTCCAATGCATCAAGAGCTCACTTCTCCTATGGTTCCACAAAAGCAAAGGAGGGTCAAGGTTAGAATGAACAAGAGGCAGAGAGTTCATAAAAGATTAGTGCCTAATCCCTCTGTTCCTAAAACTATTCTCGAGGAATCAGATGAGGATGAAACAGAGTCAGATGGGGAGGAAGAACAAGTGCCTCTACAAGGGAGAACCTGACTTGCCAAAGCTATAGAATTGGAAAGAAAGAAGAATGTCACAAATATCCCACCACCCACCCAAGCTGAAACAATAGAGTTCTCTTCGTCGGAAGATGATGTACAACGATGGGTGAATGAGCAAGGAGAGCTAGGTGATAATATTCTCTCCATTCCAAATTTTTATTTCATGCCAGTGGGTACATAATTGGTTGGAGATAAGATTAGAGATACTACTACAAGTGAATCTCAACAACAAGATGGGATTCAGATGCCATCTGAGACACAAGGTCCTCATCCAACGCCCCCATCTTCACCTCAGTCTATGATGGTAGATAGGGTTTCAGTGACACCTCCACCTTCGATTTTAGAAGAACATGTTCAAAAGGGATCATCATTACAAGGAGAACTAGAACCAAGGGTTACTAGTGAGCCATCAAAAGAGGCACAGGTAATGGAATGTATACAACAACCTTCTCAGGAAGTTGAGGATTAAATTACGGGATCTATAGAAATTGAGACTACAGAAGAAGAACCCTCACAACAGGAAACTCCAAGAAAAAATGACAAAGGGAAGGAGGTAGCTGAACACATCCCTTCATCATCTAGAGCTAAGGTTGGAGAAAGACATATCCCGAGATGGTTCCGGAAGGAAATAATCAGAAGTGCTAAGCATCAATTCCTTGTTTTAGAGGATGATATCTGTGACATTGCAAAGATTTTGAGCAAGCCTGACTCTCCATTACAGGATGCAACACCATTTGCATTCATTACCACTACTCGAAATCATGACCTATTTGCACAAGTGGCTCATCCCTCGAAAGGTACAGATGAGGAAGCTGTCAGCCTTTAGGACTATGAGGTAAAGGATATCACATTAGGGAAACCTACATAGGATACTTCTCGACAAATGATGAGTATGGGAGTCAAAGAGGTTCTTAACCACATGGAACGTGATGAGATTGAAATCAGAACACTTCAAAGGCAAGTTGAGATCTTGAAAGGATATCTAGCTGACATTATTCGTCCTCTTGACTTAGAATGCCCCAAGGAGACTTTGACTACCATTTTGAAAGAAGGGGAAGGTGTACGACTCAATCCATTTTTGAGAGCTTGTCAGGATTGGCGAGACAACCTTGAGGATAGGGGTATCACTATAATTACAGGAAGTCTAAAATTATTGCATGCTACACAAGACAACGTTGATAAGATCGTGGCAATTTTGAGGCAGGACTTCAACATTATGGATGAGGTATGAGTTTGGGGCAAGGATTTACAAATTCTATAGGCCATAAAAGGACAAAGGTACCACATTTTGATTGATGTATATACTGGCGAAGAACTAGACATGATAAATGATTGGATAGAAAAGATTGCAGAGGGAAATAAAGTGATGGAAACATTTCATGATGAGATACATGGGCTCAAGGACCAAGCTCAAGAGCAAATTTTGGAAGCAGAAAAGCTATATAGTGATGCATGCTTGGATATTTTTGAAGATGAAGAATGGGAGAATCTTTTACCAGTTGAGATAGTTGTGGAAAACTTCAGAAAAACTTTAGAGGAAGCATCCAGTGATGAAGATATCAGACAAGCCTTCAGGATAGAAGAAGCATTGTTAGAGTTGGATACCAAACTCGAGGGTTTTGTAGAAACTCGGATTGAGGTGGACAACTATAGATAGAAGGTCAAAGATAAGTATGAGGCTTTGGATCTTCCTGATGCCACTAAAATTATTGAGATTATAGAGAAATTCAAGAGCAAATATCCAAATATATCTTTAGGATGAAGATGAACAAAACCCAGATGCCAGAATTTCAATTTTGACACTTAGAAAGTTTTTGACATTTTTGACTCAGTCGAGGTCCGCAGATCCGTAGCTCCATAGGTCCGCAGCTCCGCAGCTTCATAGGTCCGTAGCTCCGCAGCTCTGCATTTTCATGAGGCTTTGTAATTTAGAAGTGCGCCGACAGTCAACTGCCAGTTCCAAAAATAACACTTTCCATGCATTGGAAACACATTTTGATGGCAAGATAACTCTGACACACATCAAGTGAAGGGCCAGCTTCTATTTTTGGTTTCTCCATGCACTTCTACTTTGACTGATGGCTTCCTCCTATTTTCTCTCTCATGCTTTCATTGTTTTTAACATGTAAAGGGCTCATGCATCCAATTAATGAATAAAATATGGATGGAGTCCCTCCAAGCACCAGTTAGATTACCATTTTGTATATATTTAGTTTGTTTTAATGTTTTAAAGGTATTTTTATTGCATTAAGATATCTCTCACTCTCAACACAAATTGAGGAGACAATTTCTTATAAATACCCCATTGTAAAATGTAAAAAGGGCCGCCGTTATTATGCAATAAAGTTATGCTTTTGGTGCTCGCATTTGGAGTGTAGTTATTCTTTCTTGAATGTGTCATTATTTTGTGGATTTTATTCATGAGATTGTGATTGAGCCAAAGGTTTATTGCATTGTTTCTGGTTGTGCGATCTTTTAGTTTTGGTGTTTGCTACAGATAAATGAATTTCGTTGACGTAACGAGCTTGAGAAGAGATCACCCGATTGTGTCTACATAGCTTTTTGTCTCGCATGAGTGCACTTTTCGTGGCCTTGTGATTTGATGAAGAGTGAAACATCATTTGATTTGTTATAGATTCTCACCAATGATTGCATCAGTGGATTCTAGGAAGCGCTGCTCCTATTTTCATTGGTTTCCTACTAATTTCTTCGAAGGTTTAACTCGCAGCGTGTTGTGTTTTGTAGCTTATGTTCATTTAGGAATTTCAATTTCAAGTTATTTGATTTCATGTTATTTGCTTTCAGTTTCATTATTCGCTTTGCTAACCCCCCTGTTAGAATAGGACCTCATACTAGCTGCATTGTTAGAGTTGCATTCATTGAAAAAACAGAAAATACAAAAAAATTGTTCTTTTGGTGTGATATTTTGAGACAGCAAACATATTTTACTTGATTTCAAGGTAAAAGAGTTTTTGGAACCAGCAAAGGCCTCCTCGTGAACATTCACATTTATCTTCTACTGAGCGGATTTTGGTACGTCACAAGACAAACACTGAACCTTGGAGTGGATCCTTAAAAAGATTTGCTTTTCAAGAGAGGAATTACACTATTGATTCCTGCCGTTGACCTCGTGCAAAACGAACACCCAACAAAAGTGGTGCTAGAAGGAGGGCCTGATACAAAGAATATACTATTGGAAACAAGAAAGATTTGATGAAGTTCCAAAATTTTTGCACCCTTGCAATAATCTACCCTACGCAAAAGGTTCAAAAATCACTTCTGAAATTTTTAGAAATTCAGCTCCGCAGCTTCGCAAAACTCTGTGGTGCGCAAAATTTAGAAGAAGTGAGGAAGTGTACTTTTGTAGAGGTGCATTTTTTCCTATATTGATACAATTTGGAAGATATTGATCCTAGATCCCTATTCCAGTGAGTGTTAAGATCTTCACCAAGTGCCCAAGAATTTCTAGAGCTTACTCATTTTTGTAAGCCACGTAGTGATAGAGGAATACCTCGAATTCAACCACTTCCATTCGACATTTCATCATCTTCTTCTACTCCACCACCCATTCAACCACCAGGTAGAGCTCCACATATTCCAACACTCCCATCACCTTTCAACCTGCCTTTAGGTCCACAAAATCCTCCAATGGCCTTTTTCGCAAACACAGTTGATTCACCCCTTAGCTTGAGAGGTGCCCTCCATGACCTCCTGAAGAATCCTGAGAAATTTTGTCCAAGGTTTATTTATGGAGAAACAAGAACCGCTGAAGATCACATCAAGATTTTTAAGGAAATTTGCAACCGGAAGCAAATTGCTAATGAAGATGTGGTTCTTTGTTTATTTCCCTACTCTCTGGGGGAGATTTACTTCAATTGGTACATGAACCTACCACCAAGATGTATTGGAGATTGGGACACTTTCAAAAAATCATTTTTGGAACAATTCAAAACTTTCATCAATCCAACAGTGATACATCAACAATTCATATCAAGAAAAAGGGACCTAGCTGAAACAGTTTCACGCTTCAATCATCATTTTCATATGGCCTACCGCAAGTTGGAAACATCGTACACAATTTTGGTTGAAGTTGCCATCCAAGTTTATTTCAATGCCATGGATCCTCTTACTGCAATTTTTTTGACAAGGCTTCCTGTAGCAAATATTGACACATTGGACAAAGTCTTTGCAAAAGCAATCACGTTCACAAAGCAAGCTAATCCTAATGGAGGAGGAATGATGCTTCCTATGCAAACAGTTCCTACCATGCCAACAGTTCCTATGGGAGTACCCACTATACCTAGTCAGTTCATACCTATGAACCCAGTTCCACTGCAACAGGTACCTGCTCCACAAACTCAAGCGATAACATACCCAGGGTATGAGCCCCCGAAAACAACCTTCTTTGAACAAAAAGCAATGGTTCCTGTGGAAACAGATAAAAATCTCCTTTCAGAAGTTGGGCAGATGAAGAAGACCATGTCATAGATGAACAATGAGTTGACTCATCTTAGATTGTCACAAGGAAAAAGTAACAACTTCCAGAGAAACAAGCTGGCCCCTACAACAACAATTTTGGTCAGAATTACAACAGGAACTTCAATAATAACAGTAACAACAATGCAAGAAACAACGGCAGAGGGAACAACTTCAATCCTCCTGATCACAACAATGGCTTCCAAAGACAAAATTGACAATGGAACACTCGACCAAATAATGGAAGTATTCCTGCTGATAATAACAAGATTCAGTATGCTGATATTAATCAGTATGATGATGGCCCAAATATGCCTAGCAATGATGGTGTGTACTACAATGGTAGTCAGGATGTGAATCAAAACCCGCCAATGAATGATAATCCACCTCCTATTCAATTCAATGCAATGCTATTAGAATCTTACGATCCTACATAGAATGTACAAGTGGAACAACAAGCAAATAAAGAATTCTCATTCCCTTTTAGTCAAGAACCCGATCTTCAACATGATGAGATGTTTGCCTTTTGAAATGATAATCTAAACACATATAATCTCAGAAATAAGAGGGATCCCTTGACCGATGGAATTCCTCCTAGTTTGCAACCAACTCCACCTGATCCTAGAGCAAGGAGGACCATAGTATCAGAATCAGGTGAACATACCAACAATACTGAAGAACCCTACTTGGTCTATTGAAAAATATAATGCAGTTGAAGACCTAAAGAAAACAAAGGCCAATATGTCCATGTTTGACATGTTGCAGAATTGTCCACAATAAAGAGAAGCACTCATGAAGACATTGGATAATACAAAGGTTTCCCATAATACGAATAATGTCCCTCAAAAGACGGTGCCGCAACAAGTAAATACCACAGAAGCTATGCCCACTATGTTTAAGGACAAAATCGAGGTACCCCCAGTTTTGCTGAGCATAAGGATATATGGAAAGAATCTTCACAATTGTCTTATTGATTCAAGAGCATCGTGTAATGTGATGCCATTATCAATAGCTCAAAGGCTAGGAGTTGATCCTCAACCGTCTAACCGAGTGGTAATACAGTTGGATAAAACAGAGGTAAAAGTCATTGGAGTATTAAAAGATGTGCAGATACAGCTAACAGTTGATCCTTGGATCTAGGATATTGTTGACATACATGTGGTGGACATCCCAGAAACATACAGATTACTCCTGAGTAGGGAGTGGACAAAATGTCTTAGAGGATGGTTCTCCATAGATTTCACTCAATTATGGTTGCCCTGGAAAGGTTTGAACAATCAAATCAAGATAGATGTCGAGCCCAAACTGAAAACAATGATCACAGATTACAATGCCCCGAATGGGGTAGCATTTTTACAATCTGACTTGGGGTCATATAAAGTGATGGCATTGGACCTAGTTCCAAACAAGACATCTCAAGAGCAAAATGAATAACCTAAGGTGTTGGTCCCCAAAATTGAGATCGTGACACAATTCATAGAAAGTATGGTGACTAATCTACAGTGTTTAGGAGAGGAAGCTAACCCTAGTGTCCTCCTCCTTCCAAGATTTTTCTGGTTGCACAAAGTTAGTCATTCAGAGTTCGAATGTTCAGCATGCCAAGAAGCAGTAGCAAAAGTTTTGACACAAATAATGGGAAAAAAAAGTACGAAGACCTCAAGTGAAGAAGTTATCCAAAGTAAAAATTCAGTGAATTCATCCAACTTTATTGAGAAAACTGAAGAGGAAAGTGAAGATTTAAATGTATCATACAACGATACCTCTTCAGATGGTGGAGGTTTGTCTTCTCCTCCTCTCGGGATCATCAAAGTTTAAAGAAGAAGACGATATGTCAAAGGTAAAGGATGGACTTCAGTAGTCATTCATCCTGAACCTAAATTCGAAAAAATCAATGGTCTAATAGGGGAAATTCAAGAGAAGCAAGAAAAACACACTCTTCCTTTATCCATGGGATATGAAGGAGATTCATCAAGCCCCACACGAGAAAAGTTACAATGGGTTCCGAACAAACAATCGTTCAAGGCTCAAGTAAAAGAAAAGTTGAGGACGAATAAGCACAAAGTCAAAAAACCCAAGGAAAATACAGTTTGGACACTCCACTTCGATGGTTCCAGATGCAAATTAGGAGCTAGTGCAGGTATTGAACTAATCAACCCAAAAGGTAGGTCTTTCTATGCCGCATATCGATTGCAGTTTAGATGTACTAATAATGGTGCAGAATATGAAGCCTTGATTCGAGGACTTCTCTTTGCATTGGAAAAGGGAGTTACTGCTCTTATAATCGAAGGAGATTCTCAACTAGTGATAAGACAAGTAAAATCCATATACTCATGCAATGACAAAAGATTAATCACTTACAGGAAAAGGATATGGGATATAATGGATGACTTTCAAGCTCTAAACATCAAATCCACTCCAAGAAGAAGGAATGTGGTAGCAGATGCCCTTGCAATTTCAGCCAGCGCTTTACAACCAGTAGAAAGAACAAAGTTGAAAAGATTCTTAGTTGAATTAGTTTCCGTTCCTGCCATTCCCAACAATATCACAAACTTTCAGGTCTTCCAAGATGATCAACATATACTCGAGTTTATTATATGCAGTCGCCATTTCCAAGGACAAGAGATTGATGATACACCTGAAGACAAGCTTGAAGATGATGAGATTGAGGATGACGATGGAATCCTTAATTTGAAAACCAACAACATTCTGAAAGGGATGGTTGAACTTGAACGCATCTTCAACCATGACGAATCAGCACTCAATAGAAGGGAAACTCAAGAGAAAGGAATTGAAGAATGTGACTCGTACAATTTAAGCACGAATGAAGAACCAAAAATGGTGCAAATAGGAAAAGCATGCAATCAAAAGGAAAGGGATGACATGCTCAATTTTCTCACTCAGTATAAAGATGTGATTGCTTGGAGTTATGAAGAGTTAAAGACTTATTATCCTGGTATTATCACACATGACATCCCATTGAAACTAGATGCTAAACCTTTTCGGCAGAGACAACGACCAGTGAATTCGATAATCAAACCATTGATTATGAAAGAAGTTAAGAAATTACTGGATGCTAAGATCATATTTCCTATCCATCATTCCACCTGGGTAGCAAATTTGGTCCCTGTACGAAAAAAGACTAGAGAAATTTGCCTTTGTGTCGACTTTCGTAACTTGAATTTGGCATCTCAAAAGGATAACTACCCTCTACCCTCACTAGATGAAGTGTTGCAAATCATTAATGGTTCAAAGATGATGTCATTCTTGGATGGTTACTCAAGATATAACTAGATCATGGTTGATGAAGAAGATAGGCTAAAGACTACTTTCACAACCAAGTGGGGAACGTTTGCCTATAAAAGGATGCCTTTCGGGTTGATTAATGCAGGAGCTACATTTCAACGAGCAATGGATGAAGCTTTTAAAGGATTGATAAATAGATGTATAGTCATCTACATGGATGACTTGACTGTCTTTTCAAAAGATCGAAGTACTCATATTGCTGATCTGAGGCAGGTATTCAATAGATGTCGTAGGTATGGCATATCACTCAATCCCAAGAAATGTTCGTTCGGTGTTACTAAAGGGAAGCTCTTGGGACATGTCATTTCTGAGGTTGGAATTTCAATTGATCTCGATAGAGTTGAATCAATTTTGAAGTTAGTACCCCCTCACAGTCGGAAGGAGTTGAAATCTTTTTTTGGAAAGATAAACTTTGTACGCAAATTCATAAGTGGTTTCGTGAAAATAGTCCGCCCCCTCAATGATTTACTCAAAAAGGGGGCTAAAACAGAATGGGTACCAGAGATAAAGAAATCCTTCCAAGATATCAAGGTTTCCATTTCAACAACCCCTATTTTGGTGAGCCCAGATTATGAGTTACCTTTCAAGATCTATTCCTTTGCTTCCAAACATTCTTGCGCAGGGATCTTGACGCAAAAAAGAGAGAAGGAAGATGAGCGACCCATTGCTTTCATGAGTTGTCCTCTAAAGAACGCTGAGTTAAAATACTCAAATCTTGATAAACAGTCCTTTGCATTAATCAAGGCAGTGAAGAAGTTTCGTCACTATATACTTAGAAGTAAGGTGTATGCAATTGTAGCTAACCCAGCAGTAAAAATGCTTTTGATGCAGAATGAAATTGGTGAAAGAAGAGGAAAGTGGATGGCAATACTTCAAGAATTTGATCTAGAGATTCAACCTATGCGATTAGTCAGAGGTCAAGGATTATCCAAAATGATCGCTAACAACCAAGAAGGAAATCAAAAGGAATTCAAATTTGATGATGAAACTGATGAAGAAGATCAAAAGAAGATGGTTGTATCACAAGTTGATATGAATCAAGGTGTGGTGATAGATGTATGGTACCAGGATATTGTTTATTATCTCCTACAAGATCAATGCCCCAAATGGATGAACAGTTCGCAACGTAGGGGACTTAAGATGAAATGCGAGTCTTACAAGTTACTTGATAACAAGTTGTATAAAAGGAACTATGAGGGGATTTATTTGAAATGCTTAGGACATGAAGAAGCTAAGGATGTCCTGGAACAATTTCATGACAGGTATGGTACAGGATACGGTTCAGTAGAAACCACATCACACATGATTTTAAGGTCGGGTTATTTTTGGCCCTCAATATTCAAGGATATGTTTGAACATGTGCGTTCCTGTCATATATGCCAAACTAGTGCTAACAAAGAAAGGCACCCAACAATGCCACTTCAACTGGTATACGAGGTGCACCCTTTCGCAAAGTGGGGACTGGATTTCATTGGTCCAGTAAACCCACCGTCATCAACTGGACACGCATTCATCTTTTCAGCTATCGATTATTGCACACATTGGACGGAGGCTGAGACTTTCAGAAATTGCACGGCTAAGGTGGTGACAGACTTTTTGGAAGAGCAAATTGTTACCAAATTTGGAATGCCATTTTCTCTTGTATGCGACAATGGATCTGCATTTGCATCCGCATTTTTAACACAATGGGCATTTGAAAACAAAGTCATCATCAGATTCTCTTCAAATTATTACCCGCAAGGAAATGGGGTAGCAGAGTCTACGAACAAAAATTTGATCACTGTGATAAAATGACTGCTGAAGGAGAACCCTCGGGATTGGCATACACAATTGAAATACGCCTTGTGGACAGATCGGGTTAGAGTAAAAAAGGCCTTGGGTACTTCTCCCTATCTACTTGTTTACGGGTAAGAACTGGTATTCCCGCTAATTCTTAAGATTTCTATTTTAAAATTCATGAGTGGGTATGCGGATGACATTGACAGAGTACAAATTCGATTGATGAATCTTCTAGAAATGGAAGAGAAACGAACAACTCCATTGGAACACATGGCTAAACATCAAGCCATTGTCAAGAGATGGTTCGACAAGAGGGCCACCATAAAATCTTTCAGGATTTTTGACCTAGTCCTACTTTGGGATAAGGCGAAAGAAAAGCCGGGAAGCCATACTAAGTTTCAACGCTTGTGGATAGGCCCAAATCAGATTGCGGGAATTCTCGGAGAAAACAGATTTAGGCTAAGTTCCTTATAGGGGGAGTTTTTACCTTTGCTCGTAAATGGGCAATTTCTGAAACATTATTTTAAAGCCTAATTAAAAAAAAAAAAAAAAAAAAAACAACAACAACAACAAAAGTTAGATTTTATTTCTACATCTATAATAGATTTTTCCTTTCTACAAGTGTGTTTGATTTCAAGTCGTGTGTTTCCTTTTAGTTATGTGTTTTGTTTTCAAAGTTGAGTCCTAGGGGGTAAGGTGTACTTGAGATTTTTCTCAGGATTCTACTAACCACTCTCTGGTCCCAATTTTAGGAAGGGGTATTTCTTTGTCAAAACATTCAGACGATTGTGCGTTGTGCACCAACCGAACATTGGACATTTCTTGTGGAAATAAAGGGTTTTTCAGTCAAGAAATTAGGACTCTAGACCAATAAGTTCTCAACACTTTGCAAAACTTAAAATTTGATCATTTTAGATGTTGTTGGATTAAAGTCAAAGATGATGAGGGATGATTCAAGCTCCAACTGGTTCAAACAGAAGGGGTCTCCTCAGAGATAGCTAAGACCATTGATTGGCGTGAGAGTTTCTAAAAAGTTCTAAAAGAGGAACGCAAGGGATGTTCATAAGAGATCGAATCCGAGAAACAACACCGATGTTCTGACTACATAGTCTAAGCGTAGTCAGGATACAGAATAAATTTATATTAAAAAAAAAAAAAAACACGATGTTAAGAATGAAGGATTCCAAAGATCTGAAAAGGCTTCAGGATATGTTCTCAAAATAGAATAGTTTATGTTCAAAGTATTGCTCTATCAAAAGTGGCATTTCAAATGACATGGAACAATTCTTCAAAAGGCCTAAAAATCAAAAGAACGTGACATCCCGCCAAGAGCCCTCGAATTGATTCTCTCATCTGGTCGATCAATTGGTTGATAAAAGTCTTCGTGGAGATTTCGAACGAATGAGCTAGGAGGAGTGGAAGATCATTTTTGAGTTGTCAAAAAATTTCAATGGACTAAATCCTAAGGCATCGAAGGGAACGAATTCATAACGCACACACTGAGCTTCAAAGTTTTGAGTCCTGGTATTTTGACTATGAAGTCATTCGAAATAAGCCTGAGATGTTCAAAGCTAGGTTGATGTCCGATACAGTCAGAAGGATGCTTGCTGATAAAGAAATGCTTAACACATTTCTTCCTTTTTTGGGGGCTATTTGTTGTGGTATTCACAACACACGCCCCATTTCGAGTCCGAAATGGGGACCCCCTAACTTTTTTTTTGATTCCTGACTCTCATTTCGAGAATCGGGAGAAGAAAATTAGTTTATTAGTTAGATTATTTGAGTCAAAAAAAAAAAAAAAAAAAAAAAAAAAATCATAAGTAAAATAAAATTGGTTTTTGAGTATCTTTTTTTAAAATGTGTTTTACGTATCCAGTAATTAATTATTTTTCTTTTTGTGATGTGCAGGTAATACAATCAAATGGCGTCCACATCCAGATTAATAGCAAAGCCAGTCGTATACAAGTTTCAAGGCGTAACCTCGAAGTCACAATTACACAATGAACACTCTAAGATCAAAGACACAGAACTTGGACACACGAACTTGGGAGAATTTTTGAGGGTTTGTAACAACCCAACTGAAAGATGTTCTTTGAGATCCGCCTTAATACGGTCTGGATTGGTAAATGCAACATCACATCTTGAGGTTGTTCAGTTAGCTGAATTGATCATGACCTTATCCCAACATTTTGTTCCCAAAGAAAGGGTGGTAAAGAGTGTCACTGGGGAAGTAGTCTTGGATCTATGACCTGATAATATCGAGAGAATCTTTCACTTACCCAGAGCTGATCAGTTTATCAGGCTTTCATATGAAGCAGCTGAGAGGTGGCATAAGGATCATCACCAGGAGGCCATGGACATTATATATTCCTCATACTTCATTGAGAAGCCATCTTGAGGAAAGACAATCAACAAAGTAGATATGGCTCGAGGATATATGAGGGATGACATTGGATATTCAATCATTCTCCTGAGCAGAGTTATGGGATTGCCGGCAGTAGGTCATCTCGCTCCATTCATGGTTAACTTCATTGAAACCATCACACATGTAAAGATGCCACTAGATTGGGCTACCACACTTAGTGAGAACTTGTGTGATCAGTTGCGGATAGTAAAGGACAAGAAGAAGTGCTATATAACTTCTTATATGATTTATCTACTTGTAGCAAGGGCCACTGACTATCCCAGGTTGTACAAAAAGGGTAGTATGCAAGATCCTAACGCATGGCCTTATATAGTTTATCCTCAGCTAGTTAAGAAAAAGCTCTTGCTGCAAAGCATAGAGTACCGGATTATGAATGATGCCTTTATCTTTGCCATCATTCGATTCATCAAAGGCGACTATGGAAAGAGATTGTCTGATGAGGCCAAGGCACAAATCACAGCTCTCGGTGCATATTTTATCCAGTTTTGGACATTCACATACATTCGGGTCGATGGTGTATCTATCCATCCAAATAAGCTCCCAAGGTACCCAAGTGATAAGTTGGTTCTGATGGAAATTTCTTGGCAGATTGAGTCAGCCTATGAGAGGATCAAGAAACAACGAAGGCCTTGTTGGGATTGGCCTTTTGTAATAGGGGCATACCAAGTAAAGAGAAAGCAAGATATCTCGACCTTCGAGTGGGAATGCGAGAACTATCCTCTTGAGGAATATAACTCTCTCTGGCCATTCTTTGATAGTGTTGGTAAAGTGAAAAATTTGGTAGGAAAAGAATTCTACCATGAGGACGCTATTGAAGATCATTGGATGAATGCCACAAATGACTATGATGTCCGTATCAGGGACTATTGTAGAATGACTTTGTATTTAGCAGAGAAGGCTCTCCATTTGACCATCCTGGATGAGATAAGGATTCAAGATTCATGGGAGCTATTAGATCCCTTATTTAACACAGATAAAGTTGGCGAGAGGCCCATTCTGAATGCAAAAATTGATAGAGAGGAAGGGGATGATATTAATCATCAAGCAAGACATGTCATCAGAATGACAAAGAGTTGGATCAAGAAACCCTTTCTGCTTGATCCAATTTCGGATACAGTGATATTCCATATACATGATCGCCCAGAAAAGGTAAAGGGGAGGAAAGTCACAGTTCCTATCTTTGCGCTCCAGTCTCCTATTAGGCTAGAAATGGTCTACCAGATTGATCGTCCAGTGGGATATTACCATCCACCAGAGAAGAAGAAAGAAAAGAGGAAGAGAGCCTCTCCTTAGAGGATCCAGACAGATCATGTTGAAGAACAGGCCCCTTTGCAGCAACATGAATCTACTCCCTAGGATCCCCACGACTCTGGGATTTCTCATTTCCAGGTTGATTTTCCATTGCCTCCTGTTTTGTCAAGCCAGGAAGGGGAGGGAGAGATTTTAGAGACATCCATTCCTCCAATGCATCAAGAGCTCACTTCTCCTATGGTTCCACAGAAGCAAAGGAGGGTCAAGGTTAGAATGAACAAGAGGCAGAGAGTTCATAAAAGATTAGTACCTAATCCCTCTATTCCTAAAACTATTCCCGAGGAATTAGATGAGGATGAAACAGAGTCAGATGGGGAGGAAGAACAAGTGCCTCTACAAGGGAGAACCCGACTTGCCAAAGCTATAGAATTGGAAAGAAAGAAGAATGTCACAAATATCCCACCACCCACCCAAGCTGAAACAATAGAGTTCTCTTCGTCGAAAGATGATGTACAACGATGGGTGAATGAGCAAGGAGAGCTAGGTGATAATATTCTCTCCATTCCAAATTTTGATTTCATGCCAGTGGGTACATAATTGGTTGGAGATAAGATTAGAGATACTACTACAAGTGAATCTCAACAACAAGATGGGATTCAGATGCCATCTGAGACACAAGGTCCTCATCCAACGCCCCCATCTTCACCTCAGTCTATGATGGTAGATAGGGTTTCAGTGACACCTCCACCTTCGATTTTAGAAGAACATGTTCAGAAGGGATCATCATTACAAGGAGAACTAGAACCAAGGGTTACTAGTGAGCCATCAAAAGAGGCACAGGTAATGGAATGCATACAACAACCTTCTCAGGAAGTTGAGGATCAAATTACGGGATCTATAGAAACTGAGACTACAAAAGAAGAACCCTCACAACAGGAAACTCCAAGCAAAAATGACAAAGGGAAGGAGGTAGCTGAACACATCCCTTCATCATCTAGAGCTAAGGTTGGAGAAAGACATATCCCGAGATGGTTTTGAAAGGAAATAATGAGAAGTGCTTAGCATCAATTCCTTGCTTCAGAGGATGATATATGTGACATTGCAGAGATTTTGAGCAAGCCTAACTCTCCATTATAGGATGCAACACCATTTGCATTCATTACCACTACTCGGAATCAAGACCTATTTGCACAAGTGGCTCATCCCTTGAAAGGTACAGATGAAGAAGTTGTTAGCCTTCAGGACTATGAGGTAAAGGATATCACATTAGGGAAACCTACACGGGATACTTCTCGACAAATGATGACTATGGGAGTCAAAGAGGTTCTTAACCACATGGAACGTGATGAGATTGAAATCAGAGCACTTTGAAGGCAAGTTGAGATCTTGAAAGGATATCTAGTTGAAGTTATTGGTCCTCTTGACTCTGAATGCCCCGAGGAGACTTTGACTACCATTCTGAAAGAAGGGGAAGGTGTACGACTCAATCCATTTTTGAGAGCTTGTCAAGATTGGCGAGACAACCTTGAGGATAGGGGTATCACTATAATTACAGGAAGTCTGAAATTATTGCATGCTACACAAGACAACGTTGATAAGATCGTGGCAATTTTGAGGCAGGACTTCAGCATTATGGATGAGGTACAAGTTTGGGGCAAGGATTTGCAAATTCTACAGGCCATAAAAGGACAAAGGTACCGCATTTTGATTGATGTATATACTGGCGAAGAACTAGACATGATAGATGATTGGATAGAAAAGATTGTAGAGGGAAATAAAGTGATGGAAACATTGCATGATGAGATACATAGGCTCAAGGACCAAGCTCGAGAGAAAATTTTGGAAGCAGAAAAGCTATATAGTGATGCCTGCTTGGATATTTTTGAAGATGAGGAATGAGAGAAGCTTTTACCAGTTGAGATAGTTGTGGAAAACTTCAGAAAAACTTTAGAGGAAGCATCCAGTGATGAAGATATCACGACAAGCCTTCAAGACAGAAGAAGCATTGTTAGAGTTGGATACCAAACTTGGGGATTTTGCAGAAACTCGAATTGAGGTGGACAACTATAGATAGAAGGTCAAAGATAAGTATGAGGCTTTGGATCTTCTTGATGCTGCTAAAATTATTGAGATTATAGGGAAATTCAAGAGCAAATATCCAAATATATCTTTAGGATGAAGATGAACAAAACCCAGATGCCAGAATTTCAATTTTGAGACTTAGAAAGTTTTTGAGGTTTTTGACTTAGTCGAGGTCCCCAGATCCGTAGCTCCACAGCTTCACAGGTCCGTAGGTCCGCAGCTCCACATTTTCATGAGGCTCCACAATTCATAAGTGCGTCGACAGTCAACTACCAGTTCCAAAAATAGCACTTTCCATGCATTGGAAACACATTTTGATGGCAAGATAACTCCGACACACATCAAGTGAAGGGCTAGCTTCTATTTTTGGTGTCTCCATGTACTTCTACTTCGACTGATGGCTTCCTCCTATTTTCTCTCTCATGCTTTCATTGTTTTTAACATGTAAAGGGCTCATGTATCCAATTAATGAATAAAATATGGATGGAGTCCCTCCAAGCACCAGTTAGATTACCAATTTGTATATATTTAGTTTGTTTTAATGTTTTAAAGGCATTTTTATTGCATTAAGATATCTCTCACTCTCAACACAAATTGAGGAGACGATTTCTTATAAATACCTCATTATAAAATATAAAAAGGGCCGCCGTTATTATGCAATAAAGTTATGCTTTTGGTGCTTGCATTTGGAGTGTAGTTATTCTTGCCTGAATGAGTCATTGTTTTGTGGATTTTATTCATGAGATTGTGATTGAGCCAAAGGTTTATTGCATTGTTTTTGGTTGTGCGATGTTTTAGTTTTGGTGTTTGCTACAGAGATATGAATTTCGTTTACGTAACGAGCTTGAGAAGAGATCACACGATTGTGTCTACATAGCTTTTTGTCTCGCATGAGCGCACTTTTCGTGGCCTTGTGATTTGATGAAGAATGAAACATCATTCGATTTGTTACAAATTCTCACCGATGATTGCATCAGTGGATTCTAGGAAGTGCTGCTCCTATTTTCATTGGTTTCCTACTGATTTCTTGGAAGGTTTAACTCGCAGCGTTTTGTGTTCTGTAGCTTATGTCCGTTTAGGAATTTCAATTTCAAGTTATTTGATTTCATGTTATTTGCTTTCCATTTTATTATTTTCTTTGCTAACCCCCCTGTTAGAATAGGACCTCATACTAGCTGCATTGTTAGAGTTGTATTCATTGAAAAAATAGAAAATACAAAAACATTGTTCTTTTGGTGTGATATTTTGAGACAGCGAACAGATTTTACTTGATTTCAAGGTAAAAGAGTTTTTGGAACCAGCAAAGGCCTCCTCATGGACATTCACATTTATCTTCTACTGAGCGGATTTTGGTACGTTGCAAGACAAACACTGAACCTTGGAGTGGATCCTTAAAAAGATTTGCTTTTCAAGAGAGGAATTACACTATGGATTCCTACTATTGACCTCGTGCAAAACAAATGCCTAACAGAAGGGAAGGAACGAAATGATGGGTCTAAGAGAATGAGCATTCTAGAAACTAGGGTCGCTGAGATGGATAAGAGATTGGATAGGATGGAGTGCACTCTTCACAATTTGGCTAACCAGAGCTTGAATATTATCAAAGGATTAAATGATAATATTAAAAAAATTCAAGAGGTGATTGGTATAGATAGGAAAGTTGACTTGGTCAACAACAAAAATAGGGCTCCTAAAGTGGATGTCGACCCCCTAGATGATAGCCCAAGCTATAAAGCAAGATCAAACAAGAGGAAGAGGGATAGGGAGGATACCCCAAAGAAAATCAATTGATGACTGAAGTAGCAGAGACCATGGAGCAGTTGGAGCTCAAGATAGTTGAGCTAGTCAAAGATGGGGTACCCTAATTTATTCTCCTAGATTTTCTATTTGTTCCCCTAGTTTTTGTAGTATAGTTGAGTTTTCTTGCTCCTTCAGTAGTTGTTTAGGCTTAGGATTGGTTTGTAGCCTTCCCTGGCCTATTATTTATTGTTGTTCTCCTTTATGTTTTGAACTTTAATTCATCATTATTTTGTTTACTGTGGGGTTTCATGAACCTATTAAAACATATTTTACTTAATCAAAATTTTTTATTCATATAATAGGAAAAAGCCTACAACACAAAGGTAAACTATGAGCCTCTTATCTGAGAGGTCTTAAGTTCAAATCTCCTCAAGTTAAATAAATAAATAATAATAATTAGTCAAAAATCCTTTTCTTTGGCCTCTTATCGATAAAAAAAAGTATTATAGAAATTACTAAAAAAATATTAATAGAAGAAATGAAAAGCACATAATCATTCAAAAACATGATATTTGTATAAGTCCCAATCAGAGTAAAGATAAAAACTCAAATGAATAAAAGAAAGTCATCCTCCATGCTCCATACTGAACAAGCTAGTAGTAGATAAATACATAATAAAATTCATAGATTGCCTTTGAGAACTTCTCATCCAAAGAGACTAAACTCAATGTATCAAATATTGAAGATTCATGTGTGATTTACATTTAAATAGGAAAAGAAAGGGTATACTCAACCACTTCAATAGGTATATGAGATTACAATGGAGGAATTGCCAATACATCATTATCATCACATGCACAAGGATACTCCAACAAGTTGTAGATTGCAAGAAATAATTCCAAAGAATCACATGACAAGTGGGGAGAAAAAGAGTTGAGAAGTCCTCTAAATTTTCCAAATGAATCTGGGAGAGTACAATCCTACACACCAAACCTTAGGGTATGTTTGGTTGTTGAAATAGGAATAAGAAATTCATAAAGTTTTGTGAAAGTTTTTTTGGTATTACTGATATAAAAATTCTGGTGTATGATCAGAGGAATGTGAATTGAGATATAAAAAATTTAAAAGTA
Source organism: Cupressus sempervirens (assembly GCA_028749045.1). NCBI lineage: Eukaryota > Viridiplantae > Streptophyta > Pinopsida > Cupressales > Cupressaceae > Cupressus > Cupressus sempervirens. The sequence goes on along the minus strand of CM053786.1, from coordinate 605,766,563 downwards.
GCTAAGGCAATATCAGATATTGAAGATATCAATAATAGTCTAAAAAGTTTTTTGTATCTATCTCTTTGTATTGAAGGAACTATATTGTATATTGCATGTTTGGGCAATGGATTCATCTTGCATATATTTTATATTCATATATATATATCAACTCTTAATAGTGTTGAGGCTTCTAACAAGGCCCATTCCTTGAAAAAGGACTGGGACACTATATAGATTTAATAGACTCTTAACTAGGTTAATATCTTTCATAAAATACTTTTGATTAGTGGATCATTTTGTGGGTACCATCCCTACCATGGTTTTCCCTTGGTTGGGATATGGTGTTATGAATTCTCTTATTGCACGATTAGTTTTCTTTAATATGCAAGTTATCAAGTTGCTAATAATATTCAATTTTGGGCTAAAGTTTGTAAAATATTTATTCCCTCACCCTCGTCATTATTTGTTATTTCTCTCAATTGATATCAAAGCATAGTTACTCAAAAGAGGCTTACTAGCTTGAGTAAGATCCCCATGAATATGAATAAGTTAAAGAAGAATCTAGAAGAAGCTCTTGAGTAGATTGATATTCTTAATGGAGAAAGAGAGACATTGAAGGAAAGATATGAAGATGCTAAAGATTATATTGGAAAATTGAAAGATAAGATTGATTATCTGAAATTCAATAAAGAGCCTAAAGATCAAATCAAGGAGATTGATGAAGTTCCAAGATTGAAGAAAGAAAATGAGATCCCAAAACATGAACTGAAGAAATTATATATCAAAAATTGAGCCTAAGGAAAGATGATAGAAAAATTGAGTAAAATTTGAAATCTAAGAATGCAGATCTAAGATCTAACCTCACATAAGTTACATCTGAGCTTGAATAAACTAAGTTGTAGTATACAAAACTTGAAAAGTATAATATCATTGTGAAAGGAGAGTTAACCTAGACTTTCTTATGATAAGACCGGTCTTGGATATTTCATTAGAGAAAAGACAGCTAAGAAAATTGAAGTTAGAAAGGAACCAAATTCTGAAATTTATTAGCCTATGCAAGATAAAGAAGATTTGAATAAGATTGAGTCTGATGATGCACCTAAAGAGGTTGAGAAAGTCAAGCAACTTGAATAAGTTAATGAACCTATACAACATGAACAAGTTGAATTACCTAAACAAGTGAGATATGAATTCAAAGGTAGATGTTATGCTTGTAATGGAGTTGGTCATATAAAAAGGGATTGCACAAATAAGTCACTTAAACCAATTACTAATTTTTATTGTTATAATTGTCATGGTTTTGGTCATAGAGCAACAAATTGTAAGAAACCTAAATTTGATAGTAGTAATAGCAATAATAAAATGTTTATAGGTACTAACCCTAGAAAAAGGAAATAATGGAGCAAGGTAAAACAATTTATGTTACAAGTAAAACTTTGAACATATTTCCACAAATTGCAAAGCACCTATAAATAAGCCTAGACCCACATTTGGAAACAATGCACCAATATGGAAATTTTGTAACAACTTTGGTCATATAGAAAGGTTCTATAGAATGGATATGAGGAAACACAAGGAATCCAAACTTTAGGAGTATGAGTAGGAGTGCCAAATAGAATGATAACAGTAACTATCAGAAGGACAATGTATAAGAACATGTAGAAGAGTTCAAGGAAGTATTTTTTTAAGTTAAAGATACATCAAGTTCACATGTAGTGTTGAAAGAGAAATCAAATGAAGTACTTGAAGGGTGATTGAAGTCAACAGTTGTATTTGATTCATCATATTTGAATTAAGTACTTTTATAACAGATTAAGCATTAGAAAGATAAAAGAAATGTTAGAGAGAAAGTTAGGTCATGTGTACTTAATATGAGGTAGAAGATGATGTGTGTAAGCTATAGTTAAGTTCACAAGTGATTTGGAGATAGTCTATGGTTACACGAAATAAAATAAGTTAATAGTAAAGGATCAAACAACATTTTGAGGATTGCGTACTCACATAATTAATGAAGTTAGTAAAATCAAAGGATTAAAAGATCAAAATTGAGATTTCATGTATCATTTTAGTGTGTGAGTAGTTAAGGAGAAAATTAAGAACGAATCTAAAGCAATCAAAGCAACATTAAAGTGAATTCTCCAAAAAAAACCTATTTTCGCATAATTAATGTATTCATTAGATTTTGTGATGTAGGAGCATCCTAGGTTACCTTGTAATCCTATTCATTTTTGTTCATTCTACCAGATATTTTTGAATACCGATTACTATCAGGTGCCATTCTTTGTCCATTTACTATAGCTCGTGTTGGTTGAGTTACTGTAGCTAGTGTTGGTTGAGTTATAATAGCTATCAAGTTGTTGTAGCTATACAGTATTGGCCGAGCTATCTAGTCCTAGCTAAGTGTTCCTTCATGTACTAAGTGAGCCTGATATTTAATGATACTTGGTTCCCTCTTTGACCGAGTTTGTCTGTGATTGGTTCTTTGTTTGAGCTTACTTATGCAATTAATTTGAATCATAAATTTAATGTTTTGATCTAGTCTTAGGATGTTTGTAGACTATTTTAAGGTCAACCTTTCTATTATGTAATGATCTAGAATTTTCTATAAACCATTTTGACAAGTACAAATAAGGTTTTTTAGGTTTAGGTTAGGTAATAATTAGAGAGTTGAGAGTAGATGTTTCTTGAAGAACAAATTTGAAGCTTAGTCATGGATTTGGAGTTGTATTTTGTATTTGGTCATAATGCAAAAGGCCTTACAACTAGAAATGTATGCAAATAATTTCATGAATTAATATATAATTTCAAAGTTCCTTCTCTCCTAGTGTTGTTCTCTGTGTTTTTTTCTTTCATTGTGTTACTCAACAAGGTGATTGGATAGTTAGATATGCCTTTGTCCCTAGCTCTTCAATCCCTCCTTATGTTAGGTGGTTTAGAGCTTGAGGTTCATCCTTGAGGAGATTGGATTGTGTAGAACCCTAAGTTAAATTTGGTTATAGGGTGGCTGATCTACGAATTTGACCTATAACTTGCAGAGGGTTGTATGATCTTGTAAGAACATGTTTATAAAGATGGTTCAATGTAGAGAAAATGATGATACAACTATTATGGACATATTGAGACAAATTGTAGCCAGATTAGATGTTGTAAAGATATCCCAAAGGAGAGGAGTGCATCTTGATGACATGAGTGATGATGAAACAATAGTAGGATGAGAATATATTTTTGAGAGTATTGTCTAGGGTACATTCACAGACTATTGTGGAAGTTATTGCTTATGATGGAAAATTGGACACCAACATTGTGTTTGATTGGATCTTTGATATGGAGAAGTTCTTTGATTTTGAAAGCACTTATGATAATAGGAAGGTGAAGATTGAAGTCACTAGGTTGAAAGGTCATGCCTCATTGTGGTAGGAGCATTTGTAAACTAATAGATAAAGGAGAGGAAAAGAGAAGATCAGGACCTGGATGAAAATGGTGAACACGGTGAAGAAGAAGTTCCTTCCTACTGATTACCAAGTTACATTTTTTAGATACATAAAAAAATTGAGACAAAAGGACATGATTGTGAAATAGTGTACTCAAGAATTCTATAGATTGAACATTACATCTAGACATGTAAATGATGAGGTTGAGAAAGTTACAAGGTATCTAAATCGATTGAGATCTAGACTCCAACATGAGAAAACTTTTTTAAATTGGAAAGTGTCGAAGATGAATATCAATATACCTTTAAAGTTGATGAGATCTTGACAAAGACGCATGAACAAAGACAAAGAGGTAGAGAGATGGTAGATTCAAGAGAGGTAGATGTAGATCTTATGGAGAAGGTGGAAGATCTAAAAATTTTGTGCAAGATAAGGGAAAATATGAATTGAAAAATGTTGACAAAGAAAAGACCATATGGAAAGGTGGTAATTCTTATCGAGGAAGAGGTAATTCTTATTCTAGAGGTGGTTTTCATGGTAGTTGTTTCACATGTGCAAAGAAGAGTACAGATCCTTTGAGTGTAGATATTATATTGAGAATGAACAAGGTAAAAAAAATATTGTGATTCAAGGAGATCCTAAGGTTTGCCAAGTGGACCTAAGGTTGGAAAAAATCTACTGGTGAGAAGAACTTTGTGTAGTAAGAGAATTAATGAGGAACCTATCACAAGGAGAAGTCTTTTCAAGACCACATGTAAGATGGATGGAAAATGTTGCAAAGTGATTATTGATAGTGGAAGTTCAAAAAATTTAGCATCAAAGGAGTTGGTTACAAAGTTGCAATTTCAGAGGTTGAGACACCCTAAACCCAATCATGTTTCATGGATCAAGGCTGAACATAAGTTGTTGGTAAGTGAATAATGTGTTGTAAAGTTCAAGATTGGAAATTAATTTGATAAAGTTATGTGTAATATTATGCCTATGGATTGTTATGATACTCAATTGGGTAGACCTTGGAAATATGATAGATATGTTATGCATGATGGAAGATTGAACCAATATACTCTGGGGTGACTAGAAGAAATCAAGTGTTGTTTCCTTTGATTGAAAGTTCAGATGATGTTAATTGTACTACTATTCAAGTTTATGTGGTCAATGGGAAATAATTTGAAAAGGGGTTGAAGAAGAATCAATTATTTTTGTTGTAATTCCTAAGGGACCGAGTTGTGGTAGTAGCGAACAAGTGATAGTAAAAGTTAACATTGTTAGCCGAGTGTCAACATAAAGAAAAATACTTGTTGAATGAGTACAACAAGATTGTTGTAGGGGATATTCTTGATGGTTTACCACTAGTAAGAAGTATAATTCATTGTATGGATCTAATTCTTGGAACTAGTTTTCTAAATAAAGAATCATATAGATTGACACCTACAAAGGATGAAGAACTTAATAGGCAAGTGCAAGAATTGTTGTAGAATGGTTTAATCAGAGAAAGTTTGAGTCTGTGGGATGTACCTACTATATTAGCACCTAAGAAGAATGGAGAATGAAGGATGTCGATTTATTCTAGAGATATTAACAAGATCCCAATGAAATATAGGTTTCCTATACCGAGGATGGATGATATAATGAATTGTTTGGGTGGAGAAAAGTATTTTACCAAGATTGATTCAAAGAATGGTTATCGTCATATTAGAATCAGAGAAGGTGATGAATGGAAAACTACTTTTAAGACAAAAGATGGTTTGTATGAATGGATGGTTATGCCTTTTGGTGAGGTTGATGAATGAAGTTCTCAAGAGATCTTTGGGTAAGTTTGTGATTATTTATTTGGATGATATGCCAATATCTAGTAAGACTAAGGAAGCACATCTTGAGCATGTTAGACAAGTATTATAGAGATTGAAAGAGGAGAAGTTGTTGATTAATTTGAAGAAGTGTTCCTTTATGAAAGAGGAAATTATATATTTTGGATTTATGATTTTAGATGATAGTTTGAAAATGGATCCTAAAAAGATTAAAGCAATTTTGGAATAGCCTACACCTAAGAATATGGGTGAGGTAAGATCAATTTATGATTTGGATAGTTTCTATAGAAAGTTTAAAATAATTTTAGTTTTTTTTGTAATCCTATGACTGAGACAATGAGAGGAGATAAAAAGGATTTTAAGTGGACACATGGGGTTGATAAGAGTTTTGAGACTTTGGAACAAAAGGTTGTTGAGTTACTTTTACTGGCTTTGCTTGATTTCAGTAAGGTACTTCAAGTGGAATGTGATGAAAGTGGTAGTGCAATAGGAGTTGTGTTGAGTCAAGAAGGTAAACCTATTGCTTTCTTTAGTGAGATGTTGACACAGTATGTCATGCCCAAAAAAGTAAGGGCAAAAACACACACAAATTTTTTTTTTTGAACTAACTAAGATGATAGGGTCGACAAATGTCCATAGGATTAACTAAGATTAAATAAGATGACATGGTCGAAAAAGTTTTAAGGGTTTAACTCTAATAGAACTAATCATGATCAATTGTTACAACCTTAAGGATGGTTTAATTAACTAGGCCCACACTACTAAATGAACAACTTGAACGTCGTTACAACTTAAATCAATTTCTCTAGGCTTAGTGTTATTAATTAACTTCTACCATCCGCATTCTAATTATGTTTAAAACTTTAATTCCAAATCTAAGTTAGCCTTAAAATTTTCCCAAACATACTTATAACCACCTAATTAATTAATTTAATTATTTTCTATTAAAATTTATGACTAGTACAATTTCAAATGAATCTATAAGTTACTAAACCTTGTTCAAACTTTATTAAAATTTAAGGTCCAATATTGAAATGTCAATCATTACAATTAACTAACTCATAAATAGTATCGAACTAGTTATAAACATTAAGCCTATTTTAATTCAAATGTCCTAATATCAACTTAAACTTTTAAATTCTAACTTATAATAACCTACATTTAAATTTCTATTTCATACTAACATCCTTATAACATTATGGTTAATGCTCGACTATCAACCTAAGCATATATGCATAACACAAAAGATCTTAAATTAACCAAGCTCAATATAAAACAAGAGACAATTTAAATGCTTCCAAATCTGATAAAGTAATTATAATCTAATTAATATATTAGTAAGATTCTAATCTAAGCTAACGGTAAAATCCATCCACGAATTAATGATACCAACTACAAATCGTATTTTACATTTAAGGTGAAACTTTCAAACAATTATCGAAAGACTAACATTAATTTCTACTAACTCAATTTAAACAATTCTAACACTAATTAAGTTATAACTAAATCTAAGCTTTATTTAAAACTATATTAAAACTAGATAACTTAAACTATCTTAATTTTAAACAAAACTACTTAGAACATTAACTAGCTAACCCATGCTCATTACAACTAAATTTAATTCAATTAAATTAATACTAATCTACTAAACTTCAAATTAAAATATCTTAAGCTAACTTAATAATAAATTAACTAAGCAACAAACTAAACTACAATTATTAAATTTAACTAAGAACAAACTAACTAAAACAAATACTGACTATCCCTATACTAACCTAAAATCTATCACTAACTAATTTAACTTATTCACAACTACTAAAAGTACTAACCTACACATGATAATCCACTATCTAACACTAACATACTAACTTTTACTAAAACATTCCCACCATACTAGCTAATCCCCACACCAACCAATAATTAAAACAAAATGCTAAAACAACTATCCCAAACCCCCAAGGGCAAGTGGCCTATTCTGCCACGTGCGAGCCCCATTTCTCCATAGAGACTCCCCTAAACCTCACCCCACGTGGACTCAACCTAGCCCTAACCTGACTGCAACTAAACTCACCCAAGCCATACCCCACCTACCTTCACACTAGCCAAGGTCTGACCACGCAAGTGGCCCCCTCTCCTGTGCGCGCTACCTCAAAACTCATGCGCTGTCCAATGGTCTGCGCTCGCAGGCCTGTCCCCTCCCTCCATCGGCATAGGATCTCGCGTGAGGAAGAAGGAACATTGGGATGGGGGTGGGTGAGAAGCGCAGGGGGTATAACTTTTATTTTAACCCCATTCACCACTCCCACAAGCCACCATGCCCCACGTCATCGTAGGTTTAGAAGGTGAGTGGGGAAGGTAAAAATGGGTCTGACACCCATAAAGAGTTTAAGAAAATTCTCATGCCTTGCCAAGACTCGACCCCTGTACTTGCTGATAGGCGGTTGGGACAATTTCTTTTTTTTATATATATTAAGACCTTTTTATATGATTCGACTTGCATAATAAGTCTTGTAGAATTAAATGCCCAAAAGATTTCTTGTTGGGAAGTAGAATTTAAAAAACATTATATATATATATATATATATATATATATATATATATATATATATATATATATATATATTTGAGGCTTTGTATTCAATTCGTATTAAAGTTATATTATTACAAGAATTAACAATGATTTTAATTTGCAAGGCAAGTGGGAATATTTGATAGAATATTCTCTGTGACAAGGAAGTGGAAAATAAAAACTTTCCCATACATTTTCTAGAGAGGTCTTTTAGGCCTGGGGGTGCACATTTTGTTAGAAAACCAATTTGATTAAGTGTTGGCATAGTATTTTCTCTACTATAAATTCATTTTTATCTTAAGTGTGCAAAGGGATATAGCTTGTCTTACATCAAATAAATTACGTCTTGTTTGCTCATTATGCCAAAAGGTGATTCTTCCTTCCTTTCTGAATTCAAGGATTACATGATTTCTAGATCAATTGATTATATTCCAAATGAAACTTAGCAATGAAGGTGTTAACTTTGTGATTGCAAAGTGGGATTTCTAATTTATCTAACTACTTAACCATATATTGAAACTTCAACATCTCAATTTGCATTGTAATAACATAATTGGAAACTTGGAGATTTATAATTTGGTGTCAATATCTATCAATCTATTTTCTCACAACATATGCAAAATTTGAAACCACATAAGATCAATACAAGGAGGTACTCACGATCAATTTATTTCTCTATTATTCATCCTGGTTCAAGGCTCCATCGGGAAAGAACCAGTAAGAAAACTCGATATCTTTACCACTACATCAAATTAAATTACAATTCATTGAGTTTTCTTCAAGGCTTCCACAAGAGACTTTAATTAAATGACTTCATTGCATCAAGGGTAAACATGGAAGATACAAGAAACAACATGGAGATAACAACACAAGGGAATAAGCAAATGGACATACATTTCCACCCGGTTGCACAATAGGTCCAACAATGAACCAATATAGGGGAAAGGTGGATTTTCTCAATAGGAGAACTCTATCACCATACCTTCACTTAGCCCTTTCGGGGCTTAAAACTTCAAGAATTTCCATTCTTTCTCAAGGCCCTTTTGGGGCTACATCCACAAGGATTTTCATTCTTTTCCACATTCAAGAATTCTCAATAACAACAAGGTATGGGATGACAAGTAGGGGCCCATACACCCTACCCCTTCTCCCTCCTCTCTCCATGAGAGGAGACTCTACACTATTGAGGTCCAACTAATGCCCTTTCCCCAAGCATGGCCACTTCTTCCCTATCCAAGGGTGAGTGTTGCCAAATACATCCCCATGAAAATCTCTCAAAAACAATCAACACACCAAGAAGGCATATGTATAACATCAAAGGAAACAAGATAAAACCCTCCCAATCCATCCCAACACACAACAAGAATGCAACATTAAATGATGTCTCCAACATGATTCAAGCAAGATTCAAAACATGAACACACACAAAGAACCATTCATGGAGTGAAGATCTCCTACCTTCATAAAAGAGTTATGGCAATGGTGGTTTGAGAAGAGCTTCCCTTTTCTTCCTTCAATCTTCAAGACTTCCTCCAAAACTAGAGGATTGGGTGACAAAAACTAAACTCCCCAAAAAATGCCTCTAAGTATGGTCCCTAACCCCACTAAGCTTCAAGTAACTCAAGATGGAGGTTTGGTTTCACTAACCCAAGTAAAGAGCAACCCATTTTCGAAATCAGCCTATAATAGGGTTTTTAAGAGACCCTAAGAGTCAACCTAGGAGGCTAAAGGGTTGGAAAGTACCCCCACCCATACCCTTATCCATAGGGGTGATTAAATTTAATGTTGCTAACCCTTTAAAGGCTTATTAGGAACAATTAAAAGTTAGGAGAATAGCAAGATCAAATTACAACCTTTAAAGAATTACAATATAAGGTTAGCACAAAATTAACAAGTAGTTTAGCTCCACTTTTTCATTGAGTTGTCTCGGCTAATTTTCCTACACACTCATTGCACACATCAGTAGGTCCAAAACCACATGCATAATGCAAATTACATATTAGAGGAATTATATAAATTAAAGTATCCATTTCTTAATAAATAGTTGTTTATCTAATCCTACTCATATTTCTAACCTTTGGACTTGCATAACCAAATGTGTTAGCGTTGCATACATTTTCTTTCATCATTTTACATATTTATAAGCATTAAATGGAAAAAGTCAAATAACTGAAGTAAGCACCACACATCGCAAAATAGCATAACAATCTTCAATGTATCCAATAATGTTTTGACATGTCAGTATGAGTATCAAAATAACAATGTATCATCGGTGCTAGGATGGGTCGGGGTGAGGCCTCACACAGTACAAGGTTGGAGAATCTCCAAAGGATATGTCCTAGCCCCTAGAAAATAACCTCATAGTGGAAACACAACACAAGATACACAATCTGATACCAAATGTAACCCTTTATTATTAAAATAACTATTTACATGTAATGTGTTGTGCTATAATGTCTTCCCAGTTACAACCAAATACAATAGCAATTATAATAACAACTCTAAAAGATCCCTCAAGATCTAACCCAAAAACTAGCTAGTCCAGATCCAAAATTTGGTAGAAACCTCCAAGGAAGATATAAACTTGTGCTTGCAAGCCCACCAAGAAATCTCTTGGTTTCCCAAGCCTTTACTACTAGCCCTTCTCAAACTTTACCCGAGATCTAGCTGTAAATTGCCTCATAATCAGTGCTTTGTCCACACACTTAGGAAAACTTTGCTCACTCAGCTACTCCATCTTCTCCATGCTAGATCCCATACTTAATAATGACTCACTCCAGGGTAAAAGCACAAACCTGTGTCACCTTTTATAAAGAAACGTGATATCAGAATGTCACAGTTCAACATTAATGGCAAAAAAAATGGTATTTGTGTTTAAAATATGAAGATGATGTAAACTGATGAAATGTGTAGAATTGTATGAATTTTATGCCTATAATTTTTATAATTTTTTTGAATAAGAATTTATTCATTTTATTTTATTTTGAAGTCCCTTTTTTAACTATAAAAAATATAGGATGTAGTTCCCGTCAAACAAGTATGTGCAAATCATCTTTTTTTGTTCTGATTTGAAAATATTTTATAGATGACATGTATAGCTAGTGAACAAAAAAAAAAATTAATTATTTTTGATGTATATTTTCTTTGTTATAAGTACTCAAGTTCGACCTTGTCAGAATCCAACAATTTTTTCCTCCCGTCAAAACTTCCCTATCAAATCTATACCTTCTTGAAAAAAAATTACATATTCGTGAAGAGGATTCTCTCCTCTAGTGATAAATATAATTTTTTTATTTTTTTGATATGATTTACTATTTTTTTTCATTTTTTGAGAGAGCATCTTCTGAAATGTTGAAATATCGACTTATAATATTTTGAGATTATAACATATTATAACTAATCAAAACACTCAAAAATTTATATAATGATGATGTTGAATCTGAGATCTATAAAAGGGTATTTTTAGTTTTTGAAAAAAATTGAGTTTTGATAGAGAAATGAGATTTGACCAAAACAGGTTTTTGTATCACAAACGATGACACAGATCTATGCTTTTACCCTCCACTGAATGAATTTAGTAAGACTCCACAAGACCCCCTTTCTTATACCCAACTAAGCCACAAATCATGCTAGTATGATTACAAATTAAATAAACTTTTACATTAAATGTACATTTAATCTACAAGTTAGCTTACAAAAAAAATTAAATAAATCCAAATTAAATGCCAAGGTCAGCTCACACTAGAGACCGAACATAGAAAACTTAGGAAAAACTAAAACCAAGACATGACCGAGCATTAGAAAACCACTTTTGAGTATCAACAACTCGACCAAGCATAACCAAGCCCCTTTATTGATTGAGCTACTTGGTCAACATAATATTTGAACCATGTAGTATAAGTCAAACTCCCCAACATATGCCTTGTACTGTGTTAGAAGCTAAACAATGCTAAAAGGAAGTATTCTATGTATGATCAAAAGTTTAATGCTATTTTTTGAGCCTTGAAGAAGTGGAGACATTATTTGATTCCTAAGGAGTTTGTGTTGTATACTAATCATAAATATTTACAATATTTGGAAAGTCAACATAAGTTAAATCAAAGACATATGAAGTGGGTTGAGTATTTGCAAAGTTTCACATTTGTGATCAAGCATAAAAGTAGAGTTACTAACTAAGTTGTCGATACATTTAGTAGAACACATTTTTTCTACCAAAATGAAGGTTGAAGTTCTTGGTTTTGATGAGATGAAGGAGTTGTATGACACTTAACCTGATTTTTCTAAGTCATATAGAGAGTGTAGGGCACCAAATCTATCAAATCAAATGAGTAAGTTTGATGAGTATTTCATTCAATAAGGTATGTTGTTCAAAGGAGTTCAATTTTATATACCAAGAAGTTCTATGAGTGTTAATTTGATTAAGGAAAAGAATTGTTGTAGTTTTGCTAGACATTTTTGAATTCATAAGACATTGAGTTTTCTTAAGGATAAGTATTATTAGCCACATATGTATAAAGATGTTCAAAAGTTTGTAAGGAGTTGTGGAATTTGTCAAGTTGTAAAAGGAGTAAGTCAAAATACTAGATTGTGTACACCTAATTATGTTCCTAAGAAACCTTGGAGTAACATCAGTATGAATTTTGTTCTTGGATTACCTAAGAGAAAAAGAGGGTATGATTCCATATTTGTTGTTGTGCATAGATTTTATAAAATCATGCATTTTATACCGTGTAAGAAGACATTAGATGAAATGCATGTTGCTGAGATTTTCTTCAAAGAAATTTTTAGATTGCATAGATTACCAAAAAGTATTATTGGGTATGTGTAGGATCATGGTCAACCAAACTATGGCCTTAACTGGTAGTGAAAAACCAACAAATTAGGGTTATGTCAACTTGACACATAATTTTAAAGTGGTTATGTACTTTATATCAAAAATTTGTAAGAAAATAATCTATAGTAAATTGAATGTAGTTTCTAAACTACTAGGCCTTATCGAGAGAAAAAAAATATTTGATTGGTCGAAAGTTTGGATTTTAATGCAGTACTACAAAATTTTTAGAGAGAAAATAAAAAGTAGGTGTATGTCTAACCACCTTAATCAAAATCAAATGACAATATTTTTTAATATAATTATAGATATAAAAAGTAGGCTCATGCTCAGATTTGATGCATATTTTTGGGTATTTTTATTTCAAATAAATAATAAAATATGAATTTTCTACTAAAAATTTTTCAGAATAAAAAAATCTCATGTCTAATCACCCTAACTAATTGAAAATTTTTCCAAATATTTTTTTCCCCTTATACTAGGTGAACCATAGAATGTGACACAACTTTTGGATTTAAAAAATGTTATATCATTTGGAAGTTATAGCTATTTTTCAATGAGTATGTTAGTCAACACCTTATAATCATCTTCATTGAAAATTAACTAATAAATATTTATCGAACTCAGAATTTGATAGATATTATATCGATGGAATCTTGAGAGTGTTATAAAAAAAACTCTTTTTGTTTCATTCAATTTCGATGAAAATAACATTGTCAAATGACTACTCAAAGTTCAAGTGTCAACAAAACCCTTCTCAAACACATTTTTTGGGTTGACCAAATAGGTTTGGTAAATACCAAGCCTAATCGGATACCCAATTTCAAATCGAGTATTCGATTATAGATCAAATACCTGATATGAGATCGGGTATCTAATTACTCTGAATTTTTAAATTGGGAGGGAAACCACCCACATTGGAAATTTTAGAGGATTATTATGATTATTATTATTAAATATAATATAGTTATAAATATAATTATTATTATAACTAAATTTAATATAGTAATATATTTGATACATATTATTATTATTAAATATATAATCTAGTAATATATATGATTATTATTGTTATATAATCTAATAATAATATATTGTTATATTAAAAATATACAATATTATATTATTATTATTATTAAATATAATATTGTCATGAAATGCATCCTATGACCCCTCTTGATGCATTTGATGACAACATGTCCTTAGGGCCCCTAGTGACCTCTTTCGACACATTCCCAATGGGTCCCTAGGGGTAGGCCCCTAGGGACATAAGTTGTCATAAAATGTGTCAAGAGGGGTCATAGGTTAACCTATGACCCCTCTCGATGCATTGCAACCAACCAAATGTGTCCCTACAGGCTCTAGGGCCTCTAGGGACATACATTGTCATGAAATGTGTCCTATGACCTCTCTCGATGCATTAGAACCAACCAAATCTATCCTTAGGGCCCCTAGGGCCCTTCAGGACATACATTATCATGAAATGCATCAAGAGGGGTCATAGGTTAACTTATGACCCCTCTTGATGCATTAGAACCAACCAAATGGGTCCCTAGGGCCCTTAGGCCCCCTAGGGACATACTTTCTCATGAAATGCATTGAGAGGGGTCATAGGCTAACCTATGACCCCTCTCAATGCATTTGAATAAACCAAATGCATCCGTAGGGGCCCTTGGCCCCTATAGATATTCGTTATCAAGAAATGCATCAAGAGGGCTCATAGGTTAACCCATGACCTGGCTTGATGCATTGGAACCAACCAAATGCATCCCTATGGGTCTTAGGGCCCCCAGGGACATATGTTTTCATGAAATGTGTTGAGAGAGGTCATAGGTTAACCTATGACCCCTCTCAACACATTAGAACCAACTGAATGCATCCCTAGGGGTCCTAGGGCCCATAGGGCCATACATTGTCATGAAATGCTCTTGATGCATTAGAACCAACCAAATTCATCCATAGGGGTTCTAGGGTCCCTAGGGACATATATTGTAATGAAATGTGTTGATAGGGGTCATAGGTTAACCTATGACCCCTCTCGATGCATTGGAACCAACCAAATGCGTCCCTAGGGGCCCTAGGGACCCTAGGGATATACATTGTCATGAAATGTGTTGAGAGGGGTCATAGGTTAAGCTATGACCCCTCTCAACACATTAGAACCAACCAAATGCATCTCTAGGGGTCTTAGGGCCCCTAGGGACATATGTTGTCATGAATTGTGTTGAGAGGGGTCATAGGTGACACATTAGAACCAATCAAATGCATCCCTAGGGGTCCTAGGGACCTAGGGACATATGTTGTCATGAAATGCATTGATAAGGGTAATAGGTTAACCTATGACCCCTCTTGATACATTGGAATCAACCAATTGCATCCTTGGGGGTCCTAGGGCCCCTAGGGACATATGTTGTCATGAAATGCATAAACTTATGATGCT